>CM045766.1:161032024-162336924 GCA_025200525.1 Camellia lanceoleosa | reverse complement strand
CAATTTATTTTATTTTATTTGTTTGTTTTGGTTTCAACTTATTTTATTTATCTGAAGATTAATTTCTATAATCTTAAAAGACATGTCAATTAATAAAACAAAAAAATTAGTTTTGTTTCCTTTTCTCTTTCTTTTCTTCTGAGAAATTATTTTCTATGGTTTTTACAAGTAATATTTTGATTTAGTAAAATGCAAATAATGTAAATGTCTTTGTTTAACAAATAGTAGTAATATCTTGTTTATTTTTTCTTTGACAACTATTAGTAATATCTTGGTAGTCATTAACAATTCGAGAATATTTATTTGGCAAGTTGATCAAAATTAATTTTTGGTTTTTGAAATAATTTCTTAGTTTTTCATTAATTAAAATTTGTATTTGATGCTTTTAATTTTTTAAAGTGTTCTGAAATTTAATTTTCACAGGTGAATTTGTTTAAATAAAAATTTATTTTATTTTCAAATTAATTGAAAATAAAAATTACAATTCTTATTTCTTTTATTTTTAAATTAAAATTACATGTTTATGCTACTAAATTTTTACATGTAGTATAAAATTCTAATTATAATTTTGTTTTATAATTTAGAATTTATGACTCTGGCCAATGCTCAAACAAGTACTAATATGGTGGTTATACTTGCACCAACCTCTTCTCTGTTGTGGCCTTGCAGTCCAATCACGGTGAAAAATGAGGGAAGTTCTTAGGCCCGATTTTAAGGTAGCGGCGAAAATACTATTTATCTTACTACTCTCTTTCCAATTTAGTAGCGTTTCCTCATTGAAGATGCTTCTACTCTGAAAGATGATGAAACCAATGTCGACAAGTAGTTGTTACGATCGATGCATAGAAACATGCTAATTTCCTTTGGGGCTTTATCTTGAGCGGACTTGGCAACACATTATATAACTTGTCTGCGTTCTATCAAAATGGCAAAAGGAACTTTGAAAGTCTTTGGAGAAAAAGTACAAAGCAGAGAAGATCTTGGCTCAAAGAAATTTGTGGTTGTAAATTCCTAGAATTTGTGATAGTTGATTCTAAAATGATAAATGAAATTCAAGATCTCAACTCATTTTATGACATTCATGCGGAAGCATGTCTTTTAGTGAATCATTCAAGTTGTTGCCTTAGTGAAGAATTACCATAAGGTTGGAACAATTTAAAATTCCTCAAACACAAGCGCAAAAAATGACTTTGGAAAATTAATTGTGTGTTTGAGGTAAGGGAGGACAACTAGCAATTGGAAGAAGTTGGTAGCAAACATCGTCAGTCAAGAGCAAATGTGGTACGCCGCCAAAAAGCCAAGAAACTAAAGTTTTTGGAAAAATTCTCGCAAGGCTTTAAGGATGAGAAACTAAAAAGAAATACAAATTTAATGGCAAATGTTTTATCTATGACAAAGAGGAACATGGACTAAAAGGTGCCGTGTATGCTGTATAAGGAGCAAAAGGAAGATCAACAGAAAACACTCCAGCCCATATGAGCGAAATGGACAAAATTTCTCAATGGTGTTGAGGACATAAATCTTTACTATAATTTACATTTAGAGGCAAAGCCTTGTCGGAAATCCTAAAAGATGGTGGGTGGACTCTTGGTGCTCTCCTTTGCTCATCATGAACAAAAATATTCATCTTATTCTACTATAGTGGACAACGGTGAATAACTTTTCATGAGCAACTTCTAAACTTCTAAAGTTGAAGGACAAGAAAAGATTATTAAGAAAATGACATACTGAAAGGAACTGGCTCGATAATGTGTCTTTGCATGTACGGACATTCCAGAATTTAGTCTCCGAATTTCTGTGAGTAAAATGGATTTAGGCTAGTGTTTGAGGCCAATAAATTTGTACTAAGAATGTGATGTGTATATAGGAAAGGTTACATGTCGATGGCATTTTTCAGATGATTGTAATGATCATTATCTCTCGATTATTAATAAAATATATATATATATTTTATTTACTTGAATCTTCAAATTTATGGCATGGTAGACTTTGGATATGTTAATTACGGATCTTTGCATAGATTAATTAATATGGAATGTTTACCTAAATTTGATATTGATTTAAAATCATAAATGTAAAATTTGTGTTGAGGGCAAAATTATCCAAAACTTCTTTTCATGCAATTAAAAATGCAGGAACCATTGAATTAATTCATAGTGACATTTGTAATTTAAATCAATTCAGAAGCTAGAGGTCAGGAAAAAATATTTTTATCACTTTTTTATAGATGATTATATAAATATAGTTATGTTTATTTAATTCAAACTAAGGATCAAACTTTGGAAACTTTAAATTGACTATAAGAATGAAGTTGAAAACCAAACGATAGAAAATTAGAAGTGATAGAGGTGGTGACCATAGATCACCTTTTTAGTAAATTTTGTAAGAATATGGAAATAATTCATCAAACCATCGGTCCTTACTCACCTAAATAAAATGGAATTCTTTGAAGAAAGGAAAAAATAAGTTTTAAAAGAAATAATAGATATACTATGTTAATAGATTTGGATTACCTCAAACTTGGCAGAGGGAGCGGTACTACGCTAATTATATTAAGCAATAAAGTACCCCGAAAGAAAGAATGAATCAAACACCCTATGAAATGTGGCATGGGGAAACCATCTTACAAATACTTAAAAATTAATAGGTGTTTGGCTAAAGTGGTTGATAAGTAGTCCTAAAAGAAGATGGGTCTAGAAGCCGAATTGATTGTGTTTCATTGGTTATGTCAAGAATAGTGGTATATCGTTTTTTTGATTCATAAGTCGAGAACATTCTGAAATGTATGTAAATATTATTATTGAACCTCGGAATACATCATTCTTTGAAAAATATGTTTCAAGTAAGGTATACAAAGAGACTAGTTCAGTAAAAGATGTTATGATGTTATTACTAGTCATGATCGAGGACAAGAGCAAGAAGATAGATCAAAATGAGGAAAGAGGAACCTAGGCATGATAGCGATTGCTGGGACCTCCGTGTCTTTTGGTCTAGATTTTTCTTTATTTTGTTACCAAAATGAGTCTTCTTTCAAAGAGATTATGTGATCCACAGCTCCTTTATCTGAAAAAGAAAATTTATGTATTGAAATTGAATCTATCTTGCAAATCACTTGGGAATTAGTGGACTTACCACGGGTTTGTAAACCTCTTAGGTACAAATGGTTCAAAAGAAAATAAGCAGATGGATCAATTGACAAAATAGGGCAAAGACTTGTGGTCAAAAGGATATATAGACAAAAAAAGGTCTTGATTGCTTTGACACATACTCACCGGTTACTAAATTTAACATCCATTAAGAATCATTAATTGCTATGTGCATCTTTGTACCTGATCTAGAAATTTCATCAAATGGATGTAGTAAACGCTTTCTTAAATGGCGGAGTTGGATGAAAAAAATTTACATGGAACAATCGGAAGGATTTTTGTTCTAAGAAAAGAAAAGAAAGTGTGTAAATTGGTTAGACCGTCGTATATGGTTTTAAAATAAGGCGCCAAAGCAATGACCGCGAAATTTGACAAAACAATGATGTTAAATGGATTCAAAAATTAATAGATGTGACAAATGTGCTTATATTAAAAACTTACAGAAACTTCGCGGTTATGTTATAATATGTCTTTATGTGGATGATTGCATCTATTCGAATAGATATGTAGGTCACCATTTGCTTATGAATACAAACCATCTTCCAGTATTTTTACATTCGGAAACTCATTTTTTCTTACTTTCCTTTGTGCTCTCTTTGCATTATTCTACATACTAATTTTAGGAAAAAATTCTGAGAGTATAGAACACAGGTTTGGTTCGCCGTACAAATTGTTTGGAGTGCTCTTACAATTTGTGAAAATCATTGTATCTTGGGAGATAGACGCCATTTGTCCATAAGTACCGTAGTAGCAGGCGAATCACATCTTAAAACCCAGTGTCACACTGCCTCGGCTTAATCTTTTTAAATATTTATTGAGTTCGTTAAATATATAATACGTAAAGTAATTTATTTTTATTTGTTTATTTTTGGTTTTCAACTTATTTATTTTACCACGGAAGATTGTTCAACAAGGGTCACGTGAATTAAAGGATGCCACAAAATATATTTCGGAAAATGGACATTTATTAATGATTCATAAAAATAGCATTTCATAAAGCGAGATCATATCTTATCATCTTGAAAACACTTATAATCAAACATAACTTTACTGAGTTGTCTGCTAACAAAATAGTCCTAGAAGTAGAATAGGGCGGATCAAGCAGGATGATAGCTTGCTGACCTACATAAATACATAACATAGATACATTTGGAAACACAATATCACTTCATTGATCAAATTTGACTTTTAACTTGTCTATTTTACATCCTAAAAAGAATCCAAGAAGGCCTACTATGCTTATTACTTCTTTATTCAAATGAATAAGTTCTCATTTCATATATTCTTTCATTACTAAGTCCAATCTTTTCCTAAATAAATCCAATTTCTTACGGCTGTAATCCAGGTGTACAAGTCAATGACATTATTCTTTAACTAACTAATTTATGTTGATTGTTAGCTTATTAGTCTTTATTGAGGCCATAAATCATGTCTAGAATGCTTTGGAAAGAGATGAGATCAAAATATGAACAAAGTATAATTTTTTCGGGTCATCTTTGAAAATAGATTGGCCCTTTCGAGCAACCCACTTAGGTTGCTTTCAGTAAGGGCTCATTAACAATTAATACTATTAAAATCTTGGAAGCTTGTAATATTCGCTCTAGAGCCACCAATTGTCGCTCGGCGATGCATGTGTCCTACTAAAAGACATTTCAACGAGAGTTGAGATGAATTTTAATAATAACATTGAGCAGCTCAAAAATATATAAATCAATCTAAGAATTTTAGATAAACCCACCTCGGCACGCTCTCTCTCTCTCAAGCCGTCTCTCTCTCTCTCTCTGTCCCTCTCTCTTCCTTCCCTGCGCTTCTCACCCGTGCAGCTCTCTCTCTCTCTCTCTCTCTAAAGACCCGGAAACCCTAGCTCTGCCTGAGGGTAACCCATGTTTCTCACCCGTATATATTTATCTCTCTCAATATGTTTGTGTATATATAATTATATAGCCATCTTCCCCAAACAATCCGATGCTTACCAAACTCTCTTGATCTTGAACACTTGAAACCATGCAGGCACCATTCTCGCGATGGAAGCTTACCCAGTCGCAGCTGGAAGTGACACAACATGAGAATCTTGAGAAATTCTGGAAAAACTACGTACTTTAGCCACCAAGATTCGGCAAGCTGAAAGCAGAGTTGTGTTAAGCCAGCGGAATGTATATATACAAGTTTTAGTGATTCTTTACATAAAGGATGCCATTTTTAAGGATTGTTTGTGAAAATCCTATGTGATTAGAAGTGATTAGATAAGGATTAAAATATTCCAAAGCCAAAATTCCAAAAACACTCAATCTAAAATCATCAAGCACTTACGAATGTGATTTTAGTTTGTTGTTTGACTTTTAGGAATAAATAATAAATCAACCTACTTGATTGATTTTTTCGCATCATGGAAAAACCACAGATTGAAGAACCTTCTAATTGTAATCAAAAAACCCTTGGCGAACGCCACTAATCCAATCCTACTCTTGAAGGACTACAAGGGTTACAAAGAAACCATACAAATTACCCAACCTAGTCAATTTGTCTCTCTTCACAACTCTGGCTCACTGCCACGCCAACCGCATACTTGAGGCCTGATTACGAGTTGGTTCCACACCTCAACTTCACTTAATCGAATTAACGACTCAACGTAAAGAAACAAACACCTTTTGAAACTTTGCGTAAAAGATCTTGATTCCAAGAAGAACACTCTTGAATATCAAGTATCAACCTCTTTGATGTGAATATCAACTCATGAGTTTTGAAGAACTCTCTCCAAAAGAACATCAAAAAACTTATCAAACTTTAGAGAGAACACTTCAAACAAAACTCTAGAATTCTTGAATCGAAGTCTAGAAAAAAAGAAGTTAGATTGGTTTTAGGAGAAAACCATCTATATAGAAAACCAAAAAAAAAGAGTCCAAATCACAGAAAGAAACACCATTTACTTGAAAATTCCCGGATTACGAGAAGCTCGCTCGGCCGAGGGCTCCTCTCGCATTTCGGCGAGAAAGTGTCAGCCTCTCAGCGTGATTTCTACTAGTGACCTCGCTCGAGCCACAGAAGACCTTCGCTCGGCGAGAATACTATCACTTTTCGAGTTCAAGTGTGAAGCGGGCCGCGCGTGCTTGCCGCTCGGGAGCCTCATCATGCTTCTACGCTCGGCGCACAAACATAGCCTTCAGTTTTGCCCGAATAGACGCGTCCATTCGCTCGGCGACACTTCACAGCTCGGCGAGAAGGCAAACTTCGAGAAAAAATTACAACTCAATACTTAGTTTTATGCGCGGGATTTTGACAAGATAGGTCCTAACAATCTCCCCTTTGTCAATGCAGGACAAAACTTTCTACTAAACAAAATTGCCAAACAAAAACAACTCATCAATGACCTAATAAATTACAACTCGATAAAAAAAATACAATGAAACAAACTTGAGAACCATCCCTAATCCCGGTGAAAGTACATAAAAGCAGAAACCAACATAAACATGCATTCCTCAAACACAACCAATCCTGGAGATGAAAACCATTAGATACATCCAGAGACATATATTCAACATATTAGATACATCAAGACATATATTTTCAATATCAAAAAATATACATCCATCATATATATCAATATCCAAATATCTAAAACAAACAAATCCAAATATCCAAATATCAACATATATCATACATATATCCAAATCATCTCCCCTTTTTGTGGGGAAAAACAAAAGTAAAAGAAAACAAACCAAAAAAAAAAAAACAACCACTAGGAAGATGGTGGAGGATCTTTGCTTGGTGAAGAGATAAAAAATCTGGGAGACTGACATAGCCTTTGTGCTAACATCAAAGCGGAAAACATCGATATGGTCAAGACGCGTGCAGATGCTGGATCCAAATCATTGGGCGAAAGGTATCCATTTGCGGGGGCTGCATGTGGCTGACCTCAATACCTCCTCCTCATCTACCTCGACATCAGCAGAGAGGATCATCATCATCACACACGCACGGGACCCTGCGCCTGAGAACCCCAACCCGGACCCTCCACTAAACTAGCGATGGGCGACTACCCAACACACGTGTAGGAAGACGGTGAAGTTTGGTAATAGGTTTGACAGCGGGGAAGAAGCAAACTCATCGTGTTAAGTCAAAACGAAGGGACATTAAGAGAAGAAAGCGGTGAAAACACCCATAAGGGGAAGCTAAGATTTCATACCCCGCCCTCAAGAAAAGCCCAATCATTTTGGATATAATCATCTACCGGAAGATCAATGGGAAGCGATGATGAATCTGATATCACAACTACCCACTGGTACGGAGTAATATGGGATGAATGGGTGGTGACCAAAATGTTGGCGCACACTACTGCATTGTTAAGAAAAGAGCGGGCAGGAAGCATCTCATTGATACCTGGCTGAATGAGAGCCCCCAACCGATCAAGTCCTCGAAACACCACACAATTCGGAAAGCAACCATATCAAAATTACCGGCAAGGGTAAGAATTGGGAAATGACAATCATCAATAATTTGGAAGACCAAGGAACTCACGGGAAACACATCATCGATTGATAATAAAGAGATTGTTTCCCTAACCCCGAAGTGTGAAAAGTACAACCTTCACGATTAATAGAATGCATATTACAATAAACTTCATGTGAGGATGAGGCTAAGGTTTTGGGGGCCCAGGAAAAGTGTAACACTTGGTCACCTCCTAAAGGATCAAACAAGGACCGAATAGGTATGACCTCAAATGCATTAGGTAAAAACATTTAGATTTCCAGAATGAACTTTCTAGTGAGACATAAGACTCCTAAACAATTTGGCCTTTTCTTTTGACTCAAACTTGGAGGTATTGAAGAAAGGGAAGGTCGAGGGAAGCAAGCCATAACTTCACAGGCAACTTGGAAGGGATTACTGCCATTACTAAACATACCACAGAGACACAACAAGGCAGGATGGTGAGCGAAGGAGCCAGAACAAAGGCACAATCGGGAAGCAGACCACCCCCTGACCCAGTCGAAACCAAGAAACACCAGATAAAACAACATGAGGTGCATTAGTCCAACAAAACCATTAGTGCAACATTAAAAAAAGAGAAGCACGCCATAGCTGAAACCATATATCAATAGCCAACATCATAAACCATACATGAAGCCGAGGATATCAATAGCCAACATCATAAACAAGTAAGCGATGGCGAGGAATATGGCACATATGGTCCCCAGCAATTATGAACAATCAAGCAATGCCAAGAGGAGAGCTGAAAAAACCCGTAAAGCCCAATGTTGACATAGATAACCGCTTACAAACAAAACAACTTTCTCAAATACAAAATATATAAGAAACACCATGAGTCCTAAAGCGGAGATAAAGGGCAAAAAAATAAAAAAAAAACCGTGTGAAGAAACAAAGCCCCCAAAATGCAAACCAATCTACACCGCATGAAAAAATCAACCAAAAGCAAAACCTAGAACAATGCAGATGGAGCCCAGTAATCGAAGCACACAAGCCAAAGCAGAGCACCATCACAAACCCAATACTAGATGAAGAAGAGACAAAATAAAAAACTTACCCGAGGAGGAATGTGAGGATGAAGCGAAGAATGCAAGAAATAGCTCTCAAACGAACCTAGCAATGGACAAAACCCAAGCCCTAGGAGAGAGAGAAGAAGAATGCAAAGAGATCGAAGAGAGTGAGACAAAGCAACTGAAGAGACCCTGTTTTCAAACAAAAAAGCCCGATCATGACGGCTTCGCTCGGCGAAGAATCGCTAGCTCGGCGAGGGTAACAAAACCGCCAGGTTAAACGGCGAGCGAAAATGCGCTGAGCCAAAATACATGCTCTCGGTCTTATTCGAAGCGGGAAGGAAGCTGCAGCTCGGCGGATCCGTCGCTCGAGCCAAGGAAAAAAACAATTTTATTTTTTTTTTTTTTTTTTTTTATAAAAAAACTAAAAACACCTAGGATATTTTTTGTAAAAAGCAAGGTGACCGGGTGACAAATTATTTTACAAGAACAAGAGTATCCATCAATTACAGTCTGAAAATTTGAGAACAAAAAATGAAACAACGACTCATGAATATACAGATAAAGATTAAATCAAAGTCACACGCATCATGAGAATACATAACTCAAAAACACACATGAGAGCTCATATAAAAATGTGTTATTATTGTGTGCAATCCTTGAGAACCACAAAGCTAGAGTTAATCCTCGTGGTAGTGATCGATGCATTTGGACCTCACAAGAATAAGCGACCATCACAAAGAAAAGTCAAACCAGCGGGGAATCACAGTCATTTGTTAAGTAAATCTTGAGCTCCCCTCGGACAATGATCCTTTTTTTTTTTTTTTTTTTTTTTAAACTTTTCTTTCTTGTGGGCACTCTTTTGATGTTTACTTTGGTGGCATATTTCGAGTATGGAGTCAAGCAGAAGAATGAAATCAAAATGATGGCTTGGTTGGTTGCCTCGAGGTAGCCTTTTTCCTCATGTAAATCATGTCTTGAGGAGAAACCATGGAAGTGAAATAAGATGGTAGATGGTTAAGAGACTTAACATCACCCATGATGCTCTGATGATATAGGTCAATTCCTCTGTAGAGTACAAAGCTCTTGTCGATGGTCCATAGAGAACTTTGATCACTTGTGCGGAAAGGCTTCCCCTGCAGCAGTTTATCTCAAGAATGTGTATGCAATGAGATCATGAAGTAAATAGTATGGGCATTAGAATGAGCTATGAACAAGGATGAAACAGTCTTGTATGCAGCAGGGCGATGTTCATATGAATTTTGATGAAAAGATGATCGAACTCAAACCAGATAATCACATTCAAGAACGATAAGTCAACCACTCACTTTCACCTTACAAGAAACTTGACCTGAATTCTTGAGACATTACACCCAAGGTCTTTCTAAAAACTCCGTCGAAGAAGATCAAGGGTTTTGTAAAAAAAAAAAAAAAAAAAATATCGACTTTTGATGCTCGGTAGAAACATGTTCCAAAACAACAAGGCCTTCGTCCACTAACTCTCGAATAAAATGATGCCGGATGTCAATGTGTTTAGTCGCGAGAGTGTTAGACGAGATTTTTGAAATGTTTATGGCACTTGTGTTATCCTGCAAAAAGAGTGAGAGTGTTACTGTTTCGAATTCCATAATCATGAAGCATTTGCTTAAATCCACAACGATTAAAGGCATAACAATTCCCTGCGTGACAATGTATTGACCTCAGTGTAAGCAGAGATAGCATTTTGTTTTTCTTGTGCTAAAACAGTTATTTAAGGTAAAACACCACCCCGGATGTACTTTTCCTATCATCGGCACTTTTACCTTGATCGACGCTCCAGGAAAAACCCGGTAATTTAAATTTTGTAGTATCGATTGGAAAACCAAACCCATACCAGGTCCATTAACATACTTGATGATCACGTTTTCTGTAAGAAGAATTGAACTCTTTAGGAATTTGGCTTGGTAACGAGCACTGAAACACGACAGAGGAAATATCCGGGAGACGGTAGTACTGTGAGATACAAAAGACTCCCTATCATACTCCTATAAAGGGTAGGATCAACATCAATACCGAGGAATCTTTGGAAAGGTGAAAGATGGTGCTTTCATGCAGAGTCTCTTGGCATGTTTGGCGGAGACTCAAGAACCAAACTTTGACACAAGATTCTTAGCATACTTGAAGTTGAAAACAAATATACTGAAGGCTGTTGGTTGGAGACCCAAAAATAGACAACTCTCCCATCATTTGCTCATCTCCAAACTCATGTGTCATGCAATCAGAAAAATATTTCACAAGATGATGATCGGCCAATGATTGGAACCAAACACAATATCATCAACATATACCGAGGCAACAAGAATATGAGACTTATTATGTTTCACAAATAATGTCTTATCCACTTTTCTGCCTTTGAAAATCATTATCAGAAGAAAGGTAGTAAGCTTTATCATATAAGGCAGAGGGGAACTTGTTTGACCAATCTGAAAGCCTTGTCTAACCTTAGACATGATTAGGACATTCGGGTCCTCAAGCCCTTTTGGTTGCTTTCAACATATGCCTCTTCTTTTAAGTAGGCCCATTCGGAAAAGCACTTTTCTGCATCCATTTGAAACAATTTAAAGCCAGAAAACATACTGACACATAAGTAATAATATGCTTTGAATGGATTAGGGCGTGCATTTTAATAGCAGGGCTTAAGCGATCTCATCATAGTCAATACCCTCTACTTGTGTGTGTGCCAGGCAACCAACCTAGCTTTATTTCTCATGATGATGCCATTCTCATCGAGTTTATTTTTAAAGATCCACTTGGTACTATCCACATTCATGTCTCTAGGTGCAGGAACAAGAGTCCAAACTTTATTACGTTCAAATTGACCTCAATTCTTCATATAACGTTAACCAAACTATCATCTATGCAAGGCCTCTTTAACATTCTTAGGTTCAATCAAAAAGAAACATAACACATATGTGATACCTCATCCCCGAATACATCGCTTGGGTTTTCATTCGATCTGAAACACTCACGATTACATTGAGCAGGATGATTAGGTTTCACTTTACTCTTTGATGGTTTAAGTTAGCGAAGGACTTTGGGTGTTGGAGGAACAAGAAGTGCTTTGTTCTTGAGCACTCTTTGGACTTGAACTTACACTGTGAGGATGGTCTTTGTAACAATTTCTTGTGATTGAGCAATGACATCTCCTTGATTTTAATGGATTCCGATATTCAAAATTAAAGCTCATACATTGTGCAAATCTGTTTCATACCGTTGTTAACTTTGAAGTAGGTGAACTGTGTCATCTATAACCACATTGATAGATTCCATTAATAATGATGAAGTTACGCAGGTTATAGACTGAAAAGCCCTCTTTTGTTGGTTGAATACCTAGAAAATACCTTCTAATACATCTTCCAAGAGTCCAAATTTGCCCCAAGGGCTCTCTATCTTTGAAGATGTAACACTTACTCCCAAAAGGTTTTGAAGTATTTTTACATTAGGTTTTCATACCCTTCCACTGTGATTCAGCAAGGAGTTTAGCAAAAGTCTTGGACGCCTTAAATACACCCCGATTTATGACATAAGCAGTATGTTAAGGCTTCGCCCAAAACTGGAGGAAGACTCTTACTAAAGAGCATGACCTAGCCATTTCTTGAACAACTCTGTTCTTCCTCTCCTTCACTCCATTTTGTTGTGGAGTAATAGGTCTTTGAAAACTCATGCTTAATTCCATGCATATCACAAAAATCCAGCGAACTATTTTCAAATTCGACCATGATCAGTTCGGATTCTTATAATATGCTTAATAGGAACACCTTGTTCATTTTGGATTTTAAGGACTAAAGCACAGGAAAGCATCAAGCGTGTCGATTTTTTCCTTAAAAATTTACCCTTAGAGTCGAGTAAAATCATCAGCAGTTAAAAAATGTATCTTTTACCTCAATGCTTTCGGTCTAGTAGGACCCATTAAATCCATGTGAACCAATTAAGAGGACGTTTGGTTGTTAAACATTCACCTTTTATGCGAACAGGGTTTGCTTTATGGTAGCCGTGACATAGTCCACACCGTGGCTCAAATTTTACCTAGTTTGGGTACTCCTCTCACAAGTTCTTTGTTGGCTATCTTAGTTAGGTCTTTGAAATTCATGTGACTAATCTTTGATGCCACGATCAATATTACTTATGATGGCGAGAATGGCAAGTGAGATCATTAGTAGTAAGAATCCCATGGAGATTATCGATATGCGAACCCCATGTAAAAGCAGTATTTCCTTTTATCCAAAATTTCTCATTTAACTTTTGAAACCAATGCTTCATGATGGGAATCACTCATTTGACTTATGCTCAAAGATTAGCTTTAAGACCATCAACAAGTAAAGGCATTATCTGGCTTAGGAAGACCAACAACACTTATAGAGCCCTTACCAATGACTCTAGAAGTGCCGCCATCTCCAAAAGTAACAATTCCTCCTTCGTATTTTTCAAGGGAGGTGAAGTAGGATTTGTTACGGACATATGTTGAGAGCACCCACTATCAAGATACCACATGTATGAGTCACGTGCTTTTAGAGCGATGTGAGCAACAAAACAAAGTCAAATCATCTTTTCTAACCCAAATCTTTTTAGTCTTGGTGTTAGTCTAGACATGTAAGGTTGTCTCTAACCCAAAAGTGTTGAATTTCTACCCTTTGAGACACCTTACCAAACAATTCAAAACAGTAAGGACGAATGTGGGCATAGCTACCTGAGGTGATGACAAATAAAAAGCGGTTTTACCTCCTTTTTGTTGATCTTACCTTTGCTTGATGAAGAGAAGGATCAACTTTGGTCTATCTTCAATTTGCCCTTTGCTTGAGTCTTCAAGTTATGTGAAGTAGAGGCTGTTCCTTGTGAGCAGACCATAGCCTAGCCTCTTTTGTGAGAACCCATTTATTGAGAAAGTATGTCTTCTAGAGATCTGGAACCTTTGTTCCACATAGCAGTGTTGCTCTATCTGGAGTTCTTCGTCTTTCTATCGACTTTCTCTTCCAATGCGATTTGTGACAACTCAAGACTTTCAAGCTTTTTCTTCATATGTGGAATACACCCTCGAAGTTCATTCCTTCCGGTTTCACGGGGCGAAGTTTTCCACATAAGTCTTTGTCCTTGAGATCTTGATGACGATACCTTTCTTTGTCAAGAGTTCTCCTTTGGCGGACATTCTCATTCTCGCATGTTTTGAGCTTGAGAGAGAGTTTGTCGTTGGTTTTAGACAAATTCGAGATTCCTCGTCTGACTTCTCGTAAGCTTGTTGTAGTTCTTCACCATTGATCTCATCAATGTCTTCAGATAGTTCATCATCCTCTCTTTGCTCCTCATTCTTCTTAACCTCATCCAATCTGGCAACCAAGGCAGACAAGTCGTTGGATGGAGGTGGAGGTGAATCTCCTCTTTCATGGAATTGGCTCAGAATTTCCCATGCATCTTTAGCCTTTATGCAGTGAGCGACCCGTTGCTGTTCTTCATTAGAAATTGCTCCACGAATAATGATTAGGGCTCTCTGATTGTCCGGATTATCTGCACTACATATCTTCTTCAATGGTTTGCCAACTTTACGGTTCAAGGCTCTCAGAAAAGCCCTCGTTCGATTTTCCAATCTGGTAGTTGGTCCATCAAAGATGGGAGCATGATGCAAGATTCGACCACGGCGATCCGAAGGCTTTGGAAGAGGTTGAAAGCCGTGCCCAAAATGCCATGAAAACACTATCCCCGTCTTCACAGATTCGGGTTCTTGGGTTCTTGCTCCGGCCGCTTTCATCATCCCAAATTCACAGTAGACTTTCTTCCGATTCTTTTTCGTAGGGCATTCAAGGGATATGTGGCCAAACCATTGACATTCAAAGCACTTGACCCCTGGCCCCCTAACAACCTTCTTTTCAGTAGTTTGAGCTAATTTTGGTGGAAAAGTTTTGGGTTTGTCATTACTCTTCTCTTTTGAAATAGGGGCTTTGAAATTAGGCTTCTTTTTAAAAATTTTTAAAAGCTGTTTTTGTAAGCATAGCCGTCATCTCCAGGACTCTAAATCAAATTCGATCTCAGGAGGTTTTGCAGTCTCATAGTGCTTGGAAAGCCATACTTTCTTTTGCTTTTCTTAGAAATTTGGTGTGCTTCATAAGTACGCAAATTTCCAACCAATTGATCGAGCTTGAGGGTATCAACATTACCAGCCTCCTCAATGGTTTGTCACCTTTGATTGGAACCTCTAGGGAAGGGACCTCAAAATTTTTCCCCAACTTTGGCTTCAGGATTTTTCACCGAGAGTGCAAGCAGAATTCCGCGATATCAGCAGTTTTGCATAAAGAAATCATCAAACGTCTCATCTTCGCGCGCATAAAAAGGGTTTGGCGAGATGTGAGCGTTGAAGTTTTGACCTTTTGAGTAGTTCGCCGTGAATTGTTTCAAGAATATCCCGCCTCTTTTGCTATTTCTGCGTGCAAATTAAACGGAATTCTTGGTGTGACAGAGCGAAGAGGAGTTGAAAACCTTCTTTGTTCCAACTCGAGTTGATGTCGATTGTGTCCCATTTATCTAGAGGTTTGGGAATATCAATGCCATCTATAGTGATAGTAGGTTCACTCCACCCAAAGACAACGATGCCAAACTTTCTCATCGATAGATTTTAAAAATGCTCTCATGCGAGCTTTCCAATAAGAATAGTTTGTCCGTCTAGTAAAGGGGTCTATGAGTAGAGTTACCTTCAGAATAGAATCCATAAAAACTAGTCACACAAAATCACACTCTATAGTTTTGAAAAACAAAGAGTGACTGCTCACGATACCAATTGAAAATCCTATGTGATTCGTGATTAGATAAGGATTAAAATATTCCAAAGCCAAAAATTCCAAAAACACTCAATCTAAAATCATCAAGCACTTACGAGTGAGATTTTAGTTTGTTTGCTTTTTTAGGAATAAATAATAAATCAACACAATCGACTTTTTACGTGGAAAACCCACAATTGAAGAACCTTCAATTGTAATAAAAAACCAGGCGAACCGCCACTAATCAATCCACTCTTGAAGGACTACAAGGTTACAAAGAAACCATACAAATTACCAGCCTAGTCAATTTGTCTCTAGATCTTCGTAACTCTTTCACCACGCCGCCCGCAGGCCGATTACGAAGTTGGTTCCACACCTCAACTTCACTTGTCGAGATTAACGACTCGTTAAGAAACAAACACCTTTTGAAACTTCGTAAAGATCTTGGATTCCACCGAAGAACACTCTTGAATATCAAGTATCAACCTCTTTGATGTATGAATATCAACTCATGAGTTTTAGAACTCTCTCAAGAACATCAAAAACTTATCAAACTTTCAGAAGAACACTTCAAACAAAACTCTAGAATTCTTGAATCTGATCTAGAAAAAGTTAGATTGGTTTTAGGAGAAAACCATCTACTTATAGAAAACCAAAAAGAGTCCAAATCCTGAAAAAAACCTGTTACTTGAAAATTCCGGATTCAAGCTCGCTCGGCGAGGCTCCTCTCGCTTCAGCGAAGTGTATCTCGCGTGATTTCTACTAGTGACCTCGCTCGAACCACAGGCCCTTCGCTCGGCGAGAATACATCCTTTCGAGGTTCAAGTGTAGCCCTTGATCGCCGCTCGAGCCTCCATGCTCTTCGCTCGGCGCACAAACATAGCCTTCAGTTTTGCCCAGGACGCATCCATTCGCTCGGCGAGCACTTCACAGCTCGGCGAGGAAGGCAAACTTCGAGAAAAAATTACAACTCAATACTTAGTTTTGTCTGGCGGGATTTTTGACAAGATAGGTCTAACGGTTTGTACATAGATTGTATAGATTTTATTTGTTTATTGTATTTCTTCTCTTTCATTTGTTAAAGAATGAGTTGTGTGGGTGTTCATAAAAAACCCTTTAGGCTGTCAAGAGCTCTCTGATCGACCCGGATGGTGGGTCGTTGGTTGATCTCGTGGTGTCGGAGAGCCAAATGGATTTGAAGACTCTAGAGGTGAATCAATGCTGCGAAGATAACAAAGGTTGATCTCGAATGGGTTCACGTGCTCGTGAGGGTTGGGCGAGTCCGGCTCAAAGGGTTCATGAGAGAGGATGGTATTCTTGAGCTTGCATTTCAATTGTTTGAGAATGAAAAGATGGGTCTATTGTGAACATGTCGTTGCCGATTGTTTTAGCCATTGATGACCGGGCTAAAGAAAGAATTGGGGCTTCGATTCATGTTGCATTGGTTGGGGCGATGGTGATTTGGTTGGTGTTCTTGAGTTAGTCTTTCGATGCAATTAAATTGTTTGATGATTTTTTAATACTCGGTTAAGCTTTATGAAATGAAAATAGTTTTTGTTGTAGATTGTCCTGTCTGTGGCATGAAAAGCTCTCTTTCCCTTTTAATAGTTTAGCAAACTCCTATAGGATTTGAAAAAAAATGAATAATTCAAATTATCATAATAAAACTATATAACTAATTTAATCTATTGTGTGATCTTTTTATGTTTTAGTGTAAGCAACAATGTTATGAAGATGTAGAGGGTTAATGATCATGTTGGCTATGCATTAAAGTGGAACATAAATAATATGATGGCTGAAATTTGGTTTTCAAATTAAATTTTATTTTTTGAATCTTTTATTTTTGTCTTTAATAAATTTTTTTCATGTTTTAAATTTTTTATTACATGCACTTCATTCATATCTTTCTTGTGTCATTGACATTTGTCGTTTAGGTGGATGTTCATTGACATCTGTTATTTTTGCAGTGGCATTTCATTGACATCTGTGAGTCCTTCATATTGGTTTGGAATTTTATTCTCATCTTAGGAAATTATATGAGCATCAAAATTACGAATTTTATTCTCATTAGCCTCATTTCAAAAGCAGCAGTCAATGTGTCTTGGAAAGCTAATATTTATTCTCAAAATTTAATCAATAAGTAAATTTCGGTTACAAAATTCTTGATGGTTTACATTTTTCAATTATAAAATCCAAGTAACATCTAACATACTCTCAAAATTGTTGATTAGTTGAGAAGAAAATTTTATAGTACATCATATGCCAAATTATGATTTTGTGGTCTTTTGGTTACTTCCTATGTTATGACTTGGTCATGGCTGGTGTTTATGACCTATTGTGATTAGGAAAATGATATAGAAGCTTATTTTTTAGACTTACTTTTTAGATGCAATGATGTGTGGAAGAGATGATTGGTGATGATTAGGCGCTACTATCAGGATTATTATTTTGTTGGTTATGACCTATGGTGATCTTGGTTATAATCGAAAATGACTTTTGATATATTTTCATGGTGTTTGGATTTGTAACACTTTTTTTTGAAGTTATGATTGAAAATGATTTAGTTATGACATTTATGTAATTAATATAAAAATGTACATATGGTAAGGCTCTGTATTCTAGAATGACCCCATTATAAGTACACTAATATTGTAGATGGTTCAAATGTCAAAGATTGTTGGTTGAGATATTGTGTAATTGTGCACATAATGTAATTTTAGGGAGGTTCGGTTGTCTTTGTGATGATGTGCGTGGTTTGGTTTATATGTGTTTTTGGTTAGGGTTTGTTTAGGTTAGAATGTGTGGTGGTTTGGAGGGTTGGTCCTTGTGGGTAGTGTGATTTGTCAAATTGTCAATTGTAAGCGATATAAAGCTCAAGGGTTGGTGGTGGTGCATGTTGTGGCTTTAAATCTCGAGATGTGGGTTAAGTGGATTTTGTTTGATGTTGCGATGAGAGTAAAGATTCTTGATTCCTCGTGCTATTTGGAGAGGATGAATTTTAGCTATGTGGTGAACTCATAATTTTAGCTATGTGGTCAAACACAAGGCGGGTCTTCATTTAGTAATTTATAGTTCGAAAAAAAAAAATGATTGTTGCGATTAACTAAGCAAGTGCTTTATTTAAGTGATTGTAGTTGGCAAAAAATAAGTGATCTGGAAGTATTGCGGAGGTGCTTAAAAGCAAGTTTATGCGAATCCTTTCAACAAAGGTTGATAAAGTGTTTTCCGTATCCTTGAGGCAGCCTGACACCAGGCTGCTGCATCCTTTGTCTCAATTATGTTTGCTCCTCGGTGAAGCTTGTGTGGGGTCTTGGTGAAAAGCGGCTGCGAAGCTCCATATTATGAGATCGATCCTGCTGGTCCTTTGCCCTCACGATGAAGTTCTGAGGTACCTGACTCATCCTTGTCTACATTAGAAATCCATTTGATTGCCCGTCTGCGAGATAGTGTTTGTTTTGACATGCCCTGTAGTGAAAGTTTATTATAAGATGTTCATAGTTATAGTTGAAATCTTGGATGAAGAAATTTGGTTTCTTTGTTGATTTTGTTAGGACTTTTTCCGTTAGTATATGAGGGGTTTGAAATTTGCATGCAATCCAGTCTTTGAATCTACAGAGGAAGACTTAGTTAAAAGTCCACATAATTTTAACAAAAATGAAAAGTTTTAGATGAGTAAAATATTTTTGATGTAAAGCCCCAAATTTCTATAGTGAGAACTGTGTCCTGACGGCTTTAATTGAACCTGGTGATAATCTTAAGGTTTGATTTTAAGAAAATGAATGATGTACCAAGAAATTAACATGGTAGACCATGAAGTTTACTTTTATAGTAAAATATATGAAACCATTATAAGAAATTGCAAGTCCAAGTTGCTTTTCATTTGTGAGCAAAGTAGATAGTGAAAACTGAGCAATCAGGTACTACTTCAATCCCTTATTAAGAAAGTTATACCATGAATTTTAGCTATGTGGTGAACTCATAAGAGAGGAGACAGTACTTTCTTATGTAGTGAACTCATAATTTTTTTTTTGCTATTTTATTTGATGCTGCGTATTTTTTAGCTAATGTGACAGATTTTGAATTGCATTGGTTCTGACTTTGGGGTTGAGCATGTCTAATTTAAATCTTGATTCTTCATGTGTAGATTTTGTGGTGTGAACATTATTTTTTTGGCAGAGATGTGGAGTCCTTCATATTGGTTTGGTTTGTAAACTGTGTTCACATACTAATTTTTGGTTTGGAATTGTTTTGCTTCCGCTACTATGAAACATTATTTGGCCATTTTCGCCTTATCTTCTACACTTAAATTAGGGCTTTCTTTTTCTTTGAGAGGTTTCTTTTTCTTTTTTCCTAGAGAGATTTCTTTTCTTCTTTTTCTTTTTTCCTTCAATTTGTGTAGTGGATTACAAATATTTACTTTTAGATCTGTGGATTATCTTTGATTAAGTTATACAACTATTTCTCTTTTGATCTACAAAACATGTTGATGTACACATTCTTTGGATAGATGTTGTTGTGGTCCTTGATTTATTGTTCCAGGTCCTTGATCCAATTTCATGGTGTGTTCATCTGAGCAAACCAAATGGATAGTTTATTTGATTTTTTTAAATTTTTTATCGATTGTTCATAGCATTTTAGTGCACTGCGTTAACTCATTAATATTCTTCAATATGATGCTTGGGTTCTATTGGGAATTAAATTGGTCAATCTATTTTTAGTTTACAATTATTTTTTTTTTAAAATTAATATTATCATCTATAACAGAAGCGAGAGTCTTCATTTGAGAAGAGAGAGGAACAGGGGATATCGATCGGTGAGAGAGAGAGATTGAGAAGATTAATGTTTCTGATCTTTGGGGAGAGAGACTAAGGTAATAGAGAAGAGAGGAGAGAGTGGGTGAGAAAATTGAAGATTGCAATTTGGGGAAGTGCAATTTATCTTGGAAAGATTTTTTTATTAAAAATATAAAAAATGCTACATATTCTTAAAAATACAACCTTATAACTCTCACTCACTGTGATTGGTCGAGAAGGAAATAAAAACAATAAAAATATATGATTGGTTTACATCATGTTAGGAGTCATGGAGGTTCCTAATTTTGGGGTTCCTTAAATTTATTTGGGTTACTAATAAATTGGTGTTTCATGTCTTTATTTATGAATTTTTCTCCTTCTACGTGAATTCATTATCTACTCTTTGAAAAGAAAAAAAAATAAAAATAAAAATAAATTTGAATACATTCCTCTCTAATTTTGATTTATATTTTAATCTCATCATTAATTGTCTTGTGCCTTGAGCACGGGCATACACTAGTCTATATAATAAGGAATAAGGTTTTTGAAAATATATGAAAATGTCGAAGAGATACATTTTGTATCAATGGTGAAATGAATCTTGAGTGTATATCAATGGTCGAGATCCATAGATGATTCCGCTTAAACACTTCTCTCCTAAACATCACACTTGTTTGCCTTTCCACCTACCCACGTTTGCCTTCCACCTTCCCTGTACATCTCTTTCTCTCCTCAAAACTTTTCTTCTTTTTGCGATGACCGTCGCGGCGACCACCGCCATCGCGACCAGCGACCACGGTCACCTATCCTTTCTCTCGTCGGAGATCCAAACCCGAACCCTCTATTCTGTCCTCCTCCTCTCTCTCCACAACCTCAATCCCTTCATCTCCCGCTCCCTCATTCCCCTTCATCACTTTAGGACTTTGTTTTGCAACAGGCCCATACCTTTTTTTTTTTTGTTTTGCATTCCATTCAGGCTCCGGCTCCGGCTCCTGCGCCTACCAGCGATGGCGAGTTCTGTTTCTTTGCTTTGTTCTCTCTTTCCATGCCGAGAAAATGTTGGAAAAGAAAAGAAAAGAAAGTTTTGTGCATTTCGTTTTCTTTGTGATTAACACTCAAATCTACTTATTAGTTTTGTGCATTCTCTCTTTTGTGCATTTTGTTTATTTTCCCAGATCTACTTCAATGTTGTAAGTGTTGTGCATTTTGTGCATTTTGTTTATTTTCCCAGATCTACTTCAATGTTCCCAAATCTACTTCAATCTACTTATTAGTTTTGTGCATTTTGTTTATTTTCCCAGGTTTATTTTCGAGATCTACTTCAAAGTTCTGTTTACATTTTCTGTGATTAGCATATTTACAAGGTGATTAACACTCAAATCTACTTCAATGTTGTAAGTGTTTGTGGAGAAGGCACATTGTGTAATTTTATTTTTGGTCTCTAAAAAAGTAACAGAAAAAGAGAATTTTTATTGGGTTTTGAGTTTTAAGACTTAATTGAAGTAGTTTTGTTTGATGGAAACTTAGGAGTGCTTCTACGTTTGGAGCTAATTGGTGGTGGGTAGTGCAATTTGGAGCTAATTTGGTGAATTTGGGAAGAGGAATTATATACATTTGGGTGTAATTGTATGCAGTACTTATTTGGGAGCTAATTTGGTGAACTTGGGAAGAGGAATTATATACATTTGGGTGTAATTGTTTGTGTCTCAAATTGTATACATTTAGGTCTGAATTTGGAGCTAATTTGGTGAATTTGGGAAGAGAATTATATACATTTGAGCTAATTTGGAGCTAATTTGGATGCTAATTGTATCGAATTTGAGACTCAAGCAGGAAAATAAGGGCATGAATATGATTTTATGTAATTGTATCTTGCTTATTTGTTGGATGCAAGATTTTATTTTATTATTATTATTTTTTGGTGTATTAAAGTTTGTGATTTTTTTGAGTTATGGGAGATGGGTTTGAAGGCATATGGTTCAATTGATGTAGCAGTTCAATTGGCACATGGCATGAAAGTCTTGGATGGTCTTTGTGTACCTGTTTAGTTTGGTTCATTTCATCGGAATATCCGTTCTCATGTTTGGTTAAGTTAAAAAAAAAAAAGGAATTTACATGGGATATGAAATCACCATTCACCAATTTAGGAGAATAGCGATTCCATTCTTGCCTAAAATCATTACAGTGTGGAATGTTTGCTGGACATTTGTTCTTGAATATATAGCTTTGGCGGCACTCAACATTTTCATTTTTCTTTGGTGCCCACTCCCTTAAACTACATCATGGTCAGGGTGTGTGTAGTACAAGATTCAAGTTCAAAGTTTTGTATATATGAACTTTTAGTTAGTGTAGGTTGGCCAAGGTTTATCAGTCATTAAATATCATGCGTAGTTTAATGCATTTCAAAATTCAAGCTTCAGGGGCAAGAGTTTTGTTTTGAGAATAACCTCTGTGATCATGCAATTTATTTATTTTCTTGTCAATCACAATTCTGAGTTAGGAATCTATTTAAGTATCTATAGCTTGGTGTGCATTGATAGGCCCTTTAGGCCATGCCAGCATCTGAGCACCAAAATGGTCCCATGCCAATCTAAATAATCATGGATTAAATTGCTCAAGTTAGTGAGCATAATGTTAAGCCCACCTAGCCTTTATGTTTGCCTCTGTAGATTGACATTTATTCACCCATAAATTCTTCAAAAACTTAGGCATGTTTTGAACTTGGAAAGCATGTGTGAATATGAAAGGTGTTTGAGTT
This sequence comes from Camellia lanceoleosa, assembly GCA_025200525.1. Lineage (NCBI taxonomy): Eukaryota > Viridiplantae > Streptophyta > Magnoliopsida > Ericales > Theaceae > Camellia > Camellia lanceoleosa. The sequence goes on along the minus strand of CM045766.1, from coordinate 162,313,953 downwards.
TAAAATGAATGCAATTTAATAATTTAATCAATTGAATTTAAAGTACATAATATTATTAAGATGAACTTAAGAAAATCTTCACCACTTATATAATTAAAAAGGACTAAATAATAGTTAAGTAAAACCTACCTATATAAATCCAAATTATAATGTTGTAAGTTTTAACACCCAAAGCGTAATACAAAAATTACATTATAAATTAAATGAGCGATCTGTAATAATTCTTTATTTTATTTTATTTTTTGGTCTTTATAGATTTGCCTCCTTTTCTTGGTAGCAAAGTGTGTTTTGAGGAGAGAGAGAGAGAATGAGTGTGTTTTAAAATTTGAAATATGAGAAAATGAGGCGAAAAGGACCGTGGGTGGGTGGGTGGTGCGGTGTGTTTTCTTGTCAAGTCACCTTACTCTAATTATAAAATTTATTTGAATATAATTTGACCTCAAATTTTTTTTTTTTTTTTTTGCAACAAATTAAATAAATTATATTTTAATCCATAAGAAGAATAATAATTCTTTATCAAAAATATTCTGATTCCATAAATTATTAAATAAATTACAGATTCCATAAATGTTACACACTCATTTTGATCTTAATATATTTACGTTTATATTTTAAAGTTTTCTTATGTTTTAGCAGTCAAAATTAGATGATGTCGATGGGTTGTAAGTGGTGGGTTATGGGCCTTAATTTGGCCAAGTAATATTAGTGGGTATGTAGTAGAGTTCTCTGAGAACTATTAGTAATAAAGTGTGAGTTTTTTAATATTTGAAGTCTCGGTCCTAAAAGAAGTAGGGAAGTATTCATTTAAATCGATCTGATCTTTTAGAGATTTAAAGGTTTTGTGATATGTGAAGCAATCCAACATTGGAGGTTGAAGTGAAGGAATTTTAATTAGGATGCTCTTCTTTTCTCTTCAATCCATATTCCTATCTGAATTTAATTCAAGTTGAAATAAATCATTTGGGAGGCATTAGATGGTATCACGATGTTTTCCGTTACATATCTTGCCTATACTAATATCAGCTGATACATGAATGAAACAAAGCAATGCCTTCCATGGGGGAGCATTACTTTAAGATATGCTTGGGTAGTTATCCTTCATTCAACTGATGCATTTAAATGCAGTTTTCAGAATTAAAGGGATAAGAATATGTAGCTTTGAATACCCAGCTTCTCATTTTATGCAATTAATTAGTTCATGATTGCCTCGCATAACTGAATGTTTATCTTTATTTCTTTTCTGTTATGCATTGCTGAAAATCTTATGACCCAAAAAAATCTTATAGATGATTGTTTGCATTGACCCAACTTTCAATCAACAAGTGGCAAAGTTGTTAGCCTATGCTATTAATGCACTTTCTCTAACATGATTTTCATTTTTGCCTAGTTTTGAAGGCTTTGCACACAACTCTTACGGACTGGAGAAAATTTTTCTTTTTATTGCCAACTTTAGTTGTTATTTTTTGTCGATCTTGGTAAAGAACAAGCATGTATTATCCAAAATGCTGATTGTGCACATGCAATGCTATGACTGTAGGCAACAATATAGTTTAATAAAGTCCATAGTCACATTGAAATTTCAAAACATTTGTGGGTTATATTCTCTAAATCTATGAAGTTTTGGGTTAAATTTCAATTATCCATTTAACAAGCATGTATTATCCATTTGTGGGTTAAATTTCATCTGATTTTGGGTTGAGTTAGTTTTCATTTTATTTTAATTTTTAATTTTTGCATAGCCGTATTGTTTTGCTTTTTTTTTTTTTGGATGAGAGGATATTCACTCTCTTGATTACATTCTTTGGATGGATGTTGTTGTGGTCCGTGCTTTATTGTTTTACCTTTTCTTATGTTTCTGATATGCTAGGTGTAGTGGATTTTATTTTATTTATTTTTCTTTGTTTTTATTGGGTTGAATTTGTATTTTTTTGACCATTAATTTTGTTTTCAAAAAATATTTAATGATCACGATTACTCCATTCAAGGTGATTTTTTTTTTCTTTTTAATTATTTTTTTTAATTTTTATTTTTTAAATTTTAGTCCCTTGATCTAATTTCATGGTGTGTGTTCATCTGAGCAAACCAAATGGATAGTTGGAGTTATTTGATTTTTTATTTTATTTTTTATCAGTTGTTGTTCATAGTATTTCAGTGCACCATGTTAACTCATTAATATCTATATAATAAGGGAAGAGGGTTTTTGAAAATATATAAATGTATGAGAGATACATTTTAATGGCTGAGATTAATCCCAAATTTATATCAATGGTTGAGATCAATAGATCTCCTGCCCAAGACTTCTCTTCCTAAGCATCATTGTCTTTCCCACTACCCACGTCTGCCTCCCCACCTTCCCTTTCTATCTCTCTCCCTCTCCCTCTCCCTCTCTATTCTTGAATACATCTCTCTTTCACAGATACATCTCTCTTTTTCACAGATACACCTCTCCTCTCCCTCACCGGAGACCCAAACTCGAACCCTCTATTCCTGTCTTCCTCCCTTCATCTCCCGCTCCTTCATCCCCCTTCCCCATTTTAGGCCTTTGTTTTGCAACAAACCCATACCTTCTTCGATTTAGTGAGAGGAGAGAAAGAGGAGGGCATCGTCGTCCCGCCCCGCCGACGCCCTACCCCGCCATCCCCGACAAGAAGGTTCGAAATACATGAGGTAAAAGGTCGCAGTCCACCTGATGAATTTAGTGACAGTTTTGGAACTAAAATTTGACATTGGGTTCCATTGGGTTATTTTATTTATTCATTGGGCTCCATTGGGTTGTTTTATTTATTTATATTTATATGAATTATTAATTTTCTAAATCTGTTGGGTTCCATTGTATTCAAAGTTAGATTTTTTTTGTAATGGAAAAGTATTTGTAGAGGCGAGATTTGCTTGATGAAATTGCAAGTTTTCGATGTTTTGATGAATAGATTGAGCAGGGAGATCCCATTGAGCATATCAATTGCAATGCCCTTAAATTCTTGGATTTGGGGTTTAACGGTTTGAATAAGTATTCAATTGAGGTTGTGGGTTTGAAGAGGCTTTTGGTTTTTCGATTGGGGAATATACGGTTGATGGAAGCTGTTCGGGGTTTGAGAGCATTGAATTGCTTGAGGTTACGGATTTGCATAATCTCAAACTGGTTGGCAACATTCCTGAAGAAATCAGCAATTGCAAGTTTCTTCTTTAGTTGTGAGTCCAATTGCAACATTCATGGAGAACATAACTTTCCACCTTTCTACGATTCGTTTATCACAAAATTTGGAGGAAGCAAAAATAAATGAGCAAGATAATCGTGAGTTGAGCAATAAAACCAAGTTCTTTGTGTTAGGGAAAATCGATGATTCCCCACAAGTAAATCAATCAATGGGAATAAAAACTAATGCGGAAAAATTAAATCAAAGGCAACACAAGAATTTTTACGTGGTTCCCTCAATGTGAGGTACATCCACAGGATCGAAATCCAATTCCACTATCAACCAAATAGGTTCCAAAGGATTACAAACGAGACACTAATGGTCTCACAAAACCACCCTTAGGTGAATTCCAAATAATCACAAATAAACAAGAGGAAAGACCTCACCAAATAGAAGAATCAAAATCTTCAGAATCAGAGTTGAAGAAGACCCAAAATAATGAATCAAACACCAACCGAAGTTGCCCCCAAAAACCGAGCTTCAAAACCGAAATTAAACAAATATATAAATCTTCGGCACTGACACGGAAGCCCCTGTTTTCTATGGCAGCCGTCGGACCTTTTCTTATGTATGTATGGAACCAAAAATAATATATATATTAGATATATATATTATTAAATCTTAGGTTTTGTAATCAAACCCTAATTGTATCTAAGTTGAATTGGGCCTCCACAAATATAATATATAAAAATATATTATACTAAACCAAGCCAAATTAAAACTCTTTTTCCAAAACCAATTGGGTCCCACACTCCAATAAGGAGGTATACCCAACAATTCTCCCCCTACCGACTTAGGTGGAGATATCAACCATACCCGCCAAAGTTCGACACTTCAAATGTTTATCCCTCGACAAAGTCTTAGTCAACATATCCGAAATATTATCATCCGTGTGAACCTTTTCGAGTTGTAACAATTTCGAATCTAACACATCACGAATCCAATGGTATCTCACATCAATGTGTTTCGATCTCGAATGAAAAGTAGAATTTTTACTCAAGTGAATAGCACTTTGACTATCACAATAAAGCACATACCTTTCTTGCTTCAAACCCAACTCTTGCAAAAATTTCTTCAACCATAACTCTTCTTTGCAAGCTTACGTAATGGCAATAAATTGACGGTGGTTGAGAGAGCAACACATTTTTGTAATTTAGATTGCCATGCCACGACTCTCCTGCACAAGTCACCAAATACCCCGAAGTAGTTTCCCTAGAATCAACATCACCAGCCATGTCAGAAACTGTGAATCCATCAAGCATCGGCTTCCCATTCACAAAACACAAACACACCTTCGATGTCCTTTGAAGATATCTTAGAATCCATTTTATCGCTGCCCAATGTTCTTTACCCGAATTAGAGAGAAAACGACTCACCACACCAACTGCGTGAGCAATATCCGGCCTTGTACAGACCATGACGTACATCAAAGAACCAAGCTATTTTGAAGCATAAGGAACTTTCAACATCTCTTCTTTGTCTTTCTCACTTGTAGGACATTGATTCGAACTAAGCTTGAAGTGACACGCAAGTGGACAACTAAACTTTGCTTTATCCATGTTGAACCTCTCTAGAACTTTCTCAATGTAGCTCTCTTGAGACAACCAAATCGGCCCCTTTTGTGATCACGAACAACTTTCATACCAAGTATTTGCTTTGCGGTCCCAAATCTTTCATAGCAAAAGACTTGCTCAACTCCAATTTCAACTGTTAATCATGGTAGAATCTTGACCCACAATTAACATGTCATCAACATAAAGCAAAAGAATAATAAATTTGCCATCCGGAAAATTTTTCACAAACACACAATGGTCCGAAGTGGTTTTAGAAAAACCATTATTCATCATGAAAGAGTCAAATTTTTTGTACCATTGTCGTGGAGCTTGCTTGAGACCATAGAAACTTTTCTTCAATTTGCAAACAAATTTCTCTTTCCCTTTCTCCACAAAACCTTCCGGTTGCTCCATGTAAATTTCTTCTTCAAGATCACCATGAAGAAATACGGTCTTCACATCAAGTTGTTCAACTTCAAGATTCATACTTGCAGCCATGCCAAGTACAATCCGAATAGAAGACATATTTACAACCGGTGAGAAAATCTCGTCAAAGTCAATGCCTTTCTTTTGCCCAAAGCCTTTCACAACAAGATGTGCTTTGTACCTTAGATTCTTCCTATCATTCTTTAATTTGAAAACCCACTTATTTTTCAAAATTTTCCTCCCCTTAGGCAACTTCACTAAATCATAAGTGTGATTTTCAAGTAAGGAATTCATCTCCTCTTCCATAGCCTTTTTCCAATCATCTTTCTTTGCATGCTCAATTGCTTCTTGGTAGCTCTCCGGCTCCCCTTGATCGGAAATCAACACAAATTCATTGGGAGGATACTTTTTTGAAGGTTGTCGGTTCCTTGTAGATTTTCTTAACTCAAGTTGTGGTGGTGGTTCTTGAGTTGGATGCTCTTCCTCAATTTCTGGCTCAACTTCATTAGGATTAGCATCATCCTCCACATCTTCAATAGGTGGCTGTACATCTCCCCCATTTTCATCATCAACTGAAGATGAAGGAGATGGATCCATATTAATGAGATCACTAGTTTTTGGCTCTGGTTGATCACCTTTACCAAAGTCTTCAATTGTTTGGTCTTCAAGAAACACAACATCACGGCTTTGAATAACTTTCTTGTCGACCGGATCCCATAATCTATACCCGAACTCATCACGTCTATAGCCAAGAAAAATACATTGTCTTGACTTACTATCAAGCTTGGACCTTTCATCCTTTGGAATGTGAACAAAAGCTCGGCAACCAAACACTCTCAAGTGCTCATAAGACACATCTTTGCCAGTTCAAACTCTTTCAGGAACATCACCATTCAAAGGATAGCAAGGAGACAAATTGATCACGTCAACCGCTGTACTCATTGCCTCACCCCAAAAGGATCTTGGCAATTTAGCTTGTGAAAGCAAACACCTTGTTCTTTCTACAATGGTGCGGTTCATCCTCTTGGCAACGCCATTTTGTTGAGGAGTCTTCTTAACTGTCTTTTGATGCCGAATACCTTGGCTGCGACAATACTCATCAAATGGCCCAATGTATTCACCACCATTATGCATTGGGATGCACTTCAATTTACGTCATGTTTCTCTTTCAACCATGGCACGAAAATGCTTAAATACTTCTAGAACTTGATCTTTAGTTTTTAGTAGATAAGCCAGACTTTCCTTGAATAATCATCAATGAAAGTAACAAAATAAAGTGCACCACCATGTGTTCTAACTTTTAAGGACCACAAACATCCGAATGAATTAACTCTAACACATTTTCTTTTCTAGAAGCAACATTTTTATGAAAAGAAACTCTATGTTGTTTACCCGCCAAACAATGAACACAAGTTTTAAGATGTGTACCTTTCAAACCGGGTAGAAGCTCTTTCTTGAACAATACTTGCACCCCTTTTCACTCATGTGGCCAAGCCGCTTGTGCCACAATTCGGTAGAAATATCATCTTCAAGTGCATTGACAACACCTTTACAAATTTTTCCTTGCATCGAATAAAGTGTATGAGTCTTCTTGCATAGCCACCACCAAAGAACCCTTTGTGAGCTTCCATATTCCATCACCAAATTTGTTGTTGAAGCCTTCATCATCTAGCTTCCCGGTAGAGATTAAATTAAGGCGAATGTCGGAACATGCCTCACATCTTTAAGCAACAATTTGCAGCCCAAATTTGTTTCCAAGCAAACATCACCCATACCAATAATCTTGGACAAACCTTCATTACCCATTGAGCAGAACCATAATCTCTGCGGTGTAGGTAGTGAAGAAATCAACTTGAGAAGTCACATGAAAAGAAGCATCGAATCAATCACCCAATGACTCTCTTGGCCCACAAAATTGATACAATCATCTTCACAAGCGACCATGATATCATCGGTAATAGCTTCTTTGTTGTGTCTTCTTGCTTCTTATCCACACTTTTGTCACGCCTTTTCTCTTTATTCTTGAGCTTTTCGGCATTCTCGCTTCATGTGCCCTTTCTCATGGCAATAATAACACTCAGCGTCTTTCTTTGAAAAAGAACTATCTCTTGACTTGTCACGGCTTTGATCCACGACCATGAGAGTCTTACTCCTCCCCCTTGTTTTACTTCGGCCTCTCACAACAAATGCTTCCGAATGAGAGGTACCGGCTGATTTTCTTCTAGTTTCTTCATTCAACAAGCTACTAGTGACTTGACCCATAGTGACAACTCCATCGGGCGCCGAATTACTAACTGTCACAACTAAAGTCTCCCAACTTTTGGGTAAGGAACTAATTAGCATCAAAGCCTGCAACTCATTATCAAAAATAATTTTCATAGAAGCAAGTTGGTTAACAATACTCTTTATTTCATTCAGATGTTCCGGAATAGGGCTGCCCTCTTTATATTTTAAATTAACCAACTTACGAAACAGAAAGGCTTTATTTGTGGCTGATTTTCTATCATAAAGACTCTCTAATTTTTTCCATAAATCATGTGCTGAAGTTTTAGTAGCAACATGATGAAACACACTGTCATCAATCCATTGACGGATAACACCAACGGCTTTCCGATTAAGCCTCTTCCACTCATCATCTTTCATATCAGCAGGTTTGCCACTATCACCTTCAATGGGTCCATACAAGTCTTTACAAAATAATAAGTCCTCCATTTTAGTTTTCCAAGTTACCCAATTGCTTCCATTGAAGCTAGACATACGACCCACATTCCCCTCCATTGATTTACACAAATAAATAAATCCAAATAAACCGTAGCTCGATACCGGTTGTTAGGAAAATCGATGATTCCCCACAAGTAAATCAATTAATGGGAATAAAAACTAATGCGGAAAAATTAAATCAAAGGCAACATAAGAATTTTTACGTGGTTCCCTCAATGTGAGGTACATCCACGGGATCGAAATCCGATTCCACTATCAACCAAATAGGTTCCAAACGATTACAAACGAGACACTAATGGTCTCACAAAACCACCCTTAGGTGAATTCCAAATAATCACAAATAAACAAGAGGAAAGACCTCACCAAATAGAAGAACCAAAATCTTCAGAATCAGAGTTGAAGAAGACTCAAAATAACGAATCAAACACCAACCGAAGTTGCCCCCAAAAACCAAGCTTCAAAACCGAAATTAAACAAATATATAAATCTTCGGCACTGACACGGAAGCCCCTATTTTCTATGGCAGCCGTCAGACCTTTTCTTATGTATGTATGGAACCAAAAATAATATATATATTAGATATATATATCATTAAATCTTAGGTGTTGTAATCAAACCCTAATTGTATCCAAGTTGAATTGGGCCTCCACAAATATAATATATAAAAATATATTATACTAAACCAAGCCAAATTAAAACTCTTTTTTCAAAACCAATTGGGTCCCACACTCCAATAAGGAGGTATACCTGACACTTTGTAATATCAGCAACATGCAAACTATTTTTAAGAAGTGAGGAGTGGTGAGTTTGAAGAGAAATATGACCAACGTGAGAAAAAAGGGAAGATGGTTGTTATTTTCAACATGAATGGTGTCATTTTTCGGAGTAGTTTGTGTGAGAATAGAGGGATTTTATCTCTTAAGTTGTGTGTTTTGAGGCACCCATATTTGGAAACCACTGTTGATCAGAGGAGATGTTCATAGCTGCAAATGCATAGGGACATCATAGCATCCAAATAAACTAAAACCTTTGATTGCCATTAAATATTAGCCAAGAGAGCTAAAACCTTTCTTGGTATTTTGAAGAGTGTGGCGAAGATAAGAGAGTTAGAAAGAAGTAGCAAATCTGATTGGAAGCGACCACATGAAGAAGGAAATGAGAACAACAAATGGATGTGAAAGGAAATGCAAACCGGATGGTCCCAAAACTATGAATGCTTTCGAGATACCATCTGAGAACTACGGGATAATCAATAACAATTTTTTTTTTAATACATGATATGATGTTTACGTTGATACTTTTGCTAGATTCTTGTAGACACTGTTGAAATCCTTAATAGTGCGGGTTGAGCAATATGCTAAAGAAAATGGATTGCTTTTCTTTGAGACTTAAAAAGCGCACAAAATGTCAATGAGCTTTTTTATGAAATAAGTGATTATATCTCTTATCATTTGGCATTAAGGCTATGTTTAGTCTCTTTATGAAATAGAAAATGCATTGCAAAATCTCTTTATAGTGATATGAGTTGGTTGGTGATATGAGAGTGTTCTCTCTCTCTCTCTCTCTCTCTCTCCACACATACACATGGATTTATATTTGGTACTCTGCTTATCAACTTGACAAATTAGTCAAAGAAGATCTTTTTACATTATTTTGAATTAATAAATGAAGTGGCTATAGAATGGATGGTTTTTAATACTCTATGTTAAATGAATTTGTTCAAAATAAATCAAATACCCGTGTCAAACACTTGACACTTGAATAAAGGTGTGCCATATGTGTTCGATACTTTCCATCAAACACTTCTTACATAATTGTATTCAAAACCATCATTATAGATATATTTTGTTGTAATTGCTATAAAATGAGTAAAATGACATATTTTTATTTATTTATTTTTTATGCTCTTATCTTTCATAAAACACCATTTTATCCTACAAAATAAATTAAAAATATGAATATATGACCCTATTCTGCTAAGTCAGCATACCCTTTAATTAGAATTTTGATTGCTCTGACATCTAAAATTTGCATCCACACCTGCATTTGTAACTGTGTCCATGTAACATTATTATCTTGTTGTTTCCATGTATTGAATGTGTTGGTGTGGCAATCGTTGTCCGTGGGTCAAGTTTCGTCGGCTGTAGGGTTTATGTTATGTGCTTATATTTAGTAATTCTTGCAGCAAAGAGATTGGCAAGGTTCCCCTTCAAGGCGGTGGGAATGAAATTGCTATGAGATCACGAAGCGAGGAAGAAGAGCATTTTGTTGCTCGGTGATACCTGAACTTGGTCGAGAGAACGATTGTGAGTGATTTTCCTCATTTTAATCCCTCACCTTTAATCTGAAAGTTCATCTCTTGCCGTGGTGAAATGAAAATTATATCTCAGAATTGAAAATCTATCTTAGAAAATTCTCATGCCAATCGTTTCCTCTTTTAATAGGTAATCCGGGAACTATTGAAATTCATTTTTTGCTAATCCAAGTTGAAAACATGCAACACTTTGTAGGAGCCGTGTCTTACCGAATATTTGTTGCATGTATGTTGTATCTTGAAATAGCTTTGTGACAACTAAATTATTTTACATGCTTAGTTATGCGAGGGAACGGAATATGGAACTCAAAATGAAAATCATGGCCATGGTGCATATACTTAAAGACTGGTTGATGAGATTGATGAGGTGAAATATTATTTTATTTTGTAAACTTAATAATTCTTTGAGCTCAACTTGATAATAAGATGAAACACCTTGAACCCTCATTAAGATTCACTCAAGAACAAAGCGGTCAATCTCATCCATGAGATAGACAAGTCAACCTCAATCTTAATTTCAAGGGTAAATTACCTTGACCTCTATTGTGGTTTGAAGAAAATATAGCAAATCCACGGTTTGATATAATTACATTGACTTTTTTTTAAATAAGGTTAAAGAGACCAAAACTAATGCAGATGGCATGAAAACACAAAGATGATATCATTTTTCATTTGTACAATTAATGATTTTTTGATGAAAAGAGGATTGAGTGTCTTTGTATATATATGATTATATCGATTTGTATTTCGGATGATCTTTTATTTCCTTGATTTTCCTTTGTAACGACCAAAGATTCGTCCCACAATTCACGACATTATCCTTGGCAAGATCAAAGGTTATCTGAGCACATTAGTTCTTTGAAGAAATTTGGCATTGGTCGAGCCGCCCAAACTAATACTACTAACTTTGCATTATTTGAAAGGACATTTGGAAGCTACCGGTTGCCAATTGGTGGAATATCATTGGATCTTTGGGCAGCTATTGGAAGCGGAGAATATGAGTGTCTCCGCAGCTACTATTTGGAGGCGGCAGAATGGAATATCATTGGTTTGGGCAGCTATTGGTATCGACCTGTCTCACTGTGATGGCTCCCATGGGAGCAACCGCAGTGCGACTAAAGGAACTTCTTAATTTGATTTTGGATCTTTGTTGTTGGGATATTGATTGAGATATAATTATATAATACTTAGTTTTGGGTATTCTTTTCCTTTTGTTGAATTTAAGTTTGACCATATAAATGTTAGAGAACCATGTTATTGTTGGAAGCTTCTAGAATCAAAATCCTCACAACAAAGTGACATGAACACACCAAAGTCAATGGCGAGATAAATTGGAACCACGATTACGATCGTCTCATGATCCTGGAGGCTCTGATTGGCTTTTCATTGACAGTTTTGCAGGTAGTGTCTGCCATCGTATTTGTCATTAGCTTTCTGGTGCTAATCTAGCAACCAATTGAAAAATTTTCATTTTTTGAATTTCAACATTGTCCATTTAATTAAAAATATTGTTTTCTGTCTATTAAATTTTCTTTGTATTTTGAAGCATTGTATACTTAAAACTTTGGTTTCTGTCTATATTTTTTGCTTAAAACTTTGTAGGATGAACAACCTGAAGTTCAAGGGCCAAGAGTTTGGGTGTCAACTGAAAGAGGTGCAACAAATAGTCCAATTGGTATGCATTTGCTCATGTATATTGGGATCAATTTTGATTGTGAGACACATTTATTCATCAATCTTGCAGGCTCTGTTATTTGTTTGTGTTGATGGGGAATAAGTTGGGGAGGAGGAGGCAAGTGGTGGACGAGAAGTATACAAGGCCACGAGGGGTGTATCAACATAGAGATGTGGACCATAAGAAGCTTAGGAAGCTCATACTTGACTCTAAGCTCGCTCCGTGCTATCCCGGAGACGAAGAATGTGGATTTGATCTCGAAGAATGCCCAATTTGCTTTTTGGTTTGTGTTTCAATTCTCAAGCTATCAAATTATTTGCATTTGGCCCAATTTTACATGCGTGTTTCAATTCTGAAGTTGTCATTTTGTTTCCCTTTCAAATTATTTGCATTTGGGTTCTGTTTAGTTTATAGCAAATTGAGTAATCAAATTTTCTTTTTTGGTTTGTGTTTCAATTCTGAAGTTGTCATTTTGTTTGCTTTTTGAATTATTTTCATTTGGGTTACATTTAGTTTATAGCAAATTGAGTAAAGCAAAAGGAAATTTGCGGAAAGAAAAATAAAGTTCATTGGCTTGATGAGGCTAAATTACTGCACGTTACATGGGTTTGGTTGATTTGGAGTGAAAACAAGAAAAAAAAAAAGTACTAAGTTTTTAAAATTTCATTCGTGGTAGGTAATTGTTCAATGCATGACTGAAGTATGTGAGGTTCTAATTATATGTTTCAGCTCAAGGAGCTGATTTATCTAACCAACTATGAACCGAAAATATAGCAACCCTAAGTTTGCAATCTAATTTTGCATTTGGTTTTATTCTTGCTACTATTGAAGTTTCTAATTGTATACTTTTTTCTGTATGGTTTGAAAACTTTCAGTATTATCCAAGTCTTAATCGCTCAAGATGTTGCACGAAAGGCATTTGTGCAGGTTCTTATTATTTATAACATTTGTCATTAATTATTGTAATTTTAATTTGGATACTTCTTTTATTTTTTTATTTTTTTGTTTTCTCTTTGCAATAGAGTGTTTTCTGCAGATGAAGACCCCGAATTCGACTCGGCCTACTCAGTATCCTTGAGTCTATGATGTATGAACTATGTTTCTACATTTTTGGGTGATAATTTCAACTACTATGTTTTAGAGAATCTCTGATTCTTTCTTCCAAATTCATGTTCTATACTTGCATTCTTTAACCATATAAGGTGTCCATTCTGTAAAACCTTGAACTATGCGATGGAGTATCGTGGGGTGAAAACAAAGGAGAAAAAGGGGATCGAGCAAATTTTAAGATTTTCTTTACCATAGTATCCTTTATTTAATTCTATTATTAAAGGGAATTTTTGAATATGTTCAGAATATCAAATTTTCATTATGTGTGCTCTAATAGGAAGAACAAAGGGTTATAGAAGCAAAAATTAGGATGCGGCAATAGGAACTTCAGGATGAAGAACTGAGAATGCTGACAAGGCAAGAAATAAGTTCTTCAAGTAGATCAATGTTACTAGGAGAGGTTGGATATAGCACAGGGGAAGGTATTTTCATTGTCTGGGTTCAGTGCTATCTATATTCTTTGCTTTGGTTATTGTATACCTTATTTTTTCCCTTCTAATATTTTATGTTGTGCATTACTTTTATTTTTCCTGCGATTGGCGAGAAATTGTTTCTTCTCAAATACCACTAAGACAATCTCTCTGACCTAAGCGAGAACAAGTATTTATATATTTAATGTAGTTTTTATTGTTCCTTCCATCTCCCCCACAATTATATATCGATCTTTGCTCAAGATATCTGAATTGTGCTTCTTCTATTCACTTTTTATATGGCATGAAATTTCTTTTTGTGATTGTTATTTCCCATTTAAGTTTCTACTTAACATCCTTTATGTCTTTATGATGTCATTTTTAATTCACATAATGACATTGTCTTATTTGTAGTTAGCCAAAATATATTTTAGTTAACATTGGTGTTTTTGGGCGTCCTTTGTACATATGACACATTTTACTCGAGAATATATGAATGGGATGATATTGATCATTTGTAGAGCATCGAAATTACAATTTTATTCTCATTAGCCTCATTTCAAAAGCGGCGATCAATGTGTCTTGGAAAGCTAATTTTATTCTCAAAATTTAGTCAATAAGTAAATTTCCGGTTACAAAATTCTTGATGGTTTACATTTTTCAATTATAAAATCCAAGTAACATCTAACATACTCTCAAAATTGTTGATTAGTTGAGAAGAAAATTTTATAGTACATCATATGCCAAATTATGATTTTGTGGTCTTTTGGTTACTTCCTATGTTATGACTTGGTCATGGCTGGTGGTGTTTATGACCTATTGTGATTAGGAAAATGATATAGAAGCTTATTTTTTAGACTTACTTTTTAGATGCAATGATATGTGGAAGAGATGATTGGTGATGATTAGACACTACTATCAGGATTATTATTTTGTTGGTTATGACCTATGGTGATCTTGGTTATAATCGAAAATGACTTTAGATATATTTTAAGTGGTGTTTGGTTGTGACACTTTTTTGAAGTTATGATTGAAAATGATTTAGTTATGACATTTATGTAATTAATATAAAAAATGTACATATGGTAAGGCTCGTATTCTAGAATGACCCCATTGTAAGTACACTAATATTGTAGATGGTTCAAATATCAAAGATTGTTGGTTCGGATATTGTGTAATTGTGCACATAATGTAATTTTAGAGAGGTTCGGTTGTCTTTGTGATGATGTCGTGAATTTGGTTTATGTGTTTTTGGTTAGGGTTTGTTTAGGTTAGAATGTGTGGTGGTTTGGAGGGTTGGGCCCTTGTGGGTAATTGTAATTTAGTCAAATTGTCAATTGTAAACCGATATAAAGCTCAAGGGTTGGTGGTGGTGCATGTTGTGGCTTTAAATCTCGGATGTGGGTTCATGGATTTTGTTTGATGTTGCGGTGAGTAAAGATTCTTGATTCCTCTGTGCTAGTGGAGAGGATGAATTTTAGCGGCCTAATCATTTGAAGGAATAAATTCATGCATTGCAAAAAAATTTTTTTCCATCATGTTGATCTGCGAAGAGAGGATGCTTTCTTATGTGGTGAACTCATAATTTTTTTTGCTATTTCTTTGATCTGCGTATTTTTTAGCTAATGTGAATGATTTTGAATTGCATTGGTTCTAAATTTGGGGTTGAGCATGTCTAATTTAAATCTTGATTCTTCATGTGTAGATTTTGTGGTGTGAACATTATTTTTTGGTAGAGATGTGGAGTCCTTCATATTGGTTTGGTTTGTAAATTGTGTTCACATACTAATTTTGGTTTGGAATTGTTTTGCTTCGCTACTATGAAACATTATTTGGCCATTTTGCCTTATCT
Organism: Camellia lanceoleosa; assembly: GCA_025200525.1. Lineage (NCBI taxonomy): Eukaryota > Viridiplantae > Streptophyta > Magnoliopsida > Ericales > Theaceae > Camellia > Camellia lanceoleosa. The sequence continues at coordinate 162,298,698 of CM045766.1, read as the reverse complement.
TCTACACTTAAATTAGGTTTTCTTTTTCTTTGAGAGATTTCTTTTCTTCTTTTTCTTTTTTCTAGAGATTTCTTTCCTTCTTTTTCTTTTTCCTTCAATTTGTGTAGTGGATTACAAATATTTACTTTTAGATTTGTGGATTATCTTTGATTAAGTTATACAACTATTTCTCTTTTGACCTACAAAACATCTTTGATGTACACATTCTTTGGATGGATGTTGTTATGGTCCTTGCTTTATTGTTCGATCCCTTGATCCAATTTCATGGTGTGTTCATTTGAACAAGCCAAATGGATAGTTTTATTTGCTTTTTTTTTTTTAATTTTTTATCGGTTGTTCATAGCATTTTAGTGCACAACGTTAACTCATTAATATTCTTTAATATGATGCTTGGGTTCTATTGAGAATTAAATTGTTCAATCTATTTTTAGTTTACAATTATTTTTTAAAAATTTAATATTATCATCTATAACTTAAGGAAGCAGAGAGTCTTGATTGAGAGAGAGAGTTGAGAAGATTAATGTTTTATAGTCTTTGGGGAGAGAGGCGAGGTAATAGAGAAGAGGAGAGAGTGGGTGAGAAAATTGAGAGATTGCAATTTGGGGGAAGTGCAATTTATTTTGGGAAGATTTTTTTTTATTAAAAATATAAAAAATGCTACATATTCTTAAAAAAATATAACTTTAGAACTCTCACTCACCTGTGATTGGTCCAAGAAGGAAATAAAAACAATAAAAATATATGATTGGTTTACATCATTTTGGGAGTCATGGAGGTTCCCAATTTTGGGGGTTTCTGAAATTTATTTGGGTTACTGAATTGGTGTTTCATTTGAGTTTTATGTCTTCATTTAGAAATTTTTCTCCTCCCTGTGAATTCATTACCTACTCTTTGAAAAGAAAAGAAAAAAAAAAAAAACAAAAAACAAAAAATTTGAATACATTTCTCTCTAATTTTGATTTATATTTTAATCTCATCATTAATTATACCGTGCCTTCAGGCACGAACATACGCTAGTATACTAACAAATGAAAATGAGAACGAGCTCAATATAATTATGTTAAAACTATAATACTTTTTATATTTTATCCAAATTACAAGAGAGATCAAAGTAATGTATTCTAAGAATTTATATTGGTGGTAAAATTATGTTGTAATCTCACTTCATTTCTCACTTTATCTTGAGCTTTGTAAAAATGCAACATATTTTAGAATTAATTATCTAAAAGTCCTATTTACAAATGTTATGATAGTTCAGGTTCTATCTAAGAATTTTTTGAACCAATAAGTCCTATTTAGTAAAACTGATAACATTATTAGTTTTTCTCAATTTTTAAAACTAAGAATACTATCAATCTTGCATAGTAATGTTTTTCACTAAGCGATAAAAAAAAGAGGCGTGAGATTAAACGTTGTTATCTTTCTACTTATTGGTTTGATTCAACTATACAATAAAATCGAAAATATTATTAATACACAAAAATTTTCAGTTTTGCACAAAAAATAATTTAGTTTTTTTAATTTAAAATATATATATATATATTTTTTTTACACATAATTTTTTTTATATAGTTTTTGTTAATTTGAAAGTTGATGTTTTAAAGATTTAAAAATTAAAATAAATGTCAAATTATAATGTTCATTTATATATAATCATAAATGATAAACCATCATTGTTTTTGGGATACGGGTTGACTTTTTGGCTATTTTAACTTGGAACTAAAAAGTCTTATTTGGGATAATTTTTTTGATTTTTTTGATTTTGTAAAAGAAAAATTGTAATGATTATGAGTTAGATGTGATGTTTTATCTTATTGGACTAAAAAATATATATATATTTTTTTGTGTGGCTATTTTAGCCAAAAAGCCTAGAGCTTTTTCTTCCCAAACAAGACAACTTTGACTATTAAGAAATTAATGGAACTTGATGGTCCAAAAAAATCTTAGTTAGGACTTAATAAAGTATAAGTTCATAAATTAGAACTTATGTGTAAATATCCCTATATTTTATAATTTTGACATAAAAATATAGTTTCATAATTTTTTAAGTTCAATAATTAATTAGTTTTATTTTTATCAATAATCGTTTGGGAAGTTGGGTTGGGGTAGGTTGGGGATAAAATAGTTACAAAAAGACAACAGTGGTGCTACATGCACCAATTAATATACTAATTGATGTATCAATTGATGATGTGACATAATTTAATAGGTTTTTGGTATTTGTAATTTGTACACTAGTTAGCGCACTAATTGGTGCATATAGTATTATTTAAAAGTCAAAATAGGCCTTTTAGCCCCCAAGCTAAAAATTGTTACATTCAAATCATAATCATGTTTTTTTTTTTTTTTTTTTACCTTACAAAAGTAAAAAAAGCCAAAAAAACACTTTCCAAACGAGATTTTTAACACTAGGTTAATAGTCAAAAAGTTAAAAAACCAAAAAATCAACGCATATCCCAAACAAAGCTTTAATTACTTGCTAGTTATATAATGAAATATTTGCTATTGTCATCTACTTTTATATTTCAATTTATTTATTTTTACATTTTCACACCATCTACTAATTTTGATCCATTAACCTTACTAAAATAAAAATTAGTATATTTATGTCAAAATTATAAAATTGTTATATTTTCACCCAACCTTCTGAAAGGTCGATGTAATTTCGATTATTTTTTTTCTTCACTTCTAAACACAAGGATAGAATCAATGTGAATGTCATTATGTCATGTTTAAATTGAAATCTTTTTTGTTTAGTATGAGAAAAATAGAATAAAATATAAAATTATATCATATATAGCATTACTCTTATTATTTATTAAATCACTTAGAATGAACCTATTTTGTTTTTAAATTGGTCCAATGTTTGTCTCAAATTTTTTAAAGTAATAATCCGCTTATCTGGTTAACTTTATAACTTTTGTGTTTTTTAAACAAAACTTAAAGTTAGTTTGGCAAAAAAAAATTTACTTGACGATTTTGAAAAGATGTATTATTTCACTTTGATTGGTTTAGTTTTTAAAATATAAATTAGTTTGATAAAATTAAATATTAAAAAATAATTTTAAATTAAAAAATAGACATTTATGTAAAATTTAAAAATGTGAATCAAATTCATTCTTCTAATTGTATCTTAAGACACTAATTTTGAATTTACATCATCAAATCTATTTGTACACACTAATGTACAAAAGCCATTGTTGAGGTCTACACACTACAACACTTATTAATTGGAATAATGATATATTTATCAATTAATATACTAACTAGTATAATAACAAATGATATGTCATAATTTTAGAAATTTTAAATATCTGTAATTTGTATAATATGTGAGGTCAGTAATAATGACATAACACTAGTTGGTATACTAGTGTGTATATTAATTGATGCATGTAATATCACCATATTAATTGAGAATTAAGTGTCACCATACAAAATATGTACACCAAAAACAGTGATAATAAGAAATAAAAAGAATTAAAAATGCAAAAAAGAGGCTAAATATTATTCTCTTATATCAGATAATTAGATCAAATCAGTGGCACAACTACTTTAGTTATAACTCTAGTGTGTGTGCATTCTTTAACCTTTTTATTATTTTTTTTTCTTTCTTTTAATTCCACTAAGGTAGGCCCACGCCTTTGTCTTTGTCCTCCAATCTGCACTTGACACGTGGTCTCACATTTCGCTTCATCCTCTACCCAATCATCTCTCACAAGTGATTGTTGATAACATCTTAACGCCACTAATAACATGAACACTGCATAGGATGTAAATCAATAATGCATGTGAGAAAAACCCAAAAATATTATCAACAATTTATGTATGTGTTTTTTATTTTACAAAATTTATTTGCACTTTTTTAGTTTAAATTTTGAAATTTCATGTTTAAGTACTTGTAATTTAAAAAGTTAAGATATATATATATATATATATTAATTTTAGTTTATTTATTTTTTCAGCTTAAAAAATATGCTCAAAAAGCTATATTTTTTAAGTTAAGTTTGAAATGTTTTTTTATTTTTATTTTGTGTTTTAAATTACAAATAAGTTTTACCAAACAATCTCTAAATTGTTAAACTCAATTTGTTTTTTCAAATTACCAACAAATAATTTTTTGAGATAAATGTTCGAAGTTGACCTTCTCTTATAACTGTCCAAAAAGTTTTGGATTTTTTTATTGAAAAGAAAAATAATAAATAAAAATGGTAGTTTATTGTGCATACTTAACAAGAAGGAAAAAAAAAAAAAAAATTTGTTGTACATTTATATAGCCAAAGTTCTTATCAAAATATGACAGAAAGTTATTGTGAGGTTTATATCTTTCGCTATTCATAAACTTGTAAATTTGTATTACTCCCTCCGTCCCAAAATAATGATCCCTTTTGAAAAATCTAACTTTTTTTAGTAGTACAATTATTGTACTTTAAAAAAGTTGATTTTCCAAAATTACCCTTGATAGTACATTTTTTGAGAAATTTCAATGTCATAATTGTACTTTTTATATTATTTATGAATTTAAAAGAAGGGTAAAATAGAAAATTTATGTTATTTTTGTACCTGATTTTTGAAGAGGGACTAATATTTTAGGACAATGAAAAATAGAATAAGGGACTAATATTTTTATCATGTTTTGTTTTTTTATCAAATGGCATACTCACAAACACAAATACAATAGATTCACATTAGGCTAATATAGTCAAAAAATCAAATGCTATATAAATTATTACATCACCCTCTCTATTTTTCTGTATACCTTTTCTTGAGAAGTCAAAAAATCAACTAAAATAGTCAATTTCTAAATGCAATTATATGACTCAAATGGATAAACAATACGTAAGAAAAAAAAGTTTGATATGTTTAATCTTTGCACGAATCAAGGCATTGATTAAACAACGTATAATAACTATCACGATTATCAAAATTTAACTAAATCTAATATTATGTTTGTGTTTTTAAGATTTGTCGACTTCATGAAACTACCTATGTTGAGAAATGACATTCAAATCATTCGAGCTTTGAAAGAGAACTTGAGGTGAAAAATATATATACTATACATTATTTTTTTATAGAAAACCTAAGAGTATGCATTATTATATGTACTTACTATTATTCATGCGTATATATAGGTATGAATGAAATGACAAAAGTGTCCTTACACCCATATCTACGACTCGATGAGAGGTTCCATACAAGGGCAAAGATGCCAAAAGCCACAGCCTCCTTGTGTGAGCATGATTCCCAAGCGTCTCTCAATTGTCCAATCCAAAATTTACCTATAATAACAAATAAATAAATGAATAAAGAAGACCGCTCTCATATAAAATATGTTTTCATGTAAATTACAAAGAAATCAAATTTGTTTGATAGAATGATTATTAGGATATAATCTAAATAATAAAAATTACAACCAAACAATATAATGTAAGTCTCACAAATTAATAATCTCAATCTAATGTTATAATTTGCTTAATCAAACAAGCTTTTTATCTCTTTGCACATACTAAGGAAAAAGAAAAAAAGAAAAAATAAGAAAAAGAAAAAGAGCAGTTATGTGATTCATGAGACACAAGACCTATTTAGTGCAACTTATTATAAAATAAAAATTAATAATAACAAAACAAAAGTCAAAAACGATCATCCACCATTTTCTTTCACAAAGACTTCTAAATAAAAATTTAAACAACTCATATAAACTGTCTCTTTTGGAAATAAGATAAAACCCCAAAAGTCAATTTTTAATTTATTTTGGATCATATCATCTTTTTTATTTTTTACACATTTTAAAAAAAAATTAACTTTTAACTAACTTTTCAAAACAACCATTAGATATCACACTGACTCACATTGATTGGGGTAGAGCATAGAATGCTTTGTAATAAATTCAAGTGTATTGTGGTGTGGTTTATACGAATGTTTATTTATAAATTAAAACTTGATAATTTAAAAGTAGAAATTAAAAAAAATAAAAATTAATTTTTAAAATTTATTTAAGTTATTTTTTATTAATAAATTATAAGCAAAAACGTAGAAGTTAAAAAAAAAATAAAATAGAAATTAGTCTGTTTTTAAACTTATATAAGTTATTTCTTATTAATAAATTATAAGCAAAAATTGTACTAAACAATCTAGCATAGACTCTCAGAATAAATAAATGAAAATTATAAGCCGCTCAGATAAATTGCACCAAACAATGCCATACTCTAATGTTGCACTATCATACACATACTTGTTGACAAATGTTAAAAATTTATAATTTATAATTTTAAATCCATCCACAATGATTTAAGAAAGAGTTAAAATTTTATGATTGACAAATCAAAAATTAACATTTATCATTTAAAATTATTGTACATCAAATTATATGAATTTTTATTTAGAGATTTTATACATTCTTCACTTAAAAATACTAAAAAAGAAGGTAATAAACAAATAAAGAGCAAATTATAATAAACTTAAACTATGACCAATTTGGTTTTGTTCCTCTAAACTTCAAAACTCAACAGTTAAACCACCTTAAAATATTATCTTGTTACAGTTAATCATTTCTATTAGAATTTTGTTAGGGATTTACACAAAATCAAATCATATATAAAGCACATCGCACATTTATTTAATTTTTAGGGCAATAATGTATTTATCTAGTGATTCTATTTGCACTTTACCACTAAGATAAAAAAGACAAAATACAAATGAAATTACTAGATAAGAGTATCATTGCTTTTAGAAAACCAATAACGGATATTATTATTCTAAAAAATGATAAGTGTGTCATGTATTTTACACATGAATTGATTTCGTTAAAATTCCAAGACAAAATCCTCACAAAATGTATTGAGTGTAAAATGATGATAATTCAAAGTAGTTAACTGTTACATTTTGAAGTTCAAAGGGACAAATGACAAATTAATTATATAGTTTAAGAAGGTTTATTGTAATTTACCAATAATAAAAAAAAAAATTATGCACTACTCGTGGGACAAATTCAAATAGTGTCATAATTTGTTATTAATTGATTAAAATTATGGGATCTAATATTCTTTCCTAACCGCTTCGCTTCCTCCGTTTGGAAAGCAAGTTTTTGCACAAAAATAGCCAAAACATTCAATCCCATCATTCATTTTACTTTTTTACACGTATTTAATAAAATGTTAGTAAAAAATTAATTTAAATAGTCAACTTCCAAAAGAGCTCTAAAACCTAGTTTGGAAACATGTTATTTTAATATATATTTTTTTTAATAAATTTTTTGCTAAAATATGAGATAAAAAAGAAAAATGCTAGAGACTCCCAAAAGATTTATCAAAAAAATTCTACCAAATGTCTCACATGGCTGTAAGATTTATACCATGTGGGTCTTATGTGTGTCTTACATCCACGTGAGACATTTGATAAATCTTTTAAGTCTCTAGAATTACCAGGAAAAAAAATAGTATGTTTGAGATGATTTTTTAACTTTTTATGAAAAAATTATATTAAAAAAAATAGAGAAAAAAAAGGAAAAATCTTTGACATTTTTATATAATTTACTAATTTTTTTTTACTTATTTAATGATTTTTTTAAAAAAAATTAGATTAAAATCAACAAATAATATTAGAGATCATAAAAAAAATCATGAAATATTTCATGAATTTTTTTTATTTTTTAATTAATATATGATATTTTATTACATATATAATCTAATAATAAAAAATGTTCATAACCATCCTCATAATATTTTCTCCATAATCCTGTTCCTAACAATGCTTGAGAATTACAAAAAGTAAGCATAGTGGAGTATTATTACCGTAGCGATGATGGCGTGGAATACAATGAGCATATCTTTGGTATCTTTGAATACTCCAAAAACCCTGTTCACCACACCCGGTTGTCACACCACATCTACTAGTCGATTGCAAAAGCGACGATCCATAATATAAATAATTAAATAATGCTCGAAAAATTTAACTTTTGGTTTGATCTGTTTGGTTCGAGAAAAAATTGGAGAAAACTATCAGGCAAAAATAAGCATTTATGGGATTCCCAAGAAATATTTATCACGTAAAATTATGTAAAAATGCTACATTAGGATTAAACTTGTGGCACATTCCTCGCGTATCAAATTGGAGTTATGGTATAATTATTTAAATTTTATTAACTAATATTTTAACAAATTTTTAACAATTGTCATGGATCCCACAGTAGATCATGCCAATTAGTAAAATTATTTAACTTGTTTGATTTGAATTTTTAAGATTCATTTTTAAAAAAATTATTTTTTATATTTTTCTTATTTTTTGTTTTCACTAATTTTTAAAAATATTCTAAGTAATTTTTTAATTTTTAAATACACGTAACATAAATACACTTAACAAATATAATATTCGTTAAAAAAATATTTAAAAAATTCACTAAATACCAAAAAAATTAAAAAAAAATAAAAAAATTCAATACACTTTTCATATTCTTGTGTATTTATTTTTTAAATACATCTAAATAAAATGAATTTAAAAAAGTAAAAAAAATTGTTTAAAATTTTAAAAATATTCACTAAAATAAAAAAATTAAAAATTCAATTTTCAAAAAATTAAATCTAAAAAATTTAAGCCAAACACAATGATTATTTCTTTGATAGTGAGAATTGTAAAATGATTTAAGCTTTTTTTAACCTAATTTATTTTGCAAAGATAAACATATTTTGAAAATGTTACTTTTTTTATATCGAGTCAATAAATTTATATACATTGTAAAAGAAATAATTAAATTTGCACATTTATACGTTCAAATTCAACTCAATAAATATCGTTTGAGATTTTATCAAAAGATAAACAAGTTAAATTTGCACATTTTGAAATTCATTCATTAAAATTTTAAATTAAGCTTGAACAATCTTTTTTTTTGAACAACAATTTAAACACTACTATTCAACTTAATTAGTTTACACCGTCTCCGGATCAAGAATTTGAAAAAGAAAAATAAAATTAAGCAAAAATTTAACTTACACTTCATTAAAATTTCTTTTATATTTTTATTTATTTTTTCAAATCTCATCTCAAATCCGTATTCCAAACACTCCTTACAATTTTATTTATAATTGATGAGACTCTAATGTAACACCTATATTGCCACTGGGCCAAGGCAAAATAGACTTTTAACTCCACTAAAATGATGAATAATAATGAATAAAAAAGATTAGTTAACAAATTTAGCACCCAAATTTTTAAGAAAATTACTATTCATACTCTACTTTTGCTTTCTATCCTTTAAATTTTGTTCTTAACCAAAAAACAATATGGAGTGTGAATAGCCAGTGAGGGGTGTAAATAACAATCTCCATTTTGAAAATTCAAATGAAATCATAACTCACCCAATTTGGCCATCTTCCAAATAGTTATGGAGCTGCCACACTTTGCCAAAACAAACAGCATGATTGCCAACTGAGAAGGCCACATTTAAAAACAATAAAACATCAAGAAGAAAGAATACTATAGATCTATACTACAAATTCAAATTATGATACTATAGAAAAGGAAAAAAGAGTTGCCTAAAATTCCTATTGAGTGGATCAAATTCATTTTGAAAGTAACATTCACATCATCAAGTTTAAATCTATATTATAGATTCAAATTTTAAACATTATTGTGATATGAGTACGTAACATTGTTACTCGAAAAACAATAGAAAATGAGTGTAATGAAACTCACCTTTATTGTAGTGGCAGGATCTCCACAAAAAAGGGCTCTGAACTTTAGAAGAAACTCATTCAAATAAGGAAGAATAATTTTTACTAAACATACTGCCTCTTCTTCCCCAACAACACAGTCTTGGTTTGTATCATCTCCTCCTATAACTCCCCTGTTATTTTTTCCCAAAATTATAGCAAAAAAAACAAAAAAACAAAAGAAACCATCGAGCAAGTCTTTAATTAACACCTATGTGGTAAATGAACTTTCCCATAAAAAATAAAAAAGAATAAAGGGAGTTTCAAATGAATAGGAAACAGGCAAATAATCGAAAATCAATAGAGTGCAAGCGAGACATGTCTGGGAACTGTGCGAAAATGACACAGTTCTCACTTGCACTTTCTCAATTTGCAATTATTTTGCTCTTTTTCATTTATCTGAAGTTCTTCATTTAATAAATTACCTGCAAATAATGGATCTGAATAAGAAGATTACAGCAAGATAGACAAGACCCAGATAAGAAACCATAGTTATGAAGCTGTAAAAGTCATCAAAGAGTGTTTTTAGCTCTGTGCTCTGTTTTGAAACAGGGGATGAGTAAAATGGACAAGAAAAATTGGATAATGAGCATGGTTAGAGTAGTTGTGTTGTGTCATATGAGCTTGGATTGGAGTATTATTTACGACTGATATTGATATCTTTGGTGTAAGATGATGCAATTATGATAAATGTTCCAATACCGAACACGAATGCTGATTTTGAGACATCTCTCCACATAACCAAATCAACTGTTAAAATTTAACAAACATCACAAAATGAATGCTTGAAAATGGAGAGGTATAGTGACGTAGCATCCAAAAAAAAAGAAAAAAGAAATCAAATCCATCCATCAGTGAAAACTTGCCTAAACTCTGCAATTTATTATGGGTTTGAGAAATCCTCTGGAATCCGGTCTGGGTTTCAGGACGACTCTGGAATCCATGTGACATTGAAACTACAAAGCAACCAAAATTGAAACACATTAAAGATTAACAAAGGCAAAATGTCATAATAAGTGAAAATAAAAATCAGTGAGATGTTAGTAAAGCAAGACACTTACTTGGTTTAGTTTTTTTGGGAGTTGGTTTTGGTCTCAAACTTTTGTCACCACTCTCTTTTGAGTTCTCTTCTTCACCATGGAAGATTTTGATTCCTCCTTTGAGTTCATCACTCTTGATTCTGCTCTCCCACGTTATGCGCTTTCTTCTACCCACCTCCATTTCCTTATAACTCTCTCTCTCTCTCTCTCTAGTTTCTCCTGTAATGAGTACACTAGGGACACTAGTTTTTTCTTTGAACGGAGGGGCTGTGGTTGTTATCAATGGAATAGAGTAAGACTTTGAGATGAAGAAATGGCGGTTGGTGTGATGAAATGAAACGTTGGAGATGGGGGGGCGTGGGGACAGACAGAGGAGAGAGATTTTATAATCATATAATTTCACCCCTCCATTCCATGTATTGTGTGGATGGAGTTTTGGAAATGTGGTTTTACCATATATTTTAAAATATATTTCTCTTTTTAGTTTGATTATTATTTTTTTTTTCTCCATTGTAAAAAGTTGAGAATTTTTGAATTTTGAGTTTATTCGGTTATCTTTTCGGATGTTTCTTGGACGTTTGATCGGTTGATCGGAATAATAAAATTTTTTTTTTGTAATTACCAATCACCAATTGCCACTTGTTATTTAGAAAAAAAAATTATATTTATTTTTAATATTTTTTAAATATAAAAATTATTTTTTTAGACCAAAATGACAAATTTTTTTTTTGAATTGAATGTTAAAAAGAGTTTGATTATGCGTTTTGAATAAAATATTCAATAGAGTTTTGAGTTGTGTGTTTCGTTATAACTTATATGTTTTTGAATTAAGTTTTAAAAACTATTTTCAAACTCATAATCAAATAATTTTTCTCATTTCATATGTCACATCAAAAATTCAAAATTCAATTTAAATTTTTTTTCGAAACTCATAACCAAAACAAACCATACATGTACTTACTATTCTAGCTTTGAAAGAGAACTTTAGGTGAAAAATATATACACTATACATTATTTTTTATAGAAAACCTACGAGTATGCATTATTATATGTACTTACTATTATTCATGCGTATATATAGGTATGAATGAAATGACAAAAGTGTCCTTACCTGCCCATATGCGAGCTACGACCGATGAGAGGTTCCATACAAGGGCAAAGATGCCAAAAGCCACAGCCTTCTTGTGTAAGCATGATTCCCAAGTGTCTCTCAATTGTCCAATCCAAAATTTACCTATAATAACAAATAAATAAATGAATAAAGAAGACCGCTCTCATATAAAATATGTTTTCATGTAAATTACAAAGAAATCAAATTTTCTTTCACAAAAGACTTCTAAATAAAAATTAATAATAAAAATAAAAAGTAAAAAACGATCATCCACCATTTTCTTTCACAAAGACTTCTAAATAAAAATTTAAACAACTCATATAAACTGTCTCTTTTGGAACTAAGATAAAAAGCCAAAAGTCAAATTTTAATTTATTTTGGATCATATCATCTTTTTTATTTTTTACACATTTTTTTAAAAAATTAAAAAAATTAACTTTTAACCAATTTCTCAAAACAACCATTAGATAACCATTAGATATCACATTGACTGGCGTAGAGCATAGAATGCTTTGTGATAAATTCAAGTGTATTGTGGTGTGGTTTATACGAATGTTTACTTATAAATTAAAACTTGATAATTTAAAAGTAGAAATTAAAAAAAATTAAAATTAATTTTTAAAATTTATTTAAGTTATTTTTTATTAATAAATTATAAGCAAAAACGTAGAAGTTAAAAATAAAATAGAAATTAGTCTATTTTTAAACTTATTTAAGTTATTTCTTACTAATAAATTATAAGCAAAAACTGTACTAAACAATCTAGCATAGACTCTCAGAATAAATAAATGAAAATTATAAGCCGCTCAGATAAATTGCACCAAACAATGCCATACTCTAACGTTGCACTATCATACACATACTTGTTGACAAATGTTAAAAATTTATAATTTATAATTTTAAAGCCATCCACAATGATTTAAGAAAGAGTTAAAATTTTATGATTGACAAATCAAAAATTAACATTTATCATTTAAAATTATTGTACATCAAATTATATGAATTTTTATTTAGAGATTTTATACATTCTTCACTTAAAAAATACTAAAAAAGAAGGTAATAAATAAATAAAGAGCAAATTATAATAAACTTAAACTATGACCAATTTGGTTTTTGTTCCTCTAAACTTCAAAACTCAACAGTTAAACCACCTTAAAATATTATCTTGTTACAGTTAATCATTTCTATTAGAATTTTGTTAGGGATTTACACAAAATCAAATCATATATAAAGCACATCACACATTTATTTAATTTTTAGGGCAATAATGTATTTATCTAGTGATTCTGTTTGCACTTTACCACTAAGATAAAAAAGACAAAATACAAATGAAATTACTAGATAAGAGTATCACTGTTTTTAAAAAATCAATAACGGATATTATTATTCTAAAAAATAATAAGTGTGTCATGTATTTCACACATGAATTGATTTTGTTAAAATTCCAAGACAAAATCCTAACAAAATGTATTGAGTGTAAAATGATGATAATTCAAAGTAGTTAACTGTTACATTTTGAAGTTCAAAGGGACAAATGACAAATTAATTATATAGTTTAAGAAGGTTTATTGTAATTTACCAATAATAAAAAAAATAATTATGCACTAGTCGTGGGACAAATTCAAATAGTGTCATAATTTGTTATTAATTGATTAAAATTATGGGATCTAATATTCTTTCCTAACCACTTCGCTTCCTCCATTTGGAAAGCAAAGTTTTTGCACAAAAATAGCCAAAACATTCAATCACATTATTCTTTTTACTTTTTTACACCTATTTAATGAAATCTTAGTAAAAAAGTAATTTAAATAGTCAACTTCCAAACGAGCTCTAAAACCTCGTTTGGAAACATGTTATTTTAATATTTTTTTTTGAATTTTTTGCTAAAATATGAGATAAAAAAGAAAAATGCTAGAGACTTCCAAAAGATTTATGAAATTTTTTTTATCAAATGTCTCACATGGCTGTAAGATTCATACCATGTGGGTCTTATGTGTGTCTTACACCCACGTGAGACATTTGATAAATCTTTTAAATCTCTAGAATTACTAGGAAAAAAAATAATATGTTTGAGATGATTTTTTGACTTTTTATAAAAAAATTATAAAAAAAAAATAGGAAAAAAAAGGAGAAATCTTTGACATTTTTATATAATTTACTATTTTTTTTACTTATTTAATGATTTTTTTTTTTAAAATTAGGTTAAAATTAACAAATAATATTAAAGATCATGAAAAAAAATCATGAAATATTTCATGAAATTTTTTTATTTTTTAATTTGTATATGATATTTTATTACATATATAATCTAATAATAAAAAATCTTTCATAACCATACTCATAATATTTTCTCCATCATCCCTGTCATTACTCAAAATCAACCCTTCCTAAACAATGCTTGAGAATTACGAAAAGTAAGCATAATGGAGAGTATTATTACCGTAGCGCGATGATGGCGTGGAATACGATGAGCATATCTTTGGTACGCTGAATACTCCAAAAAACCCTGTTCACACCACACCAAGTTGTCACACCACATCTACTAGTCAGCGCAAAACGACAGTCCATAATATAAATAATTAAATAACGCTCAGAAAATTTTAACTTTTTGGTTAGATCTGTTTGGTTCCCAAGAAAAAATTGGAGAAAACTATCAAGCAAAAATAAGCATTTATGGGATTCCCAAGAAATATTTATCACGTAAAATTATGTAAAAATGCTACATTAGGATTAAACTTGTGGCACATTCCTTGTGTATCAAATTGGAGTTATTGTATAATTATTTAAATTTTATTAACTAATATTTTAACAAATTTTTTACAATTGTCATGGATCCCACAATAGATCATGCCAATTTGTAAAATTATTCAACTTGATTTGAATTTTTAAGATTCATTTTTTAAAAAATTAATTTTTTTTTATTTTCTTATTTTATGTTTTCACTAGTTTTTTAAATATTCTAAGTAATTTTTTAATTTTTAAATACACGTAACATAAATACACTTAACAAATATAATATTAAGTAAAAAAATATTTAAGAAATTCACTAAATACCAAAAATATTAAAAAAAATTAAAAAATTCAATACATTTTTCATATTCTTGTGTATTTATTGATTTTTTAAAATATTTATTTATAAATATTTTATTTTTTAGATACATATAAACAAAGTGCATTTAAAAAAGTAAAAAAAATTGTTTAAAATTTTAAAAATATTCACTAAAATAAAAAAATTAAAACCAAGCATAATAATTATTTCTTTGATAGTGACAATTGTAAAATGATTTAAGCTTTTTTTAACCTAATTTATTTTGCAAAGATAAACATATTTTGAAAATGTTACTTTTTTAATATCGAGTCAATAAATTTATATACATTGTAAAAGGAATAATTAAATTTGCACATTTATATATTCAAATTCAATTCGACTAAATATTGTTTGAGATTTTATCGAAAGATAAACAAGTTAAATTTGCACATTTTGAAATTCATTCATTAAAATTTTAAATCAAGCTTGAACAATTTTTTTTTGAACAACAATTTAAACACTACTATTCAACTTAATTAGTTTACACCGTCTCCATATCAGGAATTTGAAAAAAAAAAAAAATTAAGCAAAAATTTAACTTACACTTCATTAAAATTTCTTTTCCATCTTTTTTTTTTTCAAATCTCATCCCAAATCCGTAATACAAACACACTTTACAATTTTATTTATAATTGATGAGACTCCAATGTAACACCTATATTGCCACTGGGCCAAGGCAAAATACACTTTTAACTCCACTAAAATTTAGTCAACAAATTTAGCACCCAAATTTTTAAGAAAATTACTATTCATACTCTACTTTTGCTTTCTATCCTTTAAATTTTGTTCTTAACCAAAACACAATATGGAGTGTGAATAGCCAGTGAGGGGTGTAAATAACAATCTCCATTTTGAAAATTCAAATGAAATCATAACTCACCTAATTTGGCCATCTTCCAAATAGTTATGGTGCTGCCAAACCTCGCCAAAACAAGCAGCATGATTGCCAACTGACAAGGTCACACATTTAAAAACAATAAAACAACAAGAAGAAAGAATACTGCAGATCTATACTATAGAAAAGAAAAAAAGAGTTGCCTAAAATTCCTATTGAGTAGATCAAATTCATTTCGAAAAAATATATAGGATCAAGTTTAAATCTATACTATATATTCAAATTTTAAACATTATTCTGATATTTTTTTGTAAGTACTCGATAAACTAAAGAAAATGAGTGAAATGAAACTCACCTTCATTGTAGTGGCAGGATCTCCACAACAAAGGGCTCTGAACTTTAGAAGAAACTCATTCAAATAAGGAAGAATCATTTTTACTAACCATACTGCCTCTTCTTCCCCAACAACGTAGTCTTGGTTTGTATCATCTCCTCCTATAACTCCCCTGTTATTTTTTTTTCAAATTATAGCACAAAAAAAAAAAAAAAAGAAACCATCAAACAAGTCTTTAATTAACTCCTATGTGGTAAATGAACTTTCCCATAAAATAAAAAAAAAAAGAATAAAGGGAGTTTCAGATGAATAGGAAACAGACAAATAATCGAAAATCAATAGAGTGCAAGCGAGACATGTGTCTATTCCAAAATGACACAGTTCTCCCTTGCACCTACTCAATTAAAACAATTATAATTGTTTTTTTTTAAAATTCAAAAAAGATAAAAATAAGTCAAAATAAGCAATATCTTTTGGCATATTTTTGTCTTTAGTATTTTTTTTTTGGAATTTTTTTAAAAAAAATATATTTTTTGGATTAGTCTCAATAAGACCGACCAAAAAAATAAAAATTTTGATATAATTTTGAAAAAAAAAATATTAAAAATAAAAGAATTGAAAAAAGACGTGGCATTTTTTTTTTTTTGCCAAAATGGGCCGATGTGTTCAATCTTGGGAGAATTTCATATTTGTGTAAACTTTGAAAAATAATTATAAATTAATGATAAATTTTATTAATATTAATAATTAAAATTATAAATTTTTTCATGTAATAATTTTTTCGACTTATCATTGACAAATATTTTTGAAGAATTTTTTTTAAGATCCCTGATATTAAGATTTTATAAAATAAAAGACATACAATACTTTCATAGTAATTAATGTCCCTTAACATTTTCATAGAGAATTCGATTCAAATAAATTTTGCCAAACTTAGAGAAATTTCACCCCAACTTAGAGAAAGTTTAATTTTCACAAAGAAATTTCAAATTTCTCTGACTTAGGCGAAATTTTTCTGAGTTGAATTTTCTCAGTAAAAATGTTGAGAAACCTTAGCTAGTTAAAAAAAAAAAAAAAAATCTTAGATCTCTCTAACTATACAAAATTAAAGGGAGATGTTTAACTAATTTTTCCAATATTTTTCCGTTCAATCTTTACGTATTGCTTGGTTTTTGGCTTGTAAGTCCGTTTTCATTTTTTATCGGACTTCAATTCAAAATGTCACTACAACATCATTTTAAAATGGTCAAATCATTTAAAATAAATAAATATATAAACAAATAAAATGAAAATGAAGGACAATCTGATCTTTAGTTTTAACCCAAGGCTAAAAATAGTAAAATAATTAACTTAAAAACCAACTGTTTGGCTTTTCTTTCCTTGTTCTGGATGCTCAGCCTCTTTGGGATCTTGGAAGAGCATTTTCAATATTATTAGCTATTTTATTTATCTAAACTTTTAGGTGCATCTAAATTAAGTGTATTAAAAAATATATCACTTAAAAACAAAAAAAATATCCAACAAAAAAAACCTTAAAAATAACACAGTTCTCCCTTACACCTACTCAATTTGCAATTATTTTGCTCTTTTTCATTTATCTAAAGTTCTTCATTTAATAAATTACCTGCAAATAATGGATTTGAATAAGAAGTTTGCAGCAAGATAGACAAGACCCAGATAAGAAACCACAGTTATGAAGCTGTAAAAGTCATCAAAGAGTTTTTTTTAGCTCTGTGCTCTGTTTTGAAACAGGGGATGAGTAAAATGAACAAGAAAAATTGGATGATGAGCATGGTTAGAGTAGTTGTGTTGTGTCATATGAGCTTGGATTGGAGTATTATTTCTGACCTGATATTGATATCTTTGGTGTAAGATGATGCAATTATGATAAATGTTCCAATACCGAACACGAATGCTGATTTTGAGACATCTCTCCACATAACCAAATCAACTGTTAAAATTTAACAAACATCACAAAATGAATGCTTGAAAATGGAGAGGTATAGTGAAGTAGCATCCAAAAAAATGAAAAAAGAAATCAAATCCATCCATCAATGAAAACTTGCCTAAACTCGGCAATTTATTATGGGTTTGAGAAATCCTCTGGAATCCAGTCTGGGTTTCAGGACGACTCTCTTCTGAGTTCTCTTCGTCACCATGGAAGATTTTGAGTCCTCCGTTGAGTTCATCACTCTTCATTCTGCTCTCCCATGTTATGCGCTTTCTTCTACCCACCTCCATTTCCTTATAACTCTCTCTCTCTCTCTCTCTCTCTCTCTCTCTAGTTTCTTTGAACAGAGGGGCTGTGGAGTAAGACTTTGAGATGAAGAAATGGGTTGGTGTGATGAAATGGAACGTTCGAGATGGGGCAGAGGAGAGAGTTTTATAATCATATGGAAATATGGTTGGAGTTTTGGAAATAATATATTTTAAATTATAAATACCCCTTAAATCTCTAGGTTTCCCTCTCTCACTTGGATACACTTGGGTTGGGTTGGGTTGTGCTTTTTATGGTTTCCTTCATCTTTTGTTCTGGTTAAAAAGGAATTTTTGGGTTTTTCTATATATTGTGCTTCCGTTTAATGTAAAGATGTATGTCTTCACATTGTTGGTTTTTAAAACTAAATTGTAAACCTGGAACAGCCCAATTGCATGTAATTTCTAGCAAAAACTTGCCCTTGATTATTAAATTGGAAATTTTCAATGGGTACTTATGTTCAGTGGCTTTGCATAAAACCCATTTGATTAAAAGAGGAAAGGAAAAAAGAACCATGTGTAAAGGATTAAATGCACGTATGTGCCAAGTGCCACTTTGGACCCAATTATTTCATTTTTGTCAATTTGGTCCAATTATTAATGGATGGTTAAATTGGCTAATAGTTACCGATACGAGGTATTTTGGACATTTTATCGTAACACCTCAGGGGCATTTTGGACATCTCCGCCATCTATTGCTCCTCTATTTGTTGGGAGCTTCTATTTTATTATTATTATTATTATTATTATTATTATTTTGAACTGAGTTGGGAGCTTCTATTTGCGCACGTCTCAATTTAAATTGCTTTTACTATTCGGATATGAACTTCTAAACAAAATTTAATTGTTCTGATATCAACATTTAATTCTTAATTATTTGGATATCAACTACTGAACGGTATTTTCGTTCAAAAGTTGATAAGAAGCACAGACATGGACATGGACATGTGATCCGACATTGACATGCCTAATGTCGGGCTCTATGAATATTTATTGATGGGGTCATGTAAAAACTAAACACCAATTCTAAAAATTACTATATTGATAATATTACTTTTGAGCCCCGAAAAAATGCAAATTTATCTCTCAACCAATTTTTTTTTTTTTGTGCAAAAATATGTATTACCAATTTAACACAAGTGTTTGGATTATAAGATGAAACTTGCATTATGGTTTTTTTTTTTTTAGCTAATAAAAATAAAGCAATAATATTAACACTTCACTTTAAAACTCTCACAAAGGAAACCTAATTCTCTCTCATATTTTTCTTTGCACAGTTTTCAACTTTTCATTCAATCATTTTAAATGTCAGAAAATCCAAGATAATTTAAATGTTCATTTTGTTTTATCAACTAAAGACCATTTTCAAAAATTGAGAGATGATGGATGGGATGCTTATGCTTTACTTATCAAAGTAATATCATTTCGTGAAACGGAAAGAGAAATTGTAATGAAATTTAGTTGTATTGACTATGCAATTTTGTACATTAAAATTGCAATGAAATTTAGCTTTGACTCAATCTTAAACAAATTTTGAGATTTAAAAGAGTGTAAAGTTCTACTTTAATTAGGTAGAATTAAAAAATGGTAGGAGGGCTGTGATGGGGGAAAGGCTCTCCAATGATTAATGTTGCTGTACAATGGATTCAGTCTATTCTTTATTTAAGAATAATTATATTAATGTCATTTATGTCTTGATATGAGTTTTTAACCTGATAATATCACCAATAAAGAATATGTAAAACAAAAAATCAGAGAAAGTGTATGGTGGGTTCAGCTATAGTCTTCTGGTATTTTTGTTTGGATCTTAAGCTTTGAAATAATTTGGCCTTCGAAACATTGATATGTATATATATATGTACGCCAAGTATGCCACTGTACTAAATAATTGAAATGTTTGTAGCATTTGCTTTTTTAGTTTCTATCTGTATTTTCCCATACATCTATGTGGGCACCTTGTAACGCATATGCTGATAGACAGGCCTATATTATTTGAAGTGGAAAAGTCTGCCTCCAACTAGAATCAAACACCAAAGATGTTTGATTCCCCTAAGAAGGATTACCACCGTACGAGCTGTAGCAGATAGTTCACCATCTCCAGCAGAGAGTGCGGAGTACAGAAAACAATTATCTGAGAGCTACCGTTCTTTCAAACTCAACAAAGTTTTGCATGCTCCTGATTACTCTCTACTCAAAGTCTTTGGTTGTCTTTGCTTCCCCTGGCTTAAACCTTATGCTTCTCATAAGTTGGCTCCTAAGTCTCCTTGTGTCTTTCTAGGATATCATCCCAGTGTTAAGGGCTATAGATGTTTATATCCTCAGACTGGTCACATTTATTTATCTAGACATGTTACTTTTCATGAACATGAATTTCCTTTTTCCTCTTCTACTTTTGTTTCTTCTGTTTCTTCTCTTCCTCTTTTACAGGATTTCTTTTGGTCACCCTCTCCTCAGCATAGTTATTCTAAGTCTGCTCTGGCTCCACAATCTAGTGTCCAGACTACATCTGCACAGCCACAGTCCTCTTCACAGCCAGAGTCTTCTTCTGTACAACCACATTCCTTTTCACAGCCTCAGTCCTCTGCTCTGGCACCTCCTGCCCAGTTTGCACAGCCTAGCTCTGCCCTACCTTCCTCTACCTTGTCTCCTTCTGCTCCTTCACCACCTGCACCTTCTTCCATTCCATCCATTCCTATTAATTCCATTTCTGTTGTTTTACCTCTTCCTCCTCCTGTTGCTATCAATTCTCATCATATGCAAACCCAATCCAAATCTAATTCTACTTGTTTCTCTTCTACTCTCACTTCTCCTACTGACCCCTCTCATTCTCCTAAAATTGAGCCCCTCTCTTATCAATCTGTTCTTGACTCTCCAGTCTGGCTCCAAGCCATGTTTGATGAATTTGCTGCTCTTCAACATCAAGGCACATGGTCTCTTGTTTCTCTACCCCCTTCTAAGCAAGCTATAGGGCGTAAATGGGTCTTCAAAGTTAAGAAGAATTCTGATGGCTCAGTTGCTCGGCACAAAGCCAGACTTGTGGCTAAGGGTTTTCATCAGCAACATGGTATTGACTTTCATGATACCTTTAGCCCTGTGGCCAAGCAACCCACAATTCGCATTTTTATTTCTTTACAAAAGCTTTGAATTCCATAAATTTGGCACACACTTCACTTTTATACACAAGAGGATAAAGCCAAGTGAATCTAGTAAAATCATCAACGAACAACACATAGTATTTGTAAGGAGAAGCAGATTTATTAAAGGGACCCCATACATCACTGTGAATCAAAGCCAGTGGATTATTTACAGTGGAATTAGACAGTGTAAAAGGTAGCCTATGACATTTGGCTACAGAGCAATGTACACAAGAAACAGTACTTTTATTGGAAGCTACAGACAGAGGTAATTTGTGCTTAAGCAAATGAAACTTAAGAGTAGAAGGATGGCCTAATCTCTGATGCCAAATGTCAGTAGAAGCAGCAGATGTAACTGAACTACTGTAGGCATGTGAGGAAGCAGTGGTTGGAGTGTGAAAGTGATATAGTCCATTGGCATAAAAACCTTTATGGAGGATGGCCTTGGAAAGCTTGTCCTGAATAGTAAAGGAAGAATGATCAAATGTGATAGAACAGTTATTATCTTTAGCCAAGTGATGCACAGAGACAAGATTAGAGTTAATAGAAGGAACATGCAAAACTTTGTTGAGTTTGAAAGAATGGTGAGGAGTAGGTAGTATACCTTGGCCTGTATGAGTGATAGGAAGGGAAGAGCCATTACCAATAGTGACTTGATCACCAGCAGTGTAGGGTTGAATGGAGTTAAGTTGATGAAGATTATTAGTGATATGATCAGAAGCAGCTGAGTCCAAAAACCAGGGAGAACAAGAACCATTGTCCTCAGTTAAAGAGGTAACATATGCCTTTGACTGCTGAGACTGATATGGCTGAGAATGAGGCTGATATGGCTTTGATTGCTGTGATGAAGACACTTGTGAAGACTATTAGTGATATGATCAGAAGCAGCTGAGTCCAAAAACCAGGGAGAACAAGAACCATTGTCCTCAGTTAAAGAGGTAACATATGCCTTTGACTGCTGAGACTGATATGGCTGAGAATGAGGCTGATATGGCTTTGATTGCTGTGATGAAGACACTTGTGAAGACTGAAATTGAGTATCTAGCCTATGCCAACAGTCAAGAGCTGTGTGATTGGCTTTACCACAGATTTGGCAAACAATGCCAAATTGTTCTCTTCCTTGAGATCTGCCACGAGAGGATCTTCCTTAATAGAATCGAGTGCCTCTATGAGAACCTCTAGAATCACCACGAGAAGAACCTCTGTTATGATGATAAGAGTTAAATCCTCTAGAAGTATTAGAATCTTTCACAGTTGCATAAGCAACAGTGAGATCTGAATTTTGTTTTAATTTTCCTTCAATGTGAATAGCTTCTGAACAGAGTAGAGCAGAAAGTTCCTCCATAGAAATGGACTCTGCACGAGTTCGAATAGCTACTTTAACTGCATCATATTCAGAAGGCAATCCATTTAATGTAAGAAGAACAATATCCTCATCTTCTACAAATGATGAAGCAATATTCAACTGATCAACAATGCTTTTGATGTTGCTCAAATACACTTCCATCGAGTCGGAGTTCTTTGAAATAGAACTTAATTTGTTCTTTAACTGGTGGATATGAGACCTAGATAGAGAGGTAAAGCGTTTATCAAGAAATTGCCAGACCTGTGCACTGGTGTGAAGATGTAATACAGAAGTGAAAATCGCAGGAGAGAGAGTAGCAGTGATGCAGCTGAGTAGATGCGCATCAATCATCTTCCATCGAACAGCTTCTGGATTTGGAATCTCAATTCCTGCAGATTGTCGCACTGTGTCAACAGGACACTGCTTTGAGCCATCAACAATGGCGAGTAGATCTGTTGCTCGAAGCAGATTCTGCATTTGATTCTTCCAAATAACAAAATTCGAGCCGTCCAGCTTCACTGTTACAAGAGAACTGAGATTTGAGAGCAGGAGATTGAGATTTGAAGGAATAACAGAGGACTCCATAGATGAATCTGGAGAATTGCTCGCGAGAGCTTCTTGGTGCTCCAAGAAACAGTCCACTGTGTCTCGCTCCTCGACCGAGGCTGAATATCGGTCCTTAGCCCACACTGCTGCAGAACTCACTTGGTTACAAATGCTTCTTGCTGATTTTCACATTCCTCAACCATCTCCCCCTGTTTTTTGGTGTGACAACATGTCTGCCTTATCCTTGGCTGCTAATCTGGTCTTTCACAGCCGCTCTAAACACATTGAAGTCGACTGTCATTTCATTCGTGAGAAGGTTGCTCGTCGCCAGTTCTTTCTCAAATATGTTCCTTCTTTGGATCAATTGGCTGACATCTTCACCAAGTCTCTGTCCACTGCCAGATTTTCTTTTCTCACTTCCAAGCTTCGTGTTGGTCTTCCCCCTCTCAGCTTGTGGGGGCATGATAAGGCAGAGGTCCAAGAGGTGCATCAAGTGTAATCCTTAACAGAGTGTAACAGATTCAGTGAGTTGCATCAAGTGTAATGTGCTGCAGCTGTAGACAATATTTTCCTTAACATAGAGTATAACAGATTCTGTTAGCTTAAACTGTAGATTAGTTAGAAGTGTGGTTAGTTAGCTTGTAACAGTTTGTAACAGTAGGTAGTTAGAAGTTTGGTTAGGTTAATTCATTTGTTTACTGTACTGATGTATAAATATGATTTGTAATCTCTTTTTATATTGTAAGGAAGATATTTTAGATTTCAACTTTACCTTTCATCATCCTATACACAGGGTTAACTTCATTGTTTAATTAAAGAATAAAGACCTGAATCACATGAGCAGTATTTTTTAGTCAGGCTCAGGCTAAATCTTCTGATCTTGTTAAGCAGTAAGCAGCAAACAATACTTTTGCAATAGGATTATGCATCATGATTAAATAATGTTTACAAAGTGGAATACGAAGCTGCAGCTGTTCACAAGGAATGTCCATTAGTGTTTGTCATTTGTGGGTTTATTTTATTAACTTATTTTTTCTTGAAAGTACATATTCTGGTTTCCATATACACTTTATGGTGGACGTTTTGCTTGTTTGTGCCCTTTAGTTAGAGTGGAGAATCACAGTTGTAGACTCAGAAGGAGGAGCACAAAGCTCTAAAATTTACAATGAATATGCAATGTTAGTCATCAGGCCTTAAATTCTTTTAACTATCCTGTCCGAAAAGAAACAGAAAAAGAAAAGTGTTGGCTACTGTTTGTATATGTTTCATGCAACAAGGCTTCAATTAATGTACAACTTTACAATAGATATGAGTAGGCTTCCGTTGGTCAATTTCAGTCTTGCCACTTGCTGGGTCTTAATATACGTACACTTTTTTTCTTTTATTTTTGAAGGTTGTCATGTCTATGGTTAAATTTTTCCCATGAGTTTGAAATTAATTGAAAGACTTTGTGCTGCAAAATAAGTAGGTTCAATGGAACTGATAATAGTTGCTTGAATGACAGAAATGTAATGCAACTAAAGAATGAACTTAATGAGAAGAAAAGAAAGGCAATTTCCATCATCAGATTGGAGCTTTCTTTGAATCATTCCTAGAGAGAGGAAATTGTCGCCTTTATTGTGGTTTGAGTGACATCTTAGATATAGTGCCAAATTAGCTTGGATATCTTCATTTTTGTTTTTTTTTTTTGATAAATAAAACAAGCTCTATTGAGAAAGCATCAAGGTGATGCAAAGAATACTAAAATTAAAGAGCCAAAAGACATGGCACACAAAACGCAAGATAGAAAACTCGAAGAATACCTAATCAAGTCATCTACAAAATCCGCGAAGGCCAACAAATCCGGCTCAATAGAAAGCGTGACCCAACTATGAAGCAATGAGAATAACCTTATTTCCAATCACGTAACCAAACGAGTTAGGCCCCGAAAAATGCACCTATTACGTTCCAACCAAATCAGCCACTATAAACAATGAGCAGCAAGTAACCACGCCTTCCGACATTGTTTCTAGACCTTCCCCCCACCCCAACTCTGCATCAACTCCACCAAAGTCCCTATCTGAATCCAAGTCAAACCAAAAGTCACCACGATAACCATTCAAAGCCTCGATGCAACCGAACAATGAATAAGTAGATGATTTGCCGTCTCTGTATCCCCACCACACATGCAACGCCAATTAACTAAGATATGCCGACATCGAATCAAATTATTAATAGTCAAAATACGACCCAAAGCTGCCGTCCATACAAAGAAAGAAACTTTGGATGGACTCCCAGGCACCCAAATATGCCTCCAAGGAAAAGAAACAGCCACCCGACCCACAGGTATCCGATATCTTCATCAATTTTTAAATTAAATCAAATATGAAGATTGTAAATTGTAATGGTGTTCCTGCAATTGACATGACTAAAAATCCATCTGAAACCTTCGACTGTGTCAATTTCATCCATCAATTAATAGCGAAATAGTTTTTTTTTTCTATTTAAATATATGTATAAAAGTTTTCTTATTACTTTGGTGTTATGTGTGCAAACAATACTATGAACAGTGAATGCTAAGTTTACAAAGTGAAGTGTCTAAGTGGACCAATTCATTGTTAGCCAACCAAATTAAAGCTTGAAAGTTGAAACTTATAAGTCTACCCTTGCAGATTTCCTCGACAATTTTTTTGTTTTATTTTTTTAAATTTGCTCAATTGTTGTTTCCCTTGTTCATATTGCTATCATTTTCATCAATTTCAGAGAGAAACTTTGCAGCGTGTCCCTAACAAATTATAAAGATATTACTCTTTCACGTATACACTACCTTGGAAATGTGAAATCGAGTATTGAGATCATGTGGCTTTTTGATGCTTTTGTTTTTTTTTTTTCCACTAAAATTTTGTTAAAGGTGTTTGAGATTGATGATATGAAAGCATGGAAGTCAGTTTTAATAGCTGTCACTTCCTATGCGTTGGGCCTCTTCATGATATCCAAAGCCCCATGGTATTTACTTCCTCTAGCTTCGGCATGGACGGGGACTGCAATCACAGGGGTTAGTTCTGTGTGAATATATCTTCATACATTAAATTTCTTTCCGTTACTTCTATCTTCCTTCAGTCTTTTTAATAAGCTGTACATCCCAGCCAACTCTTTTTATTTTGGTTCTTTTTTTTTCTCCTTCTATTGTTAAGTTCTTTGTTATAGGACATGATTGTGCACACAAATCATTCTCAAAAAACAAATTGGTGGAAGACATTGTGGGGACTCTGGCTTTTTTGCCGTTGATATACCCCTATGAGCCATGGCGCTTTAAGCACGATCAACATCACGCAAAAACAAACATGTGAGTATAATATTCTTGTCAGTCACTTATATCGATGAAATAAATCTTTTTTGGTTGGTTTGATTACAGTTTGTTACTAGCATCGACATTGGTCAAGCATGTACATGGACAAGTTTTTATAATCATGATATTAGGATTTTTACCACTGCCCAGATGCAGGTGGTGATTGCATCAAAGACATCTTGTAACCCTCCCAGCCCTCTCACCCTCCCACCCTCCCAGAATAATGTGAGCAAAGAATGTAAAAAATAAATACATAATAAAAAGACAAGTAACAGCTTTTGTAGTCGATTTTATTTTCTGTTTTTATAATTTGAGTGTTAGCTAACAGTCTCAAGAAGCACTTGAGGAGAAGTCCCTGAAAATTTTCAGTTTTCCACACTGCGTAGGGTTATCAAACAGCCATTGGTGTAAATTTTCTAAGGGCAGTTGTTGCTTTCCCATACTTGAATCAAGTACTACAACTGTTTAGATATCAATAGATAATCAAATTTAGACCCCTAATATCCGCTCTTTTGCTATGTTTAGAAAACACATCTATTTGCACATCAATGTGTATGTTGTCCATAAACACATAGACTTGTATGAGTGTAACTTTTTTGCTCGTTCACTTCATTCCTAATTCTGTAGAACTTTCTGTGTCTTTTTATTCATCTCTTCATTCTATTGCTTTAAGTTCTCATCCCTTATCATTCTACGTTGTCTGAAGATACAGCTTGGCACCCTGTTTGGAGAGAGGAGTTTGATTCATCTCCAGTTCTGCGTAATGCAATTATATATGGCTATGGCCCACTTCGGCCTTGGATGTCTATTGCTCACTGGTAAAGTTAATAAATAAAGCATTATGATAGTACAAGACTTGCAATGTTTTGTTGATTTCAAATGTATTATTACTGGTTTTATTGGTCAGTACAACTTCATGCATTTCTGTCTTTGATGTGTACGTTAAGTTTAACATTATTAAGCATGCTAATAGGTTGATGTGGCACTTCGATGTGAAGAAGTTCAGAACAAATGAAGTTAAAAGGGTGAAGATAAGCTTGGCTTGTGTCATTGCATTCATGGCAATTGGATGGCCACTGATTATCTACAAGGCAGGGATCATGGGATGGATCAAGTTCTGGTTAATGCCATGGTTGGGTTATCACTTTTGGGTAAATATTATATCCTCGGCTTTTCTGAGTATGCACTATTTAAAACTAAAAAATTGGTTACTTATTGGAATTGCTTGATATTACAAATAATGTAGTAGTAAAAGTGAATCTCCTGATTTTTGCTTTATGGAAACATGGTAGAATGCCTGAATGCCATCGTGGGAAATGCCACAATTGGATGCAGTATCCCTATCATTTGATAGCAGTTTCAAATCTTGTGTGGCGTTTTCATCAAGTATTTTGATTGAGCTACTTATATCACTTAATATTCAATTACTATGAATTTTTCATTGATCTTCTGAATATTATTTGAAAATAATCTTGTTTCACTTTGCAATGAATGTTCCTTAATAACTTCATTTGTCCTCGATACTGTCTTTTTAAAAATTCTTGTTATAGCCTTCTTACTATTGTCTACTTCTTCCATCGTATTTGTTTGGACCATCAAAACTCTATCTCTGTAATTTTTAATTTTGTAATTTTCATTTGTCATTATGTTAGTCCAATCAAGTTTTTGGTTTCTATTGATTGGGCTGCTTAGTCTTAGATTTGAGGGTTGTTTACTTGTTTGTTCTTTTAGTTAGTTTTGTTTTCATATCTGTATGAGGATACCTTGTCCTCCCTCTGTCATCGTTTTGTTCCCTTTTCAATAAAATTTCTTTTGTTGCTTCTCAAAAGATTGAACCTATCAATTGATTTTCTCCCAGAAGTTTTAGATCAGACAACTTTATGGCTCAAATTATAAATCATGGTTTATGTGTAAGAATTTTGGTTTCCTCTAATTTGTAGATGAGCACTTTTACAATGGTCCATCACACAGCTCCTCATATACCTTTTAAATATTCCGATGAGTGGAATGCGGCTCAGGCTCAGCTCAATGGCACAGTTCACTGTGACTATCCTCATTGGTAAACTATCCTTTCTTCTTTAATTTCTTTTCTGTTTTTCCTTATAAATGTATTTTAACCGATACGAATGGCTTTACTTGATGGCCATGATAATTTTCAAAGAACTTTGTTTGGTTCTTTCTTGAAGGCAACTCAGGAATGACAGTTGGACATAAATCATATTTAAACATGGTGAAATTGTTCATTTTTGTGCAAGTTCCCGTTTTCACTAAGCTTCTGCCTTTCATATGCCCTTGTTACTACTAGTTAGAAAAGGGTGTGTGACGTGATAAGAAATGCTTGAATAATGCATCAGACATGAGTTCAAACATTCTAAGTAGCTTTTCTTTCTTCTGCACAGGATAGAGATCCTCTGTCATCATATCAACGTCCACATCCCCCACCATATCTCTCCTAGGATCCCAAGCTATAATTTGCATGCAGCTCATCAGTCGCTCCGTGAGAATTGGGGAAAGGTATGGTTAGTTTTTTTTGCGTGCTTGATCTCAATCTGCTACTATTGATTAACAATACACTGGGGGTGTTGAATTTTGTGCTGTTGAACTTGCTCCTTTTCATTTCTCATAACTTTTGAAAGATTAAATCCATCTTCAAATGATCATCAAACCTAAGAAACATGGATACTACTAAAAAGGTAGTGTCTGTCTTGGATGCAGACACTCATCAGACCCTTCTCAACACATATCGAATGCTCGTCCAAATGTGTCCTTTATTTTTTTGACCTGGATGTGTTTCTAACACTTGAGGGACACTCATGAAACATACTATAAGTTTGAATAAAATAATTTAGGATACAATGATGAAAGGGAAAAAAAATGTAGTTTTATACTTATTAATTTCTCATCCTTCAAACTTTAAGAATGAGTGTTATGTTTGCTTTTTTGTTATCCTTGAATGAAATATTTGTTTATATAATATATAAGAAATATATAAAACTATGTGGTTTGCACATGACGCCCCACGTGTTGTGTCGTGTCTTGTATTTTCTAAAATTTGTTGCGTTGCCATGTCTGTGTTATGTTCATGTCCATGCACGTGTCTCTGCTCTCAGCATCAAACCATTTCATGGCGTTCAAATTCTGTGCAAGCATACTAACAAACTTGTTATATTTCCATTCACTCCGCTTTTTCATGTCACTAACAGTATCTGAATGAGGCGACTTGGAATTGGCGTCTAATGAAGACCATACTCACGACATGTCATGTTTACAACAAGAAGCAAAACTACATCGCCTTTGATGAACTTGCCCCAGAAGAATCCTATCTGATAACAATCCTTAAAAAAGTAATGCCTGATTATGCTTGATTTATATGTATGTGTAGAAAGAAAAGCATTATAGGATGCTTCTCGGAATTCAGTTACTTTACCTAACTTTTCAAGAAGAGAAAAAACCACATATGAGTTCTATATGATAAAATTAGCCGGCAAGAGTGGAGTTTTCATTGGATTAACATGACCTCACATCTTTATTGCAACATATGTCGGAATTTAATACTGTTTTCTTCAGAGATTGATATGGTGTCGAAACTTTTGGCTTATGCATTAATATATGTACAAATGTAAGAGTAATATTGGTTGGAACTGCTCGCGTGAGACAATGATTTCGCCTCCCAGAGTATCTTATAATATAAATTTTCATGCTACTGACATTGACGCGCATTGTTAGCCAATTTTGAACTTAAACTAAGTTAATAATGATATTCAAAGATAGTTTATTATCAACTTTTATGATGAGTAGTTAAAAAAAATATATATATATATATAAATTGTTAATGATTTTTCTAATATCTGTTGGATAACTGCTGGCCGTGGAGAGGGTCAACCGAATGAGTTTTATATTCTATGTATGGTTAATCAAATTGGGATTTGCTCCTTTTGAGGAGTTTGAACATAATCTAATCTGCTGCAGTGTTATTAATAATTCAAAGTTGCACAGAGACGGAGGGAACCCTGTTAGTTTAGTGTTATAATTTTAAAATTTTTTTTTTGATTTATTGTTTAAAAAAAGAAAAGAAGAGAAGAGAATATAGTGAACCCTTGAACAAAGGGTGTGCCTGGTCCAGGTTTTCTGAATGGCAAAGACTAAAAGCAGGAGTCATGATTTCTTGATGTGGGTAAGATCATAAGCAAATTTGGTGCCCTAAAAAGAGCTCATAAAATTGAAGATTCAAAGTAGAGAAATGCTATTGATGCCTAGCCAATCACTGACTCAACCACTGAACAGGCATAAAACAGGAGTCAAGCCAATTATTGACTTAACCACCAAATAGACATAGAACAGGAGTCGAGTTTGATGTTATGTCTATTCAGTGGTTGTCAAGTCCGATGTATGCCTGTTATGTCGGTTTGGTGGCTGTTATGTCGGTTTGGTGGTTGTTGAGTCTTATGTTATGCCAATTTTTGTGGTTGATTCTGTGGTTGATTTGATGTTGTGATCTTAGATACTTTTAGAATTTGTGCACCAGTAAAGCAGTTTAAGCAGTTGCAACTGCTCACATCCAAAGATAACTTCTTTATCTTATCTCAATGAAGAATCTTATTGAAACCATTGTAACAAAAGGGAAGGAAGATGAATCAAACTTTATAAAAAGCAAAAGTCAAAAAGAGAAAATGAGAACCAAAATATAAGAGTAGTATAGGAGAGCCTTCCTTGTACTTCAAAAAGCAAGAGAAAGAAACAAAGTATAGGATAGGATAGGATAGGATAGAAAATGCAAGTACACCCTTAAAAACATTTCAGCAAATGCATATGCATCTACTAGAGGGAAACAAAGATTTCAAATTATAGTCTTAAAATATGAGTTTCATTCCTTTGTCATTTATACATACAAACCCTACACAATGCCAGCGCTCTTTTATCGGGCGTAATGCGTAATATGCTCGGATTCGAGTCTCAACAATGTGTGATGCAATTTTCTCTACTCCTATTCTCTCCTATGGATTGTTTAAAAAAAACAAAAACAAAAACTAGTCTCTCGAACACGTAAGGGATAGACTACAATATCATCTTCTACATTTTCTCAGGAAACAAACAGAAAACCATTTAGATCAAAATGGAGGACAACAACTTCAAGCAGAAAATCATGCAATCGGCGGAGGTGGAGTTTCCCATATGTCAAACACATTCTCCTCATTGTGAAGAGCAAAAAGCCTATCACCCCCAATTGAAAAATCACATATTGAACCTCCATAGCTGCGTCGAAGTCTGGATGTTAGCACCCAATCAGGACCAGAAAACACCGAAATACTGTCATTCATAGACGAAAACAACTGGCCCTCGTGCAATGCAAGTTTTGGGTAACACGGTTCATCCGGCATCTTCCCTTTCATCAACCGACTCCTCGAACACCACCGGACACTCCCACCACCACTCCTCAAGTCCATGAACCCTAAATCCTCATACTCATTCACCACACATATATTATTAGTCTCTTCCATCGCTATAGCGTCTCGGACCCGTCTCTCGTCAGTCGCCGGAGCTCCGATATCCGACCAACACCAAACCATACTCTTTTCCCTAAAATCCAACAAACTAATGTAACAATTGTCTTTCCTAGGAAACAAAGTTGCAACCAACAAACAGTTAGTACCATGTAACCATTGAAGCCTATCTGCATCACCAAGTGACCAACCAATTGGTTCATAGTAGAAATCAATCTGTTTTCCCGTGATTTGGTCCCAAACACCAATCCCATACTCATTGCTTCTACCTTTACAACTAGAAAAAATCTTGTAATCCTCTGTGCTAAAGCTCAAAGCACCAGCTGTGTCACTCTTCACTTGATCCTCTTGATTGACCTGAAATCTATGCCTAATTTCCCCCGATGATGCAGAAAACAGAGCCATCCCGCCATCGCCGCGCCCTAACCTCTCACATGCGGTGACCACAACGGTCTCCGAATCGATCCAACCCACATCATTGATCCTCTGATAATCAAGATTGATTGGAGGTGCTCTTCTAGCATCCAATCATAAACATGGACCATACCACCATGAGCCACACAGCACCGCCGTCCGGGCCAGCACGGATTGCCGGGCTGTCCCCGGGGGCTTGCGCTGTTTTGGACCGCGAGAAAGGAGCCGATTTCCATTAAATTGGCCTCGTTTCGCGGTCCGGACGTGGTCTAAAAGTCTGTAGAGGAGTTTTTCTGGGATATGGGATGGAATATAGAGCTCCCCTGTTCTGAGGAGGTCTAGGAGGATTGCAAAACAATCGGGGTTTCGATCGATGAAGAATTCGTCGGAATTAAGGGTTTGAAGGTTCCATTGATGATCAAACATTGCGCCGAAGAAGGAATTTCGGCCGGCATTGGCTAGGGTTGTTGATGTGGTTTCGAAGAACTTGCCTCCTACATTGAATTTTACTCTGTCCTTTTGAATTCCCATGGTTCAATTCTCAGCAAAACTGAGCAAGATCCAGATGGGAATTTCAAGTTGGAACACCAAGAACAAAGGGAAACCGAATTCAAAACACACAGCAAAGAAAAGAAAATAAACCTGGGATTAATGGAGGAATGGGGGTTTTGAGAGAGAAAGACTTATTAATAAAGAGGATCAGAATATTAAAAAAAAATGAGACAGAGAGGAATTGAAAGCTATAACCTCATGATAAGACCAGACTATGGAACAAACTGATGAAGAATTTGAGGTGTTCTTGCTGCAGGCAAAAAAAAAAAAAAAAAAATAGAAAAACAGGGGGGAAATTGGATCAGATTCAGAGAAATTTGAGAGAAAGTGAGAGAAAATAAGATTTGGGTATTGAACTTTGAAGGGGTTTGGAAAGTGGGTTCATATTCTTGTGTGAATTGGAGAATTTTGGAGAGCGGGTGAATTTTTCAAAACACTAATCGGCTCTGTTTCTTGATCTTGTTTTCTCTCTCTTTGCTTTTTCCACATCTCTCTCTCTTTCCGCCTTTGTCCTAACCCCAAAACATGGCCAAGCCTTTTATAAATCAATGGTCTGTGGTAGGGTCCACTTTAAAAATTCACACCCTCTGTTTTGGACCGTTGGATGACCATCAAATTTCACATCAAATTGATCTAATGGTGGAGGAGATGAGATGTATGGGAATCCATAGGAAAGCACTAGTAAGATGTGGTTTTAATTAATTTAATTGGTGTAGTAGTTGAGGCATTCCATGAAAGCGCGTCTTGTTGGGTGAAAATTTTTTATATACCAACAAGTAGCAAGCACTTTAATAATATGATCTATATTTTGTTATCATCAATTATAATAGTAAAAAGTATCATATAAATATATCTTATTTATATATAAAAATTAAACTTTGTAGGGTGATTGTTTGAAAAATATTATGGTACACCCCCTTAAAAAGTGTGTATCATAAGCATTTTATAACTAAAATAAAAGATGACATAATTTTAATTTTATTTGTCATAACTAAAAAAAATATTATAACTAAACACAATATGATACATAATTAAAAAATTTATTAGTCATAACTAAATAAGAAAATAACATAATTAAGGGTACATATGGTATATCATTTTTAAAGCGGTGTATATTAAAATTTCCCTTTTTAAATTATTTTTTGGGAAAATTATTTTAAAAAAAAAATCAAGATTTGACTCTTATAACAAAATAATTTTTTATTTTTAATTTTATTAATTTAAATTCTAATTTTTAAATTTATTTTCAATCTAAATTATTTGTCTATTTTTGTTAAGTTAAACTAACGAAAAAATAGAATTTTAATCATTCAATCAACAAATAATAATAATAATAATAATAATATTTTAAACATTTGATATACATTTACATTGAGTTTAATTAAAATAATATTTTTTTTTGTCAATCTTACCTAACAAAATAGATGAATAATAGTTTAAAAATAAAATAAAATATTAAAATTTAAATTAATAAAATTAAAAATTAAAAAATAATTTTGTTATAAAAGTCAAACCTTAAGATATTTTTTTAAAATAATTTCTCCTTCGTTTTTTTGAAAATGGAATTTAATAATGGAAACAAATGTCATGGTTTGTGACGTTTTTTTGAGATATATGGCTTAAAATTTTGGTAGCCTTTCAAATCATGATACAATTATAATCAAGCATATCAAATCATGACAAGGTCTCACACATGCATCTTCATTTTAAAAACTCTATTCATAATTTGATTGTGAGTTTTTCAACAACAGTTTTTTAAAATTTTAATAGATTTTTTTGATATTTTGTTTTTTAAAATTTTTTTTAAACCCACTTAGTCTAATGACACTTAAAAAAGTTTATTTTTTTAAAATTAGTAAATACAAAAAAATCAATATATTTTTATTTTTTTGTATTTACTAATTTTAAAAAAAAATTATTTATAAATATTTTACTTTTTAAATATATTTAGATTAAGTAAATTTGAAAAGTAAAAAAAATAATTAAAATAATGAAGTAGAATGTATTGACAGTTACAATTATAATATTTTTGTTTTTTGGTGTCCACTACTTACAACATTTTCTTCTTTTTTGTTTTCCCTCTCATAACCACTTAAATGTTGTATATTAGATTTTCTTTTATGAAAATGATACACACAAATGGATTTTTTTTTATAAATTTTTTTATATTACTAAATAAAAGACACGACTCTCACATATTAAAGGATTTTTTTTTAGGGTTCCTGATATTAAGATTTTATAACATAAAGGATACTAAATATTTTCATAATGTCTAAGGTCCCTCAATTTGATGTAGAAAAATTTCTCTCCAGAGAAATTCTCATCCAGAGAAATTTCTCTCTATAATTTCTCTGGACCTTTGAGAGAATTTCTCTCTAGAAAACAAATTTCTCTGAGTTTATTTTATTGAAATTTCACTGAGGTGTCTCAGTAAATTTCACTGAGTGTACCAAACAAACAAACAAATAGTATAAATACATTCATATGACTTCACCAATTTTACTCAATTAAAGGTAGAGAAAATTAAACAAATTGAGTTTAAACTAGAGAAATCCAGAGAATTTCTCTAGAACAGGAAAGAATTTCTTTGGACTCACTTTCAACCCAGAGAAATTTTCTCAAAACCAGAGAAATTTCCCTTTACAACCCAGAGAAATTTATTCAAATCAGAGAAATTCCCCCCTCTCCAAATCACTCAACCCAGAGAAATTCATAACTCAGAAATTCCATTAATAAAACACGACAGAAGACTAGTAAAGTTTTCTACGTATCAGTTCCATTCATTTGTGAGACAATTTTCCGTTGCGCAAAAATGCAGCTATCAGGTTACATTAACATAGTTCAAAAAGAAAAAAGGTTACGTTAACACAGAATTATGTCGAAAACACATTCAGAAATATGTTGAGAACTCAAAAAATATCACAAAACAAACATGCACAATGGCTTGATTAAAAGGCCCAATTAGTCTAATTTCCAGGCAGATAAACAATGGGACACTATTATTCAAAAATACTTCATCATAAAACAAACATGCACAATGGTTCAATTAAAAGACCCAATTATTCTAATTTCCAGACAGATAAACAATGGGACACTATTAATCAAACCTACTTCATGACTTGTTTCATCACAACAATCTTGAAATCTTTGTTAGCTTCTTCAAGGAAAACTAACACATGCTTTCTCGGATAATGATTCATCAAAGCTCTCATTTGTTTCCTTTGAGATTGATTCTGACAAGCTCTTGTTCTACAAACTCTCCGCACGAATGGATGGATAGTTGCTAGCAATTGGAGATCGACAAAGTGGCCTAAAGGCTTCAAAGACAACATCGGATGCTATGTGTGCAAACAACTAGATAAGACGGAAGAACGATAAGTCAAAAAAAAAGAACAAAAATGCATAAATATTTGAAAATAACAAATTACAAAGATAAAATGATAAGCATGATAATAATGTTAGCTTCACTCACGTTGAGGATATTCTCCAAAGGCTTCTCCAATTCCTCTTAAAATACGAATCATTCACCTTCGGAGACGATTTAGAACCCTAAACCTCCCTTCAAGCACGCCTTGTTTTTGCAGATCGATTTGATCACCTTTAGAGACACGTTCTTCATGTCGCCTCGGACTTGGTAGCGATCTAAGTACACCGGCGCATGCATTGCCTCCATGACCTGCTCGACGACAATGGTGACCAGAAGTCCGATTCCGTCGCCGGAAATCAGAGTAATGGCTCTCGGAGCACCATCTCTCTGTCGGGGCATGTACGTTACTGATCTTGATGGTGATCGAGTGTAGAGTTGTTTGAGGATGGATGTGAATTGACGAGCCATTCCTGTGGAGGACTTTGATTCAATTTTTTGATTGGATTTCTTGGCAGAATCGGAGAGGTCTGAGAATGGAGAAGTT
Organism: Camellia lanceoleosa; assembly: GCA_025200525.1. Classification (NCBI taxonomy): domain Eukaryota; kingdom Viridiplantae; phylum Streptophyta; class Magnoliopsida; order Ericales; family Theaceae; genus Camellia; species Camellia lanceoleosa. The sequence continues at coordinate 162,261,599 of CM045766.1, read as the reverse complement.
TAGAGAGAGAGAGAGATGAGTTTTGATTTGGTAAGGTCAAATTTCTCTGTGATATATTGGTGTGGAAGTTGAGGGACCTTAGACATCATAATATAATATTGTGGATCTTTTCCATTACTAAAAATAGAAAAGGGACCTTAGAATAATTTTCCCCATATTAAAACCACGCTACCTTTGTCTCTACTGATAAACAATCTGGTGGTAAATTTGTTATATGTTTATCATTACACTTTCTTTTATGTTTATAATTTTGAATTTATAGAAGGAAAAAAAAAACTAATTAATAGAGAAAACTAAATTTATTTCTTTTATTTGGTTGGATTAGGAAATTAAGAAAAAAATTAATAGGAATTTATCAAAGAAATCTTCTCTTTTTTTGTTTTGTTTTGTTTTAGTTAACTATAAAAAATGGGTATATATATATATAAATAATTTCATTTTCATTTATTTTTATTTTTCTTAACAAATTGAAGATTCAAAATTATGTTACCATTAGGCATTAGTCAGTAACAAAGAAAAGATGAATCTTCGTTGTCGTTAAAGTGGTGTTATGCAAATTAAAAATTGATTAAAAATTTTAATTAGAATTATGTAGTAGTCTTAGCTCCTCTCATTTTAAAATCAAAAACTCAATAAATGGCTTTTATTTTTAAGAATGTCATTGTCACATTATTTTTTCAATAATTTTTTATAAAAAATTATTTTTAGATTATTTTCGTTATTATTATATGAATTTCATTGATTATATATATATATATATTAAGGAATGGTGGTTGGGGTGGATGGTGGGGTTGTAATGATAGAGCATCGATTTAATTATATATAGAAAAAAAATTTAAAAAAAAAAAAACTTAATCATCATATCTATTGGTTGGCTTAATTGACATGGTAGATAGGCCATTTTTTCAAGAGCGACACTTGATTGGATTGAATCATGGTTGGTAAGATTAAAGATAGCAATGGACATGCATCACAACCATTTAAAGATCATCCCTATCTAATATGGTTTGTTTAAATTTGACAATAAAAATTAATTATGATGAACAGAATTCATACATTTAAGTAAAAGGCTAGCAATTTGAGTGTCCCGACCTAACTTATGATCTCGTTCAATTGTCAAAAATATTATGTAATGATTTTAGCTGATATTCAATGTGATTTAATGGCATTTGGTTGTTCGACTTATCTCTCAGTTTCTTATAAAAAAATATATATATATATATTAGCGGTTAGTATAAACGCAATATATGTGCAAATGTATATAGTTTAGGTATGAAGAAGTTGAATAATTGAAATTTTAAAATTTTGAATCAGTTATCTCACATAGACAGTTTTGAAACTATTGTGGGCATTTTGGGAAAATCAAATTGTGTGACAAATCTACCCTAAGTTAGGTATGAACTTTATAGAATAGTGTATATACATACATATATATGATTAAAAAACATTTGAATGAACAACACATGCGGGCATATGCACTACTCCAACACACCCGTAAGAATTCATCCTTTACACTCAACACCGTCAAATGTTCTAACACAAACCACACTTAATCACATCTTGAATCATGTGTAGGATTTGATTAGGTACAATTTATGCATCATTCTTAATTAGACACAGTTAATCTTAATTGAGCAAGGTTAACACAGAACTTAATTAACCTGAAATAGCTCTAATTGAGGCTCAATTTAATCACAGGCAATTTTACTAAATTGAATCAATTTTTGATAAAGCTTCTCAAATGACTCCAAAAATTATGCCATCTTAATTGAACCAATCAATTTCGGTTTTTGAAGTCACTAAAGCCCTCAATTTCAGTTTCGGGCAGAAATCACAGTAGATATTTTATCAATGAACAAATATTCCTACAATTACACATGAAACACATAAGTAATCATTCAAAATTAAGTAGATATAATATATCACATAACGGGGTTGTCACATCCACCATGCACCCTTTCATAGCCTAGTTTATCTATTCTTACATTGCCGCTGAAATCTCCACCTATAGCTAGGTTCTCTTCTATGGGTATCTCTGAAGATCTCATCCATTTGCTCCCCAAAATCCTCTTAGTCTGACCATCTAATCTTACTTGCGGGGTGTATGCACTAATAATGTTCACTATATTCCCACCAAAAGGTAGTTTAACTAACATAATCCTATCACATTTCCTAATGTCCGCCACTACATTTTCCACAAGACCCTTGGCAACTATTATTCTTTCCCCATTCTTGTGTCTTTATATATATATAATCAGAATAAAAATAAGGGTGCTTGATAGGATTGACGAGGAGTTAGGATGCGTATAATGAAACTTATAAACAAAAATCGGGCTGTGATTTTTGATTTTCTAATATGAGAAATTGGGTATTCATAAAAATGAAAACTTTGACAAATACTTTTATTGGTAATAGAAAGGGCCACAACTTGCTTGCAATGGGAACCCTTTGTTTGATTGGTCTTTTTATGTAGCAACTGTAGAGTAGTTTGCTTGCAATGAATATCTGGTATTCAACTTGCTATGTCTCTGTGGATTTTGCATTTTCTTTTTCTTTTCTAGCAGTCAGATTGCTTTTTCACCTTAACAATGGCAATCTTCTGTTTTAGGAAAACCTGCTGGCCATGTGGGTTCAACCAAAAGAACTGGGCAATCTTCTTTTTTTTTTTTTTAATTTTCTTGATTAGTGGTTGATTAGTGCCTTTTTTTTTTTATATCCACTGACTTCTTTGTTTGCTGCAACGTTGTCATCTAATTGTGATGATATAATAGATTTTACTTGTAAGAGTGATTGTGTTTTTCATGTTGAAAAATTGTCACTCACTATGGAGGGTTAAAACAGTGATTGTATTTTATTTTATCTTTTGGTCAGAGTGATTGTTATTAATTGCTATTTATTGCCTGTAGATGGGAATCATAGATGAAGGGAAAGATATGTATCAGATTAGATAATGGGAAAGACCAAGAAAATTTGAGATAATTGAGATAATTGAAATTGTTTTAAACTAAGACATTGAAAATTTGTTTTTGCATTGCCTCTTTCTAGCATGCTTATTAGTAGTTGATTGGTGTACTTGGTTTAGTGTGTAGTATTTTGTTTTTATTTATTTATTTATTTTTAGGGAGGGAGGAGGGGTTGTTAATGTCATTACCTAGCAAGAGTGCTTGGTTTGTTTTTCTATACGCTCATAGAAATTATTTTTGTGATTTTTTGGCACTCATAGTTGTGGGTTGTGATGTCACATTTGTTTGGTTACTTATTGGTAATTGTAAAGAAGTAACCTCACTGTAAATAGATGGAGGCTTCCCTTCCCTTGCATTGTAAAAGGGAAAGGTGAGATAAATGGATAAAAAATTTAGCTTATATTTCATTGACATTTCCCTTACCATTTTTTTTATTTATTTAAAATTCCTATCCAAATCTATGATCTATACTCATTTGGAACCTATGATTTTGTTTTTGTTGTTTTATAGGTGTAACCTATGTTATTTGGTTTGGTTTGATTTGATTTGGGTCTGAAATAATATTTGATCTTCATAAAATGGGTTTTGATTTTAGAAATGTATTTTTATTTTTAGTTTGATTTATGAAATGGATTTAATTCCTTAATGGAAAATGAGTGTTGATTTTTTATGATTTTGAAAAAGTTTTTGAAATGGATGTTGAAATAAGGTTCACATCGCTACCTCCGCCTGTGGATCGCCCACCACCATTGAAAAAGAAGATCGAACAAAGAAAATTTTACCATTATGTTTTAATAATTTTATTTTGATTTATATTTTAATCTCATTATTAATTGCACCGTGCCTTCAGGCACGGGCATACACTAGGGGTAATCCTTTCACAGGTGACTCCACAAAACTAGGGGTAATCCTTTCACAGGTTCACTAGGGCTGGACATCCCACTGCTTACCTACATATATATATATATATATAATAGAGTGAGCTAAAACCCAATGAATGACATCAGAATAAAGATGTTATATGAATGAGTTCTGTACACATAATTAAAATCATAAACTGACATCATTAAATAGTAGAATGACCTCGGGTCCAATACATGACAGAACAACCTTGGGTCCAACATACAACAGAGGGTAGAGTAGAAAACAGGGCAGAGCGGAGCAAAACAGAACATAATATGATGGAACAACTTAGGTTCCAATCCAATAAAATACAGCTGTATAATGACCATCTAGTTAACACATAAAAGACATCTTGGAATGACCTCAGCCCATCATAAATAGAGATACAGAACGACCTTGGATCCAACAGATGCATTACAGATGACATACAGATCAGACAAATAGGAGGCTCATTTATACTTTTGAAATTATAAGTACTGAAAAACTTGTCACATTGTTGCAGTCAGAAAATAACATAGGAGAAAATATCTTTACTAAGATATTACTCACCTTGAGTAGGTCAAGGTTCTTCTACAATGTTTGAACCTACACATGACATACAACCATACACATTGGAACACATTGTTCAAGTCGAACAATTCATCTTCTCTTTTCTAATCCAATTATTCATGTTGGTCTCTTACTTATTAGTTCCTTAATGAGTCACAAATCATGCCTAGGAATGCTCAGAAGAAGATGGGAACGAAGATGCAAACACGTATATATCAAGTATGCTTATTTTGGCTCGATTGCTCAAGCCACCAAATGGTCGCTCGAACGGACTGCATGGCCTGCAAAAGTACTGGGAAGGTCTGAAGTTGGCTCGAGCTAACACTCACGCTCCAATGTCTCTCAAGATATACAAGGGTTCGCTCGAGCCACCAAGTGGTCGCCGAGTGGTCTATAAGGTTTGCAAAAGTATTAAGAGCTCGCAATGTGCGCTTGAGCCACCAAGTGGTCGTTTGAGCAGTCTGTCGAATTTTTGGGTTCTAAAATCTGCAGAAATGGTTCTTCAAGTAGTTTCCAGAGGCAAAAACTCATGCATGGCTTGCTTAAACACTTAGAAATGCTAAACAAAACATAAATTCACGATCAATGGTAATTCATTTGCTCAAAATCTTTTTAATTTAACAAAGATTGAACCAAAACTTTGTGCATGCAAGATTTTTCAACTCTTTCTCTTGTTTTTCAAAAACATGCAATGGAGACTCCAAACCCATGAATTTCTAGAATAATTTGCAAGCTATGAACTCACATACAAGTAAGGGTTTCAATAGCTTAAACCAAAATGATGAAACCAAAGGTAAATTTCCAAGGGTGCACATGCAATTCATCATCTTGTTTAAAAACTCACTTTTCTTACAATTTCCATGTAATTGGTTCAAAGGCATGTTGAAATCATGATGCATGGAAGGTTAGGTATAGAAAATAGGCTCGAGATTCTTACCTAGAGCTTTGATTTCGAAGATATGAGATGGTCTTCCCTAGTTTCTTCAATCTTTAGCACAAAATGGGTCTCTCCCTCTAGAGCAAGCCTTCCATTCTCTCTCTCTCTCTCTCTCTCTCTCTCTCAAGACAAAGATGAACTCAATGAAGCCATAGGAATAATACAACATTCCTTCAACTCATCAGAATATACACAAGAACCACACTCACATTTGAATGAACAACACGCGCCAAGACATGCACTACTCCAACACACCCGTAAGAATTCATCCTTTACACTAACACCGTCAAATGTTCTAACACAAACCACAATTAATCACATCTTGAATCATGTGTAGGATTTGATTAGGTACAATTTATGTATCATTCTTAATTAGACACTGTTAATCTTAATTGAGCAAGGTTAACACATAACTTAATTAACCCGAAATAGGTCTAATTGAGGCTCAATTTAATCACAGGCAATTTTACTAAATTGAATCAATTTTTGATAAAGCTTCTCAAATGACTCCAAAAATTATGCCATCTTAATTGAACCAATCAATTTCGGTTTCTAAAGTCACTAAGGCCCTCAATTTCAGCCGCGTAAATCACGCAGATATTTTATCAATGAACAAATATTCCTACAATTACACATGAAACACATAAGTAATCATTCAAAATTAAGTAGATATAATATATCACGTAACGGGGTTGTCACATCCACCATGCACCCTTTCATAGCCTAGTTTATCTATTCTTACATTGCCGTTGAAATCTCCACCTATAGCTAGGTTCTCTTCTCGAAAGTATCTCCTATAAGATCTCATCCATTTGCTCCCCAAAATCCTCTTAGTCCGATAATCTAATCTTACTTGCGGGCGATGCACTAATAATGTTCACTATATCCCCACCAAAAGGTAGTTTAACTAACATAATCCTATCACATTTCCTAATGATCGCCACTACATTTTCCACAAGACCCTTGGCAACTATTATTCTTACCCGATTCTTGTGTCTATCGCTGCCGCTATAATATAGTTTAAACTTGGTGCCCTCAATTTCCTAGCTTTCTCACTTGTCCACTTAGTTTCTTGTACGCATGCTATACTAACTCTCATCCTAATCATAACATCTACCAATTTCGTAGTCTTACCAGCTTAAAGTTCCTATATTCCATGTGGCTACCTTAAACATATGGTCTTGGACTAGCTTCTTTATCCGTGCTTGTCCAGAAAAATGCGAAAATCTTTGCCCATTTTTTACCGCACCCAGGTGTCGATGCGGCGCCTCTTGCTTACTTTTCAAAACACTTGGAGGTAGGTGCAACGCGTCACTTAAGGGGAACGACCTTGGTTTTTATTGATTCAAAGTAGGATTCATTGTCATAAGGGATCCAAGCGGGATTTTTTTGTGTTGGTTGTCGGGTACCTAACACATAACCCACCTCCTTACTGGGCTTGGGACCAAGTGTGGTTGTTAAACAACCTTGGTGGAGTTTTGTTTGAAAACGTGCTGTTTTCATAATTTTTTTTGACTAAAATATGACGAAAAAATAATTTTTAGATTTTTACCAAAAAAAAAGTGTTAAAAAATATAGAGAAAAGAGAATTTATTTTATTTTATTTGTATAATTTAATAGTTTTTTTGACTTTTTAGTGACTTTAGGCTAAAATTGTAATTTTGTAAACTGCCAAACAAGGTAATTGAAATAAGCACTTTTGGACTTATTTACAAAATCATTTGGAAAGATAAAAATAATCAACTTTTTTGCTTTTTTTAAAATTATTTTAATATAGTGTCACATCACTTGCAAAACTGTAAATTGACCATATTACTCTCTATGTAATTTTTTTTTTTTTGGGCTTATTCACACACGGGGGTTTTTTGGTAATTTCGCTTGTTGCCTTATTTCTAACTTCTCAACTGCTTTTTTGTTAGCAAATTTTTTTCTTTCTTTCCAAAATAGGCCTTGTGTTTTTGTTTTTGTTTTAAAATTTTTAGATTTTTTGTTTTTAGAAATAAAAAGAATGAACGATTTTGAAAATATCTACCACCTAGGCCATCTCTTGCCTTACTCAAATTTAAGTAAAAATTTGTGTAAATGATTTATTTGATATGAAGTGCTTCAACGGATAATGATTTATTTGGAAGCTACAAAATGGTTGAAAATTTTTAAGTAAGACATTTGAGTCTCTCTTGATTTGGGTTATTAAAAAAAATGAATAAAACTCAATTTGATCTAAGTTTGAGTCAAGGAGTGGAGAGGTTTTTGAGTACCCAAATTTAAATTTGACTTAGGTTTGAGATAGGATTGGAGATGCTCTTATATATCATTTTCATTTTTATTCAAAAATTCGAAAAACAATTTGGTATTTCCTAAAAACTGAGTTGTTTTCATAAAATTTTCCAGAGCAGTTTTTGGCATGTTCCATGGAAAACGAAAACATAAAACAAAAACAAAACCAAACATGCCACAAACTGTTGTTGGAACCTTAGGGTTAGAAACCTACCTACTAGTCCAAACATGAAAGGGTTCAACATGTATTTTGTAGTACTACTCATTTTGCAACTGTTTTAGATGGATTTCTTATTTCTTTTCAGTTCTACATCATTTTGCAGTGATATTCTATGCATCTTTTGGGCTAATTTACATATATACTGCTTCCATATATAGTCTATGGTGTCAAATTTTCAAATAGGACCAATACATCAACTCTTTCAGAACACAACACAACACAACCTAACATGAGCTTCTTTTGTTTTAAATTTGCAGAGATACAACACTGGAATATATGAGCCATATTACAAAGTTGGGAGAGACTTTCTTAGAGTTATTATCAGAAGCTCTTGGCTCAAACCAGATCACCTAAGTCTAATGGATTGTGGCAAAGTGTGCGTTTAGTCTGTCACTACTATCCAAAGATGCCCCGAGCCGTAACTAACTTTATGAAATAGCCAACATTCTGACCCTGCATTCCTCACTCTTCTTCTAACAAACCAAATTGGAGGCCTTCAAGTCCTGCACCAAAATCAATGGGTTGATGTTGAACCTATTGAAGGAGGGTTGATTATTAATGTTGGTGACTTTCTCCAGCTTTGCTTCTACTATGACTAATTAGTTCATTTTCTGATAATTTGTTCGAATTTGTTCAAAATTTCTCAAGGTAACTTTTACGATTGATGCAGATTGTATCAAATGGCAAGTTCAAAAGTGTCGACCACGAGTGGTGTCTAGTCACGTTGGACCAAGAATGAGTGTCGCTTTTTTTCTCTCGTGTTTCAAAGGCCACAAGCTCTATGGTCCTATCAAAGAGTTAGTATCAGAAAAAAAATCCCCCTTTGTATAGAGAATTCACATTAAGTGAACACTTTGGCAAGTTTTTTTCTGGGGCACTTGATCAGTCTATTCTTGATTCTTACAAGCTGTAATTTAAGCAGGTAATACAAGTTCTCATACATCGTATCTGTAACAAATGAAGAAAGCTTCTACTATTTGCTTCTATATATTGTATTGTATATCTTCAAAGGATTAGCCGTTTGAAATTATTGTCTTCTACATGTACTTATAACAATTTCAACAGTTTGTTTAAAAATAAAAAAAATTGTATAAGGATGTTGAAGTTGTTGGTTAGTGTGGATCCTAATATGTACTACACACTAACCACTAGAATGTGAATTATTTATTGATGATATTTCATAGCGATACTATGTAGTTATAGTTAAAGTCTTGCATCTCTTTGTATTGTATTGTAATTTGTAACTCTTTTAGATGGTAGTGAATAGCAATTGTGGACTTGGACGTATCCGGGTAGTCTGATAGGCAAAGATAGCGTTTGGCAACTAAGATGGAAATCCTACCTAGAAAGGTTGAACCACATAAATCTTTGTATTCTTATGTTCTTAATTTGAGATTCTAGTCTTTTTTGTTTTTGGTGTTTCGTATCTCACTGATCCTGATTAGATTTATCAATTCTTAACAGAAGCAAGATATGTTAGCTGTTTGTGGATTCTTGATATGAATTTACCATCTTGGCACAACATGACACTTGCATTTCTATAAAATTGAATCCCCCTTTTATATATTTTTGGTATCTACCAAAGATATAGTGAAAGTCAACATTATTAAGCGTCTCATGAAGTGAATGTCACGAGTTTGAATCCATGATATGGGATAGGGGATAGCATGTATCCCTTGCAAGATGTTATGTGGGATCACAACCTTGTTTATGATCTCCTTACCTAAATTATGTTAGGTTTGGTGATTACAATAAACTAGTTTTTGCATCAAAACACCTACACACCATGATAATAATTTTCTTAATTTACTTCTTCAATAGTCTTCAAGAATTATTGTAAGGGAAAATTATAAATCAAGTGCACATGACCAAAAATAATCACAAACACATGGAGGATTGTAAAAGTTGCACCTCAAGAAGATTCTTATTCTCTAGTAAATAATTGCCCTAGTTCTTACTAAATGGTAATTTCCTTTTATTGAAAGTTACAAACTAATGTGATTATCTTATAAATATTATGGTTATGTTATGAACGGTGTGGTGAAAATGCTACGAATCATTTGCAGTGAGCAATATTATGAACCTTTTTTGTCTGAAAAGTTACAATATATTTTACCCCTGAACCAGATTTGACTTTGGGAGCTAGCAGCCACACTGATTCTGCCTTTATGACCATCCTTTTACAAGACCAAATAGGTGGCCTCCAAGTTCTTCACCAGAATCAGTGGGTTGATTTGCCCCCCACCCCTGGTGCCCTTGTGGTCAACATTGGAGATCTTCAGAGCATGTATAAATTACTTTCCTTCCATCATAATGTCGATTTTCATGCTTGGTTCACTAAAAAAAATGATAAAAATATATTGCAATGTACAGAAGGTATTGATTGGATCTACCATGTTTGGCACTGACTTAAAAGTTTCCTTTTGGCTTTTAAAAAATGGCAACAAAAAAAGCCGAAGAAAAAAAGCTACAACCATTTGGGAAACCATTTGTCTTTTGGGCACATCTAAATACACTCACCACAGGCCTCAATTAAAAGTAGGCTTGAAATTGAGCATACCAAAATAACTTTTTTTTTGTGAGAGTTTGGATTAGCATATTGAGCTTATTAAACTCCTCACAAATGCCTATCTTAACCAAACACCAACCATGTCAAGAATCATATTACTGTTTCTGAGAATGGGTTTTGGTTTGGACAGAAACAGAATTGCAATTAATAACCTATCTGATTTGCTTCAATGTCTATATTTGGGCAGCTCAGCTCAAACGACAAGTTTAAAAGTGTCGAACGAGTATTGGCAAAGCATGTTGGGCCAAGAGTTTTGGTGGCATCTTTTTTCAGAACAAGAGGTGATACAAAGACTACTTCAAGACTTTATGGACCAATCAAAGAGTTGTTATCAGAGGAAAACCCTCCAATAGACAAAGAAACCACTTTGAAAAACTACATGAAACACTTCTATGCCAAAGGGCTTGATGGAGTTCCTTCACTTCCACATTTCAAGTTGTGAGATCATTGTGATGATGATTGGTGTCTCATGAATCATGTGAACAATTTGAAAATCAATAATATTGCTTATGTATGTCAAGTTTGTATTTGTGAGGAAAATTTTTGAAGATCAAACTGTATTTGCGCCAAATTTTAAAATTTAATCTTGAATATAAGGATTTCAGACTTTCTGATCGATTCTTATTCATATCTTGTTAATTGAGGTTATGTTCTTTGTTCATTCATTCTTTATACTATGTAGGTGTATTATTTTTTTGGGGTAAATTACACTTTACTCCCTTTATATTTGATCACTTTTCTACTTTGGTCCTTAAAGGTTTTTTTTTTCGTCTTACTTTGACCCTTTATGTTTTCAAGGTTTTTTATTTTACTCCTAAAGTTAATTTTTGTTCAAAATTAGACATAAAGTATCATAATAACTGTCACATAATATAAAAAGTATATTATATTAGAGTTTAAGTTTATGTTAGAGATGTAAATTATATATAATAAAATATTTTTATGTCACGTGATTGTTAATGTGTAATTTTGTGTGTAATCTTTAACATAAATTAGTTTTAAGAGTAAAATGAAAAAAAAAAAAAAAAAACTTGAAACATGAAGGATTAAAGTGAGAAAACATATAATTTAAGAGTCAAAGTAAAAAAGTGACCAAACATAAAAGGAACAAAGTATAATTTACCTTTTTTTTTTTTGTGGTCATTATGTGTTATTTTTCTTGTGCAATTTCATGAAGTTTAATTGATGTTGGGGTCTTTTTCAATTTTGCAATTTTAGAGTGGACACTTTGATTCACACTTGAAGAGAAAAAAAAGAAAGAAGATTAATTTTATATTTATTTCTTACACTATTGTTACTTTTTCTATTTTAATTTAAAATTATTAAGCGCCGGTTTGGCTTTTTCATTGGGCTAAATAATCACATATGGATAAAAAAAAATCAAAAAAATTAAAAAGCCAAAAAGTCAAAAAATAAATAAAAAAGTTTGTCATTCACAAGGCAAAAAGCCAAAAAAGCCAAATAAGAAAACCAAACAATCAAAAAAATCTCATGTTAATAAAGTCAATAAAATAAAAAAGCTAACTATAAAAGTCATTATCAAACGAATTCTAAATTAGAAAATGCCCCAGACCACTAGTGGGGGTGACCCCACTATTTTTTGATTGGTCCATATATATATATATTTTTTGGTTTCACTTGCAGCCCCCACGTGGAGGTGCGGTGTTAGGAGTCACCCCCACTGGATCTGCATGATTGTTAATTATCAGTGTGATTAATGACATAATTGGTTAGTTAAAAAAATGACAAAATTTTTAGCATTTGGATTGATTAGAAAAAGCATATTGTTAATGGTTGGACTAATTAGAAAATCTATTCAATGTCAGTGCCATTTTGGGAACATGGTAAAAAGTTACGTTTTTGGACAAAATGTTCAAAAACGTGGCTACCAAAAACGCCAGAAAAGTCATTTGGCAAGTGCCAAAAACGCAGTCCTAAAATTACAAATTAGGGCCTATGAAAAATAAATAAAAAAATAACTCTTTTAAGTTGGGTAAGGGTATTTTGGTCATTTTAATTTGATTTGACACCATAAATAAATATTAAACTAAAAAGCAAAAAGTCAACTTTTTACTAACTTCCCAAATCACTTCCAAAAAATCCAAAAAGCTTGGTAAAAAGCCAAAAGCTAGCTTTTTACCAACTTCCCAAAACAACTCATGATGTTCAATGTCTATAAAATTCTACTAGATCTTTTATGGGTCAAAATGTGTTATATGGATGAAGTTATAAATATTTTAAACTAAATAAGAGTAATTTGATCATTTTATTATGATTTGATACCATAAACAAATATTAATCAAAAAAATTAAAAGTCACTTTTTATCAACTTTTCAAATTATTTGTTTAAAAAAATAAAAAAAACTAATTAAAAATTAAAAAAAAAATCACTTTTCACCATCTTTCAAAATAGGCCAACGAGTGCCACAAATGGAGATCAGGTTGTTCTTAAAACATGCGGTGGTGGTGGTAGCAGCTTCACTCCATCTCTTCTCTCTTCTCTCTTCGAGAGCTCGATCGATCGATTCAACATCAACATCTCCATCTCCATCTCCATCTCCATCTCCATCTCCGTCTCCATCTTGTTTGCGGAGCACTCCTAGTTCGAACCCTAGGTAAATTCTTCTACTGAATAAGGTTTGTTCAAATAGGGGGAAAAAAAAAAGAAGTGTTTTTTTGGTGTTGTTGTTGTGTTAAAAAATTTATTTTCATTCTTGTTTTGTTTGTCACTTTCAAGTATTTGCTAATTCTGAGCAAAGAGCCCAATTATGCATATACATCACATGTTAATATGAAATGGATGGTACATTACAGGCATAAATCTGGTTTTAATCCAAGATTTTATTATTTGAAAACCCTCAATTTCTTATTGAACCAATCAAAGTATATATATATATATTATATTCTGAATCTTTATACTTGATCAAAATTCAAAAACAGCTTAAACATTGGTTAATTCAAAATTAGACTAGGCACTTGGATTCAAATACAAACTGACTATGCTAATCATAATTTTTAACAGTGATATCGCTATGATTGAAGATAAATCCTAATTTTCAGGTGCCATATATATACAGGGTAAAAGACAAAAAAATGATTGGATGGTGATTCCAAATATCAACCTTGTATTCAAATATAGAAGTTATCTTTTGACTTGAACCATCATCATAACTTCCAGCTCCATATGGCCAAGTTAAGTGGGTAACCCAACCAAAAAAAATGGCCATGTTTGGTAGGGGTTATTTCCAGCTTATTTCAGCTTTTAGCTTAATTTAAGCTATTTTGATGTGTTTGGTTCAGCTTAACAATACAACTTATAGTTTTTTGTAAGTCAAAAATCAACTTATTCTTTGAGTGGGGGAGGAGAAGCTTAATTTATAAGTAAAAAATTAGCTTATGTTCACAGCTATAAGCTATAAGCTGTTAGGCTATAAGTTATAATCACTTTCTCACAGCTCTACCAAACAGGGCCAATAGAAACAATAAAAAAAAAAGAAGGAAAAAATGCCCCCAAAACGGATGGATGTGTTCCGTTGATTTTGAAACCATGGTTGGTCGGCTGTGGATGGAGATTTCATGACCCAACCTCTTTTTTTTGGTTTATACCCAATAATGGGGCGTTGTTTTTTATACCCATTAATGGGCTATGAAGCTGCTTTTCAACCATGTTATTTACACAAATTTGTGTGTTCTTTTTCAAAATCATGACCATGGATGGAAGGAATTGTTTAGGCTATACAACCATTAACGGCATTTAAAACCCACAGAACTTTGAGCTATGCTTTTGTAAGATTTTTCAATTCATGTCTCCATTGGCTAGTCACTACACTGAACAAGGACCACTTTTTTATTTTTTATTTTTTATTACCGGGTGTCGAGATCAGCTTATGTGCACCCCGACTAATCCCGATATCCATGCAAAAGCGACCCCTTCACGTAGATTAGGCAAATCTCGGGCGAAGCCTGCAAACATGACCCCAAAGAGTTGATAGCACCTAATGAGAGTTGAACCTGAGACATGGAGGGAGCAAAACCCAAGCCTCCACTAGGCCAACCTCTTGGGGTTAACAAGGACCGCTCTTAACCTTCACAAACACTGAATAGTTTCTTAATGGTTAAAGATATTGCTCAATATAAAAAAAATAACTTTGAAGAAGATGTTCCTTTGAATATTCATATGACACGAAAACCCATTTTATTTATTACTATTTGTCCCTTCGGTCAATATATTAGCAATTAAGAAAACATTATGTTAATTTTTTTTCTAATCTTTGGAAAATAAATTTATAATTTGGATTGGCAGTGCACTATTGTCCTCCTGGTAAGAAGAAAATGGTAGTAACAACCAACAGGGGAGCAATTCAGACACAAATCGAGCCTGAATATGATCGGAGAAGTGAATTAAAGGCTTTTGATGATTCTAAAGCCGGTGTAAAGGGTCTCCTAGATGCCGGGGTGACAAAAATCCCACGCATATTCATCCATGACAAAAGCATGCTTCCTGATAGTCATAAGTCTGGCTCTGTTATCTCCCAGTTCAGTGTTCCAATCATAGACTTTGAAGGCATCAACAAAGGCGTGGCTCAACACGGTGAAATCATTGACAAAGTTAGAGATGCCTGTGAAAAATGGGGATTCTTTCAGGTGGTTAATCATGGAATCCCAATAAGTATAATGGATAATATGATTGATGGGGTTCGGAGATTTCATGAGCAAGTTACTGAGGTGAAGAAACAATTCTATTCGCGTGATGTTACCAAAAAAATTATATATAATAGCAACTTTGATCTGTATCAAGCACGGGTATCTAATTGGAGGGATACCATTTATTGTGTTATGGCTCCTCAGCCTCCTGATCCTGAAGAACTGCCTGTAGTGTGCAGGTATGTGATTAGTCTAATATTTATGTGTTTGCCATTGATACTTCGAATCGAAAAAAAAATGTCAAAATGAGTAGAAATTGTAGTTTTGCTAGACAAATTTGGACATGTTGACAAAGGGAAATTACCGTAATACAAAAAAAGAAAGTTCTGATTTGTATCAGATATTTTTGCCCAATTTGTGTTTTTTTTTTTTTTTTTTTTTCCCTCCGCAATATCAACTGCTCATACATAACCTGGCTTACTGAAAGCATCTGCCCCAGATCAGAAAACTAACCAACCCACCTCTAAGGGAGCACAACCTGCTTCTAACATAGACTTCTTTCTGCAACCATAGACAGACTAATTAAAACTGAATTGCAGTAAAACATATTATCCAAATATTTCTCCAATATTCTTGTGGAGATTTTCCAAGATGAACACAACTGCCAATTATCAGTGACTATTCTGGATGTGTTTCCAGGAATTTATTCTTGCTAATCCTCATTTCCAAACAAGCCATGCATTTGAAAAATACCCATCCATTACTTATTAATAACTGACCACTTCAATCGGGGTTTTTTTTTTTTCTTTTTGTTGGTAAAATTTTATTTTTCCTAATAATACTAGATGCGCTAAAATATTTGGGGTTCACTCTGTTAGAATTGCTGTGACTTATTTGTCTGCTCAACTTGCAGAGATATAATGATCGAGTACTCAAAGTACATGATGAGATTGGGGCTCACTTTGTTAGAATTGCTCTCAGAGTCCCTTGGCCTTAACTCAGATCACCTGAAAGACATGGATTGTGCTGAGGGGCTTTTCGTTCTGGGCCATTACTATCCTGCATGCCCAGAACCAGAATTGACTTTGGGTATTGGAGACCATGCTGACAGTGGCTTCTTTACTGTACTTCTACAAGACAATATGGGTGGCCTCCAAATCCTTCACGAAAATCAATGGGTTGATGTTCCCCCTCAGCCTGGAGCTCTGGTAGTAAACATTGCAGATCTATTGCAGGCAAGTCTATACATATAACACACTGAACTTGATGATTTATTTGCCTTGCTGTTTTGGTTTTTCTTTCTCTGTTTCAATAGCATATTCACACATGAGGTCTCTTTAAAAAATTTAAGAGAGGGTATCCCTTGTCTGCTGATGACTTGAATCTACTGTCTCTTTATAATTGTGGCTCTGAGGGTGTGGCTTACACTAGGTTTGTTTTGGCGGAAAATATTAGAAAACTTTTCGTTGCAACCTTGAAACTGATGTGCTTGTGGTTGTGGTGGTGCTGGTGACAACAATGAAAGGTGGAAAATGTATAATGGGGACAGAATAACCAGTGATGTTATGTCTTCATTTGCAATTTTTCCTGATATTGATGCCTCAAGTTAAAATTGTTTAATTTGTGCATGTATGGATAGGATGCATAAGCAGTCAAGTATGTCCATGCTTTCTATTGAAATAACTCATTTTTGATAGCTTTGACATAGTAACTGGAGCAATGAACATTGATAGTGGGAGCCGATGTATGAAAAATGAAAATTTTCACATCCCAAGTATATGCATTATTTTATTGTTTTTAATTCTTTATTTGAACATAGAGCACGCATTTATTTTAGTTTGTTCAAAAGCATCAACCACAGAGTACTCACAAAAAATGTTGGTCCAAGAATATCTGTTGCGAGTTTTTTCAGAACACATTTTCGCGAAGGGGTTACATCAAGAGTGTATGGGCCAATCAAAGAACTATTATCCGAAGAAAATCCTCCAATCTACCGGGACACCACGATTAAAGAATTCATCTCGCACTATTACCAGAAAGGGCTCGATGGAACCTCTTCTGCGTGATTTCAAGTTGTGTAAGTAGGCTATGGAGATTTGGGATCAACTTTGGTTTGGTCTTGGTTAATCATTAGTTTGTTGTGAACATGTAATTATTGACCAGAGGTATTAATTAATCCATAGGGTTTTACTTAATGCTGAAACATGGAAACATTGATAATATGATTGGAATAAGTTCCCCAGTTAGACAACTACAAAACTAATGGCTTGTGCATTTTGCAAGTCCCGTGGTTTTCTGCATATACATTTCATGATGTCAAGAATCTATGCTTTTTAGAAAATGAATATAACATC
This sequence comes from Camellia lanceoleosa, assembly GCA_025200525.1. Taxonomy (NCBI): domain Eukaryota; kingdom Viridiplantae; phylum Streptophyta; class Magnoliopsida; order Ericales; family Theaceae; genus Camellia; species Camellia lanceoleosa. The sequence continues at coordinate 162,244,183 of CM045766.1, read as the reverse complement.
CTATTGGGATGAATATTACCAACAATGTATGATCATGTTTTATTTTTTCAAATAAAGTGGAGTATTTTTTACTTAATTAAAAAAAGAGTTTAGAAATCTGACTTTTATAGTAGCATGCATCTGATTTTTGTTTTTGGTTTTGTTTTTCAAGAGCTAAATAAATACTGGATACGCCTTGTCATATTTGAATTTTTTAATCATTGATTATAAGTAATATTGACTACAACAAAAATACTTTGATGGTTTATCTATTCAGTCACTCCGAACTTATAATTCAACCCAACCTAATTGAACAATTAAACATGACTTAAATGTATTGGTTAACAATGTTCTAAGGTCTGTAGGATACAAGTTCCATATGTCAAATCCAATGTCTGTAGGGTACAAGTTCCATATGTGTAAGGTGTAAGGTGTAAGTCCAAGTTGTGCATATTGTAATAGACCGTCCCAATCCATCTTATTTGCCACTTCTTCCACTTCATCTACTCTCCATCACTACTCCCACCTCATCTCTACCCACACTAACACTCTTCTATGACTCTCCCTACAATTTTGGCCATCATTGTCCCTTTCTTACCCATTCTTATCACTCCCTCACCAATTCTTGTTCCATAGTTTTTAACTTGCACTTTGTACAAGTTAGACCTACACTCTACTAGTTTTTACAGTAGCAAATGGAGGAAGCATGGGGCCGCGAGAAGGAGCTAGAAGGGTTTAAGGTGTTTCGGAGGCTAGGGTTTGGTTTGATTAAGTTGTTGGGTGCTGTGGGAAGAGGTTGGGGTAGATGAGAAGGGTAAGAGAATTGTGAAAATGAGTAAGAGAGGTGTTTGGAGTGGCGAAGGAATGAGGGGAGGATGGGAGAGAGATTTGTAGTGGTGGTCGATGAGGGTGTGGAACGAATTGTAGGTCGTCAAGAAAGGTGTTTTAGCTGATGTTAGTGGCTACAATTAGAATTGTCTAAGGTGTTGGGTTGGGTGGGGATGGGTTAGGGGTGGTGGAGGTGAGTAAATGAGTATCAAAAAGGGTTTAAAAGAAATGGAAGAGTGTCAAAGGAATGTGGAGGAGTAGGCGACCATGGGGATAGAAGTGGTAGAGGTGGCGAGGAAAAGCAGAGGAAGTAGTGACAAAGAATGGAAGAATGTGGGTTGAAAAATATATAAAATATTTATAAAAACAAAAAAAGATTTATTTTTAAAATTTTTAAAATTATATTTTTTCCAAAAAAGGAAAAAATATATGAAAATGATAATTTCTTATTTATTTCATTGTATTCGTTAAATTATTATTTTTTTTTATTTTTACATTTGCACCCACCGTAACTGTATTATTTTTTAATTTCTATGCTTTTATTTAAAGACTTAAATAACATTTTTTATTTAAGTAATTTTAAATAATTTTATTGTTCATACTAATTTCAACCATCCATGTCATTTTAGTTTAACGTCATCTTTTCAACTATAGCAATTTTATAAAAACTGAATTTATATATTAAAAGTTATAATATTTTTTAAAATAAAATAAAATGAAAACAAAATAAAAAGGAAAAGCCAAGGGAAAAGGTTAGATATAGAAAAAGAAAGGACGGAAGACTGAGAAAAATGATGAAGAAAAAATGGAGAGAGAGAGAGAGAGAGAGAGAGAAATACACGAGAAAAAAAAATCGAGTAAGCCCTGGTTTGGCTATTATTTTAGAGCTAAAAAAGTATAAAATGATAAAACAGAGGCATGTGCTAAGATAAAACATACTATTTTAGCACATTATCTTATTTAATTCATATTATCTCTCTATCACATCACTTCAAACACAATTCATATTTTACGTTTTTTCGTAAAAAGTCAAAAAGTATACTAATATAGCACTTTTCAAACAACCCTTAAATAAGTAAATAAGATAAAATATCGCATCTAACCCATAATTATTACATTTTTTTTTTTACAAAAGTTAAATATATCTTCATGTTTTCAATATTTATATATTTTTCAAAGCACATATTGTATATAGCTATTTTAAACTTTTTAACCAGTGTTTTTTTGGGTACTCATGACCAAAATCCATATATAAATTATACAATCTTAAAAATCTTTCTAACACTTAATAGGTCAATAGATATTCTTATGCTTTAGAAGGAAAACAAGAACAATATTCCTTTTATTGAAACAAGAAAACTGTGTTAATAGGATTGGATGCAAATCAAGTGATTTTTTGCACATCTTTTACATTATGTGAAAGCTGATACTTTTAAGCAGATGCATATAACATGCTATAGGGATGAGTATTACCAACACATATAACTGATCATGTTTTGTTGCTTTTCAAATAAAGTAACAAAAAAGAAAAGAAAAGAAAAAAAATATTGACATTTCTGTTCAATCATGGCAAAGTTCTTGAATTATTGGAGGAAATTAAATATTGAATAGAGATTGGGATATTTGAATTATTTAGTTAATATTCACTATAAAATTACTCATAACTCCCTGCATTCCGAATAGAAGTTTGCACGATCCATTAATCTCACTTTCCATTCACCATTTTGATATACTCCAACACATAGCACATGTGCATTTAATGAAATGGGCACAGCTTCTCTCCGGTCCAAATTTGGACTGGACGGTGCTGTCCGGCCCTTGAAGGCCCACTACGGGTTGTGTTTCGATAATCTAAACTGTTCAATGTGTAAAAATCGTCGAGTACTATATGTTTATAAAAAATCATGTTGATCGGATATCAATAGCTTATGATCAAATCAGTTTTTTGTAAGCCGTTTATTTTTTGCCGTCCATTTTTTTTTCATAAAAAACTGATTTGATCATATAGCTATTGATATCCGATTAACGTGATTTTTTACAGGCATATAGTACTCGACGAGTTCTACACATTGAACGGTTTAGATTATAGAAACACGACCCGTAGTGGGCCCCAAGGGCTGGACAGCACTGTCCAGTCTGGCCTAATGAAATTCAGAAAATGTTGTTATTGGTTGAGTTATGCTACAATAATTTTTTTTTTTTGAGCAGATGCTACATTTTGTATGACAAATGCTAATAAGAATTGAGAAAAAAATGTCTTGAAAAAGTGCAAAAAAATTATAAAATATTTTAAAATTTATAAAAAGTGTATTAAATCTAATAATAAATGCATGGAGATTGATATATCTTTTGTCATTTTCTTATTCTTAGGACACTTGTTAGTAAGACGGATTTTGTATTAGAGAAATCACAAGGTTGTTTGGTATTTATGGATAAGTGTGTTTATAATTTTTTACTTTTATTTATATATTTATATTATTTCTGACATTTATGTAATTACATGAGTGGAAACTAATTCTTTTTTTCCTAATTTAATAAATGCTAATAAACGACTGTCAAGTTTAGCCAATTCCCATAATTTTCCTGACATTAACATTTGATCGGAAAGTTTTTGTATAGCAATAAAACCGCTATTAACATTTGATTATAATTTTTATATGGTTTTATAAACTTGGGAAAAGTATTTTTGTGTGTTCACGTGCATTTTTTTTGTTGCGCAACCTATAATTAAGATTTATTTCAGATTATTTATTCTACAAAGTTATGATTGATATTTATATTTAATTTCTATCATATTTGAGTAGTTTACAAAATTAATATAAAAAACTCCAGTAGTTTTCAAAATTTTTTGTTATTTTTTATTTTTATATCAAATTTAAATACCTGCTCAGAGTTTTGTTTCGACCTAAATTCATGCCTTCAACTTCAATGAATTTCATAAATAAATAAAAACTCATTCAACTTGATTTAAGTCATGTTTGAAATATAATTTTACATTGAAAATTGTGTTTTTGAAACTTTTATCAAATTAATATGACTTCTGGTTTGGGGACTAAATATTTTAGTTAAAAAGTTAAAAAATTACTATAAATTATATCATTATGTTTATTTTTCTATATATCTTTTGTTAAAAAATTAAAATATTATTAAATTAGTCGGTTCTCAAACGAAAAATTTGAAAATAATATAATTAGTGCCTTTGGCCTAGTTTAAGACCCTGTTTGGAATGTTATTTTTTTTGATTGAAATATAAAGTAAAAATCAATATATGTTATTTTATTTTTATTTGATGAAAAAATTAGAATAATTTATATCAAATCAAGCTTGTGAATAATTGGAAATGGTCTTATTATTATTATTATTATTATTATTATTTTGTATTTTTAATAAAGACCTTAATATTTAGTTGACTTCCAGTATGAGTGATCCAAACAAATGAATAATGTCACGCATTATAAAATAAATATCATAATTTTTTTTATAAAATTAATTTAAGAGTGATTGTATAACATATAATAAAATATTACAAATTAATTTAGGAAAACTTTCGTAAAGGCTTTTTATGATAATTCTTTTATGATGTTTTACACAGGAAATTCTAATATACACATTTTTGAAGAGAGAGAAACATATGTACCATTAGTTATGCCAATTTTTTTTTTTAATTATGACTAATTTTCTTCTTTAGTTACGATATTATTTTAATTATGACATATGAATTTTTTAATTATGACTCATATTATGTTTAATTATGATAATTTTATTTATTCTTTTAGTTATAACCCACAAAATTGAAGTTAGATCATCTCCAATCCTTCATCTTTTGTTTAATCAAATTTAAATAAATTTGATGAAAAATTGAACAAAAGTAGTGCTTCAACGCTTCATCTTTTGTTTTATCAAATTGAGGACATCTCAGAATTTTCATTAAATTGAGAATGTTGAAACTTTTCATCAAATTATTGTAGAGAGTCATTAGCTCTTGAGTATTGGACAATTAGCCGAATGTCCCCCATTCGACCACCTCCTTACAAATTTTTTTGGAAAGGTTGTCCTCCAGTAGTCCTTTTGGTCGACTAATAATTTGATGAAATTTCATATCATTCCGTTGAAATGTACAATATCAGATCAATTTTTTTTTTATTAAATTTAAATAAAATTTAATGAAATTTTTTAAAGAAAACATTAGAGATCCTCTTAGAAGGTGCATATGCCATAGGGTGTATTTGTTTGGACAGATTGGATAAGAGAGATTGTAATCCATCTGACTGTTAGTCCTAGGATACATTGTTCCTGAACTATTCGGTCAGATTGGATTTGTGTCCTATATTTGTTTAGTCATAGGATTAGATATCTGGATTAGACTATTTTTAGTGAATCCAATGTTTGGTTAGACGGACTAGATAAGGATAAATGTTCAAAAAACTATTTTACCCTTATAATTCATAATTTTTATTTAATATATAATTTTAAATTTGTAATCTATAATTTATAATTTAACAACACTAAAAATTTTCAATTTATAAAGTCATAATTTTTAATTTATTATTTTCAATTAAATTAAATTTATAATTTATATTTTTTATTTAATATATAATTTTAATTTAAAAACACTAAAAATATAATTTTATTTAATATATAAATTTAAATTTTTAACAACACTAAAAAAAATTTAAATTATAAGGTTATAATTTTTAATTTATTATTTTTAATTAAATTAAATTTTTGAAAAATTTACCAATAAATCCTAAAATTGAAACTTATGAACCAATTGGTCCCATTTTAATTCTATTAAACTGTTTAGTCCCATTCAATTGTTATAGATGGAAATACCCTTATATAACCGTTGTTGATGCGTCTTTGGGGCAAAAAATGGGTGAAGCGCGTGAGTGGATGGCGTGAGTGATTGGCGAGTGGATGTGTGGTATGTTGAATGTGATACACTATGTTGGTGTCACAGAGTTGCAATCCGCTATAAGGGGTTTTTATTTGGGGTGGGTTGGTGTGTGTAGGGTGGGTTGGTGTGTGTGTGTGTGTGTTGGTGTGTTTGTAGGTTCACGTAGGCAGACACACACACATTCATCGAAGACCAAACCACCATCAACAGAGTCAAATCTTCAATGCCAACCCCGACATCCTCCGCGCCTTCACCAACTCCGACATCTACGTCACCGTCACCGTCGCCAACTCCGACACACACACATCTGTCGCTGCCGCATCTGCATCTCTTAGATCTACCATCTCCTTCATCACCGGATCCAGAACCACTAATCCGCCACTGTTTTCTCCTCCTCTCTCTTGTTGTTGAGTTTGGTTTTGATTTTTGGTATTTCTGTGCAGATTCTTAGATCTGTTCACTGTGTCAATATGTGAATGAAAATAAAAATTTATTATTTTGGTTTTGTTGGTGCAGATTATTAGATCTGTTACAGATTTGTTGTTTGGTTTTGATTTGTTATAGATCTCTCTGTATATATATATATATATCTATTGTGTTTTGTGTTTGATTCTTGCTGAAATCTTGCTGAGAAGACGGATAATGAAAGGGTTTTTTTTTTCTTTTTTGAATAGATCTTGATAAATTGAACAAACAATTTGATAAGCTTGCCCTTCATGGTCTGCCCATGGCCGTTTTTCGGGTTCACATCGAATATACACACTGTTATACACAAGACACACACACACACACACACACACACACACACACAGCAAACACAGTCCCCCACACAATGATACACACACACACATACACAGCAAATACAGTCCCACATTAAAATTAAGGGCACTCTCGTCCACACAATTAAACAAAAATTGAAAAAAAAAACAAAACAAAAAGGACCAAATCAACCCACTAGTAGGACTATTTGGTATAATAGAATAAAAGTAAGATTATTTGGTATAACAGTTTGTAAAGTAGGATTTATTGGTAAATAATCCATTTATAATTTATAATTTTAAATTAACAACAGTAAAAAAATAATTTATAAATGTTCAAAAGATTATTTTATCATTTTTCAATTGTTTATTAAGGAATAACATGAGGATAAAATAGACATTTCACGCATTAATCTCATGAGATACCAATCCCATAAAAATAACTTCACCATTCCCTCTAAAATACAATAATCTCTCATATAAGAAATTAATAATTTGAAAAAATTATTAATCCGAAACAAAAAATTAAATTAAACAATAAATTATTAGTCTAGATGGACTAATAATCTAATCCCATTAAATAATCAATCCAAACAAAAACACTCGTAGCATTTCCCCTACATTATTGTGAAAAAAACAGCTGGGACGTACTGTGTGCGTCTCTTTCAGCAAAGAGCTCTCAAATGGCCGGCGCCGGAGAACCCAACTTAACAGGAACGAATTCGGCGCCGGAAACTTCACCTCCCTACGACCGCTTCCGAGACCTAAAAACCTTCGACGAATCAAAAGCCGGAGTCAAAGGCCTCGTCGACGCCGGAATCGAAAAGATTCCCCGAATCTTTGTCCGACCACCGACGAACTCGCCGGAGACTACCCAATTTCGGACACCCATCTTTCAATCCCTGTCATAAACCTAGGATTCGACTCCAACCGTCGATCTACGATCGTCGACGGAGTCCGAAGGGCTTTGGAGACTCTGGGGTTCTTCCAGGTGGTGAACCACGAGATACCCAGGAGCGTGTTGGAGGAGATGTTGAGGGCGGCGCGTGGGTTCAATGAGCAGAACAAGGAGGTGAAGATGGGGTTTTACTCACGTGAGCTCGAGAGGAGAGTGAAGTTTGGGAGTAACTTCGATTTGTATCAGTCAAGATCTGCTAATTGGAGAGACACCTTGTTCTGTGCTATGGGTCCTGACCCTCTCGACCCACAAGAGTTGCCTGAGGTTTGCAGGTAGATCATCTCTATCCACTCATAAATTGTTCAGTGAACCAAACCTGTGTTCTAATTCTCTGAATATTTAGTTCTAAAATTATATATGAAGAATAATGCATTAAAAGAAATCTGAACAGCAAAAAGACAAAGATTTCAGACTGAATTTTCGGATGAAAAATTTTCACTATTTGACTGCTGAAATTGATGGATATAAATAGGCAAAATTACACAGCCCGAACAGGTTCCAAAATAGAATGAAAAGGTGCACAAAAATTTGAACAATTGCACCACTATTCAAACATTGATTTGACCGTTGCAAATTTCAAACAATTTGAATAAAGTTCCGTTAGAAGAATAGTCAAAGCAACTGTTGGAACATATTATTTAAACTATTTTGAATGCATATATATTAAATTATTTGAATAGTTTAATAAATAAAGAAAGATGTATAAACTTTAGGAAACCACTTAGGAATCAAAAATTTAAATTTAGAATTAAATTAAATTCCCATAATAATTTTTTAGTGAAAAAATTCAAATGAATTTTATCTAAAAATTAATGTTAGACCTGAAAACAACGTCAACTTTCCATTCACTTATAAATGGTTTTGACGTTCCGTCTTCACTATGTGTCTGGCCACGCGGCAAGGAACACTACACCTCTTCGGATCCACCCCACGAGACGTTTGGGGCCCACACAAATTGGGCTAAAAAATATGCCTATATTAAACCATTTTTTCCAATACTTTGAAGGCATCAACAAAGGCACAGCTCAACATGGTGAAATCATTGACAAAGTTAGAGATGCCTGTGAAAAATGGGGATTCTTTCAGGTGGTTAATCATGGAATTCCAATAAGTATAATGGATGATGTGATTGATGGAGTTCGGAGATTTCATGAGCAAGATACTGAGGTGAAGAAACAATTCTATTGGCGTGATGTTACTAAAAAATTTATATATAATAGCAACTTTGATCTGTATCAAGCACGGGCATCTAATTGGAGGGATACCATTTCTTGTGTTATGGCTCCTCATCCTGAAGAACTGCCTGTAGTGTGCAGGTATGTGATTAGTCTAATAATTATATGTTTGCCATTGATACATTGAATCAAAAAAACATATGTCAAAATGAGTGGAAATTGTAGTTGTGCGAGACAAATTTGGACATGTTTAGGGATAAAGGGACATTACAGTAATACAAAAAAAGAAAGTTCTGATTTGTATCAGATATTTTTGTGCAATTTGTGAATTTTCTCTCTCTCTCTCTCTCTCTCTCTCTCTCTCTCCCCCGCGGCAATATCAACTGCTCATACAGAACCTGGCTTACTGAAAGCATCTGCCCCAGATCAGAATATTAACCAACCTACCTCTAAAGGAGCACAACCTGCTTCTAACATGGACTTCTTTCTGTAACCATAGACAGACTAATTACAACTGAATTTCAGTAAAACATATTACCCAAATATTTCTTCAATGTTTTTGTATAGATTTTCCAAGACGAACACGACTGCCAATTGTCAGTGACTATTCTGGATGTGTTTCCAGGAATTTATTCTAGCTAATCCTTATTTCCAAACAAGCCATGCATTTGAAAAATACCCATCCATTACTTATTGTTAGAAATATGGTTTTGGAAAAATCTGGAAAAACAGATTTTTTCCTCAAATTCGGTCTAATTTTTAGGTGGGACCCATGTGCCAAAGTTGGCGGGTCTAAGTGGTAACATGTTTTATACCGTGTTGTGATTCACGTGATATATTTGGTTGCTCAAAATCATTATCGGGTGAATGAGAAATTGAAGCTAAAGAGAGCTCCATGGAAATGATGTTTTTGGTGAAATTTCCTAAAGGTTTGAGTAATGACTTGTCCCACATTGATTTGGTGGGAAATTTTGAGTGAGTTTATAAGGCTTGGAATTGGAGCTTGGGGTTGGCCCCAAGGGGCACCCAAGTTTTGTAGAGAGGAAGGTTATGGGCTAGACCTATTAGACCCAAAAATTACCACATGCCCACCACCAATTGGGCGCAAGTGTGAGGTTCAATACCTATCTTTTTGGGCCAAAAAACATTTGAATTTATTTTTTATGCTTTGGAAAAATAAATTCTGGCAATTTTGAATTCAAATTTTTAGTTGGAAAATTAAAAACTTTGCTTACACCTCTTCAATTTTTCTGTACAGATTTTATCTGTCCGAAATAAATTCAAATATGTGCAAATTAAACCAAACAGATTCGGTTATCTATTCAAACAGTGCCAAACAGGTCTTGCACCTGTTCAAACAGTTTCATACTGCTCATTCAAATCAGACAACCACCACTCCATCTATAAATAGGCAGCCCTCATTTGATGTTTTCATTCACAATTTTCGTACTTCTCCTCTGCAAATAATCTCTGCATTTTGCTGCATTCAATTTCTGTGAGAAAGAGTGTATATACTTAGTGTGTTGGTTGTGCAAATAAATTATAGTGCTGCATTTATTCGTTGTTAATCATTTTATCTTGGGAGATAGACGTCCGAAAATCTGAAAGCACTGTGGAAAGGATGAATCTGTCTTTAGGACACAGTGTCTAACATTGGACTTGATCAGAATATTGTTCAAGAAATTAATCAAGTAAGTTGTTAATTTATTTTCTGATTTATTTTTTTTATTTAAATCAGATTTTGATTTTGTTTTTGTAACAAAATAAAAATCTGTTTTTATTTATTTTACTTTATTTTTCTGGTTTGATTTTTGTAATCAAACAAATTCTCTCGTTTTCTTTTATTTCTTCTGTACTCTGTTTGTTATTAAGTACACAAACATAATTTATTTTTCAAATACAGTAAAAATTGTCCAACACTTATTAATAACTTTCCACTTCAATCGGCATTTTTTTTTGTTGGTAAAATTTTATTTTTCCTAATAATACTAAATGCGCTAAAATATTTGGGGCTCACTCTATTAGAATTGCTGTGACTTATTTGTCTGCTGAACTTGCAGAGATACAATGATAGAGTACTCAAAGTACATGATGAGATTGGGGCTCACTTTGTTAGAATTGCTCTCAGACGCCCTTGGCCTTAGATCACCTGAAAGACATGGATTGCGTTGAGGGGCTTTTTCGTTCTGGGCCATTACTATCCTGCATGCCCAGAACCAGAATTGACTTTGGGTACTGGAGACCATGCTGACAGTGGCTTCTTTACTGTACTTCTACAAGACAATATGGGTGGCCTCCAAATCCTTCACGAAAATCAATGGGTTGATGTTCCCCCTCGGCCTGGAGCTCTGGTAGTAAACATTGCAGATCTATTGCAGGCAAGTCTGTACATATAACACACTGAACTTGATGATTTGTTTGCCTTGCTGTTTTGGTTTTTCTTTCTCTGTTTCAATAGCATATTCACACATGAGGTCTCATTAAAAATTTAAGAGAGGGTATCCCTTGTCTGCTGATGACTTGAATCTACTGTCTCTTTATAATTGTGGCTCTGAGGGTGTGGCTTACACTAGGTTTGTTTTGGCGGAAAATATTATAAAACTTTTCGTTGCAACCTTGAAACTGATGTGCTTGTGGTTGTGGTGCAGTAGTGGTGGTTGCAGTGGTGCCGGTGACAACAATGAAAGGTGGAAAATGTATAATGTGGACAGAATAACCATGATGTCAAGTCTTCCTTTGCGATTTTTCCTGATATTGATGCCTCAAGTTAAAATTGTTTAATTTGTGCATGTATGGATAGGATGCATAAGCAGTCAAGTATGTCCATGCTTTCTATTGAAATAACTCATTTTTGATAGCTTTGACATAGTAACTGGAGCAATGGACTTTGATAGTGGAAGCCCGTGTATGAAAAATGAAAATTTTCACATCCCAAGTATATGCGTTATTTTATTGTTTTTAATTCTTTATTTGAACATAGAGCACTCATTTATTTTAGTTTATCATGTTGTCCATTATGCAGCTCATCACAAATGACAAGTTCAAAAGCATCAACCACAGAGTACTCACAAAAAATGTTGGTCCAAGAATATCTGTTGCGAGTTTTTTCAGAACACATTTTTGCGAAGGGGTTACATCAAGAGTGTATGGGCCAATCAAAGAACTGTTATCCAAAGAGAATCCTCCAATCTATCGGGGCACCACGATTAAAGAATTCATCACGCACTATTACCAGAAAGGGCTCGATGGAACCTCTTCGCTGTCGCATTTCAAGTTGTGTAAGTAGGTTATGGAGATTTGGGATCAACTTTGGTTTGGTCTTGGTTAATCATTAGTTCGTTGTGAACATGTGATTGTTGACCAGAGGTATTAATTAATCCATAGGGTTTTACTTGGTGCTGAAACAAGGAAACATTGATAATATGATTGGAATAAGTTTCCAAGTTAAACAACTACAAAACTAATGGCTTGTGCATTTTGCAAGTCCAGTGGTTTTCTGCATATACATTTCATGATGTCAAGACTATGCTTTTTAGAAAATGAATATAACATCCTACTGCGATGAATATTACCAACAATGTATGATCATGTTTTGTTTTTCAAATAAAGTGGAGTATTTTTTACTTACTAGAAAAAGAGTTTAGGAATCTGACTTCTATAGTAGCATGCATCTGATTTTTGTTTTTGATTTTGTTTTTCAAGAGCTAAGTTATTGGGGGAAATAAATAATGGATAGGCCTTGTCATATTTGAATTTTTTAATCATTGATTATAGGTAATATTGACTACAATAAAAATACTTTGATGATTTATCTATTTAGTCACTCCGTAATTATAATTCAATCCAACCTAATCGAACAATTAAACATGACTTAAAAGTATTGGATAACAATGTTCTAAGGTTCTTGTTAATGAATATCTTAGTGCTTCAAATAGTTGTACATTTTGTAAGACATACATTTTTATAGAGAATGCACAACTATCTTAAGTTTCTTTAGTGTACTTATTAACAATATTCATGTTTTCAATATTTATATATTTTTCAAAGCACATACTGTATATAGCTATTTTAAACTTTTTAACCAGTGTTTTTTTGGGTACTCATGAACAAAATCCATATAAATTATATATATTAAAAAATCTTTCTAACACTTACTAGTTCAATATATATTCTTATGCTCTAGAAGGAAAACAAGAACAATTTTACTTATCTTTGAAACAAGAAAAGCTGTGTTAATAGGATTGGATGCAAATCAAGTGATTTTTTGCACATCTTTTGCATTATGTGAAAGTGATACTTTTAAGCGGATGCATATAACATGCTATAGGGATGAATATTACCAACATATATAATCGATAATGTTTTGTTGCATTTCAAATAATGTAACAAAAAAGAAAAGAAAAGAAAAGAAATATTGACATTTATGTTCAATCATGGCAAAGTTCTTGAATTATTGGAGGAAATTAAATATTGAATAGAGATTGAGATATTTGAATTATTTAGTTAATATTCACTATTCCATTCCAAATAGAAGTTTGCACAATCCATTAATATCACTTTTCATTCACCAATTTGATATGCTCCAACACATAGCACATATGCATTTAATGAAATTCAGAAAATGTTGTCATTGTTGAGTTATGCTAGATTTTTTTTTTTTTGGAACAGATTCTAGATTTTGTATGACAAATGCCAACAAGAATTGAGAAAAAATGTCTGGAAAAAGTGTAAAAAAATTTATAAAATATTTTAAAATTTATAAAAACGTGTATCAAATTTAATAATAAATGTATGGAGATTGATATATTTTTTGTCATTTTCTTATTCCCTACAACACTTGTTAGAAAGACCGATTTTGTATTAGAGAAATCACATGTTTGTTTGGTATTTATGGTTAAGTGTGTTTATAATTTTTTTACTTTTATTTATATCTTTATATTATTCCTGACATTTATGTAGTTGCATGAGTGGAAACTAGTTTTTTTTTCCCTAATTTAATAAATGCTGATAAAAGACTGTCAAGTTTAGCCAATTCGATAATTTTCCTGACATTAACATTTGATCGGAAATTTTCTGTATAGCGATAAGACTGCTATTAAGGGTTGGTTTGGGATGTTTTAAAAAAGTGTACTTTTTGACTTATTGGCTTATATGAGTCGGGTTTGGATTGGGTTTGATGTGATGTGTTAGAAAAGTGATGCGATTTAAATAAGATGATGTGACTTAAATAGGATAGTGACTTTTTAACTTTTTGTATTATTGTTTATGCCAAACCAACCCTAACATTTGATTATAATTTTTATATGATTTTATAAACTTGGGAAAAGTATCTTTTTTTTTGTGTCCAAATGCTCACATGCATTTTTTTGCTGTGTAACCTATGATTATGATTGACATTGATATTTATATTTTTACCATATTTGAGTACTTTACAAAATTAATATCAAGAACTCCGTAGTTTTCAATTTTTTTTTTGTTTTTTTTTTAAATACCTTGTCAGAGTTTTGTTTCAACCTAAATTCATGCCTTCAACTTCAATGAATTTCATAAATAAATAAAAACTCATTCAACTTGATTTAAGTCATGTTTGAAATATAATTTTACAATGAAAATTGTGTTTTTGAAACACTTTTATCAAACTAATATGACTGCTGGTTGAGGGACTAAATATTTTAGTTAAAAAATTATTATAAATTGTTAAATTACTCTATCTATTTTTAAAAAAAAAATAAATTAAAAAGTTATTAAAATAGTCTGTTATCAAATGAGAAATTTGATAATAATATAATCAGTGCCTTCGGCCTAGTTTAAGACCCTGTTTGAATGTTATTTTTTTGACTAAACTATAAAGTAGCAATCAATATATGTTATTATTTTTTTATTTTTTCTAAAAAATTAAAAAGTTACTAAAATAGTCAGTTCTCAAATGAGAAATTTGAAAATAATATAATCAGTGCCTTTGGCCTAGTTTAAGACCCTGTTTGAATGTTATTTTTTTTTGACTAAAATATAAAGTAAAAATCAATATATGTTATTTTATTTTTTATTTGATGAAAGAATTAGAATAATTTATATCAAATCAAGCTTGTGAAAAATTGGAAATGGTCTTATTATTTTATTTTTTATTTTTATTTCTTTGGTTATGATATTGCTTTAATTACAACATATGGATTTTTTAATTATGACTCATATTATGTTTAATATGACAATTTTATTTTTTCTTTTTGTTATAACCCATAAAATTGAAGTTAGACCATCTCTAATTCTTCATCTTTTGTTTCATCAAATTTAAATTTGATGACAAACCGTACAAAAGTAGTGCTTCAACACTTCATCTTTTGTTTCATCAAATTGAGGATATCTCAAAATTTTCATTAAATTGAGAATGCTGAAACTTTTTATCAAATTAATGTAGAGAGCCGTGAGCTCTTGAGCATCGGTCGAATAGTTATACAATCTTTGTCAAATAGTTTTTAAAATTTAAACAAACATATTCATGGGTTTCAATTTAAGCAAATGGAGTTCAGAAAATAATTAACATATTTGAAATCTAAATATAAGTGATAGGAATCTTCAAAATATATTTTCCTTGAAAAACAGATCTGTAGCTTACATGTATTTATATACAAAATATCTAATACAAAATATCTAAGCTAAACTAATCTGTAACCAACTAACAAACTTGTTAACAAACTAACAACCTTACTTAACTAACTGTATAACAAACTAACTAACCACCATTGTAGTTCTGGTACAGTGATGAATGCTCAGAATGCATGAGGTAGTGAGGAAAGGCGTATCTTTGGAAGAAGCGATGAGAATCTTGAGTATGTTCTTTGAGTATGTGTGATAACTTCTTCATCCCCTCAAGTGATAGGCAGGAAACACTAGCGACTTGTCCAAGATAATGAAAGCGAAAAGGAGAAAGAGGCTTAGTGAACACATCGGCGACGATCAAGGGTAGGAATATATTTAAGTTCAATCTGCTTGGCGGCCAGTTTTCCCGAATAAAATGGCAATCGATTTCTATATGTTTGGACCGAGAATGGAAAAGCGATTGGAGGCCAAAGCCATTGCAGAGACTATCACACCGGATAACGAAGTCTTGGAAGAAGACACGAAGTCTTTAAGCATTTCTTTGAATCCAAGTGAGCTCGGCTGTAGCATGAGCTAAGGCTCTATATTCTGCTTCAGTAGATGACCTTGAGACAGTGGCTTGCTTTTTAGCTGACCAGGAAATCAAGTTACATCCAAGATAGACACAATAGCCGGAGGTGGATTTACGATCAAGAGAATCACTTGCCCAATTTGAGTCTGAGAAGGCTGTAAGATCAAAAGAACTAGGTGTGAAAGAGAGACCATAAGACAAAGTGCCCTTGACATATCGAAGAAGTCTCTTAACTGCTTGAAAATGTGCATTAGTGGGAAGATGCATAAATTGACAAGCCTGATTCACGGCATAGGAAAGATCAGGTCTTGTGATAGTTAGGTATTGCAGACCACTAAACTTCGATATAGGGATGGTTGAGTAAAAGCGGAAAGCAAAGAATCGTAGGCTTAACAACCATAGGAGAAGAACATGGTTTGCGATCTTCCAAACCGACTTTATGCAATAAAGGCGTGACATATTTTGATTGAGATAAAAATAACCATGCTTAGCGCATTTAATCGAACCTGAAATGCCGAAAATAAGACAAAGGACCAAGTTCTTTCATTGAAAAAGCCTTGTGCATTTCTTTGAAGAGTAGCAATGAGTGCAGAATCATTACCGATTAACAAGATATCATCAACATAGACCAAGAGCAAGGTGAGACTAGTAGAGGTTTTTCGATGAAAGAGAAGTGTCGGACAAAGCGTTAATAAATCCTGAGAGAGCAAGAAGGAAGAAAAGGTTGAGTACCAAGCTCGAGGAGCTTGAGCCCATACAAAGCTTTCTTAAGCTTGCGGACATGAGTAGAAGATTGCACAAACCCGGAGGTCGCGGATATAAACTTCTTCTGAAGAGTACCATGAAGAAATGCATTTGAAATGTCTAGTTGTTTAATAGTCCATCAAACCGAAGAGCAATGCTTAAGAAAATGCGAATGGTGGGTTGTTTAGCCTTTGGACTAAAAGTCTCATGAAAATCAATTCCTTCTTGTTGCAAAAATCCCTTTGCCCAAGCGAGCTTTATAACGAGCAATTGTGCCATTTGAATCTCTTTTAATTCGAAAAACCCATTTACATCCAATAGCAATTTTATGAGAAGGAAGGGGAACAAGGTCCCAAGTGCCTTGTTGTTGAAGAGCTTGATATTCTTCCTTCATGGCTTGAAACCACACTGGAGAATTGAGAGCAGCCTGAACAGAGGTAGGTTCAGTTTCAAGGAGAGAAACTGGAGCAGAAAAACAGTGAGGAAGTTTATGCTTAGAGCGAGTGATCATGGGATGTATGTTAGATATTGATGAAGGCTGAGAAGGAGCAGGTAAATCAATAGTAATAGAGGTAATAGGAATGGGTTGAGCACAAGAAGTAGGAGTAGAAATAGGTTGAGGAACAGGAAGAACTGAAGGAGAAGAAGAAGACTCAGGAGTAGCATGAGATGGAACAGACAAAGAGGAAGACTGTGAATTAGCAGAATGCACAGATGAGGACACAGAAGTAGAATTAGGAGAAGAAGGCCAGAAAAAGGAATTAAGAACAGGTACATCTGAAGAGGAATGTGAAGAGCCTGAAGTATGCTGTTGAGAAAATGGAAAACAGGATTCATTAAAGATAACATGCCTAGATATGTAGATTTTTCCAGAGAGAGGTTCAAGGCACCTGTAACCTTTAATAGTAGGATGATAGCCTAGAAAAACACAAGAAACAGATTTGGGTGCTAGTTTGTGAGAAGCATAAGGTTGTAACCAAGGAAAACATTGGCAACCAAACACCTTAAAACGGGAAAAATCAGGAATAAGATGAAACAATTTTTCAAAGGGAGTCTTGTGATGTAAAATGCTAGAAGGCATTCATTGACAAGAAATGTAGCGGTGGCAATAGCATCAAACCAAAATTTGATTGGCACAGAAGAGTGATGAAGCAATGTAATAGCAGTGTCAATTAGATGTCTATGTTTACGTTCAGCTATGCCATTTTGAGCCTGAGTATATGGACAACTACTTTGATGAACAATGCCATGAGAAGACAACAAAGCATCAATTCTTTTATTCACAAATTCAGATTACCACAATCGGTCATGAAGTATTTTAAGAGAAGTCTGGCGAGTGGCAATATATGCTTTGAATACAAGCAATTTATCATACACCTCACTCTTGTAATACAAAGGATACACCCAAGTAAATCTACTGTAATCATCGACAAACAAAACATAGAACCGAAATGGGGCATTATCCACCGTAAAAGGTCCCCATACATCACTATGGACTAAAGCAAAAGGACAATTAATGAAGCATTAGAGTGAAAAGGAAGTCTATGAGACTTGGACACATTACAATCAAGACAAGAAAAGGCCTTATTTAAAGACAGTTTATTAGGTAAGAAAGCGACTGAATGTCAAGCTTTGAAGAAGATGGATGGCCTAATCTGTGATGCCAAAGCATATCGAACCATACGTAGTCTTTGGTGACCTAAAAACTTGAGGAGAGGAGGAATGCTGAGCAGATGGAAGGAACTGGTAGAGACCATTGATATTGACACCTCTATGTAGAATCTTGTTCGTGCATTTGTCCTGAATGACAAAAGTATTAGCATCAAAAATAACAAGACAGTTGTGGTCTTTGGTAAGTTGATGGACAGATAACAGATTTGAAGAAATGGCAGGAACATGAAGAAGATTGGAGAGTTGGAAAGAATGATGTGGTGTAGGTAAGATACCTTTACCAATATGACTGATTTGTAAGGAAGAACCATTACCAATTTGAACTTGCTCCTGACCTGGATAAGGCTGAAATTGTTGAAGATTAGTCAAGTCATTTGTCAGATGATTTGTGGCACCAGAGTCAACATACCAAGGAGGTATGGAAGACTCAAGAATCTGAGATCTTGCAAGATAGGCTCTTGATGGAGACAGGGAGGACTCAGACATGGTGGACTGAAAAGAGTTGGTGCCAGTGGAAGACTGAAAAGAGTTGGTGCCAGTGGAAGGTTGAAAATGAGGATCCATTCGGTGCCAACAGTCAAAAGCAGTATGATTGAGACCTCCACAAATCTGACATCCAGTAGTAGAAGCAAAATGACCTCTGGATCTATTAGTATTATATCGATTATTAAATCTTCCTCCACGAAAATTAGTATGTCTACCTCCTCGAGAACCACGATAGTGACTTCTGCCCCTTGCAGAGGAAAAACCTCGATTGTAAGCATTGGAAGAATCATAGTTAGTATGAGAGGAAGATGAAGATCCTCGAGAGGCAGAGTAGGCAACAG
The DNA here is from genome assembly GCA_025200525.1 of Camellia lanceoleosa. NCBI lineage: Eukaryota > Viridiplantae > Streptophyta > Magnoliopsida > Ericales > Theaceae > Camellia > Camellia lanceoleosa. The sequence goes on along the minus strand of CM045766.1, from coordinate 162,225,178 downwards.
TAAGATCGGCCTTCGAGATCAAGCTTCGCTCAATGTGAATGGACTCGGAGCATAACAAAGAACACAACTGCTCCATGTTAACAGTTCAAATCGAGTACGAATAGAGGTTTTGAAAGCATCATATTCTCGGGTAAACCATTCAAGGTAAGAAATACCGGATCTTCATCATCAATTCTTCTTTAACGCCAACGCCAATTAGTGGCGAGATCTTTGATTTGTGACAAATATACCTCCATTGAAACCGACTTCTTCTTGAGTGTTTGAAGTTTTGTTTTTAGTTGATGGATGTCGAGCGTGAAATCAAGTAAATTTCTTATCTAAGAATTGCGGACACTGATTACTCGAGTCGATGAAGAAACAAGAATAAATGGATGGAGATAGAGTTCTTTGTCAGAAAGTGAGCAGATGAGCATCAATCAACTCGCCATCAGCATAACTTGGATTGGAAATAGTTTTTCCGTAATCATCAAGAATTTCGAGGATGGACAAGAATGAGATCCATTCACATGATCAAGAAATCCAGATGCCCTAAGCACATTTGTCATCCGAGATTTCCGGATGAGAAAATTGTTTGCTTCGAGCTTCACCGTGATGAGAGAATTGAAGTTCAAATTAGTGAACCGAGATTTGGAGGTAATGAAGCATTTGTCATTGAAGCATCTCATTGAAGCAATTTGCCATTGAAAGGTCATGGATCTTGCTCACGAGAGCTCATGTACCGATACCATGATAGGAATCTTCAAAATATATTTTCCTTGAAAAAAGCAGATTCAGAGCTTACATGTATTGATATACAATATATCCAATACAAATTATCTAAGCTAAACTAATCTGTAACCAACTAACAAACTTCTTAACAAACTGACAACTTTACTTAACTAACTGTATAACAAACTAACTAACCACCATTGTAGTTACAGAGCTGTGATGAATGCTCAGAATGCATGTGAGGTAGTGAGGCGTATCTTGGAAGAAGGCAAAGATGAGGAATGCTGAGTATGTTGCTGAGTATGTGTGATAACTTCTTCAATAAGTTATAAAATATAGCTTGTATAAAATAAATTATGATAATTCAAAACATACGTAAAATATATTATTGTAACTCAAAGTATAATATAACTTACCTTAAAATTACTTCTAAATTAGCCATGACTCACTTCCCGTTTCTGAGGCTCCCCTTACAACCTAGATTTGCTTACTCCTTTATATTTGTGTTTCCGGCTCGAATACCTTCTACTATAGCACCAACCCTCACTATTTATACATAACCAAGTATAAGGCCCAAGCAGAAGGATCATACACGTAGGAACTTCCCCTCTTGCCACTTGTTTTACCCCTTTGGTTTTAACTCTTAGAATTTCCTAAGAGTCACCTAACTCTTTGGCTCAAGAAAACTGAGGCCTCGTTTGGCAACAGGCCGGTTTAGTCAAAAAGTAAAAAAGTTACTAAAAAAGCTAAAAAGCCAACAACCCATACCAAAAAGTCAAAGATTTTCTTTTCCCTCTACTTTTTGCACATCTTTTTGTAAAAAGCCAAAAAGTCATTCCAAACATGCTAGTTTTTTTTAGCTCATATTTTAGTCAAATAGCCAAAAAGTTACTAAATTAGCCTGTTCCCAAACGAGGCCTAATTTGGCTTTTCACAATTTTTATAGTTATTACTCTCTTGGTAATTTACAATGACTAAAGTTACATATGATTATAAGTTTAGTTCGTATTTGAAAACCTCACCACCAAACTACAAAACATCACTTACTGTTTACGAAAATGTTTAATATTCTAAAAGTGCAGTGTCCCACAATCTATCCCCTTAAACAATGTAATCTTTTAATTTCTAAGTTTTTAAACCACAAGCTTCCACTATGCATTTTTTTTAATATAATAAAGAATTCAATTTATTTATTAATTATTACATATACATATATGTTTGTTTTTTTCCCCCTACTCATGATTAATTAATATTAACACGGTATTGAATTAAATAAAAGATTCGGGTGTCACACAGCCTCTCATCTACTCATGAGAACAAATATAACAATGTTGAGTCTAAGACATCTAAATAAATCTCATAATCCTCACTTTTTCATACACTTTTTCTCACTAACACTCAAATAAAATAACAATTCATGGAGTCATGGTGGAGTATAAGAAATTTATCTATGTGTTTCTAGTTTATCTTAATTTCATATATCCATGAATGTGATTACATCCATAAAATAAATTTATACAAAAACCCTAAGCCTTGCATACACATCTAACCAAAATAATTGAAATCGATCCACCGCCTACATACAAGTACAATATCAAACCAACATCAAATAAATAAGTAAAAAAACAAAATAAACAAAAATTAAGGAAAGTGGGTTTTGCACTCACAATTATTTTTTGAAGATCAAAGAATAACTTGAAAAATTAATGAAGCCACCAAAATAAAACCCTAACCCCTATTTTCCCCCTCTCTCCTCTCTCTTTCTCTCTCTCTCTCTCTCTCTCTCACGCGCGCGCTGCACAGCCCTCCTCTCCTTTTTGTTTTCTTTCTTTTTTCTTTTCCCAATGGCAGCTGCTATGAATATAACCTAATAACTATTTTATATTATACAAATACAACATAAATACAATATACATAAATATGATATATATTTTATCAATATATAAAACACTTTTTTTATTTTATTTTATATATAACATATATAAATATACAGATTAATTATATATAATTAACTATCACATGAAATTCTCATGTACCCACACAATTAATAAAGTAAAAAAAAAAAGTAATAATAATAAATAATTACTTAAGAAAAATTAGGGTTGCTATAATCTCCTCCATGTGAATGTATTGGTACCACAACTGATCAACCCTAGGAAACAGAGTGACCGCTTAGTTGAAAACATTTCACGCCCGATTGATGAATTTGTTCTTTATCTCCATCTCAGCATACTTGAGATATAGAGTGTGGTCGCTGTGAAGGCTCTAAGCGCTGCTCCCAAACAGACGGACATGATTGAATTGGGTTTGGGACTCTTTCCGAGGGCGTAGTTGACGAAGAAGCTAGGGTTGTTGCGTTCGATCGGAGATGGGGACTTCAAGTGCTTGTTCTTTCGCTCACGGTATAGGATGAGCTTAGTGGAATCAATGATTTGGTGTTTGGGGGTCAGTAGGGACTCCTCCACTATTGGATTTCTTGGGCTTGGCGGAGGATTTGGTCGGCAGTGATTTGGATGGAGGTGGGGGTCTTGTTCTTAACCCTAGTCTGTTGAGGGAGCTTAAAGGCGGTATCTTTGTAAGAAAGGTAACCTAACAATAGTGTCTCTAAACCTTTTGATGCCGTTGTAGCCACTATGATTGACGATTGAGAGAGAGAGAGAGTGTATGTGATAGAATAGAAGATATGAATATTACTGTAGAAAGAGAGAGAGAGAGAGAGAGAGAGAGACACACACACACACACACACACACAGATGATTGGGGAATTCAGATGTTGTGTTTGAAGATTGATGATGAATGAGATGAGACAGAAGGGGGATATTAGGGGTCTGTATTTATAGGTTGCGCTTCGTTTTCTAACATGTCAAGTAATGTTTTTCCTAATCCTAATCAAAGTCGGTAATTCCAAAGGTTATTTGTAATAAATAATGTTGGCTAGCAATTATTTGGCTAAAATAATAAATAAATACAAAATAAATTAAAATAGTGATAAATGGGGGTGTTATACGCACCAATTGATATATTAATTAGTGTATTAACATATATTATAACATTATCATTTTAAAATTATGACTCTATCTATTACACAAATTATAAAAATTCAAAATATCTAAAATTATGTTACATCATCCGTTAGTACATTAATTGACATATCAATTAGTACATATGACATTATTCATAATATATGAGGGTTGTTAAATGTCTCAACCTTTTTACTTTGAACCTCCAATTTTTTTTTTATTGAGTAATTCTACTTATCCCACAAAATTATCTCCTTATGCCCTTAAATTATTAAATTTTCGTTTATTTTTTTTTGTAATTTTCATAATATTAATTTTACCCTCATCCTTATAATTACTCCTCTCCTCACATTCTAACATTACTCCTCTTCTTACATTCTAACCTTTCAAACCTCTGCCAATCACTTGCTTATGTTGGCTTTTTTTTTTAAAACACCCCCCTCCCCCATTTTTCTTTTTCTTTTTCTTTTATATACATAATTTTGTTTTTTAAAAAAACGTATAAAAGAAGAGTGATGATACAAAATTCTAAAAGTATAGTTCTAATTTGAGCTGGCAAGGCAAAAAAAATAAAAAATAACATAGATATACACGTCACATCACAAATAAAACCCATATATTAGAACTCTTCTAGAGCTCTCTTTTTAAATCTCCAAATCATTTTTGTAAAAAAAATAAATAAACAGTGGCCTTGTTTAGTTTGGGCTGGTTTGGCTTGATCTATATAAGCCAAAAAGTCAAAAAGTTACTCCAAAATCCAAAAAGATATCACTATTCACCCAAAAAAAAAAAATTAAAAAAATAATTTTTTTCAGAAAGTTTGACCACCGAATTGACCACTGCACAGGCTGCTGTGCTGTGGCAGTAGAGTCTTTGTAAATTATTGGGTGTGATTTGTTCACACACCGCTGTTCGTCCCATGGGTCATCACGGGTTCCGTTTTGATAATCTGAACCGTTCAATATATAGAAATCGTCGAGTATTATATATCTGCAAAAAATCTCATTGATCGGATATCGATAAATATATGATCAGATCAGTTTTGTACGAAAAATGGATGGTGTTATAATTAATGATTGAAAAATAAATAGTTCTGATCAGATAGCTATCGATATCCGATTAATGTGATTTTTTATGGGTATATAGTGTTCGACCAGTTACACACATTTAACGGTTCAGATTATTAAAATGAGACCCATGATGACCCCCACGGACCAAACAAAACCGTGCGGTGCTTTGTAAAAAAAAAAACCAATAATTTCGAAATCCCATTCACGCCTTCCGACTTGTACGGCTGGGACCCACCTGTCACTATTCATCTCTTACACACTCTTTTTATACAATTTTTTAATATACATTTTTTCAAAAAAATTCAAAAAGTTAACCCAAACCTCCATATTTTTTTCTCAACTTTTTTAGTCCAAAAAGACAAAAATTGCACTTTTTTAGTACACCCCAAACCAGCCCTTTGTGTTCGTAGAGTAATTTTTTAGATAAAAAGTACGAAAATTTGTTTGGTTTGTTTTTTTCAGAAATGATTTTGAAAAATTATTTTGGGAAGAGAATTTTAAAAAAAGTGATTGATTTGATATGTATAAAAGAGAGTGATTTTGGAAATTAGGTAATCAAACAAAATTTAAAAATTTTTTTTGAAAAAATTTATTTGGCTTGATTACTCTTGAAAATTTATCTGTAGAGAATTTTTTCCAAAATTTTGTCTAAAAAACAAACTAAACAAAGGCAGTATAAAAAAAAAAAACTAAAAACCTAAAAAACTGACGTTTATCCTCGTTCCCGATAAGCAACCTTGTTCACTCAAAAAAGATAAGCAACCTTGTTCACTCAAAAAAGGATAAAAAAACGAAAAAACTGACGTTTATCCTCGTTCCGGATAAGCAACCTTGTTCACTCACTCACTCACCATCTTCTCTTTCATCATGGATTCTCTCTCAAGAACCAACAATTCCTTCACTGAAATGAGATTCGAATATGATCCCAAAGCAGACCTAAAAGCTTTCGATGAAACGAAAGCCGGTGTTAAAGGACTCGTAGATGCCGGAGTAGTCAAAATTCCCAAAATCTTCATCAGACCATCCAACGATCCTCCCGAGACACCGAACTCTCGCCTTACAAATTTGAAAGTTCCGATCATAGATCTGGGGGGCATCGACGGCCGTGATCGGCGCGATGAGATTGTGGATGAAATCCGCAGAGCGTCTGAGGAATGGGGCTTTTTCCAAGTGGTGAATCACGGAATCCCTTTCGGTGTGTTGAGTGGAATGATTGATGGGGTTCGTGAATTTAACGAACAAGATTTGGAGGCGAAGAAAGAGTTCTACACGCGTGATCGGAATAGAAAAGTGAGATTCAATAGCAATTTTGATCTGTATCATGCAAAAGCTGCGAATTGGAGAGACACATTGACAATTTCTATGGCGGTTCCTGAACTTGTCCCTGAGGAACTGCCCTCAGCTTGCAGGTATATGTATTTCTACAATATTTTTTTTCCTGGTTAGAAAATATGTAATACTGCATCATCCAAGCACGTTCAACATTATAGTTTTTTTTAAAAAAAAAAAAATAATGAAAAAGTTCAACATTTTAAGATGTCTCACGCTGCAAAATTGGTTTTCCTTTGCTGGGCCTTGTTTGAAAACATGTTAAACTAAATTAAAACAAACCTTAACTTCCATCGAATCGGGTCACTATATGAATCATTTTTCTCGATGCAGTTCTATTAAAAGCATTTCGTTAGTTAAATTAATAAATTCATATATCTATGTATTATGCTAGCCAACATTAATTTAGGTCTACCCTATCCCCTAGTACTTCCATCTACTGTCACCAATTGCGGAGTCAGAAAATTAAATTAGATGGGACATTTATTAATTACAATATCGAAAATTTTTACAAAAATATTTCATGCAAATTTTTATGATTGATTTTGAGAAACATCAAAAAAATAATGTTATTTGTGACTAGTATATTATGGACAATACAAAAAAAATAGATATGAGTCTTAAAATAAATTGTATAATGATAAATTATTTTTTTTATACAAAGTTTGATTAAAAATTCAATATAATGGTAATACCCCGTCATTATTGGTAAATGATATCACCTACTAATAGTAAATAAATACATAGATAGTGAACCTTGCATGTCAAATATAACTAACAATCGAATAAATTTCATATCTTTATAGTGAGATTACTTATACTTTGCATGTCATTAATAATTACATTCAAATTTTTTTTATAAAATTTTCTTAGATAATATGATTTATCGTAGTCTCTTCATTTTCAATCAAAACAATCATTATTGTTCTCATAATTTTTAAAATGTCATTGACATTTCACTCTAATAATATTTTTGTAATTTTTTTATTTAAACTATTTTCTTTATATTTGTAAAATAAAAATTAAAAAAAATCTCAAAATCCAAAGAGGCACATGACCCCCCGTCCATTACTCCTCCGCCATTGATCAATCGCATCATATCTCTTTACTACTGCCTCTGTTAGTCTCTGTTAAATATGACCAAACCATCTCAATCTATTTTTTTCTTAATTTATCTTCTATCGGTGCTATTCCTATCCATTCTCGAATATACTCATTCATAGTCTTGTCTTTTCTAGTCTTGTCACACATCTATCTTAACATCCTCATCTCAGCAACACTCATCTTATCTACAAGTTGTTTCTTGGTTGTCCAACACTCCGTCTCATACAACATCGCTGATCTAATAGCCATTCTATAGAACTTTCTTTTTAGTCTAGTGGGTACTCATTTATCACACAGTATCCCAGACACACCTCTCCACTTAAGTCACCTCGCTTTAATTCTATGGACCACATTCGCATCAATCTCCTCTCCTTCATTGTGATAATCGATCCTAAATAACGAAAATGCAGTATTAGGTAGTTCTGATTCACAATGTTCACTTCTCCTTTATTTTCGTTATTACTGTTACTAAATTTACACTTCATGTATTCTATCTTAGTTCTGCTTATCCGAAATCATTTAGATTCAAGTGTTTCTTTCCAAATATTCAATTTTGTAGTAACTCCTTCTCTAGTCTCATCTACTAATGTGATATCATTTGCAAAAAACATACACCATGGCACATCATCGTGAATATTTCTTATCAACTCATCCATAATTAAAGTAAAAAGATAAGGACTTAAGGTAGATCTTTGGTGTAACCCTACAGTAATTGGAAATTCATTTCTCTCTCTAGCAGACAATCTAAGGGCTTGTTTGGCATGTCCTATATAAGCCAAAAAGTCAAAAAGTTACTCCAAAATCCAAAAAGATGTCACTATTCACCAAAAAAAAAAAAAATTAAAAAATCAATTTTTTTTGCAAAAAAAATCTGTACCGAAGTCAACAACTTGTGTCATACCAAGCCAACGCCCAATGTTGAAATGATTGTGTGATTGGCACACACCGCGTTTGGCTGGAGGTTATCACGTCCGTTTGATAATCAACCGTTAAATATGTAGAACTCATCGAGTACTATATGTCTCAAAAAATCACATTGATCGATATTGATAACTATATGATCGGATCGCTTATGTACGAAAAATGGATGATGTTATAATTAATGATTGAGAAATAAATATATCGTCGGATAGCTATCGATGTCCGATTAACGTGATTTTTTACAGTACATAGTGTTCGACGAGTTATACACATTGACTGTTCAGTTATTAAATGGGACCCGTGATGACCTCCACGACCAAACAAAACCGTGATGCATTGTAAAAAAATAGCCAATAATTTCCAACTCCTCCTCACAATTTGAAATGTACTCATTGGGCCCACTGTCACTATTCATCTCTTACACACTCTTTTTATACAATTTTTTAATACACATTTTTCCAAAAAAATCCAAAAAGTTAACCCAAACCTCCATATTTTTTTCTCAACTTTTTTAGTCCAAAAAGTCAAAAAGTACACTTTTTTAGTACACCCCAAACCAGCCCTAATAGTGGTCACCACTCCTTTATACATGTCCCTAATCACATCAATGTAACATTTTGTCACTCATTTCTTCTCTAACACCCACCAGATTATATCCCGAGGCATTCTATCATATGCTTTCTTAAGATCGATAAATACCATATGAATGTCTCTTTTCTTTTCTTTTCTTTATACTTTTCTATTACTCTCCTTAAAAGATAGATCACTCCCATTGTTGACGTACTAGGCATAAATCCAAATTGATTCTCTGATACTTTTGTTATATCTCGCAATTGACGTTCCATCACCTTCTCCCCACACTTTCATTAAATGACATATTAGCTTGATTCTTCTATAGTTGTTACAATTCTGGACATCTCCTTTATTCTTATAGATTAGCACTAAAATACTCTTCCTCCACTCATCTGACGTGTTCCTAGTTAACAAAATCTTGCTAAACAGCCTAATCAACCAAGCAATCTCTTTCTTACCCAAATACTTCTAAGCTTTAATAGGGATATTATCAAGTCCTAAAGTCTTATTCAATTTTAACTTCTTAAGCGTAATTTCCACTTCAAAGTTCCCAATCCTGCGATAAAATCTATAGTCTTGGTTTTCCTTATTACTGTCTATTTCCTCCCCTATTAACGTATCCCAATGTTTCTCATTTAATAGTTTCTTAAAATAGTTCTTTCACCTCTCTTTAATCTCTTTATCCTTCACCAATACCTTGAATCCTTACTCTTGATGCACTTGATGAAAATATTTTGTTTTCCTCTCCCTTAACTTAGTAAGTTTGTATACCCTCTTCTTCCATTTCTTACTATCTAGTCTAGTGTATAGGCCATCATAAGCTTTCAACTTAGCCTCTCTCACTACTTTCTTGACCTCCTTATTAGCCAATCTATAGCCCTTAAAGTTTTCTTTAGTTTTATCCTTCTGACACTTTTTAAAGCACTCTTTTTTCGTCTTAACTATCGCTTGAACCTCTTCCCTTCACCACCAAGTTTCCCTAGAGTTGGGTCCCTTTTATTTTGACTCTCCAAGCATTTCCCTTGAGATTCTCCTCATACAATTGACCATTGAGTGCCATATAGTGTTAGCATTATCTTCCAAGTTCCAAGTACTTTCCTTATCCATTCTATTCTTAAATATTTTTAATTTATCCCCTTTTTGGTCCCACCATCTCGTCCTACGATGCTCACTATCCTTCCTAATTTGGTATTGCTCTTTAATACATAAATGTAGTACCAAAATCCTATGTTGAGACGTCAGGTTCTCTCTAGGAATCACCTTACAGTCACTGCATTTTAGATTGTCTACTTTCCTCACTAAAAAGTAATCTATTTGGTTCTTAACTGACTCATTCTTAAAAGTTAATTATTAAATGCTCCTCCCTCTTCTTATACATAGGAGTTGTTTGGGATGTCCTAAATAAGTGCACTTTTTGATTTTTTGGACGGAAAAGTAGAGGAAAAAAAGATGGTTGTTTAGGAAAAATGTGTATCAAAATATTATATAAAATAGCAAAATTACTATTTTACCCCTACTATAATGAATTGCCTACTGACTTGGATTGTCTAGGAAGCCAGATGGTGGGCAGGAAGCAAGTATAAGAGCAGATTGCCTATAGTTCGAGATCGGATTGGACGGTCTTTATTGCGACGGGAGAGCCACAAGTCTCGTTTTGATAACCGGAACCGTTCAATGTGTAGAATTTGTCGAGTGTTATATACCTGGAAAAAATCATATTGTTTGGATATCGATAGCTATCTGATCATATTAGTTTTTTGTCAACCGTTAATTTCTTTACCTTTTTTTTTTTTACAAAACTGATTTGATCATATAGTTATTGATATCCGATCAATTTGATTTTTTATAGGCATATAATACTCGATGAGTTCTACACATTGCACGGTTCAGATTATCAAAACGGGACCCGTGATGGGCTTTCACGGGCCAAATAGCACCATCCTGTGCAAATTTTTTTGTGCATCCGCATGACCATCACTTACCATCACTTCAATACTGACAGTGGCTTGTACTTGGCTTGTGTAAAGGGATTTTTTTGTTTTTATATTTTTTTTTGGTGAATAGTGATAAATTTTTTTCTTTTTTAGTAATTTTTTAACTTTTTGTATTTTTTAGTGTGCCAAACCAGGCTATAGTATTGGCCACCACCAAGTTAGAAGCTAACGCAAAATCTAAAATACTCTCTCCAGCTTCATTTCTATCACCAAAACCATATCCACTGTCATGACCTGAACCCGCCCCTAGAGGTTTGGACCATAACCGGCCAGTAATCCTAGATTATTTGGCCTCACAAACATAATTGCAAAATAGAATCAAGTATAGGGGCGGAAGCAGAATTATAAGACTTTGTCCATTGAGCTGTGCATATATGGCATAAACAGAAACATTCATGCATTAATAACTCACGTTTAATATACAAACACATAGATATCATATATGTCCGAAGTCATTTGTAGTACGAGTCATAGTCTTACAACCCACAAGATAATTACAATAGATACAAAATGAGGTCAAGTATGACCGACAAAACAAAAGACAAAAGATCACAAATAAAAGCCTCGTCCATGAGGTGTTCCAAAGCTGACTCCACAAAACTAGGGGTAATCCTTTCACAGGTTCACTAGGGCTGGACATCCCACTGCTTACCTATATATATATATATATATAATAGAGTGAGTTAAAACCCAGTGAATGACATCAAAATAAAGAGGTTATATGAATGAGTTCTGCATACATAATTAAAATCATAGACTGACATCATTACATAGCAGAATGACCTCGGGTCCAATACATGACAGAACGACCTTGGGCCCAACATACAACAGAGGGTAAAGTAGAAAACAGAGCAGAGCGGAGCAAAACAGAACATAATATGATGGAACAACTTAGGTTCCAATCCAATACAATACAGCTGTATAATGACCATCTAGTTAACACATAAAAGACATCTTGGAACGACCTCAGCCCATCATAAATAGAGATACAGAACGACCTTGGATCCAACAGATGCATTACAGATGACACACAGATCAGACAAATAGAAGGCTCATTTATACTTTTGAAATTGTAAGTACTGAAAAACTTGTTACATTGTTGCAGTCAGAAAATAACATAGGAGAAAATATCTTTACTAAGATATTACTCACCTTGAGTAGGTCAAGGTTCTTCTACAATGTTTGAACCTACACATTACATACAACCATACACATTGGAACACATGGTTCAAGTCGAACAATTCATCTTCTCTTTTCTAATCCAATTATTAATGTTGGTCTCTTACTTATTAGTTTCTTAATGAGTCACAAATCGTTCCTTAATGGGAACGAAGATGCGAACATAGAACAACATGTTGAAGTATGCTGATTTTGGCCTGACTGCTCAAGCCACCAAATGGTCGCTCGAACAGACTGCATGGCCTGCAAAAGTACTGGGAAGGTCTGAAGTTGGCCCGAGCAAACACTGTCGCTCAAAGCCGTCTCTCAAGATATACAAAGGGTTCGCTCGAGCCACCAAGTGGTTGCTCGAGCGGTCTATAAGGTCTACAAAAGTATTGAGAGCTTGTAATGTGCGCTCGAGCCACCAAGTGGTTGTTTGAGCGCCTATCAAATTTTTGGGTTCTAAAATCTATAGAAATGGTTCTTCAAGTGGTTTCCAAAGGCAAAAACTCATGCATGGCTTGCTTAAACACTTAGAAATGCTATACAAAACATAAATTCATGATCAATGGTAATTCATTTGCTCAAAATCTTTTTAATTTAACAAAGATTGAACCAAAACTTTGTGCATGCAAGATTTTTCAACTCTTTCTCTTGTTTTTCAAAAACATGCAATGGAGACTCTAAACCCATGAATTTTTGGAATAATATGCAAGCTATGAACTCACATACAAGTAAGAGTTTCAATAGCTTAAACCAAAATGATGAAACCAAAGGTAAATTTCCAAGGGTGCACATGCAATTCATCATCTTGTTTAAAAACTCACTTTTCTTACAATTTCCATGTAATTAGTTCAAAGGCATGTTGAAATCATGATGCATGGAAGGTTAGCTACAGAAAATAGGCTCGAGATTCTTACCTAGAGCTTTGATTTCGAAGAGATGAGATGGTCTTCCCTAGTTTCTTCAATCTCTAGCACAAAATGGGTCTCTCCCTCTAGAGCAAGCCTTCCATTCTCTCTCTCTCTCTCTCTCTCTCTCTCAAGACAAAGATGAACTCAATGAAGCCACAGGAATAATACAACATTCCTTCAACTCATCAGAATATACACAAGAACCACACTCACATTTGAATGAACAACACGTGCGCGCACATGCACTACTCCAACACACCCGTAAGAATTGATCCTTTACACTCAACACCGTCAAATGTTCTAACACAAACCACACTTAATCACATCTTGAATCATAAGTAGGATTTGATTAGGTACAATTTATGTATCATTCTTAATTAGACACAGTTAATCTTAATTGAGCAAGGTTAACACAGAACTTAATTAACCCGAAATAGCTCTAATTGAGGCTCAATTTAATCACAGGCAATTTTACTAAATTGAATCAATTTTTGATAAAGCTTCTCAAATGACTCCAAAAATTATGCCATCTTAATTGAACCAATCAATTTCGGTTTCTGAAGTCACTAAGGCCCTCAATTTCAGTTTCGGGCAGAAATCACAGCAGATATTTTATCAATGAACAAATATTCCTACAATTACACATGAAACACATAAGTAATCATTCAAAATTAAGTAGATATAATATATCACGTAATGGGGTTGTCACATCCACCATGCACCCTTTCATAGCCTAGTTTATCTATTCCTACATGGCCGTTGAAATCTCCACCTATAGCTAGGTTCTCTTCTACGGGTATCTCCTATAAGATCTCATCCATTTGCTCCCCAAAACCCCTCTTAGTCTGATCATCTAATCTTACTTGCGGGGCGTATGCACTAATAACGTTCACTATATTCCCACCAATAGGTAGTTTAACTAACATAATCCTATCACATTTCTTAATGACCGCCACTACATTTTCCACAAGATCCTTGGCAACTATTATTCTTACCCTATTCTTGTGTCTATCCTTGCCGCTATAATATAGTTTAAACTTGGTGCTCTCAATTTCCCTAGCTTTCTCACCCGTCCACTTAGTTTCTTGTACGCATGTTGTACTAACTCTCATCCTAATCATAACATCTACCAATTCTGTAGTCTTACCAGTTAAAGTTCCTATATTCCATGTGGCTACCCTAAACCTATGGTCTTGGACTAGCTTCTTTACCCGTGCTCGTCCAGAAAAACGCGAAAATCTTTGCCCATTTTTTACCGCACCTAGGTGTCGATGCGGTGCCTTTTGCTCACTTTTCGAAACACTTGGAGGTAGGCGCAACGCGTCACTTGAGGGGAACGATCTAGCATTTAATTGATTTAAAGTAAGATTCATTGTCATAAGAGATCCAAGCGGCTTTTTTATGTGTTGGCTGTCAGCTACCCAACACATAACCCTCTTCCTTTACCAGGGCTTGGGACTGGCGAGCGGAGTTGTTAAACAACCCCGATGGAGTTTTGTTTGAAAACATGTTATTTTCATAATTTTTTTTGATTAAAATATGAGGAAAAAATAATTTTTAGATTTTTACCAAAAAAAAAAAAAAGTGTTAAAAAATATAGAGAAAAGAGAATTTATTTTATTTTATTTGTATAATTTAATAGTTTTTTTGACTTTTTAGTGACTTTTGGCTAAAATTGTAATTTTGTAAACTACCAAACAAGGTAATTGAAATAAGCACTTTTGGACTTATTTACAAGATCATTTGGAAAGATGAAAATAATCAACTTTTTTGCTTTTTTTAAAATTATTTTAATATGGTGTCTCATCACTTGCAAAACTGTAAATGGACCATGTTACTCTCTATGTAATTTTGTTTTTTTTGGTCTTATTCACACACGGGGGTATTTTGGTAATTTTGCTTGTTGGCTTATTTCTAACTTCTCAAATTGCTTTTTGTTAGCAAAATTTTTTCTTTCTTTCCAAAATAGGCCTTGTGTTTTTGTTTTTGTTTTAAAAGTTTTAGATTTTTTGTTTTTAGAAATAAAAAGAATGAACGATTTTGAAAATATCTACCACCTAGGCCATTGCTTGTCCTTATTCAAATTTAAGTAAAAATTGTGTAAATGATGAAGTGCTTCAATGGATAATGATTTATTTGGAAGCTACAAAATGGTTGAAAAATTTTAAGTAAGACATTTGAGTCTCTCTTGATCTGGGTTATTAAAAAAAAATGAATAAAACTCAATTTGATCTAAGTTTGAGTCAAGGAGTGGAGAGGTTTTTGAGTACCCAAATTTAAATTTGACTTAGGTTTGAGATAGGATTGGAGATGCTCTTACATATCATTTTCATTTTTATTCAAAAATTCGAAAAACGATTTGGTATTTCCTAAAAAGTGAGTTGTTTTCATAAAATTTTCCAGAGCAGTTTTTGGCATGTTCTGTGGAAAACGAAAACATAAAACAAAAACAAAACCAAACATGCCACAAACTGTTGTTGGAACCTTAGGGTTAGAAACCTACCTACTAGTCCAAACATGAAAGGGTTCAACATGTATTTTCTAGTACTACTCATTTTGTGATTGTTTTAGATGGATTTCTTATTTCTTTTCAGTTCTACATCATTTTGCAGTGATATTCTATGCATCTTTTGCGCTAATTTACATATATACCGCTCCCTTATGTAGTCTATTGTGTCAAATTTTCAAATAGGACCAATACATCAACTCTTTCAGAACACAACACAATACAACCTAACATGAGCTTCTTTTGTTTTAAATTTGCAGAGATACAACACTAGAATATATGAGCCATATTACAAAGTTGGGAGAGACTTTCTTAGAGTTATTATCAGAAGCTCTTGGCCTGAAACCAGATCACCTAAGTCTAATGGATTGTGGCAAAGTGTGCAGCTTAGTCTGTCACTACTATCCAAAGATGCCCCGAGCCGTAACTAACTTTGGGAAATAGCCAACATTCGGACCTGATTCTCACTCTTCTTCTAACAAACCAAATTGGAGGCCTTCAAGTCCTGCACCAAAATCAATGGGTTGATGTTGAACCTATTGAAGGAGGGTTGATTATTAATGTTGGCGACTTTCTCCAGGTTTGCTTCTATTACGACTAATTAGTTCATTTTCTGATAATTTGTTCGAATTTGTTCAAAATTTCTCAAGGTAACTTTTACGATTGATGCAGATTGTATCAAATGGCAAGTTCAAAAGTGTCGACCACAGAGTGGTGTCTAGCTGCGTTGGACCAAGAATGAGTGTCGCTTTTTTTCTCTCAGGTGTTTCAGTGCCACCAAAGCTCTATGGTCCTATCAAAGAGTTAGTATCAGAAAAAAATCCCCCTTTGTATAGAGAATTCACATTAAGTGAACACTTTGGCAAGTTTTTTTCTGGGGCACTTGATCAGTCTATTCTTGATTCTTACAAGCTGTAATTTAAGCAGGTAATACAAGTTCTCATACATCGTATCTATAACAAATGAAGAAAGCTTCTACTAGTTGCTTCCATGTATTGTATTGTACATCTTCGAAGGATTAGCCGTTTGAAATTATTGTCTTCTACATGTACTTATAACAATTTCAACAGTTTGTTTAAAAATAAAAAAATTGTATAAGGATGTTGAAGTTGTTGGTTAGTGTGGATCCTAATATGTACTACACACTAACCACTAGAATGTGAATTATTTATTGATGATATTTCATAGCGATACTATGTAGTTATAGTTAAAGTCTTGCATCTCTTTGTATTGTATTGTAATTTGTAACTCTTTTAGATGGTAGTGAATAGCAATTGTGGACTTGGACGTATCCGGGTAGTCTGATAGGCAAAGATAGCGTTTGGCAACTAAGATGGAAATCCTACATAGAAAGGTTGAACCACATAAATCTTTGTATTCTTATGTTCTTAATTTGAGATTCTAGTCTTTTTTGTTTTTGGTGTTTCGTATCTCACTGATCCTGATTAGATTTATCAATTCTTAACAGAAGCAAGATATGTTAGCTGGTTGTGGATTCTTGATATGAATTTACCATCTTGGCACAACATGACACTTGCATTTCTATAAAATTGAATCCCCCTTTTATATATTTTTGGTATCTACCAAAGATATAGTGAAAGTCAACATTATTAAGCGTCTCATGAAGTGAATGTCACGAGTTTGAATCCATGATATGGGATAGGGGATAGCATGTATCCCTTGCAAGATGTTATGTGGGATCACAACCTTGTTTATGATCTCCTTACCTAAATTATGTTAGGTTTGGTGATTACAGTAAACCAGTTTTTGCATCAAAACACCTACAAACCATGATAATAATTTTCTTAATTTACTTCTTCAATAGTCTTCAAGAATTATTGTAAGGGAAAATTATAAACCGGTGCACATGACCAAAAATAATCACAAATACATGGAAGATTGTAAAAGTTGCACCTCAAGAAGATTCTCATTCTCTAGTAAATAATTGCCCTAGTTCTTACTAAATGGTAATTTCCTTTTATTGAAAGTTACAAACTAATGTGATTATCTTATAAATATTATGGTTATGTTATGAACGGTGTGGCGAAAATGCCATGAATCATTTGCAGTGAGCAATATTATGAACCTTTTTTGTCTGAAAAGTTACGATATATTTTACCCCTGAATCGGATTTGACTTTGGGAGCTAGCAGCCACACTGATTCTGCCTTCATGACCATCCTTTTACAAGACCAAATAGGTGGCGTCCAAGTTCTTCACCAGAATCAATGGGTTGATTTGCCCCCCACCCCTGGTGCCCTTGTGGTCAACATTGGAGATCTTCTCCAGGCATGTATAAATTACTTTCCTTTCATCATAATGTCGATTTTCATGCTTGGTTCACTAAAAAAAATGATAAAAATATATTGCAATGTACAGAAGGTCTTGATTGGATCTACCATGTTTGGCACTGACTTAAAAGTTTCCTTTTGGCTTTTAAAAAAAGGCAACAAAAAAAGCCGAAGAAAAAAAGCTACAACCATTTGGGAAACCATTTGTCTTTTGGGCACATCTAAATACACTCACCACAGGCCCCAATTAAAAGCAGGCTTGAAATTGAGAATACCAAAATAACTTTTTTTTATGAGAGTTTGGATTAGCATATTGAGCTTATTAAACTCCTCACAAATGCCTATCTTAACCAAACACCAACCATGTCAAGAATCATATTACTGTTTCTGAGAATGGGTTTTGGTTTGGACAGAAATGGAATTTGAACTAATAACCTGTCTGATTTGTTTAAATGTCTATATTTGGGCAAATTATTAAACGACAAGTTTAAAAGTGTCGAACACATAGTGTTGGCAAAGCATGTTGGGCCAAGAGTTCTAGTGGCATCTTTTTTCAGAACAAGAGGTGATACAAAGACTACTTCAAGACTTTATGGACGAATCAAAGAGTTGTTATCAGAGGAAAACCCTCAAATATACAGAGAAACCACTTTGAAAAACTACTCCCTCCGTCCCAAAATATTTGTCCCTTATTCCATTTTTCATTGTCCCAAAACATTAGTCCCTCTTCTAAAATCAAGTACAAAAATAATATAAATTTCCTATTTTGCCCTTCTTTTAAATTAATAAACAATATAAAAAGTACAATTATGCATTGATATTCTCAAAAAATGTACTATCAAAAGGGTCATTTTGGAAAATCAACTTTTTTCAAATGCAATAATTGTACTACCAAAAAAAGTTGGATTCCCCAAAAGGGACCATTATTTTGGGACGGAGGGAGTACATGAAACACTTCTATGCCAAAGGGCTTGACGGAGTTCCTTTACTTGCACATTTCAAGTTGTGAGATCATTGTGATGATGATTGGCGTCTCATGTATCATGTGAACAATTTGAAAATCAATAATATTGCTTATGTATGTTAAGTTTGTATTTGTTCGGAAAGTTTTTGAAGATCAGACTGTATTTGCATCAAATTTTAAAATTTAATCTTGAATATAAGGATTTCAGACTTTCTGATGGATTCTTATTCATATATTGTTAGTTGAGGTTATGTTCTTTGTTCATTCATTCTTTATACTGTGCAGATGTATTATTTTTTTGAGAAAATTACACTTTACCCCCTTTATATTTGATCACTTTTCTACTTTGGTCCTTAAAGTTTTTTTTTTCTTCTTACTTTGACCCTTTATGTTTTCAAGGTTTTTTGTTTTACTCATAAAGTTAATTTTTGTTGAAAATTAGACATAAAGTATCATAATAATTGCCACATAACATAAAAAGTATATTATTATATTAGAGTTTAAATTTATGTTAGAGATGTAAGTTATATACAATAAAATATTTTTATATCACGTGATTTTTAATGTGTAATTTTTTGTCTAATCTTTAACATAAATTAGTTTTAAGAGTAAATAGAAAAAAAAAATTTGAAACATGAAAGATTAAAGTGAGAAAATATATAATTTAAGAGTCAAAGTGGAAAAGTGACCCAACATAAAAGGAATAAAATATAATTTACCCTTTTTTTTTGTGTTGTCATTATGTGTTATTTTTCTTGTGCAATTTCATGAAGTTTAATTGATGTTGGGGTCTTTTTCAATTTTGCAATTTTAGAGTGGACACTTTGATTCACACTTGAAGAGAAAAAAAAAAAAGACAAGAAAGAAGATTAATTTTATATTTATTTCTTAAAGTATTGCCACTTTTTCCATTTCAATTTAAAATTATTACGCCCGGTTTGGTTTTCTCATTGGGCTAAATAATCACATATGAATAAAAAAAAGTCAAAAAAATTAGAAAGTTAAAAAGTCAAAAAATCAACAAAAAAGTTTGTCATTCACAAGGTATAAAGCCAAAAAAGTCAAATAAGGAAACCAAACAATCAAAATAATTCCAGGTTAAAAAAATCAAAAAAAATAAAAAATAAACTAAAAAAATCATTACCAAACGAATTTTAAATTATCTAATATGGTTAATGACATAATTGGTTAGTTAATAAAATGAAATAAAAAATGACAAAAATTTTAGCATTTGGATTGATTAGAAAAAGGATATTGTTAATGGTTGAATTGATTAGAAAATCCATTCAATGTCAATCTGTTCAATGTCTATAAAATTTCACTAGATCTTCGAAAAATTATTAGTTGGTCACGATATATATGTCACCAATCACAATTTATTAGTTTAGTCTCGTTTGACAAGTATTTTTTTAGTTAAAAAATTAAAAAGTTACTAAAAAAATTAAAAAATTAACAATTCATATTAAAAAGTCAAAGATTTCTTTATTTCTCTACTTTTTACACATCTTTCTATAAAAAGTTAAAAAGTCATCCCAAACATACTAATTTTTTTACATCACATTTTAGTCAAAAAACTAAAAAATTACTAAAAAAATCTGTTTCCAACGAGGCCTTAACAAAAATATAAGAATTTTTTTCATCAAATACAATATTATTAGATAATACTATATGTATCAATTAATATATTAATTAATGTATCATTAATGATGTGACATAATTTAAAATTTTTTAATATTTATAAATTTGGCTTCTTCTTAGGTGTGCAACTTACAAAAGGTGTAAGTGGGTTGCACACCATGTGCCACTCACACAAAAGGTGTAAGTGTAAGTGGAAGGTATAAATGAAATATAAGTTGAACACCATGTGCCACTTACACAAAAAGAATAAGTGCAAGGTAAAAAAGATGTAAGTGTAAGATGTAAGTGAACACAAAAAAATATAAGGTGTAAGTTGCACACTATAGCATTACCCTTATAATTTATATAACATGTAAGATTAATAATAATATTATAAATAATATTAATACTAATTGGTGCAGGCAGGAAACTGTTGGCTTCTTTGTCAACAGCTTATCCTTAGATCTTGGCGTCTTTGTCAGTGAAAGTACTACTACTTTTCGACAATGATGGTGCCACAAATGGAGATCAGGCCAGGCTGTTCTTAAAACATGCGGTGGTGGTGGTAGCAGCTCCACTCCATCTCTTCTCTCTTCGAGAGCTCGATCGATCGATCCAACATCTCCATCTCCATCTCCATCTCCATCTCGTTTGCGGAGCACCCCTAGTTCGAACCCTAGGTAAATTCTTCTACTGAATAAGGTTTGTTCAAATAGAAAAAAAAAAGAAAAAGAAAAAGAAATAGTGTTTTTTTGGTGTTGTTGTGTTAAAGAATTGATTTTCATTCTTGTTTTGTTTGTCACTTTCAAGTATTTGCTAATTCTGAGCAAAGAGCCCAATTATGCATATACATCACATGATATATGAGATGGATGGTTACATTACAGGCATAAATCTAGTTTTAATCCAAGATTTTATCATTTGAAAACCCTCAATTTCTGATTGAACCAATCAAAGTATATATATATATATATATTTTATATTCTGAATCTTTATACTTGATCAAAATTAAGAAACAGCTAAAACATTGGTTAATTCAAAATTAGACTAGGCACTTGGATTCAAATACAAACTGACTATGCTAATCATAATTTTTAACAGTGATATCACTATGATTGAAGATAAATCCTAATTTTTAGGTGCCATATATATACAGGGTAAAAGACAAAAAATGATTGGATGGTGATACCAAATATCAACCTTGTATTCAAATATAGAAGTTATCTTTTGACTCGAACCATCATCGTAACTTCCAGCTCCATATGGCCAAGTTTAAGTGGGTAACCCAACCAAAAAAAACAAAAACAAAAACAAAAAAAGGAAAAAATGCCCCCAAAACAGATTGACGTGTTCCGTTGATTTTGAAACCATGGTTGGTTGGCTGTGGATGGAGATTTCATCACCCAACCTGTTTTTATTTTTTTTTTTGGTTTATACCCAATAATGGGGCGTTGTCTTTTATACCCATTAATGGGCTATGAAGCTGCTTTTCAACCATGTTATTTACACAAATTTGTGTGTTCTTTTTCAAAATCATGACCATGGATGGAAGGAATTCTTTGGCCTATACAACCATTAACGGCATTTAAAACCTGCAGAACTTTGAGCTGTGCTTTTGTAAGATTTTTCAATTCATGTCTCCATTGGCAGACTTACATATCAAATTGGTCTGTTTTCCCTGGCATAGTCCTCAAAATTGGCTTGTCACTATCTTGAACAAGGACCACTTTTTTATTTTATTTTATGACCGGGTATCGAGACTAGCTTATGCGCACCTCGACTAATCCCAATATCTACGCAAAGCGACCCCTCATGTAGATTAGGCAAATCTCGGGCAAAGCCTGCAAGCGTGACCCCAAAGAGTTGATAGCACCTAATGAGATTTGAAACTTGAGACACGGAGGGAGCACACCCCAAGCCTCCGCTAGGCCAACCACTTGAGGTTAACAAGGGCCGCTCTTAACCTTCACAAACACTGAATAGTTTCTTAATGGTCAAAAGATATTGCTCAATATAAAAAAAATAACTTTGAAGAAGATGTTCCTTTGAATATTCATATGACCTGAAAACCCATTTTATTTATTACTATTTGTCCCTTCAGTCAATGTTATTAGCGATGAAGAAAACATTATGTCAATTTTTTTTATAATCTTCGGAAAATAAATTTATAACTTCGATTGGCAGTGCACTATTGTCCTCCCGGTAAGAAGAAAATGGTAGTCACAAGCAACAGGGGAGCAATTCAGACACAAATCGAGCCTGAATACGATCGGAGAAGTGAATTGAAGGCTTTTGATGATTCTAAAGCCGGGGTAAAGGGACTCCTAGATGCTGGGGTGACAAAATCCGCATCTCCATCCATGACAAAAGCATGCTTTCTGATATTCATAAGTCCAGCTCTGTTATCTCCCAGTTCAGTGTTCCAATCATAGACTTTGAAGGCATCAACAAAGGCGCAGCTCAACACGGTGAAATCATTGACAAAGTTAGAGATGCCTGTGAAAAATGGGGATTCTTTCAGGTGGTTAATCATGGAATCCCAATAAGTATAATGGATGATATGATTGATGGGGTTCGGAGATTTCATGAGCAAGATACTGAGGTGAAGAAACAATTCTATTCACGTGATGTTACCAAAAAATTTATATATAATAGCAACTTTGATCTGTATCAAGCACCAGTATCTAATTGGAGGGATACCATTTCTTGTGTTATGGCTCCTCAGCCTCCTGATTCTGAAGAACTGCCTGTAGTGTGCAGGTATCTGATTAGTCTAATATTTATGTGTTTGCCATTGATACTTTGAAGCGAAAAAAATATGTCAAAATGAGTAGAAATTGAAGTTTTGCAAGACAAATTTGGACATGTTTAGGGACAAAGGGAAATTACTGTAATACAAAAAAAGAAAGTTCTGATTTGTATCAGATATTTTTGCCCAATTTGTGTTTTTTTTTTTTACTCCGCAATATCAACTGCTCATACATAACTTGGCTTACTGAAAGCATCTGCCCCAGATCAGAAAATTAACCAACCTACCTCTAATGTTGTGTTTGGTTGAAGGATTTGGAAAAGGAAAGGAAAAAGTTAGGTGAAAAATGAATAAAATATACTTACATTTCACCTAGTTTCACACACCTTTTCCCTTTCCCTTTCCCTTTCCCTTTCCAAATCCCTCTCCAAATCCCCTAACCAAACACAGCATAAAGGAGCACAACCTGCTTCTAACATAGACTTCTTTCTGCAACCATAGACAGACTAATTAAAACTGAATTGCAGTAAAGCATATTATCCAAATATTTCTTCAATATTTTTGTAGAGATTTTCCAAGACGAACACAACTGCCAATTGTCAGTGACTATTCTGAATGTGTTTCCAGGAATTTATTCTTGCTAATCCTTATTTCCAAACAAGCCATGCATTTGAAAAATATCCATCCATTACTTATTAATAACTCACCACTTCAATCGATTTTTTTTGTTTTTTGGGGTAAAATTTTATTTTTCCTAATAATACTAGATGAGCTAAAATATTTGAGGTTCACTCTGTTAGAATTGCTGTGACGTATTTGTCTGCTCAACTTGCAGAGATATAATGATAGAGTACTCAAAGTACATGTTGAGATTGGGGCTCACTTTGTTAGAATTGCTCTCAGAGGCCCTTGGTCTTAACTCAGATCACCTGAAAGACATGGATTGTGCTGAGGGGCTTTTCGTTCTGGGCCATTACTATCCTGCATGCCCAGAACCAGAATTGACTTTGGGTACTGGAGACCATGCTGACAGTGGCTTCTTTACTGTACTTCTACAAGACAATATGGGTGGCCTCCAAATCCTTCATGAAAATCAATGGGTTGATGTTCCCCCTCAGCCTGGAGCTCTGGTAGTAAACATTGCAGATCTATTGCAGGCAAGTCTATACATATAACACACTGAACTTGA
Source organism: Camellia lanceoleosa (assembly GCA_025200525.1). Classification (NCBI taxonomy): domain Eukaryota; kingdom Viridiplantae; phylum Streptophyta; class Magnoliopsida; order Ericales; family Theaceae; genus Camellia; species Camellia lanceoleosa. Next base: position 162,201,069 of record CM045766.1, on the reverse strand, counting down.
TGATTTATTTGCCTTGCTGTTTTGGTTTTTCTTTCTCTGTTTCAATAGCATATTCACAGATGAGGTCTCTTTAAAAATTTTAAGAGAGGGTATCCCTTGTCTGCTGATGACTTGAATCTACTGTCTCTTTATAATTGTGGCTCTTAGGGTGTGGCTTACACTAGGTTTGTTTTGGCGGAAAATATTAGAAAACTTTTCATTGCAACCTTGAAACTGATGTGCTTGTGGTTGTGGTGTGGTTGTGGTGGTGCCGGTGACAACAATGAAAGGTGGAAAATGTATAATGGGGACAGAATAACCAGTGATGTCAAGTCTTCATTTGCAATTTTTCCTGATATTGATGCCTCAAGTTAAAATTGTTTAATTTGTGCATGTATGGATAGGATGCATAAGCAGTCAAGTATGTCCATGCTTTCTATTGAAATAACTCATTTTTGTTAGCTTTGACATAGTAACTGGAGCAATGAACATTGATAGTGGAAGCCTATGTATGAAAAATGAAAATTTTCACATCCCAAGTATATGCATTATTTTATTGTTTTAATTCTTTATTTGAACATAGAGCACTCATTTATTTTGGTTTATCATGTTTTCCATTATGCAGCTCATCACAAATGACAAGTTCAAAAGCATCAATCACAGAGTACTCACAAAAATGTTGGTCCAAGAATATCTGTTAAGTAGTTTTTCAGAACACATTTTCGCGAAGGGGTTACATCAAGAGTGTATGGGCCAATCAAAGAACTGTTATCCAAAGAAAATCCTCCAATCTACCGGGACACCACGATTAAAGAATTCATCACGCACTATTACCAGAAAGGGCTTGATGGAACCTCTTCGCTGTCGCATTTCAAGTCGTGTAAGTAGGCTATGTAGATTTGGGATCAACTTTGGTTTGGTCTTGGTTAATCATTAGTTTGTTGTGAACATGTGATTATTGACCAGAGGTATTAATTAATCCATAGGGTTTTACTTGATGCTGAAACAAGGAAACATTGATAATATGATTGGAATAAGTTTCCCAGTTAAACAACTACAAAACTAATGGCTTGTGCATTTTGCAAGTCCAGTGGTTTTCTGCATATACATTTCATGATGTCAAGAATGCTTTTTAGAAAATGAATATAACATCCTATTGGGATGAATATTACCAACATTGTATGATCATGTTTTGTTTTTTCTAACAAAGTGGAGTATTTTTTACTTAATTAAAAAAAGAGTTTAGAAATCTGACTTTTATAGTAGCATGCAGCTGATTTTTGCTTTTGGTTTTGTTTTTCAAGAGCTAAATAAATACTGGATACGCCTTGTCATATTTGAATTTTTTAATCATTGATTATAGGTAATATTGCCTACAACAAAAATACTCTTCGATGGCTTATCTATTTGGTCACTCCGTACTTATAATTCAACCCAACCTAATCGAACAATTAAACATGACTTAAAAGTATTGGTTAACAATGTTCTAAGGTTCTTGTTAATGAATATCTTATTGCTTCAAATAGTTGTACATTTTGTAAGACACATTTTTATAGAGAATGTACAACTATTTTGAGTTCTTTAGTGTACTTATTAACAATATTCATGTTTTCAATATTTATATATTTTTCAAAGCACATACTGTATATAGCTATTTTGAACTTTTTAACCAGTGCTTTTTTGGGTACTCATGAACAAAATCCATATATAAATTATACAATTTAAAAATCTTTCTAGCACTTGATAGTTCAACAATATTACTGATGCTAACAAGAAAACTGTGTTAATAGGATTGGATGCAAATCAAGTGATTTTTTGCACATCTTTTGCATTATGTGAAAGCTCATACTTTTAAGCAGATGCATATAACATGCTATAGGGATGAATATTACCGACATATATAACTGATCATGTTTTGTTGCTTTTCCAATGAAGTAAAAAAAAAAGAAAAGAAAAAAAATATTGACATTTCTGTTCAATCATGGCAAAGTTCTTGAAGTATTGGAGGAAATTAAATATTGAATAGAGATTGAGATATTTGAATTATTTAGTTAATATTCACTACAAAATCACTCATAACTTCCTCCATTCCGAATAGAAGTTTGCACGATCCATTAATATCACTTTCCATTCACCATTTTGATATGCTCCAGCACAGCATATGTGCATTTAATGAAATTCAGAAAATGTTGTTATTGGTTGAGTTATGCTACAATAAATTTTTTTTTTTTTTTTGAACAGATGCTAGATTTTGTATGACAAATGCTAATAAGAATTGAGAAAAAATGTCTTGAAAAAGTGTAAAATTTTTTTAAAATTTACAAAAAGTGTATTAAATTTAATAATAAATACATGGAGATTGATATATCTTTTGTCATTTTCTTATTCCTAAGACACTTGTTAGGAAGACCGATTTTGTATTAGAGAAATCACAAGGTTGTTTGGTATTTATGGATAAGTGTGTTTATAATTTTTTACTTTTATTTATATCTTTATATTATTCCTGACATTTATGTAATTACATGAGTGGAAACTAATCCTTTTTTCCTAATTTAATAAATGCTGATAAAAGACTGTCAAGTTTAGCCAATTTAATAAATGCTGACATCTATACTATATATTAAGCAAAAGGATGTTTTTAACCCCAAGGCCTGTGGGAGTTCCAATCTCCTAATTCTAATTTTTTAATTTTTTGATTTAAAAAAAAAACCTCAGCATTTATTGACTTCTCCCAATCCAACCTCAGCCTTTATTGACTTTTCCCAACCCACAATCCCTTTTGACTTCTCCCATAATTATTGCAACATCCTTTTCAATTTCTCCCATAAACTATGGTTACACACAAAAATAAAAATAAAAAAAGATAAGAATTTAGCTATAGATCTCAAAAAGATATAACATCTAAATTTGAATTATGATTTAATAATATAATTATGTATTTTTTTTTTATGTATATCTATCAAAATTTTAAATCACTTAATGGGACAAATTAATCAATTTTTCAAAATTATTGATTTTTAATTTACAAAATAGATTAAAAAAAATTATTGACTGATTTATTTATTTAATAACAAAAATATTTCATAATCTCTCTCTCCTAATCTCTCTCACAAATTTTTTTAAAAAAAACATTAAAACTTACATTCATTTTCTCTTCCCCAAAAAATCAGATAGGAGCTCCAATCTCCTAATCCTAATTTTCTAATTTTTTTATTTTAAAAAAAAAACCTCAGCATTTATTGACTTCTCCCAATCCAACCTCAGCATTTATTAACTTTTCCGAACCCACAATCCCTTTTGACTTCTCTCATAATTATTTCAACACTCTTTTCAATTTCTCCCATACACTATGGTTACATACAAAAATTAAAAAAAAAAAAAAAAAGAATTTAGCTATAGATCTCAAAAAGATATAACATCTAAATTTGAATTGTGATTTAATAATATAATTATGTATTTTTTTTTATGTATATCTATCAAAATTTTAAATTACTTAATGGGACAAATTAATCAAATTTTCAAAATTATTGATTTTTAATTTACAAAATAGATTAAAAAAACTATTGACTGATTTATTTATTTAATAACAAAAATATTTCATAATCTCTCCCTCCTAATCTCTCTCACAAATTTTCAAAAAAATATATTAAAACTTGCATTCATTTTCTCTTTCCTAAAATATCAGATAATATTTTCTATTAAAGTTGTAGATATCTACCTATATTTTATATATTATATTATAACATAACAAAAAAAACTAAAAAACTAAAAAAAAAACTTTAAAGTTTATCTAAATAAATTTTAAATCAATAAAACTCACATGTCTATCACATATCTAACTCACATCATAACTTACCTAAATAATAATAATTAAAAAAAATGGAAACCACAGATAAATTAAATTTTAAAAAAAAAGATACCCACAACTCCATCTTAAATAAATTGAAAAAAAAAATACCCGAATAGAAACCACACAAAAATAAAAAGATATATCTATCTATCTATCTATATCTATACTATATATTAAGCAAAATGGAAATTTTAACCCCCAAGGCCTATGGAAGATTCAATATCTCAATCTGAATTTTTAAAATTTTTTTATTTAAAAAAATAAAAATAAAAACTCAGCATTTATTGATTTGGTCAAAATCCCTTGATTAGCATTTATTAACTTTTTTCAATTCACACATCTTTCCACATGCCTACAATTATTGATTTGGTCAAAATCCCCTAATCAGCATTTAAAATCCCTTATACAAATAATTATAGATACAATTTGTGTATAGTTACTGCAATACCCTTTTCAACTTCCCCCCATACACTATGATTAGTGATAAGAAAAAAATCTTAAAAAACATAATATATATATTAAAAAAAATCTAAAATAAATATAAATATTTATAATTATCCCGTACATAGCATGGGTGATAGGCTAGCTAACATTTGATCGGAAAGTTTTTGTATAGCGATAAAACCGCTATTAACATTTGATTATAATTTTTATATGGCTTTATAAACTTGGGAAAAGTATTTTTTGTGCGTCAAAATGTTCACATGCATTTTTTTGTTGGGCAACCTATAATTAAGATTTATTTCAGATTATTTATTCTGCAAAGTTATGATTGATATTTATATTTAATTTCTATCATATTTGAGTAGTTTACAAAATTAATATAAAAAACTCCAGTAGTTTCCAATTTTTTTTTTAATCAAATTTAAATATTTGGTCAGAGTTTTGTTTCGGCCTAAATTCATGCCTTCAACTTCAATGAATTTCATAAATAAACTCATTCAACTTGATTTAGTTCATGTTTGAAATATAATTTTACATTGAAAATTGTGTTTTTGAAACTTTTATCAAATTAGGCCTATTTTGAAAAGATGGTTATAATCAGTTTTTTTGGTGAAAAGCTGCTTATAAGCAGCTTTTTTGTGAGAAAGGAAGTGGGTTATAATCTGGGAAGTGGATTATAACCTATTTTCCAAAATAGGCCTTAATATGACTGCTGGTTTGAGGACTAAATATTTTAGTTAAAAAGTTAAAAAATTATTATAAATTGTTATGTCATTTTATCTATTTTTCTATATATATTTTTTTTAAAAAAATTAAAAAATTATTAAATTAGTCAATTCTCAAACGAAAAATTTGAGAATAATATAATCAGTGCCTTTGGCCTAATTTAAGACCTTGTTTGGAAAGTTATTTTTTTTTTGACTAAAATATAAAGTAAAAATCAATATATGTTATTTTATTTTTTATTTGATGAAAAAATTAGAATAATTTATATCAAATCAAGCTTGTGAATAATTGGAAATGGTCTTATTATTATTTTTTATATTTCTAATAAAGACCTTAATATTTAGTTGACTTCCAATATGAGTGATCCAAACAAACGAATAATGATACGCATTATAAAATAAATATCATAAATTTTTTTATAAAATTAATTTAAGAGTGATTGCATAACATATAATAAAATATTACAAATTAATTTAGGAAAACTTTCGTAAAGGCTTTTTATGATAATTCTTTTATGATGTCTTATACAGGAAATTTTAATATACACATTTTTAAAAAGAGAGAAACATATGCACCATTAGTTATGTCAATTTTTTATTTTAATTATGACTAATTTTCTTCTTTAGTTATGATATTATTTTAATTATGACATGAATTTTTTAATTATGACTCATATTATGTTTAATTATGATAATTTTATTTATTCTTTTAGTTATAACCTGTAAAATTAAAGTTAGATCATCTCCAATCCTTCATCTTTTGTTTAATCAAATTTAAATTTGATGAAAAATTGAACAAAATAGTGTTTCAACACTTTATCTTTTGTTTTATTAAATTGAGGACATCTCAAAATTTTCATTAAATTGAGAATATTGAAAATTTTCATCAAATTATTGTAAAGAGTCATCAATTCTTGAGTATCGGACAACTAGCCGAATGTCCCCTTCAACAATCTCCTTACAAATTTTTTTGGGAAGGTTGTCCTCCGGTAGTCCTTTCGGTTTACTAATAACTAGTATATCACCCGTGCTATGCACGGGATTAAATTTAAAAAAAAAAAAACCATTCATAGTTATGTCAAACATATTTTTAAATTGTTAGCATAAAATATATGTAATTTTAAAGAAAATATTGACATTGCATAATTAAAGAAATAAAAATAAGAATTTATTACATTTGTTCGAAATTCACTGAATAAGTAAAACAAAAAATAACTAAAATCTAAATTGTTGTGGGCATTTCATCAGCATTCCTGCATTGTCACCATGATAGTTAGTATTATAATTAATGAACAACACAGATATTATGTATTTATAAAATGTTATAAAGTAAAAATGTTATACTTACATGTTTTTTTTTTTTTTTTAAACTTTTTGAAAGGTATAGACATTCTTCAGACCAATCTATATTTAAAACAAAGGTCATGCACGGTGCACAATTTAGTTGACGTGGCATTGTTGGTACAGGTATGATAAATGCATAGGCACGGTCTTGGCATGAAGCAATATAATCTTTAATCATTTTAATGCCATTATATTAAAAAATCAAATTATAATTTTTTTTTTGGCTAGACCAAATACAAATAAAAAAATGAGATAACTTCAATCATAAAAATCACAAATATTTTTATGCTATCTAACTATAATCATATTTTTTTCATAATAAAAAAAAATAATTGTAAAGAAGAACCATTAAAACAGTAAATAAAACGATTAAATCACATTTAAAAAAAGAACCATTGAAATAGTAAATATAAAGAATATTTAGAACCATTGAACAAATTATAATCACATTTTTTTTATGAGTGTTTATGTTTATCTAACTTCAATAACACAAATCACAATTTTTTTAATGCTGTTTAACTATAATCACATTTTTCTCATAATAAAAAAATAGTTGAAAAAAAGAACCATTAAAATAGTAAATAAAAAGATTATTTAAAACCGTTGAACAAATTACAATCACATTTTTCTTTTTGTGAGTGTTTATGTTTATCTAACTTCAATCATATTAAAAAATCAAATTATAAACAAAAGGAGATAATTTCAATAATACAAATCACAATATTGTTAATGTTATCTAACTACAATCACATTTTTCTCATAATAAATAAATAATTGAAAAAAAGAACCATTAAAATAGTAAATAAAAAGATTATTTAGAGCAATTGAACAAACTACAATCACATTTTTTCTTTTTGTGAGTGTTTATATTTATCTAATTTCAATCATATTAAAAAATCAAATTATAAGCAAAAGGAGATAATTTCAATCATACAAATCACAATTTTTTAATGTTATCTAATTACAACCATATTTTTCTCATAATAAAAAAAATAACTTTTAAAAAAGAACCATTAAAATAGTAAATAAAAAGATTATTTAGAAGTGATAATACAGTTCGTTCTCGTGGATGTGTCGGACTGACCCAAGTTCTTCGAGCTTAGGTCCAAATGGTCAAGCGTTCCGGGTGACCTGCAAACAAGTTCAACGGGGAACGGGGTAGTCCCCCAGTGAACCCTCCGACGAGCAAATCAGTAGAAGAAGTAGAGTATGTAAAGAGAGAGAGAGAGAGAGATAGAAACTTAACCTTCTTCTTGTCTTCGATGCTTGCTTATATCCTTTGATAATCATTTCACTGTCCCTTCCAACGTGCCCACATTGCTGAAAGCCTGTGCTGTAGCTTACCTTGTTTAGGGTAAGGGGGCACTGTTCCGATGGGGAGGTGTTGTCACAATAAATACTGTGATGGGCTGCATTAATGGTGATGTGTTGTGGCAATAACTTTGCAGATCTTTGTCTGTTGATGTGGCATGTCCTACACCTGCCACATGTCCGAATGTCATTGGCCCTTCACGCCCAGTTGGCTTCTAGCTGTCTTGGACTTTACCAACCGAGTTATGCAATGGGCTCCAAATGATGGGCTTAGGGTTGTTCACTATGGGCTGTAGCCTTTGTGGGCCTATCCATGTCAGTAGTCTCGCATTCCCGAGTGCAGCTTCAGTCCAACGAAGGGAATAGTAATGAGGAAGATGAGTCCGACCGTCAGGGGAGGCCGAGTTGGTGGACCAAGCGTGAGGAGTGCCAACCGCGAGGAGAGCTGAGTGGAAGGGCCGATGAGGAGTGTCGACCGCGAGGGAGGCCGAGCGGGTGGGGGCGGCTGTGAGGAGGGTCGACCGCGAGAGGAGCCGAGTGGAAGGGTCAACCGTGAGGTGTGTCAACTGCGGGGGAGGCCGAGTGGAAGGGTCGACCGTGAGGTGTACCGACCGCGGGGAGGCCGAGTGGAAGGGTCGACCGTGAGGTGTGCCGACCGCGGGGGAGGCCGAGTGGAAGGGTCAACTGTGAGATGTGTCGACCGCGGGGGAGGCTGAGCAGGTGGGGGCGGGGCTTGAGAGGCGGCGTGTCAGGTGATGATTTGAAGTGGAAAAGACAGGGTAAGGGGAGGAGACAGTGCATCGTGGTCGTGCATGTGGCAACATCTTGGGGGGGAAGTTAGGCGTTGAAGCAGAAATGAAACGATAGGTCATTATAGGTGTTGAAAAGGCAGTTTTGGCGGATGATTTGAAAAGTTTTCAAACTGGCGAAAATTAATTGGGATCCTTGGAATACGGGCAAACCGTGGGCTTTTGGCATCATTCGATTCACTTACTTGTTTACAAAAACTCAAAACATCCCAAGTATTAGTTCTTTTGTTGCTCACGATACACCTCTGTAACACTTTTTTAACTTTTTTGCACCTGCATCAGAAGTAATACGCAGACACACCATAGAAATGGCCCAAGAAGAAGCTGTGAATGTGAGGGTGAATCCACTTGGTGAGGATGATGCAGAGGAGTTAGCGGCACGGTATAGGACGGAGACGCGAATGGTGATGGTAGGGGAACCGGTGGTACGATCTCAGGCGTCCACCATGATAACGGTTCCAAGGCCAATAAGCCAGGTAGAGCCAAATCACTGGCACACAAGGGCAGACAGATCCATTCTTACTGCGGTGGAGTTGGAAGGGATAAGGAGGAGATACCAAATTCCCCTGGAAGTGGGGTTGAGGCTGCCGACATCTACTAAGAGGGCGTCGGATGTATGCCCGGGCGAATTCAGCTTATACGAGGAGGTGTTGCGAGGAGGTGTGAGGCTGCCCCTTCCTCAAGTAGTGGTGAACGTGTTGAATAAACTGGATACGGCGCCAGGCTAATAGATGCCAAATGCCTGGAAGATACTGATGGCGTGCGTGAGTTCCTGGCCGCAAGCGACCGGAGGGTTGGCCTTAACGGTGGAGGAGTTTTTCTCGTGTTACAAAGCCTCAGGCCAGCAGGACACTTGGGTTACGCTGCAGGCGGTGGCTGGACAAGGTCTTGTGGCGGGTCTACCATCTTTGGTTAAAGGCTGGAGGCCAAGATGGTTCTTTGTGGCGGAGAACGGCGGGGCAGGAGTTCGTACAACCTAGAAGGTGCCCACCAAATCGGTCGAACCCAAGCTGGACAAGGCGACTGAGGACCGAGTGAAGAGGGTGAGGGATTGGAGAGAAGAGAAAAGACTAAGGTGGGACGAACTTGTCCTGCCGTCGGTGCTGTTTGCCTGGAACTTAGGACCGTAGCCGCTGGAAGTGGGTTTAGAAAGGGAGGAGTTGGAAGTGTAGAGGAAGGCGGAGGAAGTGTAGAGGAAGGCGGAGGAGGAGGAGGAGGAGGAGAGCAGGTTGCTTGCGCTGGCGGACAAGTATAAGGAGTCTCAACTGGGGTCTGCTCCGAAACTGGTCGTGAGAGAGCGGATCCGACCTCGCCCAAAGCCATTGAGGGACAAAGACTTAGTCAGTTTTGAGCCTCGACTGCCCCCAAAGGATCCTGTGAAGGAACAGGCAAACAAGGAGGGAGAGGCTCTGAAGAAGAAGAAGAAGAGAAGTGCCCCTGAGGGGATTGCAGTTGAGCCTGGGCCAAAGAAGGCGAAGGTCGTCCCAGAGGGCACCCCAAAACAGTGGGGTCGCCCCAACACCGGAGGTTGTGGAGATCGCCCAGCCAGGTGGAGGTCGCGAGGGTCGCCAAGCACAAGGTGGGGTAGGCCGAACCAAGTGTGGGGGAGGGGACAGACCTAAAGGGGTCCTGCGCCCCTGAGGAGGTCGGTCTTACTATCATGATCTACCACGCCGGCAAAGGCGGTGGGCTGGTAAGAGAGAAGAAGGCCCAGCAAGAGCAGGTGCAGATCGCTTGGTGGCGATCGTGGAAGAGGTGGCCGTGCGCTCAGCAGCTGCCAGATTCAATGAGGCTGACCTGCTGCGGGGGTTATACTCTGCTCAGATGGAGGTAACTACCTTGGTAGGGGCCCTGCTGAGAAAAGTAGGGGCTGCAAAAGAGAAGGCAGATGAGACCAAAGCCCAGCTTGCGAAGTTGAAGAAGGAGAGCGCAAGTTGGGAGAGTGCCCACGCTGACCTGCAAGCGGCCAAGTTGGAGCTTGAGAACACACGCCGCCAGGTTGTGTCGCTCGAGTTCCAACTGGCCAGCGAGCGAAAGAAGTTGGAAGAGGCCCAAGCAGCCTGTGCGGTCGCCGTTGAACGACACGAAGAGGCAATGACCAATAATGAGGAGCTGGTGAGGCAGAAGGATGAGGCAGACGCTAAGGTTGGCGTTCTGCAAAAGGAGCTGGAGGGCGAGCGTGTCAAGGCGGTGGAGGAGAGGGAGAGCCTTCGTAAGGAGTTGGAGGCTGAGAAAGACAGGGCGACTGTTGAAAGGGACACTCTGCAGAAGGAGTTGGAGGCAGAGAAGGCGAGGGCAGCTGCTGAAATGGAGGCTCTGCAGAAAGAGTTGGAGGCGGAGAGAGCGAAGGCAGCCTCTGAGAAGGCGATTCTGCAGAAAGAGTTGGACGAAGAAAGGGCGAAGGCGGCCTCTGAGAGGGCGGCCTACCCCGATCTGTACGTCGCAGCAATTGATCAGTTCAAAGGATCACCTGAATTTCAGATGGCAGTAGATGCTGCGATCGCCCGCAGCTTGGCGAGTGAGGAAACTGGAGGGGCGGGCCCATCGAGGACGACTGCTGGAGGAAGGACTGAGTTTGAAGTTATTGAAAGCTTCCAGTAGTCAGATTTTTATAAACACGAAATGGCTGAGTACAAGGACAGCGGCTGGAAGATGTTCAAACGTAGAGCTGAAGAGCTCTTCCCAGGCATAGACCTTAACAGTGTAACAATTGGCGAAGACGATGTGGCCCAAACCCCCCTGGATGAAGGCATTGAAGAAGATCTTGTATCCAGTGAAGAGGAGTGATTGGGGAAGAAGAAGAAGAGCTTTTTTTTTTTTTTTTTTTTTGAATTGATGTAATGAACTTGTGTATACATTTGTGAATGAATAAAATTCAGCTGTGTTTTCAGTCAATTGCTTTTGCTTGTGTATAAATTAGTGTGAACTAAATTCAGGAACTTCTTAATGCAGTGTGAAATTGGACTTGTATAAAAATTTAATGCAGAGTAAAGTAAAGAACTCCTTAATGCAGAGTGGAATTTAAAATGTGATAAAATTATGTATCTGTGCTTGCCACATTGCTGAAATGGATGAGAGTGGTTTATTTTAGTCGTGCAGGATGGGGAAGGAGATAATCTAATTAGTGAAGGAAAAATGTAAGAACGTCTTGGGAATTTTACTAAGTAAACAGTGGGGTAAAAACTTCAACCTGGACCTGTGACTGAGTGTTTTACTAAGGCCATAATTATGAAGTTTCACTGATGCTGCAAGTGACTCAATCTTGGACTTGGAAATGATGTTGTAAGTAGATTAGTCTGGACCTGGAATGGCGGTACTCAGTCTGGTTGAGACTTGTGACGCTTGGTCTGGGTGAGGATTGGCCTGGCCGAGTGGATCAAGCTCAGTTTGACTGAGGCTTTTGGATGCTCAATCTGGCTGAGGCTTTTGGTGCTCAGTTTGGCTGAGGCTTTTGGATACTCAGTCTGGCTGAGGCTTTTTGTTGCTCGGTCTGGACGAGGCCTTTGGATGCTCAGTCTGGCTGAGGCTTTTGGATGCTCAGTCTGGCTGAGGCTTTTAGTGCTCAGTCTGGCTAAGGCTTTTTGGTGCTCAGTCTGGACGAGCCCTTTGGATGCTCAGTCTAGCTGAGGCTTTTGGATGCTCAGTCTGGCTGAGGCTTTTTGTTAGTGCTGTAATCAAAACATCATTGAGACACCATGTAGATAACTGAGATATCAAAAGGTTTCATTGCATGAGAGGATAACAAGAATGTTCAAGCTTGTGAATTTGCCGAAAAATACACAATTAACTGAGCAATACAAAAGTAGTGGTTTATTGAAAGTAACGTTTCAGGTGTTTGGCATTCCAAGGGTGCGGGAGGTCTCGACCTTCCAAATTCTGAAGTCGGTAAGTGCCTGGACGCGGTCGGGCTTTCACAATGTAAGGTCCCTCCCATTTGGCTGCCAATTTACCCTCAGTCGAATTTTTGGTGGCAAAAGTGGCTTCTCTCAAGACAAGATCCCCAACAGCGAACTCCCTTGGTCGGACTTTGCGGTTGTAGTATGTTCTCATTTTCTGTTGGTATGAGGCCAATCTGACAGCAGTTGTCTCCCTGAGTTCTTCAATTAGGTCCAGGTCTGCCCGACGGAGTTCTTCGATAAGTGTTGGATCTGGATGTAAAACCCTAGGGGTAGGCAGACCGATTTCCACCGGAATAACCGCCTTAGCGCCATATGTTAGGCGAAAAGGGGTTTCCCCAGTAGGAGTCCGAGCGGTGGTGCGGTAAGCCCATAGCACATTCGGTAATTCCTCAGCCCACAGTCCCTTAGCAGCTTCAAACTTAGTCTTGATGATCTTTAGGAGGGAGCGGTTGGTGACCTCAACTTGGCCATTGGCTTGGGGATGATCGGGGGAAGAGAAACATGGTTGAATCTGGAGGTCGGCACAGAACTTCCTGTACTTGGCGTTGTCGAATTGTTTGCTGTTGTCGGAGACAATGGCCTGAGGGACGCCGAATCTGCAAACGATCGACTACCAGATGAACTTGGTTGTATTTCGCTCGGTGATGGTTGCAAGGGGTTCTGCCTCTACCCACTTGGTGAAGTAATCAATGGCGACAATCGCGAACTTGGTCTGGCCTCGGCCGGTGAGAAGTGGACCAATTAGGTTGATTCCCTATTTAGCGAACAGGTAGGGGCTGCAGAGTGTGATCAATTCAGTGGGAGGAGCGTGGGGGATGTTGGCAAAGCGCTGACACTTATCGTATTTGAGCACGAAATCAGTGGCATCTTGATTGAGAGTTGGCTAGAAGTAACCAGTACGGAGTATTTTGTGGGCTAAAGACCTGCCGCCTGAATGATTACCACAAATTCCCTCATGGATTTCTTGCATTACATAGGTTGCTTGAGCCGAGTTGAGGCATCGCAGATATGGTCGTGAAAAACCACGTTTGTACAAGACGCCACTGACCAGAACGTAGTTAGACGACCGAGCCCTGACCTTGGCGGCCTGCTGTTGGTCATCTGGGAGTTCTTCTGTTGTCAAAAATAGGAAGATGTCGGAGGCCTAGGGGATGGGTTCATTTTGGAGGAACTACATTTCTTGTAGGTCAGGTGAGATGGCCGGGTGGGCTAGGTATTCGAGGCGGACTCCATGGCTAAGATCGGACTGGTCTGCAGAGGCCAACTGAGCCATCTCATCTGCCTTGGAGTTTTCCGCCCGAGGTATGTGCTTGATGTGGAAGGTATTGAAGAGGCGAACAAGGGGGAGTGCCATATCCTTGTAAGCCCACATTATGTCCTCTTTGGCGTCGAATTCTCCCGTAATCTGGCCGACGATGAGTTGGGAGTCACTGAAAACCCGAATGTGGCTGACACCAATGTCTTTGGCAAGGCGGAGTCCTGCTATCAATGCCTCATATTCGGCCTCGATGTTGCTGGCATCAAACAAGAAACGGAGAGCACATTTGAAATAGCCATCCTCAAGGGAGGTGAGGATGAGGCCAGCCCCACTACCTTTCCTGCGGGATGACCCGTCGACGTTGAGAGTCCAAGAATGGGGGTCTTCAGGCTCAACAGGAGTTGATAGGGGTGGAGAGGCAGTGGTTGGGGTAGAGTTGGTGAACTCCAGGATGAAGTCGACTACGGCCTGTCCCTTGATTGCTGTTCGAGGGTAGTAGGAGATGTCAAACTGGCTGAGTTCTCATCATCCATCGCATAAGCCTACCGGAGAGTTTTGGTTGCTGCATGACCTTCTTCAGGGGTTGGTCAGTGAGGACCACAATGGAATGGGCTTGGAAGTAAGGACAGAGCCGTTTGGAGGCGGTGACCAAGGCCAGGGACAACTTTTCTAGTAATGGGTAATTCTGCTCCACTTCCCTGAGAGCTCGACTGATGTAGTAGACCGGCCGTTGGACTTAGCCGTCTTTCTTGATAAGAGCTGCACTGACTGCGGTGCTCGACACTGCTAAATAGAGGAAGAGAGGCTCGCCGGTAACTGCTTGTGAAAAGAGGGGAGGATTGGCCATGCATTGCTTTAGCTACTGAAAAGCCTCTTCGGATTCAGTTGTCTATTCAAAAGTCTGCCGAAGAACTTTGAAGAATGGTAGGCACTTATATGTTGCGCGAGAAATGAAGCGGTTGAGGGCCGCCACTTGGCCGGTGAGCCTTTGAACTTCCTTAACCGTTCTGGGTGACTGCATCTCAACCAAGGCCTTGATCTTCTCGGGGTTAGCTTCAATGCTGCGCTGGCTGACCATAAAACCCAAAAACTTTCCAGATCCCATGCCGAAGGTGCACTTCTCTAGGTTGAGCTTCATCTGATACTTGTGAAGGGTGGCGAAGGTCTCTCGTAGGTCGGTTAGATGATCAGTAGAGAGTTTGCTCTTGACCAGCATGTCGTCGACATATACTTCCATATTCTGACGTATTTGTTGATGGAAAACAACATTGACCAATCGTTGGTAGGTGGCCCCAGCATTCTTCAGTCCGAATGGCATCACACAGTAGTGGTTGGTGCCTTGGTCGGTAATAAAGGATGTGTGTTCCCGATTGGACGGGTGCATTAGGATTTGGTTGTATCTAGAGAAGGCATCCATGAAGTTGAGCATTTGATGACCGGCTGTTGCGTCGACCAGCAGGTCTATGTGGGGGTGAGGATAGCTGTCTTTGGGGCAAGCTCGGTTTAGGTCAGAGTAGTCGACGCACAGTCGCCATTTGCCATTGTTCTTGCGGACTAGGACCATGTTTGACAACCATTTAGGATAGTCTACATTTTTGATGAATTGGGCCTCAAGGAGCTTGTCGACCTCTGCGGCTATAAGAGTATTGCGCTCCGGATGAAAGATGCGCTGCTTCTGACGGTACGGTCGGAAATGGGGTTCAATACTGAGGCGGTGAGTTATGAAGGAGAGGTCAATGCTCGGCATGTCGGAGTGGGTACAGGCGAACACATCATTGTGCTCGGTCAGGAGGGCAGTAAGGTCGGTCTTTGCTTGGGGGGAGAGTTGACTGCCGATCTTGGCAGTTTTCATTGGGTTGGTGGGGTCGATGGAAACCTCAATGAGCTCCTCAACAGGTTCTCCTCTGACCAGCTCATCCTCATCTCGGACGTCAAGTCCTTCAATGATCATGGTCTCCTTCAGCTTGACTTCCTTGAGTGAGGCGACATAGCATTCTCTAGCCACGGTCTGTTCTCCCCTCACTGTTCTGACCCCGAGATCGGTAGGAAACTTAATGGCCAGGTGGTAGGTGGAGGTGATAGCTTGGAAAGCGTTGAGGGCAGTGCGACCAAGGATGATGTTGTAAGCAGAGGGACAGTCAATAATAAGGAAGGTGAGTAACTTCGTGGTCTGCCGTGGGTACTCGCCGAGGGTGATGGGGAGATCGATGGAGCCGATGGAGGTCACCCGGTCGCCAGTGAAACCAACCAAAGGAGTTTGGAGGGGAGACAGACTTTCCTCCCCAATCTTGAGTTGGCGGAAGCAGTTGAGGAATATGATGTCTGAAGAACTTCCATTGTCGATGAGAACTCGTCTCCACTACTTGGGCTGTTTGGAGGGCCGGTCTACCGTGGCGACTGCCTTGTCTGAGCCCTGCCTTATTTTTCTGAGTTCTGCCCTCTAAGCCGAGTGGATGGTCCCCCGCAAGAAAGTCCACCTGAAATAACTCTAATTTCACCAACAGGCGGGAGTGGATTACCCTGTGGTTGAGGTTGTTGTGGAGGTTGGTCATGGCCTTGATTAGGTTGGGCCGTCTGCCGGCGGTTGTCTTTGTGGGGCTCGGTCCTTTGCCTCTGCTGGGGGCGAGTGTCCGTGAACCGGCTGAGGTGTCCCTGACGTATTAGGGTCTCTACCTGATCCTTGAGGTTGATGCAGTCATTAGTGTTATGGCCATCGTCCTGGTGGAAACGGCAATATTTGGACTGGTCTTTTCGAGTGGAAGGGGTCCATGAAGGCAGGGGCCATTTGAGGGGGTAGTCCCGTTGGATCTGATTAAGGACGTGTTCCATGGGAGAATTGAGAGGTGTGTACCGCTTCCGAGCAAGCCTTGATCGGTAGTCTTGACCGTCACCGAGGAGATCGATCGTTATAGTGGGGTGTTTGGCTATTATACTGGGCGTTCTTGGGTTCTGAGTCTTTTCTCTTATCTTTGGGGGTGGGGTTTTTAGGTATTGGATCCTGCCGAGCGGCCAATGAATCTTCTGCATTCATGTATTTTTGGGCTTTGGAGAGTAAGGCTGCCATGGAGGTCGGGGGGTTTTTAGAGAGGGAGAATAGGAAATCGGACGACCGCAGACCGGCCATGAAAGCCGTGAGGATGACCTTGTCGTCGTTTTCCGCTACTTGTAGGGCTTCGGTGTTGAAGCGAGTAACGAAGCTGCGCAGTGATTCCCCCTCGATCTGACGAATGTTGAGGAGTTGGGTGGCCGGGCGTCGCTGGCGCTGGGCTCCAATAAAATGGCTCAGGAAAGAGTCACTGAGATGCTGAAAAGTGGAGACGGAGTCTGCCAGAAGTGGTCATGAACCACGGTCGGTGACCCTTCAGTCACGGAAAGCTCGGTACATGATCTCGTCAGGGAAGGTATAGAGGATCATGAGGGTTCGGTAGGTCTCCAGATGGTCAACTGGATCCGTTGTACCGTCAAAAGAATCAATGGTGGGCATCTTGAACTTGGCGGGCAGGGGTTTGTCTCGGATGGAGGCAACAAATGGTGAGTTTGCCGTGGTGGAGGGTTTATGCTGGATGTTCTGCAGAACCCCTTGGAGTTGAAGCTTCATAGCTCGGAGTTCAGCGTCCCAGAGGGGAATGTTGTCGCCACCAGAGGGAGACAGGTGTTGGACGCTGCTGGCTTCTCCTTCGGGGGCCGGTGCCACGACCGATGGGTGTGGGGGTGGAGGTGGTGGATTTATATGTGGGAGGGGAGGTTGCAAACCTTCCAAATTAGGTGGATAGGATTGCGGGACAGTATGGCTCGGGGCTCGTTTTTGGCTGGGTGGGATATTTGGAGGTGGTGGTGGAGGCATAGGAAGGTTTCTTTGGAGTAAAGCATTTATTAGGGCCTGGTTTTGCTCGGCCATACGGTTAATGCTGTTGGTAAGCTCGATGAAATACTGAGGTGGGTTGTTTGGATTTGGAGGGTTGGTCTGATGGTCGGTAGCATTATGGTGAGAAGCCATGGATCTAGTCGTGACCATACACTTTGATGGGTAGGAGGAAAAGGTTGTTGGGACAGGGCCTCTGGCGATAATGAGCATAATTGGCGCACGGATAAAAGCACTTCCCACAGACGGCGCCAACTGATAATACAATTCGTTCTCGTAGATGTGTCGGACTGACCCAAGTTCTTCGAGCTCAGGTCCAAATGGTCAAGCCCTCCGGGTGACCTGCAAACAAGTTCAACGGGGAACGGGGTAGTCCCCCAGTGAATCCTCCGACGAGCAAATCAGTAGAAGAAGTAGAGTATGTAGAGAGAGAGAGAGAGAGAGAGAGAGAGAGAGAGAGAGAGAGAGAGAGATAGAAACTTAACCTTCTTCTTGTCTTCGATGCTTGCTTATATCCTTTGGTAATCATTTCACTGTTCCTTCCGACGTGCCCACATCGCCGAAAGTCTGTGTTGTAGCTTACCTTGTTCAGGGTAAGGGGGCGCTGTTCCGATGGAGAGGCGTTGTCGCAATAAATGCTGTGATGGGCTGCATTAATGGTGATGTGTTGTGGCAATAACTTTGCAGATCTTTGTCTGCTGATGTGGCCTGTCCTACACCTGCCATATGTCCGAATGTCATTGGCCCTTCACGCCCAGTTGGCTTCCAGCTGTCCTAGACTTTACCAACGGGGTTATGCAATGGGCTCCAAATGATGGGCTTGGGGTTGTTCATCGTAGGCTGTAACCTTTGTGGACCTATCCATGTTAAGAAGCATTGAACAAACTACAATCACATTTTTCTTTTTGTGAGTGTTTATGTTTATCTTACTTCAATCATATTAAAAAAATTAAATTATAAACAAAAAGAGATAATTTCAATCATACAAATCACAATTTTTTTAATGCTATCTAACTACAATCATATTTTTCTCATAATAAAAAAAATAACTGAAAAAAAGAACCATTAAAATAGTAAATAAAAATATTTAGAAACATTGAACAAACTACAATCACATTTTTCTTTTTGTGAGTGTTTATGTTTATCTAACTTCAATCATATTAAAAAATCAAATTATAAACAAAAAGAGATAACTTCAATCATACAAATCACATTTTTTTTAATGCTATCTAACTACAATCACATTTTTCTCATAATAAAAAAAATAATTGAAAAAAAGAACCATTAAAATAGTAAATAAAAAGATTATTTAGAAGTATTGAACAAATTACAATCACATTTTTCTTTTTGTAAGTGTTTATATTTATCTAACTTCAATCATATTAAAAAAAATCAAAATATAAACAAAAGGAGATAACTTCAATTATACAAATCACAATTTTTTTAATGCTATCTAACTACAATCATATTTTTCTCATAATAAAAAAAATAATTGAAAAAAAAAAACGATTAAAATAATAAATAAAAATATTATTTAGAACCGTTGAACAAACTACAATCACATTTTTCTTTTTGTGAGTTAACTTCAATTATATTAAAAAATAAAATTATAAACAAAAGGAGATAACTTCAATCATATAAATCACAATTTTTTTAATACTATCTAATCATCATCAATAATTAAAAAAATCAATCACAAATTAAGTCAATTGATAATTAAAAAACTCAATAATTTATTTTTCAAAAAACATAGTGAGTTAAAAAGTTCAATTACAATTTTTTTTTTTTTTGTCAAAATACAATCTAATCATCATCAATAATTGGTACATTATGTGACTTTAATGAGTACAATCCATTTTGTTTTTCAAAAAACACAGTAAGTTAAAAATCAAATCACAAATTAAGTGAATTGATAGTTAAAAAAATACAATAATTTTTTTTCAAAAAACAAAGTGAGTTAAAAAAATCAATTATAATTTTTTTTTCAAAATACAATCTAATCATTATCAATAATTGGTACTAATCAAATCAGAAAAAAATCAAATCAAATCACAAATATTTTTATGCTATATAACTGCAATCATATTTTTTTCATAAATAATTGTAAAGAAAAACCATTAAAACAGTAAATAAAATATTAAATCACATTAAAAAAAAAAAAACCATTGAACAAACTACAATCACATCACATTTTTCCCATAATAAAAAAAAATAAATAAATGAAAAAAAGAACCATTGACTAACTACAATCACATTAAAAAAAAGAACAATTGAACTAACTACAATCACATTTTTTTCTTTGTGAGTATTTATATTTATCTAACTTCAATCATATTAAAAATAAAATTAAAATAGTAAATAAAAAGATTAAATAACATTAAAAAAAAACCATTGAAGTAACTACAACAATCATATTAAAAAAAAGAAGCCATGTAACAAACTACAATCACATCACATTTTTTCCATAATAAAATAAATAAATGAAAAAAAGAACTATTAAACTAACGATAATCACATTTAAAAAAAAAAGAATCATTCAACTAATTATAATCATATTTTTCTCTTTGTGAGGGTTTATATTTATCTAACTTCAATCATATTAAAAAATCAAACATAAAATTAAAATAGTAAATAAAAAGATTAAATAACATTAAAAAAAACCATTGAAGTAACTACAACAATCATATTAAAAAAAAAAGAGCCATTGAACAAACTACAATCACATCGCATTTTTTCAATAATAAAATAAATAAATCACTACACGAAAAGTGGGCTTAAAAGACGGAACTTTTTGCGATAGCACATTTGCCGTCGCAAAAAATGACTTTTTGTGACGGCATAACTTGCCGTTGCAAAAAAGACTTTTTGAGATGGCACAGCTTGCCGTCGCAAAAAATGTAATCTTTTGAGACGGCACAACTTGCTGTCGCAAAACATGTGAGTTGTTGAGATGGCACAACTTGCCGTCGCCAAAAAATGTGACTTTTTGAGACGGTACAGCTTGTCGTCGCAAAAAATGTAACTTTTTGAGACGACACAACTTGCTGTCGCCAAAAAATGTGACTTTTTGAGATGGCACAGTTTACCGTCGCAAAAAAATGTGACCTTTTGAGACGGTACAACTTGCCGTCGCAAAAAAAAAATGTGACCTTTTGAGACGGCATGTGCCGTTGCAAAAAAAAAAAAAAAAGACTTTTTGAGATGGCACAACTTGCGGTCGCAAAAAATAGAGTTTTTGCGACGGTACCAACTACAGTCGCAAAAAAAAAAAAAAGAGTTTTTGCAACCGTAATAGGTACTGTTGCACACAAAAAAAAAAAAATAGTAAAAAATATATATATATATATATATTATGGCTTTGAGACAACTTCATATATATAGTCACAAAATGGTTTAAATAAATGCAACGCTATTTTTCTGTCTAAAAAATAAAAATAAAAATAAAAAATAAAAACGACGTCGTCTTACTTTTTTGAACATTTCTCTTTTCACCCATTTTTTCATCTTTCTATCTCTCTGTCTTTGTCTCTGTCTCTGTCTCTCTTCTCTCTCTCTCTCTCTCTCTCTCTCTCTCTCTCACTCATCACTCTTCTCTGTTTGTCTGTCTCTCTTTCTCTCTGTGTCTCTCCTCCATCTCTTTTTTGTCTATCTCTCTCATCTCTCTATGTCTCTATTCTCTCTCTCTTCTCTTTATTTCTCTCGCTCATCTCTCCATGTCTCTCTCTCGTTTATCTCTTTTCACTCTTTTTTGTTCTCTCTCTCTCTCTTTATCTATATCTTTTTACCCATTTTTTCATCTTCTTCTCTCTCTCTCTTCTATTTCTCTCTCTCACTCATCACTCTTCTCTTTCTGTCTATCTGTCTCTCTCTCTCTCTCTCTATGTCTCTCACTCATCTATTTCTTCTCTCATCTTTTTTCTCTCCATGTCTGTTTCGTTCATATCTCTTCTCTTTATCTCTCTTATCTCTCTCGCTTATCTCTCTTCTCTCTATCTCTCTCTCCGTCTCTCTCGTTCATCACTCTTCTCTATATGTCTCTCTCCCTTATCTCTCTTCTCTCTATCTCTCTCTCTCTCTCTCTCTTTGTCTCTCTCGTTCATCTCTCTTCTCTTTCTGTCTTTTTTTTTGTCTCTCACTCTCTATCTCTTTATCTTTTTGTCTCTCTTTCTCATTCTCTCTCTCTTCTGTTTCTCTCTCTCTCTCTCTCTCTCTCCCCCACTGTGTTCGCATTGCTCACTCTCTCTTTTCTGTCTTTTCTATTTACCGAGCTCCTTTTCGATTTATCTATCTTCTACAAGAAAATGCACTTTTAGCGACCACTTTGTCTCTCTCTCATTCATCACTCTGTCTCTGTCTATCTGTCTCTCTGTCTCTCTTTGTCTTTCTCCTCTATCTATCTCTCACTTATCTCTCTATCTCTCACCACCCATCTCCTTTACCACCTTCACTACTACTGCAAACGCCATTCCGCTACCACCATTATTACCACTGTCGCCACTTCACCTCTACAACTACCATTATTACTACCATTGCCACCACTCTACTGCCACCACTCTACTACCACCACTACCACTACTGCCACTACTACTACCATTATCTCTCCTTCACTGCTGCTACTCCATCTACTCTACCACCACCACAACTTCACCACTAATCTCCTTCGCCATCACCACTACCACCACCGCCACCATCATCTCTTATCCACCACCTTCACCACTACTGCCGCTTCCTCTCCTTTACCATAAAAAACTAGTTCATGATTTTTAATAATAAAAAAAATGGGCCGTAGAAAAATATTTTTCATTGACCACAGAAAATTAACTTTTATTTTAGTAGAAAATATTTTTCATTAAAATATTACCATTACTTCTACCAAATAAAAAATAATAATATTTTTTTTATTAAAATAAAAATGAAACAAATAAATTTTCAATCTTAGTAACTAAAAAAAAAAAGAAATTTTTTAAAAAAAATTCATTAACTACAAAAAATATATATATTTTAAAAAAAAAAAAATTTTTTGACGACGGCAACCCTCATCGCAAAAAAAATAAAATAAAATTAAACGGCATTATTTTATTATTTAAATTTTATTTCTGACTCAAAAAAAAATTTTATTTTTTATTCCCGCCCCTTTATTTCCCCCCCCCCCAAAAAAAAAAAAACAAAAAATCCCCAATCTCAAATCGAAAAATCCCTAATCTCTTCTTACCCTCCTCTCTCTCTCTCTCGATCGACGGTGAGCGACGTCGGAGCAGGGTCGTCATTCGAGGAGGAGCAGCGTCGTCGTCGTCGGAGCAGCAGATCTTTCGATGTTGCCTGGCCTCACCAAGTCCTACCCTGTCACTCCTTGTCTCCGCCTCACCTACGAAGATGTATGGCTCAGATCTTCCGATGGAGTTCGCCTTCACGCCTGGTTCATCAAGCTTTTCCCTGATTGCCGAGGTCTCTCTCTCTCTCTGTGTGTCTCTCTTTCTCTCTCTATATATATATGATCAGCAACATATATGCCACTTTGATTATTTGTTCTTTAAATATTCTTGTTAATATCAGTCAGTTTGGAAAATTCATGTAATTTGGATCTGAAATATAGTTTATCACCATGAATTTGTTGTCCATATTCTATTTAATTAAAGTCATTCTGAATTGTTTTCGAATTTAATTTCAATTTTGCTTGTAATTTTTTTCTCATTTTCTTGATGTGATTTTGAAAAGTAGAGAGAGGTGATTGGTTAGCGCTTTTGTCTCAACTAGGCTATGAGCTTTGTGTTGTGATGATTTCATTTTCTATAAAAATAAAAAATAAAATAAAAAATCAATAAATTATAGGAGTTTTTAATTTAAATTTCCTCACATTAGGATTTTATAAAATAAAGCACCTACAACATTTTCATAGTAATTGGGATTTCTCAGCATTTTTATAGATAAATTTTCAGTTTTTCTTAGAGAAATTAACTCTTTACAAAAAAAATTCTCTAATAATATTATTGAGAACCTTAACTAATAAAATAATATATACATTGGACCTCTCCTACTATTTAATTTTTTTTTTTTCACTAATTTTTTCTAAATTATATTGACACTCTGATATTTAAAAAAAATACAATTAACTTTTATAAATTTGGTCTAATTATAAGATGCTCCTATAAGTTCTTAATGCATGTGATTTTAATTTTAATAAAAAAAAAATATAATTATATCAAATTTATGAAGTTTAATATTATTTTAGAATTTAGAATAATTTATTATTATTATTTTTTGAGTTGGTTAAGATGGTTGATCTGTATTTTGTTGACAATTATGTTGAGTGATGCACACGGCTTTGAGATCTATAAACAAAATTTTCTCTTTAATAATACTAGTCTATATATATATATACAAACATACATACATATATGTACATGATATATCATAAAGAATAGATAGGGAAGAGCTATAATTAGGCTTCTGCTATACAAAAGTAGAAGTCTTTTGAAGTTAATGAAAGCTCTCATGATAATTTGGCATCTTAAATGTTTAGTGTAATAATGGGTACTAATTATTATTAGGAACATTCATTCTTGATTGGTTGCAATCTGTAGGATATTCTAAGGATGCTGTTGCTTTTCACTGCAGTGTGTATTTTGTTCTAATAATATTTTACATGTTTGTGAGCATTATAGAATAGTATAAATAAATAAATATTGTCACAGAATTTGATTTTTATTGTAGACAACTGTAGATATAGATGTTTTCAATAGGATTTGTGTCAATAATTTAACTGGATTACATTTTTTTTTTTTTTTCTGTTGGTAGATTGGTAGTTTAAAATGGAAGAGGACAAAGAAGAAGTCAAGTCATTCAAAGATTTGGGAGTATGTGACCAATTGATAGAGGCTTGTGATAGTCTAGGCTGGAAACACCCATCCAAGATACAGGCTGAAGCTATTCCTCATGCACTGGAAGGTTTTCTTTGTTTCTTCATCTCACACTATACATTCCTTATCAGGATCTTGTTTGTTAAGAGGACCATTTCATTTGCAGTATTTTTCTAAATATAATATTTTTTTAAGCAATCCATACTTTATGGGCCAATTTTTTTTCTCAGTTTATTCAACTTGCCGATTCTGCTGTATGGATTGTGTTTCTAGGAAAGGACTTGATTGGGCTTGCACAAACAGGATCTGGTAAAACTGGAGCTTTTGCACTCCCCATTCTCCAGGCCCTTTCGGAAACTCCTCAAGCATTTTTTGCTTGTGTGCTCTCCCCAACACGGTTTGTCATCTGATTCATTTGTTTGTTTGCAAGAAGAAAGCTTATTTGTAGATAACCTTTAATACAATATTTATTCAGTTTTCTTTTCCTTATTTTAGGGAACTTGCAATCCAGATTGCTGAACAGTTTGAAGCTTTAGGATCTGGCATCGGTGTAAAGTGTGCTGAACAGTTTGTTATCTACGAAGAATGATGAGAAAAACATTTCATTTTGATTTATGTTATTTTGAATTATGAACAAAATCATGTATTTAAACATTATATATGTATTATGGAACATTATGTAGTGAGATAATTTTGTTGATGCGTAATTATGAATGGAAGAATATTTTATTATGGAGAAATTATTATTTTTATATAGAAATTTTTATATTATTATGTAATTATTATGGAGAAATTTTAATATTTTTAATAATTTTATTGTAGGATGTATTTTTCTTTTTGTGTGACGAAAATACACCGTCGCAAAAAATAAAAAATTTTAATATTTTTATTGATTTTGTTACAGGTTTTACTTTTTGTGACGGTACTAAACTGTTGCAAAAAATAGAAATTTTATTATTTTTTTAATATTTTTTGCGACGGCAGTACACTGTCGCAAAAATAGAAATTTTCACATTTTTAATATTTTTTGCGATGGAACCACACTGTCGCAAAAACAGTGTTCTCCCTGTTGCAAAAAAACAAAGACTATTAGCAATGGCTTTTTTTGCCGTCTCAAATAACATTTTTAGCGACGGTAAAATAGTGCCGTCGCAAAAAGTTAAGAAATTTCAAACATTATTAGCGATTGCAAAGTGCCGTCGCAAAAGGAAAAAATGCCGTCTCAAAACATTAGTGACGGCACTGTGCCGTCGCAAAAACTCTTTTGCAATACCCTTAGTTGCGACCCCTCTCTTGCTGTCGCAAAAAGTCATTCGCCGTCGCAAAAAGCTGAAATATTAGTAGTGAATAAAAAAAAACTTATTAAACTAACTACAATCACATTAAAAAAAAAAAAGAATCATTCAACTAATTATAATCACATTTTTTTCTTTGTGAGGGTTTATATTTATCTAACTGTAATCATATTAAAAATCAAATTATAATTTTTTATTCGCTAGACAAATTACTAATATTTTTATGCGCTATCTAGCTATAATATTAAAACAGTAAACAAAAGGAAAAGTTAAGAAGAAGAAAATAAAAAGAAGACTTGCTATTTGCATACGTTACGTGGTTACTGAAGTTGAAAGTGTAGAAGTGAGAAGTCAAGAAGGAGAAAACAAAAAAAGAGACTCATTGTTTGCAATAGGTATTTGAAAAGTTAAAAAGAGTGTATGTATTGGAGAAATTAAAAAGATTTGAAAGAATTTAATAAGTGCTAAGTTTTTTTAAAAAAAAAAATCAAAAAAATTAAGAAATTAAAGTTCAGATATTATAACTCCCACAAAATTTGTAGGTTAGAGATAGATATAAATTAATAGATAGATATAGATATATATATATTTATATTTGTTTAAATTTTTTTGAATAAACAAGTTACTTGTTTTGGAAAAAGTACTGTAGTAATTATGAGAGAAGTCAAAAAGTCTTGTGTGTTGAGAGAAGTTAATAAATACTGAGGTCAATTTTTTTTTTTTAAAATAAAAAATTACAAAATTAGGATTGGCATATTGAAATTCTCACAGGCCTTGGGGGTTAAAAACCCATTTTGCTTAATATATAGTATAGATTTGATGAAATTTCATATCATTCTGTTGAAATGTACAGTATCAGATCAAATTTTTTTCATCAAATTTAATGAAAAATTTTA
Organism: Camellia lanceoleosa; assembly: GCA_025200525.1. Classification (NCBI taxonomy): domain Eukaryota; kingdom Viridiplantae; phylum Streptophyta; class Magnoliopsida; order Ericales; family Theaceae; genus Camellia; species Camellia lanceoleosa. The sequence continues at coordinate 162,174,540 of CM045766.1, read as the reverse complement.
AAGAAAACATTAGAGATCATCTTAAGAGCATCTCCAACACTTCAGTATTTTTTTCACCAAATTTGAGTAAAAAATGGCTAATTTTTTCAATCTGATAGCAGTTGTTCCAACGGTGCATAAAAAAAAAAGAATCATCCCGTGGGTCAACCGGTTGGTCGACCAGTAAGTCATTTTTTTTTTTTTTACCTTTTTGAATTGTTTGAACCCATCAATTTTTGAACCATTTGCATGAGTTAGTCGAGCGGTTGGTCAACCGGGTGGTCGACCAGGGGGTCGACCAGGTAATCGACCACCATGTGTAAAATTTTGACAAATTTCTGCTTTAACGACTATGCACAGTGCATTGGTAAAAGGAGCAACCTGTTCTCACTTTGATGAATTATTTTGATATTTATTTGCTGAAATCATTAAATCATTAAAAAGTGATTTTTTTTTACCAAAATTCAAATATGATGCCAAATTTAATGAACGTCAGAGATGGTCTAAAAGTATATATGCCCGTAGTGTTCACCCTACATTATTGTGAAAAAAACAGCTGGGACGTATCGTGTGCGTCTCTTTCAGCAAAGAGGTCTCAAATGGCCGGCGCCGGAGAACCCAACTTAACAGTAGCGAATTCGGCGACGGAAACTTCACCTCCCTACGACCGCTTCCAAGACCTAAAAACCTTCGACGAATCAAAAGCCGGAGTCAAAGGCCTCGTCGACGCCGGAATCGAAAAGATTCCCCGAATCTTCGTCCGACCCACCGACGAACTCGCCGGAGACTACCCAATTTCGGACACCCATCTTTCAATCCCTGTCATAGACATAGGATTCGACTCCAACCGTCGATGTACGATCGTCGACGGAGTCCGAAGGGCTTCGGAGACTCTGGGGTTCTTCCAGGTGGTGAACCACGGGATGCGCAGGAGCGTGTTGGAGGAGATGTTGAGGGCGGCGCGTGGGTTCAACGAGCAGAACAAGGAGGTGAAGATGGGGTTTTACTCGCGTGAGCTCGAGAGGAGAGTGAAGTTTGGGAGTAACTTCGATTTGTATCAGTCAAGATCTGCTAATTGGAGAGACACCTTGTTCTGTGCTATGGGTCCTGACCCTCTCGACCCACAAGAGTTGCCTGAGGTTTGCAGGTAGATCATCTCTATCCACCCACAAAGATGTAAGTCTGCATATATATATTTTCTTGCAAGCATTTGATTAAGATGACAATTTTATAAGAAAAAGATAATTTTTTTTTTTTTTTAAATTTAGTTACGGATAACTAACATATTTAATTTTTCTTATATATATTTTTTGTAGCAAGAAATTGAAAATTAGCTACAATGTTAATATGGGTTTTCTTCTTCTTGCCACCACTTTCAAGCTAAACAAACTCATAATTTTTTTTTTCTCTTTCCCTCACTCTATACTATTTTATCCTAAACAAACTAAGGCCAAAAGAAAAACAGAGATAGAATTTAGCTATTGAGTATTTTCTCTTAACCCAATTTACATAGTCACAGTTTTTCTTGTTTCTTCCTCTTTTTTCTCCCCAAATTTGGTCTGACTTATCCTAAATTTCTCTGTTTTTTGCCCAAATTCCGGTTGATAGACTGAACAGAATTTAAATTCTTTCACAACTCAGCTATTAGCTAAAGTTGGCGAATTTCTAAACAATGTTCTATATAATGCTTATATAATTTACAAAAAACTGATGCAAATGTAGAGCTGTTGAATATGGTGTGGCTAGATTTGGAATAGTGAAGTACATGAAAAGAAAATTTGTAATCTTTCTTCTGTTTTTAGGATATACTCATTCTGAAGTTAGAAATATATTTATCCGAACTAAGGCTTCATTATATAGTATGTTGTTGGCATGTAGAGATATAACAATGGAGTATTCAAAGCAAATAAAGCAATTGGGGACTACTTTGTTTGAATTATTATCGGAGGCACTTGGGCTCAAATCTGATCACCTTATTGGCTTGGATTGTGCAAAGGGGCATGCAATCCTGACTAACTATTACCCGGCATGCCCAGAGCCTGAACTGACTATGGGAACATCCAAACATTCTGATCCTGATTTTCTCACTATCTTACTTCAAGATGATATTGGGGGACTCCAAGTACTTCATCAAAACCAGTGGGTCAATGTTCCTCCTGTTCCTGGAGCTTTAGTTGTAAATATTGGAGATCTCTTACAGGTGATGTATTCGTGATTTTCCTCTTTTCTCTCTCTATTCATCGATTTAATTATTTTTCCCGCATCTGTCATTTATTTACCATAACATGGAGGAAAACGTGAGGTATTGGCAAGCTCATAATCATAACACATAGTTATGTTTCAATAATGAATTGAATATCATAGTTGTTATCATCTGTCCCCTTTCTGCAGTGTTTGGATCAACGATTTGAGGTGGGTATTTGTGGAGGAAAAGGGAAAGAGAAGGAAAAAGTGAAGAAAAAAAAAATTGACTTGTATTCTCTGTTGTCAGAATCTTATGATTCGCGATTCGATTCATAATTCGATTTGTAATTTTTGCAAAATCGATACGAATCTATAGGTGAATCTATTTTGGAAGTGAATCTCTAGTGAATCGCACGATTCACAATCGATTTGCGATTCAATTCATTTTTTACGATTCATGCAATTCTTAAAACCATTGTATCTGACATATTTTTGTCTTGTTTTTTCTCAATCTTTTTAGTAAAAATGATATAATACGACTTCTAATAGCGTTTTATATCAAAATAACTACTATAAATACCTGATTTGTTGTTATTTTATTGATCACAGAGTTTCTAATAGGATCCAATCAAATTCAGTCAGACCCCACATGTTTTTAACCTTTATTCTCAATTTTTTCCTTTAAAAAATGATAATATATCTTCTAAAGATATTTAAGTCTAAAGATATTTAAGATTAAAGTAATTTACACCATGAATTATCTATTACTATTTTATTAAATTAATTAGTTGAATATTATATGGGTAAGGTTAGTTATACTTTTTATGATGTTTTAGGCTTTAAATAAAATATCTTAAATAATTTTTTCTTATTATTTGGTCGTCGTTACTCGGAAAAGTATGTATGCTTATTATCCAGATATCAATATTGTTAACTTATTGTTACTTTGGAAATTGAGAGTTTATTTTTATTTATTTACTGTCTTTCTTAAGAATGGCTGATAAGAAATATCTAAAAAAGAGAAGGTAAGATGGTGATCTTACATAGGAAATTTTGGTAATTTCTTACCTATTAAACTATGTGATTATCATTCAAAACAACATTTTCGTTGATTTAAGTCTAAATGTTTCATATTCATAAGATATATTTAACATTCAAGTGTATAGTTATATTTTCTAAGTAATTTAGAAAAAGTGATTGAACCTTTACGAGTCGATTCGCGATTCGGTATGAGGCCATTTTGATTCACGATTCGAATCCGATTTAACAACTATGCTTATATTTCATTCACTTTTCCCTTTACTTTTCCTTTCCATTTACAAATCCTCACTCAAATCCTAGATCCAAACAAAACCTAAACAAAAAAAAAATGTAACCTGTCCCTGTTTCAATGTTTGATTAAAAAAGTTGCAGTAAAAATGAAATAAAATTTGCTGTGTGCTTAAAGCAAGTGGTTGTAACATGTTTGGTGTCTTTTCTTTGATACCAAAACTTTCCACATTCTGCTTGCAGTTTTTGCTCACGATGGCTGCTATTTTAATGGCTGGGTCAGTTTTGTTTGAAATATTATTTAAGGGGTGTTATTGTGTTTGTTTTGTTTTTTCAGCTTATATCTAATGACAGATTCAGAAGTGTTGAGCATAGAGCTTTGGCGAACCATGTGGGGCCAAGAGTGTCTGTAGCATGCTTTTTCACCCCACACCTTTACCCATCAACAAGGATGTATGGTCCAGTCAAGGACTTGTTGTCAGAAGATAATCCGCCTGTATATCGAGAAACAACAGTGAAAGACTTCATTGCATACTATGATTCTAAAGGGCTTGATGGGAACTCTGCTCTTACATATTTCAAGTTGTGAGGGTCCCAGGCCAATTTGAGGTTAGATTAGAATTAAATATGCTTTGTTGGATATATAGTAATTTATTTTATGCAATATTGGGTGTCATTAGAGGATGCCAACTTCGGAATTCGTCCTCCTAAGATTTATACATCTTTTTTCTCATTACTTCTAGTAAACCTTGTTTTTACTATATGTTGAGTTACATTTGAATGTCTTGTTCAAATTTGATATTCTAATCAATAGCATGTAAAGCACAATTGTTCGGCTTTTGTATTATATGTGAAGAACGATAGATTGGCAAACACATTTGAAATTCTATATCACCTCAGTGGAATAATTTGATGTTCATGGACCTTCAAATGTGCCACAGTAGAAATGTGGTACACTTTGGATGGGTTAATGTAGTGCTTTCACTAGCTGCTCTGTTTCATCTCTCGATATACTATTCAATTTACTGATGTTTCGCCCGTATCCTTTTCAGACCTTATCTCATGAATTATGATCAGTGTGATAAATTGTTGTAGTGATCTATATTTTTATCATTGTGATTGAGAAGTTGTGACAGAGATATGAACTAAGAAGCACGGACACGTCCCTGAGGCTTGCGTATCAGTGTCGATACGACACCGCAGCTGACACGTGTCCGACACTCTCCCCTGCGTGTCCCCATTTTTTTCAGAATTTTTCAGAGTCGGACACGAGGTTGGACACGCGAGGACACGATTCAGACACGCAGGTGGGTGGATCGAAGAAGCCCTAGAACTGTTGGAGAGGAGAAAGAGAGAGAGAGAGCCAGAGACAGAGACAGATCGAGGGGAGAGAGAGAGGGAGATAGGTCGAGGGAAAAGAGAGACAGATTGAGGACAGAGATGAAACCCTAACCTGTTCGTCTTCCTCGTCTTCCTCTCTGCGCCTCGATCGACCTCGTTTGACCATTGTTTGACCATCGCCTGACCATCGATCTACCATCGCCATCGATCGCCCTCTCTTCTCTGCTCTCTCTCTCTCTCTCGATCCTATGTTCGACGCGATAGCTATATAAATATACTAACAATATATATACGTTATATAGCTATTTATTTATTTATATTATTTATTATTAGTATATATGTATATAAAATTAAAAAATAAAATTAGTATATATTTTTTGGTGCTTGAAATAATAAATAAATAAAATTAGTATATATTTTTTAATTTTGCATATAATAAATAAAATTAGTATATATTTTTTAATTTTACATATAATAAATAAAATAAATAAATAAATAAAAACAAATAAAAATAGTATATATTTTTTAATTTTACATATAATATATAAATAAAATTATATATATTAAACGTGTCCCCAGCGTGTCGTGTCCCTCATTTTTTGAAAAATTGCGTGTCCGCGTGTCTGTGTCGTATCCGTGTCGTGTCACGTATCCGTGTCCGTGCTACTTAGGATATGAATATGACTAGCTAGCACCAGTGCGAACAATATTTACTTGTGAACATATTGAAATATTGTTTTTCTTTTCAGATATGAAAAGCCAATTGTTGGTTCTAGTTTCTCAGTGATCTTGTTTTTTAAATGGTAAAAAGTTTTTTTTAAAAAAAAAAAAAATTATGTTATTACATATGGAGAAGGGTATGATATCTTTTGTGTTTATTATTTATTTATTTATTTATTTTTTCCACCTATTATGAGAGTTGTACGGAGTTTATTTCTTCTCAAATTTGAGATATTTTCTTGTGGTAATTGTTGGGCTAGCTGTAAGTAGTTTATTCTCAAGTTTGGGATATGTTTTTTGTGGTAATTGTTGGGCTTGTTGACTGTTACTTTCTAATTATTGTTGGACTTTAATTATGTAGGTTAATGTAATTCTTTTTATATTTGTAAAAAATAAATTAATTAATTAAGTTCAGGGGTATATGTTCTTTTAAATTATTACCTCCAGTCTGTACTTTCCTGGTACGTATAATAATTATCATTATCTTTTCTTTTTGGTACTTTATATGAAAAATGGAATTTTATGAGAACCATATGTGAATTTTGTACGATTTGGATGACCATCTGTAATTTTTTATTCAAATTTGGAACTTTAGAGATGAATTTGACAAGATCAAAAGTTGGACCAAAGTGATACATAACTATATTTATATTTTGTCTAATGTTAATAAATCCAAGATTAATTGGGCTTATGATTTTTAAAGCATGCATTTTTTTGCACTTTAAAATTTTAACGCTGCATTTGGTTGAAGAATTTAGAAAGGGATTTGAAAACGAAAAGAGGTGAAATGTAAATAAAATATATTTATATTTTATTTAGATTTATACACTTTTTTCTTTTTCTTTTTCAAATTTATTTTCAAATCTCTCAATCAAAAACCACATAATTTTTTTAATTTTATCAATTAAATTCCCAAACTGCAAAGTGTGTTTAAATACTTCTCAAAGCTCACGTCCTCTAAATTGAGCAAGGAAACCTTAGGTATTTTCCAACTTTACAACAAAAACATAAATGTAAATAAACTTTAAAAATTGAGAATCCAAATGCAACAAAATAAAAATGTACTTAGGAGACAAAATCTAATAAATATATTTTAGAGATCATATGTTTATTTGATCTTTCATATTTTGTTTAAGTTTCATGTAAAATTTCGTAAATATCTTAATTCCCGTTAATCAAATTGGATGACATGATCACATCAATTGTGTAACCAAATAAAACATCAGTAAATGAATAACTGTTTAGTGACATACATTCAATTTTGAAAATAATATATTATGGTAGTATCAATAATAAGTAGGGCGAATTACCCTAAGGTGGTGTTTATTTTGAGGGATTGAGGCATGGGATTGGACTAATAGTTTTTTCGGACTAATAGTTCATTTTTGGTTCAAAATTATTGCTCTGAACTATTAGTCCCTCCGGACTATTAGTCCCAAATATGTTGGACTACTGTGTTCGATGGGGGGGTTGGGACACAAATGGAGGGATAAGGGAGATATTGGATTAGGTGGTGAAATGACCATTTTGAATCTCTACTATTTAATTATATATTATATTAGAAAAATTTAATAAAATTTAAATGTCTCAATTTAAAAATAAAATAATTTTACTTAATTTTTATTTATGTTTTATTTATTTAATTTTTTAAAATAATTTTTTATAGATATTTTATTTTAAAATTTTGTTTATATTTTATTTAATTTCATTATTTAATTATTATTATTTTTTAAAATAAATTTATTTAAAATTTTAATTAAAAAATAACATATATTTTTATTGATATTTAATTTTTTAAAAATAAATTTATTTAATTGTGCAAAAAATAAAATAAAATAAATTTTTATTTAATCTAGCTAAAAATAAGTAAAATATTAAAGATATGTTTAATATTGCTATTACTTAGTAAATAATTGAAAATGATAAAATAGCTATTTGAGTATTTATCATTCTTCATAATATCCCAAACAAACATAGGATTCAATAGAATAGTTCAAACCAAACATCTAATCCCATGACTAAATAAATATAGGATACAAATCTAGTTCAACCAAATAATTCGAGGACAATGTATCCCAAGACTAATAATCTGATGGATTTCAATATTTCCTTAACCAGTTCATCCAAACAAGTACACCCTAATGGTCTCTGTAATTTGGGTTTGTGTTATTTTAGTCCATGACCATTCAACTGTGATACATTTGATCGTGAATTTTGAATCTCGTTTCAAATAAGAATAATTGAAAATATTGTTGCTCCATTTCAAGGGTAAAAGTCGTCAATTTGATAAAATATAAACTAGTTTGAAAAAATAATTTTCAAAAAATTACTTTTAAAATTAAAAAAATTATTTCTACTCACCAAAACTAAAATTATATAAACAAGATAAATCTTTTATATTTTTACATTTTTATTTTTTTAACAAATTAATTTTTAGTATGTGTTTGAATGATGATCAAGTAATGGGTGATTGTTTTTATTGATATTTTTGAATGGTTAATAGTGTTGGCTTTTTTGGCTTTCGAAGGTTAATAATGTAATTTTAAGCATGCAAACAAATATCAATAAGCCCTTACGGAATATTTATTGTCAACCAATTATTAGACGATTGTGTTTTAGTTCTCTCAGCCTCAATGAAGAGGACTTTTGCTGGTGGCTTGTTTTAGGAGAATTTAGTAAATAACAACAAATGAAGAATAATTTTAGAATTTAAATTTCATTAAGTAAAATGAAAAACTTACAATGATCTAATCCAGCCTTGTAGAGGTTTACAGCAACAAGTTATTTGAAACTACTCCTAGGAATGAAGTGCAGTACAGGAATTGAAGTGCACAAATGTAAAGAACTGTAAAAACTGGAAGGAAAAACGAAGTAAATAAACTGGTTTTTTGATCTGAGTCTGGATCTTTCATTCTGGGGTCTTTTCTGCTATTTATACTTTCCAATGATAACCGTCAAAGTGCGCTTTCAATCGTCGAAATGTCCTCCCATGATTGCTGAACATACTTTCTCATAGTCAGTCCCACTACACCACTCTTGTAGTTAGGCTTCCTTCCTAATTTTGAATTTGAATTTTGTGAGTAACTGTTAGGCTACATCACCTTGTATCCCTTGATTGTTCCAGCACTACGCAAATCCATTATTAGCAATACGCGCTGACATGTGTTTGACTTTGGTTGACAACTTGTATTAATTTCCTAAATTGTCCCCTTCATGTCACATGTTGAATTGTGATTAGCTTTTACAAACAATATAGCTAACATTACCCTCCGCACTAATATACCCAACACTTGGTGATATTAGTGGATCAAGGCATTTTACCCATGTCCTAGGACGTGCATGGGCTTTGCATCTTCTTAGAAATGCAATCGACGTCCATCATTGCAGTGTTTGTATTACATTAAATTCTCTTCTATGCCTCGAACATTTCCCACTATCTGAGCATTCGAAAAGGCTGATATAGTTCTCATGGCCAAGCAAACCTTTTCTTACATAGATTAAGCATACGAAAAGTTGTTAGATAATGATGTTCGTCATCGAAAGAACTTTTATGCATTTATTAGCCACACCTATCCACCTCTATTTATTCAAGTCATGGAAGCTTTTGCAAATCATTGACCTTTGGATCAAGAACCTATTGTTCACAATTCTTTAGACCAAGACTTTGCAACAATGGATATTGGAAACTCTTCTTCTACTACAAAGCCTTCTGCGTGGGATAAGGCTGCTACTTCCTTTTCTTCTTCTAAAGCTTCTGGCTGAGGAGTTTGGTTTACTCCTACTCAACCTTAGATGAGGGAGTGCATCCATCATCAATTTCTTGAATTTGATAACCCTCTTGTAGTCCATCCTTCCAAGTGTAACTCTGTAGTGTACCTATACGTGCCTTTCAACTGTCTACGCAGCCTTGAGGACAACTTGCTTTCAGCATGGTACACTTCTACATTGCCGTCTTGAATGGTGCAAAGGGCTCCACACCTTGATGAAGCCTTAGGAATCAGTCCTCCACTCTTAGTCAAAAAAGCAAAACTTTGCTCCTCTGATTGGCTTGAGTGTGTGAACAAACTTGAATTCCCATCTTCATTTAGAGAGGCTCCCACTGCTCCTTTGCTGCCCTTCAACCCAAATTGGATTGATGAATTGAGGCTTACCCTCTTCGAGAGTGAACACTTTGCTCTTTATCAAGCTCAAATTCCTCTAACTGCTTACCAGCAATATAGGGCTCAGACCCTGCTTGCCGCTTTTTCCCATTTGTCCTTCGAAGTCTTGCAAGATGATATTCCTTACAAGAACCTATTATGGGCTTGTGACATTATTTCTCGCAGCCATCTTCTCAACCCTGTAGCCCATGCAGAGCTTTATGCTTTCTTGGACCAACTTCCCCTCCTACTCAATTGGCACATCAATGCTTCTATTACCAATGAAGTATTTAATGAAATCGCTGCTGCTCGAATCCAAATTTAATACGAGGCAGAAAATCTCCTCGAAGAATATGAGAACTTCAAAAACCCAGGCTTAGAGTATGGAGAAGATGCCATTATGGGCGAAGCACATGAGGAAGATGAGATGGATGAGACAGAGAAGACTTTTAAGCAAATAGAATTTGAAATGAAATTCCAACAACTCTTCTTCCAACTAAGGGCTCATCAATTTGATAAATCAAATTTTCATAGGATAGAAGATAGATTAATAAAAGAGTATATGTTTATTAAGTTTTGCTGGACTAAGTTTCATGATCTTGTAACTTTGTCCATTCTTTATTTTTACGAAATTGAGAATGTAGCCAAATGAGTCTTCCCAATGTAAATATTACTTATCAATAAAATTGGGTTTCTCAAATTTCATCTATCATGATCTGATTTTATACTATAATTGTATGCTTAATTGTATGGTTGTTGTAACCTAACTCTTTATTATGTTCAAAGAAGCTTTGAATCAACCAATTTTGCTCTGAAGCCTAACTTAAAAACTTTCAAAGTGTGGAATTTTCTTGTTAAAAGGGCAACCTTTCCTTTACGTTTCAATTATATGGTTAACATAGTCTGTTCTTGTTTAACTAACAGCTTCGAATTAACCAACTTTGCTTCGAAACACAATCTATGTGTTTCAAAATATGGAAACTTCCCTTAGGAATTATACTGCTTACTTCTTAAAGAGTGAGCCCTTTTGGGTTTCTTCACTATTTAACCAAATACTGGTTTTGCAACTTTGAAGTCTAAAACAAACAAATTCTAGCTGTAGAACACTTCAAAGTTCACTTCGAAGGATTTTATCTTTACAAGAAACCTAATAGCAAGTCACCAATCCCTTTGAAGCAGACAAAACCTAAGCATTCTTACATTTTTAAGCATAAAATGTGCTTCGAAATCAATTACCTGCTCTCAAAGCCTTAGTTGATCATTTGACATTTGGCTTTGGAGCCAAATCTTGACTTTCGAAGAATAATACTTGTCTTCGAAGCCAATTTAATTGTTTGAGATGTGTCTCCCGCCTAAACAATCAACTTTGAGAGAGACTTTTCACATCGCACTTCCAGGACCTTCACAAATTTTAGGACAAGTCTTAAACTTATACGGGTTCGAACATCAGCCAAACAATGTATCTCGGGTGTTTTTACCCATTTAGACAGATGGGGCATCTTTTGAACAGAAAAGTTTAAAACCCTTTTCCTTCGCGCTTTAATCTTACTCGTTTGCCGAAAACATAAACCCTTTCATTTCTACTGCTCTCTCCTCCTCTTTACTCTTTTCTCAACTTCATCCTTCGAAAACTCTTGCTAATGGCTTCTTTTTCTCTAAAAGTACTAGTTGTGGAGTGCGTGAGTCCATCATTGGCTTTGAAAAGGAATATCGACAAAGAGATATCCAAGCTCCGAGCCGGTGAACCGAGTGCCATAGATGGTCGCCTCTTTATTCCTCGCCATAATGAACAACAGGAATACGTCTTGGGACCCAGCTTTAGAGAAGCCCCAGCTCAACTTCTTGCTTTATATCCTTGTCCAAAGCATCACTGCCTGCTCTACGAAGGGGGTTTTCATTGGGGAAGTTGGAGTTTAAACCATCCCTATCGTTGTTGGCCCACATTGAGGGTTGAATAGGAGGAGTGGTATGATAGAGTTATGCCAGCCAGAGAATTGGATCTACAAGAGCTCTGTATCCTTGATGCCCTTTGCCGTTCTAGGTTCATTATTCCTGAGGATCCTTTTTTGATTGCTGTAACTCTTTGTTTATGGAATTTGGCTTTTAATTTTTTTCAGTTTTGGTGTGGTATGATGGCTCCCATTGTTCTTGATATTTGCTATCTCTTAGGGCTCTCACCATTTGGTGCTCCCTTTTTGCCTAGTTACCCAGACACTCCAGTCAACTTCACTATCCCATCCTTGAACTTTTCCTTCAGTGATTTTGTAAAAATTAAGAATAAGAAAGTAGGTCCTGTAAGCGATCGAGAATTCTTTTCCTTCATTCTGTATTGATTATGCAAATTTCTCTTTTGCACTTTATTTCAGCGGATTATGCCTGAGTTTGCCCCACTTACCAAGGCTCTTGCCTCGAAGAAGAGGATAACCTTAGCTTCTTATGTTTTAAGCCATGTTTGTAGAGCTTACTCCCAATTTTACGAGAAACCTCTGGATGTTAACCAAGGAGGCCCTTTATGGGTATTACAACTCTGGCTCTTCGTATATTTCACTGGTCTACATTCCAAGTGCTTGAGATTTTTAGTGAAAGAACCCATTACTTATGGAGAGAAATTTTCTAGGATTTCTTTGCATCCTTCCAGCTTTGCCTACTATTTTACTTTCTTTCATCAACTTCCAATTTCTTCACTTCCTTTCTTTTTTTGTCCCTTCGAAACTAATATAGGACCAGCTTGGCTCAGGGCATTTTTGGCTAATAGGGAGTGCTCTAATTCATTACACAAGGATATGTGGGCTTCTATTCTGTTGCCAAGGGAGTTTTTCATTGGTACTTTGAATCTTTGAGCTTACAAATATATATCTAAAGTTTACTGTCCTTCCCAATTTGCTAGACAATTTGGGCTTACTCAAGGAATCCCTATCTCTCTCTGTAGCCTCTCCAGTACCAATCTCACAGTCAGAGACTTGACGGTACCTAAAAACAAATTGGAAGAAGCAACATTCAAATTGCTACAAGAGTTGAGCGAGTTTCAATTCACCCCCTTTACCCCACACGTCATAGCTTTGAAAAGATTTCAAAATTGGTAGATAGCCAATATGGAGGTGCTCCTAGCAATACCTCCCAAAGATCTGCTAGTGGAACTAGATGTGCCCACTCAAGCCAAACCCAAAAAGACTGGGACCACTATTATAGTCTCTACTGCCCCTGCTATCCCAACTCTTGCTCCTGCTGTCACAAAGACTACTCTTGCTGCCTCTCCTCATTCTCCTAGAGTCACTAGGGCTACTTCAAAGAGAGGTACTTATTTCCGTTTTTTCCCTTCTCTTCTCTCTAGGATGTTTATAATGCCTTGTTCATCTACTTTATGGCTTTCTTTTTTAATGCAGAAGCTTCACAAGTAGAATCTCCTCAGAGAGTTCAGGCTTTGAACGTCCTCAAAGGCAAGCAACAACAATAGAGGAAAAAAAGACTTTTGCTTGATCCTGAGGAGGAGACACCTGAAACTCACTTGGAAGATGAAGAAACAGAAAAAGAGAAAGAGATACCATTGAAAACAAGGCAGAAAATGACAGTTTCTCCCTCTGATCTTATTGGGGACTCTACTCATGAAGTAGCTGCCAAAGTAGTGGAAGAGGAGCACTCCAAAGAAATCATTGTATTTCAGAAGTCTGAGAAAAAGAGACAGCAGCAAGTACTAAGGGATGAAGCTGCTATTGCTGCTGATGCACTCCAAAGAGAAACTGCAAGAAGGTAACAAACTGCTGAATATTATGCCCTTTGCAGTTCTCCAGCCATTGCTACCACTTTTGAAACTTGTAATTTCCTTTTATGTCTTTAGTAACTTCCTTTCCCAAGTTTTCAGTAATGAAACTGAACATTGCTTCATATTTCTTATTTTGCAACAACAGTTATTCTACCTTCTCCTTCGATAAGGATTTCTTTGGTTTTATCTGAAGTTGAAAGACCATTAGAAGCACCCTGGAAAGGAGGAAGAAAATTGACACTAAAGTGCCTTTAAGTGTAGAGCCAATCCAGACAATACTTCCACTTCCTAGTTTTACACTTTTCATACCTTTTTTGAGGCAAAGCATTCCTATATCTTTATCCTTTGGCTTAACTCCATATCTTCCTCATCTAACCTTTACCTCAGCCTAATTTACTCTCCCTACAATCTTGGCTGCTCCTTCACCACCTAAGGAGATCTCAGTTATCACTTCATCTTCAATGATAGCTGATACTCCCGGAGAAGATACTGGAAGCTCACCAATTCTTTGTCCATCATCACTACCTACCTCCAGTCATTCTTCTCTTGACTTACTGGTAGCCAAGACTATAGACACTGCTAGGGACACTTCATCCCCCTCTTTTATCCCTATGCAGCCATCTCTTCCTTTCACTAGAGACCTTTATGCACCTCCAATATTAATGGAAGAGATGGACATTTTTGAAGCTAGGCTGGCTAGCCTTTGTGACATACCTTCTACCATTCCATCAGCCAGTGATGAAGCTCAGCCATTGGTTCTGGTTGACTCTTTGTTAGAAATTTTTGAGAGCACTTCAACCATCAATAGGGCTTCTTTACCTCCACTGGACTTGGGTGCCTGTTTGGAATTGCTGACATCATTCTCAAGGATCCTATTCGTAGCCTTACAAAGACCTGTCATCAAGAATGGTTTCCTCCAGTGCTGTAAGGTCATTGAGCAATCCAACCTGGCTATTTCAAGTCACCTGTCTCAGGCCGCAGCTACCATAGATTTTTATGTCAACATTTGCCGTATTGCCAAAGCTGCAGAGGAGAAGCTATCAAAAGACAAGGAATTTATTTCTCATATACATGCTGAGGTGTCTAAATTGAAAGGACAACATTCCTTTGCTTCTCAATTTCGAACTGAGCTCTTGGAGAAGAAGGCTCAATTGGAGGAAGAGTTATCAGTAGTTAATCTAGCCTTGGATCGAACTGCTACAAAGCTACAAATCACCAATCAAGGGCTGGCTGATCGAAGGGAGGACACGACTACAACCATTCAGTTGTTTCCATCCCTTAGGAGTAGAGAATTAATTGTAAGGGTACAACTGAAACATTGTACTGATTTTTAGGCCAACTTATGGCTGCATGTATTCAATTCTATATGAATGAAATCCTTATTTATTGTTCAAGTGTTTTGATGCTTTTTGTTTAGCATTTTCTACACTCCTTGTGTTTCCCACACAGTTGGATAATAAGGTTTCAAGTACTTGCTGTTAATTTTTTTAGGATGCACAAATTCATTCAGATTTCTCAAATGGTATGCTCCCCCAGGCAAGACTCTATGAATTTGATATGGACCTTCGCAATTAGGTGACCATTTGCCAAAATTATAGCTTTTAATTTCTATTGGAAGTATTGTTTTCCATACCAAATCACCTTCATCAAAACTAATGTGCTTAACCTTCTTATTGTAGCTCTTGGCTGCTTTTTTTCTTTTGGAACAAAATATTATTTAATGCAAGAATTCGAGCTTCATCTATACTCTCTAATTCCAAAAACATGCTTTGATGGTATTGTTCAGAAGCTAAGTGGTCCTGGCATTTCACCGTCAAAGACTTAATGTTAATTTCTACAGGCAACACTGCATCATGTCCATATACTAAAGTATAAGGAGTTACTCCTGTACTTGATCTTAGAGAAGTCTTATAAGCCCATAATACATCCAAAAGCAAATTATGCCAATCCCTAGGATTGTCTTCCACAACTCTTTGTATTTCTTTTTTCAAGGACTTGTTGGATGATTCTGCTTGACCATTTGCTTGTGCATAATAAGGGGTGGAATTAACAAGATTAATTCCAAATTCTGCTGTGAAAGATTTTACCATCTTTCCATCAAATATAGTCCTATTATCTATAGTTTTGGTTTGTGGGATGCCAAATCTGTGGATCAGATCTTTAATAAATCCAATAACCTCAGTTTGATCCACAACTTTATATGGTTTAGCTTCAACCTACTTAATGAAGTAATCTGTAGTCACTAAGATGAAACAATGGTGCTTCAAGGAGGGTGGATGTATTTTCCCTATCATATCCATAGCCCAATCTCTAAATGGCCAAGGCTTCACAACTACATGTAAATCAATTATTGGTACATGTCTTATCATGCCATGTTTTTGGCATGCCTGGAAACCTCTAGCATACTCTATATAATTTTTAAGGATGGTTGACCAATTATAGGAATGCCTTCGAAGCAAGCATCTCATCTTCATACCAGGCTGATGGGCACCACAAATGCTTTCATGAACTTCAGCCATGGCTATCAATGCTTCATTCGGCCTTAGACATTCCAATAATAATCCATCTGCTCTCCTTTTGTAAAGAGCATAACCATACACTATGTATTGCATAGATTGTAATTTGATCTTTCTGCTGGCTTTCGAAGATGGACCAGTTAGATACTACATTATTGGATGCCTCCAATTTTGATCTTGTAAGTCATTATGATTGACTTCTAACACCACATTCCTTTGAGCTAAAGGTGCTATTAATTTTTGATATGTTGCTTGACTTATGTTCATTTGATTGTTATCCCTTTTTTGAAATTAGAAGCTTTCTGAGCTACATTATTGGCTTTGTTATTCATGAACCTTGGGATATAAGTCACATTTTCCATCTGAAATTGAGAAAGCAAATGTAATGCAACAACATAGTATGGTAACATGCTTGCACTTTGACATTTGAAAATTTCTTTTACTTGGTTGACCACCAATTGAGAATCTCCAAATATATCAACTGCATGAGCTTATAATCCAATAAGCATTTCCAGTCCCATTATTAAAGCTTCATATTCAGCTTGATTATTGGAACGAGTAGTTTCATCCACTCTAAAACCATGTGTGGTTTCTACCCCTTGTGGTGACTTAATTACAACACTAATTCCAATCAGACCATTGGCATTTGACCCATCAAACCACATCTACCATGGCTCAACATTGATCATACCAAGATCCATTATCTCTTGGCTTTCCGTTTGACATGGATGATCTGCCGAAAGTTGACATTTCTATCAACACGGGATGAAAAAGGAGTTAGAGTCCAGCTAACTCGATTAGACACCTACGACATCCCCTATCCAATGCAACTTGACCCCCAAGGGGAGACTTAACCAAGAGTGGTAACTCTAATCATTCTACTTTTAGGCCCAGTGCAAATGTAAATGTTGATGCTATGAATAAATGCAATGTCATGCCCCAGAATCTAACAACACGTTGGCCTTGTGTTATAAACAAAATAAGTACCTCTCATCACTGCTGGTCTTGACGACTGTTCGGAAGCAGTAACTGCATATACTCGTCCTTGGACCCTCTGGTCATCCCATTCACCACCTCTTCCCATATTGACTGGTTATGTTGATTGTGCAGACGTGGTCCCTTGTACTGCTTGAGATGTTTGCCCTGACTGAACCGGCTGATACCCTTGTCTCTGACCTTGGCCTAATTGATAACCTCCCGAATTTCGGGACCCCGAAGTGTTCCCCTTTCCAATAAGTTGTGGGCAGGATCTTTTAATGTAACTCGATTGCCTACAATAGTAGCATGCAGGTGACTGGTCCCTTTCTTGGGCTGGACTTTGAGATTGAGCTTGTTGTTGACGACTAAGATTTCGGTTACAATCTGAAGCCTTGTGGCCCTGCTGACCACATCTAAAACAAGTAACACGATTGGGGTTCGTATTTCTGAACTTCTCATAGAAACAGATCCTGATGACTTGGTTGGTTGGGGCATAGACTGAAAAGATGAGGAAAAAGAACTCTTAGATTTCTTGGAAGATCCTGAATTGCCTTTTGACTCGACTTAGTTTGGTCTCTTGTGCTTTTGCCTTGCTTCTTCAGCATCCATCATAATCTCCACATGCGCCGCGGCTTTCACCAACTTATCATATTCTCGATACACATGACCTATCACTTTTATTAATATTTTTGGCCTTAAACTTTTCTCGAACTCAAAACACTAACGTTCTTTAATAGCCACTAGTTTAAGTGCAAAACGTGCCAAATTGGTGAACATGGCTTTAAATTCCGCCACAGGTGTGTCTAGTTGCTGTAACTCTTCAAATTGCTTCCTTAACTTTTCCCTAGCCGTAAGGGGCAAAAACTTCTCTTGAAAGGCATGAACAACGCCTCCCAAGTATGCTCCACTCTAAGCTTAACCATCTTCCACCATTGATCGCCTCTCCTTTCAATTGATATGCCGCCAAGGCCACCCTAAGCTCTCTATCATTGATGTCTAAAATCTCAAATGATTTAACAATCTACTCCAACCATTCATCAACCTTTATAGCATCAGGCTCACCACTGTACTCTGTAGGGTTAGATCGAAAGAATTCCTTCTACAAGAAAGAAATTTGGGTTTCCCCTTCGATTGTCCTTGCCGCTTGCTCGGCTTGAAGGATTTCCATGGATTCAAGGAGGGCGCTCGCCATCTCTCGGGCTAGTGCCCTCATGGCATCTTGAGCCAGAGGAACGGCCGTGTCATTTTGTCCTACCACTTCTTCTTGGAGAGGATGATCTTGTGGTGCCGGCGAGGCCTATCAACCTCTGCGGGGTCTACCTCGACCTCCTCTTCCTCATCTTGACATCCTATATGAGAACAAGGAGAAGAATTTAACTCTCAACCTACACACGATATATGCAAATTATCATATTACACACACCAGGTAAATGTATCATTAAACAATTAAACCACATAAGACACACCACATACCCACATAAACACATAAAGCACACAAGAGTTACCCTTTCAGGACTCTGACTAGTCCCATGGCACTCAAAGATTTCCTAGTGGAAATAGCATTGATTAGGTGTCTTTCCAAGAGGATTTCAATGATTGCAATGGACACAAGTTGTGTCCTAAGAGTTTTAACTCCATACTTCACAGGACCAAAGAAATAGACTGTAGACACCCCATTTTTGACCGCCCTCAAGACTTGGGCATTACTGATAGTTTGCTCGGTGTTGAGAGATGTGCAGGGCACAGGTTCAGTTTCTTCGGCAAGAAGAGAGGCAAATCTTCCCAAACACTTTGTTTAAGGGTTTGGAGTTGAAGAAAAGAGGAGAGGAGGGGAGAAAATAGGTTGGAGAAGAAGTTCGCCATGAATCCGGGTAGGAGAGAATCGAGCAGCCCTCGCTGAATCGGGCTTATTCAATTGCATACTTGGAGTTAAGCTATGAGGTCACCATCATTGGAAAGAAGACTTCCGGGGCTTCACTTTGTACTCAAGAATCTCCCAAAGCCAAGTCCGGGTGGAGGAGATATGTTGGGTTGAAGTAGGGGATCATCCCAGTTAGATCGAGTCTGCGCGAATTCACGGAAAAGGGCATAACTTTTTGCATAGGAGGAATTTTGATGCAAGGTTTGCGCCATTGGAAAGCTAACTTCCGGGGCTTCGATTTGCACACCCGCCGGCCATGTTTTGACCAAGGAATCATCCATCGGCACTCTATTTAGCCGACCGGCAGAAAAGAGTGCCGACCGGCACTTTATTTTGGACAATGATCGAATCTTCTGGCCGGTTTGAACCCTTTGCACCCCCCAAGCTTGGTGCATGCCATTGTTGCACTGGGATGCACAGAACTTCGACCCACGTGCATACATGTGCCCATTTTGCACCCTTTAACCACCTTTGGCCTCCTTCTTTGCACCTTTGCTCAAGGCTTCTTGGGAAGCCTTGACCTTTGTCTTGGCTTCCTCAAGAAGCCTTACCAGCTGTCCAAACTTCTAGAGTAAGCCTTGGCCCCCCTTGACCCTTTTTGAATGACTTAGCCACTAAGTCTTGGCTTGACTTTGCTTATATAAGGAGGCCCTCTCCTCCTTTGATCAAGGTTGGAGACTTTGGAACAAAAAACCAGAGAAATATATGTATATCTGATATATACATATACATCCCTCTATCTCTCAATATATCTCTCTCATTCCACCTCCAAACACCCTTGATCTTGGGCTATTTCTTCACCACCACCTAGCACCACCACCACCACTCCATTTCCAGCGCATTGGAGGTCATTCGCAGAGGCTAGGAGTTCATTTTCTTGGATCAAAACCTGCTGGTTCACTGGTCTTCAAGGGTAAGTGTCTATTTCCCTCAAACTAGCATTTTCTTGGTTCATATCTAAGCCATAGTTGCATGTATTTTTGAGCTTCGATGTAAACTACAAAGTTGCTTGTTTTGAGCCCTTCTTCAACATTGAAGAAGTGCTCAACACTGTTGGGGGTCTCCATGTAGTACTTACCATTATACCCCCTCTTTGGCCCCCATTTTTGCATGCTTTGTTAGCCTACCATGCTTCTGTTTTTGGGCCTTCGACAGGCCTGAAAAGTGTCTTATTTTGCCCCCCTCTACATGTCTCATGAAGGGTGTTTGGCTGTTTGGTGCATCCTTTTGGTACTTCATGTTATACCCCTTTGTGGGCCTTAATCTTGCATTGCATTTTGAGTATGTGTGCATACTGTTTTGGGACTTGTTATCTACTGTAAATGTTCATATTTTTGGTCCCTATTCAATGTTGTAGAAGGACATTTTTCTGTTTGAGCATTGTATCTATCACTTGCCTCATTGCCTCCCTTGAGGAGCCATTTTTTTTTGCATGCCATGTTAGTCCCACTTGTGCTTGCTGTCTTGCCATGCTTTGTACTATGAACATGCTTGTTTTGGGACTGTCTAGTTTCTGTCTTCATACTTCATGTTCATATCTTGCATATTTGGCATAGCTATAGGCCATTTCGGGTGCTAAAATTCATGTTTCGGGACTATTCCGCATCGGTGTACTTTGGCCATGATTCGATCTGTTTTCCCCACATTTCAGTGCTGAAATTCCATTAGCATGTTTGCATATCGTTTGCCATGCCATTTCATGCCTTTATGCCATTGCCTCGGTTTCGTGCGTGTGCAGCACGATTTCGAGGCACTTCATTTTCATCTCACGCTCTTATGTGAGTGTGGTTGAGGCTCTCTCATGTTAGTATAAGTCCATGTTGCATTGTATATGCCATTTTAGCCATATTGCATTGTATATGCCATCGCCTCGGTTTGCGTGCAAGTGTGCACGCATTTCGAGGCCTCATTTTCATCTTATGGCCACTGCTTTTAGGCTTGTTTGAGGTCGCCTAATCTAGTTTAAGTCCATTCCCTCATGTGTTGTAGCATGCTTACTTTGTATGTGTTGCTTAGGTTGTGTGCCTAGCATGTTTATATACTTGCATGTTCATATTGCATGTTAGATTGCATGCTTAGGTTGCATTTGACATGCATACTTTACCTCTTGAATTGAGTATGATAGAGGTTGAGCTCTTTGTTTGTTTATGTGCATTTCATTCCACATTGAAGTTGCTAACTTGGCTTTCGGGCCATCATGCATTGAAATGCGTGATTGATGGCCCGGGGGTCGAGGGCCATGCTCCCTTGAGTCCATTACATGATAGGGAGTATGTCCATGCATACATTTGCCTAGAAATTCTATGCCTTGCACTGCTGGTCTGTTGTTGCTGTCAAAACTGTTTTCTGCAGGAATTTTGTGCCGACCGGCAGTATAGAGTGCCGACCGGCAATGTATTTATTGTCGATAGCTTCATTTCCAGCCGGTGGACTTTATACACGGCCGGTGGACATTCTATCCATCCGGTGATGATCCTCAGGATTCGGGGAGTCTGTTCCAGGACTTTTGCAATTTTCCAGAGAAGCAGGACAGTGAAACAGAGGCAACAGTGGCATGGTGCGGATTTTTGGGCAAGTCGGACTGAAGCATACATCATTCGCGCATCCCGAGGCGGAGGCTATGGCCATCTCTTCTTTGCATTTAATTTAATTAGATTAGAGGTCTTGTAATAATTTATTCGTTTATTCTTCTTGGACTGTATTATTATTTTGGTCCCTCCGAGCGAGGGCGAATCTGTAATAAGTGTGTGTGAGTAGTGTGCATGTCTTCCAACCCCCACTTCTTTTTTCCCTTTTACTTACCTGCTTACGATGGTAGATTAGGGCACGTTTATTTTAGCATACCTTATGCAATGCATGCGTGCATCCATGCATTTGTTAACATGCACCGGGCTCGGTACATCATACAAACTGCATTGTATTTTCAATTCCAAATTGAATACGTGCATCAAGTAAAGTGCACTTCACATGCCATCTTTAGGGTTTGTCGAGCCTACTTTAAATTGCATCCTTGTCTGTGTTGCATTAGCCACTTAACATGACCTAGGGACATGCATGTTTGCTAACTAGTTTCTTGTTTTGGCACGGAGTACGATGTAAGTATTTACGCTTTAGCATACCACATGCGTGTAAATGTTGCCATGATAGTATGCTTACCATGCGGCTAAATGCTTATGTGAGATAAACTGTTTGAATGCCTGTGGGTGGAGGTTGGATTGCTTGAGTTGGAATAACTCGTTGAAATCCGTATTTTAGCCTACTTGCAAGTAGCAATTTCAAACTGTTTTCAAAACGAACGGATATGCAATGCTTATTTCCAAATTAGGCAATCTAGTCTATACTTGTTTGCTGCGCGCATAACATAGTAATTCTAGGTTAATAATTGGAATAAGAACGCATAAATTTTTCAAAATTGGATATCATGATTAGTAGAGGCCGGTTTTCGGACCGGGCGAGAGGGGGTGCTCATAGCTGACCTTCCCCAATCGTACCCAAGTTCCCGAGCCGAGGCAACTTTGGTGATGACGGACACGTGGCCTTTGGCACCGAGTCAGGGTTTCCTAAATTTCCCAAAAATAAAATATTTAGGTGGCGACTCTGTAATCTGGCAAAGCAGTCCATGTTTGGCACTACTTTTCAAAAATCTGTTTTTCTTCAAAACGATTTGCCGGATTTGGACTCTTTGGTTCAGATTTAGAACCGACACAAAAGGGAGTCCGAACTGTAGCATAGAGGCCCCTCGGGCGCTGTTACATAGACACACAAAATAATCTACTATTTTCCCTTATCTAATGTGACAACCCTATGTGCCCGGATTGCTTCCCATGAGCTTCAAGTATTCGACCTGGTTTGCTTTGATACCAATTTGTCACGGCCTGAAAAGTTCGACTCGTGCAACCATACTACCAGGATTGTCAACACAGATAATCCAAACAAATAGAACAATAGAATCAATTACACATAACTTTCTTTCCTCTTGAACTATTCCCAAAATGGAGTTTTACATATGTATTCTATTACACTCCTCAAAATAAGAATACAAAAGAAGGAAAACAGTTCAAAAAAAAAAAGAGGGAGAAGTTAACACAAGAGATTCATAAGGACATCTTCCTTATCACGATGCTCTACCTTTCACTAAGTCATAAACATCAATTCCCAAAACAATTACAATCATCAATACAATGCCCCTAACAAAACTCCAACAAAAAAGATGCTAGCTGTATAGGCATCATCGCTTGAGAGGTATCTCGTCCTCATTCCCTGAAAAATTGTTAGCTTTTGGGGTGAGCATAAGCTCAGTAGGTGATGCATTTAACAAGTTATATAATCATTTGAAAAGCTTATGCTTATGCAATGCAATACAATGCGTAGGTGTGTATGACAAGGTTATAAAACAATGTTAGAGTATACCATTGATAGGATGCAAATGCATTAAATGTTCAAAATCAAACATACATAGATAATTGTAGGTATATATAGAAATTAATCCCATATTTGTCGGCTCCAGAAACGGCGGGGCGATGGGCACCCAAAACATCACAATCTTCCATATTTGCCGGCTCCATAAAAGGTGGGGACGTGGACACCCAAAACCATCCGTGTTTCCACATTCGCTAACTCCAGAAACGGCGGGCTCGTGGACACCCCAAAATGATTTCCCACATTCGTCCGACGATAAGCGTAGACAGGGCAATTGGGCACCTTGACTCCCTGCGCGGGTACCAAATACAATACACAACTCAATTCCAACCTAACTCACTAATTGGACTCATAGACTATTTATCCACTTCTAACTTTCAACCGTTTATACAAAGGTGGAACCAAGAAGAAATAAATAATGCATATGATGTATGAATTTATATGCAATGCATTACTTTCCTAAGATGATGTTAATTCATAATAAATCCACCTCTTCACATTTCATAATCTAAGGATCTAACCATCAAGCAATCATCACCCTCTTCTCAAGGTTTACATTAAGAAGAATCTCCAATTTTATATTTCAATCTCAAAATCAAGTATTTACACACAATTTCATGTTTTAGAAATCAATTGAGCAAAACCCCTTTTTATAACCTAAATTTGAAAACTAGGGTTTGAGTAAAATTGGAATTTCTCTCTCTCTCTCTCTTCCTTATGAAATTGAGTTAATTATCTATCATAAACAATGATTTTCATCTATGATAAGTGCAAATCTTTCAACAATCACAACATTTCACCATCATCATTCTCAATTTATAGTCATCAAGCTCAAGCCAATATATATATATATATATATGTATACACATCTACCTACATGAGTAGGTTGAGAAAATACCACACAAGCTACTCAAATTGAAGATATAAAGAGTTAAAGACACCTCTACCTCGAGTTAAGATGCTAGAGTGGCTACACACGCTCGCACTTCGTTGATTTAGCGAAACAACCGGTGAGGGTGTTGATCTAGCTTCTCTTACAACTAATCTTGGAAGATCTTTGGTAGATCTTGAGTTAAGATTGGGGAAATCTATGGCTTGTGAGCAAGGGTTTGAGAAAAATTAGAGTTAGAGAGAGAGAGAGAGAGGATGGAAAAGTGGCTAGAAAAAGACTTGGGATCGCTATTTTAAAATTTGTTGTCCTCGACAGGCCGCTCGAGCGCGAGTTCTGCTGCTCGAGAGTAAGGCACGAATAAGTGGTCCTACTCGAACGTAGATTCCCTTGCTCGAGCGAAAAAGAACATTTTGCAGAACTTTTACAGAGCTATAGAGGAACTACTAGGAGCATGCACTCCACGCCGGCGCAACTCCTCCGAGCCGCTGCTCGGCCACAAAAAGGCCAATTACTAGGAGTTGAAAATCTACGCTCGAGCGGGGTGAAAAACTCAGGTGTCACATAGGATGTCCCACTGCATATCCTGAAGTGACTGGACTACCTCAACCACAACTCTATGGTCATGGTCCTCAGCATGTGCTGCTCTGCCATTAGAAGAGCCTTACTGCCGTAGGGGTTGCTGAACTTCATCCTCTGTCATTTTATCTAGTGAAGTGTATAAGCCACTGCGAGTATGAACCATCAACAAAGGAGCCTTCCCAGTAGAGTCTCCAGAAATGTAGGGGGTTCAAGATTAGGAAGGTGATTAGAGAGGCAAAACCATGCTAATAGTCCAACAATGATGGAAGTGGTTGAAGGATGAGTAGTAGCAACTGTTAGGGAGGTTGAAGAGTGAATAGCTAGGTGAGGGTGAAACAAGTAGCTCAAAGAGAAGACAATGGTAGTGCCAGAAAGGGCAGCATCTCCCCAAAATCTCCCAAAACTCTATCTCATAAACCTTGGGAAATGGGTCTTATTTATAGGCTTTTCCTTAATACCAAGAGGACACCAAGTGGCCAAATAGAGAGAAGACATGTGTCCTAGAGGATCACATGGAATATTCTGCCTTGAGCTACCAGGTTGGAAGTGATACGCGCCCCTCTGCTTGTACTGTATACTATCTGTTTGGCATAACTGCCTTAGTAAGTGCACTTGTGGGGGGAGTGTTTGCCGTTGCAACTTGCCTTCTCAGCATGAACCTTATAGACGCCTCGGCGAGTGCACTTGTGATGGGAGTGTTTGTTGTTGCAACTTGTCTTCTCCGCGTGAACTTTTACAAGTGCACTTGCGGAGGTAAAACCTTGCCGCTGCACTTGCCTTCTTAACTTAGTTTGGCCAATACATGCATTCTTAGGACTTCATAGCCTGCTATTAGCCATGTTCGTGTTCACCTCAGCGAAACCTTCACCCTTAGCTACCTAACCACAAACTCCCCAGCTTCCCAGGGCGAAGGCCACAGTCAAGCCTATTATCAGTCTTACCGTGCTTGAGTACCAAGCCTAAGGGGGCTTCCTTAGTCTTGCCTGTGCGACTATGGTAGGTCCATGACCTGGGTAATGGAAAGGGAGTCCTTTACACTTTCACAGGGTTGCCGCGGTATACTGGTTTACCTTTGGGCCTGCTATCAGCTCCAACCAGTGAGATATGGGATCTGTTAGCAGTCCTAGGCTTGTTATCGACCTTTATTTGCAGAGGTGAAACTCCCGCTAAAGGCTGCTATCACCTTGGTAGGGTGCCTTCCTTTACAAGTTAGTTGCGACGATTGTCATAGTTGCGGTGAAAATGCAGTTGCTGCGGGAACATAGTCGCTGCAGGAACATAGTTGTTGTGGGAACATAGTTGCCTTGGTGGTCATTTCCCGTTGCAAGTCTAAATGGAAAAACTGACAATATTAGAGATGGCGGCGCTGACAAAATACCTCTGCAACTTGGTTACTGCAAGTGTTGCCTCTGTAACTTAGTTGCTTCAGTTTCCTCTTTCTTTCAACAACATCAGATGGCGGTGAAACCGATGATATTAGGGATGACGGCACTGAGGAAAAGTACCTTAGCAAGTTTGACCACTGTAAATAGTACCTTTGCAATTTGACTTTAGACATTTTCCTCCATGGAGTCTGTTCGGACCTTTGGCGAGTCAAACTTGCTTCGGCCCACTTGTTGGTCCATTTCCCTTGGGTTTTAGCCCATACTCCTTTAGACATTTTTGGTCATCTTGAAGGGACGACCTCAACACTTAGACCTATACTTAATTCGAACTTTAATTTTTGACCCTTTACACACCTTATCATAAAATATGTAATTTTATTACAAAATTTTATAATATCAACTACAAATGTGTAATCTTAGCACAAATTAGTGTAACAAAAAATATCGTAACCAAGTCATAAATTTTTATAACATCATGTACAAAATTTTAGACATTTTATTACGCCAATTTACGATGAGTTTATGCATTTTATGATTGATGTTATAAAATTTTTGTGATAAAGTTGCACATTTTTGTGATAAGGAATATATGGTATGCACCCCTAAAGGGATGCACACCACAAGATTTCGCTTCTTGTCATAGTATCCATTTAGTTTGGAAAGTATTTGAGACTCCTAATAAATCTTCACAATTTCAAACCATGTAAAATGATAGGTGTTAACTTTTGATTTGTCATATATTTAATTATTTGAGACTCTACTTTTTTACTGTATCATTAAAAATATAATTAAAGATGATGAAATGAGAAAATATAGCAAAACTCTAATTTTGAATTGACAAAGTCATACTTTTCAATTGTTTTCATTTTGCAGAGGCATTTACCCTATGAAGTTTGTCCATCAGGTTGCGCGCAAGGTGCGCACATTAGATGTGTTGATCTGCACGTGGTGGAACACATGTTACAGTTTGCATTATATTTCATTTTGTTTTTTGTATTTAATTTTTTTTTTGTTAGATATGACAATCAGAACTTTAAGATGTTATAATTTGTACTTTATACATCTATTCTTTTATAAAATTTAGGATCATTTATAAATATATCTTTTGAAATTTGTTTAAAATATAAATTGTCTTTTATAATTTAAAAAATTACATATATTTGTTTGTCAAAATTTTTTATTTAATAGAATTAATTGAAAATATAAAATTCTTAACTACTTTGCTATATAATAATAAAATAGATTTTTTTATCCAACTCCCTCACTAAAGCTTCTTAATAGTATAAGGACACAAAAGAGAAGACTGAACAAGATTATGTTTTAGACAAAAGAGTCAAGGGATCGAGGAATTCACGAGTTCAGATTGATTTTCATATTTCTATTTGTTCTCGAACAAGTATCTAATCATATCCAAGCCTCTTAATAGGTAGGTTTAGATGTGTAGAGGGGTTCAAGGTGAATAGTGATTAAGAGAGTAATTAGAGAGGCAAAACTATGTTAATGGTCCAATAATAGTGGAATGATTGGAGGGTGAACAGCTAGGTGAGGATAGAGCAAGTGACTCAAGAAGAAAGGAATAATAGTGCACAAATGGGCAGTATTTCTCCAAATTCCTAGAATTTCTCTCCTTGGACCTTGGGAAATGGGTCTTATTTATAAGTTTTTCCTTAGTACCAAAGCAAGTGGCCAAATAAAGTGAGGACATGTGTCCTCAAGAATCATATGGAATATTCTGCCTTGAGCCAATAGGTTGAAGGTGTCACGTGTCCCTTTACATGTACTGTGTACTATTTGTTTGGCACAGATGCCTTAGCAAATGCACTTGCCGTGAGAGTGTTTGCCGCTGCAACTTGCCGTCTCAGCTTGAACCTCAGCAAGTGCACTTGCAGTGGTAATGTTTGCCGTTACACTTGCCTTCTCAGTTTGGTTTAGCAAAGACATGCATTCTCAAGATTTCATAGCCTGCTATCAGTCATGTTTCATGTTCACCTCAGTGAAGCCTCCATCCTTAGCCACGTAACTACAAACTCCCCAGCGTCCTAGGGCGAAGGCCATAACCAAGCTTGTTATCAGCCATGCTGTGCCTTAGTACCAAGTCCAAGGGGGCTTCCTTGGTCCTGCCTGTGCAACCAAGGCAAGTCCATGACCTGAGTAAATGGAAATATAGTCCTTTGCACTCGGGCTACCTTACTCCCATCTTCGCGGAATCACCATGGTATACCGGTATGTTTGTGCCTGTTATCAACTCCAACCAGTAAGCTTTGGGGCCTGCTATTAGCACTAAGCATTAGTCTTTACTTGTGGAGGGAAGCCTCTCAAAGGTCGCCACACCTTGGTGGGTGTTCTTCCGCAGTTAGTTCATACAGCTTCGCGATTCTTGGGCGGTAGTTGCGATGGTGGCTATAGTTGCTACGATGGCCATTTCCCTAGGCAAGTTCAAATGATGGCACCGACAATACTAGGAATGGCAGCGTTGAAACAAAGTGCCTTAGCAACTTGACCGCTACAAGTACTACCTCTATAACTTAACTTAGGCATTTTCCCTCATGGAGTATGTTCGGACCCTTGACGGGTCGGAGTTGTTTCCGTCCATTGTTGACCCACTTCCCTTGAGCTTTAGAGCATGCTTTTTTAATCATTCCTGGCTGCCTAACAAGGGCGACCGCCGCACTTAGGTCTACACTTAATTTTGTCTTTAATTTCTGATCCTCTACAAGATGTTAGAGTTAGGTCGGCTGTAATACTCAAGATGGGAGACTTGGTCAAATATTAGTTATTCAAAACAGTCTGATTATATATTCTTTGCTAATAAAATGGTTACTTGTTTGGTTTGTTTAGTTTGTTTGGTTTCGGGTTGCTTTCGTTCCCAATCAAAAGCTACCAGCTTTGTTCACCTCAGGGCGAGACATGCCCTTGCTTCTGCTCCAATTTAGCCTTCACTTTCTACTGGAGCTTCATGGTTGTTGTCCCGTTCCCTAATCAGATGTTTAAATGTGAGCTATACAACGCGAGGAGCAAACTGGGTTAATGGAACAAGTTAGTAGAGTTGCTAAGCTATTCCAAGGGAGATTCTAACGGAATTATAGAAAAAGGAATACAATTTCTAAGTTTTCTCTTATACAATAATAAACGGGTAAATTACATTGACACCCCTTGAGATTTATGTTTATTATAGTTTTTCCCCTCACCTTTTGGAAATTACATCCCCCTTCCTGAGGTTTAAAGTTTTATTACAGATTGTTCCTTGAGGTTTAAAGTTTCATAACAGTTCCCCCTCTTACTGTAATGATCATCATACATAAAATTAAATTAATAAGGGGGGTCAGTGTAATTTTCCAAATGTGAGGGGGGAAACTATAATAAACATAAATCTCAGGGGGTGTCAGTGTAATTTACCCATAATAAAATTACAAAAATTATTAATTGAAATATATTTCTAATATTATTAAAAACTGATAATTGACTTAATGAATACATCATATTTTTTGTCAAAATAGGCCATTTATTTTCTTCGAGACAAAAAAAAAAGGGGCGAATTATACTAACAGTTCTTATAGTTTTGGGCTCGTGTCACTTTGGTCCAACTTTTTAATCGTGACACATTTGACCCTGAATTTTGAATCTTGTTTCAAATAAGGACAATTAAAAATACCATTGCTCAATTTCAATGGTAAAGTTGTCAATTTCATAAGATATAAACTAATTTGACAAAAATAAATGTGAACAAAATATTTCTGAATTTTAAAAAATAATTTCTACCTACCAAAGATAAAATTATGTAAAATTGATAAATTATTTATTTATTTATTTTACCAAATTAATTTTTAGGAGCATTTACACACAAGTCCTAATTTATAAACTTATATACCATTAAGTCCTAATTAAGATTTTTTGGACCTTCAAATCCCATTAAATTTTAATAGTCTGAATTACCCTTCAAATAATGATTGTTCATTATTTATGATTATATATAAAAGAACATAATGATTTGACATTTATTTTGATTTTCAAAACTTTAAAAATCAACTTTCAAATTGAAAAAACTTTAAAAAAAAATTATGTGTAAAAAAAAAACTAATGTTTTTTTATTTTTGAAAAAATTGAAAAAACTTAATTATTTTTTTGTGCAATTTTGTGACTATAAAGGAGCATGATGATGTGACATTGATGTGCAAAATTGGAACAAAAAAAACCAAAAATGAAAAAACTAATAATACTCTTAGTCTTAAAACTAAAAAAAGCTGTTAATGTTGTCGGTTTTATTGGATAGTTGAATCAAACTAATGAATTGAAGGGAAAAAATGTTTCATCTCATGCTCTGTTTTTTTTTTCATCAGTTAGTGAAATAATTATCTAAAACATTACTAAGCAAAACTAATAATGTTCTTAGTTTTAAAAATTGGGAAAGACTGATAATATTCTCAGTTTTACTAAGTAAGACTTATTGGTTCAAAATTTTTTAAATAGGACCTAAGCTACCATAACATTTGTAAATAAGACTTTTAAGTAATTAATTCTAATTTTTATTATGTGTTTGGATGATGATACTGTAATGAGTGGTTGTTAGGCTTTAAATAAATAAATAAATAAATGTCTAAAAGATTTATTAATTTTACATAATTTTATCTTTAGTGGGTAGAAATAATTTATAAAAATTCAAAAATATTTTTTTGACATTTATTTTTGTCAAATGAGTTTATATTTTATTAAATTGACGACTTTGCCTTTGAAATTGAACAATGATATCTTCAATTGTTTTTATTTGGAACAAGATTCAAAATTCAAGATCAAATGTATCACAATTGTAAAGTTAGGGACCAAAGTAACATAAGACCCAAACTATAGAGACCGTTAATGTAATTCGTCCAAAAATAAATAAAATGCACTTATCAAATTAATCTGATTTTGTTCATGAATACATGAAAGATCTTACAAAATAAACGATTTGAATCATTGAAAAAAAAATCCCTTAATGAACCCATGTCTAGAAAACACCCTCTAATTTAAATTTAGACTAGAGAGAGAAGAAGTAACACGTTTTCCTTCACTTTCCTATATCTCGCTAATCCATCTTAAGACTTTGTTTAAATTATAAATTTGAGTAGAGATTTAACTTTAAATTGATTCAAACACTGCCTATAGATAACTTAAGGATTAATCAATCCGATACATAATCGACCAAATAGGATCGACATAAAATAAATACAAACAAACAAACCAACCGCCCAGACATGTTAATGTCCAATGTCTATATCTATATCGGTGACTTAGCTACATAGCACACGTTAGCGCTTGGTCTGAATTTATCAATATTTGAAGAAAAAGACTGTTAGGAGAGAGAGTCCCAACCGTCATTCAATCCGATCATTATTTTTGGAGAACACGAATAAACTTATGACATACACATGAATAAAGGTCAAATGTTCATATCGATAAGCCTCTTTCCTCCGTTATCTTCTTCCATAAGAAAAAAAAAGTAGGCTCCAAGTAAAAGCATAACCGACCACTCATCCTATTTTGCCTATAAATATTTGAGCTCCCAGCATTGTCACTCCTCACACAATATTCATTCACCAAGCAATCTTCAGAGATTTAGACAAACACTTGAACAACAAAGATGTTTGGGTGCGGCGAACGTCATCATCCATTCTATCACGGTGTTCACAACTTAGGACACCACAGCCCCGGCGGACATCACGGAGGTGCAGCTTGTCATGTCGGAGGGCATCACGGTCACGGCTGGGGACATCTTATTTACCAACACCACGGTCATGGCTGGGGACATCATATTCATCAACATAGTCATGGTGATCACGGACATGGTGGCCGCGGTGGTTGTCACCATGGAGGACATCACGGTCATGGTGGGATACATCATGGCCACGGTGGTGGCAGTCCTGGCAAAAGGCACCATTGCCATGGCAAACGTGGAGGTCACAGCAAAGAACATTATCATCATGTGGTCATTGTTGAGCATGTCAATACCCCTGAAATTGCTACCATTAGTGGATAGATAGATTCTTTCTCTGTCAGTCGTGAATTTTAGCAGTCCTCTGAATTGAAGAAATAAGAAGCAGCGGTGTGATAATGTATTATTATATTTGAAGAGAGACAGAGAGAGATTTTCCTTTGGTTGTGCTGTGTGTATTGTGCTAAATATTGTACCAGCTTGAGTTGTTTCATTGTACTACACACCAAAATAAAAGGTGGACTGCAGTAATATATATATAATTGTGTGTAAATTTTCATGGAGTAATGCTATACATATACAATTTTTGAATCCATACTTGCACAAACCATTATTGGATTAAGTCAACAATTATTCGTAGTTTAACATACTTAAAAGGAGCAACTCAGTGCATGAACTTTCCGCTAAAGGGGGTCTTTTAACTGGACATAAATTTAACATGCTTATATTACCTCAAAAGAAATTAAAACATCAAAGACAACTCCAAATTCTTACGTAACTATACATGGCCAGCAATCATGAGTTACTCCGATCTCTCCTAGTTGGTAGCAATATCTTTAAGCATTTCCTTCAGCTCGCCAGTCTACATGACAGACCAAACCATAAAAACAATGTATGATGTATCCCAGGCTTAAGAAGAAGAACAAATTTGATATGATAATACCTGGTGCATGTTGAGAATGATGTCTGATCCTCCGATGAACTCCCCCTTGATAAATATTTGTGGAAATGTGGGCCAGTTGCGGTAAGGATAGACCATGAGACTAATTGAAACAAGTACAAGCAAACTACATGTTTTATCAACGACTTTGGACCAAATGGGTTGCTAGGTAATGATTAGTACATGGATTAGAGCATTTCCATTTGCAAATGTTTGCTTCTTGATATTAATTTGTATCACTAAAATATGACAACTGAGCGCACTTTTCGCAAATAATCCCAAAAACATGTGTAACTGATACACAGGCAACATGGTGGACATAAACAGCATCCTAAAAAATTCATTCAAGATTTGGCCATGTCTATCAAGCTTAGCTATCTTTCGAAAAAAATATTTCGTATACCTGAATCTCAATCATTTGGGCTAAAAATAGCCAATAGAACAAAACACCCAATCACATAACTCTTTCTACTTTTTTGCACGTTTTTTTGTAAAAAGTCAAAAAACCAACTAAAATAGCCCATTCTCAAACAGGGCCTAAATATTAAAAGTTATAATAGCAGGAAATTTGATCAATTAAAACTTGTCTAAAAAAGTGTTAACAGGCTTCTGAACATATGCTGCTGTGGCCATGTATTCTTAGCCACTGCTGGATATGGATCATTCTAAATCCACTTGAAATGAATGCTATTCAAATGCCACCGAAGGAAATTCTTTGAATTGTTGCCATAGTATGTTAAACTAAATGGATATACTTTCTGATTCCAATATCGTGCTTCTTGAAACAAATTTTCTGCCTCAATGCAATTTAGAAAACAAAACCAAATCAAAATAAAACAAGAACAAAAACAAAAACAAAATTTACCTTGTTTCTTAGCTACTTCTAGTTCTATAGCACAAGGACAATTGCCAAAAAGCACTCTATCTATTCACTGGCTTGGTTTCTTAGCAAATCACCCCCTCTCCCACCCCCCACACCCCCCCCCCCCAAAAAAAAGAAAAAACACAGTTTGAATTAACAAAACATGCAGTCATACACCTTGAATGTAAAAAAAACATGTAAACTACGATCCCAACTTATTACAAACATTGCTCCTGGTGCAAACCCAAACATCCCAATTTTAAACAATAATGTTGTGGGTGGTATTTGTTAAGGTGGCCTACAGATAGCCTTTTGGGAAGAATGCAAGTACTGAGATGTCAAGGTAATCACCAGTGAGCCAGGAGGTGAGAGATCAAAAAGCCTTAGAAGAGAGAAAAAGGGCGGTGCAGAGGTCTTGCTATATACCAGATATGGTAAAAATGGTTGATAATGGTGGTGATGCTTCAACGTTTTCATAGAGGCCTTCTTATATAGAATGGTCAAACCATGGAGGCCAGCTCACTCTTGGAGAGGTAGCTGACCCTCCTTGGAGAGGTATCCCTGTAAGTTTTCTGAATGAAACTGTATATTAGATTGAATTAATTGAACAAAGAATACATCACTTGTATAGAAAACTAATTCCTAATCCTAAACTAATACAACACTAAATATAATTCTAATAGATATAAAACACTAAGTCCCAATCCTAAAAGGAAAAAGAGAACACTGAATATAGGCATGCGAATATAGGCATATTTTCACACCCCCGCTCAAACACAAGGTGTTTTAGCAAAAAAACACGGAGAGTTTGTCAAGAAAAAACTGAAATCGAGCAGTAGTGTGAGTCTTGGTGAAGAAGTCAGCAAGTTGCAGAGTCGAAAAGACAAAAGGAAGCGATATAAAGCCAGACTGTAGATGCTGACGGACAAAGTGACAATCAATTTCAATGTGTTTTGTCTATTCATGGAAGACAGTGTTATGAGGAATCTGAATAGCACTTTGGTTGTCACAATAGAGAGAGGTCGGGGAAGACTGAGGCACGCCCAAGTCAAATAAGAGACCACGAAGCCAAACAATTTCAGCAGTAGCATAAGCCATAGCACGATACTCAGCTTCGGTAGTAGAACAAGCAATAATAGTTTGTTTCTTGCTTTTCCAAGAAATTAGGGAATTGCTAAGAAACATATAGAAACCAAAAGTAGATTTACGATCATTAACATCACCAGTCCAATCAGCATCAACATAGGCCACCAAATTTAAGGATGAAGTAGAAGAGAATAGCAAGCCTTGAAAGATAGTACTGGAAAAATAGTGAAGGATTCGAAGCAAAACTGCTCACTGTGTTAAGTGAGGAGCAGAAACAAACTGACTAACCACATGGACAGCATAGGTAAGATCAGGGCGAGTAACTGTCAAATAGACTACGTAACCCACAAGCTTGCGATATAATGTATGATCGTCTGGAGGAACACCATCAGTAGTGTTGAGCTTCACATTAAGCTCAATGGGGGTATCAGAAAGCTTAGTGTCAGTAAGTCTGACACGATGGATAACCTTGTTGGCATACTTAGCCTGGGACAAAAAGTAACCCTTGGGAGAAGAAGCCACCTCAATGCCTAGAAAATACCGCAATGGTCCAAGATCCTTCATTTCAAAGGTGCGGAAGAGATGTTGCTTGACCTCAGAGATAGTAGATGCGTTAGAGCCAGTAATGATCATATCATCCACATATAGTAAAAGAGCAACAAAACCAACCGAGGTATCTCTCAAAAATAAAGTAGAGTTAGAAGTAGAAGGTTGAAACCCAAGCTCGGTAACAGCAGTCTGAAAGTGATCATACCAAGCATGAGGCGACTACTTCAGACCATACAGAGCACTCCGAAGACGACAAACCTGGCCAGAAGAATGGTGAAGACCAGGGGGAAGACACATGTAAACCTCCTCAGTAAGATGGCCATTAAGAAAAGCATTCTTAACATCCATTTGATAAAGAGGTCAAGAACGAATAGCAGCGACAGAGATCAAAGTACGGACAGTAGTCATCTTGGCAACAGGAGCAAACGTCTCCTCATAATCAATGCCATGCTCTTGGGAGAAACCTTTGGCAACCAAACGAGCTTTGTAGCGCTCAAGAGAACCATCAGAATGAGTCTTGACTTTGTAGACCCATTTGCAACCAACCAGATTCTTACTAGCAGGCAAAGGAACTAACTCCCAAGTATTAGTTTTTTGTAAAGCAAACAACTTATCCTCCATGGCGTGAACCCAATGAGGATCCTGACAGGCCTTCTTGTAAGATTGAGGTTCTACAAAAGAGTGAATAACAGACAAAAAGGTACGATAGGAAGCAGAAAAATAAGTATTAGACCAACCCAACCTGTTTGGAGGACGACGCGCTCGAGGAGGATTTCGGTGTGTAGCAAGATCAAAGTCATTAGAAGTAGGAGGATCAGCAGTAGGGGCAGAGACAACTAGTAGAGAAGAAGCCTTGCGATGAGAATAAACTAACAACGGAAGAGGAAAAGAAGTCGAATGTAGAGAAGAAGCCAAATGAGAAGCAGTTAGAGGTAAAGCATGAGGAAAAGATGGAACAAGTGCAGGAGGAACTATGGAGATGTACTCATCAGATGGGACCTCAGAAGGAAATAGATCAATATGAACCAAATCCTCTTTGAAAACTGGGACGGTGAGAGGAGGAAGCTGAAAGTAAGGTAAACGTTCGAGAAAGGAAACTTAGCGGGAGACATAAAGGTGATGGGAAACAGGGTCATAACGGTGTTAACCTTTCTGAGTGAGACTATAACCCAAAAAGACACATAGGATAGATTGGGCACTAAGTTTGGTCCTATCTTTACGGGATAAAAGGACAAAGCAAGCAGACCTAAACACACGAGAGAAGGAGTAATTAGGAAGTTGAGAAAATAGAGCCTCATAAGAAGACCGACCAGAAAGAAGGGGGGTAGGCATACGATTAAGAAGAAAAGCATTGAGAAGAAAAGCAACAGTAAGAATTACCTCACCCCAAAAAGGAGCCGGAA
Organism: Camellia lanceoleosa; assembly: GCA_025200525.1. Taxonomy (NCBI): domain Eukaryota; kingdom Viridiplantae; phylum Streptophyta; class Magnoliopsida; order Ericales; family Theaceae; genus Camellia; species Camellia lanceoleosa. The sequence continues at coordinate 162,137,929 of CM045766.1, read as the reverse complement.
CGGAGGCAGAGAGAATGAAAGACCTAGCTGTCTCAAGGAGATGACGATGTTTACGCTCAGCTCGACCATTTTGGGTAGGTGTATCAATACAAGAAGTTTGGTGAATGGTACCCAATTTGGCCAAATATTTACAGAATTCAGTTTTAAAGTATTCCCCACCCAAGTCTGACCGCAACAATTTAATAGTAGACCCAAACTATGTAATGACCATAAATTGGAAAGTACGGTACATCTGGTAGAAGTCAGACTTGTGAGTCATAAGATAAACCCACGTATAACGGGTGCAATCGTCAATAAAAGACACATAGTATGCAGAACCCCCTTTAGTTAGAACAGGAGAGGGTCCTCAGACATCAGTATGCACAAGAGAAAAAGGAGAAACATAAATAGATGTACTTTTATTAAATGGTAAAACTGACATTTTAGCAAGTTTGCACCCCCGACATTCATCAATTTGACTAGGAGAAACTTTACCCAACAACCCTGAGACCGTAAGTAGTCAACAAACAAATGACCGATGTGAGAATGCCATAAGTAAAACTGACTTGACTGAGAATCTAACTGAAATGAGGAAAGCGTAGCTGGAGAGGTGGATAAGGGAAGATGCAAGCTTTCGACCACATAGAGATCTCCAACTCCACGGCCAGTCCCAATCTACTTCTTGGACACTTGATCCTGCACACAACAGATAGAAGAGAAAAAGTTAACATCAAAACCAGAGGTATCAAATTGACTGATAGATAATAAACTGACATAACTGAGGGACATACAGAACAGAAGGAATAATAACAGCAGACATGGTAGAGGGTAAAACAGACCCAATAGATAAAACAAACATGCCAGACCCATTAGCAGTATTAATAATAATAGGAATGGGTGAGGGAATATAGTTTTGGAGTAAGGAAATTTGAGGATTCATATGATGAGAGACACCAGAATCAAAAAGCTAGACAGAAGAAAGGATACCTGAAGACGACCCAAGAAAACCTGAATGAAAAGAGGTAAGAGCGGAGGCAGATGGGGATGGTTGAGAGGTGGAGAGGATATGTTGAAGTTATGCAATAATCCTAAAATAGGGTTTTAAATAGAAATACCCTAAGTTGAAGCACAGAGAGAGAGAGAGAGAGAGAGAGAGATAGAGAGAGAGAGAGAGATTGAAGATGAAAATCGAAACTGACAGAGATCACAAGGAAGAGAAAGGAAGATGAACCAGACTAACCAGAGAGCCGAAGTAGATAGCTGCGAATCAAATCAAACAAAGATCGTAAGGAAGAGAGGGGCCTTTGCAAGACAAACCAGATGAACCAGAGAGGGCTAGGGTTTTGAACCTTTGCGAGTCTGAAGAGAGAAAAGTCGCGACTCCGATAGTGACAAACTAGTTGAACCAAAGAGGGCTGATAGTGTAATAACCCTGACCCGTAATTAGCTATCAATTGATATTTAAGGATGCTAATGAGTGGATTAAAATGAACTATGGGATTAATATGTAATTTGTATCATAATTGGCTTTTATTTGCTACCCATAGTAATATCTGATGAAATTCTACTTTAAAACGAAATTGAAAGCCTTATCGGCATCCAAACTCGAAATTAATTATACCATCGTGTTAATGGGAATTTTTAGAACCTTATGGAAAATTTTGTTAAAAATTGATTTAATCTGATTCGTTAAGTCGCGTTTGGCATGCCTTATGTTTTATTTAATGTGTTTTAGCCCCTTAAGCTTATATTTGAGTTATAAGCTCATTTGAGCTCATTTTTCCCTCATAACTTAGTGCAAAAATCTGAGGAATTATTTTAGAGTGAGAGAGAGTGCAACTCTAGAGAGAGGAGAAGGAGGTTCAAGAGGAATTCAAGTGAGATTGAAGGCTAGAGTTTGAATTAAACAAATATTGTGCTAGAACAAGAGAAATTGAGGGCTCTAGGTAAGAACCTAAGCTTTGATTCTTGTAAATGTTATGTTTAATTGTTGAATTCATGAAGATTATGAGTTTAATCATGTAATTTGAGCTTAGAATGTGGAGTTGAGTTTCAAATCATGCATGCATGCATAAATTCTTGCATTTTGAAGTTAATTTTCATAAAAACTTACATGCATGTGTTAATTTCACTCATATGTTGGTCATTCATCTTGTTTCCCCTCAAAATATCAGGTTTGATCATGTTTTGGAAGGTTTGAATTAGATGAAGTCTTGCATGTTGATTTCATGGGTCAAATTGGGATTTTAAGTTGGATTTTGAAGAAAAGACAAGTTTTTGGGCCATGATTTCTTGTTTTAATTCTTAAACCATGTTGTTTTATAAGTCTTCATGTATTTCCTTCATTTTGGGCCCAGAAAAATGAGTTTTGCAGGGTTGAATGTCGAGTTTGCACTTGGGGGGATGCAATCTGGAAATTCCAGATTTTGGTGCTCGCCGAGCGAAGGGTTCTCACCGGCGACCACTCGAGATGTGCACTTCGCTCGGCGATCGAAAGTCCACTCGGCGTAAATTTCGAGCTCGAAGTTTTGCAGAAATTCTGAGATCGCTCGGCGAAGGAATGTCGCCGGCGACCACTCACATCTTTGCATATCCGCCGGCGAGGAAGTCTCGCCGGCGAGTGTCATTCGCATGCTCGCTCGACTAGGAAAGCTTCGCTTGAGCGAGGACCTAAAATTCTGAAAATTTTCCTAAGTGTTCCAAGGCATGTTTTGACATCCTCATTGCATCCTAGGCATTCCTAAGCCTTAATTAAGCTATAGTAATGAGGTTATGGGCTAGAAACGCACACTAAGAAAAGAATGTAACAATATATTGAATGACAAGTGTGTGTGTGAGTTGAGCATTGAAATAAGTATGAATCACACTAAGAGATTGCAAGGGTGTGTGTGTTCTAAGCCATGTGATAAGAATAAACATGAACCAACGTGATGTAAGCTAAGCCTTAATGGCCACATGAATAAGTAATGATAAGATTCGTTGGTGCTACGTATTTTGTGATTGTAGGTCAACGTCCGAGAAGTGATTGACCATCTACGGAACCACTGTGAGTAACGCGTTATCGTAAAGATACGTTCATATGAAATTATGTTCCAAATGTGATATACCAAGCTATGATTTCTGAAATGATATATGTTTCTGTGAACTAAGATCCATGTTTGAAATCTATTATGGCATCCATAGATAGCCCCAAGTCATGGGGCAAGACATGAAAATGCGGTCCATGACATTCTGAGATCTCGTTAGCCACTTCATTGTGGTGTTTGTTTAATCGGTGTCCGGGACCGGTTACTCTAGTCGGAAGACGATATGTGATATGTGATTTGTTCTATGGAATATGCCATTATTATGTTCACATATGAGATAATTATGTTTATGCTATGATCTGTTTTGTACGTATAAAATGTTCGGATTTCGTTCACTAACCCCTTTACCTTAATGTTATTCGCTGGGCTTTAGCTCACTGTTTGTATATATATATATATTATAGGTGAGCATTCTGGAGTGCAAGCCCGAAGGTTTTGTGGGGGACTGTGTTTCTGTTGTCAGCCAGCCTTTGTGCCTCACGTGGAGGTTCCCGAAGTGTTTTGGGATCAAGTTTTATTTAGTCTGTTTTGCATGAGACTTATTTTAATTATGTTGGCTATTCTTAAGATACTGTAACGTGTGGGGTATAATATAATGTATGGTTGGCTTATGGTTATGTAATTAAAGTTTTAAAATAATCTGTTTCGTATAAGTCAACACAGCTCATTAGACATTTATATTTATGTATCTGCTTCCGCTAGCCCCTTATCTTATATTAATGTCATCAAAGGTCGTAGGTAATCCAAGGATTACTGGCCGGTTGCGACGCTAAACCTACTGGGGCGGGTTTGGGTCGTGACAGATAGTGATGACCCAGACAAACCAGAATGTCACCACTTAGGGCTGATCACGAACCAGAAGAACGAAGGAGGGGTTAAGATCGATGACCCTTCGACCAGCGAACCACGATGGTAACAAGCGAAGCAGCTAGGGTTTAGAACCAAACTCTAATACCATGTAAGTTTTCTGAACGAAACTGTGTACTAGATTGAATTAATTGAACAAAAAATGCATCACTTATATAGAACACTAATTCCTAATCCTAAACTAATACAACACTGAATATAATTCTAATAGATATAGAACACCAAGTCCTAATCCTAAAAGGAAAAAGAGAACACTGAATATAGGCATATTCTCACAATCCCAACCCCCCTACATCCGAAGATCAAATCTTGGGATTTGTATCATAAGAGCAACAATGTAGGTATCACGGGGGGCTTTAGTGTTGCATATGATACAATTTCCAAAATATCATTAGAGCACTTGTCTCTCTAATACTGATCAAGGTGCAGACACCCTCGGGGTAGGGGGATGGAAAGGCACTAAAATGAATCCCTAACTCTAGCTTCTAAGCCACATACCTCCAATGATGCCCCGAGCAAAGATTCCATGGCCAAACACCGAACCTAGGTCATCAAGGTATTGGATGATGGTGTTGGAGATGTCTTGATCAATAGGAGATAGCTTTACGGAGAAAGAGGAGACAAGACATAGTAGGGTCATGGTCTGGCAGAGGACCACTCAGCTAAGCCAAATGGAATACAGAGCCATGTTGCTACTGAGCACAGTTAGTTGAGCAGGGATGCCTCGAAACCTCGACACAATTACGTGGTGCTCTGGCCACACCTCGGGATACCCTATGTTGGTTCATCTTGCGGTGACATGGCTAAAAGCTAAGGCATTGAGCATGTCAGCTAGCCAAGATAACATAGTTGGTTTCTTTACCCCTGCTTAGGCTAGACACACAACTCCAATAGCTTCTTTTGGAAGATGACACGCGCCGATATGGGTTGCCACTTGACAATCCCTTGTCTGAGTTGGAAATGATGTGGTGCCAGTAAGGCCAACCACAAGGTGAAGGGTATTCAGGTACAACAAATGTTAATTATCACTATAATTTGAGTACATCTTATGTTACTATGAAGTGCCAATGGGAGGGTGCCTTATATATGAATAGGAGGCTCTTAATGCTCTATCTGTCTGTCTGTTTGGTTTCTGCTGAAGTAGGTATTGTGTCGACTCGCCCCGCCCGTGTGAATGAGTATTTATGGTGTCCTAGTCATGCCTTGTCCTCCCGCCCCCTCCAATATCGAGTATTGGATTTTATTTTTTTTTTGGGGGGGGGGGGGGTTGAATATATATATATATATTTAAATATGGAAAACACTATATTCACTTTTTTAATCATAATTAAAAAAATAAATTCATAACTAAACATAATATGTTATATAATTAAAAAAATTATCAGTTATAACTAAACTAATGTCATAATTAAAAAAAATTGACATAATTAAAAATGCATATGGTGCACATTTTTTAAAAGTGTGTAGATTAGAATTTCCCTAAAAATATATTAAAGTCTGGGTTGTCACTTAATAAATTAAAATTTTAATTTCAACTTAAACTTCAAAATTTAAATTAACATTAATTTCAAACTTCCACTCATTTCCATTTTAAATAATTAATTTCCACCTTCCACCCATTTCCGTTTTCCATTTTTCGTTTTCTAATTGAGGGTTTGTTTGGAAAATGGGTTAGCTTTTTGGCTATTTTAGCCTGGGGCTAAAAAGCTTCATTTGGGATAGGCTTTTTACTTTTTTCACTTTTTGTGAGAGAAAGAATGTAATAATTATGGGTTGGATGTGACATTTTGTCTTATTGAGTTAAAAAACCTATTTTATCTTTTTGTGGCTAAAATAGCCCCAAACCCAACCCAACCCATCTTCCCAAACGAGAACTGAATTTAATAAATTTTTTAGCATATATGTAATAATTTCACATGTTTTTTTTTTCACTTAATATTAAGTTTTGGGGTTTGCTTATTTTTTGACTTTTTTTTTTAAACTTATTTTCCTCTTTAGTAAACTTTTTTTTAAAAAAAAAATCAAAAAATTTTAATTTTTTTTTAAAAATTTCAAACAAAAAAAGGTCCAAAAAAGACCCAAAAAAGTAAAAAATAGTGATTTTTTTTTGTTTATTTTGGCTTTTTCAAATTTTTTTTGGAATTTTTAAAAAATATATATATACTTTTCAGATTTGTTTTGACAAAACGGACGAGGAAAAAAAAATTGACATAATTTAAAAAAAAAAAAAAAACTAAAGACCAAAAAAAAAAATTTGAAAAAAAATTATGACTTTTAAGCTAGTTACCAAAAGGAAAATTTAAACTTGATCACGCAATATTATCATGACTATTTATTAACTATCTATTAAATTAGAGTCATCTAATATGATCAACCATGAACTTAAAGCACAAAACCCAATGCTCTTCCTCTCCACTATGCTTTCATTTCCCTTCATCTATCTTTACCTTTCATTTCCTTTCAACTATCTTTTACACTATATTTGGTTGGAAGATTTGAAAAGTGATTTGAAAAGAAAAAGAGAAAAGATAGGTAAAATGTAAATAAAATATCGGTGTTTGGCAACCCGTTGGTTAGGCTATTTTAGCCTTTTTTACAAAAGAAAAAAAGAAACTACGTAGCCTGACTATGGATGAGGTACCAAGCTTCTATCCAGCTAGATGTCATTATGTGGGCAAAAAAACATTTTTACCCTTTGTGTAGCTCATATCCAAAAATCAAAAAGTGACAATTGATGAAGGGGCTTTCATCTATCTCATCTCTATCATCTGTAATTTGCGTCTGATCGGAGGGTTTGAAGAACACCATTAAACCACTCTCCGGCGAATCTCACTTCGACAACTTGGGTCGCAGTGTCGTTGTGTTCGGAGTTACTACAGTAGGCTGCGTGCAAACCATGGTGATCCTCAATGACGACGGTACCCAGAGTTGTAGCAGTGGGCAGTGAGCAAACGGCGAAGCAGAGCTTCGTTGAAGAAGATGAAGTCTGAGTCTCTCTGTTAGAAAGAGTGGGCTGAGAATGGTGTTTTGGCAATAAAAAAAGAAAAGAAAAAGGGATAAGGACTAGAATTTTTTTGTCCTTTGTGTAAAGCGAAAAGTATGAATAGAGGCATAGGTTGTGCAGTTGTATTGCTGCCACGTATATTGCTGCCTTTTGTATTTTATTATTTTTTTGTATGGGCAGTTTGGTCATTTTACATTCCATTATCATTTCAATCACTTTTTTCAATGCAACAACTCAAATAAAAATTCATTCTATCTTCCCAAACACAAAAACTAAAATAGCCTACTAAAATAGTCAAATAACCAAAAAGCCTAAAAAATAGTCACTTTCCAAACACCTACAATATACCTACATTTCTCCTAATTTTACACCTTTTTCATTTTCTTTTTTATATTCCTTCCCAAATCCTTCAACTAAACGTAGCGTTATACTTCTACTTTTATTCCCATTTTATGCTACCTATACCCTTCATTTTTCTAATCGTGCTTCACTTTCCCATCCTTTCCATTTCCCTATCTCCACCACTACCTCCTTCCACCCTATATAGGCATTAGATTCAATGAAAAATCTTATTTGGTGATAAGAATATTTATTTGTCAAAAGTCTATTAAAACCTATTTGTTGAAATTTTTATAAATAAACTATCTGTTGAAAAAGTCTATCTGTTAAAATATGTCTTAATTTTTATCTATCTTTCAAAATTATTTTAATATTTTTAATCTATCTGTTGAAATTCACCAAGCCTATTTTTCCTATGCATTGAAATTCACCAAGTCTATTTTTCCTATTTGTTGAAATTCATAAAGCCTATTTTCCCTAAAAATCTTTCATTTCTTCTCTTCCATTACCGCCACCACCACCATTATAAATGAGATTGAAAAAAAAAATTCAGAAAAAACCCAAAATAAAACAGAGTTTCTATATACAAACCCATGGCAATCTCATACCTTTGGGCTTATTTCTAACAAACAACTGGGGTCGTTTTCTAAAGCACAGAGGTTGGCGAGCTCATGAGAAGCATAGTTCCACGAAGAAGAAGAGAGCATTGATCTGTTGACGCTAGCCTCAAGGTCTGCCACTTTACATGAATCAAAAGAGGCTTTGATATCTTTAACAGCTAGTAGCCTCCAATGGGTGGCGGTGATAGTGGCGACAGTGACTCACCCTGACTTTGTCAACAGTAACACCCTCATCGGGAAACACCAAATGGGCATGGTCTCCTCTAAGATCTCCTCCGCCACACACTAGATCTCCCTCAATGGTGTTGCCCTCCTCACCTATACTAATCTCCATTGCCTCTTTCTCCTACTCCTATTCCAACAAAATCCTACTTCTGTAACATATCTGAAGGAAAAAAGAGTAATGGAGGAGATGAAAGTGGAGGAGGAGGATGAAGAGATGATAATGAACAAAAATGATGAGATTCAGAAATAGAGAGAGAAATAGAGAGGAGAGAGAACCCACCTCAACAATGGTGTTTTATATTGTATAGATAGATAAATGATTATGATATCAAAATCATGTCCTTATGGACTTAAATGTTTAGAGCATGGACAATTAGAGGAAACAAATCCAAAATTTTATTTATGGACGTGGTCTAAAAAGATTCATATAAAATTAATGGGGAAATTATAGCGGTAGTCCTTGTAGTTTACCGTTTTATCATTTTGGTTCCCGTTGTTTTAATTTGTTCAACATGAATTTTATGGATTGTGTTATATTAGTCCAATAAATAACAACGGTTAAGTTTGATGGACGAAAAATTAAATGGTGTATCAATTTGGTCCTTATAGTTTACAGGATGTGTCAATTTGGTCCCTGTTGTTTTGACTTTCTTATAAACTATAAGGACCAAATTGACACATCCTATAAATTACAGGAACCAAATTGACACATCATTTGATTTTCCGTCCATCAAATTGAACCGCCGTTATCTATTGGACTAATATGACGCAATCCATAAAATTCAGGGGCGAAATTGAACAAATTGAAACAATAGGAAACAAAATGATAAAACGGTAAATTATAGCGATCATTTGCATAATTTGCCCAAAATTAATATATATAATGTCATGCTTTAATATGTATTTTTTATTTTAAAATAAAACATTTATAAAAATGAAATTATTTGGAAAAAAAATATTTTCTTAAATTTTAATTTTAATTTTAATTTTATTTTAACTCTCTCAAGATTCCGTCCATATATTTTAAGAACAAAAGCCCATCAAATAGGAGTGCTTGGGGAATTATGTTTGCACCTAAAAAAATCATTAAGTACACATAATTTCTCAGTGGATCTTATTAAATTATTTAGGGTTATTATTTACTTTCAATACACATTTTTTTCCCCAATTTACCCTTCAAAATATATCCAAATAATAAACAAATCAAAACTCCAATTTTACACAAAAACTCAATTTGTGAGATCAAAATTAGGATTCCTATAATCGGTTGATGCTCGGATATGTAGGAGTGGAATTTTTCTATCAACTAGGTCCTGCAGCAGATTATTGCTATGATGTGAAGGATTACATCAATAAGATTATATGTAGACTTTGTTATGACTCCTCCACTGATGATTACAAGGTAGAAATGGCAACTCGCCTTATGATAATTTTGCCATGGATGTCATGATTAAAAGTTTGAGAAACAAAACGGGTTGAGATTGAAAAGTGATGTAGTGAATGAAGCCATTGCTTCCATTGATTTTTATTATTATTTATTATTATTATTATATACAAATCAAACTCATTATTATTATTATTATTATTATTATTATTTATATATACAAATCAAACTCACCAAAAGGGTGGTATTTTGCTGTCGGCATCCACTCCAAAATTATTGATATTAATGATAATTGTGAGTGTTGGTGGAGTGAATTGAAGTTTTAATGGTGAGTTCCCAAGGGTGGATTGAAGTTTTAAAATGAAAAAGAAACTGAAGAAAAAATAATTGAAACTTAGGAAGAAGACGAAGAGAGTTGAATATGAAAAATTTGTAGAAATAGTTTGAGTGTATCATGAGAAAAAAAATTATTGAGGATTTAATGTCTATTATTTTTATTAATAAATTTACATTAAGATATAATAAAAAATAAATTTTAATTGAATATATTGAATTATTATTTGAGTGCAAATCGAATCACCCGGAGTGTTTGCAACTAGCGCTTTCTTACCTTTTGTAGAGTCACCACTCACTCACTTATATTCCTCCCTACAATTCATTTGATCTCTAATCTTGGGTTGATCCATGGCTGCTACAAGAACCTTTTATGGCTCTTCTCATTTTGCTTCTTTATCATCTTCGACACAACCTCGTTGGAGCTATGACGTGTTATTGAGTTTTAGAGGTGAAGATACTCGCAAAAACTTTACTGATCACCTCTACGTGGCTTTGAATTCACACCTTCATGGACGATGATGAACTCCCAAGAGGGCATGACATTTCTTCGACCCTGCTAAAATCAATCGAAGAATCAAGGATCTCCGTCGTTGTTTTCTTAACAAACTATGCTTCTTGCAGATGGTGCCTTGATAAGCTCGTGAAGATCATTGAATGCAAGAAAACACTTGGACAATTAGTTCTCCCACTATTCTACGATGTCGATCCATCTGATATACGGCACCAAACATAGTGTTTTGGAGAAGCATTTGGAAGACATGACAAGCGTTACATGGATGAGATGGAGAAGGTGGAGGTAAGGAAAGCTACCCTCTCTGAAGCTACTAATTTATCAGGCTGGGATTTGCAAAATTTTGCTAATGGGTAATTTTTAACATCCTTTTAATTTTGCTACCGCTGCTGCTATCAATTTTTATCTTTAACTAGAAAATCCTATCCTTACTGTTTTTAATATTTAAAAAAATAAATAAAATCAAGTATAGTTAGTTCACTTTGTAAGTTCAAGATGTTTTGAATTTTACAATGATTAACTGCATATTGGAAGTGGGGTTTGTAAGGTTTTGTATTTTTGGAATATACACTTGCTTTACTTTAAATTTGGATCAAAATTGACAGGTATATCCGAAAAATTGTTAAAGATGTTTTATGTGAGCTGAAACATACATTCCTAAATGTTGCTGGGCACCCAGTTGGAATAGATTCTCTTGTTGAACACATGAACTTGATGTTGTGCACTGGATCAGATGATGTTTGCATGATTGGGCTATACGGCTTGGGTGGAATAGGCAAAACAACCATTGCAAAAGCTGTGTATAACCATATTTTCCTCCAATTTAAAGGAAGTTGTTTTCTTGCAAATGTTAGAGAAGTTGCAGGAAAACTCAATGGCCTAGTTCAATTGCATGAACAACTTCTTTTTGAATTATTAGGGACAAAGAATCTAAAGATTGGCAGTGTTGACAGCGAAATTAATTTGATGAAAGAAAGGCTCCATTCTAAAAAGGTTCTCATTGTTCTTGATGATGTGGACCAATCAAGTCAATTAAATACCTTGGCAGGAAATCGTGATTGGTTTGGTCCAAGAAATAGAATCATCATAACAACTAGAGATGAGCACTTGTTGATGGGATTGAAAGTTGATAAAAGATATATGCCTGAGGAATTAAATCACACAGACTCTCTACAGCTTTTCAGTTGGCATGCTTTCAGAGAAACCAATCCATTAGAAAATTTTGCAGAGCTTGCAAATGATATAGTCACTTATACTGTAGGGCTTCCACCAGCTCTTCAAATTTTGGGTTCTTATTTGTTTGGAAGAAACATCCTAGAATGGAAAAGTGCACTTGATGAATTACAACAAATTCCTCATCATCAAATTCAAAAAAAAATTAGGATAAGTTTTGACTCGCTAGATAATGACAGAATAAAGGATATCTTCCTTGATATTGCATGCTTTTTCATTAGATCGGACAAAGACTATGTCATTACTATATTGAATAGTTGCGGTTTCTTTGCTCAAAATGGAATTGGTGTTTTGGATAGTAGATGTTTACTGAGAATTAGTGAAAGAAATGAGTTGCTTATGCATGATCTACTTAGGGATATGGGGAGGGAAATTCTTTATGAAAAATATCCAAAGGAGCCTGAAAAGTGCAGTAGATTGTGGTTACATGAAGATATATGCTATGTGCTTGAAAAAAACAAGGTAAGAGTCGAATCTTAATTCTTTCTTATGAGTTAGTAAGTTTTAGGCTTGAAATACTAATTTCAGTTATTTAATAGTCTTTCTTTCTTTTAATTTTCCATTTTTTTTTTAAATATTACTATATTAGGGAACAGAAGCAGTTGAAGGTGTGCTCCTAACCCTACCCATGTTAAAGAAGACACAATGGAGTAATAAAGCATTTTTTGGGATACATAAGCTAAGACTGTCACGCCCCACTTTTTATTACTCGAAGTCATTACCAATTCCATTAACTTAATTCAATTTCAGAGATAACATGCGGAAATAAACTCATACATTCAATCCGTAGAAGTGATTAACAATACTCTCATTCGTATGCAAAGTAAATATTACATGAGCATTCTAAATAAGATGCCCTCAGGCTTACAACATTAAATAATCAAATGAAGGGTGCAACCCTTTTACACATATGGCATTCCGCCTACAACGAAGAGGCCCCGTGGCCAACAAATAAGTAAATCCAACTCTTGCAGCTCAACCTGCTTAATACCTGAAAAAGATTCAACAACGTGGGATGAACATATAGTCCAGTAGGGATCTCAACATGATCCTCAACAATAACAACATTACAGATAGCTATGATCATGCACACTCATTCTCGTACTAGAATAGTAATATGACATTTTATACAAAATATATATATGTATGAACTTTTCTTGAAAACAACCGTTTCAAACAACGCTACAAGCGATTTATCTTTCCTTATTCCTTTCATTAGTTCCCATTCCCATTCTTTTATACATAAGCAATTACTTAGGAAATAAATTCACTAAGACCACTACTATTCTCCAATTTTCACACAAACAACAGATGTGCCTTTCTAGAACATATTTCTAAAATGTTTGATTCTCTTTACACTTCTAAAAGACAAGGGGTAGCAACTGATACATGATTAACACAAGATAATCCATTTACAATTTCATGACACGAATGTCTACATTGCCTATGACACATAGTCTATGGCACAATTCACCTTTCCTTTTATGGCTCAGAACCTGGCCAAATACTTCAACAAGGGTTTCATCTCTTATTAACAATCTTTCCAATTCAACAGGGATAACAAATCAAGTTAAACCTCTCATATACCATAACAAATACACAAGTTGGTATTGTATCAATCACAATCAAATTCACTTCCATACTTCCCAACTGATACACATTTTGGTGATGTATCATATCAAATAGATAAGCATATGAGTCGTATCTCTGCAATAAGCGCATATAAGCAACCACAGGTTCATCCCCTATCTTCCCATAATCATTAACCGGTTTAGAGGTACATCCCCCATCTTCCCCTAAACCGTGGAGTACATCCCCTATCTCCTCCCATACGCAAGTAATGCATATAAACACAACGTCATATACACAAACAATCAATGGTGTAATGCATACACAACAATTCAACACAACCGTGTCATCCACCGATGACCAAGGACAAAACCTCTAGATGCAGGTATGTTGTACATCTATTAACAGACTCACTTATCATGAAACCACAAACCCTATAACAAAACTAACATGGCAGTTAAAGATACAACCACCACATATGTGTGTTCAACACTCACATTACAATAATCCAACTCTCATACCTTTTGCCTTCACAATTTCAATTCCCTGGACAATAAGGCCATAACTCATTTTAACCCATTACATTCTTTTCCAAGCCACTCCAATTTAATTATGCAAATTAAGTTATAATCATTAAACTAGGGTTTTCCTCCCTCTTTCTCAATATTGACCTAAAAGGCTCAATTATTAACAACAAACAACAATGATCACATTGAAGACCCAAAATACATAAGTATTTGCCCAACGATCACAATCCCTCTATTAATTTATTAAATCAAATAAAATTAGGGTTTTCTCTCCTTTCAACAACAACATGCTAATTAACACCCCAATTAGCCTAAACCATAACTAATGATAATAAACCCAACTCCAACAGTCAACCCAAGGTTCAACCTCATGATTTTTAATAAATCCAACATGATATACTGTTTTTATGCAATACAAAAACTACCACATGTCTATCTATAGATGGAGTATTGAAAAGAAACAAGGAGAATCCCTACCTCAAAGGAGAACCCAAATGGAGAAGATGAAGATGATGCCCAAATTCCAAAGTGCTCCAAATCCACAACTGTTCAGATTAAATGAAAGCCCTCGATTCACTCTACCTTTTTAATGAAGAAACTAGGGTAGAAAAACACTCTAGATAGATCAATCCTAAGAGAGAAGATGAGTTGGGAGAGAGAGAACTCGTAATCTAGGGTTTGGAATCGAAAGAGGATGAAAAAGCGCTTTAAAAGCGTCAAAAACACGATTTTATACCCGACGCCCGCTCGGCGGACAAACCCGCTCGGCGGACACTCCTGAACTCCGCTCGGCGGCCCAACTCCGCTCGGCGTACAACCTGCGCAAGAAATCTTGGATGGGTGTTTTTCCTCGGCGCCAAAACCCTCGGCGGACAAGGAACAACAAGTCCCACTCGGCGTTAAACTCCTTCGGCGGACAAGCCAAAAACTGGGCATCAACACTTGGTTTCCAAATCCAATCAACCTGCAATCAACCTGCCCAAAACATCCTATAACTCAAGAATAAAGAATTAAAGGACAACCACAACAATAATAAGACAACAGAATCTACGGAACATAAGTCCGAATATGATAATCAAATGGGAAAAAGGCAGGTCGCTATAACCTCCCCCCCTTAAAAGAATTTCGTCCCCGAAATTAAGGATACACCAAAACACAAGGCCAACTAATTACTCAATACCAACATTTTCCCCGAATACTAGGAGTGAAACCGTTCTTTCTACAAACCGTCAAGCCACTCTTACCAAGGAAGAGACTCACTAAGGGGATACGTTCCAAAAGACAACACTTTAGGTACGAAAATCTCAACAAACCAAACCTTTCCCCGAAACAAAACAACAACCGACTAGTGCTTCAAGCCAAGTCACTATTCAACAACAAGATTCCCAAGAAGCTAACTAAAGCAAATCTTATGAGTAAATAATAAGAAAACATTTTCTTGATCAAGAGACATTTCTCAAAGATAGTCAAATTTTCAATGTCAACATTTCAAAATAAATCTTTCATTTTCCATGCGAAGCTCAACAGTTTTGTAAAGAATTTTCACAAATACAAGTTATCCAAAACACAAAATCATCCTTGTTTATTTACTAAAAAGATTCATTTAGAATTCCTCAAAATCCTTGATTTAAATCAGTTCTCAACAACACCCTTAGGTGGCCCAAACACTAGGACAAAATTTTGTTTTCCAATTCTTTTCAACATACTATTAGCAACAACTATCACTCATACGGTGATACCAAAAACCAACACGAAGCATAACATTTCTATAATGATAGTTAATAGAAATAAATACAATTACTACCAACACATAAGGCATAAGAAATTCATGGTTTTGCAATTTCATCCGCCTCCTTTACTTAACCAGTTTAATAACATACACCTGGTCAAACAATAAAATGAGTAACAACTCATATAAAGCATTTTTCACTTCACCACAGATAAGCATATTAGCTATATCATATTAACAACAAATAGAAATATTTCTATTATCAATGAGCACACACATAAGTGATGCTAATGGAGTCCATCCCCTATCTCCTCCCAACAAATCCGGTTTAGAGGTCCATCCCCTATCTTCCCCTAAACCGTGGAGTACATCCCCTATCTCCTCCAAAACAAAATGCATATGCAATGTAATACACACTTGCCATATACAACACATAATCAATACATGAATGTTCTGTATTAATTCAACAGTCAAAATAAATGACTTATTTTCAGTTATACCTAAGCCATTTGCAAGGTCTACAACAATCAAAACTATCCTCAAGGTGATCAATGCCAACTCAAAACACAATACCAATAAGCTGACAAATCAACTCAACAAACTCCACACTCAGTAATCCACATACTGATGTGCCACTCAAATTACTAACCCCAAACACGGAGTTCTCTACATAAATCCCCAAATTTTGGAATCTCACTGGATCTCCTCAATTTAAACCGCATCAACACTGCGTCTAAGGGTATCACCATTTCCCTCCCCATGGCTGCATAGTAAGCCTACTCATCTCCTCGACCGAAGGCCGACATGGTCAACCTTAATCACAATAACCCAACCAAGAAGGATAATTCGACCAACGCTATTCTCGTTACTCTAGAACACAAACTGTTCTTCCTTTAAAGAATGCTGCCTGCATCCACTCACAAACCATCCCTAACAATTAATAACCAATCACCACACTAACACTACCCCCATACCACCGATGGGGTCACCATGAACTAGCTACTAGCAAAGCCCAAAACACAAACCAATAAATAAGTACCATTCCCGCTAACCCAAGACACAAATCCCACATAACCTTGCCAACACCACACACTCTCGAAACCATCACATCTAACACATACGTCCACGGGTTCCCGTTCTCAACAATCAAACTCTAACATGAACAAGATTCACAAACCAACACATAGTTAACGCAATATACAGTGCCAAGCAAGCAACAACGCTAGGATCCTTGACCCCATTAACAACTTCTCAAAATAAATAGAGAGTTCGAAATCTCATACATACTCCCCAATACATGAGGATTAAACAAACAACACTATGCATATAAATGCGATACATAAGCATGGTGCCTCAAAGATCCTCAAGACACCACCCACAACAAAATCAATATACA
Source organism: Camellia lanceoleosa (assembly GCA_025200525.1). Taxonomy (NCBI): domain Eukaryota; kingdom Viridiplantae; phylum Streptophyta; class Magnoliopsida; order Ericales; family Theaceae; genus Camellia; species Camellia lanceoleosa. The sequence goes on along the minus strand of CM045766.1, from coordinate 162,121,124 downwards.
TGATACACCACCGCCAACATTACAAAAGTCCCTCTCCAAGGTAACACTATAGGGCTAACTAATTAGTCGCCCCTACAAAGGACAAGAACGTCTACCATGGCCCAACTAGCCACAAACAAAACAACCGGACCTTCTACTCGGGGGTCTGAAACCTGAACCTCCCCAAGACCCCATCATCACTAGCAATCAGGGCCTCCACATGGGCCGCTGCCTCAACTAAAGTATAGTAATCCTTCCACAAGGATCCAGCTACCTTCTCCCGAATATCGAAACACAACCGCCTTTCGAACTCAAAACAACGACGCTCCTCTGTTGTCACCAACTCTGGAGCAAACCTCGACAAACTATCACATAGCATCACAAACTGTGCCATAGGAGTATCATCCTGACGCAACTCCAAAACTGTTCCCTCAACCTTTCCCGAGCAGAAGGAGGGAAATACTTGGCCAAAAAGGCCTCGGTAAAAGCAACCCACATGCCACCCACATTATTCTTAGTCTTCTTCCACCAATAACTCGTATCACTCTTCAACTGAAAAGTCACCAAAGAAACCCTCAACTCCTCATCTTCAACTCTGAGCATATCAAGAGTCTTAGTAATCTGCTCTAACCAATTCTCTGCTTCCAACGATCTAGCCTCCCCCACAAACTCAGGTGGACCGGAGCGAAAGAACTCCTTAGTAAGCTTGAGAGCATGCCGTCTGCCGCCCTCAGTATGAGCTAGGGCGTCTTGCACTGCTCTCACAATCTCACGTCGACATCTTTGCAGCGGTACTAAAGGAACTGCTGTGCCTCTCCCGGCGTTCCTACTACTCAACCAACCTCTACTCCCTCGTGTAGACATCCTATAAAGCACCAATTAAAATACACTTAGTGCCAACACAATAGCCTTCTCCGAGGCACACCCTACTACTGGTAAGTCACAAGACACACTTAGCCTCAAACTTTACATCTCTCGCATATAAACATCTAAACATGTAAACACATAATCGAATCAAGTCCACAAAGATAGCCACTCATCCGAACTCTCAAGGAATTCCTATCAGAAACCACGTTGATCAGGCGCGTTTCCAAAAGGACCTCAAAGCAAGTTCACCGGCTATGAATACTATCCAAGAGACTGAATCCCATGCTCACATAAATGCAACACATAAGTCCTAATTCTCATGGTATCTATATGAAACGTCCTCACTACACGTAGTAAACCCACTGTGGTAAAAGCCACTTCCCACGAGCTCAAGGTATTCAAACCTGGTAGCTCTGATACCAAGTTGTCACGCCCCACTTTTTATTACTCGAAGTCATTACCAATTCCATTAACTTAATTCAATTTCAGAGATAACATGCGGAAATAAACTCATACATTCAATCCGTAGAAGTGATTAACAATACTCTCATTCGTATGCAAAGTAAATATTACATGAGCATTCTAAATAAGATGCCCTCAGGCTTACAACATTAAATAATCAAATGAAGGGTGCAACCCTTTTACACATATGGCATTCCGCCTACAATGAAGAGGCCCCGTGGCCAACAAATAAGTAAATCCAACTCTTGCAGCTCAACCTGCTTAATACCTGAAAAAGATTCAACAACATGGGATGAACATATAGTCCAGTAGGGATCTCAACATGATTCTCAACAATAACAACATTACAGATAGCTATGATCATGCACACTCATTCTCGTACTAGAATAGTAATATGACATTTTATACAAAATATATATACGTATGGACTTTTCTTGAAAACAACCGTTTCAAACAACGCCATGCGATTTATCTTTCCTTATTCCTTTCATTAGTTCCCATTCCCATTCTTTTATACATAAGCAATTACTTAGGAAATAAATTCACTAAGACCACTACTATTCTCCAATTTTCACACAAACAACAGATGTGCCTTTCTAGAACATATTTCTAAAATGTTTGATTCTCTTTACACTTCTAAAAGACAAGGGGTAGCAACTGATACATGATTAACACAAGATAATCCATTTACAATTTCATGACACGAATGTCTACATTGCCTATGACACATAGTCTATGGCACAATTCACCTTTCCTTTTATGGCTCAGAACCTGGCCAAATACTTCAACAAGGGTTTCATCTCTTATTAACAATCTTTCCAATTCAACAGGGATAACAAATCAAGTTAAACCTCTCATATAACATAACAAATACACAAGTTGGTATTGTATCAATCACAATCAAATTCACTTCCATACTTCCCAACTGATACACATTTTGGTGATGTATCATATCAAATAGATAAGCATATGAGCTGTATCTCTGCAATAGGCGCCAAGATATAAGCAAAGAACCCCGGTTCATCCCTATCTTCCCATAATCATTAACGGTTTAGAGGTACATCCCCATCTTCCCCTAAACCGTGGAGTACATCCCCTATCTCCTCCCATACGCAAGTAATGCATATAAACACAACGTCATATACACAAACAATCAATGGTGTAATGCATACACAACAATTCAACACAACCGTGTCATCCTCCACCGATGACCAAGGACAAAACCTCTAGATGCAGGTATGTTGTACATCTATTAACAGACTCACTTATCATGAAACCACAAACCCTATAACAAAACTAACATGGCAGTTAAAGATACAACCACCACATATGTGTGTTCAACACTCACATTACAATAATCCAACTCTCATACCTTTTGCCTTCACAATTTCAATTCCCTGGACAATAAGGCCATAACTCATTTTAACCCATTACATTCTTTTCCAAGCCACTCCAATTTAATTATGCAAATTAAGTTATAATCATTAAACTAGGGTTTTCCTCCCCCTTTCTCAATATTGACCTAAAAGGCTCAATTATTAACAACAAACAACAATGATCACATTGAAGACCCAAAATACATAAGTATTTGCCCAACGATCACAATCCCTCTATTAATTTATTAAATCAAATAAAATTAGGGTTTTCTCCTTTCCACAACAACATGCTAATTAACACCCCAATTAGCCTAAACCATAACTAATGATAATAAACCCAACTCCAACAGTCAACCCAAGGTTCAACCTCATGATTTTTAATAAATCCAACATGATATACTGTTTTTATGCAATACAAAAACTACCACATGTCTATCTATAGATGGAGTATTGAAAAGAAACAAGGAGAATCCCTACCTCAAAGGAGAACCCAAATGGAGAAGATGAAGATGATGCCCAAATTCCAAAGTGCTCCAAATCCACAACTGTTCAGATTAAATGAAAGCCCTCGATTCACTCTACCTTTTTAATGAAGAAACTAGGGTAGAAAAACACTCTAGATAGATCAATCCTAAGAGAGAAGATGAGTTGGGAGAGAGAGAACTCGTAATCTAGGGTTTGGAATCTGAAAAGAGGATGAAAAACTGCTTTAAAACGTCAAAAACACGATTTTATACCCAGACGCTTGCCGAGCGGACAAAACCCCCGCCGAGTGACACTGAAGATTCCGCCGAAGCGGCCCAACTCCCCGCCGAGCATAACCTGCAAGAAGAAATCTTGGATGGGTGTTTTTCCGCCGGCGCCAAAACCTTCGCCGGACAAGGAACAACAAGTCCCCACTCGAGCGTTAAACTCCCCGCTCGAGCGGACAAGCCAAAAACTGAACATCAACACTTGGTTTCTAAACCCAACCAACCTGCAATCAACCTGCCCAAAACATCCTATAACTCAAGAATAAAGAATTAAAGGACAACCACAACAATAATAAGACAACAGAATCTACGGAACATAAGTCCGAATATGATAATCAAATGGGAAAAGACCGGGGTCGCTATAAAGACTGCTTCAAATAAATCATGTGCAACTCAGTGGAAATTTTGAAGATCTGTTTGAAGAGTTAAGGGGGCTCTGTTGGCATAACTGCCCATTGGAGAATTTACCATCCAATTTTCATCCAAGGAAACTCGTTATTTTAGACATACAATTTTGCAGATTTAAAACACTTCGGATAGATGGCAAGGTATGACATTCTTAGCAAATTCATTGTTGTTTGGGATTTGGATAAATTATGTAGTGGATCATGATGATTTTTTTTTTTATGCAATTTTGTATATATATATATATAGATTTTTGTTTTAATAGCAGTTCAAGAGTTAGAAAATTCTAAATCTCAGTAATTCCAAATGCCTAACAGAGAGCCCCATCTTCTGCGCACTACCGATGCTCGAAGAGTTACTGTTTGAAAGTTGTACAGGTTTAATGGAGCTCCATGAATCAATTGGGCTTTTAGATAAACTTATTCAGTTGAATTGGATATATTGCATAAACCTCAGGTATCTTCCAAGTAGTATCTGTGAGTTAAAGTCTGTTAAACATCTAAATCTCACTGGTTGTGCAAAACTAGAGGAGTTTCCAGAGCACTTGGGAAAGCTTAACAGAGCTTTTTGGAGATGGAACAACAATTCAACAGCTACCTTTCTGTATTGGACTACTGAATAATCTTAGGAGGTTATCGTTGAAGGGATGTAATAAGCAATTGACAACTGAATCCTGGCTTTCTTTCATTTCATCTTGGGTTTTACGGAGAAAAAATGCCGACTCCATAAGATTTTTACCATCCTCTGTTTCAGGTTTGTGTTCCTTAACAGAGCTAGATTGCAGTGATCACAATCTGTCTGAATGAGATATTCTAGCTAATCTTAGGAGTTTATCCTCATTGTTAGTGTTGGATTTAAGCGGAAACAATTTTCGTAACCTACCATATGGCTTCAGTCATCTATCCAAGCTAGAAGACCTTAAGTTGAATAACTGCAAAAGTCTTCAATCTATCTTAGATCTTCCTCTAAACTTATTGGAAGTACAAGCTTATGGTTGTGCATCACTTGAAAAAAATATCTGATTTATCAAAACTGAAGACTCTATTAATATGGTTGAGTAACCACCAATGTTGGCATAGTCTCTCGAATCGTAATAAGGATGGAATGGAAGAACCTCATTGCTTTCATTGTGCACAAATCATTCCCTTGGACAGGCTCAACAATTTACAAAGTCTCCTTCAGGTCTATTTCTCTCTCTTCCTCTCTCTCTCTCTCTCTCTCTTTCTCTCTCTCTCAGGTGCAACAATTTTGCAAAAAAAATCTCTCTGAAAAAAGTGAAATGTGTGAAACAAAATTTATTTTGGATGTGACCTATAGAGTCTGGATCCTCTACCGTAGTTCCCTGCAATGTTTCCTGCCAAGCTCCAAAATGATTTTTATTATTTTTATTTTGCCCCCTGTGTTCCTCATCCTTCTTCTCTTTCTAAAGCTCACATCCTTGATCGACAAAGCATTAGCTCTCAACTCACGGATTCAACTCTCTCTGATTCATTTTCCTTTATACAAGAAAGTAATATAGGTGTCATAGAACTTGAAGGGACTCGGATTTGGGTTCTTCACGGCGTACATAACGGCAAATCAGATTTTGAATGAGGCTAAAGTGGTGGTGAGATTGTCAATTGCGGCAAAGCTCAGCTAGAATTTGGGGGTTTTGGGATGTAAAATAATGAAATCGATAGCGACGAAGAGGGCTATTTGGAAGACGAAGTAGAGGGCAATGATGATTATGTGTTTTGTGGATTTTTTTGAGATTTCTTTTTACCTTGATTTTGGTAACAAATAATAACAAATATTTGTTTTGAAATTTGGGTTGTAAGATGTATTGTAAGTGTTTGTAAAAATGTCTCATTGAATATAATTGGTATGAATTTTGGGTTGTATGATGTACTCAGTTTAAAATCTGGGATTGTAAGATGCACTCCAAGTGCTTGTAAAAATGTTTGATTGAATGTAGTTTAACTTTGGTTAACAAGTTCCTCACCCTCTCTTGTTTATTTTCTTCATATATAAGTGCGGATTTTTTTTTTATTGCTATATTCTTGACTGTTGCAGTGCAAGTGCTGATGATGATGGTGCTAGCAATGAAGATGTAATTAACTCTAATAGTTGAAAAAATTTGTGTTCTTGTTTTTCTTCCAGGGCTAGGGAGGTGTAGGGAGGGGAAGCATGATAAAAAGTTAAAGAAGTCAATTGAAATAATGCTTGGAATTATGACATTACCATGTCAATGATCATGTAATTGATAGAACCAAAGCTGATTCACCTACTACCATTTTCTGAAAACATGAGGACATTACAGCTTTTTTTTAAAGATCAGTTCAATTAAGTTTTAAAAATTGAGGACATCCCACATTTGTCTTCTCTTTTGTTTGTTAATATTTACTCTAACATTGAAGTTTTTGGAATTTTAGTCACCCATCTCTTTCAATGCTAATTCCTACTCTTTGTGTAGTTGGTAACATTGTCACTAAAGATGACATGCAAACTCAGGTACTAGGCAATTGGAAACATGCTTATTTCTTGAGTTTTCCCATATATTGCCTTCCCACCTAGCAACACAGATAATTTAACCCCAACTTCTCATCAGTAGAGTACTATACAAAAATTAGAATACATAAGTCAGTGTACATAAAGACTGATGGAAAAGTAAGGAAAAATTGAAAGATCACCAGATTTCAACCAAAATGAAACAACTATATTCCATCAAACATTTTTACAAACACTTGGAGTGCATCTTACAAACACAGATTTCAACCTAAATACTAATTACATCATCCAGCCCGAAATTCAGACCAACTATATTCAATGAGACATTTTTACAAGCACTTGCAATACATCTTACAATCCAGATTTCAAAAAAAAAAAAAAATACTTATTATTATCTGTTACCAAAATCAAGGTAAAAAAGAAATCCCCCAAAAAATCCACAAAACGCATAATCACCATCGCCCTCTGTCTGAGTTCTATGACACCTATATTGCCTTCTCGTATAAGGGAAAACAAATTGGAGAGAGTCGAATCAGTGAGTCGAGAGCTAAGGCTTTGTCAATGAAGAATGTGAGCTTCAAGTTGAATGCATTCTTCTTGTTCTTCATCTGAGTCTGTTTTGAATTTGGTTTTGGACATTGGTTCAGGTCAGAGAGTTCACAAACGTTTGAGAGGGAGAAGAAGGGAAAAATAAAAAATAAAAGAAAAACAACTCCAAAACGATGTCATTTTGTAGCATGGCAGGAAAGACTGCAGGGAACCACAACAGAGGATCCGAACTCGTGACCTATATAATACCAAAGGAGAAGGATTCCCTCATGTCCAGATGATATGGACTGGAGGACGTTGTGTAGGTGTGTGGAATTGACTATGGGGTTCGGGTTTCATTTTGATAATTTGAATCTTTCATTTTATCAAATATTTCATATATTTTATTCATAAAAAAATTAGATTGATCCGATAATCATAATATATTCAATTTATCAAATGTCACAAAAAAAAAAAAAAAAATGAATGACAATTGAATTTTTAAAAAATAAATAACATAATTTTTTTGGTGATAAACACAATAAATTAAATAGGCTATGATCATCAGATCGACTTAATTTTTATATGAATGAAATAGATGAAGTGACTAACAAAATGAATAGTTTAAATTATGTAAACGAAACCTGTGGTGGGTCTCATGGACCTAAACAACACCAGTGGACTAGAGAGGAGTTGCCTATTAGAGATGAAAAATAATATCTTACTCTTATTGAATTTTTTTTTTCAAAAGTTTTTACTTGAATGATGTGGCACTAACAACAATTTCAAAAATTGGATTCACTAGTTTTTTCACTATTTTATACTAGCTACATAATAATATATTAGACGATTATATATCACATGTTTATATTATCTTTTTATATCATCAACCGACTTGGAAAGATGTCATTTGTTTGCATTAATCTGTTAATAATCATCTTCAAATAAGTGAATTAATCATAAGTATCCATATAGACGGTGACACAAAATAATGATAAATAATCGGTCATATATGGCATTTCTCTATGACAATATGTTATTTGTTTTCATTGATTTCTTAATAATTATGTCTAAACACATGAGCCAATTATAAATATCCATGTAGACAATTATACAAAACAATGATAAAAACGTGTGACATATATAACATTTCTTTTTTCAAATATAAATAACTTTGATGAGTCTTTTTATTCTAAATGATAAAATTAAACCTTGTCACTATATTAATTTGATGCAAAAAAAAAAAAAAAAAAAAAAAAATCACTTTGGTCCTTACATATGAAATCGTGACAGTCAACCCCTTACACTTTTGGTCAAGTCCCACTTTGTTCTTACAAATAAAATCATGATAGTTAATTCCCTGAACTTATGAAATTGTGACAATCAACTCTTTGTACTTCTAGTCAAGGATCAATGTCTACCTTATGTTACTCCATCGTATAAATTTTTAACATAAGTCAGTAATGTGACAAACATATGACTACAAAATGAGGGCAAACGAAGAAAATCACACAAATTTTCCATCTATACATATTTCGTCCCAAAATTTACATCAACTTTTGATTGTATTCAGCTAAAACAAAATGCAAATTGTGAACGATTAAAGAGATGAACTGGGGTTTTGCAAAAATTAGAATAATGAAATTCTATTTTCTATAGTAATAGAGTCTTCAATTTCTCTGCCGCCTTTTTAAAAATAATAATAATAAATCAAAAATCAAAAGCTCTATTTCTTACCTCTCCGTCCTAATTTTTAACGCGCGCGCACGCACACACACACACATATTATATAACTCGCACATGTTTATCATGTAGGATAAAGTGTATATTGGTGAGAAATAAGAATGATTTTTTTTTTTCTCTTGCTCTCATTTCGTAGTTACATGTTTATCACATGATTATATTCTGTTAAAAACTTAAACAATTGAGTAATAGAATGGGCAAGTTGACACTCGATTAGAAGTGTAGGGTTGACTATCAATATTTTATGTATAAGAACCAAAATGAGATTTGACCAAAAGTGCAGGGGATTGACTATCACAATTTCATGTGTATGGACCAAAGTGAGATTTGGTGCAAAGTACAAGGCTATAAAGTGTAATTTACCCAAATTAAAACTTGTCACTGTATTAATTTGATGCCAAAAAAATCAAAAAAAATCAACAAGATTATGGGGATACCAACGTGACATATATTCTTAATCTTGCATATTACATGAAAAGAGTGGGACTTATCATAACAGATACAATTTCACTATCAAATTATTTTACATATATTTTATGTTATTGATTTTATAGTTGAGTTTGTATCCGCAAATTTATTTTAATTTTTTTCTAATTTTCGTCTAGCACTCTACTAATTGGAAATTCATATGACAACATCTTCGTTACAGCTCCTTGCTCACGGGCAACTTTTTCTATACTGGTGACTTCATCAATAGTTTAGCTATAAAATAATAGGTTCTTCTTCGATATTCTTAGAAGAGCCAGTAGTGCAAGGGGAAGACGACTACATTGCAGGGTTCACTTTGAGAGTTGTTTATTATAGAGCTAGGGATGAAGAAAGTTGCTCCATGGAATTAAATGATTCTCCATACGTCATTATTACTGATAAAATTAATGGTATCGATTTTACTTATACCCAACCTTCTTTGGCATCCCTGGGAATTGTGGAGATTATGTTTGGGAAAGCTATATAAAAGTTGAAGAATATTTTAGGTATCGAATTAGAGGTGGTGAGCAATTCGAGGTTTCTTTCGTTATGCCGTTACCTTTTAAAGTGAAGCAGTGTGCAATGGATTTGATTATCCATCACCAGATAGGCACCAGCTACAGTGGATTATGTACTGAGCCCTCCTATAGATGACAAAGGATGATCATGAAAATTGTCACCAAAACATCAATTGTAATTGGGCCATCTCATATTTTCCTTTGAATAAATTTCAAATACATTCTTTTTTTTTTTCTTTTAGATAGTACAAATACATTCTTTTGAGATTTGCTTAAAATTCGTAATTTTAAAAATTATAAAAACTCCATTGTCAAAAATTTTTATTTGAGTAGTTAACCAAAAAAATAAAATAAAAATTATAACTGCTCGTATATACAATAATAAAATTGCCTGAAATTTTAAATAAAATATATTCCTGATTAAAAACTGTTAATTGATTTAATAATTTATTAATAAAATAGATAATTTGTTATATGATTAAAAATTTGAAAGGGCCGGATGTAATATTCAAAATCACAAAAGACAATTTGTATTTTAATTAAATTTCAAAATGTGTATTTATAATTTATCCATTAAATAGATAACAATCAAAGCTTGCTTAAGATTTTTGAGGTCTGGCTCTATGGATCCTTTACGAAACTCACATCGATGATTTGAATTGTTCAATATTTAGGACTTGTCGAGCATTTCATCCTTACAAAAAATCACTTTGATCAAATATCAATAGATGCTTGAACAGAACAAATTTCTGCCAACGGTAACTATAATTTTAAAAATAAATTATTAATATCTGATCGACATAATTTTTTGCATAAATGAAATATTCAATAAACTCTACATATTGAGCGTTTTAAATTATCAATGTGAACTCCATGCTAGGCCCAAGGAGGACAACAAGACACTGCAATAGGGCCAACTGGAGAGGAGTTGATCCTATATTTTAAATCCACACTTTAGTCTGCTCTTTTATGATTTTAAGCCCAAGTAACCCCTATGAGCCTCAAATAGGCCTTAGGCCTACGTCACCATTTTTAGAGTTAAGCTGTTTTTATTCTTGTCATAGTATCATACAATTATTTTTGGGGAAATGATTCACAATAATGGTTAATTGGATCTATACAATCCTAGTAGATACATTAATGGAGTTCTCACTACAACATTTTCTTAGTTTAGTGACATTTGAAAGTGCCACAAAACTATTCTTCTAATGACATTTTTTAGTCTTGTGGCATTTTAAACAAGTGCTATTTATACCCGTGCCACGATAGATACTAGTGGCACCTCAGTGACACTTGCAAGTGCCACTACACCATCATGGCTAAAGACTTTCAATGACACTTTGATGTCATGATAGACACTATTTGTGACACTATCAAGCGTCATTAAAAAAAGATTTAGTCGCACTTCAGTGACACTTGAAAGTGTCATTACACCATCAAGGCTAAAGACTTTCAGTGACACTTTAATGTCATAGAAGGCACTATTCGTGATGCTATCAAGTGCCATTAAAGAATGAAAAACCTAAGTGATTCGTGATTCAGCTCAAGAATAATTGTACCAGTTCCCAAACAATTAAAACTAACAATCTAAATCATCAAGCACGTACGATAATGATTTAGATTGTTGTTTCAAAAAATAATAAATCAACACAAATGATTTTTACGTGGAAAAACCACAATTGGAGCACCTCCAATTGTGATTAAAAAAGCACGGGCGAAATGCCACAAACCAATCCACTATGAAGAAAAGAAAGAATACAAAACAACCAAACAAATTACCCAAACTCTATTAATTTGTCTTCAACGATTTGTATCTCTTCCACCGCAACCTTCATCTCAGAATTGATTAGATTGATATTGATTCCACAACATCCATGTCGACTCAACGAATGTGCATAGTTTCGAACGCCTTCGAACACTCCACGCTTGAATCTCCGGATTCCACTGAAGAATAACACTCTTGAAGATGATCACTCAAACAACCCTTTGATGTGAATTGTCAAGCTATGTGAGTTTGAAACTCAAGCAAACATCAAAGGAAAACTAGTAAAATAGTCCCAAAAGAAAACCCTAGAGCCCTCAAAACAGATCTAGAAAACTTAACCCTAAAACTGACTTCAACAAATACTTATACAAACTAGGAGCCGCGAAGGTCGCTCAAGTGAAGACTCTCTCGCTCGAGTGAGGAACCAAATACGCATGTATTTCTTAAGTGGCGTTGCTCGAACCAAGCTTCCTTCGCTCGAGCACACAATCTTTTTTCCCAGAAAATTTGTAGACAAAGAAAACTTCTGGGAGCCCAACTTCTTCACTCAAGCTAGGACTCCTTTACTTGAGCGAGCAAGGAAAAAGAACCAGGAAACTTATAACTCGATAAACAATGTTTGTTCATGGGATTGACAAAACTAAGGGACCTAACAAAGAAGACTTACAATCTAAAAAATGCCACTATATGGATTTTTAATGGCACTTGTTATGTCACAATTGATATTTTTAACAACTTCATAAATGCCACTAAATCTAATGCATTTGTGCCATTAAATGGATATTAGTGCCACTGGAGCTTATTCTAGTGACACTTTGCAAAACTACTGCCACTGCTACGAAATGCCACTTATATGTGCTTTTCATTGACACTTTTAAAAGCCACAACTAAGCATGCATAAATGCCTATAAAAATTGAATCGATTTTATAAAAAATTGAATATTAATTGCCACATCTTATATTAATTTGACATCCATTCATCTTGTAACATTTTCATAATAATAAAAAAATATTACCACCATAGGATCATCACATCAAAAAAAAAAAAAAAAAAAAAAAATCGAACCACAATCATTTTTTATCTAAAAATATAAATTTATTTGTATTGCAATACAAATTATAATCAAAATTATAAAATATTCTACCACACTAACAAAGTGAAAGCAAAAAAAAAAAAATTTAAAAGAAAATTATTCCAACCATAAGTTTTGAAAAGCCATAGTGATATCCATCTTCTGAAGAGACAAATTATCAAAACAAATTCAGTTTCCAAATTCCTAACCTCACTTGTATAAATATTCTCGGCTAACATCCATAGCTTGTGAAATCTGCATCCAAAAGATAAACATATAAAGGTAATTGAAACTATATTAAGTTAATATAAATTTGTTAATGAAATTAGTATTTACGAAAGAAATATTATAGCGACCCCGGTCTTTTTCTATTTGGTTGTTGTATCCGGACTTAGGTTCCGTGGATCCTGTTGTTATATAATCATTGTTGTCGTCCTTTAATTTCTTATTTCTGAGTTATGGGATGCATTGGGCAGGTTTGTTATAGGTTGGGAGTGTTTGGGAGTAAAGGGTTACTGCCCAGAATTTTGACCATTCGCTCGAGTGAGCAGTTCTTCGCTCGAGCGAGATCTCTGTTTTTGGTCCATCGCTTGAGCCAGGGTTTCTTCGCTCGAGCGAGCGACTGCATCTAGGTATAGACCTGAGAGTTGTGTTCCTTAGCTCGAGTGAGCTTTCCTTCGCTCGAGCGAGCGAGGTGTATGTTTTCGAGTTCTTCGCTCAAGCGAGAATTCTGTCGCTCGAGCGAGCTTTTGGGTTGCAGACCTGAAGCTTCAAGTTTTTGGCTCGAGCGATCCTTCTTGTGTCTGGTCGCTCGAGTGACCAATCCTTCGCTCGAGCGAGCCTGTTTAATATAAATACGCAGCAGCGGTTTTAAATATACTTTTTCATCTTCTTTTTGATTTCAAAACCCTAGGTTCGTGTTTTCTCTCCCTCCACTCACCTTCTCCCTTAGGTTTCATCTATTTTTAGGGTGTTTCTACCCTAGGTTCTTTATTAAAAAGATAGAGTGGGTTGACGGCTTCGTTTTAATCTGAGAGTTTGGCAGTTTGGAGCACTTTGGACTTTTATCATCTTCTCCATTCGAGTTCTTCACTTCGAGGTAGGGATACCCTACTCCATCTTATAGGTTTTGTTCTAAGTTTTGGTTATTTTGATATGTTGGTATCGTTTTGGTAATTTTGGGAAAAACTAGGGTTTGTATTATATTTTGGGAAAATTGTAGAATTAAGTTTAATTCATGAAACTGGGGTATTATGAGATTAAATGGTGTAGTTGGATAATTTAATCACTCATCTATGAAAATGTTGAGTTTATATGTGTTAATACATTTATTTCCTGTTTAGAAATAACTATTTTGGACTATCGGTGGAGGATAATCGTGATTGTTGTAGACATTGCATGTTGATTAGGGAAAACTGAAACTAATCACATTGATTGAGTCATTAAATATGACAGTTGAATTAATACAGCAAATCTGTGTATTGGTTGAATATTGTGTATGACAAGTGTTTAATACATTGTATATGCATATTGTTTGGGAGGAGATAGGGGATGTACTCCATGGTTTGAGGGAAGATAGGGGATGGACTCTCAAACCTGTTTAGGAGGAGAAAGGGGATGGACTCTATTAGTACAACAAATATGTGTACTTATTGATTTATGGAAATGTTTCAGTATGAGCCTTGATCTCATTTGAATTGTTGATATTGGAAGTAATGTTAATGTGAGATGTAGTCTCAATTTGTAGTTTGGCCAGGTTCTGAGCCATGTCTGTATAATTGGAAAGTTGGATAATAACGGAAAGTGAAACATGTCATGGACATTATTGCCATGAAACTGTATAGTGATGTATTTGATTATTTTGTGTTAACCATCTATCGAATGCTATTGCTTTAGTCAATTCCTATATTTGGTTTAGTATATTTCTACTGGGCTGTGGCTCACCCTATACGGGAACATCATTTTCAGGTCCAGGTGATATGCTACCTCCAAGGACTTAGCTTGGAAGGATTTGGAGTTGAAGACTCTCTGTTTAGATTAGTTGTTATTTTGTTTTATTTGATATTACATGTAAACTCAAGCCAGGGGCTTAATGTGTAATTGAGTTAGTACTCAGACTTTTGTGTCCAAGTGTTAGCTTGGAAAGATGTAAGCCCGTAGGGCATTTACTTTCGTTATTACATGTAATGTCTTTTAATAAGATTTCTCTGATAATGGAATAAGGTTCTGTTTTTCATAATCAATGCATGTTAATATTGTGTATGTTATGGGTTTATTTTTGAGGGCGTGACAAATATACCACAAATGGAGCAGGCCAAGCAACATGAGCTCCAATAGCTTGTCCAATTGTTTTGACAAATCCATATGATCGAATCAAGCTCTCATTAGGTTTGACTGGCACTTGGACATGTTCCTCCTAATGGTTAGGTCCTAGTTCTTTCCCTTCTATTTCTTTAGATGGGTCTGTGCTTTTAAGTACTCCAATTGCAACTGTTTCTGTTGGCCTAATGATACTTTTTAGAACAACTATATCTCCTACCTGTAAATCAAGATTTAACTACTTAAGTAATTATATATTTACAATTAATAAATAATATTTAAAAAATAAACCAGTACAATGTGCCAGAGTGAAGATAATCACAACTGAAAGTGATATGCATTTCTCTAGTAGATAAGCAAGCCACATGATTTAATCACTTAATTGGGACTTTTAGAAATGCCATGTTTATGAATGCAAAGAAAAACATAGATGGGGCTTTAGAATCTTTCCTGAAGTGATGGTGTGAAAAGAGATTAGTATTATTTTGTCATCTTATTCATCCTTACAAATAGAAAAAGGGTAAAAAATAAAAAATAAAATAAAATAAAAACAGAGCAAAATAATGCAAAATCCCACTGAAGTATTAAACAAACACTTGTAAGACATTATATAAAATCACAACATAAATACAATAATAGTATATCACAACTAACCTTTTATATTAAAAGAAGAAAATTAATAAATTCATGAGTTAAAGATAAGATTTTTCACATTGTATCAAGTTTTATGCCTAAAACAAGAAGATTATAAATAAGTGACAAAGATAGAGGTATTGTATGTGTTTGATGAGAGTGAGAAAGAGAGAAAAAATACCTAATGAACTCTGATCGTAGAAGATGAAAACACAGCAAATTTGTGGTGTAGATGGTAGATAAGGATGGCATGAAAGATAAAGATAAAGATAAACCCTTGATATGGTGGTATTTAGTTTCTTACCTGTATACAACTAAATATAAAAAAATAAAAAAATAAATAATATGGTGGATCAGTCCTACATAAAAAGTTAGTAAGACCCACCATTTTACAAAAAATAAAGTTAGTATAATTTAATCATAAGTAAATTACTAAAGAAGTATAAAAACATATCGTTTCATGCTTAAATCATTCGAATTGACCAAAACTCAAAGAACAAAAGATGTACAAAATCAAATTTCCTAAAAGACGACGTAAATGAATTTAGTAAAAACTGAATAGGTTGAGAGAAAAACTTGATGGAAGAACCTAGATGGAATTCAACCAGAAAATCTGAAGCTGAAAATGAAAAGAAACTTCTCTAAGATGATTTTTTTCGGAAAAGTTCAAAACATGAAAAGTGTTCAGAATAATATTTACTTCAATTTATGCGAAATCAATGAAAATGAGCTTGTTTCGTGGGTTAAAACAACATCTAAAGTCTGTATTGCTAAGATGAATAAAAACTATTATAACCAAGATCATTCGATTACAAGTTCTAATTGATCTTTTTAGTAAAAAGTTAAAATACAAAAGTTGTCTAGAATTTCGTATACATACCTCTACCCAAATTTCGTAATTTATCGAGGTCGTTTACTATTTTTTGAGATGTTCAAATCAATACAATTAAACTATACCAATAAACTTATATTTAATTCTTTATACCTTAACTTCACCAGTTCGGCCCTTCACTTCTGGCCTACACATATATCCCATGTGCCTCCCGTATACCTAACATCGCTCCAAAGCCAAACTTGCACGAAGATATCGTCACGAGTTTGACCCACACTCCCCGAACGGTTAGCATATACGTATGTGCCTAAATCAAAGCATTTGTCTACTCCTGAGAACGAGGCAACAATGTATATATATACAACCCCTCATCTACTCATGAGAACAAACATAACAATGCTAAGCCTAAGGCATTCGAATCAATCTCATAATCCTCACTTTTTTTTATTCACTTTTTCTTACCAGCACTCAAATAAAACAACAATTCCTTGAGCCATGGTGGAGTATTCGGAATTTATTCCTAGGTTCCTAGTTTATTTTAATTTCATATCCATCCGTGTGATTACAACCATAAAATAAATATATGTTAAAATCCTAAACATTGCATACACAACTAATCAAAATAATTGAAATCAATCTATCATCTTTATGCCAATTCAATATCAAGCTAACATCAAATAAATAAAAATAAATAAATAAAAACAACGAAACAAAGAGAAATTAAGGGAAGTGGGTTTTGCAATCACAATTATTTTTCAAAAATCAAAGAAATACTTAAAGAATTAATGAAGCCACCAAAATAAAACCCTAACCCTTTTTTTATCCTCTCCTGTCTCTCTCTCTCCAGCCATCTCTCTTTCTCCCTCAGTTTTCTCTCTCTCGGTTGCTGCCCTGGTTTTCATTTTTTTTTTCTCTGTCTTTTCCTTTTCCTTTTGATAGCCTATTACAACCTAATCACAATTATATAACCTAATAACTATTATATTATATAAATACAATACAAATACGGCATACATAAATATGATATATATTTTATCAATATATAAAACACTTTTTTATATATATAAAATATACAAATATATAACTATTCAGATTAATTATATATAATTAAATATCACATTAAATTAATTAAATACCATATTAAATTGTCATTTATCCACACAATTAATGAAGCCAAATAAATAAATAAATAAATAAAGTAGTAGTAATAATAATAATAAATAATAACTTAAGAAAAAAATAGGGTCACTACAGTTTGTTTCCTTTGAGCTTCCTTATTTTCTTTGTTATATAATATATATATATAAAGCGGTGGAGAATGAGACCAGATGCATCATATGGATTAAGTTTGTTCATATTTTAAATAAAAAAAAATGTAACACTTGGGTGTTTTAATATATTGGAAGGTGTGTTTAATATCCTTATTTTTTTCTTGGGAGTCTTTGGAGTGGTTGTCTATTGGTTTTGATGGAGTACAATCCAATTTAAACTCGTTAGTGTTAGGTTTTTATTCTTGGCAACCCCGTTTGACAAAACTCCTTTCAGATGTATTTATTTTCGCTCTTTTATTTCAGTGAGGCTATGAGTTTATTAGATGCAAATCCAAACCCGAATCGAGTCATGCAGAGAAGTTTGTGATGTTAATGCTTTCAAGATTGCCACTTCGCTGATTATTACGGGGGTCGAGCTGCTCGGTCAGCTCGCGGCCGAAGCAAATTGCAAAATTGCATTCAAAATTGCATGTCTGCCATTGGTCGCTCGAGCCAAGAAGAGCTCGCTCGAGTGAAGGTTTGCTCGCTCGATCCAAGGATTTCTCGCTCGAGCCAAGGATTGCGTCTATACAAAAACCTGAAAGAGTGTATTCCTCGCTCGAGCCAAGGATTCGTCGCTCGAGCCAAGGCACTAGTAGAAATCACGAAAAATACACTCCCTCGCTTGAGCCAGCAAATCTTCGCTCGAGCGAGCCTCGGAATCTGGATTTCTCAAGGAGTTTGTTTTCTTCCCAATCTAGGATTACTTTTGGTTCTCTATAAATACTTGGTTTTCTCCCAAAACTAAGGGATTGATTGAAGTCCTCCAGATCTTCTTTTTGGTTCTTAAAGGTTTATATCTGGGGATATTTTGTTATTTTCTTTGATGTTTTATTGAGTATTCAACTCATGGTTTAAAGAGAGTACATCAAAGATTTGTTTATTATACACAAAAGAGAGAGTTGTTCTTCAGTTGTGGATTTTGAAGAATTCGAGCCTGAAGCTTTGGTGGAATCCGGAGAGGCTCATCAGAAAGGCAATTCCATGGTAAAGATGGGATTGGAAGAGGCACATACAGGTTGGTTCAATTAGGCGTTGTGGATTCGCTAGATAATTGAGAGTATACCTGTGTAATTCCTTTAATTCTTCTTAGTGAATTGTCTTGTGGTAGTTGCCCGTGGTTTTTTTATCACAGTTGGAAGTGTCCAATTGTGGTTTTTCCACATAAAAATCGTTGTGTCTCTTTCTCTTGATTGTTTGATTGGGATTGTTTTTTACTGCTTTTTATTGATACATAATCACAAATCAACATCTAGGGTTTCTAGATTTTTCAGTTGGGTTTGTTCATTCGCGTTTGTTCTTGTCAAAACTTCTTTGAAAACTTAGAAATTTTGCCTTGGGGTCAACACGAGCCTTCCTAAGGGTCGACCCTTGCATGTTGTAATGTTTTTGGAAGCGTTGCTGGAAAATAGGGTAGACACCAGCCTTCTTAAGGGTCCACCCTTACCTGTTGGTGAAGTTTCTAGAGGCGTTGCTGGAAAATAAGGTAGACACCAGTCTGAGGAGGGTCGACCCTCTTATGTTGTGGAATTTCTGTGTTAGTTGCTGGAAAATAGGGTCGACCCCTTCCTGCCTAAAGGTCAACCCCCTTGTTTGTTGCTAGATTGTCTTTCTACCTAAAAGGTCGACCCCCTTGCCCAAAGGGTCGACCCCTACGAGTTTTTTCAAAATTTTGGGCTTCGAATGGGCCCTATTTTTGGGGGTTTTTGGACTTATCTTTTTCATTGACCTTAGGGCTATCATCTAATACTATAAATAGACCCAAACCCCACCTTTCTCATAATTTTTATCCTATTTTTCCTCTCAAAACCGAGGCTCTCTCTCTCTTTCTCTTAAGAACTCATTTTTTCCACTTCAATCCTTAGATCTACACTCTTAGAGGTGTCTTCTCACCTTGATCCTTTGAGATAACTCGAAGATCTTGTCAAGGGCTTTCTATTGGTCTGAGAAGTTCGTGGCTTCATCAACCTTGAGTATTTCGGGTTTTCTTCCTCACGACTTGAGGTAGGGACACTTTTACCTTAGTATTTCTTTGTTTTGAAGGGATTTCATGGTATGATTGTGATTTATGAGTTAATTGGAGAGTATTGTTAGATCAATCTCATGTTTTACATAAATAAACCATTTTACTTGACTCTTGCTTGAGATTTCTTTACTTCCTCTTTTCAAAACATGTATATAAATGTTATTACAAGCCATATCTATAATAGAGGAGAAAAACCCCCAAATTTGGTAAAAACCCTTGATTCTCTATTTGAGTTAAAAACACCACATTGAATGGGGAATTTCCTTGATTCATGAAGCATTGTGAAAAATAAATAGATGAAGGATGTGGATGTTGATATAGTAAAAGAATTGTGGCTTGGATGCTATTTGTTTTCCTTAAATCTTGTGTTGTATTCAACTCTTGGGTAATGTTGGATGGATATTGATGGAATAAAATATAAATGAATTGTTAATCGTGCATGAGTCTGGGTAAGAGTTGGTTTTCCAAATGTGGTGTTGTGTTAGTACCCACGCGGGGAGTTTAAAAAGGTACCCAAATGCCCTGTCTAGGCTTATCGCTAGACGAATGTAGGAAAAATATTTTTGGGTGTCTATACAGTCCTGCCGTATGATAGCTAGCAAAAGTGGAAAAACGGATGGTTTTCTTTGGGGTGCCCACTCCCTGCCGTATAATAGCCGGCAAATATGGGGGTGCTTTTAAAAACAAAAGTAAGGGGTGTTTTTAATTGGACTCTTATAGGTGGACTCATGGTTTGCGTTCTATGGTTGTGAATGTTTGATTGTTGTGCTAGATGACATGAATAGTCACTGTTATTATTTGGTTGTCATGGATCAGTATGTTTGTTAAGGACTACATGTAAAGATAAATTTCCATATAATGTTTGGTCGCAAAGATACTATAATCTTATTCAAAGGATTAAATACTTGGTTAAATGTGTTCCTACTGGGCATATAGTTCAACCTTATCTTATTTTTTTTAGGAAATGATGGAGTTCCACCTCCCTGAAGGAATGGTCTAACAATATAGTTCAACCTTATCTTATTTTTTTTAGGAAATGATGGAAAAGTTAATCCATGTGTATTTTGTTATTTCAAATTGGGACTTTTGTAACAAGACTATTAACTTATTTTGTTGTAGTTGTATGCCCTAGAGGCTTATATTTTGTAAGACCAACTAGTTCATTGAACTAGAATACGAATTCTGAACATTATGGGAATGTATATAGTGAATTGTAACCTCTTATCTCTTAGTTCAATGGGAAGGTGGACTTTTTGGGTATATTGTTGTATTCGTTTGGGCATATTCTTGTGGGAAAACTTCAGGGTGTTACAAAAAATAAATATTAATTTTGGCCCTTATATTTTTAATTAAATCAATTGTAACATGTAATTTTTAATTTTGTATCAATTTAGTCCAATTAATAATACCGTTAGTGTTTTTGATGAAACATTATCATTGAATTTGTTGAGGTTAACTCAACGAGTTAAGCAAATTTATTATTTGACCTCTAAAAGAATGAAATATCACTCATTAAAAAATGCTAACAATTAGGGCTAATTACACTATTAATCCCTCTATTTTTGCTATTTTGTCATTTTAGTCTTTGTAATTTCAACTGAATCGATTTTCACCTTGAATTTTTTATTTTGTCTCAAATTGGTCCAATTGATAGCATTTTTTTATGACAAATACAACTTGTTATCGTTTTAGGAGTAAAACAAAATACTTGGCCAATTTAGTGACTTAATCTTAACCAATCCAATGAAAATTTTCTATCAAAGACGTTATCAATTCAACTAATGTAAAATCTAAAATTAAGTGTCAAACTTGAGTCAATTAAAATTATATGGAACAACAAAATGTAAGGATTTGTAATGCCCTCAAAATATGATATAAATCAACCATTCATAAAATCTATAGACATAATAGGAATGTTATATTCTCATTCATCAGAGTCTATATTATAAAAGATATTACATGCATTACACTTTCATCAATGTTCATCTTGAAACTACAGCATGTAACTCTAATTGTTAACAACAAAAATAAGTGCCCTACGGGCTTACATCTTTCCAAGTTATCACTTGGTTACAACAAAAGAAGAGTCCTAGCTCTATACATATAAAGCCCTCGGCTTGAATTTACATTAAACACAAAACAAAAAATGCAAAATGGAGCGTTCTGCCCCTAAACCTCCCAAGCTATGTCCTTGGAGGCGACATGTCATCTATACCTAAAAATGGTTTCCCAAGTAGGGTGAGCCAAAACCTAGTAGAGATATATTACACAGTGTATGAAGTTTAACTAAGATATAGGCATTAGAAATGTTCAATACTTAAAACCAACCGACATCTTTCATAACCAATCAATTATGACATCAAAATCCCTTTCCATTTCCATTCATCCATTTCAAGTCAATACAAGAGTATAGTCCTTTATTTTCAAAACAATCCCAAACGAGACTACAACTCATTCATTAACAAGGCAACTCATTTATTATTTAAACACTTCAAACTTCTTGTCATTTTACAGAATTCTCATCCGAGGGAACCGACACCCATATATATAAGGTTTCGGGACTTTAACCCTGGACACTCTGGCCAACTTAATTATCAATGGAGTCCATCCCCTATCTCCTCCAAAACAATGGAGTACATCCCTTATCTTCTTCCAAACAAAGATACATATACAATGTATTTAAGAGCATGTCATATACAATGACTACCAAATTCACACATTCAATAATTTAATCAAATTGTCATGTTCAATGACATAATTCATATGACTAGTTTCAATTTACCTAGTCCTTATGCAGTTTCTACAACAATCATAGCTATCCTCCACCGATAGCCCAAAACAAATAGTTCTAAACAGATAAACAAATTTATCAAACATATAATTTATCAAATTTCCATAGGCGAGTGATTTAACAAATCCAAACCCTTCCAATTTCACATATACCATATCAATTTCGTTATATAAACAAGATAAATTATTCACTCCAAACTAGGGCAAATTTCCCCTTTTCACAAATGTAAATCACAAGTCTAAATTTCATCATTTTGACTTATATAATCCCATCTTCAACATCCCACATATATTTCCATGGCTCAAATAGAAAACCCTCTTTCAACTCTATACTCAAACCCTAGCTTACCCAAATCACTCCCAAATCCCACCATTTATATATAACATCAAATACCTAGGTTAAAAGCCATACTACAGTGTAAAACATCCCTACCTCAAATGTAGAGCAAAAAGAGGAAGAAGGAGAAACTTGAAGATGCCCAAAACTCAAACTTCTTCGGATCAAAAGGAAGCCCACGCAAAACTCTATCTTTTTAACAAAGGGAATAGGGTAGAGAGACCCAAGATCATGGAGTATTTGTAGAGGGAGTGTGTGTTTTAGAGAGAGAGACAGCCGAATTAGGGTTTTGGGGTGAGAAGAAACCAAAAAGTGATATAAAATATCTCTGCTACAAACTGATATATACGAGGCTCGCTCAAGCGACCAGACACAACAAGTGACCTCGCTCGAGCGCAAGAAACGTCGCTCGAGCGCACAATGTAAAGCTTCAGGTCTGCCACAGATGCAGATGCATGCTTGAGCACAAGAAGCCTTGCTCGAGTGAAGAAACGATTTCACAAGGCTCGTTCGAGCGTAAGAAACCTCGCTTGAGCGAAGAATACAAACCTTCTGGTCTTACAGAGACGCACACCCTCACTTAAGCGCAAGAAGCCTCGCTCGAGTGAAGAAACAAATAGCCCGAGGCTCGCTCGAGCGCAAGAAGTCTCGCTCGAGCGAAGAACTTCACTTTCCTTAGAAAAGTTGCGTCTAGGAAAGGAACCTGAAGACCCTCAATCCTCGCTCGAGCACAAAAAACCTCGCTCGAGCGAAGGAGCAAATTACAAAAGGTTAGCTCGAGTGCAAGAAGCCTCGCTCAAGCGAAGAGACAAAAATCTGGGCATCAACCATTTATACCAACTAATAACCAACCTGTTCCAAACTCGCCCAACAAGTCCCAAAACTAAAATTCAAGAATCAAAGGAAGGAAACAAGACATAGAAAACAACATACAATCATGGAACCTGAGTCTGAAACACAATAAAGGTCGGGGAAAAACCGGGATCGCTATAGGATTATTGATGTAATTTACTCAACAATTATAAGCAATTGAAATAAATTGAGATAAATCTGTAGATTCAGAGTCAAAATCGAGTTAATCGAAACTACAGGGACTAAAATTCAAGAAACTTTATCATTGTATAGGAAAGCAATTTGAAATTTTATTTTTCCTGTTAAGTCATATAAAATCGTTGATCAATTTTGTACATGTGGCAAGTACAGTTAAAAAAAATGTTATATTGAGTTTAATTTTTTTTTTTATTTATTTTGTGCATTTTAAAAATTTTGAAAATATATTGGCATTTTTTGTTCTTTCAAAAAATGTCATTAGATAGCTTGGAAAGTTTTTGTCTTAGTGGCATTTCTCAAAATGCTATAAAATATTTATTTATGACACTTTTCATCTAATGCCATAAAAAGTAACTTGCACCTACCTATAGTTTAGTGACATTTTTTAAAAAATGCCATTGCCACTAAAGTTTAGTGGCATCTGTTGATAAATTTCACTAAAACAATTTCTTGCGTCATTCTTTTATAAAATGCCATGAAATTGATGTGACATTTCTTTATTGAAATGCCACTAGAGTCTTAATTATATGTTTGTGATTCTGTGACATTTTTCTAAAATGTGTCACCAAAATTATTTTTGTGGCACTTTTTAAAAACATGTCACTAGTGTAGTGCCACTAAAGTGTGTTTTTATTGTAGTGTCTCCATTGGGAAGCCAGATCGTATCCAGCTTTGAGCTCCCCAAAGAGCATTGTTTACTTCAATTTAGCAAAAGAGAAGTACAGGGAGATACTGTAGCCCAATTATGGAGATGGAAGTTGTCTATGGAGTTTTGAGATTTTAGGAGGATCAAAATGCCTACTTTGTGTACTTGTTTTCAATGGCCAAAATTATGTTAATGTCGATGTATGGGTAATGAAGGAATACGGAATTAGGGAGTCTTGGACTAAATAGTTTACCATCTTATATGCATTTTTAGGATTATATGCTTCTTTGGAGGATCAAGTTGTACGTAGATCCTTGCCTTTGAGTATTTCAAAGAATGGTGATATTATCGTGTTTGAAATTAAGCCACAATTGGTTTTATACCATCCCAAGTGCCATAATTTAATTTGCTCTATAGCTCCTCACTTTTTAGCCAGTGGTTATTTTTACACATATGTTGTTGAGAGCCTAGTTTCACCAAAAATGTTGGAGATGCTAAAAGTTTTATCAAAATTTCTATCAAATATTTCACATGGGTGTGGGACCCACACGGGATTCACATGGTGTGGGTCCCACGCCCAATTGAGACATTTGGTAAAATTTTTGAAATCTCTAACATTACTCTTAGTTTCACCAAATGCTTATGGCAGATATTAAAAGGTAGAAACAATTATATACATCAAGGACAAGGGTAGTAGAAACTAACGATTGTTTCTTCCATTTGATTGATTATTAACATATGTCACGTAGAGTTTGAATTTTTTTTTTCTTATATTTTGGTTTTTTTATATATTTTTTTTAAGGTTTCGTTTTGGATTTCTAGAAATAAGCTTTGTTAAAGCCTCACATGTTATTTTTTCGTAGGTTAGAAGCAAGAAAAAGAATGCTTTGAGGTGTCATCACTGCATCCGTGGGCTTAGGCCCCAGGATAACCGGTTGCTAGCCTGATTTAACCCAACCCATAAGAAGGGACCCACCACTGAGGCACTAGCGGAGCTCAACCATACGCCATAAATGAGCCCAAGATTTGATCGGAATACACAGCGAGGTCTTCGCAGAGAACTACTAGAATTACCCAGCATTTCGCTCCCCCCAGGAGTCGAACCTGGGTCACGCCTATGGAGAAGGATGCCTTCTCCACTAGGCCACCACCCCCAGTGGTCATATCACATGTTATTGGACATTAACTTCTTATTACTGAAATTTCCCTTTTATACATTAGCTTTTAGTATTTGTCTTTTTTTTTTTTTTGTGGTAAATTACAAATACACTCCCTGTGATTTTAGAAATTATATTCCATCCATTGAAATTTCTAATTTCATAACAAATTGCCCCTTTTATTCATAAATCAAGTTAATTAACAGTTTTTAATGATGTTAAAAATATGTTTCAATTAATAATTTAGGTAATTTTATTATTGTATAGAAGAGCAATTATGAATTTCATTTTTTTAGTTAATTTTGTTAAATAAAAAATTCTAACAAGGGGATATTTGTAATTTTCCAAATCACAGGGGGCAATCTGTACTAAAAGCTGGTTTTTTTTGGCATGAAATTCATTTGGAAAGGTAGCTAAAAGCTGCCTATGAAATTACAATTATACCCTCCATGTTGTTTAAATGAGCCACATGGGGTTACAGTGGTTATTTTCTAAAATGGGTGGGGATATTTCGGTCATTTGATTATGATGTAACAACATAAACAAATATTAAGTAAAAAAGCCAAAAAATAACTTTCTACCAACTTTCCAAATGACTTTATGAAAAAGTCAAAAAGTTACTAAAAGTCAAAACCAATTTTTAAACATCTTCTCAAAAAGCAAAAAGACAGCTTTTAATCACTAATAAAATGATATAAAGCAACATTTTCGCATGTCTAAAAATGGTTTCCTAATATTTTTTGCACTTTATGCATCTTAAAATGGTTTTTGCCGCAGTGTAGTTTCTGCATTTAATTTGTACTTTACTCTAAAAATAAATCTTAAAAAAAAGTTTCCGTATCCTTAAGTGGTTTCTGCGGTATGTATTTTCCTGTAATTTTTACTTCATTAAAATGTTTTTGGCTGCATGTTATTTACCATGCAAAAGCAATTTTCTACATGATTGTGATTTATATTTTTTTCCAAATGTTAAGGATCTGTTTGACTAGTTGTAGATTTGAAATACATAAATTGAATTAAATAGTTTTAATGATGGATTTGAAATTTATATTATTTGTGATGACCGGGAATAATTATTCGCTCTGTACTCCTCTATTTCCCATTGGGTTGTAGTGTCCGGAAGTTTTGGTTCTCAAACAAAAACCTTGTTCTTGTCTTTCGGCGATTGACTTTCACTTGTTTCGGAGAGTGCGGGGTCAGGTCCGGAGTGCCCGAGGATCGAACTAGAAGTTTTTGGGTTGTTGGCCAGGCCGCACGCACGGGTGGGCTCAGACGCACGGGGTGAGGTCAAGACGCAAGGGGAGATGTGAGGTTCTGAGGGTTGCACACTGCCTAAAAGGCAGGTGTGGGCTGAGGTGCGGCAAGACCACCGCACGTACGGGGGTGAGGGCTGCACGTACGGGGAGGGCGCTCCGCACTTGCGGGGATAGGTGCCACATGTGCGGCAATCTGGGCAGTCCGAGGGCTCTGTTTTTTCTTCCTTTTCGGGCTGAATGTATCTCATTTTTCTTGCGTCTCTCTCTCTAAAAACACTTTTGCTCCCCCTTCTCTCTAAAAACCCTCATCAAACACTAAAAGTCCTTGATTCTTGTTATCCATTGGTCTAGATCCATCATCATCTCTCACTAATCTTGAAGATGAAGCTAGATCTCTCATCCTTGACCCCAGGGTGTCATCAATCTCTTAATCAAGCTTGAGGTAGGGTCTCCTTTGAGTTATATATATATTTGCAAGTTTTGGTTGATTTTGTGAGTTCATCTTTGTCTATCTCGAAAATAGGCCTAAGGCTAAAGAAATTGTTGATTTTGTTGAAGGAAAACTCATCCTAAAACCTTTTTAAAGATTTTTATGAAATGTTGAGCCATATGGTTGAGATTGAGGTATATAGTGAGGTTTTCAAAATGAAGATGAAGAAATGTTGGGATTTTGGAAAAATCCTAGAAATTGGGGGTTTCTTGAATAAAATAGGGAGAGGGCTCATGTTGATGTGATATATATATATATATATATATGTATATAAATATATGTTTATAGATGTATTGTTGTGTGGGCCATGGTAGACAAAGAGGATGAGGAATGTTTTGTTGTATACAAATGTTTACACATATATTTACATTGATGAAGAATTTTTTTTTACCATATGAAAGATTTTAGGACATGTAGATGACATTTACATATTGTTATGGTTTGAAATGATTAAATGTTGAAAGAAACACAAATGGTGGTTTTATTGTTGCACATGGGTATTTGATGATAAACTTTTGGCTTGATAGAATGGCATGGAAAAGAGAAAATGGAGGTTTTGAACCTCTATGGAAGGTTAACTCTGGTTTTGATCAATGTAGAGAAACATGAAGTAGTATGGTTAATTATTGCATTGGCATTACGAATATCTTGCATATCATGAAAATTGGTTTGAAAAATTTGAACTTTCATTAAGAATAAAACATTGTGATTGAAATTGTGGAAATGTAATGGGGTAAATACATTGGTAAGTCCGGTTAGGGGGTGTAGATGAATTTGATAAGTTGGCCTGAGTGTCCGGGTAAAAGACCGAAAACACGCGCGGAGGAGGTACCACTTCCCTTCTGATTAGCAACCGGTAAAGTAGGGTTATTGGTAGTGCTTGTTGAGCCTACTTGTGATAGCCGGGTTCCTTCCCTTTCTCTTTCTTTCTTCGCTTCATTCTCTATTTGCCTTCGTTGGGTTTGAAGCATCCGAAAATGGTTCCTTAGGTTAAAATTCTAGTTCTTGTTTTTGTCGGTGTTGAATTTCGCTTGTCCCGAAGGGCGTACGGGTGAGTCCGGAGTGCCGGGAGCGAAGCTGTAACGACCCTCACTTTGATTTAGTCATACTTGTATACATTCATGTATGATCTTGTCTTGTCAGGCTGTTTTGCAAAGTTTTGCCTTGTCTTGTTTTGTTTGAGACTTGCCTTGTCTTGCTTAAGCGTTGCTTGCATGATTTTGTTCCTTGCTTGGTGTGTGGCCGAGGTCATCTTGAGCTTAGTTCACCTTTGAACCTTTGTACTTAGAACTATTTCAGAACCACTTGGTTGACCTTCACCTCCACCCCGGCATGATAGCCGAGATGTCGCTTTTGGGGCCGAGATGTTTTGCACCTAGTGATCTTTGTCCTTGGGCAGGTATGGCCTAGACTGAGGTGTGGCACATCCAGGCCAAGATGTGGCACAGCTTAGTCAAGTGTCGTCCTCCCTAGCCGATGTCTTTGATTGCCGATGTGTCTTGCCTTAGCTTGTTGCATACGCTTTGTCAGAGACTTGTCTTATCAATCAGTCACTTTTGAGTTGAACCAACCCGGTAGTGCCACGTGTCCGAGTTGAGTGTTAAGACAGCCGGCAGACCTAGAAACAAATCATTTTGTCTCAAATCTTTGTTTTTAGAGAGAGAAGCTCTAAAGGAGGAAGGAAGAGTTTTAGAGAGAGAAGTAGAGTTCCGAGCTTGATCTTGGAGGATCAAACCATTAGATTTGAGTTTTGAGGTTAGATTCTTGCTTTGCTCTAGTTATTCTTATTTGCTTATCAAGTTGCATTGCATGATTGAATTCGTTTTGCACGCCATGCATTGAATTGAAGTTGGGTTTTGAAGAGAAAATAATGTTCATGTGATTTTGAAGAAAAGTCTCGTTTTGATCCGAAAGTTTGGAACAAGAATCATGTTTTGTGTTTGTTCTTGCATGATTTTCTTGCATGGGTACCCAGGTCCATGTTTTTGAACTCCCAGCATGTTTTGCTTTGTTATTGATTTGGATCTGGTGAGAATGCCGAGATCATTGCGTGGATGTAAAGCTTGTTTTGAGAATGTGATTTGCCACGTGATTGTAGGACCTTGACCTTTGCTTTGAGCCTACACCCGAGAAGATCTAGGTGAGTGGTATTTTTAATAAAGCTATGTTATCCCGCTTTGATAAATCTTGCTTCGCTTTGTTTTGATGAAAAGTATTTGTTAAGCATGAATGATTAGCTCTATTTTGATGTATCCAGTATAAGCCTTGTTGGATGACACCTTGGAAAAGTCCCTTGTGCTGGAGGACTCTAAACTTTTGCAGCACTAAGTGTAAAAGGATACGGTCCTTCCTTGTAAAGACTGTCGTGTTAAAGCGGGCTACGGGCCTAAGTAACACAAGACCATCGTGTTAAAAAGAGCTACGGGCTTAAGTAACACAAGTCCCTTGTGCTGGAGGACTATAAACTTTCGCAGTACCTTTGACTAATCGATTACGGATCGTGCAGTCTTTGTTTTGCCACTGACGGTTTACCGCGTGGATTAGTTGTTCGGAAAGCTTGATTTGTGTTTTGCTGATGCCAGTAAGCATCCCTTGAGACTCGTAAGACTTGATAGGTAAATACGGTTCATCTCTTGATTTGATAAGGTTTGATGTGTTTTGCTCTGAGAGGATCTCGGCTAATATTTGTTTGGTTTTGGCTTGTTTTGTTTTGAAAGGACTTCGGCTATATTCATGCAAAACCTTTATTACTCGTACCATTCACTGAGTATCCAAGCTCACCCTCTATATATATATAGGTGATGAGCAAGACGGCGGCGACGCCTAGATATGTTTTGCAAGCTTGTTTTGGATTCCGCCCACGTCGGCTTGACTCATATTTATGTCAGCTTTGTTTTGTATTCATGTCGGCAATGTTGTTTTTACGTCGGCAAATCTTGAAAATCATGCTTCTTGGCTTACACCTTTTGTATTTTGTGCATGTCGGCTCGAGAAGCCTTTTGATCAAGATGTAACTTGTAATTTGTTTATTAAGGACTGGATGAGGAACCATATTGTATATGTCATTCCATTTGAACTATGCACAGCTCTTATGGACCACTTGCATTTTGATTTATTGCCTCCGCATTTGTGAGCCCTGTACAATCTACTCTGATTGTGTTTGATCTTTGTAAGTCGGCCTTTGGTAATCATGGATTACTGGCCATCACGGCGCCATCCTACTAGGGGCGGGTTGGGGTCGTGACAGAATGGTATTAGAGCATAAGTTCCTTAGTATACGTTATTCACACACTTTGAGTCCTAAGAGCGTATGGAGAATATAAGAATGTAAATGTTGGCATTGTTGTAGAGATATTCAAAATGGAGAAATGTTATGAGGTATGGAAAAGATTATTCCATTGCATATTACTTCATTTATCATTGTGCATTGTGAATCTAAATTGAAGGGATTTACATCATGATGAAAAATGTTATTGTGATGAGAACTAATGGAAATTTGTATGGGGTAAATACGTTGGTAAGTTCGGATAGGGGGTGTAGTTGAATTTGATAAGTTGGCCTGAGCGTCCAGGGTGAAAGACCCGAAAGCTGCGTGGATAGGTGTCGAGCCTTCCGGTTAATACCGGTAAAAATGACAGTTTG
Organism: Camellia lanceoleosa; assembly: GCA_025200525.1. NCBI lineage: Eukaryota > Viridiplantae > Streptophyta > Magnoliopsida > Ericales > Theaceae > Camellia > Camellia lanceoleosa. The sequence goes on along the minus strand of CM045766.1, from coordinate 162,090,213 downwards.
GTAGTGCTTGTAGAGACTACTTGCAGACACCAGCCTAGGGATTACCAGTGTCATATTTATCGCCCCTGTTGATTTAAATTTTGGAAGTTGAAATTAATGGGATTGCTAAATATTATTGAGAACATGGTGGATTTAAAATAGTGCATTGAATATTATTGAGAACATGATGATTTTGAAATGGTGCATTGAAATAAGATTTTCCTTCAATATTGGCAATTGCATGGTGAAAATCCTAAGTGATTCGTGATTAGATCAAGATTAAAATATTCCAAATCCCAATTATTCAAAACACTCAATCTAAAATCAACAAGCACGTACGAGAGTGATTTTAGTTTGTTTGTTTTTAGGAATAAACAATAAATTGACACAAACGATTTTTACGTGGAAAAAATCACAATTGAAGAACCTTCAATTGTAATGAAGAACCACGGGCGAACCGCCACTAATCAATCCACTACTGAAGGAAGAAAGATTACAAAGATAATACACAAATTACCCAACCCAGTCAATTTGTCCTCGAATCTTCTGCAACTCTTTCACCACACCTTCGTCACGGAACTGATCAATTCTGAAGTTGATTCCACAACTTCGCTTGTCGAATTAACGACTACGTAAAGAATCAAATGCCTTTTGAAACTCTACGTCTTGATCTTCGGAAGCCACCGAAGAGAACTCTCTTGAATATAAAGTATCAATCTCCTTGATGTATGGATCTCAATTCATAAGTTTAGAACTCTCTCAAGAACATCAAGGAAAACTATCAAAAATCTCAAAAGAAAACTTCAAACAAAACCTTAGAAAACCCTAACAAGATCTAGGAAAAGTGATCCTAAATAATAACCTCAACAGGTTTAAATAGAGAATCTGGGTCCGCGATCTCCGTTCGAGCGCTCCACAGTCCGCTTGAGTGGACTGAACAAAAATATGCGTGTGACTAAACTGAGGTGCGCTCGAGCGTTGGATATTCCACTCGAGCGTAAAATCACACCCCCCAGTACTTTTGCAGCCCTGTCAAAATACTGAGATCCTTTAATCTCCGTTCGAGCGCACATGACCCCGCTCGAGCGGGATGAACAAAAACACAAAAAATTACATTTTTATTAACGCAAAGTTTTGTCTCCGGATTTGACAATAAAGGGACCTAACAATCTCCCCCTTTGTCAATTCCCGGACAAAACCTTTCTAAACATTGTTCCTTAAGCACACGCACTAGACAGGATTAAAAACAAATAAAAAACATCCTCTCAAAACTCGATTAAACACACAACTTGGTCAAGAACACATCCATTCAACTTCAACATTTAATTTCAACACATCCCTTCAACTTCATCCACTTATGCACCTGTGTAATAACACCAATAACAAAACAAAACACCAATAATCCATAAAACTAACAAAACATCCAAATATCCAAATGTCCAATCTTCAAAACTCTACAAAAACACTCCCCCTTTTTGTCCGGGGATCAGAAATCAAGCATCGGGAGGAAGCGGTGGCTGCTGAGACTAAATGAGATGGACTAGATGAGTGAGAGTCTGCTTCATCTGACCAAGATGACCGTCAAATGCATCGAAGCGTGCATCCAGAAAATCCAAGTGTAACAACGCCCGCGGGGGACCTCGCTACAGTTCGGACTCGATTTTGTTGCGGTTCTCAATCTTGAACCAAAGAGTCCAAATCCGGCAAATCGTTTTGAAGGAAAACAGATTTTTTGAAAAGAAGTGCCAAACATGGACTGCTTTGCAGATAACGTAGTCGCCACCTAAATATTTTTAAAATGGGAAATTTAGGAAACCCCGACTGTGCCAAAAGGCCACGTGTCCGCTATTACCAAAGTTGGCTCGGGAACTTGGGTACGATTAGGGAAGGTCACATCGTGAGCACTTCGCCGCGGCCAAAGACCGGCCTCTACTAACCATGATATCTGTTTTTGAAAACTTTGTGAGTTCTTATTCCGATTATTAGCCTAGGTTACTATGTGATGCTCGCAGCAAACAAGTATAGACTGGGCCGTCTGAATTGGAACAAAACATTTCATGTTTGTTTGTTTGAAAATGGTGTGAAGGTGCTACCCGCAGTAAGCTAAAATGCGGATTTGCCACCCTCGGGTGGGCTTAGAAAACATGGTTTTGCCACTATCTAGTGGGCTTAAAACAAACAGTCAATGTATCGTCCCAGTTCAGACAACTCAACCTCCACCCACAGGCATTCAAGGCAGTTATATCACATAAGCACATAGCCTCATGGTAAGCATGCTATCATGGCAACACTCACACGCATGCAAGGATGCTAAAGCATAAAACTTACCTAGTACTCCAAGCCAAAACAAAAGCTGATTAGAAATCATGCATGATCCTAAAATATAGAATGCCTAATGCAACACATGCAAAATGCAACTATAGCAGCTCGGCTATTCTAAACATGGTATATGGAATGCAATGGCTAACATGTTTTCAACTTTAGAATTGAAATACAATGCGTTTGCATGATGCCGAGTTCGATGCATGCAATATGTATGAATGATGCAAACATGTCATTACATCAGATGCTAATTGAAATATGCCCTATATCTAACCACCAAAGCGGTAAATAAAAGGAGAAAGAAATGGGGTTGGAAGACATACATCACACTCACACACCCTTATTACATTTATGCCCTCGCAGAGGGTCCGAATAAATAATAATACAATTCAATAAAAGAATATACAAATCCGAATAAATATACAAATTCTAATTAATTAACAAGTTAATTACAAAAGAATTAAAATCGGGCGCAAGCCGTGGACCGCCTCGCTCGATAGATGATGTATCTTTGGATCGCTGGCGAAATCCACTAGAATGCCCTGATTCGTCTCTGTTTGCAATATTTCTCGAAATACGCGCTGGACTTCGAAAAGTTGCTAAACTCTGAATTTTGCTGCAACAGAGAGCAGGAAAGGGCACAGCAGTGTATTTCACAAATATATGCATGCCTCGATCCTCGTGCCACCAATCACGCATACCGATGCATGATGGCCGAGGAACCGAATTGCACAATTCAATGTAGGGATGAATGTAGGTGCATGCGATAACAAGAACCCAACTCCATCATGGGTAATCCGGAGTGTCAGTAACTGGGGAATTGAGACACACTCCGTCACTCGGAATACGGAATGTACCTCGTTTCCCGTGCGATATGCATGATATGCATGAAATGTAGCTGAGATGTGATATAGCATGCACGATGCCATGAAAATGAGATGCCTCGAAATGCGTGTCCACGGGAACGCAAACCGAGGCGATGCGGAATGACACGCGAAATGTAATGATGGACTTATACCAACATGAAGGGGGGCCTCAGCCACACTCACATAGGATGCCGGAATGAAAAGAATGAGGTGCCTCGAAATATGTGCTCACTGGCACGCAAACCGAGGCAATGATGAAATGTAAACCGGATAAAACAGAGTGTCTCGAAATGCGTGCACACGGGCACGCAAACCGAGACGAAGGCATACGCAATGTCAATCGGATAAAACAGAATGTCTCGAAATGCGTGCACACGGGCACGCAAACCGAGGCAGAGGCATACGCAATGCCAAGCGGATAAAACAGAGTGCCTGGAAATGCGTGCACACGGGCACGCAAACCGAGGCAGAGGCATACGCAATGCCAAGCGGATAAAACAGAGTGCCTCGAAATGCGTGCACACGGGCACGCTAACCGAGGTGAAGCCAAAATGGAGATCAGATAAAACTGAAGTGCCGAAATGCGCGTAATACCCGCACGCAAACCGAGGCGATGATGCGGCGAAAAACGGATAAATCGGTGCCTCGAAATGCGTGCACACGGACACGCAAACCGAGGCGATGATGAAATGAGATGAAATGGCATACGGAATGCAACGATGGGCTTACACCAACATGGGAGAGCCTCAGTTCACTCACATAGGAGGCCGTCGGATAAAAAACAAAGCTGCCTCGAAACGCGTGTCCACGGACACGCAAATCGGGGCAATGATGTAGAAGCATGAAAATGCAAATTGGGCTTATGCCAACATGAGATAGCCTCAGCCACGCTCACATAGGCTGCCGGAATGATAAGAATGAGGTGCCTCGAAGTGCGTGCCCATTGGCACGCAAACCGAGGCAATGCAAAATGATACAAATGGCATGGGAAATGATATGCAAGCATGGCAATGGAATTTCAGCACCTAAATAAAGGGGAAAACAGCCCCGAAACAATTCGAAATGACACTCGAAGCATGCATTCATCCCGAAAGTGTGAAATTAAGCCCCGAAATGGCCTATAGCCATGCCACACATGCAAAATATGATCATGGAAGCAAGAACAGTAGCAAGGCAGTCCCAAATATGGCATTTTTCAGTAACAAACATGGCCAAAATGCAAGCATAGATAGATCAACAATAGCATGCAAAGTTAGTGGCCAAAAGAGGAGTATTGAGACAAGTGACATATGAAAACCCCAAATGGACAAACTTTCTTCTACAACATTGAAGATGAGCTAAAACTAGGCACAATTGCAGAAGATGACATCCTCAAAATCAGAATAAAATCATGCTAACAATTCCATGCAAAAATGGAGCTCAAAAGAGGCTATAACAAGAGTCATGCAAAGCAAGCACCAAATGACAAAATTTTCTTCATGAAATGTGTAAAGGGGGTCAAAATAAGACCAAAGTCAGTATGGGTCGAAGTCCCAAAAACAAATAGAAATAGGTCAAAAGTTGCATACAAAAATGGGCACACTTGATGGAATTTGAAGGAAGTGGTAGATACAATGGCCAAATGAAGTTGAGCCCTTCTACAATGTTGTAGAGGGGATCAAAATGAGCACAAAACCAGTAGGGGTCGGACCCCTAAAAACAAAAGGAAATAGGCCTAAACTAGCATGCAAGATAATGGCATAAAAGCTAGGTATTGAAACAAGTATATCATAGAAGCCTCAAATGAAGTTGAGTCCTTCTAAAAAGTTGTAGAGGGGCTCAAAAAAAGCACAAAATCAGTAGGGGTCGGATCCCTAATTCTCAACCAAATAGAGTATAGAAATGAATCAAGAAAAAGCCCTAAAAGTTGGTTTTGAGGACTTACCCTTGAAGACTTGTCTTTCTTTGATTCTTGGCTCTGATTTGTAGCTTCTCAACCTCTTAAATTCACTTCCTAGCTGCTGGAATGGTAGTAAGGAAGGTGAGGCTAGGTGTTGATGAAGAGAAGACCTAGGAACTTAGAAGCTTTTTTGAGGTTTTAAGCTAAGGAAATGGAGGTTTTTGGAGATGATCTCTTGAGACAAGTTTTTCCAACCTTGAAGAAGGAGAGGGAGGGCCCTTCAAATAGACAAGAAATGGGGTGTAAAAGGAGGGAAAGCCCAATCTTTCCCTCCCGAATATCCCGGATGCCCCGATATGTTGGAAAATATCCTGACAATGGACAGTTGAAAGGTGGCCTGGCCAGTAGTTGGTTGCAAGGCCACCACCCTACATGGCCGGCCACCAGTGAAAAAATGAAGTTTTGAATTAGTGGCCGACCACCAACTTTAGGGTCCTCCAAGTGTGTAGAACAAGGTTCTAGGGTTGGAAATTGGCAACACCGGGAGCCACAACATAGAGCTGGAAGGAGAGGCTCAAAAATGAAACTCAAATTTTCTGGCCGACCACCAACTTTTAGGGTCCTCCAAGATGTGTAGAACAAGGTTCTAGGGTTAGAAATTGGCAACACTAAAGCAGGAGCCACAACATAGAGCTTGAAGGAGAGGCTCAAAAATGAAACTCAAATTTTCTGGCCGACCACCAACTTTTAGGGTCCTCCCATGTCCCCTGATCACAGATATGTAGCTTTGGTTGGAAGAAAATACCCCTAGGGTGTTCAACATTGGCCCGGAAGTGAGAAAAACGGGCTCCGGAGGAGCGAAACCGCTATCTGGAATAATTGCCTTTCACCCCCAAAGGATCTTCCCGATGTTGAAACAGAGGTACCGCCAAGTTTGAACAAAACTAAGGAGAAATGAACGCCGAGCCAAAACCGAGCACCGGATCCCGAAAATGAGCCGCGGTGCTAAGTGGTATTCAAGAATAAGTGGGTATTCATGACCCCAGTGTCCTTCTAATGACAAAACAGAGGTCCTCGCCAAAATCGAGAAAACCGATGCAAAATGAATGCTCGGGACCAAAACCGCATTGGGGTCCCGAAAACCTTCTGAGCACCAAAAGTGGCATACGGCCACGGCGGGCATCGGGGCCCTGTGGTTCCTTGAAATGTTAAAGAACAGAGGTCTCCGCCAAAACCGGAGAAAGCGGATGCAATGAATGCTCGGACCAAACCGCATGGTCCCGAAAATGGGTCGCCGCACCAAGTGGTGTTCGTCGCGGCGGGCATCAGGCCCCAAAGGTTCTCGAAACATTAAACCAGAGGTCTCCGCAAAAACACGGAAAAGTGGGAGATGTTTGGGCGGCCCCGAGCCGAGGCACACAAATGACGGCCTCAAAACCGGAACCGGCTCCGAATGGGCAAAATGGCTACGCCACGAAAAAGTAGCTCACGCCACCGGAGATAGTCTACAGACCACTCCTTCCTCAGAAAGAAAATAGAGAAAACCGAGTCCGGTTCGCAAACCGAGACAAGGTAGAGAAGAGGGTTCGAAGTCCGGAGGCAGGCGCGCCACGACTCGAGACTTCGAACGAGCACAAGATGCAACATCACCGAAGCGCCAATCGGTGACGCTCGAGTCTTAAGGTCGGTCAAAATGGGGTGTCTACGATTGCCCTCTTGACGTAACTCGAAAGTCAAGAAGTGACGGGAGTGAATGTCAAAGCCCGAGACGACCCATTTTTGACAAGGCCGAAGACTTAGACAATCATACAAGATGAACAGATATGTGCACTACAGCGCACTCGCAGGGGCAAAAAGCGATATGCGGAAGATTTGATAATTGACTTACACGCTAAGCTTAAGCCGGGTTTGAAAATTGAGGATTCTTCATGAACATGTATGCAGATACACGAAAATGAACGAAGTGTGATGGATACACTAAGTAGCCAAACATGTGTGATAAATACACAAAAGTGAAGAGAGTGTGGTGGATACACTATACGAATGTGTGTGGTGGATACATACAGAGGGCATGTGTGATTGATACACAAAGTAGGCAAAGCGAGTGTGTGATAGATACACTATTTGAGCAAAGTGTAATTGATATACAAAGGGTGAAGTGAGCAAAGTGTGATGGATACACTAAATGTGAACACAAAGTGTGATAGATGCACTGTGTGAACAGAGTATGATTGGTATACTAAAAGCGAACACAAAGTGTGATAGATGCACTTAGTGAACAAAGTATGATGGATATACTAAAAGTGAACACAAAGTGTGATAGATGCACTTAGTGAACAAAGTATGATGGATATACTGAATGTGAACACAAAGTGTGATAGATGCACTTAGTGAACAGAGTATGATGGATATACTAAAAGTGAACATGAAGTGTGATAGATGCACTTAGTGAACAAAGTATGATGGATATACTGAATGTGAACACAAAGTGTGATAGATGCACTTAGTGAACAGAGTATGATGGAAATAATGAATGTGAACACAAAGTGTGATAGATGCACTTAGTGAACAAAATATGATGGATATACTAAAAGTGAACACGAAGTGTGATAGATGCACTTAGTGAACAAAGTATGATGGATATACTAAAAGTGAACACGAAGTGTGATAGATGCACTTAGTGAACAAAGTATGATGGATATACTAAAAGTGAACACTTAAGTGTGATAGATGCACTTAGTGAACAAAGTATGATGGATATACTAAAAGTGAACACGAAGTGTGATAGATGCACTTAGTGAACAGAGTATGATGGATATACTGAATGTGAACACAAAGTGTGATAGATGCACTTAGTGAACAGAGTATGATGGATATACTGAATGTGAACACAAAGTGTGATAGATGCACTTAGTGAACAAAGTATGATGGATATACTAAAAGTGAACACGAAGTGTGATAGATGCACTTAGTGAACAAAGTATGATGGATATACTAAAAGTGAACACGAAGTGTGATAGATGCACTTAGTGAACAGTATGATGGATATATCAATGTGAACACAAAGTGTGATAGATGCACTTAGTGAACAAAGTATGATGGATATATCAAGGTGTGATGGATACACAAAATGTGATATAGAAAATGAGAATGTGTGTGATAGATACACCAAAGTGAATGAAGTGTGATTGATACACTAAAATGAGAGAAGTGTGATCGATACACTAAGTGAAATGAGAAAGAAACTTGACAGTACAATGCAATACAATGCATGATGCTTACGAAAGCAATAAATGGACAAAGCGGCGCTTTTAGAAAGCACCTCATGAGGTGAGTGGCGGTGAACCGCTTACTCGATGGGGATCTCCTCGTGTTTCAACACTTACCTTCAACTCACAAAGACAAAGGCTCGAATGCCGACAAGGGACAACATCTCGATGTGGGAGCCACCGCCGCTTGTTTTCCGATCATATTCACAACTTTCCCTATTCTCCAACGGGTGACAGACTAGGTTGGTTCAAGATCCGTAATCGAGGCGCATACACATGCTATCTCAATCTATGGGCCGCCATACAGATTTCAAGCCGAGGACACGCCTGGGTATTTAAACCAGACTCTAGTCTCGAAATCCGAACCTTATGCTCTAGGCCACGCCATTCAACTCTAGTTTCCACCGTCGCAGCTTGGTCTCCTAGAACTCATCGCAAACACGCCAAGATGCCTCGGTAGGGAATGGTACTGTGGAGAGCACTCGATCGCCATTCGCTTGAAGTAGACCTGATTTTGAGCTTGAGGTAGAGGCACACTCATACTTCGGAACATTGGCAAGACTTGAAGAGGTACACACGGAATATAGTCTCGGAACTTTTTGAAGTTGGAACAAACTCAGATGCTTCGATTTTCCTTATTTTCTTTTGCTTTGCAAATCCGAACCTAAATAGCTTCAGATAGGTCCTTGTTCTCGTTTTCACATGACTGGGTTGAACCTCGCGGTTTTATGAAAGAACAAATTGCTTTTGCACAAATGTGGAGAACGGCACTAAGACTCGGAGCACAAAACGATTTTTTAAAATTGAGAGAAAGAATAAATTAACAACTGGGTATTGAGCCTACGACTGAATACAGCACGCTACGACTCAACAAGAAAACAAAAGGCACATAACCTAGACACATCGAGTAACACTCGAGACGACTCAAAACAAAATCGAGATAAAACAAAAGACACGACACTCGTGACGCGCACAGGAGCCTGTTTCACCGTATATGTCCCACCCTTTCTTATTTGTGATTCTCACATCACTCGCCCTCAAGCTCTGCTTTTCCGAAAAAGGCCTTTTTCTCACTTTTTTCTCTCATCGCACATCTCTATTCTTCAATCTCTCATTTTCCAATCCCTCCCTAGGTGGTTGATGGATAAACAAAGAAGTTGTGGGCTTTTGCCATTGGTATTCTACCAGATTCTCTTTCTTCCGCTCATAACTAGTGAATTCCTCCCACAGAGGGGTTGCACTACATTTGGGTGTGCAGCAAATCTGCAACTGACATCGGTTGACGATGCTCACTGGGAGTTTGGACATGATCGATCCATCCGGATGATGGAGTGGAATATCTTGCCCCATTCTATTTCAGGCTTCGTGACTTGGCTTGATACCTCGTTGCTTGGAGGATGTGAGAGAGCTTTCAGCCCATTTGCGGTTTGCTTCAGTTGTGCCCTTTCTCGTGTAGAGTGCCCTTCTCGTAGTAGGGTGCCCTTTCGCAAGTATGTTGACAATGGGGAAAAGATGTAACACCGACTAACTGTGTTCTAGTTCACCATTTTGACCATTTTTTTATTTTTGCTTTCTAGAAAAAATTTGGCCAAAATGGGAGTTAGATTAACATGCTTGTTCGATTTTTGATTTGAAATCATGCAAGTCAGGCTATGAGTACTGAAAATTTTCCTTTTTTGGGTCCAAGAAATGGTTCGCTTTTTGGAAAAGATGGAACAATTTTCGAGAGAACTAGTCACCTCAAGAAAATTCTCAAAATCTATTTTTGCAAACGGCCACTGCTCAACGAGCATAGAACCCACTCTCAAGATACACAACCTCGGATCCAAAGGAAAACTGCCCCGTGCTTGTAGAGAACTGCATGGGAACGGAAAGTTGCCCCTTGTTTGAACGGCATCAAGGGCGCATGAATGGCAACGGAAAGTTGCCTTGTTTGATAGCACCGCTGGCTTGAATGGCAACGGAAAGTTGCCCTTGTTTGAATGGCACCGAAGACATTGTAGTCACCCTCGAGCGATGAACACAACTGCACTCTCGATACAGAGGAGGCAAAGATGGTCAAAACCATCACATGGACACAATTGAATTTGAATTGTTTTACTACCGACTTCGTAATGAAGTTGCTCACGATCCCAAAGATGGGAATCAAGCCTTACGAGTTCGGGTTAAGGTACACTCGGTATTTAACCTCTCCTTTTATGCTCTAACTTTTGCCAAGGCTGCAGTGTTTTCAACCTTTAAGAGCTTTGTTCTTCTTTCTTTTTCTCTTTTTTTTTTCTATTCTTTTCATTCCTTTTTCTTCTTCTCTTTTTTTTTTGCATTTTCTTTTCTTTTCTTTTCTTTTTGCATTTTTTGTATCTTTGCATTTTTTCTCTTTTTTCCTTTTTCATTCTTTTCTTTGCTCTAACTTTTGCCTGGGTCGCCCTTCCGGGTTTTCGGCCCAGCGAGCCTCTCAAAGGGTAAAAATGTAACCAGTCCATGCCAAATGGTTCTGAGATTGAAGCCCTCTATATCCAGGAGAGTGGTCAGTATTGACTGCGTAAAGATCCACCTTTAGACTCTTCGAGCACACCGGATCTTTTAGCCCCTAGTCCGAGGGGTGCAACTGCTCTAGCCTTGCAAGCTTCTTCTGATGAGGTCTAACCTACTTGATCTAACTTTGGTGCCTCTTGTTCGAGGGCTGCTTCAAATCTGGCCACGTAGGTCTTACATTGTGGTCCACCGTTGAACCTTCTGAATTCAAGCTCAAGGTTCGGAAGCAAAGGGGTTGAGTCTCGAGGTCGAGAGTGATCCTAAGACAATCTCAAGAGCGATTCCACACATGTCTTCGCAGACCACGCAAAACATTTTTGAAAGTTTTAAGAAAGCGACAAATCGTCGCTACCAAGACAAGGTAGGATCAATCGATCAAAGCCGTGGTCCTTCTCAAGACTCACACTAACAAGCATGATTTCATTCATTAAGGGCTTAGTATGCCTCTTTCTCTCATTTGATCAAAGTTTTGCAAATCTCGAGGAATTCCTCCTCTTTGTTTTCACCGCAGTTGTTCAAAAAGGTTTTGAAAAACTTAGGTCAATACAATGACTTCAAGGCACAAGAGAGCGTGGAGTGCATCGCCATTTCATTCAAATCCCACAACTAGCACACGGCGTAAGCAAATACGAGAGCGTGGAAATCATCATTGCTTTCATTCAAGATCTCATGGCATAATTGGCCCTCGCGTAAATGCACTCAAAACAAAGCAAAAGGACAAACAAAACAAAACAAGGATGTCCGAGGTAACACCCCCACGGAATCATCTCGACTTATACAACAGATCGACTCGACACAACAAGACAGACCCAAAATAAAAGAGACCGACTCAAAACAAAAGGACAGACTCAAAACAAAGTAGCAAAATCACCCAATACCCAAGTCGAAGCACAAAACTGTATTTACATTGCTCAAAAATAAAGGCGTGCCATTCCCACCATATCTGGAGTAAATCGAAGGCCGCCGCAGTGGTTCATCCCTTGATCACATAACATTATCCCCACAAGTTCACCGATCAGCCGATAGACTTTGCAGACTCGTGCAAAGAATGACCCCTTTGTCAAACAGATCTTGTACATCATGGCGCAGACGAAAACAACCGCTTGTCGTGACCGGTTTGCCGATGGTAGGCATGATTTAGTCCGGTCATGCTTTGCGTGATAGGATCGGTAGGGGCCGTTGTTCCAACGGTTTCAAATGTCCTTCCGAGTAAGACCTCTAGAGCTTTTGACAAAGGCATATGAAGTGGGGTGAAAACCCTCTTAACTCGAGGTGGATATTTGGCCGTCAGGAGCTACTTCCCGGACGCACCGTGAATGGGGTAGCCTTTTTGATGTGGTGGTGGTAACCATGCCCACTTCGAAGATCTTGCACCGCATCACCGCTTGTGCCTCGTGGTTGAAGTTGCGTTGAAGGTTCTCCGGTCGCTTCCCTATCCCGTCCGAAAAGGCCCCGTTTCATTGGCCCTCGATTTGCATCCCCATCTCGTGTAGATCTGCAAAGGTGGGAAAGGGACTACAATCATTTTCAAAGATCACTTTGGTTGAGATTGCGACGATCATTCTCGATCCGATCTTTGTCGCGGCCTCAAAGTCATCATCATTGCCTTTTGCCATCCATCGAGTCACAAAATCGAGAAAGTCTCTTTGGGCTCTTGCTCGTTGCTTCGAGATCACGAAGTTGTGATCTCAACTGGTATTGTACGAGTATTGTGCGACAAAGGCCTCACCATTTCATCCCAATTCCTTTGACCTCATCTTCTAGTTTCGATACCAATTGGAAGCTATCCTCGACAAGGTTCGCCGAATAGTGAAAGTTTTGTGATCCGTTAGGCCCATTGGCCGCAATACATCCGAAAATAACCGAAGGTGGACCATGGGATCATCGACCCATCGGCGATCAATCATGCATTTTGAATCATTCTGTAATGTCACTACCACATCAAGATAACCATCCTCGATGCCCTAATGGCTTTCACCCCTTGGGATTTCTTAAAAGCTTCCAAATTTTGCTCAATTTCAGAGCGGTATGATCTACCTCAAACTCAAGGAGAGCCCGTGATTAACAGTGTGGGTCTTGGACAGGCGGAAGCGGAGGCGAGTTGGCCCCTGCTGGAAGATCCGTGTCCTCCCGGATATTTTGGACATTTACGCCTCCCAGCCGGAGCTCCGCCGGGAGGAACTTGTTGTGAAGCAGACGCTACCGCTTTGTTGCAGGTACTGGTGATGAGCTCACCGCCGAGCCATGATTGCGCTTGTCGCTTGGAAAATTCCGGGCCAAGTTTGCCGCATGAGCTTCATACTTTCTTGCATCCGACGATCATCGCCCATCCTCGATGTGTTCTCCGATCCATCTAACTGACCGGTATTTATCCTACAAGAGAAATCGAGACCTCACCGACTGCTCACCGTGAGGTGGATAAAGACCACCGATCCGTAATCCGAATCGTGACTTGTGCCCGACCGCCCTTTTCACCCCGCCTGTAAAGAAACACCGACACTTTGAATTGAATCTCGACCACAAAGTCTATCAAGACTAGTCCAATGTACCGGGATAGTGGAGCCTTCGGGTTATGGTTCCTAAGACTACCTAGCAAAAGAGAAAACAGACAAAGATCTCAAATTTGATTTCACCCGAACAGACACGAGCATAGTTGAATGAGTGTGCCTCATCAATTCTCGGCCCAAAATTCACCAGAAGCCGATACCCTCGTAAACCGATTCCACCAAATATCGATGCCCGCAGTTCGATACCCAAAATATCAATTGGTGCCCGCAGCCTAATGCTCAAACTTGTAAACCGATACATGCATTCTCAGAGAGACGACTCTAACAAGCACATAATGTATAAGTGAGAGCCAAAACACCCCTATGTTGGGGAGGGTTTCGCCCTATTTTGTCGAGCTAGGGTTTCACTACGCACGCAATGGCTTCAAACAACCTATAAACGGGAAGCAACCCTGTCCTAGTTTGGAATGGTCACTATGGATCCGAATATGCACTAGGTCGAATGGTCAAAAGGGTGCCCCAGAAACCGGGTTTGTGTTCCCATCGGCAGAGCTCAGAATCGCAAGCCTTATGGACATGCCTTGACAAGACAAGCCTCCCAAGAAACCGCCAGAATAGCAGATGGCAAACACGGTGTCCTAGGCGCACCAATGCAAATGCAATGCAAAGAAACACACAAGTGTAGTCAAAACTAGATATCACGAAGTTCGAGTCAAGTTCTCTAAATCCTCAAGAGTCGCCAGAATCAGAATAACGCCTGGGGACCTCGCCATACTCGACTCGATTTTGTTATGTTCTCAATCTTGAACCAAAGAGTCCAACCGCAAATCGCTTTGAAGGAAAACAGATTTTTGAAAGAAGTGCCAAACATGGATCGCTTTGCGATAATGAGTCGCCACCTAAATATTTTAAAATGGGAAATTTAGGAAACCCCGACTCGGTGCCAAAAGGCCACGTGTCCGCTATCACCAAAGTTGGCTCGTGAACTTGGGTACGATTAGGAAGGTCACATCGTGAGCATTCTCTCGCCGGCCAAAGACCGCCTCTACTAACCATGATATCTCTGCTTTTGAAAACTTTGTGAGTTCTTATTCCGATTATTAGCCTAGGTTACTATGTGATGCTCGCAAAGAAACAAGTATAGATCGGGCCGCTCGAATTGGAACAAAACATTTCATGTTTGTTTGTTTGAAAATGGTGTGAAGGTGCTACCCGCAGTAGGCTAAATGCGGATTTGCCACCCTCGTGGGCTTAGAAAACATGGTTTTGCCACTATCTAGTGGGCTTAAACAAACAACCAATGTATTGTCCCAATTCAAATAACTCAACCTCCACCCACAGTATTCAAGGCGCTTATATCACATAAGCACATAGCCTCATGGTAAGCATGCTATCATGGCAACACTCACACGCATGCAAGGATGCTAAAGCATAAAACTTACCTAGTACTCCAAGCCAAAACAAAAGTCGATTAGAAATCATGCATGATCCTAAAATATACGTAATGCCTAATGCAACACATGCAAAATGCAACTATAGCAGTTCTGGCTATTCTAAACATGGTATATGGAATGCAACAAATAACATGTATTCAACTTAGAATTGAAATTCAATGCAGTTTGTATGATGTGCCGAGCCCGATGCATGCAATACAGATGAATGATGCAAACATGTCATTACATCAGATGCTAATTGAAATATGCCCTATATCTAACCATCCAAAGCGGTAAATAAAAGGAGAAAGAAATGGGGTTGGAAGACATACATCACACTCACACACCCTTATTACATTTATGCCTCGCAGAGGGTCCGAATAAATAATAATACACATCAATAAAAGAATATACAATCGAATAAATATACAAATTCTAATTAATTAACAAGTTAATTACAAAAGAATTAAATCGGGCGCAAGCCGTGGATTGCCTCGCTTCGATAGATGATGTATGCCGGTCGCTCGCGAAATCCACCGAATGCCCCGATTAGCCTCGCTTGCAATATTTCTAAATGCGCTACGATCAAAAGTTGCTAAACTCGATTTTGCCGCAACAGAGAGCGTGAAAGGGCACAAAGCAAGGTATTTCACAAATATATGCATGCCTCGATCCTCGTGCCACCAATCACGATACCGATGCATGATGGCCGAGGAACCGAATTGCACAATTCAATGGGATGAATGTAGGTGCATGCGATAACAAGAACCTAACTCCATCATGGGTAATCCCGGAGTGTCAAGAATCGGGAATTGAGACACTCCGTCACTCTAATACGGAATGTACCTCGCTTCGCGGCGATATGCATGATATGCATGAAATGTAGCTAAGATGTGATATAGCATGCACGATGCCATGAATGAGATGCCTCAAATGCGCGTGTCCACGCACGCAAACCGAGGCGATGCGAATGACACGCTAAATGTAATGATGGACTTATACCAACATGAAGGGGGCCTCACCACACTCACATAGGATGCCTAATGAAAGAATGAGGTGCCTCAAATGTGCTCACCGCACGCAAACCGAGGCAATGATGAAATGTAAACCGGATAAATGTGTGCACGGCACGCAAAACCGAGGCGAGGCATACGCAATGCCAAGCGGATAAAATAGAGTGCTCGGAAATGCGGCACACGGGCACGCAAACCGAGAGGCGAGGTATACGCAATGCCAAGCGATAAACAGTAGTGCGCCAAATGCGTGCACACGGCACGCAACCGAGGCGAAGCCAAAATGGAGATCGATAAAACCGGCAGCCAAATGCGCGGCACACGCGCACGCAAACCGAGGCAATGATATGCGATGCAAAATCGGATAAAACCGGCAGTTTCAAATGCGCGGCACACGACACGCAAACCGAGGCGATGATGAAATGAGATGAAATGGCATACGGAATGCAACGATGGGCTTACACCAACATGGGAGAGCCTCACCACTCACATAGGAGGCCGCTTGATAAAACAAAGTCGCCTAAACGCGTGTCCACGGACACGCAAATCGGGCAATGATGTAGAAGCATGAAAATGCAAATTGGGCTTATGCCAACATGAGAGGGCCTCAACCACGCCACATAGGCCGCCGAATGAGAATGAGTGCCAAGGCGTGCCCATTGGCACGCAAACCGAGGCAATGCAAAATGATACAAATGGCATGGGAAATGATATGCAAGCATGGCAATGGAATTTCAGCACCTAAATAAAGGGGAAAACAGCCCCTAAACAATTCAAATGACACTCAAGCATGCATTCATCCCGAAAGTGTGAAATTAAGCCCCGAATGGCCTATAGCCATGCTACACATGCAAAATATGATCATGGCAGCAAGAACAGTAGCAAGGCAGTCCCAAATATGGCATTTTTCAGTAACAAACATGGCCAAAATGCAAGCATAGATAGATCAACAATAGCATGCAAAGTTAGTGGCCAAAAGAGGAGTATTGAGACAAGTGACATATGCAAACCCCAAATGGACAAACTTTCTTCTACAACATTGAAGATGAGCTAAAAATAGGCACAATTGCAGAAGATGACATCCTCAAAATCAGAATAAAATCATGCTAACAATTCCATGCAAAAATGGAGCTCAAAAGAGGCTATAACAAGAGTCATGCAAAGCAAGCACCAAATGACAAAATTTTCTTCATGAAATGTGTAAAGGGGGTCAAAATAAGACCAAAGTCAGTAGGGGTCGAAGTCCCAAAAACAAATAGAAATAGGTCAAAAGTTGCATACAAAAATGGGCACACTTGATGGAATTTGAAGGAAGTGGTAGATACAATGGCCAAATGAAGTTGAGCCCTTCTACAATGTTGTAGAGGGGATCAAAATGAGCACAAAACCAGTAGGGGTCGGACCCCTAAAAACAAAAGGTAATAGGCCTAAACTAGCATGCAAGATAATGGCATAAAAGCTAGGTATTGAAACAAGTATATCATAGAAGCCTCAAATGAAGTTGAGTCCTTCTACAAAGTTGTAGAGGGGCTCAAACAAGCACAAAAGAAGTAGGGGTCGGAGCCCCAATTCTCAACCAAATAGAGTATAGAAATGAATCAAGAAAAGCCCTAAAAGTTGGTTTTGAGGACTTACCCTTGAAGACTTGTCTTTCTTTGATTCTTGGCTCGATTTGTAGCTTCTCAACCTCTGAAATTCACTTCCTAGCTGCTGGAATGGTAGTAAGGAAGGTGAGGCTAGGTGTTGATGAAGAGAAGACCTAGGAACTTAGAAGCTTTTTGAGGTTTTAAGCTAAGGAAATGGAGGTTTTGGAGATGATCTCGAGACAAGTTTTTCCAACCTTGAAGAAGGAGAGGAGGGCCCTTCAAATAGACAAGAAATGGGGTGTAAAAGGGAGGAAAGCACCCAATCTTTCCCTCCCGAATATCCCTGATGCCCCGGATATGTTGGAAAATATCCTGACATGGACAATGGCAGCCGAAAGCAGGCCAGTAGTTTTTTGTGGCCGGCCACCCCACCATGGCCACGGCACCACCATGGCCGGCCGACAAAAAATGAAGTTTTGAATTAGTGGCCAACCACCAACTTTTAGGGTCCTCCAAGTGTGTAGAACAAGGTTCTAGGTTGGAAATTGGCAACACCAAGCAGAGCCACAACATAGAGCTTGAAGGAGAGGCTCAAAAATGAACTCAAATTTTCCGCCGACCACCAACTTTTAGGGTCCTCCAAGATGTGTAGAACAAGGTTCTAGGGTTGGAAATTGGCAACACCGAAGGTGAGCCACAACATAGAGCTTGAAGGAGAGGCTCAAAATGAAACTCAAATTTTCTGCCGACCACCAACTTTAGGGTCCTCCCATGTCCCTCATCACAGATATGTAGCTTTGTTGGAAGAAAATACCCTGTGGTGTTCAACATTGGCCCTATGAGAAAAACGGGCCCGGAGGAGCGAACCGTTATCTCGATAATTGCTGGCTTCACCCCCAAAGGATCTTCCCGATGTTGAAACAGAGGTACCGCCAAGTTTGAACAAAAACTAAGGAGAAATGAACGCCGAGCCAAAACCGAGCAATTCGGATCCCGAAAATGAGTCATGGTGCCTAAGTGGTATTCAAGAAGTGGGTATCTGCGACCCCAAGGTCCTTCTAATGACAAAACAGAGGTCCTCGCCAAAAATCGAGAAAACCGATGCAAATGAATGCTCGACCAAAACCGCGCATTTGGGTCCCGAAACAAAGTTCTGAGCACCGAAGTGGCATACGGCCACGGCGGGCATCGGGGCCCTGTGGTTCCTTGAAATAAAAACAGAGGTCTCGCCAAAACCGGAGAAAGCGGATGCAAATGAATGCTCGGGACCAAAGGGTCCCAAAATGGGTCGGCACCTAAGTGGTGTTCGGCATCGGGGCCCCAGTGTTCCTAACATTAAAAGAGGTCTCCGCCAAAACCGGAGAAGTCGGAGATGGTTGGGCGGTCCCGAGCCGAGGCACACACCCGACGGCCCAAAACCGGAACCGCCCGAATGGGCAAAATGGCCTACGGCCACGAAAGTAGCTCACGGCCACCGGAGATAGTCTACAGACCACTCTTCCTCGTGAAAGAAAATAGAGAAAACCGAGTCCGGTTCGCAAACCGAGACAAGGTAGAGAAGAGGGTTCTAAGTCCGGAGGCAGGCGCGCCACGACTCGAGACTTCAACGAAAGCACAAGATGCAACATCACCAAGCGCCAATCGGTGACGCTCGAAGTCTTAAGGTCGGTCAAAAATGGGGTGTCTACAGCCCTCTCTTGACGTAACTCGAAAGTCAAGAAGTGACGAGAGTGAATGTCAAAGCCCGTAGACGCACCCATTTTGACAAGGTCAAGACTTAGACAATCATACAAGATGAACAGATATGCACACCAGCGCACTCGCAGTGGGGGCAAAAAGCGATATGCGGAAGATTTGATAATTGACTTACACGCTAAGCTTAAGCCGGTTTGAAAATTGAGGATTCTTCATGAACATGTGCGACAGATACACAAAAATGAACGAAGTGTGATGGATACACTAAGTAGCCAAACATGTGTGATAAATACACAAAAGTGAAGAGAGTGTGGTGGATACACTATACGAATGTGTGTGGTGGATACATACAGAGGGCATGCGTGATTGATACACAAAGTAGGCAAAGTGTGTGATAGATACACTATTTGAGCAAAGTGTAATTGATATACAAAGGGTGAAGTGAGCAAAGTGTGATGGATACACTAAATGTGAACACAAAGTGTGATAGATGCACTGTGTGAACAGAGTATGATTGGTATACTAAAAGCGAACACAAAGTGTGATAGATGCACTTAGTGAACAAAGTATGATGGATATACTAAAAGTGAACACAAAGTGTGATAGATGCACTTAGTGAACAAAGTATGATGGATATACTGAATGTGAACACAAAGTGTGATAGATGCACTTAGTGAACAGAGTATGATGGATATACTAAAAGTGAACATGAAGTGTGATAGATGCACTTAGTGAACAAAGTATGATGGATATACTGAATGTGAACACAAAGTGTGATAGATGCACTTAGTGAACAGAGTATGATGGATATACTGAATGTGAACACAAAGTGTGATAGATGCACTTAGTGAACAAAATATGATGGATATACTAAAAGTGAACACGAAGTGTGATAGATGCACTTAGTGAACAAAGTATGATGGATATACTAAAAGTGAACACGGCGTGATAGATGCACTTAGTGAACAAAGTATGATGGATATACTAAAAGTGAACACAAAGTGTGATAGATGCACTTAGTGAACAAAGTATGATGGATATACTAAAAGTGAACACGAAGTGTGATAGATGCACTTAGTGAACAAAGTATGATGGATATACTGAATGTGAACACAAAGTGTGATAGATGCACTTAGTGAACAGAGTATGATGGATATACTGAATGTGAACACAAAGTGTGATAGATGCACTTAGTGAACAAAGTATGATGGATATACTAAAAGTGAACACGAAGTGTGATAGATGCACTTAGTGAACAAAGTATGATGGATATACTAAAAGTGAACACGAAGTGTGATAGATGCACTTAGTGAACAGAGTATGATGGATATACTGAATGTGAACACAAAGTGTGATAGATGCACTTAGTGAACAAAGTATGATGGATATACTGAAGGTGTGATGGATACACAAAATGTGATATAGAAAATGAGAATGTGTGTGATAGATACACCAAAGTGAATGAAGTGTGATTGATACACTAAAATGAGAGAAGTGTGATCGATACACTAAGTGAAATGAGAAAGAAACTTGACAGGTACAATGCAATACAATGCATGATGCTTACGGAAAGCAATAAATGGACAAAGCGGCGCTTTTAGAAAGCACCTCATGAGGTGAGTGGCGGTGAACCGCTTACTCGATGGGGATCTCCTCGTGCTCTTCAACACTTACCTTCAACTCACAAGACAAAGGCTCGAATGCCGACAAGGGACAACATCTCGATGTGGGAGCCACTACCGCCGCTTGTTTTCCTGATCATATTCACAACTTTCCCTATTCTCCAACGGGGTGACAGACTAGGTTGGTTCAGTATCCAGAACTGAGGCGCATACACATGCTATCTCAATCTATGGGGCTGCTATACAGATTTCAAGCCGAGGACACGCCTGGGTATTTAAACCAGACTCTAGTCTCGAAATCCGAACCTTTATGCTCTAGGCCACGGCCATTCGAACTCTAGTTTCCACCGCCGCAGCTTGGTCTCCTAGGAACTCATCGCAAACACGCCAAGATGCCTCGTAGGGAATGGTACTCGTGAGAGCACTCGATCGCCATTCGCTTGAAGTAGACTTGATTTTGAGCTTGAGGTAGAGGCACACTCATACTTCTAACATTGGCAAGACTCAAGAGGTACACACGAATATAGTCTCTAACTTTTGAAGTTGGAACAAACTCAGATGCTTGACATTTTCCTTATTTTCTTTTGCTTTGCGTACCAAACTCATAGCTTCAGATAGGTCCTTGTTCTCATCGTTTACATGACCTGGGTTGAACCCTGCGGTTTTTCTGAAAGAACAAATTCTGTTTTGCACAAATGTGGAGAACGGCACGGCACTCGGAGCACAAAACGATTTTTTGAAATTGAGAGTGAGCATAAGTTATCAACTGGGTATTGAGCCTACGACTGAATACAGCATGCTACGACTCAACAAGAAAACAAAAGGCACATAACCTAGACACATCGAGTAACACTCGAGACGACTCAAAACAAGGATCGAGATAAAACAAAAAGACACGACACTCGACGCACACAGGAGCCTGTTTCACCGGGTATATTTCCCATCCTTTCTTATTTGTGATTCTCACATCACTCGCCCTCAAGCTGCTTTTCCTCAAAAGGCCTTTTTCACTTTTTCTCTCATCGCACATCTCTATTCTTCAATCTCTCATTTTTCATCCTCCCTAGGTGGTTGATGGATAAACAGAAGTTGGGTTTTTGCCACCTATTCTACCGCATTCTCTTTCTTCCGCCATAACTAGTGAATTCCTCCAGAGGGGTTGTGCTACATTTGGGTATGTAGCAACTGCAAATGACATCGGTTGATGATGCCTCACTGGGAGTTTGGACATGATCAGATCCATCCAGATGATGGAGGAATATCTTGCCCCATTCTATTTCAGGCTTCAGACTTGGCTTGATACCTCATTGCTTGGAGGATGTGAGAGCTTTCAGCCCATTTGCTTGCTTTGCTGTGCCTCTTCCCAGCGTAGAGTGCCCTTCTTGGCAAGTAGGGTGCCCTTCTCGCAAGTATGTTGACAATGGGGAAAAGATGTAACACCGACTCAATTGTGCCCCTAGTTCATCATTTTGACCATTTTTATTTTTGCTTTCTAAAAAAAATTTGGCCAAAATGGGAGTTAGATTAACATGTTTGTTCGATTTTTGATTTGAAATCATGCAAGTCGCAAACATGAGTCTTGAAAATTTTCCTTTTTGGGTCCAAGAAATGGTCCGCTTTTTGGAAAAGATGGAACAATTTTCGAGAGAACTAGTCAGCCTCAGTAAAAATTCTCAAAATCTATTTTTGCAAACGGCCACTGCTCAACGAGCATAGAACCCACTCTCGAGATACACAACCTCGGATCCAAAGGAAAACTGCCCCGTGCTTGAAGAGAACTGCATGGCAACGGAAAGTTGCCCCTTGTTTGAACGGCACCGCGGCGCATGAATGGCAACGGAAAGTTGCCCCTTGTTTGGATAGCACCGCGGCGCGTTTGAATGGCAACGGAAAGTTGCCCCTTGTTTGAATGGCACCAAGACATTGTAGTCACCCTCGAGCGATGAACACAACCACTCTCGATACAGAGAGGCAAAGATGGTCAAAACCATCACATGGACACAATTGAATTTGAATTGTTTTACTACCGACTTCGTAATGAAGTTGCCTACGATCCCAAAGATGGGAATCAAGCCTTCGAGTTCGGGGTTAAGGTACACTCGTATTTAACCTCTCCTTTTATGCTCTAACTTTTGCCAAGGCTGCGTGTTTTCGACCTTATGAGCTTTGTTCTTTTCTTTTTTCTTTTTTTTTTCTATTCTTTTCATTCCTTTCTTTTTTTTTTTCCTTTTTCCTTTCTTTTCTTTTCTTTTTGCATTTTTTGTATCTTTGCATTTTTCCCTTTTTTTTCTTTTTTCATTTTTCTCTTTGTTCTAACTTTTGCTCGGTCGCCTTCTTCCGGTTTTCGCCCAAATGAGCCTCTCAAAGGGTAAAAATGTAACAGTCCATGCCAAATGGTTTTGAGATTGAAGCCCTATATCCGGAGAGTGGTCATGTATTGATTCGCGTAAAGATCCACCTTTGGCTCTTCGAGCACATCGGATATTTTTGCCCCTAGTTCGAGGGGTGCTTCGCCTAGCCTTGCAAGCTTCTTTCCGATGAGGTCTAACCTTCTTGATCTAACTTTGGTGCCTCTTGTTCGAGGGTCGCTTCAACCGCCACGCAGTCTTACATTGTGGTCCACCGCTGAACCTTCAATTCAAGCTCAAGGTTTAGAAGCAAAGGGGTTGAGTCTCGAGGCCGAGAGTGATCCTAAGTCGCACAATCTCAAGAGCGATTCCACACATGTTCGCAGACCAAGCAAAACATTTTTTGAAAGTTTTAAGAAAGCGACAAATCGTCATACCAAGACAAGGTAGGATCAATCTGATCAAAGCCGTGGTCCTTCTCAAGACTACACTAACAAGCATGATTTCATTCATTAAGGGCTTAGTATGCCTCTTTCTCTCATTTGATCAAAGTTTTGCAAATCTCGAGGAATTCCTCCTCTTTGTTTTCACCGCAGTTGTTCAAAAAGGTTTTGAAAAACTTAGGTCAATACAATGACTTCAAGGCACAAGAGAGCGTGTGGAGTGCATCGCCATTTCATTCAAATCCCGACAACTAGCACACGGCAAGCAAATACGAGAGCGTGGAAATCATCATTGCTTTCATTCAAGATCATGGCATAATTGCCTCGCGTAAACAGACTCAAAACAAAACAAAAGGACAAACAGAAACAAAATGGTGATGTCCGAGGTAACACCCCACGGAATCACCCGACTTATACAACAGATCGACTCGACACAACAAGACAGACTCCAAAATAAAAGAGATCGACTCAAAACAAAAGACAGACTCAAAACAAAGTAGCAAAACTAGCCCAATACCCAAGTCGAAGCACAAAACCGGTATTTACACATTGCTCAAAAAGGCGTGCCATTCCCACCATATCTCGAGTAAATCAAACGCCGCCGCAGTGGTTCATCCCTTGATCACATAGTCACATTATCCCCACAAGTTCACCGATCAAAAGCCGATAGACTTTGCAGACCGTGCAAAGAATGACCCCTTTGTCAAACAGATCTTGTACATCATGGCGCAGACGAAAACAACCGCTTGTCGTGACCGGTTTGTTGATGGTAGGCACGATTTAGTCCGGTCATGCTTTGCAGGATAGGATCGGTAGGGCCGTTGTTCCAACGGTTTCAAATGTCCTTCCGAGTAAGACCTCTAGAGCTTTGACAAAGGCATATGAAGGGGTGAAAACCCTCTTAACTCGAGGTGGATATTTGGCCGCTCAGGAGCTACTTCCTGACGCACCGTGAATGGGGTAGCCTTTTTGATGTGGTGGTGGTAACCATGCCCACTTCGAAGATCTTGCACCGCATCACCGCTTGTGCTCGTGTTGTTGTTGCTGTTGAAGGTTCTCCGGTCGCTTCCCTATCCCGTCCGAAAA
The DNA here is from genome assembly GCA_025200525.1 of Camellia lanceoleosa. Lineage (NCBI taxonomy): Eukaryota > Viridiplantae > Streptophyta > Magnoliopsida > Ericales > Theaceae > Camellia > Camellia lanceoleosa. Next base: position 162,065,633 of record CM045766.1, on the reverse strand, counting down.
AGGCCCCGTTTATTGCGGCCTCGATTTGCATCCCCATCTCGTAGATCCGCAAAGGTGGAAAGGGACTACAATCATTTTCAAGATCACTTTGGTTGGAGATTGGCGACGATCATTCTCGATCCGATCTTTGTTTGGGCCTCAAAGTCATCATTGCCGCTTTTGCCTCCATCGAGTCACAAAATCGAGAAAGTCTCTTTGGGCTCTTGCTCGTTGCTTCGAGATCACGAAGTTGTGATCTCAACTGGTATTGTACGAGTATTGTGCGACAAAGGCCTCACCATTTCATCCCAATTCCTTTGACCTCATCTTCTAGTTTCGATACCAATTGGAAGCTATCCCCGACAAGGTTCGCCGAATAGTGAAAGTTTTTGTGATCCGTTAGGCCCATTGGCGCAATACATCCAAAATAACCGGTGGACCATGGGATCATCGGACCCATCGGGTTTATCAATCATGCATTTTGAATCTGTCTGTAATGTCACTACCACATCAAGATAACCATCCTCGATGCCCTAATGGCTTTCACCCTTGGGATTTCTTAAAAGCTTCTCCAAATTTTGCTCAATTTCAGAGCGGTATGATCTACCTCAAACTCGAAGGGAGAGCCCGTGATTAACAAAGTGTGTGGGTCTTGGACAGCCAGGCGGAAGCGGAGGCGAGTTGGCCTGCTGGAAGATCCGTGTCCTCCGGATATTTTGGACATTTGGCGCCTCCCAGTGCCGGAGCTCCCGCCGGGAGGAACTTGTTGTGAAACAGACGCGCCGCTTTGCTGTTGCAGCCTGGTGATGAGCTCAGCCTGCTGAGCCATGATTGCGGCTTGCTGCTTGGAAAATTCCGCCATGACAATTCTTGCCGCATGAGCTTCATACTTTCAGATCTCGACGATCATCGCCTCCATCCTTGATGTGTTCTCCTGATCCATCTAACTGGCTGGTATTTATCCCTACAAGAGAAATCGAGACCTCACCGACTGCTCACCGTGAGGTGGATAAAGACCATCGACCGTAATCACTGAATCGTGACTTGTGCTCGACCGCCTTTTTCACCTCGCTCCGTAAAGAAACACCGACACCCTTGAATTGAATCTCGACCACAAAGTCTATCAAGACTAGTCCAATGTACCCGGGGATAGTGGAGCCTTCGGGTTATGGTTCCCAAGACTACCTAGCAAAAGAGAAAATGACAAAGATCTCAAATTTCGATTTCACCTGAACAGACACGAGCATAGTTGCATGAGTGTGCCTCATCAATTCTCGCCCAAAATTCGCCAGAAGCCGATACCCTCGTAAAACCGATTCCACCAAATATCGATGCCCGCAGTTCGAGCACCAAAATATCAATTGGTGCCCGCAGCCTAATGCTCAAACTTGTAAACCGATACATGCATTCCTCAGAGACGCACTCTAACAAGCACATAACGTATAAGTGAGAGCCAAAACACCCCTATGTTGGGGGAGGGTTTCGTCCTATTTTGTCAGAGCTAGGGTTTCACCACGCACGCAATGCTTCAAACAACCTATAAACGTAAGCAACCCGTCCTAGTTTGGAATGGTCACTATGGATCCGAATATGCACTAGGTCGAATGGTCAGGGGTGCCCCAGAAACCGGTTTGTGTTCCCATATCGGCAGAGCGTGAATCGACAAGCCTTATGGACATGCCTTGACAAGACAAGCCTCCCAAGAAACCGCCAGAATAGCAGATGGCAAACACGGTGTCCTAGGCGCACCAATGCAAATGCAATGCAAAGAAACACACAAGTTTAGTCAAACTTAGATATCACGAGTTCGAGTCAAGTTCTCTAAACTCCCCAAATGAGTCGCCAGAATCAGAATAACGCTCGGGGACCTCGCCATACGGACTCGATTTTGTTATGTTCTCAATCTTGAACCAAAGAGTCCAAATCCGCAAATCGCTTTTGAAGGAAAACAGATTTTTGAAAGAAGTGCCAAACATGGACTGCTTTGCCGATAATGAGTCGCCACCTAAATATTTTTAAAATGGGAAATTTAGGAAACCCCGACTCTGCCAAAAGGCCACGTGTCCGGCTATTACCAAAGTTGGCTCGAACTTGGGTACGATTGGGAAGGTCACATCGTGAGCACTTCTCGCCGGCCAAAGACCGGCCTCTACTAACCATGATATCTGTTTTTGAAAACTTTGTGAGTTCTTATTCCGATTATTAGCCTAGGTTACTATGTGGTGCTCGCAGCAAACAAGTATAGACTGGGCCGTCTGAATTGGAACAAAACATTTCATGTTTGTTTGTTTGAAAATGGTGTGAAGGTGCTACCCGCAGGCAGGCTAAAATGCGGATTTGCCACCCTCGGGTGGGCTTAGAAAACATGGTTTTGCCACTATCTAGTGGTCTAAAAACAAACAAATAATGTATCGTCCAATTCAAATAACTCAACCTCCACCCACAGCATTCAAGGCGCTTATATCACATAAGCACATAGCCTCATGGTAAACATGATAACATGGCAACACTCGCACGCATGCAAGGATGATAAAGCATAAAACTTACCTAGTACTCCAAGCCAAAACAAAACCGATTAGAAATCATGCATGATCCTAAATATACGAATGCCTAATGCAACACATGCAAAATGCAACTATAGCAGGCTCGGCTATTCTAAACATGGTATATGGAATGCAATATAACATGTTTTCAACTTTAGAATTGAAATACAATGCGCTTTGCATGATGTGCCGAGTTCGATGCATGCAATACAGATGAATGATGCAAACATGTCATTACATCAGATGCTAATTGAAATATGCCCTATATCTAACCATCAAAGCGGTAAATAAAAGGGAGAAAGAAATGGGGGTTGGAAGACATACATCACACTCACACACCCTTATTACATTTATGCCCTCGCAGAGGGTCCTAATAAATAATAATACAATAATAAAAGAATATACACCGAATAAATATACAAATTCTAATTAATTAACAAGTTAATTACAAAAGAATTAAATCGCGTGCAAGCCGTGGACCGCCGCTTCGATAGATGATGTATGCCGGATCGCTGGGCGAAATCCACCGAATGCCCCGATTAGCCTCGCTTGCAATATTTCTCAAATGCGCTACCGACTTCAAAAGTTGCTAAACTCGATTTTGCCGCAACAGAGAGCGTGAAAGGGCACAAAGAAGGTATTTCACAAATATATGCATGCCTCGATCTCGTGCCACCAATCACGCATACCGATGCATGATGGCCGAGGAACCGAATTGCACAATTCAATGTAGGGATGAATGTAGGTGCATGCGATAACAAGAACCCAACTCCATCATGGGTAATCCGGAGTGTCAGTAACTGGGGAATTGAGACACACTCCGTCACTCGGAATACGGAATGTACCTCGTTTCCCGTGCGATATGCATGATATGCATGAAATGTAGCTGAGATGTGATATAGCATGCACGATGCCATGAAAATGAGATGCCTCGAAATGCGTGTCCACGGGCACGCAAACCGAGGCGATGCGGAATGACACGCGAAATGTAATGATGGACTTATACCAACATGAAGGGGGGCCTCAGCCACACTCACATAGGATGCCGGAATGAAAAGAATGAGGTGCCTCGAAATGTGTGCTCACTGGCACGCAAACCGAGGCAATGATGAAATGTAAACCGGATAAAACAGAGTGTCTCGAAATGTGTGCACACGGGCACGCAAACCGAGACGAAGGCATACGCAATGCCAATCGGATAAAACAGAATGTCTCGAAATGCGTGCACACGGGCACGCAAACCGAGGCAGAGGCATACGCAATGCCAAGCGGATAAAACAGAGTGCCTCGAAATGCGTGCACACGGGCACGCTAACCGAGGCGAAGCCAAAATGGAGATCAGATAAAACTGAAGTGCCTCGAAATGCGTGCACACGGGCACGCAAACCGAGGCAATGATATGCGATGCAAAATCGGATAAAACCGAAGTGCCTCGAAATGCGTGCACACGGACACGCAAACCGAGGCGATGATGAAATGAGATGAAATGGCATACGGAATGCAACGATGGGCTTACACCAACATGGGAGAGCCTCACCACTCACATAGAGGCCGCTTGATAAAACAAAGTCGTTAAACGCAAGTCCACGGACACGCAAATCGGGCAATGATGTAGAAGCATGAAAATGCAAATTGGGCTTATGCCAACATGAGATAGCCTCACCACGCCACATAGGCCGCCTAATGATAAGAATGAGGTGCCTCGAAGTGCGTGCCCATTGGCACGCAAACCGAGGCAATGCAAAATGATACAAATGGCATGGGAAATGATATGCAAGCATGGCAATGGAATTTCAGCACCTAAATAAAGGGGAAAACAGCCCCGAAACAATTCGAAATGACACTCGAAGCATGCATTCATCCCGAAAGTGTGAAATTAAGCCCCGAAATGGCCTATAGCCATGCCACACATGCAAAATATGATCATGGCAGAAAGAACAGTAGCAAGGCAGTCCCAAATATGGCATTTTTCAGTAACAAACATGGCCAAAATGCAAGCATAGATAGATCAACAATAGCATGCAAAGTTAGTGGCCAAAAGAGGAGTATTGAGACAAGTGACATATGAAAACCCCAAATGGACAAACTTTCTTCTACAACATTGAAGATGAGCTAAAAATAGGCACAATTGCAGAAGATGACATCCTCAAAATCAGAATAAAATCATGCTAACAATTCCATGCAAAAATGGAGCTCAAAAGAGGCTATAACAAGAGTCATGCAAAGAAAGCACCAAATGACAAAATTTTCTTCATGAAATGTGTAAAGGGGGTCAAAATAAGACCAAAGTCAGTAGGGGTCGAAGTCCCAAAAACAAATAGAAATAGGTCAAAAGTTGCATACAAAAATGGGCACACTTGATGGAATTTGAAGGAAGTGGTAGATACAATGGCCAAATGAAGTTGAGCCCTTCTACAATGTTGTAGAGGGGATCAAAATGAGCACAAAACCAGTAGGGGTCGGACCCCTAAAAACAAAAGGTAATAGGCCTAAACTAGCATGCAAGATAATGGCATAAAAGCTAGGTATTGAAACAAGTATATCATAGAAGCCTCAAATGAAGTTGAGTCCTTCTACAAAGTTGTAGAGGGGCTCAAAACAAGCACAAAAGAAGTAGGGGTCGGAGCCCTAATTCTCAACCAAATAGAGTATAGAAATGAATCAAGAAAAAGCCCTAAAAGTTGGTTTTGAGGACTTACCCTTGAAGACTTGTCTTTCTTTGATTCTTGGCTCTGATTTGTAGCTTCTCAACCTCTGAAATTCACTTCCTAGCTGCTGGAATGGTAGTAAGGAAGGTGAGGCTAGGTGTTGATGAAGAGAAGACCTAGGAACTTAGAAGCTTTTTTGAGGTTTTAAGCTAAGGAAATGGAGGTTTTTGGAGATGATCTCTTGAGACAAGTTTTTCCAACCTTGAAGAAGGAGAGGGAGGGCCCTTCAAATAGACAAGAAATGGGGTGTAAAAGGGGAGGGAAAGCACCCAATCTTTCCCTCCCGAAATATCCCCCGGATGCCCCGGGATATGTTGGAAAATATCATCCTGACAAATTGGGACAGTCGAAAGAAGCGAGAATCTGGCCAGTAAATTTGCAAGGTGGCCGGCCAGCCACCCCCCATGGCCGGCCAGCCACCCTACATGGCCGGCCAGCCAGGTGAAAAAAATGAAGTTTTGAATTAGTGGCCAACCACCAACTTTTAGGGTCCTCCAAAGTGTGTAGAACAAGGTTCTAGGGTTGGAAATTGGCAACACTGAAGCAGGAGCCACAACATAGAGCTTGAAGGAGAGGCTCAAAAATGAAACTCAAATTTTCTGGCCGACCACCAACTTTTAGGGTCCTCCAAGATGTGTAGAACAAGGTTCTAGGGTTGGAAATTGGCAACACCGGTGAGCCACAACATAGAGCTTGAAGGAGAGGCTCAAAATGAAACTCAAATTTTCTGGCCGACCACCAACTTTTAGGGTCCTTCCATGTCCCCTCGATCACAGATATGTAGCTTTGGTTCGAAGAAAATACCCCTAGGGTGTTCAACATTGGCCCTGAGAAAAACGGGTCTCGGAGGAGCGAACCGCTATCTGGAATAATTGGCTTCTCACCCCCAAAGGATCTTCCCGATGTTGAAACAGAGGTACCGCCAAGTTTGAACAAAACTAAGGAGAAATGAACGCCGGAGCCAAAACCGAGCATTCGGATCCCGAAAATGAGCTGCGGTGCGGAAGTGGTATTCAGCAATAAGTGGGTATTCACGACCCCAGTGTCCTTCGAATGACAAAACAGAGGTCCTCGCCAAAATCGAGAAAACCGATGCAAAATGAATGCTCGACCAAAACCGGGCATTAGTCCCAAAACCTAAGCATAACCGAAAGTGGCATACGGCCACGGCGGGCATCGGGCCCCAGGTTCCTTGAAATAAAGAACAGAGGTCTCCCCCAAAAACCGGAGAAAGCGGATGCAAAATGAATGCTCGGGACCAAAATCCGCAGCCGGTCCCGAAATGGGTCGCCGCACCTAAGTGGTGTTCGCCGAAGTGGGCATCAGGCCCTGTTCCTGAACATTAAACAGAGGTCTCCGCCAAAACCGAGAAGTCGGAGATGGTTGGGCGGTCCCGAGCCGAGGCACACAACGGCAAAACCGGAATCGGGCTCCGAATGGGCAAAATGGCTCCTACGGCCACGAAAAGTAGTCACGGCCACCGGAGATAGTCTACAGACCACCCTTCCTCAGAAAGAAAATAGAGAAAACCGAGTCCAGTTCGCAAACCGAGACAAGGTAGAGAAGAGGGTTCTAAGTCGGGAGGCGCGCGGCCACGACTCTGAGACTTCTGAACGAGCACAGTATGCAACATCACTGAACGCTCAATCGGTGACGTCTGAGTCTTAAGGTCGGTCAAAAATGGGGTGTCTACACCAAGCGCCTGGTCATGGCCTTCGCAAACTCCTGAAACTGAACATGAAGATCCGGAGGCGAACAAGCCTCGCCACCGCTGAGTCAAGATCGAACTCCTCAAGAAGGCCAAGAATGACACTGCAGAAGACCAGCCCGGGATGACTCCCCCTTAATATGAGCCCTACTTTGTGACACAGTTTTCTTTGTAAAAGGGCAAGAAGGAAATGCAAACTCATCATCTTCTAGGACAGGAACCCCAAGGTCAGACAAAAGTCGGTTGACCAGGCAACCGTAAGGAAGGCCAAGCTGTTTATGCCCATGAACACCGATCATCTTTTTTATAATAAGAGAGGCGAGGTCAATGGACTGGTGAAGAGCAATACAAGATAAAACGAATCCTTGGTCTTGTTTGACCTCGGAGGAATGTGTGGTCACAATAATGTTCGCGAAGACAATCAGATTAAGCAGTCTGAACTCCGGAAGAAGTTCAAACTGTTTAATCAAATCTCCTTTAGGCCAATGGCGGGGAACGCCACACAACTCCTTAGCCACATCATCAAAATTACACGTAGGACGGTCGGGAACGGGGAAAGGATAGTGCTCGGGAAAGACTTGCTCAATCTTAAGGAGCTGGCGAATCAGGTTAGGGTTGACTAAAATGGATTTTGACCTAACCCATGTTGTGAAAGATGGCTCATAATCACGAATACCCTCCATATTACAGTAGAATTCTCGAACCCAATTGAGATTCTGACGCCCAGAAAAAGATAAAACTAAGTCACCACCTAGAGGATCGAACAAGGAACGAATGTGGATGGAATCAAAAGTATCAGGTTGCACATTCCGCTCTAGATGAACTGTACGAGACTCAAAGGATTTATGGAAAGACTTGGACTGTTTAGCGGATTGAAACCGCACAGAATTAAAGGTGGGGCGAGAGACTGTGGCCTTTTGGCGTTTAGGGGCAGGAGCAGACATGACTAAGTGAGACACCATTACAACCAACAACCCAACAAACCCAAAAACCAAACCAAACCAAGACCAACAAATCATTAGTAACAAGTAAAAATAATGGAAGAGGTAAGATCAAAAATCACAAAGCATAATAGATAAGAACAGGAAACAGGGTAACCATGGACAACGAGTGGCATTGTATTGATGAAATCATAACCAATAAACACAATAGGAGAGATGAAGTGCAAAGCATGAGTATTAATCATGATATAACCCAAAATAATGCAAAAAAAACCCTAAAATGCAGACCCACAATCAAGCACGGTAAACTCAACATCATGTAAATACACGAAGCCAGGAGCACAAAAAAAATGACCAAAAAGAAACCCTAGTACCACAGACCCAACAAAGCAAGAAGAACATGAAGACTACCATAATCAGACAATATTACGAAGAGAAAGTGTGTGAGAGATGAAATCACAAAACCTGGACACAAAAACCAACAAAAAAAAACACAAAACCTAACACCCATTGTTGCCGAAATTACAAGAAAGAATGAAAATAAGAGAGGGACAAACTTACCAAAGAGCAAATCAGCAAGAAGGATGAAAGATGATAGTGAAATCGACCCCAAAACTGGAACAATAGGAACCCTAGGTCTGAGAAATATGAAAAGAGGGGAAAAAAATGACTGAAGAGTCGAGGGAGGGATTTAAATACAAATCGGATCCGCTCGAGCGTACTGAGTACCGCTCGAGCGTAAGGCAATGCAAGTTGAAGTCACCGAAGGAATACTACAAATGAGCGCCAAAATCCTCTTTCGTAATCGTGAAACCAAGAACAAAAAGTCATAAGGAAAAAAATATGCTCGAGCGTAAAACATGCCGCCGAGGAAAACCTTTTTTATAAATAAAAATAAAAACACCTAGGATGTCCTGTAACAAGCAAGGTGACCAAGTGAAAGACTATACCACAAGGACAAAAGAATCCATCAATCATGAGTCCTGAAAATTTGAGAAAAGAGTTGAAACACCATATCATGAATAAAACAGATAGTATTAAGTCAAAGCCATAAGCATCATAAGAATGCATAACTCAAAAACACACACGAGATCTCACATAAACAATGTGTGTGTGTGCAATCCTTGAGAGCCACAAAGCTAGAGTTAATCCTGGTAGTGATCTGATGGCTGAACCTCCGACACGAGTAATAGACCATCACAGAGAAAAGTCAAACCACTAGAAATCACGGGGTATTTGTTGAGTAAAAGTGGAGGCTCCCCCTCAAGTAATGATCTTTTTATTTTTATTTTTTTACTTTTCTTTCTTGTTAGCACTCATTGGTGGCATACACGCTCAAGAGTATGGAGACCAAACCAGAGAAGAATAAAATCAAAAGGATGGCCTGGTTGGTGCCTTTGAGGTAGCCTTTTCCTAATGCCTGGATATCATGTACTGAGGGATAAACCATGGAAGTGAAAAAAGATGGTAGATGGTTAAGAGACTCAACATCACCCATGATGTAGTAGTATAGGTCAATTCCTCTGAAATAGTACAAGAAACACTGTCAGTGGTCCATAGAGAACTTTGATCACTTGTGCGGAAACCCCTGCACATCTCAAGGATGTGTACAGAATGAGATCATGAAGTAAATGAGTATGGGCATTCAGAATGAGCTATGAACAAAGACTAATGAGATCTTGTAAGAAACATGAGTAGTGTTCATAAAACAAGTGTGATGCAAAAAAAATATCAAGACTCAGTCACAATGAGATTAATACATCCAAGAATAGTAAGCCAACCACTCACACTCACCTCACATAAAAACAAGAAACAACCTAGTTACTGAGCAGTACACCCAAGGTCTTCCTAAGAAACTCAAATCGAAGAAGATCAAGGGGTTTTGTAAAAATATCAGCTTTTTGATGCTCAGTAGGAACATGTTCCAAAACAACAAGGCCTTCATCCACTAACTCTCGGATAAAATGATGACGGATGTCAATATGTTTGGTGCGAGAGTGTTGGACAGGATTTTTTGAAATGTTTATGGCACTTGTGTTATTACAAAAAAGAGTGAGAGTGTTCTGTTCTATCCCATAATCATGAAGCATTTGCTTCATCCACAGCATTTGAGCACAACAACTCCTGCAAAGAATGTACTCACCTCAAAGAATGAAAGAGAGATGGCATTTTGCTTTTTACTATGCCAAGAAACCAGTTTATTCCCAAGGTAAAAACACCCCCCTGATGTACTTTTCCTATCATCAAGACACCGCCTAATCAAGATCGTAAAAACTAGTAATTTCAGTAGTATCGTTGAAAACCAAACCCCATACCCCAAGGTCCCCTTAACATATTTGATGATGCTTTTACCGCAAGAAGGTGAGACTTTTAGGACCGGCTTGGTAATCTGCACAAACACCGACTTGAAAGAAATATCCGGACGATCGGTCAGTGAGATACAAAAGACTCCCTATCATACTCCTATAAAGGGTAGGATCAACATCAATACCAGAGGAATCTTTGGAAATGTGAAGACTGGTACTCATGGGAGTACGTGCATGTTTAGCAGACTCAAGACCAAACTTTGACACAAGATTTTTTGCATACTTAGACTGGGAAACAAATATACCCGAAGGAGACTGTCTAATTTGAAGACCCAAGAAATAAGACAACTCTCCCATCATGCTCATCTCAAAGTCATGTGTCATGCAATCCGAAAAATATTTCACAAGATGCTCAGCAGTAGATCCAAACACAATATCATCAACATATATCTGGGCAACAAGAATATGAGACTTAGTATGTTTCACAAATAAGGTCTTATCCACACTACCCCTTTGAAAATCATTATCAAGAAGAAAGGTAGTAAGTCTATCATACCAAGCCCGAGGGGCTTGTTTCAACCCATACAAAGCCTTGTCTAACTTGTAGACATGATTAGGACATTTAGGGTCCTCAAACCCTTTTGGTTGCTCAACATATGCCTCTTCTTTCAAGTACCCTTTCAGAAAGGCACTTTTCACATCCATTTGAAACAACTTAAAGCCAAGAAAACATACAACACCAAGAAAAATACGAATAGATTCGAGACATGTAACTGGGGCAAACGTCTCATCATAGTCAATACCCTCTACTTGTGTGTAGCCTTGAGCAACCAACCTAGCTTTATTCCTTACAACAGCACCATTCTCATCAGATTTATTTTTAAAGATCCACTTGGTACCTATCACATTCATGTCTCTAGGTCTGGGAACAAGAGTCCAAACTTTGTTACGCTCAAATTGACCTAATTCTTCATGCATAGCATTGACCAAACTATCATCTAGCAACGCCTCTTTAAAATTCTTAGGTTCAATTAAAGAGACATAACACATATGTGATACCTCATCTCGAATCTGTCTTCGGGTTTTCATTCGATCCAAAACACTTCCAATCACCTATTGAGCTGGATGATTCAGTTTCACCCTTGCTGATGGTTTAAGCTCAGGACTTGCGGTGACAGAAGCAATAAGAGTGATGTCCCTTTGAGCACTCTTTGGACTTGAACTTACCTGTGAGGATGGTGCTGTAACAATTTCTTGTGATTGGACCACAGCTTCTCCTTGATTTTGTGGTTCAGTATCCAAGATTGGAGCCTCACAATTGTCATCCTCATTTGTTGCTGGAGTAGGAGCACCTGTGTCATCTATAACCACATTGATAGATTCCATTAAAGATAAAGTTCGCAGGTTATAGACACGAAAAGCCCTACTGTTGGTTGAATACCCTAGAAAAATACCTTCATCACTTCAGGAGTCAAATTTGCCCAAGGGCTCCCTATCTTTGAAGATGTAACATTTACTCCCAAAAGTTTTGAAGTATTTTACGTTAGGTTTCAATCCCTTCCACAATTCATATGGAGTTTGTAAAGTGCCGGGCCTTAAATACACACGATTTATAACATAAACCGCAGTATTTAGGGCTTCAGCTCAAAACTTTAGAGGAAGTTTCTTACTAAGGAGCATGACCCTAGCCATTTCTTGAACAACTCTGTTCTTCCTCTCAACCACTCCATTTTGTTGTAGAGTAATAGGCACAGAAAATTCATGCTTAATTCCATGCATATCACAAAAATCCAAATCAAGCTTTCAAATTCACGACCATGATCAGTTCGGATTCTTATGATACGCCCAATGGAAACACCCTGTTCATTTTGGATTTTAAGGACTAAAGCCTGGAAAGCATCAAACGTATCAGATTTTTCTCTTAAAAAATTTACCCAAGAAAACCGAGTAAAATCATCAACAGTTAGAAAAATGTATCTTTTACCTCCAATGCTTTCAGTGCGAGTAGGACCCATTAAATCCATGTGAACCAATTCAAGAGGACGTTTGGTTGTAAAGTTGTTCACCTTTTTATGAGGAGCACGGGTTTGCTTTCCAAGTTGACATGGTCTACACACATGGCTCAAATTCTTACCCAGTTTAGGTACTCCTCTCACAAGCTCTTTGTTGGCTATCTTAGTTAGGTCTTTGAAATTCATGTGACCTAATCTTTGATGCCACAGATCAATGTTACTTATGATGGTAGAATGACAAGTAAGATCATTAGTGGTAAGGATCCCATAGCAGTTATCAGATGTGCGAACCCCATGTAAGACAGTATTTCCCTTTTTATCCAAAATTTCACATTTATTTTTTGAAAACAATACTTCATTATGGGAATCACACATTTGACTAATGCTCAACAGATTAGCTTTAAGGCCATCAACAAGTAAGGCATTATCTAGCTTTGGGAAGACCAGCAACACTGATAGAGCCCTTACCAATGACTCTAGAAGTGCCGCCATCTCCAAAGGTAACAATTCCTCCTTCATATTTTTCAAGGGAGGTGAAGTAGGATTTGTTACCGGACATATGACGAGAGCACCCACTATCAAGATACCACATGTGTGAGTCACGTGCTTTTAGAGCAGTGTGAGCAACAAAACAAGTCAAATCATCTTTTCTAACCCAAATCTTTTTAGTCTTGGTGTTTCGCCTAGACATGTAAGGTTGTCTCCTAATCCAAAAAGTATTAGAATTTCTACCCTTTTGAGACACCTTACCAAATAGTTCATAGCAATAAGGACGAATGCGGCCATACCTGCCACAGTGATGACAAATAAACACAGGTTTTACCTCATTTTTGTTGATCTTACCCACTTTCGGTAGATGAAGAGAAGGATCATCCTGGTCTATCTTCAGCTTTCCTTTTGCTTGAGTCTTCAGGTTATGTGAGGTAGAAGCCTGTCCCTTGTGAGCTGTTGCACCATAGCCTAGCCCACTTTTGTCACAACCCATTTGTTGAGACCCAAGGATGTCTTCTAGAGATTTGGAACCTTTGTTCCATATGGAAATTGTTGCTCTAGCAATACGGAGTTCTTCATCTTTCTGACTGACTCTCTCTTCCAGTGCAACTTGTGACAACTCAAGACTTTCAAGCTTTTCTTCATATGTGGAATACACCTTCAGAAGTTCATTCCTTTTAGTTTCACAGGATAGGAGTTTTCCACATAAGTCTTGCCTGTCACTTGAGATCTTGATGACATTCTGTTTTGTTGTGACAAGTTCTCCTTTTAGCCGGACATTCTCGCTTTCACATGTTTTGAGTTTGAGAGAGAGTTTGTCGTTGGTTTTGGACAAATTCAGAGATTCCTCGTACAGCTTTTCGTAAGCTTGTTGTTGTTCATCGACATTGATCTCATCATTGTCTTCAAATGTTTAATCATCCTCTTTTTGCTCTTCATTCTCCTTGACCTCATCCACTCTAGCAACCAAGGCAGATAAGTTGCTGGATGGTGGTGGAGGTGAATCTCTTCCTTCATGGAATTGGCTCAGAATTTCCCATACATCTTTAGCCTTTGTGCAGTGAAGAACCCGTTGCTGTTCTTCATTGGAAATTGCACCACGAATAGTGATCAGGGCTCTCTGATTGCCCGGATTATTTGCACTTTCTGTATCTTCTTCAATGGCTTGCCAACCTTCTGGTTCAAAAGCTCTCAGAAAAGCCCTCATTCTGATTTTCCAATACAGGTAGTTAGTCCCATCAGATGTGGGAGCATGATGCAAATTCTGACCACGAGCTACTTCCGAAGACTTCGGAAGAGGTTGAGTAAAAGTAGTCCAAAATGCCATGAAAGCACTATCCCCATCTTCACCGGATTCAGGTTCTTTGGGTTCTTGCTCCGACCCGCTTTCATCATCCCAGGTCACAGTGTAGACTTTCTTTCGAGTCTTTTTCGAAGGGCATTCAAGGGACATATGGCCAAACCCTTGACATTCATAGCACTTGACCCCTTGCCCCCTTACAATCTTCTTTTCAGTTTTTTGAGCAAATTTTGGTGGAAAAGTTTTGGGTTTATCAAGATTTTATCTTTTGAAATAGGGTCTCAAATTAGGCTTCTTTTAAAAAAAATTTTAAACTGCTTTTGTGAGCATAGCCGCTATCTCGGACTCTAAATCAAATTCAGTCTCCGAGGTTTTACAGTCTCATGAGCACTCATGAAAGCCACACTTTCTTTTTGTTTTTTCTTTGAAATTTGGTGGGCTTCATAAGTCTGCAAATTTCCAACCAATTGATCGAGCTTGAGGGTATCAACATTCTGAGCCTCCTCAATGGCTGTCACCTTTGATTGGAATCTCTCGGGAAGGGACCTCAAAATTTTTCCAACAACTTTAGCTTCCGGGATTTTTTCACCGAGAGTGAAACAGGAATTCACGATATCACTGAGTTTTGCATAGAAATCATCAAACGTCTCATCGTCGCGCATAAAAAGGGTTTCAAAGGCGGAGGTGAGACGTTGAAGTTTTGACCTTTTGACAGAGGTAGTACCTTTGTGAATTGTTTCAAGAATATCCCATGCCTCTTTTGCTACCTCACACGTGCAAATTCGACGAAATTCTTTAGGTGTGACGGAGCAAAAGAGGGAGTTGAGAGCCTTGCTGTTCCAACTCTAGTTCTAGTAATCAGTTGTGTACCATTTATCAAGGGGTTTAGGAATATCAATGCCATCGATGGTGACAATAGGTTCACTCCACCCAAAGACCACGCAGTGCCAAACTTTCTCATCGATGGATTTTAAAAATGCTCTCATACGAGCTTTCCAATAAGAATAGTTTGTACCGTCGAGTAAAGGAGGTCTATGAGTCGAGTTACCTTCACGAATAGAATCCATAATACTAGTCACACAAAATCACACTCCTATAGTTTTGATAAAACAAAGAATGACCAGCTCTGATACCAATTGAAAATCCTAAGTGATTCGTGATTAGATCAAGATTAAAATATTCCAAATCCCAATTATTCAAAACACTCAATATAAAATCAACAAGCACGTACGAGAGTGATTTTAGTTTGTTTGTTTTTAGGAATAAACAATAAATCGACACAAACAATTTTTACGTGGAAAAAACCACAATTGAAGAACCTTCAATTGTAATGAAAAACCACGGGCGAACCGCCACTAATCAATCCACTACTGAAGGAAGAAGATTACAAAGATAATACACAAATTACCCAACCCAGTCAATTTGTCCTCGAATCTTCTGCAACTCTTTCACCACACCTTCGTCACGGAACTGATCAATTCTGAAGTTGATTCCACAACTTCACTTGTCAAATTAACGACTACGTAAAGAATCAAACGCCTTTTGAAACTCTACGTCTTGATCTTCGGAAGCCACCGAAGAGAACTCTCTTGAATATAAAGTATCAATCTCCTTGATGTATGGATCTCAATTCATAAGTTTAGAACTCTCTCAAGAACATCAAGGAAAACTATCAAAAATCTCAAAAGAAAACTTCAAACAAAACCCTAGAAAACCCTAACAAGATCTAGGAAAAGTAATCCTAAATAATAACCTCAATAGGTTTAAATAGAGAATCTGGGTCCGCGATCTCCGCTCGAGCGCTCCACAGTTCGCTCGAGCGGACTGAACAAAAATATGCGTGTGACTAAACTGAGGTGTGCTCGAGCGCTGGATATTCCGCTCGAGCGTAAAATCACACCCCCCAGTACTTTTGCAGCCCTGTCAAAATACTGAGATCCTTTAATCTCCGCTCGAGGGCACATGACCTCGCTCGAGCGGGAAGAACAAAAACACAAAAAATTACATTTTTATCAACACAAAGTTTTGTCTCCGGATTTGACAATAAAGGGACCTAACACGTGGCATTACATATGCATTTTTAACGTTAATGGAATTGGCATAACTATATATACTTTGTGAGAATTCTCTACTGGGCTTTATGCTCACCCCTATGGGAATTGGTGCAGGTAAAGATGTGGTGACCCCGCCAAGCTACTGGCGTCGAAATGTTTTGAAGAAGAGTAGTTTAACTCTTATTTTGTTGTGTTATTCTTGTAAGCTAAGGGCTAATGTGTTTGGGTCCGTGAAACCATTATGTGTAACCGGGCTATTGCCTTGGAACTTGTAAGCCCTTGAGGGCCTTATTTGTTGTGATTTAATGATTTCTTTTACGTGCTATAGGTTCATGTACTAGTTTGTAAATAAATGTATGATGGCATGTGAGAATACTTTGGTAAACATTTGGAACTATGTAATTGATTTTGGTTAATATCTCATTTTGGAAGTGGGTTGATGTAATAGTTATGTGTGATTATTTTCGGGGCATTACACTACTTGCAGACACCAACCTAGAGATTACCTGTGTCGTATTTACCGCCCCTAATGATTAAAATTGGAAGTTTGAAATTGATGAGATTACAAAATGTTGTTGAAAACATGGTGATTTTCAAGAATGGCATGACATGAGATTATCTTTGAAATGGCATTGCATGGCATGGCATTTGCATTGTATTAAATGTTGGAAATCTTGCATAAATGTATATACTTTGTTAAGATTTCTCTACTGGACTTTATGCTCACCCCTGTGGGATTTTGGTGCAGGTAAAGATGTAGTGATCCCGCCGAGCTGAGGGCGTGGATATATTTTGTGAAGAGTGGATTGCTCTTTTATTTTGTTGTAAATTTTTGTAAAGCCAAGGGCTAACATGTATGGGTCCAACGGACAATTTTGGTGTAACCAGGCTCATGCCTTGGAATTTGTAAGCCCTTGAGGGCCTTCATTCGTTTTGATTAAATGATTTTACATGCTATAGATTCATGTACTAGTTTTCAATGAATGTATAATCGCATGTGAGATCACTTTTGTATAAATTTTGAAGTTATGAATGGAACATGGTGAATGCATCTTTCTGGTATCCCTTGAGCCATGGTTATTATTATTGTATTGAAAGGACATATATATTTTTGGGGCGTTACATTATTATATAAAGTAAAAGCTTCATTTGATGCCCTAATTAAGGCAAAGAAGGCTCTTAAACCTTCAAGTGATACACAATAAATTTTTTTTTTTTTTTGTTTTATTTTTACTTATTTAAATTGCATATGCATCGTGTATACTAGTCGCTACTAATTATATGAAAGTTATTATTTGAAATCATGCTAAAAATTCTCTTCTAACTTAATAGATTTTGCTAAGATACTTTTCTTTATCTCAATTTATCTTTTATATAGTTTATTTTTCTCCACTTAAAATAATCAACTCTATAATAATTTTAATTTCAATTCAACACATATATCCTAACCGGCCTAAATTCTTGCAATATCAGTTGAAGAATAAATTCACAATGTGGTCAAATCTTATTTTTCGATGGAAGAATAGTTGAATTAAATCAAGAAGACAGCAGATCATCTAGCTTTGGCTGCTTTATCAATGGATGATGAAGATTTGGTCCTCACTCGATGGTCTTCTAGATGAATATAATACATTCAAGACAATAGTTCGTACCAAAATTGAATCTATATCCATAGAAATTCAATCCCAAAGGGTTGGCCTAGTGGTTATATTTTGGGGCTTGGAGTGTACTCCCTTGAGGTCTCAAGTTCAATCACCACTAAGTGCTATCAACTCTTTGGGTTTGGGATTAGTTGAGATAAACGTAAACTAGCTTGAACACCTTATCATAAAAATAAATAAATAAATAAATAAAATTATTTCTTCTTTGCTTTGCTTAAAATCATTGAAAAGGAATCCGTGACGGGCTATCTAGGCGGGATAGAAGCTCAGTCGATATCCAAGTGAAAAGAATTTGAACTGTTTCCTTCACTTTCCTATTTAATTCATCCTAAAGGTGACTTAGGCCCAGTTTGGGATAAAGGTTGGGGCTAAAATAGTCATATACAACAAAATAAACTATTTTAGCTGAATAGGATAAAATGTCACATCCAATCCATAATCATTTCATTTTTTTTCTCACAAAAGTCAAAAAAACCAAAAAGTTTATCCAAACGAGACTTTTTAGCTCCGTGCTAAAATAGTCAAAAAATTAAAAAGCTAACCCACATATCAAACGAACCCTTAATATTTAATCAATCTGATATATACAGTCGACCAAATATGACCGACATTAGCAAATCGCTCAAGCATGTTAATGTCCAATGTCTTATATATCTATCTCGGTGACTTAGTTTTATAGCCACGCGTGAACACCTAGTCTGAATTCATCAATATTTCATGACAAAGATGGCGTAAATTGCATTTCAATAGCGCAGTAAAAAAATATTTTTATTTTTATGATAATGTAACTTTTTTATGTGCCTAGTACAAATTATTTTTGTGCATAATACAAGTTCATCATATGCATTAAAATTAAATTATAAAAGATTTCATCTATAATATGCAAGTCCATCATGTGTATCAAAGTTCATCTATAATATACAAAGTTGTATTACAATTTTTTTTTTATCTATAATGCAACTATTTTTCACTTGCACTAATTTGTAATTTTCTAAAAAGACTGTTAGGAGAGAGAGTCTCAACCGTCATTCAATCCAAAAATTATTTCTTGGAGAACACGAATAAGACTAGACATATGTTTCTATTTTTTAATTTTTGTAATTTTTCCTAAATCTTTTGTGGGGCTTCGTCAAAACAATCATACAAATATATGAAAGAAGACTTTTGTTCTTTTGGTTTAATTTTTGAAAATAGTGTTTTGAGTCATATTTTAAAAAATAAGTTGTTGTAAAGAGTTTTTAAAATTGAAAATTTGTTTAGTTATAAGTTTTAAAAATAATTTTAGGATGATTTGTATTTTTTTTTCCGTGTACTTGAACAGATATGTGTGAAAGAAAATTTGATTGATTGATGTTTAGAATGTAAAAGAATGAGAGAAGAGAGAGAAAAATTAATTAATTTATTAATAAATAAATAAATAAAGAGAAGGGGAGAGAAGAGAGAAAAAATAATTAAAAAAATTAAAATTAATTAATCAATCATGTTTTTTTGATTTTTTTAATTTAAATGTTAATTTGGAAATTCAACCAAATATAATGCCCCAACTTAAATATTATTAATTGAAATAGTGATACTTATTTATCTCCTTTCAAAAGATACCGAAGCATTTATCTTATGACCGATAGTATGAAGAAGTGTGAAAGAAAAACGATGAGTGAAAGAAAGCATTTACCTAAGACAATGAATAATTTCTCGTTGCCTTGGTTGTTGCTATCAGTAGCGGGGTCTTCCATTTGAGTGGGGAAAGAAAAACGAAGAGTGAAAAAAAGTGCGAGGGTTGACCGATGGACTGTCATGATAAGGTAAGTAGAACATGACATAAGGAATGCGTGGTGATGATAGGTAAGTAATTGGGTAATGATACATAAATAATAATAAAAAATTATATAAAATTTATATATATAATAAGGTGTTTTAATATATATATATATATTTGATAAATTTTCTTTCTATGAGTTTTATTCCATTTAACCCATATTCTTTTTGACTATTCCATTAAATCCTAGTTGAGGTGAGAAGACCAAAACATCCTCAATTTCTCCTGCCCCTATTTATATTGATATTTAATGTTGATTGTCATTATATTTTGGTAGTTCCCATGTATCAGGATGTTAACTGTCATTATATTCATATTAATTTGAAATGAATTTTTGTCATTGTATTGTCAATTACATGATGTGAATATTCACATCATTATATTCACATTAATTTGAAATGAATTTTTGTTATTGTGTTGTCAATTATATGATGTGAATATTTATACTAAAATATATTAATGTAAACGTTCATATCACTACATTAGATGAGAGAGAATGTTCACATGTTGTGAACGTTCACATCACTACATGTTATGAATAAGAATGTGTTGTCAATTAAAAATAAGAAAGTTTACATATTGTGAACATTCACATCACTACATTAGATGAGAGATAATTTTTTTGGAAAGGTGTTATGAACGTTCACATTAGATGAGAGAGAATATTCACATATTTTTAAAGATATATTCACATTATATAATAATATAAAATAATAACATCAATATTATTTAATTTGTGTATGAAATTTCCTATACCTTGGTCCTTTCACTTCTCTCTCCTCCCATAACATTAAATATCAATATTAAACAAAAGGGCATAAGAGTCTAAGAAAATAGTGTAAATCAAGAAAAAGAACTTTATAGAATAAAAGTATAAATACACGAGACTAAGTGGATTAAAAAATTCTTTCATGGACTTCTTGGGTTAGAACACTTCTAAATGGGATTTATCAATAAAAATTTCATGTTTTTTTTTTTTATTTTAAAATATAATATTTATAAAGATAAATTTATTTAGAAGAATAATATTGCGTAACGTTCTTGTAAATTTTTTGGGTAATTATACTGATATCCTCTGAGATTTCTGTTTAATACAAATCCTTCCCTTATATTTGCAAAAATTACATTTCTCTTCCTAAAATTTGTAATCTCATTACAAATTGCTCTCTGAATTGTTGATGTCGGATCTGAAAATTTTTAAATGATCATTTTGCCTTTTTTCCTACCATTTCTTCTTCCTATCATCATAACTGCATTCCATGACTTTCCATCATTAAATTTTACATGGTCATATTCTTATTGAGTGATGATACACAAATATAAATTTTATATAGAATTTTCAAACACAATGATGTAACTTAATTGTGACCTTTCACTTTAAAACAAAACATTCATAAGCATGATTTATATTTACAACAATATCACCATCACTATCACGACATTTTTATATTTTTTTGTACAAATTTTTATATATAAATATAAGTTTTCATTTTTACTTCCATCGCTATATTTGTTATCCCAGGTAGGCAACCTAAGAGGGGGGGTTAAATTGGGTTATTAAAAATAATTTCACAATATTAAAAATAATAATCAAAATATTTTAATTTCAACAAATAAAATAATAGAGTAATAATAATCAATATAAAAGTAAAAGAGAGAGGAAAGAAAATCAAACACAGTGATTTACAGTGGTTCGCCACTTCGGGCCTACGTCCACTCCCCAAGTATCTACTATTCTTCAAATAGTAATTACACCACTAACTTCACGGGTGCTAGTGAATTTTTATAACAAGTGACCAATTCCAATCACTCCGACTAGTTTAAAATCCGGTGCCTAGTTACAGCTAACCAAGTAATTTTATCTCAAAAATCACTTACAAAAACATCTCAACTAATTTTGAATCTAGTACCTAGTCACACCTAACCCAAGTGATTTTATCCCAAAAAATCACTCACAAAAACTCTCTTTTTACAAGAATAATATGAATGAGGGATAGAAAACCCTTTTACAATTTTGCTCATACTCCCAATACATTTTCTCACAGAAAATATAATTCAATGAAGCACAATGCAATATTTGAGAATATTTCAATATAACAGATTTTTTCTTCTTCACTTCTTATTTTTCTCCAACCAAAACATTTCTATATATACCGAAAAATATATCCGTTTGGGAGGCAGATGCTCCTCTTCTGACTTTCTAACACTTGAATCACGTACACGGCGCAGAGCACAGGCACAATTCTTTTGTCATAAATGGCAAGCGAAGATTTGAATTAATAGACCAAAGGTCGCTTTCGATGAATAGTGTTCTGTTGATTTTTCTTCCAAACTTAACGAATTTCAAATGTTACACAGTAACTACATAGTAACTTTTCAATTAAAGTATTTGACTACACAGTAACTTCTCTATTAAAATATTTGTATGCATAGTATAATCTTTAAATAACATTTATAGCAAATACATCATACCATATATATTTTAATAGATAATATTTGTGTCAAAGAATATAAAATATTTATATTAAAAAATCATAATTTATCCCATAATATTTTAGACATCATCAAAATCAAATCATATGATTAACGATCTCTCCCTTTTTGATTATGGCAATACAAGCATAAATTTGACACAAAAATTCACGGAAATAAATGCAA
Organism: Camellia lanceoleosa; assembly: GCA_025200525.1. Classification (NCBI taxonomy): domain Eukaryota; kingdom Viridiplantae; phylum Streptophyta; class Magnoliopsida; order Ericales; family Theaceae; genus Camellia; species Camellia lanceoleosa. Next base: position 162,043,455 of record CM045766.1, on the reverse strand, counting down.
GATAAAAATTTTCAACAATCATAATAAAAGCATTTATTTGCATTCTATTTTTTCCCCATTTATTAACAAATTCTTTGTCAAATAAATTTATATAAAAATCATATTTCTTCTCCCCATTTGACATCATCAAAATAAAAGGTTAATATAAATAAGGAGAATCAGTTTTTGAAGTAAATGTAACAAAAAATATTTATCAACAGTTAGGCATGCATTTATTTTCTTCCTCCTTAAAACATCTTTACCAAAATCATATGAAATTGTTATAACTTCTCTCCCTTTGACATAATAAAAACATTTGTGCAGATTAGGAGTAAAGAAATTTAGAGTAATTTCAGAATATATTTTTAGAAAAAATCCCCCTAAGATGATGCTTCCTTTTAAAAAAAATATTTTTCCCCTGGAGCATTTTCAAATATATAAATTACACCATAAGATTTAAAAAATAAGTTTATGCTATCTCTTCATTTCTATTGTGACTTCAAAAAATATCCAATCGTAATGCAAGTCATCATAAAAAATACATTTTAAATGACGTAATCTTATCAAGTTATGCATTTGTCAAGAAGTGTACAATCATTTTTTTTTTTTTTTGATTTTTCAAAATGTGACATGTATCATAATATATATGTGAGACTTAAATAAATATTTTAATATTTGATTACATAGTCCCATGTTCAGTGATTGTAGCAATTCGCATGTAAATATACATAATTAATCAATCAAATTCAGCACATGCTATATTAATGAAATGAATTCTTTAATAAAGTAATTCAATGTGGATAATTAAGATATAATGAAATCACATTTTTTTTTTAAAATTATTATTATCTATATCATTCCGGTGACTTAAGTGATATCATGTAAGTATCGTATGGCAAACATATATGCATGGCAATGATATATTCATGTATGTAAGAAAGTAGAAAGTTTATCATCAAATGAGATATTTTCAAATTTGGAAATCAAGTTTTACCGATGCCACCTATACCAATTATTTATTGTTGTTGCTGAATATTGCATGATTACTGTTCATTTGAGAAGATGTGAATATTGCCTCCGGTTATACATTTTAAACATCCACTGTCCAATTACCATTTTCTCTGTCGGATTTCACCTTGAAGTACCTACAAACAAATCAAGTATTCGATTTTGGTACCCATGTCTTTTTGGGTCCTTAAATGTTAGTTTCAAGATTACTTGATTTTAGAACCCATTTCATATTCGTCCCTAATAATTTTTTCTTGTAAGGACAAAATGAAAATGAATGACCACGCTTATTACAATAATGACACACAATATTGGGATTACTAAATGATGATGCTTTAACAAAGAAATTTTTATAAAAAATTTGTTTCTTGTGGGGTTTGAACCCAATACTTTGTCAAAAACACATCTTTGATTTCCAAGTAATTTATTTAAATTTTCTTTCGCTTGTGTGAATTTAAAAATTATTATTTTTTAAATCTTCTATATTTTCTTTTAAAGATTATTCAATTTTTAAATCATTTGAAGAATTTTTTAAAGAATAATTTTCCTTTTACAAACTTTCATTTTCGTTGACAAACAAAATATTTGATTTTTTTAAGAGCTAAATTTTTTGAAATTATCTTTTGAAAATCTTCATGAAGTTCTTCAACAACATCTAGTAATTCTTTATAGGAAAGAGAGTTTTCGGTTACCTCATCATCTTCAATTCCCATGAAACAAAGATTTGCCACTTCCGAGTTGCTAGCTTCACTATCCGAACTATTGTAGTCACTTTCTTCCTATGCTGCCATCATAGCTCTCCGTTTGCTTTTCTTCTTATTCTTTAGATTAGGACATTCAGGTTTGATATGTCTTGATTTCTTGCATTCATAACAAATTATCGAATCATCTTTTTCTTCATCATTATTGAATGCCTTTCTGTGAAATCCTCTTTTAAATTGCTTATCTCTTTTCAGTAATATTTTGAATTTCCTTCTTGTAACCACAACAATGTCATCCTCATCACTTGATGATTCATCATACTTGGTTTTCTTTTCAAATGAAGTTTTGAAAGCAATGCATTTCTTTTTCCTGCCATTGTCATCATCGTTGGTCTTCATCAAATTTCATGAGTCATTAATGACCCCAGAAGCTCATCTAAATTGAGTATGTTGAGATCCTTGGCTTCCTGGATTGCCGCCACTTTTGGTTCCCAATTCTTTGGTAAGCACGTAAGAATTTTCCTTACCATTTTATTGTCAGTGTAAACTTTACCAAGATTTTTCAAAGAATTTGTTATATCAGTAAATCTAGTAAACATTTCAAAAATAGATTCATCAGATTTTATTTTGAACAATTCATAAGTATGAACAAGCATGCGAGATTATTTCATTTTTACCCCTATACTTTGTCACGATTTTCAGTGACCCCCCGTCCAGACTACTCTTATTTTCATGCCTACCCCCATACTATTTAAATTACTATCAATTTTGCCTCTGTCGTCAGATTTGGAACAGAAAACATTAAAAAAAATACATTTTAGCCCCAAATTTCAAAATAAAGATGCAAACTCGCCTTTTCCTACCAGCAAACCACCACTACCAACCACTACTTTAAGCCCTTCTATCTCCTTCATCATAACTCCGTTTCATCTCATTTTTACATCGTTGCATTCAACTCACGGTCTAGTTTTCGTATCACATCTCACACGTTTCGTTCTTCCTCTTTTTGCATGCTATCAGAGCTTTGAAAGTTGATAAAAAAAAATAAGACTTTTCTTCTCGTTTTTGACTTTTCTTCAAGCCATCTTTCGGACTTCATATCTTTCTCGATTCTTGACGATTCTACTTCATTGTAACGCCCTCAAAATAATAACATTAAACCCAACAATAAGGACAAGCATTGATATGTATAAGTTCTGTCTCCTTCTATTTAACACAGTTTCATTACAAGAGTATTACATGTTAACAACAAAAGCAAATGCCCTAAGGGCTTACAACTTTCCAAGTTAACACTTGGTTACAAAAAGAGAGCACTAGCTCAATTACACTTTAAGCCCTTGGCTTGAATTTACATGTAATACATCAAAGGAAATAGACAACCAAAAAGTCTGTCAGCCTCAAGCCTCCCAAGCTATGTCCTTGGAGGTGGCATGCTACCTGTACCTGAAAATGATGTTCCCATATAGGGTGAGCCACAGCCCAGTAGAAATATACTAAACCAGTTATGAATAATGACTAAAAGATTAACAGTTGATAGATGTTCAACACTTTTACACTCTTTCATAACACATTACAATTCCAAGACTTTCAAGTCTATGTTCAATTCACTCTCCATTTTCATTAAATTCTCAATTTATAATTCATGGCTCAGAGCCTGGCCAAACAACTCATATGAGACAATAACTCATATTAACCACTTTCAATTTCATTACTTCCACAGATAAGCATATTAGCTATATCACATTCCCAAGACAAGCATATGAGCTCTGTCAACACACTTCTAGATAAGCATATGAGCTCTATCTACGGAGTCCATCCCCTATCTTCTCCCAAACAACATCCGGTTTAGAGGTACATCTTCTATCTTCCCCTAAACCGTGGAGTACATTCCCTATCTTCTCCAACACAACACAATGCATATAAACAATAATTATACACACCACAAATCAATACATGAAGTTAATGTATTCTTCAACTGTCATACTCAATGACACATTTCAATGATTGGTTTTAGTTTACCTAATCATCATGCATTGTCTACAACAATCAAGACTATCCTCCACCGATAGCCCAAAGCAGATATTTCTAAACAGAAAATAAATGCACAAAATGGATATTTAAATCAACATTTCAATTTAGTGAGTGATAAGTAATTCAACTACACCCTTTAACCCCATACACTTTCAATCTCAACATTTCCACTTCAATTCCTCATTCCTCATAATTAATCATATCAATTAATTAATCAATGTAATTAGGGCATTTTTCCATAATTGACATTACAACCCTTAAGGTTCCATTTTCATCAATGTTTCAACATTAATCCCATGTTTATACACTAAACATGCCCCTAGGTTCATTATAAATAAAAAACCCCAATTTTTTGTAAAATTACACAAAGGCCCAAAGTTTCTCAAAATTACACTACAACTTCCAACACATCAAAATGCTAAAATTCAAAGACAAAATCCACAAAGAGGAGTAAGATATCCCTACCTCAAAGTTTGAGCTCGAAAGGAGATGAAGACCCAACACCCAACTTGCTCCAAAGCCAAATATTTTCAGATTAGATCGAAGCCCAAGTCACCCTCTATCTTTTTAACAAAGCACTTAGGGTAGATTCACACTCTAGGGAGATGATTTCTTAGAGAGAAGGCAAGTCTAGAGAGAGAGGCTCTCAGATTTAGGGTTTTAAGATGTAAAAGTTTAAAAAAAGTGAAGTTTAGATCGCTGCTGCGAACTGATATAAATAGGCTCGCTCGAGCGAAGACTTGGTCGCTCGAGCGACCAGACACAGAAAACCCTAGCTCGAGCCAAGAAGGTCTCGCTCGAGCCAACAACCCAGAAGCTCGCTCGAGCGAAGAAAAGCTCGCTCGAGCTAGGAACTCGACCCTTCAGGTCTGCAACTAGACGCACGCTCGAGCGACAAACTGCTCGCTCGAGCGAAGACCGAACCAGATCGCTCGAGCGAAGAAAAGCTCGCTCGAGCCAAAAATCATGGTGTTCAGGTCCAGTACCAGACGCAATCGCTCGCTCGAGCGAAGCCACTCTGGCTCGACCCACCAGACACAAAACTCAACGCTCGCTCGAGCGACCAACTCCTCGCTCGAGCGAAGGACAAAAATTCTGGGCAGCAACCCTTGGTTCCCAAACACAACCAACCTGAAACAAACCTGCCCAACACATCCTATAACTCAAATACAATGTAGAAAAGGATGTAAACAAGACAATGCTCAACTATTAACATCCACGGACACATGTCCGGATCACTGTACAATAAGGGGTAAACCCGGGATCGCTATATTCATTCTTTTGCCATTCTCTTCACCTCACTTTCTACTTTGCCCTACACTACCTTGCTTTCTCACTTCTTCATGTAATGGGCGGTTTTGGTATGCCAAAAGTTGTCTGAAAACTAATTTTGAAAATTTCGAAACATTCATCCTTTGTTTCTTTCTCCTCCATCTTCCTCATTCTTCTTTTTCCTCTTCACTTATAACATGATGTAGAGCATGGTTCTAGGGGGTAACCGACCACCAGAACCACCAACTTCATCGACTTCTCTAACATCAGCACCCGAACCACCAACTTCACCAACATCACCACCCGAACAAAACACACCAAACGTGACTTTCAACCTACAACCCACAGAAGACTTGTCATCACAAAGATTTGTTGCAAATGAGAACCTAGATTTTGTTGTGATTTTATTGTATGAAATTGGTATTATTGATTTAAAAGTGGTGTTGTAATTGAAAGTCATGTATATGTATTCAAGCTTTGAGAAAACTATTTTCTCTCTCATCTATATATAGTTATATATGTTTTTTTTATTTTTACTATAATTTTTTTTTCTAATTTTAAATGGTGATTGGCTTGTTCATATATTTATTGACGATAGAGATAGTGATAAATTTTCAGTTGAAATTAGAAAAAATATGACATGTTCCATAGATTTAACCCACACGGGTAGCTCAATAATTAATAGCGTTGAATGTGGTTTTCTAATAATAGATAATTTCTTCAGGTCTCTTGGTCCAGTTTCATGAGGTGCAACACATTCGGACTTAATCACTGGTTGTATAAGATTTGGAGCACGTTTGGTATGTTGAAAATTGGAATGGAATGCCAATGCCTATTTTAGTTTTGTATTATCTTCTCATCACCACCTGAACCACCAACTTCACTACCACCATGAGCATCACCATCACCACCACCTTTCAAACACCAAACCCACCTCTTTTACAAGCAAATTCCATTACTACTACCTTCAAACTCCACGACCACCATCATCGCGAACGCCGTTGTCATCGCTAGACCGGCACCACCACTATCACCAGCTCCGTTACCACCTAGAACCATGTTTCACATCATTTTATAAGTGAAGAAGAAGAAGAATGAGGAAGATGGAGAAGAAAGAAAAAAAAGATGAATGTTTTGAAATTTTCAAAATTAGTTTTCAGACAACTTTCGGCATACCAAAACCACCCATTACATGAACAAGTGAGAAAGCGAGGTAATGTAGGGCGAAGTAGGAAGTGAGGTGAGGAGAATGACGAAAGAATGAAGTAGAACCGTTAAGAATCGAGAAAGATATGAGGTCCGAAAGATGGCTTGAAGAAAAGTAAAAAATGAGAAAAAAAAAAAGTCTTATTTTTTTATCAACTTTCGAAGCTCCGATAACATGCAAAAAGAGAAAGAACGAGACGTGTGAGATATGATACGAAAAATAGACCATGAGTTGAATCCAACAATGTAAAAATGAGGCGAAACGAAGTTATGAGGAAGGAGATAGAAAGGCTTGAAGTGGTGGTTGGTGGTGGTGGTTTGCTGGTAGGAAAGGGTGAGTTTGCATCTTTATTTTGAAATTTGGGGCTCAAATGTAATTTTTTTAACGTTTTCCGTTTCAAATCTAACAGCAGGGGCAAAATTGATAGTAATTTAAATAGTATGGAGGTACGCGTGAAAATAAGAGTAGTCTTGGGGCGGGTCATTGAAAATCGTGTAAAAGTATAGGGGTAAAAATGAAATAATCTCCAAGCATGCTAATACGTGATTCCTTAACTTGATATGTGCCTTCATGCGTGACTTCTAATTTATCCCAAATTTCTTTAGCAGTCTCACATGTAGAAATTTTATTAAATTTATTAGAATCAAGAGCACAATATAATATATGTTTTGCTTTAGCATTTGCTTGAATTTTTCTAAGGTCATTCTCATCCCATTCATCTTCTGTTTTAGAGACTTTTTTTTGTGTCTACAATTTTGGAGGGAATAATTGGACCATTTTTAATAATATTCCATGCCTTGTAGTCTGTTTTTTGAATATATATCATCTTTCTATTTTTCCAATAATCATAATTGCTACCAGTGAAATATGGTGGGTTGGAAGTGAGTAGCCATCAATAATTTGTGTTCCTATAATGGTTGCCGTAGATTAACTCTAAGATTGTTAGGTCAAAAAATAAATGAGAGTCATTGCTCTGATACAAATTGTTATCCCAAGTAGGCAATCCAAGAGGGGGGTTGAATTGGATTATTAAAAATAATAATCAAAATATTCGAATTTCAACATATAAAATAATAGAGCAATAATAATCAATATAAAAGTAAAAGAGATAGGGAAAGAAAATCAAACACAGTGATTTATAGTAGTTGGGCACGTCGGGCTTACGTCTACTCCTCAAGTAAACTCCTCAAAAATTTCTTCACTATTCTTCAAATACAAGTGCAAGTAAATCTTTACAACAAGTAACCAATCCCGATCACTCCGACTAGTTTAGAATCTGGTGCCTAATCATACCTAACCAAGTAATTATCACTCACAAAAATATCTCAACTAGTTTTGAATCCAGTGCCTAGTCACATCTAACCCAAGTGATTTTATCCCAAAAAATCACTTACAAAAACTCTCTTTTTACAAGAATAATATGAATGGGGGATAAAAAATCCTTTTATAATTTTGCTCATACTCCCAATAAATTTTCTCATAGAAAATTTAAGGGTAAATTACACTTTGCACCCCTGCATTTTACATCAAATCCCACTTTAGCATCTACAAATCAAATTGTAACACTTAACCCCCTGCACTTTTGGTCAAGTGTCCCTTTGGCCCTTCTGTTAGCCTCAATGTTAACAGAGGTTAGTCACATGAAAAACATGTGAGGATAAATTACACTTTGCACCCCTGCACTTTACACAAAATCTCACTTTAGTCCATACACATCAAAATTGTGACACTTAACTCCCTAAATGATAACTTTTGTTAAGGTCACTATTAACAAAATGGCCAATGCGACACTTGACCAGAAGTGCAGGGGGTTAAGTGTCATAATTTGATGTGTAGAGACTAAAGTGAGATTTTATGTAAAGTACAGGGGTGCAAAGTGTAATTTACCCAAAAATATAATTTAATGAAGTACAATACAATATTTGAGAATATTTCAATATAACAGATTTTCTCTTCTTCACTTCTTATTTTTCTCCAACCAAAACATTTCTATATATTCCCAAAAATATATCTGTTTGGGAGGTAGACTCTCCACTTCTGACTTTTTGACACTTGAATCACGTACACGGTGCAGAGCATGGGGCACAATTCTTTTGTCACAAATGGCAAACGAAGATTTGAATTAATAGGCCAAAGGTCGCTTTCAATAAATTGTATTCTGCTGATTTTTCTTCCAAACTAAACAAATTTCAAATGTTACACAGTAACTGCATGGTAACTTTTCAATTAAAATATTTGTATGCATAGTGTAATCTTTAAATAACATTTATAACAAATACATCATACCACATATTTTAATAGATAATATTTTGTGTCAAAAAATATAAAATATGTATATTAAAAAATTACAATCTATCTCATAATATTTTAGACACCATTAAAATCAAATCACATGATTAACAATATCGAGATTAGATCAATTTAATCTAGATATATTTAAAAAGTATAAATTTGCACAAAATTTTTTAAAAAAATTCATTGAATACAACAAAATAAGATAATATATTGAAGTTTTATATATTTTTATATATTTTTCTATTTGGTGAATTTAAAAAAAAAATCACAAAATATTATACTTCTTAAGTATATCTAGATCAGGTGTATCTAAAAAATAAAATAAAAATTACTTAAATTATTAAAAAAAATAATTAAAAATAAAAAAACGTGAAAAATAAAAAATTAATTTTTTGTGTGAGTTAAACTAAAGAAAATAATTGTTATTTCCTTTGAAATAATATGAACAAAATATCTGTATTATTTTATTATTTTATATATTTAAAGGCTAAGGGACAAATATGTTATTTTAATCTGACAAGGGGGCAAGTATAATTTTTCAAAAGTGAAGTGGGTCTGTATTAAATAGAAATCTTAGGGAGTGTCAGTGTAATTTATACAAATTTTTTTATATAAATACAATTTTTTAATTTTTAATTTTTTTTAATGTTTTTCATGGAAACAATCCCGGAGACGTGAGAGAGTTGTTGCTATTAGGGCTGTGTAAAATATCATTCAATTTATTAAAATTTCATTGATTCGCACCGTTCTATCGGTTAACTGTGAATTAAACTTTAAAATTTATAATCAATTTTCGAAATCGCTTCACTCTGCTATAGGTAATATATAACTATATATATATTTTTTTTAAACTTTAATGAAATATCAAAATAAAAATGAGTATGAGATAGATTTAAAATGCAAAATTTATTATAAATTAATAGTTATATATATATATGAAAAATATTATGTAAAACTAATTTGTATTATATAAATAAAAAATATTATGTAAATTAATATTATATATTATATAAATGCTTAATAGTTGGATAAGAATATTTTTCAAAGTGCCAATCTACCTCAAATCATCCAGACTACAATGTAATTATTTATCAATTTGTCAATTTACCATTTAATTTATAATTTTATTCTGAAATGGTTCGAATCCAACCGCGCACAATAATTGGTTCCACCATCTTTGAATTCCGAGGAGAGAGAGAGAAAGAAAGAGGGAGAGAAACAGAAGAGAAAGATGGAGTGTTGGCTTGGTTGACCATTACATCACTCAGGAATTTTTCAAAATTTAAAATCATAGCCTGAGATTTATTCATGAGACGGTCCACAACAACAAAGAATTTTTTTTCATAATATTCTTAAAAATTAAATTATTTACAGAAATAACATAATATTCAAACTATTTAACAAATTAACTTACTTTTTGAAATTATTTTTTTCAAAATGCAATTTTATGATAAAATCGCATATTCGAAATACACTTTTATGATAACATGCCCACATGAAATTGCCAACATGACTATATTGAAATCTCATTTTGAAAATGTAAGTTTACTTTAAAGTTGTATTTTCAAAACATAATTTCAACACTACCATAAAATTACATTTTCAAAACACAATTTCAAAATTAATGCAAAAGTGACGTTTCAATACTCATTGAGTCATGATTTCAACATAAGATTGGGTATGTCATTTTGAAAATTTAAAAAATTATATTGGGTATCACATTTTGAAAAAGAGATTTTAGTTAAATCGATTTTCAAAAAATTTTAGGGCGTGTTTGGCATGCGCTAAAATAATACATGTTATTTTAGCACATTTTTTATTTAGGTCATAATCATCTTATTTGAGTCATATCATCTTTCTAGCATATCACTTCAAAATCAACCCATATTTATTTATTTATTTTTTAAAAAATCAAAAAATATACTCATTTAGATCATTCCAAATACCTCCTTAATTTAGGAAATACGATTTTATCGAATCACAATTTGAAAAAGCAAAATAATGAAATTGCAATTTCAAAATGTAATTCTATGTTGAAAAATAGTTAATATAGGAAACTTGTATTAGTACATAATCCAAATTCATACGATTTCATTACATAAAAATAAAGAATAAAAAAATTTGTTATCTTAACTATTTAATGAAATCACATTTATGTACTGAATAAAATTTTACTATCTTAAATATGTTTCAACATGGAATCACATACTAGCTCTGTATACAAACTCTATTTGATTTTGTCTTGAGAATTTGATTTCTACCAAAAAAAACTTGAAACTAATTTAGTAAAAAAATGAAAAATAAAAACACTCATTACTTTGACATGATTTTATCTTTTCTAAGAGCACAAATAATTTTTAAATTTTTATTTTTGTCAAATTAGTTTTTATTTCTTAAAAAAATAATAATAAAAACATATTCTAAAATTAAACCAATCATTTTTATTTTGTATTTTGAAATTATGATCCCAAAAAATCGTGTTTCCTACATTTTGATTTCTTGAAAATTCACCTAAAATCTGAATTAACTGAAATCTCCTTTTTTAAATGCAATACCAACCTTATGTTGAAATCACATATTCAAAATAGAATTTCATATTGAAATATCATTTTCAAAATAGGCACGTTATGTTGAAATCGCATTTTGAAAATACAATTTCATGACAAGGTTGAAATTGTGTTTTCAAAATGCAATTTCAAAGTAAACTTATATTTTTAAATTGTGATTTCAACATGCCCACATCAACATCCTTAAGTGGCCATATCACCATAAAAGTGCATTTTGAAAATGCGATTTTGTCATGAAATTCCATTTTGAAAATGCAATTTCAAAAAGTGAGTTAATTTGCTATATAGTTTTAGAAGTGTATTATTCTCGTAAATAGTTTATTTTTTAGAATATTGAAAAAAAAAAAAAAAAAAACAAAGAAGCTCCAACAACAAAACTACACCATTCATCTAAAAATCTAGGATAATTTCTGGCTAAAATTCATAGTTTATAGGGAAATTTTAATATACACATCTTTGAATCGGGTGTATTATATGTGTCTTTAATTATGTCATTTTTTTTTTAATTATGACCAATTTTTTTCTTTAGTTATAATATTATTTTAGTTTTGACTTATAAGATTTTTAGTTATTTCTCATGTTGTGTTTGGTTCTATTTTTTTTTAGTTATAACTCAAAAAGTATAAAATTATACCTTTTTTTTAAAAAAAAATAATTATAAGATGCATAGTGTTTTCCTAAATTTGAATGATATTTGTAAAAAGTGACACGGGTAAGTGTGAGATATGAGAGAAGGGAGTCCAGTCATTTACTGAGAAAATATTTCATCATTATGTATTCATTTTCTTCTGTACATTTTGTGTTGCAATTAAAATAAATTTTCACTAATTTTCAATTGTTTTCCCTACATACTACAGTATTATATATTTTTTTTCTCTATATTGTTATGTTTCAGAACCACCATCATTTTAAATAATTTTTTTTTGGAAAATTTTAAATCAATCTAAATGACTCAAACTAATTTTTTTGACAGAAAGGAAGTTTAATTAAAACAGAGAGTCATTACATGAAAAAGCAAAGGAGAGGGCTAGTTCCTCTCATACACAAGTCTGACCATATCAGCCGCTAGTATAGGCCTAATCGAGTCAGGAGGATCCACATAAATTTCCAGGTCTTCTTGTTGTTCAGCACCAATGTGAGCCAATGCATCTACACACTTTGTTTGTCTCATGGAAGGTGTGTTAGACTCTGTGTTAGGTTTTATTCTTGGCAATTCCGTTTGACAAAACTTCTTTTAGTTATACTTTTATTCGTTCTTTTATTTCAATGAAACTGTGAGTATTTAGATGCAAATCTAACCCAAATTGTGCTTTCCAGAGAAGCTTCAGAAGTTAATTCTTTCATGTTTGCCACTTCACTGACTATGTCGGGGATCGAGCTGTCCGGTTAGCTCGCAGGGGTCCAGGGGACAGCGCCCCTTGGCGGGTCCAAGGCAGCACCCCCGAAGCCAGAAGCAAAATTGTAGTCGAAGTTGCTTGTCCACTTAAGCGGCCATTTGTACGCTCGAGCTAGAATCTTTGGTTCCAAAAGTTTGATCGCCTGTAAAAGTACTAGGAGTTGCATTTTTCCACTCGAGAGAAATTTCTTGCGCTCGAGCGTTAGTCATCTCGAGCAGCCATTCTTGCGTTCCAGCGGAGATCGCGGAATAAATTGCTATAAATATGTGCTTCAGTCAGATTTTAGGGTTACGGCTTCCAGATCTTCATCTTGGTTATTAAGGTTTATATCTGGGGCTATTTTGTTAGTTTTCTTTTATGTTTAATTGAGTATTTAACTCATGGTTTAAGAAGTATACATCAAATGATCGTTTGTTTATTCTATACAAAAGAGAAAGTTATTCTTTGGTGGATTCCGTGGAATTTGAGCCTGAAGCTTTGGTAGATTCTGGAGTAGCTCATCGTCGTGGATTTGACATCGGCGTTGTGGATTCAACGTTGGCCAAGACGATTCCGAGGTAAAGACCGTGGTAGAAGAGGCATATAGGGGTCAGTTCAATTCGGGCTTTGATTTGCTAGGTAATTAAGAGTGCACTTGTGTAATTCTTTTTATCTTCTTAGTGGATTGTTTTGTGACTTTTGCCCATAATTTTTTTTTTATCATAATTGGAGGCACTCCAATTGTGGTTTTTCCACGTTAAAATCATTGTGCCGATTTATCTTAATTGTTTGATTGAGATTATTATTTACTACTTAAAACTGGTACATAATTACAAATCAATATCTAGGAGATTTCTAAAATTTTCGCTCTACTTCCTATTCTTTGAGTCAGAAATTTGATGTCTTCAACTAAGGCTCTGTATCGACAGTTTGGATAGTCCCATCCCATCATGGATTAATTGCACCGCATCCAGGCGGTTAGTTTCTATCACAACCCCTTGCCACCCTTTCCCATCAATGATGGTTGTGCCACTGTAAATGGCCCAAATCTCTGCTTCAATACTGGTTGCAGCATCTAGTTTTCCTGAGTAGCCTAGGACCCATGAGCTCTTCTCATCTCTAAGGAGGCCGCCGTAGATTTAAATAGTTTCAGACCTCTTTGATCAATGTTAAGGGAGCATTGAAAAGCTTCATGAATTTCAAGGGTATATTGAAACACTTGGTTCAAACTGTCTTGAGTATGGAATTGTAATTCCTCCTGAGTTGGGATTTCCAAGCATCCAAGAAGCAAGCTCTAAAATTGGCCAATAGATAGAATGGATAGTAGAGTACATTGGTATAATGAATATTTACAATGTGTCCCAATATGTACACTACCCATTATATACATATTTTTTTAATAAAAAAAATTAATCCTTTAATTTAAAAGTGTTAAGCGCTTTGATTTTTTGTTTTGGCATTGATAAGATGTTGGTGAGTTAATAAATTATGTTATAACAAGAAGGTTGTAGTCGCTCCATCAAATTCAAATCTTAAACATTTGGCATTCTCACTATTCCAAAGAACAACTACTTAAACTAATTGGCCAACTATCCCAAATGCTTTGATTTAGGGGTGATTATTCAATACTCCCAGAATATGGACACGTGGTGCTTCATGATGTTTTGATTGGTGGAGAGAGACGCAAAGGCCCACGATTTATGTTGGGAATAAGAGAACAACATGGGGTTAAGTAATTGGTGATTGGTTTGAAATATGGACACGTGATGATCTGGGAGTATTGAATAATTTCCCTTGATTTCGAATCGTATAAAGATGCATAAAGTTAATGTTTTGGATTTAAAGGAATAGAAAGACCCTGTTTAAAAATATAAATATTTTCTTTAGAAATGTAGAGGGGACTAAAACCCCAATTAACAAATTATTGAAATTAGTTGGATCACTTGTGTTGAAATTTTATATTACACTCTATCATATTCAGGAATCTCTATTGGTGTGGTACAACCCAGAAATTTTAACCAGAAGTTTATTTAAAAAATAAAAATATATGATATAAATTTAAAATTAATATATTGTGGGTCATATCCAAAATGAATATTGTTCACACATTCAATTCTAAGTACAAATCTAAATATGTAATAAATGTAATTTCATCTATTTTTTAACAAAAATTTAAATATAATTTCATTTATAAATCCCATCATAAGAGAAATGAAGAGAAGTGCTCTTGCTATATTTTGACATTTTTTTAAACTTGATGCCAAATTTATCACAAAATTTGGAATTTAACACAACACACTATTAGATCTCATTTAGCAATTCAATATTTTAGTTTAAAAGTCAAAAAATCACTAAAAAAAAATTAAAAAACAAACAACTTATACCAAAAAATTATAGATTCCATTTTCTCTATATTTTTTGTACATCTTTTCGTAAAAAATCAAAAGTCATTCCAAACATACTAATTTTTTACCTCATATTTTAATAAAAAAATTACTAAAATAACATATTTTCAAATGAAGCCTTAGATATGAATTTAGAAAACTTATTGCCAAGTTTGGGCTTTGGCATGAAAAATACTGGGCTTGTTTGGTTTGTTTTTGGAAGAGTTGTTTTTGAAAAAAATTTTGGGGAGAGAGTTTAGAAATATTTTTGGTTTGTTTGGTTGTATATTTTGGGAGAGTTTTTTTTTTGGGAATTTAGGATGATTTGATATTTTGAGAGAATTTGAATAGATGTGTGTGAGAGAAAAAGTGATTGAGAATGAGAGAGGAGAGAGCAAAACTGATTGATTGATTGATGTGTAAGAGAGAGAAAGTGATTTTGAAATTTTTTTGAGAAAAACTCAAACCAAACAATTTTTTAGAAATTTTTTTCTAAAACTTATCTCCCAAATACAAACCAAACATACCCACTACTTTCAGAAGGAAGAGACCAAAAAAATAAATAAATAAATAAAAATTCGAAGTAAAAATAATTTTTTTAAGGATGAATTATTTAGACATTTCATTAATTACCACTAATTATTATTTTATTATTGTACATTAAAGGGTCATTCGACAATTCAATATTTTAATTAAAAAGTCAAAAATTCCTTACAAAAGTCAAAAAAAATAACAAAATTTTAACTTATACAAATACTTGTTTTGAAAAGTTGGTTAAAATTTGATTTTTTTTTTTCAAATATGTAAAAAATAAAGGAGTAATCAGTGTGGTTGGTTTGAGTTTTCTGGATTAAGTTTTTTGAAAATTGATTTTTTTGGTATTCGTCTTTTTTTGTTTTTAGTGAATATTTTTTTAAATTTTAAACATTTTTTTTTACTTTTTTAGATGCACCTTACTTAGATGTATCTAAAAAGTAAAAAATTTGTGAAAAAATATTTTAAAAAATTAATAAATACATAAAAATACAAAAAATGTACTGAATTCTTATATTTTTTTTGTATTTTTGATATTTAGTGAATTTTTAAAAGATTTTTTTTACAATTTTTTTACTTTTAGGTATATTTATGTTATGTGTGTCTAAAAAGTAAAAAAATTACTTAAAATATTTAAAAAATTCAATAAAAACAAAAAAACACAAAAAATAAAAAAGTAAAATTTTTAAAAAAATATTTCTTGAAAAGTAAAAACAAGCCAGATGAAAAAATATACTAAAAGTCAGGCTTTTAGTCAAGTTCTAAAATAGTTCAAAAAAATTCAAAAAAATCCTTCTGATTCATTATTATTTTTTGTACGTTTTTTGGGTAAGAAGTCAAAAATCATTTTTTGTACGTTTTATTAACCCACATTTTACGTAAAGAGTCAAAAAAAAAAAAAAAAAAACTGCTTCTTCATCACTCTCTCACTTCTCTGTTCCTCCCTACAATTCGTTTGATCTCAAATCTTAGGTTGTTAATCCATGGCTGCTAAAAGACCCCAACTTGACTCTGCTTCATCATCTTCTTCAGCACCACCTCGCTGGAGCTACGACGTGTTCTTGAGTTTCAGAGGTGAAGATACCCGCAAAAACTTTACCGATCATCTCTACGCTGCTTTGGTTCAAGCTGGAATTCACACCTTCAGGGATGACGCTGAACTTCCAAGAGGACAAGTCATTGCTTCGGAGTTGCTAAAATCAATCGAAGAATCGAGGATCTCCATGGTTGTTTTCTCCAGAAACTACGCTTCTTCGAGATGGTGCCTTGATGAGCTCGTGAAGATCATTGAATGCAAGAGAACACTAGGACAATTACTTCTCCCAATATTCTACGATGTTGATCCGTCCGACGTACGACATCAAACAGGGTGTTTTGGAGAAGCATTTGGAAGACAAAAAAAGCGTAATGTGGATGAGATGGAGAAGGTGGATGGGTGGAGAGCTGCCCTCTCTGAAGCTGCCAATTTATCAGGCTGGGATTTGCAAAATGTTGCTAATGGGTAATGTTCAACATCCTTTTAATTTTGCTGCTTCTGCTGCTATCAATTTTCATCTTTGTTTAGAAAATCCTACCATATTGCTTTTACAATTTGAAGAAAGAAAAAAAAAAAAAAAAAAAATGAAATTTGCCTATTTTTTTTATTGAAACAAACTTACGATTCATTTGTCAATAATATTAAAATTTTATTCTCAATTTTAAATGCATTGAAACCGCTACATTAACTATTAAGTATGGTTAGTTCACTTTCTAACTTTAAGATGTTTTGCATTTTGCATTTTTTAACTGCATATTGGGAGTCGGGTTTGTAAGGTTTTGCATTTCTGTAAGAGAAAAGTTAGGAATCATGAAAATTGTTTTATGAAAATAATCATGAAAGATTTATAATCCTTGGATTATATTGATTAGTGTGTGGGGCTTTATTCTAAGTGTAATCCAAGGGTCACAAATTTTTTATGATTATTTTCATGAAAGATTTTTCATGATACCTAGTATTACTGTTTTCGTAATATATACCTATATTACATAGAACGTGGATTATTTAGGTACATGAAATGAGAATGTAGTATACCAATTTAAAATATGATACGATAGGGGCAGACTTGTATACATTACTGTACGGGGAACAAATATCCTTTGCTTTCCGTACTTCCTTGGATTCAAGCTTCATGCAACGTCGCCTTGCCTGCAAACAAAGAGGCGGTGATCTGCCCGGCGGGGGTGGTGCCGGAAAGCCCCTCCGACGTTCAAGTTAGGTCACTTGAGGAAGAAGAAGAGCACTGTTTAGAGAGAGAGAGAGAAGTGGTTCAGATAGCATACCTCCAACATCCATCTTGTCCCCTTTTCTAGGCTGGCCATGCAGCCTCAGGATTATGCACGCACTACCTCTGCTGTCCTTCCCTAGACAGGTGGCAGTGCTCGCCTCCTACCACCTTACGCGTGCATAGGCCAAAACCCCCAAATAGTACATGTGAAGCTCAAACCAGTATTGACGTGCGGTAGATTTCTCCATCACGCCATTGGCCCAAGTGGCACACCGACAGATACTACAACCGCCTATTCTTGGAGAGAATCACAACCATATTCAACACGACCGAAGCCAGAAATGCCGGCCGACAATCATCCGGTCCGCACTATTTCCTGCTAATCAAGATGAAGCGTCTTTGGTCCGTTTCTCGGCCAAAATTCATTCCGGACTACCATTAGCTCGGTTATGCCACGCGCCACGTGTCGGTGAATAATGTCCATCAACCACAGCCGGCGGGCCTTAGTCCACGCTGGTCGACCAATTAACCTCGGTTGTGCCTGACGGGCGGAGTACAGCGCATGGGAAAACGGCAAGACCGTAAGGTCTGTCATAACCCGCGTTACTGTAGCTCGGCCGTACTGCCCGGTGCAAATCTCCCCTCTCAATCCGTGAGGTCTGTCATAACCTGCGTTACTGTAGCTCGGCCGTACTGCCCGGTGCAAATCTCCCCTCTCAATTACACTTAAGAATTTAATGTACTTCTACAATAATTTTTTTTAACTATTAAGCATTCAATAAAATGTAATTTTTATTTATTTATTTTTTCATGTAACAGAATATTTCTATGAGCACCATGACCTATTTTTGATGTTTTTGTCTTGTCAAAACTTAACAAATCTTAGATTTTAGTTCATTATATTTGATTTTTTTTTTCTTTTTCTTTCCTTCTAAGGTAACATTAAGGAAATATATTTGAAAAAACTTTTGAAATCATTTTGGATCACTAACGCTGTGGTTGGTTGGAGGATTTGGAAAGGGAAAGAGAAAAGATAGGTGAAATGTGAATAAAATATACTTACATTTCACCAAATTTCACATACGTTTTCCCTTTTCATTTCCAAATCCCTTCCCAAATCCTCCAACTAAATCTAGCGTAAATTTACTTTTTAGAAACGAAAGTGTACCATATTTTGGAACGTGTGTATCAATACGTAATTCGTTAGAGTATTAGCGTTTTCTGATAACACAAATATATACTTGCTTCACTTTTTATTTGAATCGAAATTGACAGGCATGAAGCAAAGTTCATCCGAAAAATTGTTAGAGAGGTTTTATGTAAACTGAAATATGCATTCCTAAATGTTGTTGTGCACCCAGTTGGAATAGATTCTCGTGTTGAACACATAAATTTGATGTTAAGCATTGGATTAGATGATGTTCGCATGATTGGAATATATGGCTTGGGTGGAATAGGCAAAACAACCCTTGCAAAAGCTGTATATAACCATATTTTCCTCCAATTTGAAGGGAGTTGTTTTCTTGCAAATGTTAGTGAATTTGCAAGACAATTCAATGGCCTAGTTCAATTGCAAGAACAACTTCTTTTTGAATTATTAGGGATAAAGAATCTAAAAATTGGCAGTGTTGATAGAGGAATGAACTTGATAAAAGAAAGGCTCCATTCTAAAAGGGTTCTTATTGTTCTTGCTGATTTGGATCAATTAAGTCAGTTAAATTCCTTGGCAGGAAATTGTGATTGGTTTGGTCCACAAAGTAGAATCATCATAACAACTAGAGATCAGCACTTGTTGAAGGAACTGAAAGTTCATGAAAGATATATGGCTAAGGAATTAAATCACACAGAGTCTCTGCATCTTTTCAGTTGGCATGCTTTAGAAAAACCAATCCATTAGAAAATTATACAAATATTGCAAATGATATAGTACGTTATGCTGGAGGACTTCCACTAGCTCTTGAAGTTTTGGGTTCTTATTTGTCTGGAAGAAACATGGTAGAATGGATAAGTGCACTTGATAAATTGCAACAAATTCCTCATAACGAAATTCAGAAAAAACTTAGGATAAGTTTTGATTCACTAGATGATGACAAAATAAAGGGTATCTTCCTTGATATTGCATGCTTTTTCATTGGAACAAACACAGACTATGTCATTACTATACTTAATGGCTGCGGTTTCTGTGCCGAAATTGAAATTAGTGTTTTGATTAGTAGATGTTTACTGAGAATTAATGAAGAAAATGAGCTGACGATGCATAATCTACTTCGGGATATGGGGAGGGAAATTATTCGTGAAGAATTTCCCAAGGAGATTGGAAAGCGCAGTAGGTTATGGTTTCATGAAGATGTTTGCTATGTACTTGAAAAAAACAAGGTAAGAGTCTAATCTTAATTCCTTTTGGTGAGTTAGTAAGTTTTCAACTTGGAACAATAATTTAGTTATTTACTCTCTCTCTCTCTCTCTCACACACACACACACACACACACACACACACACACACACACGTTCATGGTATGTGTACATACTACTATTTACATATCCAATATTCTTCCTTCTAATTTTTCATTTTGTTTTTAAATATTAGGGAACAGAAGCAGTCAAAGGTGTGATCCTAACCCTACCCATTTTAAAGAAGATACAATGCAGTAATAGAGCATTTGTTGGGATGCTTAAGTTAAGACTGCTTCAAATAAATAATATGCACCTCAATGGAAATTTTGAACATCTATTTGAAGAGCTAAGGTGGCTTTGTTGGCATTACTGCCCATTGGAGTATTTACCATACAATTTTCATCCAGAGAAACTCGTTATTTTAGACATGCAGTTCAGCAAAATTAAATCACTTTGGAAAGATAGGAAGGTACGACATTCTTAGCAAATTCATTCTTGTTTGGGATTTGGATCAATTGAGTAGTGAATCATGAAGAAAGAAAAAAAAAATTATATAATTTCTTATATATATATTTTGGTTTCAACAGCACTTCAAGAGCTTGAAAATTCTAAATCTTAGTAATTCTAAATGCCTAACAAAAAGCCCCATCTTCTGTGCACTATCGATGCTCGAGGAATTACTGCTTGAAAGTTGTACAAGTTTAATGGAGCTCCATGAATCAATTGGACTTTTGGATAAACTTGTTTACTTGAATTTGAAAGATTGCCTGAACCTGAGGTATCTTCCGAGCATTATCTGCAAGTTAAAGTCTGTTAAACATCTAAATCTCATTGGTTGTGCGAAACTAAAGGAGTTTCCAGTGCGCTTAGGAAATATGGAAAGCTTAACAGAGCTTCTTGCAGATGGAATAGCCATTAAACAATTACCTTTCTCTATTTCCCAAGCGCACTGGAAACTCCTTTAAAAAAAATTCCCAATATATAAAAAATAAAAAAAATAAAAAAATTTCTAATCCCCTCACTATTTTTCTAATACCATTTCTACTTCCTCACTATGAACCCCCTCCCCAAGGGTATTAGTAATACCAAGGTATTAGTAGTACCCTCCCCATCTCTCAAAACAAACAAGGTATTAGTAATACCAAGGTATTAGTTAGTCCCAAGGTATTAGTAGTCCCAAGGCTATCTCTCAAAACAAACACCCCATATACTAGTCCCAAGGTATTAGTAATCCTAATCCCCTTGCTATAACCCCAAACAAACGGGGCCTTGGATAAACTTGTTTACTTGAATTTGAAAGATTGCCTGAACCTGAGGTATCTTCCGAGCAGTATCTGCAAGTTAAAGTCTGTTAAACATCTAAATCTCATTGGTTGTGCGAAACTAAAGGAGTTTCCAGTGCGCTTGGGAAATATGGAAAGCTTAACAGAGCTTCTTGCAGATGGAACAGCCATTAAACAATTACCTTTCTCTATAAAAAATCCCGATTCCATAAGATTTTTACCATCCTCTATTTCAGGATTGTGTAACTTAATAGAGCTAGATCTCAGTGAACACAATCTGTCTGAAGGAGATTTTCCAGTTAATCTTGAGAGTTTATCATCATTGCGAGTGTTGTATTTAGAGGGAAACAATTTTCGTAGCCTACCATATGGCTTTAGTCATCTATCCAAACTAGAAGTCCTTGGGTTGAGTTATTGCACGAGTCTTCAATCTATCTCAAATCTTCCTCTTAATTTATTGGAAGTATATGCTACTAATTGTGCATCACTTGAAAAAATATCCGATCTATCAAAATTGAAGACTCTAGAACTGTGGTTGGCTAACAATCCATTTGAGCATAAACTCTCAAATCTAGAAATGTGGTTGGGTAACACTCCATTTCAGCATAAACTCTTAAATCGTAAAAATCAAATGGAAGAACTTCATGGTTTTCAAGGTGCACGAATCATTCCCTTGGACAGACTCAACAAAAGGCTCAACAATATACCAAATCTCCCTCAGGTCTCTCTCTCTCTCTAGTGCAACAATTTAGCAAAAAAAAAAAATCTCTTTGAAAATTCAGTGAAATGTATGAAACCAAATTTATTTTAGTTGTGCATATCTAATACCAAAGAAGGAGGATTCCCTCTGTCATTTAGTCTCTGGTCCCCTGAAGATACCTCATTACTTTGAAAGACCAGCAACACAGACAGAGGCGGGTGACCGGTACCGGTTGAGACATTCCTCTTTCGACGTCCGCGCACCTGAATAGAAGGTGTGGTACGGTCAAAGGCGATCGCTCGATATCACCTCTGGAGACACCTTTGTGCTTAATTATATTACCTTCTTCAGTGTATAAGATATAACTCTTAGGTGCTAAGAAGATAGCTTTCTTTACAAAGTGCTCAATCTTAGTTGTGACATATCTAATACCAAAGGAGGAGGATTCGCTCTGTCCCTAATATGGACTAGAGGGCGCAATATAGGGTCATGCACGGGCCTCATTTTGATGATTTGAATTGTTCATTTTGTCAAGTATTTCGTGTAATTCATCCACACAAAAAATTAAGTCAATTCGATAATCATAACCCATTCAATTTATCGCATTTGTCACTAAAAAAAATATGATAATTGTGTCTTTGAAAATAAACCATCCATTTTTTTTGGTGACAATGCAATAAATTAAATAGGTTACGATTATTTGATCGACTTAATTTTTTTGTGGATGAAATACATGAAGTGCCCAGCAAAATGAATGATTTAGATCATTGAAATAGGACCCATGGTGAGCACACAGATGCAAACAACATTGTGTAGGCAACTTTGTGGATCGGAGAGGAGCTCTCCCCAATACAAAATATTAGAAATGGAAAATAATATCTTACAAAAAAATTTATTCAAAATTTTAGACCTGAATAATGTGGCAGTAACAATTTTAAAAATAGAATTGTTATATATCAGTTGTTTTTTCACTGTTTTATTACCAGCTACAAGACAGTATATTAGAGGGTTATATATCACATGTTATCCATGTAGATGGGGACACAAAATGATGATATATAATGATTATATATTGCATTTCTCCACGGCAATATGTTATCTACTTTCATTAATTTCTTAATAATTATTTTAAAACAGATGAGCCAATCATAAATATTCATATAGATAGTAATACAAAATGATGATAAAAATATAAGTGTGATACATAACATTTCTCTTTTACTAAATTCTATATGATAAAAATCAATACTTGCCACTGTATTAATTTGATGTATAGTTTTTTCAAATAAGAAATTCATTTGACACTGTCAACGTGTCGACTACCACCGCAATAGTAGTATCTTTTCCAACAGCAACCTATTCTATCCCAGTTGTGACTTTGACGGTTATTTCAGCAATGAAATAACAGGGTCTTCTTCGATGTCCTTAGAAATGCCAGTGGTGCCAGAGGAAGACCACGTTGCAGGGTTTAGTCTGGGAGTTGTTTATTGTACAGCTGGGGATGAATGCTCCATAGAATTAGATGATTTTCCATACGCCATTATTAGTGATAAAATTAATGGCGTTGATTTGACTTATACCCCAACCTTCTTCGGCATCCCTGGGAGTTGTGGAGATTATATTTGGATAAGCCATATAGAAATTGAAGAATATTTTGGGTATCAAATTAAAGGTGGTGAGCAATTTGAGGTTTCTTTCATTATGACGCAACCTTTAAAACTGAAGAAGTGTAGGATCGATCTGATTATCCAGTGTGACAGAGGCTCCACGAAAAACTACTGTGGATTGAGGTGGTTGAGTCGTCTTTCTACAACTCCATTTGGGAATTGATTATTTTAGTTGATTTTTTTATTTTTTTAGAAGACGTATAAAAAATAAAGAAGGTGTGATAATTTATGATGACTTTTTTTATTACAAATTCAAGTCCCCAAACTCGTCTACATACCACCTAGGGTGATCATCAAAATTGTCACTAAAACATCAATTTTAATGGGGTCATCTCATCACACATTTTCCTTTACATAAATTAGGTGTGGTCGCAATCGTCGGAGTCTTTTGTTGGTAGATCATGTTGGGACAAGTTGTGGAAGAAGGTATGGCAGCTTAAAGTTCCGAATAAAATCAAGGTGTTTTGTATGGAAGGCGTGTAATGATATTCAGCCGGTGAAAACGTTGTTGCGAAGTCGAAGAATTCCTATTCATGAGACGTGGTTAGGCTGTGGTGTAGATCAGGAATCGATGATGCATTGTCTTTGTTATTGTGATTTGGCGATGCAGGTGTGATTGCCAAGTCCTTTGAGGAATCTGATTCAATAGGCCCATAATCTGGAATTCAAAGAGTGGTTTTGGCAGGTAATGACCCACGGGGATGAGTCAAGTTTGGGATTGTTTGTTGCTTCGTAAGTGATTTTGGTCAAGTGCAGCAAAGAATTCAGGGTGCATTGCAGCAGGAGAGAGATGTTCGATGGGGCAAGATTCAAAGAATTGCATACTGTCGGGGTTGGTGTGGTTATTTGAAATTCTATGGGTGAAGTGATGGTTGCGATGTCAGAGCAACTTCCGTTCTTGGTGGATGCCAATTATGCCGAAGCATTTGCAGCAGCCATTCTAGAGGGGGATTCCTTAAATATAGTCCATTATTATCGGAGTATGGCCATATTCTATCACAAGTGGTGGATGCCAGTGTAACACTTCGGCAGTTTCAAGCTATCCATGTGAGGAGGCAGGGTAATATGTTGGCGCATGGACTTGCTAGGATGGCTCGAGATTTGAAGCACCAGAGACTGTGGATGGAGGAGGTCTCGCTGGCCTTGATTGATGTTGCTCGATAGTTTGCTTTTCTTTGTGCTTTGTTTTTTCTACTATCCAAAAAAAAAAAAAAGGTGTGATCGTGATATTTTCTTTATTTGTTTAAAGGATAAGAATATTCTATAAGTTTTCCTTCATTTGCCCATATCTCTTTAATCCATTTTAAGACTTTGTGTAGATTATAGATTTGAATAGGTTCGTGACCTAGCATGTAGCACACGTAAACACCTAGTCTGAATCCTTCCTACAAAATTAGGCCATCATTCATTCATCATCCATATTTGATGAAAAAAACTGTTAGGAGAGAGATTCCCAACCACCATTCAATCTGATAATTATTTCTTGGAGAACACGAATAAGACAACACACACATGAATAAAGTCCCATGTTCATATCGGCAAGTCTCTTTCCTCCGTTATCTTCTTCCCCAAGAAAAAAAAAAAAAAAAAAAAATTAGTCTCCAAGTAAAAGCATAACCGACCATTCATCCCATTTTGCCTGTAAATATTTAAGCTCCCTGCATTGTCACTCCCCACAGAATATTCATTCACCAAGCAACCTTCAGAGATTTAGACAAACACTTGAACAACAATTATGTCTGGGTGTGGCGAACATCATCATCCATTTGGTCACGGTGTTCACAACTTAGGACACCACAGCCCCGGTGGACATAACGAACACGACAGCGGTGCAGCTTGTCATGGTGGAGGATATCATGCTCATGGCTGGGGACATCTTATTTATGAACACCACAGTCATGGCTGGGGACATCATATTCATCATGTTCACAGTGAACATCACGGACATGGTGGCCATGGTGGTTGTCACCATGGAGGATGTCACAGTCATGGTGCGAGGCATCATGGTCATGGTGGTGGCAGTACTGGCAAAACGCACCATTGCAATGGCGGACGTGGAGGTCACAGCAAGGGACATTATTATCATGTGGTCATCATTGAGCATGTCAGTGCCCCTGACATTGCGACAACTAGTGGATAGATAGATTCTTCCAATAGAGAATTTTAGCAGTCCTCTGAATTGAAGAAGCAGCAGTGTGTTCTTGTATTACTAGATTTGGAGAGAGAGAGAGAGAGAGAGAGAGAGAGAGATAATTTTCTTTGTTGTACTCTGTATTGTGCTAAATATTGAACCAGCTTGAGTTGTTTCGTTAAGGGTGGACTGCAGTAACATATATAATTTTGAGTGTAAATTTTCATGGAGTAATGCTTATACATATACAATTTTTCAATCCATACTTGCACAAACCATTATTGGATTAAATCAACAAATATTCGTAGTTTAACATACTTAAAACGAACTACTCAGTGCACGAGCTTCCCGCTAAAACAGGGTCTGCTAACAGGACATAAATTTAACATGCTTATATTACCTCAAAAGAAATTAGAACATCAAAAGACAACTCCAAACTCTTACTACACATGGTTGACAATCATAAATTACTCTGATCTCTCCAGGTTGGCAGCAATATCTTTAAGCATTTCCTTCAGCTTGCCAGTTTACATGACAGACCAAACCATCAAAACAATGAATCCCAGTTTTAAGAAGAAGAGCAATTTTGATGTGATAATATCTGGTGCATGTTAAGAATGATGTCTGATCCTCTGATGAACTCCCCCTTGATAAATATTTGTGGAAATGTAGGCCAGTTGCTGCAAGGATAGACCATGAGACTAATTAAAACAAGTACAAGAAAACTGCATGTTTTACCAACAATTTTGGACCAAATTGGTTGCTAGGTAATGATCAGTACAAGGCTTAAACAGCAATTCCATTTGCAAATGCATGTTTCTTGATATTAATTTGTATCACTAAAACATGACAACTTAGTGCACTTCTCACAAATTATCCCAAAAGCATACGTAGCTGATGAATAGGCAACATCGTGGATATTAGACATAAATCGCATCCTAAAAAATTCAATTAAGATTTGGCCATGTCTATGAAGTAACACATTAAGCTATCTTTTGAAAAAGACCTTTCATGTACCTGAATCTCAATAGGCAACATGGACTAAATATTAAAAGTTGAAATAGCAGGAAATTTGATCAATTAAAACTTGTCTGAAGAAGTGTTCATAGGCTTCTGAACATATGTTGCTGTGGGCATGTATTCTTAACCACTATTGGATATGGATCATTTGATTAAGTAATTTCTAAACCCACTTGAAATGAATGCTATTCAAATACCGCCTAAGGAAATTCTTTGAATTGCTGCCACCATAGGTTAAACAAAAATGGATGTACTCTGATTCCAATATCATGCTTCTTGAAACAAGTTTTCTGCTTCGATGTAATTTTAAAAAAAAAAAACAAAACAAAACAAAAAAACAAAAACAGAAGCTAAAAAATACACTGTTTCTAGTAAGAAATTTCAGTAACATCAGCTACTTCTAGTTCTAGAGCACGAGGACAATTGACAAAAACCAATCCATGTATTCACTAGTTTGGTGTCTTCACATGTCAAACACCCCGAAAAAAAAGAAAAAAAAAAAAACAGTTTGAATTAACAAAACATGCAGTCATACACCTTGAATGTAAACAAAACAGGTAAACTAAAATCCCAACTTATTACAAACATTTCCCCTGTTGCCAACCCAAACATCCCAATTATAAACAATAATGTTGTGGGTTGTATTTGTTCAGGTGGCCTACAGATATCAAGGTAATCACCAGTGAGTGAGGAGGTGAGAGATCAAGAAGCCTTAAAAGACAGAGAGGGCAGTGGAGAGGTCTTGCTGTATACCAGAGATGGAGAAGATGGTTGATAATGGAGGATGCTTCAACGTCCGCATAGAACCCTTTTATATAGGGTGGTCGAACCATGGCGACCAGCTCACTCTTGGAGAGGTAACTAACCCTCCTTGTTTTGACAAGAATGAGGTATCCCATCCACTTGTACTACCTAAGATTGTACTTTGGGATTTGTATCATAAGAGCAACAATGGTAGGCATTGTGGGGGGTTTCAATGTTGCATATGATACAATTTCCAAAATATCAAATCTTGATTAGAGCACCTCTCTCTCTCAGACTGATCAAGGTGCAGACACCATCAGGGTAGGGGGATGGAAAGGCACAAAAATGAATCCCTAACTCTAGCCTCTAACCCACATACCTAGAGTGATTCCCCAGACAAGGATTCCTAGGCCCAACACGCAACCTAGGTCATCACTGGATGATGGTATTGGAGATGTCTTGATCAGTAGGAGACAGCTTTACGGAGAAAGAGAAGACGAGACATAGTGGGGCCATGGTCTGGTGAAGGACCCCTCAGCCAAGCCAAATGAGATGCAGAGCCATGTTGCCCCTGAGCAGAGTTAGTCAAGCAGGGATGCCTTGGACAATCAACACAATTGAGTGGTGCTCTGGCCACTCCTCGGGATGCCCTATGTTGGCTCATCTTGTGGTGCCATGGCTAAAAGTCAAGGCATTGAGCATGTTGGCTAACCAAGCTAACATACTTGATGGTTTGTATGCCCCTGCGTAGGATAGACTCATCACAACCCCAACTAATATAACAAATAGCCACATTGCCATGTGATAGACCTACAAAAAGACATGCAATGATAAAACATATGTAATGCATACACATGGCATACAATATAGAAATGTTTCATTATAGCCAAATTCATCCCAATTTCAAACATATTTATGCATCATAGCGTTAGAGAATAGAGGTCACTTTAGTAATAGGAGCTCACCTCTAAAACCCGCTTTCCAGTAAGTAATAATCGACCATCTTGCACCTCTGATTGCAGAGTTTTAACTAAATCTAGTGAACCTTCTCACAGTTTTAGTCCCCTTACATTACGCAAATCCTCAATATAAATCCTGCCTATATATACATATGCGTAATAAAGTAATTTAAATTCAAATAAGGATAATGCGAGATGAAAATGTAGAGAAGAAATTGCTTACAGACCTTCATATTTAGCAGGGACCAAGTCAGAATTGGGTAAATGGAAAATCTCCTGAGTACTCACCCTTCCCTAGTACAAAAGATGAAACATTTGCTGTTTTTTAGTCATTCCCAGTAACATAGTCGACTTGTATTTGCTCTGTTTGGTCGCTAAGAAAATACAGTAGAATCAAACAATCTGTTTTTCATTGTGAATGGATTAGTTCTCATATCACTGGAGCCTAACTAGAAATCTCATATATTTTGGAATGGTAAAACAAACAATGGGTTGAAAATATTTACCTTGAGCAAAGTGCATCCACTCAAATGTACAGGCTCCATTGCAAATGTCACAGGTGATGAAACCTATTCCAAATAAAATTACCCCCCAAAACCCTAGATTAGATACATGCATATTATAAAGATGTATATATAAGAAAGAGGATTATGCAATGGAAATACCTCTGAGGAAAGGAGGTGGGGGAGGGAGGGAGTTCTCAGAAGCATCAAGAACCCTAACCCCAGCCCTAATTGGGTTTTATCAACCGATGAAGAAGAAGAAGAAGAGAACAAAAGAAAGGAGTCGAGTCCTGATACCTGATTGCATTGCCGCCATGAAATCGAAGTCTTCAGCTGTGGAGTTTGGTTTCTGAGCTCCTAAACCTGTTAGGCCCATTGCGCTTTCAATAATGCTACATACACCCAGTACGGAAGACCCCACCCCCACCCAGTGACGTGGCGGCGTGGGATTGACCGAAAAAAAAAAAAAAAAAAAAACTGTTTTTTCCTCCAACCCCCGGTGACACTCACTGGGTGTCACCCCCAGCTGGGGGTAGAGATCATTTTTGTTGTGCTTTTGGTAAGAGCATCTCTATTAGTTTTTTAAGGTTT
This sequence comes from Camellia lanceoleosa, assembly GCA_025200525.1. Lineage (NCBI taxonomy): Eukaryota > Viridiplantae > Streptophyta > Magnoliopsida > Ericales > Theaceae > Camellia > Camellia lanceoleosa. The sequence continues at coordinate 162,013,845 of CM045766.1, read as the reverse complement.
TTAATTAAATTTTAGTTAGAAAGTTAGGTTTCCATTCTAACTAATCACATTTTCAAATATATTTCCAAACAAAATCTTCTTCTTTTTTTATATTCATTCTAAGATAGGATTAGAGAGGAATAAATAATGAAAAGTTAAATTAGTAAAAAATTGAAGTGAAAGTAAAGAAAATAAAAGAAATATTGAAAAATCTAGAAACCTCCTAGATGTTGATTTGTGATTATGTATCAATTTTAAGCAGAATATAAAAATCCCAATCAAACAATCAAGAGAAAGAGACACAAAGATTTTATTGGAAAAACCACAATTGGACACCTTCCAATTGTGATCAAAACCACGCCACACCACCGTAACAATCCACTAAGAAGATATAAAGGAATTACACAGGTATCACTCTCAATTATCTAGCGAATCCACAACGCCTAATTGAACCAACCTCTATGTGCCTCTTCCAACCCAATCTTCACCACGAATTGTCTTTCGATGAGCCACCCCGATTCCACCACCAAGCTTGCATCAATTCTTCGTAATCCACAACCGAAGAACAACTCTCTTTTTGTAACAAACAAAACCTTTGATGTAGCCTTTTCGGATCATGAGTTGAATACTCAATAAGACATCAAAGAAAAAAAAAAAATATCCCGGATATAAACCTTTAAGAACCAAAAGAAGATCTGAGGACTTCAATCAATTACTTAGTTTTGGGAGAAAACCAAGTATTTATAGAGAACCAAAAGTAATCCATGTCTTGGAAGAAATCCAACTTCTTGTAGAACACCAAAGAAATCTGTTTGTAAGAAAACCAACTCTTTGAAAAATCCGGATTTGAGGCTCGCCGAGCGAGGCTTTCTGCTCGAGCGAGGAGAGTAAATTTCGTGATTTCTACTAGTGCCTTCGCCGAGCGACGGATCCTTAGCTCGGCGACCAATCACTTTCTTCGTGTTTTTGTATGGACGCAATCCTTGGCTCGAGCGAGCATTCCTTGGCTCGGCGAAGCAAGCCTTAGCTCGAGCGAGCACTCCTTGGCTCGAGCGAGCAACGGCTGACATGCAATTTTGAATGCAAATTTGAATTTTGCTTCGGCCGTGAGCTGACCGGGCAGCTCGACCCCCGTAATAATCAGCGAAGTGGCAATCTTGAAAGCATTAACATCACAAACTTCTCTGCATGGCTCGATTCGGGTTTGGATTCGCATCTAATAAACTCATAGCCTCACTGAAATAAAAAGTGCGAAAATAAATACATCTGAAAGGAGTTTTGTCAAACGGGGTTGCCAAGAATAAAAACCTAACAATATATATCTTATGGCTGTTTTTGGTACCATACTCTTCATTTTTTTATTAATTAAACTATAAAAAATTTAATCCTTTATTTTATCTAATTTCTTTTTTATCTTTATTTCCAACACTACTTTTTGTTTTACTTATATATACACACAAATTGTTTACAAAGAGTTTCACAAGGTACTTCAAATGTAGCTACCCTTGAAATTTTTTGTCAAAATAACTATTGTAATAAGTAGTCCATTGAAATGATTAAAATATGATAATACTAGTTATAATAGTTAACAACTATAATTTAAATAGTCTATTGGAGATATAGAGATATATCTTATGAAAGTAGCCCAAAGCGAGGGGTAAAAAAAAAAATCTTGATTTTATTTTGTATGAAAATGATGAAAGTTACAAAATAATAATAATAATAATAGCTTTTTTGTTAAAACCTATCATGACATGGTAATGGCAATGAGAGTTAATGGGGTGGATATTAATTTTCCATCTCCATTCCCCTATAATTATTTTTCCCCATTCCCCATGGGTACTACTCTTCCCATCTCCTAATGGGTTTGGATATTCCCCAACCCAACTTGACTTTTTTTATTTATTTTTTTTTTTTTAAGATTCACAACCAAAACTAAATGTACATTCAATCTCTTTTTATTTTTTATTTATTTATTTTTTTAAGGTTCACAACCATTATTTTTATTTTTATTTTTAAGATTCACAACCAAAACTAAATATACATTCAATCTTATTTTATTTTATTTGGCTCAACAACAAAATCAAATACACATTAATTAATATTGTCACATTATTCTTGTCGAATTTTCTGTATATCTAGAATTTTTAAAACTTATTTCAAAAAATTCAATCTTAACCAAAGCAAAATACACATTCAATTTTTTTTATTTTTTATTTTTAATTTTTAATTTTTTTTAAGATTCACAACCAAAATTGAATGTATATTTAGCTTTGGTTGTGAATCTTAAAAAAAAATAAAAAAATAAAAAATAAAAATTGGTTGTGAACTTTAAAAAAATAAAATAAAATAAAATAAAAAAGAAAGAAAAAAGATAAATGTATATTTAGCTTTGGTTGTGAATCTTTATAAAAAAAAAAAAAAAAAAAAAAAAAAAAAAAAAAAAAAAAAGGGAAAATTAGTGGGTACCTATCCCCGACCTATCTCCTGTAGATATTTAAAGAATATCACTTACCCTACTCAACGGATAAGAAAAAAGGGGAAAACTCATGTATTTGGATTGGGTCTCTATGGATACCCATAGGGTAGGTTATCCATTGCCATCCCTAAACTAAGTTTCTAATTTCTTTCCAAAAAAAAAAGTTATAAAAGTAGTTATAAATTATCAATAAATTCTAATAGTTTAATTCCTATTAAGTCGTATTAAAAGTTAGTCCTAGTAAAATCGTTACAAAAAATAACAGTTTCTGATGATTTTTTGTATGTCTCTAAAAATTGCCAATTAATGACTTTTGTCACAATTTTTATAAATTGTCACTAAACTTACAATTAGTGATATTTTTCTGTGATGAATGCTTTAAATTGTCACTGAAAATTAAAATTAGTGACCTTTTTGTGATATTTTTTTAATTTGTTGCTAAAACTTATAATTAGTGACTTTTTGTGATAAATTTTTTAAATTGTCACTAAAAATTAACAATTAGTGACATTTTTTTTAAATAATATTTGATGAAAAAATGTTGTTAATTATCACAAAACCTATTGAATAATAAATCTACCTATTGAGATTTACACGTAAATTCCATTTTAGATTTTTACTTAGAATTGAAATGTGCCTTACCACATTAACAAAATCTTAAGAAAATATAAAACAGTGGTACATAGGAAAAAATAATTATAAATTAGTGAAAAGTTATTGGATAAATTACACTTACCTCCTCTGAGGTTTTTAACAATTACATAGACCTCCCCTGAGGTTTTAAAAATTACACTAATCTTCCTTACTTTAGTTGACAATATACAAATACTCTCCTTCTGTTAACTTTATTTAGACACCGTTAATTTTTGTAATGAAATGCCCAAAATACCCTCTATTTACTCTTTTTTTCTTTTTAATCTCTTTTCCTCCACACTATTAGAAAAAGTACTTTTTGCGACCATCACAAGCCGTCACAAATAATAAAAATACAGTCGCAAAAGACTTTTTGCGACAGCCTATGTGACTGTAAATGAGGGACGCAAATGTGAGGGTGGCAAATACTTTTTGCGACGGCAAAGTAGCAGTCACAAATTATTTGCGACTGCCTAAACCATTTATAGTGGCCGCTATTTTGCCGTCACAAAAGACAAAGAAAAAATACTAACAGGTTTTTTGGCAACAATCTTGTTACTATCGCAAATAGTTTACAATGACATTTTATAAGTAGTACAATAATAGTTTTTTAGCAACAAATTTTTTGTTGTCGCAAATAATTTTTTATTATAAACATCGTACATCATTTCTTACAAGTACAAGCACCTAACAAAATTCTTTAAAAAATCTAGATAATGTAACTAGATTTACATAATATGCCTTTCATTAGCCATAATACAAGCACGTGCCTCCAAGAACTCATATAACAAGATTTGCATAATATGCCTTTTATATATAGGACTATTAAGCTTATAACTTGCATTCTACGAACTTATTCTATAATAGCAAGTCACACAAGCATACCAAACCATAGGTAAAGCTATGTTTAATAGAGCCACAACAGTTCTCTCTATTTTTTATTTTTCACTTTTTTATAAGAAGCCACAAAATAGTTCCAAGTTTTTGTTGGAACAATCTTCTATGTACAATAAATAAATTGAAACAAAATCAAACAAATAAAATAAATAACGTACCAAATTTATTTTATCGAACCGAATGAATATTTAAAAGATCAAATCGAGTGTGTGACACCCTGTCCTTAAGACAGATTTGCCCCGCTACGGTGCTTATGGATTAATGGCGTCTATCTCTCAAGATATAATGATCTTTACAAATTGTAGTAGCACTCCAAACAACTTGTACGGCGAACAAAACCTTGTGTTCTATACTCTCTTTAATTTTTCTAAAAATTAATATGAAGAATTTATGCAAACATAGCAAGAAATAGAAGAGAATAGATTTTTTCTAGATGATTTTCAGACTATTTTCGATAAACAAACTGCTGGAATTAAACTGGTATTTATGGGCAAAAAATCCTATTTGAATAGGTACTATAACAAACTGAACAAATATGAAACTATTTTGAACAGATTTAATTCAAATTTTGAACAGATCTGCAAACTGTTTGGCATTTTTAAAACTGCTTGGAACTGCTGGGCAGTTTTCCAATCTGTTGGTCAGTTTGAACTTGTTGAACTACTGGAAAATGGACTAAAAATCGGGTACAGTTTGGATAGAAATTAAATTCAATTTTGACACAAAATTTGAATTCAATTTTATTAAGAATTTTTAGAAAAAAATTCAAATAAATTTTGTCCAAAAAATTAATATAAGAACTGACTCGGCTCACACCAGCACTCAGCACGGCTGGCCGGTCGAATAGACGGTGGCGGTGGCGTACGCACGCATGTGGTGGTTTGGGCTAAGATTCAATTTGTCCATAACTCATCCCTTCTACAAACTAGGGGTGCCCCTTGGAGCCCAACCCAAGTTAGTACACCAAGAGCTTATATATTCATAAAAGCTCTCTTAAAGTTTCAATGTGGGACAACCCATTTCAAGAAAACCCACATTTAATTCTTTAAATGTCCATTCCACGAACTCGAAAATGATGTCAAGTTCTCAGTCACCCATAAATGGTTTTGACGTACCGTCTTCACCGTGTGACTTGCCATACGGCAAAGAATACGTTACCTCTTCGAACCCACCCCAAACGACATTTGGGGCCCACTCAATTTTGGGCTCAAAGTTAGCCCAAAATAAGCCTTATTAAACCAAAATTTCCAACAATCCCCCACATGAATGGAATTGACGGAGAGAAAATGCAACAACATGATCTAATTACAGAGAGTACAGAAATTGGAAATATTCTGCAAAGGATAGGTAGCTTTTGGCTTTGAACCTTCCCTTGTGAGACACTATCGGATTTACTAGCTAACCAATGAACATAATGTCTTGAACTGTTCAGCAGTTTGTGTAAACTAAGACAATAGAACTCACACAATATATCCCCAGACACAGTTTAGTTCTCACTATTGTGTTCTTTTTGGCCCTGAATAACCTGGTCTTTCATGAGTGCTCTAGAGAATTGTAGCCCTTCACAAATCTCATAGAACCGACCCAATTCACACTCACATAGGTGATCCTTATGAAGAGTATCCTGTCATACTCCACTAGGTTTACCTAGATGTAAGAATCATTAAAATTTTACTTAACCTAAAACACTGCAGACATCACTATTTCATCATAGAAATGGGTAGGAGTTTGACTCCCAATGATCCTTTTGAGTCATACACAACTTGATTGTCCCTTTGAACCTAGATCTTGGGATCTCCAGTCAACTAAGTTGGGTAGTCGTTGTGGTAACTCTTATTTAATAGGCTTAAGTCCCATTCCCCTTCATGAATTCTCAACTAACTCTCTTGCTAACCCTTTGGTTAGTGGATCCACTATGTTGTCTTTAGACTTCACATATTCAATGAAAATAATTCCATTAGAGAGTAGTTGTCTCACGGTGTTATGTCGACGACAAATGTGTTGTGACTTATCGTTATACATATGACTCTGTGCTCTACCTATTGCTGATTAACTATCGCAATGTATGCATATAATAGGCCCCGATTTTGGCTACATTGGAATATCTCCAAGGAAGTGGCGAAGCCATTCTATCTCTTCCCCAGCTTTATCTAAAGTTATGAATTCTGATTCCATAGTAGACCTAGCTATGAAAGTCTGTTTGGAAGATTTCCAAGATATAGCCGCACCACCAAGAGTAAAGATATGCCCACTGCTAGATTTTGAATCTCTAGTATTCGATATCCAATTTGCATCATAGTATCCTTCAAGTACTGTTGGATATCTAGTATAATTAAGTCCAATGTTACGAGTAAATCTGAGGTATCTTAGAACTCTTATAATTACTTTCAAGTGTTCTACTCCTGGATTATTCGTACATCTACTTAATTTACTTACTACATAAGCTATATCCGGGCGCGTGCAGTTCATCAAGTACATTAAGCTTCCAATAATTTGGGCATACTCTAATTGAGAAGTACTTTCCTGTACATTCTTAGAAAGAAACAAATTAACATCCACAGGTGTTCTAGCAAGATGATCATCATCTTTGTTGAATTTGTCAAGTATTTTCTCAATGTAATGAGATTGTGACAAAGCATAACCTTCTGATGTTTTAGTAATTTTCATACCAAGAATTACATCAGCAATGCCTATGTCCTTCATGTCAAAATGTTTATTCAACATTTTCTTGGTAGTTTTAATCATGTCATTATTACAACCAATGATGAGCATATCATCCACATAAAGACATACAATGACATAACTTTTGTCTGTGTTTTTAATATAAACACATTGGTCACACTCATTAATTTTAAATCCATTTGACATCATTGTCTTGTCAAATTTCTCATGCCGTTGCTTTGACACTTGTTTTAAATCGTATAATGATTTAACCAATTTACACACTTTCTTTTCTTTTCCTGGAACAGAAAATCCTTATGGTTGTTCCATGTAAATTTCTTCATTTAACTCACCATTTAAGAAAACGGTTTTCATATCCATTTGATGAATTTCTAGATTGTACAAAGATGCAATAGCAATTAGCATTCTAATAGATATTATTCTAGTAACCGGTGAGTATGTGTCAAAGTAATCAAGATCTTCTTTTTGTTTATACCCTTTGACCATAAGTCTTACCTTGTATTTGTCAATTGATCCATCCGCTTTCATTTTTCTCTTGAAAATCCACTTGTACCCAAGAGGTTTACAACCTGGTAATAAATCCACTAATTCCCAAGTGTGATTTTGTAAGATGAATTCAACTTCGTTGTTTACAGCTTCTTTCCATAAAGGAGCCTTGGGACTGGACATAGTCTCTTTAAAAGTTAAAGGCTCATTTTATAACAAAAAAGTTAGAAAATATGGACCAAATATTTTGAGGTTCTAGCACGTTTACTACGCCTAAGTTCATCTTCCTCATTTTGATCTATCTCTTGCTCTTGTTCTTGATCCTGACTAATAATAGCATCATGAGATCTTTTGTTAATATTAGTCTCTTGTCCAGTCTTGTTTGAAAATACATGTTCAAAGAAAGATGCATTCCAGGATTCAATAATAGCATTTATATGTATTTCGGAATGTTCTGATTTATAAATCAAAAATCGATATGCACTACTGTTCTTGGCGTAAAAAATGAAAATGCAATCAACGGTTTTATGACTTATTTTAGTATTTTTAGGACTAGGAATAGCCACTTTAGCTAAACACCCTTACACTTTTAAGTATTTGTAGGATAGTACTCTCACATGCCACAATTCATAAGGTGTTTGATTTACTTTCTTTCGAGATACTTTATTAAGTATATATAATTAGCAGAAAGTATTACTTTCCCCCACAAGTTCTGAGGTAATCCAGAACTTATGAACATGGCATTCATCATTTCTTTTAAAGTCCTATTTTTTCTTTCAACAATTCCATTTTGCTGGGGTGAGTAAGGAGCGGTAGTTTGATGAATTATTACATGTTCTTTACAAAACTCACCAAAACGTGATTCATATTCACTACCTCTATCACTTCTTAGTTTTTTTGATTTTCTTACCAAGTTGATTTTCAACTTCATTCTTATATTGAATGAAGGTTTCCAAAGCTTCATCCTTGGTTCGAATAACTATATCTAGTATAGTCATCTATGAAAGTGATAAAATATTTTTTCCCACCTCTAGTTTGAATTAATTTAAAATCACAAATGTCACTATGAATTAATTCAAGTGGTTCCGTACTTTTTTTAATTGAATGAAAATGAGTTTTAGATAATTTTGCCTCAATGCAAATTTCACATTTATGATTTGAATCAATGTCAAATTTAGATAAACATTCTATATTAATTAATCTACGCAAAGATCCATAATTAACACGTCCAAGTCTGTCACGCCATAAATTTGAAGACTCAAGCAAGTAAGAAGAAGATGTATTTTTATTAATACTAGAGGGTATAACAGTTATTACATTTATTTTGAAAAGACCATCAGTCATATAACATTTTCCTATATACATCCCGTTTTTGGTAAGTACAAACTTGTCACTTTCAAAAACTAGCCTAAACCTATTTTACTCAACAAAGATCCGGAAATAAGGTTCTTGCGAATGTCCGGTACATGTAGCACATTGTTGAAAGTGAGTTCCTTTCCATATGTCATCTTCAGAATAATCTTTCATCGTCCATCAACTTTGGAAGTTAAGGAGTTGTCCATAAAAAGTTGTTCACCATTATCCACTGTAGAATAAGATGTGAACATCTTTTTGTCGGCACAGATGTGGTGAGTAGCACCAGTGTCTACCCACCATTCTTTAGGATTTCTGACAAGATTTTTCTCGGAAACAATTGCAGAAAGATTTATATCATCGACACCATTGGAAATTTTGTCCACTTCGGTCATATTGGCTTGAGCAAGCTTCTTACTTGATCTTCCTTTGCCTTTGCGTTTACAATGGCAATCTTTCGCCTGATGTCCCTCTTTGTTACAGATGTAACACTTGCCATTAAACTTGTACTTTTTAGTTCCCCCCCCCCTTTAGAGCCTGTGATGAACTTTTTCCAGAAAACTTTGGTTTCTTTGCTTTTGGAGCATGTTCCACCACATTTGCCTTTGACTCTATTAGATGCTTACCAGCCTGCTTTTCAGAATTGCGGTTGTCCTCCTCAATCCTCAAATGCACAATCAATTCTTCAAAAGACATTTCTTTGCGCTTGTGTTTAAGGTAGTCCTTGAATTCCTTCCAGTCTTGTGGTAATTTCTCAATTAAGGCAGCAACTTGGAAGGATTCACTGAGAGACATGCCTTCTGCGTGAATGTCATGCAGAATGAGTTGGAGATCTTGAACTTGGCTGATCATAGACTTAGAATCAACCATCTTAAAGTCTAAGAATTCGCCAACCACAAATTTCTTTGAGCCAGCATCTTTTGTTTCGTACTTTTTCTCCAAAGACTCCCAAAGTTCCTTTGCTGTCTTGATAAGACTGTAGATGTTATATAATGTGTTGTCAAGTCTATTCAAGATGTAGTTCCGGCAAAGGAAATCAGTATGCTTCTAGGCATTGACCTCATCAACCACTTGTCGATCAGTTTCATCCTCGTTCAGAGTAAGAGCATTCTCACAGAGAAAACGAGCCAAGTTTAGAGTTGTAAGATAGAACAACATTTTTTGTTGTCATCTTTTGAAATCAGTTCCTGAGAACTTCTCCGGCTTCTCACCGTGATTGAGTAGCACAGTCACAACAGGAGGGGTTGGAGCAATTGCAGCCACCACACTAGTACTTGTTTCGGCATTAGTTTGACCAATTTTAGTAGCCATGAATTCTAAATTATAAAATAAAATTATAATTATAATTTTATACTGCACACAAAATTTAAACCAAAATCACTGAATTAAATTCTGTAAAATAAAAAAAAAAAGAATTGTAGCTTTTATTTTCAATTAATTTGGAATTTTATTTAACTAAATTAATTCCACACAGAAAATTAAATTTCTGTAACACTTCAATAATTAAAATACTGAAACAGAATTTTAATTAATGAACACTCAGAAATAATTTTTGAAAACCAAAATTAATTTCTGACAAAATTTCACAAATAAATATTTTGAATTGTTAATGACACCAGTATATTACTACTAGTTGTCAAAGAAAATAGACAGGATATTAATATTATCTGTCCCAGAATATTATTTTGTAAAATCACAGAAACTAATTTCTATAAGAAGAAGAAAGAGAAAATGAAACAAACGAAAAATTTTGTAAACAGAATAATTCGAATTCGTCTTAAGAATGTTGGAACAATCTTCTGTGTACAATAAATAAATTGAAACAAAATCAAACAAATAAAATAAATAACATACCGAATTTATTTTATCGAACCAAATGAATATTTAAAAGATCAAATCGAGTGTGTGACACTCTGTCCTTAAGACAGATTCACCCCGATACGATGCTTACGGATTAATGGCGTTTATCTCCTAAGATACAATGATCTTCATAAATTGTAGTAGCACTCCAAACAACTTGTACGGCGAACAAAACCTTGTGTTCTATACTCTCTTTAATTTTTCTAAAAATTAATATGAAGAATTTATGCAAACAGAGCAAGAAATGGAAGAGAACAGATTTTTTCTAGATGATTTTCAGACTATTTTAGATTAACAAACTGTTGGAATTAAACTGGTATTTATAGGCAAAAAATCCTGTCCGAACAAGGGCTATAACAAACTGAACAGATATGAAACTGTTTTGAATAGATTCAATTCAAATTTTGAACAAATCTGCAAACTGTTTGGCAGTTTTAAAACTGCTCGAAACTGTTAGGTAGTTTTCCCAATCTGTTGGTCAGTTTGAACCTGTTGAACTGGTGGAAAATGGACTGAAAATCGGGTACAGTTTGGACAAAAATTAAATTCAATTTTAACACAAAATTTGAATTCAATTTCATTAAGAATTTTTGGAAAAAAATTCAAATAAATTTTGTTCAAAAAATTAATATAAGAACCGACCTGACCCACATCTGCGCTCAGCCGGTTGAACGGATGGCGGAGCGCATGTGTGGTGGTTTAGGCTAAGGTTCAATTTCTCCATAACTCCTCCCTTCTACCAATTTGGGGCCCAACCCAAGTTAGTACACCAAGAACTTATATACTCATAAAAGCTCGCTTAAAGTTTCAATATGGGACAACCCATTTTAAGGAAACCCTCATTTAATTCTTTAATTGTCCATTCCACAAACTCGAAAACGACGTCAAGTTCTCATTCACCCATAAATGGTTTTGACATATCGTCTTCACCGTGTGACTTGTCATACGGTAAGGAACACGTCACATCTTTGGATCCACCGCAAAAAAAGTTTGGAGCCCACTCAATTTTGGGCTCAAAGTTAGCCCAAAATAATCCTTATAAAACCAAAATTTCCAACAGTTTTTAAATGCAAAAACCAAATTTCAAGCTACACAGCATTAATAGCATGTTTGGCAGCCTCCTTCTGCACAAAGTTCTCAACATACTCTTTTCTGCAAATAACAAACCAACTTATTTAGATTAAAGGAAGCCTCCAAAATCTTAGAATTATCCAAAAATGAAAAAGAAGAAGGGTCAAGTCCAACATCACAGGTAACTGATCATGAGGACGATTGAAAGAAGTCCAACTAGGATCACCAATAAAAAATCATTGCCTACAAAATTAAATTCTTCATCAAAAACAAATTTATGTTTTTATTGATGACAATAATCATTTTTTAAACATGGGTAGCCTTTTGCAAATGGCATTTAGTTCATAACTTGCTAGTAGGGATGATATGTAAAGAAGTCCAGCAACAATGACTTAAAAGCAAAAAACATGAATGTAGTTGATTCACAAAGTTTTACGGTAGCTAGCAAGTATTCAGTTATGGTGTATTGGCATAGAAATCAAGAAGCTCTAATCCTATAATTTTGGGACTGAATCATTCATGCAGTTCAGTGACTATCCAACAATAACAGGAAACTATTATAAAAATACTTTATTTTTTGCTCTTCCATAAAGATTAAGGTTCATAGGGTCAAGGGCAAAAAGGGACTATTGCTTTGTGTGTGCGTGTGTGATCAAGCAACATCGCTATCAATATGTTATGAAATTACCTTTAAATAATTGTTGGAATCAAGTGTAAAGCAATGATAAATTCTAGCAGGCAGGACAACCATTCTACCTTTCTTTACCAAGACATGGATCCAAGCATCATTGCAATCCCTCGCATCAAAATAACCTTCACCACAATGTAAAAAATTAAAAGGCCCAACTTGGCAGACACAAATTACAAAATCAATTCAAATCTCAACTAAATTTACCATTTCCTGCCACACAGTAGCGGATCTCTTCATCAATATGAAGATGTTCTTCAAGGAAGTTTTTGATTTTCTCTTCATAGTTTGGCAACTTTTCCAGGAAAACCTCACAAAAGTCTTTAAGTTAAATTTGCACCAAATTGAAAGCAACATAAAGCAACAAAAATTGGTGCAACAGAAATTATGAAAATTGGTGCTGTTGTTGGACTGCAATCAACATATATGGAAAAATTAATCAAATGTAATTGGAGGAACAAGTTTATATCAAATTTTTTTTTTTTTTTTTTTTTTTTTGGAAAATTGTGAGGCCACAAATTGAAGAATTGGAAGTGAAGGAAGTCTCACCCAATAACATGCCAACCACCATCAATAACAGCTTGTGAAATCAAACCCATGAGGCCTACCTCACCTCCTCCATAGACTATATCAATGTTCCGTGACACCTTTAAGAGACGAAAGTCAAATCAGCCCAAAAAGTGTTTGTAACAAAGTCTATGAAAGAAAATAGATAAACCCATTTGAAAAGAATACCGCAGGCTCCATTCCCTTTCTAGTAAAAAAGAGAAGAGAAAAAATGGAGAATCAAAATAAGCACAAAACTTAGTGAAACTTAATAGCATCAAGAAGTGAAATGAAGTAACAAGTTGGACAATGATGGTATAAAACGATGATAAAACAGCTCTAATTTCTAATTGTTTGACGAAATACATAAAAATAATCTGTGGCCAACAAAAGTCTAACAACATCCACTATAATAGTCTCACTTTATGGCCAAATAAGATGTCCACCAATTAAATTTAATAAAATTTGATACATCTACATGGAGAAGCAGCGACAAAACAAATTTCATTTCGGTGATAGGATTGTCATAACTATCAACAGAATGAGGAATGAAATCTCATTAGGAGGAACAGGATGTCATTATACATAGGTGCCATGTTCAAGTGTTCAAACAAGACAAAAGTTCTGCCCTAGAAGAAAGGCATTCTTTGCATAAGAAAATCTCATTAAACTTTATATAGACATTAGCAGTTTTATGGGTGATTTAAAACCCATGAAAGTGGCCCTAAAACACTCAACTATATGCACCATTGGGAAAATCAACATAAAAACTTTTCAACATGGGTAACCAAGCAAAGAAATGCAGTCTTAAGTATGGATTGCAATAGTATAGAGCCGAACAAAACCATCAAGTCTAGATTAAGTTTACAAACTTTCAAAACTAAAACATTAACAAGGCACAATTAGATTTACAGTATATGCATCTTCCTAAATTATGTTTTGAACGATTTTTAGTTTACTATAAAGATCAAAACAGACAAAGATAACACATTATTATTTCTCATTCAAACAAAGTCAAGGTTTGAAGTTATTTTTTTTATATGTTTTATAGGATATATTATTTCCCATTCAAAAGAATGTGAGTTGCTCTCGTTGTGCACAAGCATGAACTTAAAAAAAAATAATATGTTCAAAATACAAATAAAAGACCCTAATTAGATATCCAAAACACAAAGCAAAGCACTAATTCAACAGAAACAATAAACAATTCATGATAACCAAACACACACAGAGGCCTAATTTATACTAAATTGAAGAAAATAAACAAAAATGGTATGGCCAAAATTAAATTGAAGGATTCAGGCATTAATGAACCAAATGAACATAAAATTAAATGAAAATTACAAATTAGACTTGAGTAAAATATTACAAATTCTCATTTTTGGGAGAAGCAAAGGGAGGCCTTGTTTGTATTATCTGTATCTATATATCAGTGAGTGTAATTTTTTAAACAAGAAAAGATTAAGAAGGCAAATGAGAAAGAGAGATGATGATGATCCTATTATTACCTCTGATGAAGGATTGAGCAGTGTTAACTCTCATCAAAGACCTTGTGCAAAACAAGTGAGAGAAAATTCCACGAATCATCCATCAAGAAATCCTAACTCACTTTGCTATTAGTCCATCTTCTATCAATTTGTAACACACTCAAAAATCCCCAAATTCATCTACTTAAAATCAACAGTGATTCAATGCTTAACACACACACACACACACATTTCGAGAGTAGAGATTTGAAGCAAAATTGCAAACCAGAGAGACATGAGATTGCCAGAGTCGAAGAGTTCAAGATCTTGAGGAAGTTGAGGACGGCTACCTCGATTCTTGCTTGGACCTCAACATAATAAATTCAATTTCAATTTTGAAATTCACATATACATAATATATAGAGTACATATACATGTGTGTTTACCGAGGAGGATGAAGGATATCGCATAGCAAAGGTGCTGATCTGAAAAGAACATCAAGAAGACAGCACAAGATTGAGAGAGAGAGAGAGAGAAAGAGAGAGAGAGAAAGACAGAGAGAGAACGGTTCAGTGTTTGTGAAGGTACCATGGCAAATATAAAGAGAAGGGAAAAAAAAGAAAAGAAAATAGAGAATAAATTGGTTATTTGCGACTGATAATCATGTGGTCGCAAATTATATGGTAGCAAAAGGTCATTTTTTTTAGTAGTGTCCATCAACCTTTAATTATTCCTCCTTCTAGTTTGCAGCTATCATATCCATTGCTTCCTGCTTGTGGTTCAATTTCTAAAGTGAAATTAATATGTTAATTTTTTATGTTTTTTTATGATAATATTACGCCTTTTTACATCGAACTGTTGCTCAATAATTTGAAATATGATATAATCTAATTTTTTGATAGTGCGATGATAATTTATTATTAGATATTGTTTGTTATAATAATTGTTATACAGTTATGTACTTTGGAAAATGATTTTTCCCCCGAAATGCCCTCCACCAAACAGCCCGAAAGAGAGAAAGAGAAGAGAAAGCGAGAAAGAGAAGAGGGAATGGAGAGAGAGAGAGAGAGGGCCCCTCCTTCGCCTCCGCCGTCGCCGATCGATGGCAGATCGATCGGCTGATCGTCGCAGCCCCGCCGCAGCTCATCGCAGCCTCACCTCCAACCGCCGTCGCCTCCGGCTCCACCTCTGCCTCCAGCTCGATTTTGTTGGCCCCCTCCTCTCTAGTTCTTCTTCTTCTTCTTCCTCTTTCTTTCTCTGATTTTCTTCTTCTGAAAAAAAAAAAAATCAAAAAACGACGTCGTTTTTTGAATTCGGGGGATTCGGGGGGCTCAAATTCTAGCTACTAATCACTACTCTATGATATTGTTATTTTTTTAACAAAATGTTACTCAATCATAATAGATTATATCATATTCTAAATTATTAAGAAATATTTCGATAAAAAAAGGCATAACATTATCAAAAAAATATATAATTGTATCATCAATTTTTTTAAAACACAATAATTTCACTTTAGGTAATGGTTAGTGATGGAAAAGAGATAAGAAAAGAGCAAATGGAGGGTATTTGTGACATTTTATTACAAAATTAATGATGTCAAGGGAAAAGTTATTAGAAGGGATGTATTTGTAGAAGTCAATGTAATTTCTAAAATCTCAGGAGAAGTTTTTGTAATTGTCAGAAATCTCAAGAGAGGTACGTGTAATTTACCCAAATTTATTTTAATTGCAATAATAACAAAAAAGAAGAAATTGAATTAGAATAATGCTATATGTATCAATTTGTATACTTATTAGTGTATCAATTGAAGATGTGACATAATTTAAGAAGTTTTTGATATTTGTAATGTGATTAATGAATGAGATCAATAATAATATCATAATAATATTGATACATTAATTAATATATTAATTAATATATGTAACAACACCGATTAAATTACGATTGATGAAATATTTTTCTATTAAACTACTAAACCACCCTGTCTTACATCTCACTTTTCACGAACATCATTCATTATGTGATGATCAACCAATCAACGCGAGGCTGGATATGATGTCATGTTAGGTCGAGTCATTTTGAGTTAAGGAGTTAAAAACGTGAATACAAACCCCAATTGTTTAAAAATTAAACCAAACACAGTATTGAAACTTCTACATGACATCACACTTAAGAATTCCTCCGAGAAGCAACAATAATAATCCCATTTGAGTTGGGGTTCCAACTTCCAAGAAGCTTCAATGTTGGGATTGTAAGAAGCACCTCCTTAAGTTAATGAAAATTAAAATTTTACCAACAGTTTTATTGAAGATTTTCATTTTGCTCCCTTTTATATTTCATATATACCCCTCAACCTTTTATTGCCCTTTCCCTTCTATTTTTTTTCAATAAATGTTTTACAATTCAGCCCTTCTAAAATTTATTTTGTTAAAAAGTTCTCATTATATATTCTCTTACCATTCAAACTACTCTCACATATTTATAACGAGTTTTGGAATTGCGATTTTTAAATTTTATCACTTACTCTTAAATGTTCTTACTTGTTTTTTTTTTCTTTCCCTAACATTAAAACAAAATAAGAAAATATTATGATTGTGATATTTTGGGGCTTTTAATTACAATTCAACAGTAACAAATTTAAAATTACACTAGACATGGAAACATTAATCTTTATTACAAAAGTGATTGGAATCTCATAATTTTAATACAAAACTACCCCTCTCACTACTTTCTCACGTTTCCTTCACCCTCTCTCTTACTTTTCTCTCTCAGTTAATTAAACAAAATTCGTAATAAATCTCACAAGTCCAACCAACAACTCATACTGGATGGATGGACAGAAGGACAGTCCAAAGTTGATAACCTCCATGAGTAATTATTTTTCTTAACTATAGTTTTTTTTTTTTTTCCTTTTCCAGTCTATATATTAAGATCCAAAGTCCATCAGTTGGAGTGCCAGCAAATAACGCTTTCTTACCTTCGGCAGAGCCACCCCATTCACTGTATTTCTCCTGCCTACAATTGATTTTGATATCTAATCGTAAGTTAATCCATGGCTGCTAAAAGACCCCAAGATGACTCTGCTTCTTCATCATCTTCAACACAACCTTGCTGGATCCATGACATGTTCTTGAGTTTCAGAGGTGAAGATACCAGCAAAAACTTTACCGACCATCTCTACGCTGCTTTGGTTCAAGCTGTGGAATTCACACGTCAGGGATGATGATGAACTCCCAAGAGGACATGGCATATCTTCGGCCCTGCTAAAATCAATCAAAGAATTGAGGATCTCCATTGTCGTTTTCTCAAGAAACTATGTTTCTTCGAGATGGTGCCTTGATGAGCTCGTGAAGATCATTGAATGTAATAAAACAAATGGGCAATTAATTCTCCCAATTTTCCACGATGTTGATCCATCCAAACTACGGCACCAAACAGGGTGTTTTGCCAGAAGCATTTGCGAGACATGAAAGCTTAATGTGGATAAGATGGAGAAGGTGGGGGTGGAGACCTGCCTTCTCTGAAGCTGCTAATTTATGAGGCTGGGATTTGCAAAATGTTGCAAATGTGTAATATGTGCTGAACTTCCTTTTAATACCATGTTGATCCTTGTTGATTTTACAATTTAAAAAAAAAAATGCATTTGTCTATTTTAATATTTATTGAGAATTTTACTTATGGATTTAATATAATAAAAAAAATCAATTTTTATGCTTATACATGTATAGCTTTTAATTTAGCTCTGTCAACAGTTAAAAAAACGAAATGAGTGCTATGCTTTGATTCATGCATATATGGAATGTTTACTCCCCCAATCATGTTCAGGGCCTGATATAATATAACGCGAACATGCCAAAGCATACTACACACATATATTATACTTTATGCATATACAACTTATTTGTTTCGTTATAGTTAGTTCACTCCGGAGTGGGGTTTGTAAGGTTTTGTATTTCCCTAATATACACTTGGTTTACTTTTAATTTGGATCGAAATTGACAAGCATGAAGCAAAATTCATCCAAAAAATTGTTAAATAGGTTTTATGTGAACTGAAACGTACATTTCTAAATGTTGTTGTGATCCCAGTTGGAATAGATTCTCGTGTTGAAAACATAAATTTGATGTTGAGCATCAGATCAAATGATGTTCGAATGATTGGTATATACGGCTTGGGTGGAATAAGCAAAACAATCATTGCAAAAGCTGCGTATAACCATATTTTCCTCCAATTTAAAGGAAGTTATTTTCTTGCAAATGTTAGAGAAGTTGCTGGACAACTCAATGGCCTAGTTCAATTGCAAGAACAACTACATTTTGAATTATTAGGGACAAAGAATCTAAAGATTGGCAATGTTGACAGAGGAATTAATTTGATGAAAGAAAGGCTCCATTCTAAGAAGGTTCTCATTGTTCTTGATGATGTGGATCAATTAAGTCAATTAAATACCTCATCAGGGAATCGTGATTGGTTTGGTCTAGGAAGTAGAATTATCATAACAACTAGCGATGAACACTTGTTGAAGAGACTGAAAGTTGATGACAGATATATGGCTAAGGAATTGAATCACAAAGAGTCTTTGCAGCTTTCACTTGGCATGCCTTTGGCAAAACCAATCCATTAAAAAATTATGCAAATCTTGCAAATGGTAAGTTATGCTAGTGGGCTGCCAGCCTGCCACTAGCTCTAGAAGTTTTGGGTTCTTATTTGTTTGGAAGAAACATGGTAAGTGCATTTGATAAATTACAACAAATTCCTCATGAGAAAATTCTGGAAAAAATTAGGATAAGTTTTGATGCACTAGATGATGACAACATGAAGGATATCTTCCTTGATATTGCATGCTTTTTCATTGGAATGGATAGAGACTATGTCATTACTATATTGAATGGTTGTGGTTTCTTCGCAAAAATTGGAATTAGTGTTTTGATTAGTAGATGTTTACTAAGAAATAATGTACAAAATAAGCTAACGATGCATGATCTACTTTGGGATATGGGGAGGGAAATTATTTGTGAAGAATTTCCAAAGGAGCTTGGAAAGCGCAGTGGATTGTGGTTTCATGAGTATGTTTGCTATGTACTTTAAAAAAACAAGGTAAGAGTCGAATCTTAATTCTTTCTAGTGAGTTAGTAAGTTTCCGGCTTGAAATGCTAATTTCAATTATTTAATAGTCTTTCTTCCTTTTAATTTTCCATTTTGTTTTTAAATATTACTATATTAGGAAACAGAAGCAGTCGAAGGTGTGAGCCTAACCCTACCCATGTTAAAGAAGATAAAATGGAGTAATAAAGCATTTGTTGGGATGCATAAGCTAAGATTGCTTCAAACAAAATCATGTGCACCTCAGTGAAAAATTTTAACATCTATTTGAAGGTGGCTCTGTTGGAAAATTTAAAAAATAAATCTAGAAAATTTGGAATTAAGTAATTAAATAATATTAATATTAGTAAGTGGGTAAATTGTGAAACACTTTTTGATATTGAGAATTATAAGTAAAAATATATTTTTTTAATATTTGTGTGTAATTAACAAAACGATGCCTTACTAATATTTGTAGGTGTATGACTAAGTAAATAAAAAATAAATAAATTATCAAAACTGTGCTGTTTGTTGGCACAGCCGTTCCTGCTGCCTTGAGGGGCAGCAGTATCCCCCAATCCTAATTGGTATGTGGAGGAAATTTGACCAGATGTTGGTACTTGGTTGATATAATTTCATATACAAGGAAGCTAGAAAGATAATTGAAAAATCTGCTCAAGGACTATTAAATTGTGACCCTTCTTCTCTCCTATTTTGCTCATCTTCTTCTCTATTTTCTGCAAAGAAAAATTAGCTCTGACTTTTTGTGCTTTTAGATTGATTTCTTTGTAGTTTAAACACACACTTGCTTTCAAAACAACCAACAGTTGCCTCTTCACTCCACAGATCCCTCCAAAGCCCATCAGATGTAGGAGTTTGCAATTTGCAAATAACTCTTTCTTCCCTTTGGCTGAATCACTATTATTATTTTTTTATCAGATAGCCAAATCACTATTCACTCACACTGTATTGTAGCCTACAATTGATTTTATCATCCATGGCTTCTAAAAGAACCTTAGATCATTCTCCTTGTTTTCCAGCCGCAAAAAAGAGAAGAGTCTCTTTTTGTTTTGCTTCTTCATCATCTTCAACACAACCTTGCTGGAGCTATGACATGTTCTTGAGTTTCAGAGGTGAAGATACTGGCAAAAACTTTACTGATCATCTCTACAAGGCCTTAGTTCAAGCTGGAATTCGCACATTTAGGGATGATGATGAACTTCCAAGAGGGGCGTGAAATTTCTTCGGAGCTGCTAAAATCAATCGAAGAATCAAGGATCTCCATCGTTGTTTTCTCAAGAAACTATGTTTCTTTGAGATGGTGCCTTGATGAGCTCGTGAAGATCATTGATTGCAAGAAAACACTTGGACAATTAGTTCTCCCAATATTCTACGATGTCTGTCCATCTGATGTAGGGAAACAAACAGGGTACTTTGGAGAAGCATTTGGAAGACAAGAAAAGTGTTTTGCGGATGAGATGGAGAAGGTGGAGGTGAGGAGAGTTGCCCTCTCTGAAGATGCTAATTTATCAGGCTGGGATTTGCAAAATGTTGCTGATAGGTAATGTTTTAACATCCTTTTAATTTTGCTACTGCTGCTGCTATCAATTTTAATCTTTAACTAAAAAATCCTACTAGTTTGATCCTTGTTGTTTTTATAATTGTCTATTTTAATATTAATTGAGAATTTTATTTATGGATTTGATTAAAAAAAATCAATTCTTATTCGTATACATGTATATCTTTTATTAAAATTGACTTATAAGCCTTTCGTCAATAATTTTATCAAAGTGCATACTACACACTTGTATACTAGACTATATGCATACATATACAACTTATTTGTTTCATTGCACTATATTAAGTATAAATAATTCACTTTATAACTTCAAGATGTTTTGAATTTTACATTTCTTAACTTTATATTGGGAGTGGGGTTTGTAAGGTCTCATATTTCCATAATGTATACTTGCTTCACTTTTTATTTGGATCGAAATTGACAAGCATGAAGCAAAGTTCATCCGAAAAATTGTTAAAGAGGTTTTACGTGAACTGAAACATACATTCCTAAATGTTGTTGTGCACCCACTTGGAATAGATTCTCATGTTAAACAAGTAAAGTCATTGTTGAGAAATGGATCAAATGATGTTCGCATGATTGAGATATATGGCTTAGGTGGAATAGGCAAAACGATCATTGCAAAAGCTGTGTATAACCATATTTGCCTCCAATTTGAAGGGAGTTGTTTTCTTGCAAATGTTAGAGAATGTGCAGGACAATTCAATGGTCTATGTCAATTGCAAGAACAACTTCTCTTTGAATTATTAGGTATAAAGAATCTAAAGATTGGCAGTGCTGATAGAGGAATGAATTTGATAAAAGAAAGGCTTCACTCTAAAAGGGTTCTCATTGTTCTTGATGACGTGGATCAATTAAGTCAATTAAATACCTTGGTAGGAAATCGTGATTGGTTTGGTCCAGGAAGTAGAATCATCATAACAACTAGAGACGAGCACTTGTTGAAGGGACTGAAAGTTGATGAAGGATACATGGCTGAGGAATTGAATCACGAAGAGTCTCTGTAGCTTTTTAGTCCATTAGAAAATTATGTAGATCTTGCAAATGGTATAGTAAGTTATGCTAGTGGGCTGCCACTAGCTCTTGAAGTTTTGGGTTCTTATTTGTCTGAAAGAAACATGGTAGAATGGAAAAGTGCATTTGATAAGTTACAACAAATTCGTCATGAGAAAATTCAGGAAAAACCTAGGAAAAGTTTTGATGTACTAGATGATAACATAAAGGATATCCTCCTTGATGTTGCATTCTTTTTCATTGGAATGGACAGAGGCCATGTCATTACTATATTGAATGGTTGTTGTTTCTTCGCAGAAATTGGAATTAGTGAATTGATTAGTAGATGTTTACTGAGAATCAGTGCAAACAATGGGTTGATGATGCATGATCTACTTAGGGATATGGCAAGGGAGATTATTCATGAAAAATATCCCAAGGAGCCTGAAAAGCATAGTAGATTGTGGTTTCATAAAGATATATGCTATGTACTTGAAAAAAACAAGGTAAGAGTTGAATCCTAGTTCTTTCTAGTGAGTTCATAAGTTTTAGGCTTGGAATGCTAATTTCGGTTAGTTTATAGTCTTTCTTCCTTTTAATTTTCCATTTTGTTTTTAAATATTACTATTTTAGGGAACAGAAGTAGTCAAAGGTGTGATCCTGATCCCACCCATGTTAAAGAAGATACAATGGAGTAATAAAGCATTTGCTAGGATGCCTAAGTTAAGACTACTTCGAATAGATCATGTGCACCTTTGTGGAAATTTTGAACATCTATTTGAAGAGTTAAGGTGGCTCTATTGGCATAACTGCCCATTGGAGTATTTACCATCCAATTTTCATCCAGAGAAACTTCTTGTTTTAGACATGCAATTCAGCATATTTAAAACACTTCGGATAGATGGCAAGGTATGACATTCTTAGCAAATTCATTGTTGTTTGGGATTTGGATAAATTATGTAGTAGATCATGATGGAAAAAAAAAATTATATAATTTTGTATATTTTTCTTGGTTTAACAGCACTTCAAGAGTTTGAAAATTCTAAATCTCAATAATTCCAAATGCCTAACAAAAAGCCCATCTTCTGTGCACTACCAATGCTCGAGGAATTACTACTTGAAAGTTGTACAGGTTTAATGGAGCTCCATGAATCAATTGGGCTTGATAAACTTGGTCACTTGAATTTGAAAGATTGCATGAACCTCAGGTATCTTCCAAGCATTATCTGCAAGTTAAAGTCTGTTAAACATCTAAATCTCACTGGTTGTGCAAAACTAGAGGAGTTTCCAGAGCACTTGGGGCATATGAAAAGCTTAACAGAGCTTCTTGCAAATGGAACATCCATTAAACAACTACCTTTCTCTATTGGACTACTCAAGAATCTTAGGAGCTTATCCTTGAAGGGAAATAATAGGCAATTCACAACTAAATCCTGGTTTTCTCTCGTTTCATCTTGGGTTTTACCGAGAAAAAATCCAGACTCCATAAGATTGTTACCATCCTCTGTTTCAAGTTTGTGTTCCTTAACAAAGCTAGTTCTCAGTGATCGCAATCTGTCTGACGGAAATTTTCCAGCTAATATTTGGAGTTTATCCTCATTGCGAACCTTGGATTTAGGCGGAAACAATTTTCGTAGCCTACTATATGGCTTCAGTCATCTATCCAATCTAGAAGAACTTAAGTTGAATAACTGCAGAAGTCTTCAATCTATCTCAGATCTTCCTCCTAGGTTATTTATTATAAATGCTCATCAATGTCCATCACTTGAAAAAATATCTGATCTCTCAAAATTGAAGAGTCTAGTAATTCAGTTGAGTAACTCCCGATTTGGATTTTTACATATTTTCTCAAATCGTAAAAAAAGTGGAATAGAAAATCCTCACTGTTTTCAAGGTGCACGAATCATTGCCTTGGACAGGCACAGGCTCAACAATTTACAAAATCCCCCTCAGGTCTCTTTCTCTCTCTCTCTCTCTCTCTCTCTCTCTGGCGCAAAAATTTAGCAAAAAAAAATCTCTCTGAAAATTAAGTGATGTGTGAAACCAAATTTATTTTAAATGTGACCTACATAATACCAAAGGAGGGGGATTTCATCCTGTCCCAAATTATATGGATCGGAGGATACTGTTTAGGTTTGTGAAATCAACCATGGGATCCACCATGAGTTCCATTTTGATGATTCAAATATTTCATTTTATTGGGCATTTCGTGTATCTGTGTATTTAATTTACAAAAAAAAATTAGATCGATCCGATAATTATAATATATTCAATTTATCAAATTTGTCACAAAAAAAAAAGAAGAAGAGAGAGACGATAGTTGTGTTTTTAAAAATAAACAATATATTTTTTTGGTGACAAATGTAGTAAATTAAATAGGTTATGATTAAAGACTATATTTTTGTGGGAATGAAATAGATGAAGTGTCCGACAAAATGAATAGTTCAAATTATAGAACAGAACCTATGGTCGGTTTCATGGACCTAAACAACACCAGTGAACTAGAGAGGTTACTGAATTTTTCATTCATTTTTTACTTGAATGAAGTGGCAGTAACAATTTTAAAAATACGATGATCCACTAGCTTTTTCATTGTTTTTATTACCAGCTACATCATAATATATTAGATGATTATATATCACATGTTTATATCATCTTTTTATATCACCTACTTGGAAAGATGTCATTTGTTTGCATTAATTTGTTAATAATCTTCTTCAAATAAGAGAATTAATCATAAGAATCTATATAGACAGTGACACAAAATAATGATAAATAATCAGTCATATATAGCATTTCTCTATGACAGTGTGTTATTTATTTTCATTAATTTCTTAATAATTATTTATAAACAAATGAGCCAATTATAAATATTCGTGTTAATAAAAATACAAAATAATGATAAGAACAAATGTGACATATATAACATTTCTTTTTTCAAATATAAATAACTTTGATGAGCCTTTTAATTTTAAATGATAAAATTAAAATTTGCCACTGTTAATTTGATGCAAAAAAAATTTCAAACAAGATTATGGGGATATAGAATAAACAACACGACATAATCTTAATCATACATGTCATATAAAAAGAGTGGGACTTATCATAAAAGATACAATTTCACTCTCAAATTATTCTACCTATATTTTATGATGTTGATTTTGTATTCGCAAATTTATTTTAGTTTTTTTTTTCCCGTCTAGCACTCAACTAATTAGAAATTCATATGACAACATCTTTGTGACAACTACTTCCCCATCGGTGAGAATTTTTGTCCCAGTAATGACTTGAGCCATTGGTTCCTCCAGATAACAAGGTCTTCAATATCATTAGAAGTGCCAGTAGTGCGAGGGGAAGACGATTACGTTGCAGGGTTAATTTTGGAAGTTGTTTATTATAGAGTTGGGGATGAAGAAAGCTACTCCATGGAATTAGATGATTATCCATACGTCATTATTACTAATAAAATTAATGTAATTGATTTTACTTATACCCCAACCTTCTTTGCCATCCTTGAGAGTAGTGGAGATTATGTTTGACAAAGTCGTATAGGAGTTGAAGAATATTTTAGGTGTAGAATTAAAGGTGGTGAGCAATTCGAGATTTCTATCATTATGCTGTCACCTTTTAGAGTGAAGCAGTGTGCGATGGATCTGATTGTCTGTCACAAATAAGGCAACATCACCACCTACTATGGATTGACTAGTTTACTGGAGCCCTCCTACAACAGACCATGAGGGATAACCAGTAGGGTTATTAGTTAAGTACGTTAAAATGTGACCTAGGTTAAAAGTCACAATTTGATTTTTAATTAAGTTTCCAAATTAATAGGGCCATCTCACATTACAAATACATTTCAAATGGATTTTTCGTTTACCATTCTAATGGATCCCATAGCGAGCCTAAGAATGACATTTTATTCTATTTCATCCCATTCTAATTAATCATTATTCCCTATGAAATCGATCCAGCACTTAATCACCTTGTTTTGTTTTGTTTGATTAATTTTTTAGAAATTGAGTTTTTTATATTTCTTATTTTTTAATGATTTTAAAAAATATTTTTAAGTAATTTTTTAGTTTCTAGATGTACATAACTTAGATACACCTAAAAAATAAAATATTTATGAAAAAAATATTTTAAAAATTCAATAAATACATAAGAATATAAAAATATATTGAATTATTATTATTATTATTTTGTATTTGATGATTTTTTCAAAGTTTTTTTTATAAATATTATAATTTTTAAGTGTATCTAAAAAATTAAAAAAAAAATTAAATATTAAAATTTTTAACTAAAAATAAAAAAAATATACGGAAAATAAAAATTTCAATTTTCTAAAAGTGAGTTCAATTTTCTAAAACCCAAACATGGTGATTCTGATAGGTACTTTGGCCTATTTTGAGAATTTAACTATTTTAGTTGGTTTTTTGACTTTTTGATTATTTTACGAGATAGAAGAAAAATTTGTTTGGGATAATTTGTGAATTTTTTTATAGTTAAGTAGATGATTATAAGAGAAAAAAAATAATTGATTAATATATAGGATGTAATATTTTATCTTATTAACTATTTTAATTTTTTTTTATCTTTATTGTGTAGGTTACTTTAGGGGAATTCTATTTACAACCAAAAAAAAATTAAGTGAGCCCAATTTTTAGTACACCCTATTAAATTATTCAGGGTTATAATTTATTCTCAGTACACCTTTTTTTTTTTTTTTTCTCCCCAAATTACTCTTTTGAAGTACACCCAAATAAAATAAATTATAAAATTCAAATTAGTTTTGAAAAACTTTTTTTTTTGAGCTTAGGATTAGTGACTTGTTTTGTTATTTATCTAATCAACAATGATAGGTAGCTCAAAATTTTATGGCTCAAATGGCACAAATCACTCAAAACGATGTCGTTTTGAGTATAAATGAGTGTAAAACGACGTCGTTTTGACAGATTTAAGTTATTTGAACCACAAAATTTTGAGCTACCAAATAATTTCCTTATCTAATACACGTTATTTTTTTTCAGATAACCAATGTAATGGATATTAGCTGAAATCATTCAAAAGTTTGATTTCTATATATATATATATATATACATATAAGTTCATTATATTTAACCTAGTTTGCATAATAATACACCAAAAGATTGCGATTTTACACTAATGGCTTGATTGGACTGTTAATCCACATTATTAGAACAAACAAAATTTATGATTTAGTAAAATAAGAAACACAAACACAAATTTAGGGTTGATATATATAAGTTGAAATAAGTGAAATTTGAAGTTTGAGTTTGATAAATGAAGATCATGTATATATATTGAGTGTGGGGAAATATTTTTTGAGTACCGACACATGGCAAGGTGACGCCGACGTGTCAGCCGAGGTGCCACATGTCTTGGTCATTTGCCGAGGTTATCTCGGTGTTGCCGAGGTTATCTCGGTGTTGCCGAGGCTACCTCCGAAGATATCGGAATCCGAGATGAGCAGGTAAAGGACAAGAGTCCTAGAATGAAGAAAGACTTCAAGATGGATAAGGATAGTATTCCTAGGGAGTCTATCCTTATCTCTTGTAGAGTCCAAAGTAAGAACTGAATGGGAGTCCATAGAAGTCAGGCTTCTAGTGGGACTAGGATTGAGTAAACTATAAAAGAGAGGCACCCCCATGGGTCTAAGGTACGCAATTTATACTTTGAACAGTGAATTTAGCAATTGATTATCTTTGAGATATACTGACTTGATCGTCGGAGTACCCCCGGGTGGAGGAACCACCGCCGGAATCTTCTCTTTCTGTTGCAAGTTAGCCAGGTGTCATCTATTCTGCCAGTTCTCTCCAGCTGATCACTAAGTTGGCAGTGTGATCGGAAATTTACTCACACAATTTGGCGCCGTCTGTGGGAAAGATAGGAGAATAGATGGCCAGCAACGGACAGAAGTAAAAGATTGGGGACGACACTCCTGCTGGGAGTGGGAGATCTATTGAATTGGATGTCACAGGAGATGAATACAACATAGAAAAAAGTGACCAGCATCACGGAGTGAAGGACGTCGGCTAGACTAGCGACGCACCAAAGAAACCAGATCGAACTGGCTATTACAACGAAGACGACCTCCAGGTATGGAAGGATAGATGCCTGCAGAGGGACGAAGAGATGAAGGAGATGGCAAATAAATTGGCAGACCTGCAGTCGGTTGTCAATTTCATGATGCAAAATAACGTCATGCAGCCGCCGTTCCCGCTGCAGGACACGCCGATTCCAGCAGCCAATGCCCAGAAAGGAGGGCAACGAACAATCCCCATAGCCCCTCAGCACAACGGGAGTGAAAGACACTCTCACCGACCCTCCAGGGAGGTCGGACGAAGGGAGCCAAGAAGAGAAGAATCACGAAGGACGCAACACACAAAGGAAGCAGACCCCAAGGGACATCGACATGTTCAGGGGCAGATGCTGTGCTTTGACACAACTCATGGAGAGGGGTCAAAGAGGACTCACCACGAGGCTGAAAGTAGTGCACCAAAAAGACTGAAAGTAGGAGATAGCTGAGCTCCTGGGAGGACAAAAGAGGACTTAAGAGATTACCTCAAAAGAAAGCAACAGAATGTCGAAGCCAAGGTAAATTCCCCAGATAAACCGAGGACACCATTCTCGGTGGAATTGGACAGGTTTGAGGCGCCGAAGAGATTCAGTATGCCGAGGTTTCAAATATATGACAGGAAGTCAGACCCCAACTTCCACGTCGGATTATATCTGAACTCAATGGCACTGTATAGTGGGAACGAGCCGTTGCTCTGCAAAGTGTTCCCCTCATCTTTCAGGGAGATTGCATCAGACTGGTTCCACAAACTACCGAAAGGAAGCATGAAGACATGGGAAGGCCTGGCCGAGATATTCGTGGCCAGGTTCGTGACAAACAAGCTGCAGCCATTGAGGTTGGATGCACTGATGGCTTTGAAGTTCAGTAAGGATGAAGGCCTTAGGGCCTATGCAAAAAGGTACTACGAGGTATTCAACCGAATACCAGAATGTAATCAAGAAGTGGCGGTCGTGTCATTCAAGAACGGCCTGAAAGACAACTGTCCACTACGGAAGTCTTTGGCAAAAACTTTGCCAAAAAGCATGGAAGAGCTCATGGCGAGAATCGAGAAGTATGCCAGAGCCGAGGAAGATACATCGGGGACTAAGGAGGTAAAGCAAGAGAAAGGAAACGGCTCGCCGAAGCGAGGCCGAGGTAACAACGGATCGAACAAACATGAAACAGAACTGAGGGCTACATAGGCGGTGACGACTGTGTTCCGGGCCCCAATTAACAAAGTCCTAGAACAAATTCGGAACCAACCTATTTTAGGGCACCAGCAAGGGCACCAGGGGAATTCATGGGGAGAAACGTCGGCAGGCGCTGTGCCTACCACAATGAAGAGGGGCACATAACCCAGGGTGGCAGAGCCCTGAAAGCACACTTAGAAGACTTGGTAAGGCAAGGCCATCTGAGAGATCTGGTCGATGAGGCCAGAACAAGAGAAGAATAGGCAAGATTGCCTCAAGCACCAGCAACTCCGCCTCCCCCAGCACAGCAATCTCAGGCAGGAGGACCTCAGGTAGTCAATGTGATTCACTTAAAGGTCAACGAGAACAAAATCAGAGGAGAGACCCAGAAGGTAAAACACCTACAGCGTGTCTATCAAGTCGGGGAGAAAAGACATCTGGCAGAAGGATGCTAGGAACCAATGATAACCTTTACTGAAGCCAACCTAGAGATGGTCCAGCATCCGCATAAAGATGCCTTGGTAGTATCCCTCCAGGTTGGGGAGTGCCAAGTGAAACGCATCCTGATTGACCAAGGCAGCTCTTGTGACATCATGTACGTCCGATGTTACAAAGAGCTCGGCCTTCACCCAGACGACATGGAACAATCCAATGGCCCAATGGTTGGGTTCAATGGAACGCCGACATGGCCACTGGGAGCAGTAAACTTGGAGGTGCAGGCTGGCACCAGGAAGATCAAGACAGAATTCACCATTATTGACACACCCTCCCCTTACAACATCATCTTGGGAAGGCCATGGTTGCATGCAATGGGGGCAGTTCCCTCAACATTGTATCAACTATTGCGATTCCCAACAAAACATGGGATAGAGGAAGTCAGGGGCGATCAGTTGCAGGCGAAGAATTGCTCTATGGCAGTAATGAAATCAACCTGCAGCATACAAGAGCCAAAAAAGGCAGAAATTGAAAATGAGGATGTAGAAATCCTAGAAGACATCGGCAAGAAGCCAGCCGAGAAGAGCGAAGAGGTGCTGAAGAAAATCTTCGTCTAGGATGGGGATGAAGAATGCTTCTTTCTTCTCGGCTCGGGCTTAGCCGAAGAAGAGGAAAAAGAGTTTGAGGCTTTTCTGCGAGCAAATATTGAGGTGTTTGCTTGGACACCTTATGAAATGCCTAGCATCGACCCCGAGGTCACTTGCCACAAACTGAATGTTGACAGGTTGGCCA
Source organism: Camellia lanceoleosa (assembly GCA_025200525.1). Lineage (NCBI taxonomy): Eukaryota > Viridiplantae > Streptophyta > Magnoliopsida > Ericales > Theaceae > Camellia > Camellia lanceoleosa. The sequence goes on along the minus strand of CM045766.1, from coordinate 161,983,555 downwards.
AACCTGTAATTCAACGAGCCAGAAAACCAACATTGACGCACGTCGAAGCGGTAGAAGAAGAAGTAGACAGACTTCTGGAGGCTAGGGCCATCAAAGAAGTTCACTACCCGACATGGCTGTCCAATACAGTGGTGGTAAAGAAGAAGAACAGTAAATGGAGGGTCTGTGTAGACTTTACCAGTTTAAACAAGGCCTGTCCCAAAGACAACTTTCCTCTATCCAAGATTGACCAGCTAGTGGATGCTACTTCAGGGCATGAAAGGATGAGCTTCCTGGATGCCTACAGGGGGTATCATCAGATAGCTATGGACCCAGTAGATGAAGAGAAGACTGCATTTATCACTCCCAAAGGGCTATACTGCTACAGAGTGATGCCCTTTGGGTTGAAAAATGCAGGAGCCACCTACCAAAGATTGGTAACCAAGATGTTCAAGCACCTGATTGACCGAACAGTAGAAGTCTACATTGACGACATGGTCGTTAAGTCCAAGGAGCCTGAGGGTCATCTCACCGATCTAAAAGCAGTCTTTGAAATCCTTAAAACATATCGGCTCCGACTCAATGCATCGAAGTGTGCATTTGGAGTTGGATTTGGTAAGTTTCTAGGATACCTGGTGACCAGGAGGGGTATTGAGGCCAGCCCAGATCAGATCAAGGCCATCCTAGAGCTGAAGAGCCCGACGCCTAACAAAGTTTATAAGCAGAAGCTCAGACAAGTGCAAACCTTTCTTCAAATTAGTGAAGAAAGCCACAGACTTTCTCTGGACAGAGGAGTGCGAAGAAGCATTAGCCGATCTGAAGAAGTACCTGACCACACCGCCAGTACTTTCAAATCCAGAATCTGAGAAGGAGCTGTTCCTGTACTTAGCGGTTTCAGAACATGCGATTAGTGCAGTACTAATCCGAGAAGAAAAATGGGAGCAAAAGGCTGTTTACTACGTAAGCAAAACCCTAGCTGACGCAGAAACAAAGTATTTACCCTTAGAGAAATTGGCACTGGCTCTAGTAATGGCTTCAAAGAAGTTGAACCATTACTTCCAGGCCCATAAAATTGTGGTACTGACAGAGCATCCATTGAAGTCCCTATTGCAGCAGGGAGACTTAACAGGACGAATAGCCAGATGGGCAGTCGCCCTAGGCCAGTATGATCTGAAGTACAGGCCTAGAACTGCAATCAAAGGCCAGGTTTTGGCTGACTTCATGGCCAAGTTTACACCAGAGTCCATTCAACATCGGGCTCCATTGAGCCAAGATAGACAATGTCCAAACAAGCAAGCAGAAGCCCAGCCAAAGGCTAAAGAACAAAGGAAAGAAGAGAAACCCAGACCCTGCAGCATTTACATCGACGATTCCTTTCAACAGTTCGTTGATGGGAGTTCAAACCATCAAGGAGTGGGGGCAGGAGTAGTACTGATATCTCCAGATGGAGAAATATTAGAACAGTCCATTCGATTGGGGTTCAAGGCCTCAAACAATGAGGCAGAATATGAAGCATTAATTGCAGGACTGAAGCTAGCAGCAGTAGTACAAGCAGATGAGGTAATAGTCTTTTGTGATTCACAATTAATAGTTAACCAGACAACGGGCGAGTTTGCAGCCTGAGATGAAAGAATGTCGGCCTACGCAAAGGAGGTCATCAGGCTGGCAGCCTTATTCTAGAACTGCAGACTGCTTCAAGTCAGTCGAGATGATAACAACCACACCGATGCATTGGCCAACCTAGCTAGTGCAATACAACCAGGAAAAGCAAGGACAATAATGATTGAATACTTGTCGGGCCCGAGCATTGAACCAGTTATCACAGAACGTGAAGCAATGTGCGTAGACATGGGACCAAGCCGGATGGACGCAATTGTTGCATTCCTGAAAGAAGGAAAGCTACCAGAAGACCAGAAGGAGGCACACAAGATCAGATTGAAGTTGGCAAGATTCAGTCTGACAGCAGAAGGACATCTCTACAGAAGGTCCTTCACTGGACCCTTCTTAAGGTGCGTACACCCTCTGCAGGTTGAAGATTTTTTATATGAAATTCATGAAGGAATTTGTGGAAGTCACATCAAGGCGAGATCACTAGCTCACAGGCCATTACCAGGTATTGGGCCCTACATACAAAAAGATGCAAAAGCCTACATGAAGAAGTGTGAACAATGCCAAAGGTTTGCACCTTTGATACACCACCATTCCGACCTAAATCCTCAGATTCACCCTGGCCATTTGCCCAATGGGGAATGGATCTCGTTGCGCAATTGCCCCAAGCAACTGGGCAAAGGAAGTACTTGCTGGTAGCAACAGATTACTTCACAAAGTGGATAGAAGCAGAACCTCTTGCCAAGATCCGAGATGTGGATGTCAAGAACTTTATATGGAGAAATATCATCACCAGATTCGGGATTCCAAGAGCAATTGTTGCAGACAATGAGACTCAATTTGACAGTAAGCTGATCAAAAACTTCTGTGCAAAGTTCAAGATCAAAAACTACTTTTCAACCCCAAGTTTTTCACAAAGCAATAGACAAGCAAAAGCATCCAACAAAGTAATTCTGGATGGGATAAAGAAGAGGCTGCAGGCAGCAAAAGGGAAGTGGGTAGACGAATTGCCCAATGCACTCTGGGCGTATCGGACAATGCCGAGAAGATCAACAGGGGAATCCCCTTTTGCCATGGCTTATGGCACAGAAGCAGTCATTCCATTGGAGGTCGGCATCCCAGGGATTAGAACCCAGGGACTTAAGAACGGGACTAATGATGTACTCTTAGCCCGAGATCTGGATCTTCTAGAAGAAAGAAGAGAAAAAGCTGCAATACAGCTTGCAGCATACCAGCAACAGCTTGCTAGAGCTTATAACAAGAAGGTTAATCCAAGAGAATTTCAAATCGACGACCTAGTCCTGAGAAAAGTCGCCGGCAACAAGAAGGATCCCAGGGAAGGCAAGCTTGGCCCAAACTGGGAAGGACCCTATAGAATCACTTCGGTATTGGGCAATGGGGCATATCGGCTTGAAGATAATGAGGGCAACGCATTGCCAAGACCCTGGAACACTTGTAATTTGAAATTTTTTAATCATTAGATGTTGCTTGATTTTCTGCCGATGTCATCAATAAAATCTTAGCAGAATTCTAACTTGTGAAACTATGCATAATAATGTTTTTGAATAATGAGAACCCAAGTGAAACTCAAGTTTACATTGGGGGCAGAGAGAAGACAAAAACACTTAAAGGCTTAACGCTTGTTGAAATTTGAAGCAATTTACAAGTTAAAGTTAAATGGAAGTAATACTTAACACTTGTTGAAATTTGTAGCAATTTACAAGTTGAAGTTAAGCTGAGATAATTGTTTATCTTCACTTGTTGAAATTTGTAGCAATTTACAAGTTGAAGTTAAAACGAAATTATTGTTTAACACTTGTTGAAATTTGTAGCAATTTACAAGTTAAAGTTAAACTGAAGTGATGCTTAACACTTGTTGAAATTTGTAACAATTTACAAGTTGAAGTTAAGTTGAGATAATTGTTTATCTTCACTTGTTGAAATTTGTAGCAATTTACAAGTTGAAGTTAAACCGAAATTATTGTTTAACACTTGTTGAAATTTGTAGCACTTTACAAGTTGAAGTTAAACTGAAGTAATGCTTAACACTTGTTGAAATTTGTAGCAATTTACAAGTTGAAGTTAAGCCGAGCTAATTGTTCACTTGTTGAAATTTGTAACAATTTACAAGATGAAGTTAAACCGAGATCATTGTTAACCGAGGTAACTCACCCCGAGAAGGTTGCACAAAGAAGGAAGAGTATATCAAAAGACTTGCAAAATATTCTAAGTATAGAATCATGCAGAAACAGTCAAGAGAAGACAAAGGTACAAGCATTCAAGAGAAGAAAAGTTGAATTAGATATTCAAAGAACAAAGAGGCACATCGGCCATTTGCAGAGCTTACGTTGTCTGAAAAACAAAAAGTACAAAAGTACAAAGGACAAAAGAAGAAAAACATGAAAATTAAGGTTCCTCAACACTAGCAGTAACTTGGGGTACGACCTCAGAAGGCTGTTGAGAAGCCATCTCAGCCGCCTTTTCCGCCGCGAGCTCGGCATCGATTTCTGCCAGAGTTTCATCAATACTCTTCTCGGCTAGAGGAACATTGGACGATACCTGCTTAAGGGCAGCTTCCTTGGGAACCTCCTCAACCTCCTCATCTTGAGTCAAGTCAAGCACTTGCTCATTTTGAGGAGGGGACTTGGCCCCAGTAGCCTCCTTGGATTTCCTCACCAAGGCCTCATCATCATCTTGATCCTCAGATTCAGAATCATCATCAGATTGGGCTGGAGGTGGAGGCGGAGGGAATAGAAGAGGAATGGTGTCGGCACTCCGAAGAGGCGAGTCCTTGGGGACATTGAGCTTTTTGATAAAAGACATCCAACCAAGGGAGAAACCCCTGTTGCATGCCTGCTTCACTTGTTGCTCAGAGGCCTCTGTGACATCGGCCATGCCCTGAGCATATGCCTTCTCATCAACATCCTTGATCTCGACCACTTTGGTGGCCAGAGCATCCTGAAGTTCCTTCTGAGCCTGGGCCACTTTTTCATCGGCCTCCTTCAGTTGAGCTTGAAGGACTTTATTTATCGCCTCAGCAGCGCCGACCTTTCTTCGGCGGCATCATTCTCTTTAATGACAATCTCGGCCTGATCCTCTAGCATCTTCATCTTTGATTGCAGGCTCTTATTGGATTTCTAAAGTGTGGTGACTTCCCTCTTCTTCTCGGCTAACTTCTCACGGTTCTGAAAAGATTGCATCGAGAAAGAGTGGGCATGCTGGATGGCCTGAAAGAAAACAGAAGTATTAGAAAAATATTCTAAGTGTGAAATAAAGAGAAAGAAAGAAAAAGCACCAGACAAAAACACTTACATGAACAGAGTGTTGCAGCATCAAAGCATAGTTTTCATATTCACTAAACCCGGCGTTTTGCTCCAGATCACCTGGAAGAAGCAATGCAGTGCTGAGGGCAACGCCAACATTGATATCATCGGCGCTGTCACTAGCCATGACAGGCTTATCTTCTAGGGTAATCTCGGGAGCCCATGGGGCATCAGGTTTTTTAGACCCCGAGGTCGTTCCGGAGGATGACCTCGGCCTTTTTGACTTGGTGGAGTTGGAGGGAAGGGTTTCAGCGGACCTCTTCATAGGGACAGAGGTAGTCTTTTCACTTGGAGCAAGCTGGGAAATTGGCAAAGTGTTTTCAGTCTCAACCTGAGTCACTTTGGCCTTTGGTTGAGCCTTCTTAACTCTTTTTGGCTTGGGTGGAAGCTACGTTTGAGTTGGTAAAGCATCAACATCGGTTGGGATACTGGCTAAGAGATCTTTGGCCACAGGTTTTGCGTGACCCATCTCGGCTGCAAGAACAAGATGTCGGCGACGTTTACGTTGAGATGATGGGATTAGATATTGAGCCGAAGTAAACAGTTGTTCTGCTGGATCGGATGTTGATCCTTGATCTGTCCGAAATGTTGATACGGCTTGTGGAGTTATGGCAGAGGGAAGAGATAAGCTCTTCTTTTTTCTCTTGAAAATGTCAGGAAGAGTAGATTTGTATGTCGGAATGAAGTTGAGAAGCAGAGGTGCCTTCTGTTTTTGGACTGGCAAGTCCAAGAGTTTCTTCAAATCCTTGCTGAGAATGAAGGATTGGCGAAAGTTCTTTGGTGGTTGACGGAGAGCTGCAAGGGAAAACAGACATTAGAAACAGGAAAAGTATTAAAGACTTGAAAAAGGAACAAACAAGTATTAACACTGGGCTCTTACCATTGCCCTCTAAAATTGATCGGAGAAGAGGGAAGAGATGGAGATCCTCATCTGGAGCAAACTCCCAATTTCCTAAGGTAATGAAGTAATCGTCTCCAGCCCCCTTGTAGGAGTCTGGGAGGTCGGCTACGATTTTGAACTCTGTGAATCTCGGCTTAAGATAGTAAATGTAGCCTTTTTCTTTCAAGTTAAGGCTGCACATGGTATAGCAGTATTGAACGTCGGCTAAAGTGATCCTAACGTTTTCCTGTTTAGCTAAGGCTATGATACCGTTGATCACTCGATAGGAATTGATAGCAAGTTGCATGGGGTTCAACTTATAATAATGGAGAATCTCGCGAAACAGGGTGTTGAGTGGAAACTGAAGTCCACACTCAATAAAGGCAACTATAGGGAAGGGCATGGAGTCGTCAGTAGGCATGATGGAGTCATCATCCCCAGCCAACCTCAGATGGACGTCGGCTGGGATTTCAAACTCCTGTCTAAAGAATTCTAGTTTGGTTGGGATATTTACCCTATGCCTCCACATACCCATAACGTCGGCTTAAATTAAAAGGATTGGGTTTTAGGAGAGAGATGATCTAAAAAAGGTTTTGTGAACCTCGGCTAAGACCTAGGTGTATATTGATGCAAGAGTTTGTGAAGATTGTTTTAGTTTTGACAGGTTCTACAGTCAAATTCCAAACCTAAAATCTATGAAGACGAAGATTGAAGGCACAAATCTAGAAAACAGAAAAGCAAGAATGAAGTTTCAGAATCAAGAACAGAGGTGGGGCTATCAAAAGCACAGAAAATACAAGGAGTATATGGTCAAGAACAGTGACAAAAGCGCAAGAAAGTGGTGAAACAGTGCGTGTGTTCAAGATTTGGGCAAAAGCAGAATCATGGAATAAATACATTCAGATATATGATTCGCAAGATAAATGTTTGAACAAAGCAGTAATAACAACAAGTAATGAGGAATGTCAAAGTAATTGAAAACGAAAGGAACAGTTGCTTACCAGAAAAAATAGAGCCGGTATGAAAATTGCCGAAGTCAGATGACAGTTACAGATGTAGCAAAATGACGAAAGCTTCACAGGAAGGGAGAAAAGAAGGCAGTTACAGAGCTTGATGACTGGAACAATGGCGTGTTCAAGAGCTAGAGAGAGAAAAGACGAAGAGAAATCGAATGCAAAAGTGAAAAAATGAGAAAGGGGGAAAGGTTTTGTCAAAAATTTGAAACGGCGGCAAAACGGAGCATTTAGTGTGCCTAGAACAACGCATATGTCAGACGGCGTGCACAGATGCAAGACGCCCTGCAAGCGCGTCAGAAACATGATCCAATGAGGATCAAACGCGTAAGTGAAACGGTTGAAAAGAGATGCTTGACAGCTCACACACATGAAGAAGTTCATAAGGGAGCTCTTAGAGTTCTTGATCTTTTAAAAGACATGTTGGCCTATGATGATGACGTCGACTAAGATACTTTAAGCCGACGTACTGGAAGGAAGTACCGATGTAGGTTCCATTACCTCAGAATGCCGAGGTAATAGAACCTAGGGGGGAGTTGTGGGGAAATATTTTTTGAGTACCGACACGTGGCAAGGTGACGCCGACGTGTCAGCCGAGGTGCCACGTGTCCTGGTCATTTGCCGAGGTTATCTCAGTGTTGCCGAGGTTACCTCCGAAGATATCGGAATCCGAGATAAACAGATAAAGGACAAGAGTCCTAGAATGAAGAAAGACTTCAAGATGGATAAGGATAGTATTCCTAGGGAGTCTATCCTTATCTCTTGTAGAGTCCAAAGTAAGCACTGAATGGGAGTCTATAGAAGTCAAGCTTCTAGTGGGACTATGATTGAGTAAACTATAAAAGAGAGGCACCCCCATGGGTCTAAGGTACGCAATTTTATGCTTTGAGCAGTGAATTTAGCACTTGATTATCTTTGAGATATACTGACTTGATCGTCGGAGTACCCCCGGGTGGAAGAACCACCGCCGGAATCTTCTCTTTCTGTTGCAGGTTAGCCAGGTGTCATCTATTCTGCCAGTTCTCTCCAGCTGATCACTGAGTTGGCAGTGTGATCGGAAAATTACTCACACATTGAGATATACATATATATAATCAAATATTCATTGAAAGCTATAGGTTTTTTAAGTGGAAGTAATAATATAATAAAAAATAATGTTGTTGATAATAATGGTGTGTTTTGTGGAGTGGATTAAAGTTTTGGAGTAAAAAAGAAGAAAAAAAGAAAATAATTGAAATTTAGAGAAGAAGATGAAGAGATTTGACTAAGAAGACCTATGATTGATTAAGGTGTATCGTGAAAAAAAATATATTTTATTTTAATATTTAATATGTAATATCTTTATTAATAAATTCATATTAGGTATAATAGGAATTAAAAATTTAAATTAAATGCATTGAAATAATTTTTGAGTTCAAATAAAACAGCCCGTAACTTTAGCAACCCTGTCCGACTATAAGTTGTTTTATATTTGGGTCGAAATTAATTCCTTATTTCAGGTTGTCCTGTTTATGATTTTAAGCCCAAGTGACCCATACGAGCCTCAAATAGGCCATAGGCCTGCCATTTTTAGAGTATAGCTGTTTGTTATTATTGTCAAGAAAAGTTATGGTGTGCATTTTATCATAAAATGTATAATTTTATTGTAAAATTTTATAATATCAATTACAAATGCGTAATCTCGATATAAATTAACGTAACAAAAAATATCGTAATTAAGTCATAAATTTTTGTAACATCAAGGACAAAATTTTCGATATTTTATTATGCCAATTAGTGATGAGTTTACGTATTTTATGATTGATGTTATGAAATTTTGTGATAAAATTACATTTTTATGATAAGGTGCATATGGTATGCACCCCATAGGATTTCCCTTCTTGTCATAGTATCCATTTAGTTTGGAAATTATTTGAGACCCTTATGTTGTGTTTGGTTGGAGGATTTGGGGAGGGATTTGGAAAGGAAAAGGGAAAAGGTGTGTGAAACTATGTGAAATATAGGCATGATTTATTCACATTTCACCTACCTTTTCCATTTCCCTTTCCAAATCCCTCCCCAAATCCTCCAACCAAACACAGCATTAATAAACTTCCACAATTTCACCCCATGTATGTGTCAACTTTTGATTTGTCACATATTTAATTATTGGGATTTTTGGTAAAACCCCCCCTTTTTGGGCTTTTTTCTACGATAAAGGACAACTTAATTAATTTAGTTTCAAAAAGTCCTTGAGAAAGAGAAGAGTAGCTCACGAAGGACATACCATAATTTTTTCTTTTTTCTTTTTTATGGACAATATTGCCCTTTAATGTATATATATATATCATATATTTGAAAATCTGATCCATATATACACCATCTCATATATGTGAAAATCTAATCAGTGAAGATCTCGCAAAAACTCGATCTCGAAATTTGAAGATCTCACCATCGACAATCTCGCCATCAGTCAACAATAAACGATTTGCCTCCGATGATCTCACCAAATTTGCTTCGATCATGTGTTCTTTGGCAATCTCGAAATCTGTATCAAAAAGAGGTTTATATTTCAAATCTGTACAAATCTGTATCAGATTTTGAGAGTTTCATCAAGATTGAGAGTGTTAATCCAATTTTAGAGTTTTGCTTCGATCATGCGTTTGATTATTATTTGAGTTTGATCAGGTATGTTGATTTGCTAGTTAATTTTTTTTTTTTTTTTGATTAGTCATTTTTGTTTGATAGAAAATGAGTAAAATTTTATTTTGGTACTATGTGCTCTGTTTTTGTTTAGGAGTAAAATTTTACTCTGATTCTATGTGCTTTGTTTTTTGTTTGAGATTAAAATTTTACTCTGATACTATGTGCTCTATTTTTGTTTAATAAAATAAGAATAAAATTTTATTATGATATGTGCTATGTTTTTATTTGAATGACAGTAAAATTTTACTCTGGTATTCTGCGCTTTTGTGATTTGTTTTTGGACTTGTACTGACAGTAAAATTTTACTTTGATTGATAGTAAATTTTTACTATAAATTGATTGCAGATTTGAAAAACTGTTCCAGCTCTTATGTTGTTATGCAAGTAGATCCAACATTACTAATGATGAAATGGATTTACTTCCTATGTTCTGTCGCCATGAAGAACGGACTTTTGTTGTCTTCTATATGGGTGAATGAAATTACTCATATAGGTCAAAAAATTGTTAGAGATGCAAAGGATTTCTGGATTGCTTTATGTAAATATGCCATTGAGATAGGATTTGAGTTTGTGTATGTAAAAAATGACAAGTGCTGGGTCACTACTGTGTGTTCAATTAAAGACATTTTTACTATATTATTGAATGATTGTCTATCCAAGTTTATGATTTGCTTTGTGGTTGAATTTGACATTTTAATATATATATTTTTTTTCATGTGGTTGGATTAGTTTCATGTAAAGGAACATATAATGAAATTTGTTAACATGAAGATTTTAAGTAAAATTCTAATCTTAAAAATAGTAAAGATTACTTTTCTTAACATAAAAGTAAACTTTTACTCCCATTCAGAGTACAATTTTACTATATTTTAGAGTAAAATTTACTTTGAATTAAAAGTAAAATTTTACTATGTTGGAGTTTGTTTAATAAGAGTGAAATTCTAGACTAAAAGATAGTAAAACATTAGTTTTCTTAACATAAAAGTAAAATTTTACTTTATTTCAAAGTAAAATTTTACTGTATTTCAAAGTAAGATTTTCTTTGAATTGAAAGTAAAATTTTACTCTATTGCAGAGTAAAATTTTACTTTAAAGTATATGAGTCCTATAGGAAAACATTTCCAAACTGCACCAAAATTTATAACAATACACAAAGTCCTTGCTGCTCATAATGCAATCTTTGTGCAAAAATAATATAGCACCACAACTACATATATTATCAAGAGACACAAAATATAAATTGTATCATTGTATTCTATCTATAACAATGTTCCATCCTAATCCATAACAAGTATAACATGTATCATTATTACTCTTTTAGTATTATTTCACCTACAATTACTCTTTCAGCATATTTTCATTTACAAAAAAACAAAATTACATTCATCATTCACATCAGATACAAAAAAAGTAGTTCTCAAAAGTCCTCCACATCATCATCCTTGAGGTCTTATTACTTGGCTATTTTTCTTGAGGTTGAACTATTCCTCACCCCATGCTTTTGAAGAATCATTCAAAAATTAATGCACTATCGATGCTTGGAAATTGTTAATTTCATCCTCTTCGATAGACTTTGCAATAGGCTCATTTCTCATGATCTGGCGCATGATATAACATACAATAATTCCACAATCAACACTGCTCATAGAAATCAAAATCTTGTTAGATTTACTCAAATTTGAAAATTAACAAAATCATAAAGCTTACCATTTCTAACATATAAACAAAGAATATTCATGAGGCCAAAGAAAAAAAAAAGTAGGGAAAATGCACAAACATTGTGTAGACGTCCCTGAATGCCCCGGGAGGGTTAAGTCCCGTTCCGTTCATATTGGGGTCACTATAGTTCGGACTCGATTTGTGTCGGTTCTAAATCTGAACCAAAGAGTCCAAATCCGGCAAATCGTTTTGAAGAAAAATAGATTTTGAAAAGAAGTGCCAAACATGGACTGCTTTGCCAGATACAGAGTCGCCACCTAAATATTTTTAAAATGGGAAATTTAGGAAACCCTGACTCGGTGCCGAAGGCCACGTGTCCGTCATCACCAAAGTGGTCTTGGCTCGGGAGCTTGGGTATGATCGGGGAAGGTCAGCTATGAGCACCCCCTTTCGTCCGGTCCGAAGACCGGCCTCTACTAACCGTGATATCTTATTTTGAAAACATTATATGTTCTTATTCCGGTTATTAGCCTAGAATTACTATGTTATGCGCACAGCAAACAAGTATAGACTAGATCGCCTAATTTGGAAACAAACATTGCATATCCGTTCGTTTTGAAAATGCTTTAGAATTTGCTACTCGCAAGTAGGCTAAAACACGGATTTCAACGAATTTTTCCAACTCAAGCAATCCAACCTCCACCTACAGGCATTCAGGCAGTTTATCTCATATAAGCATTTAGCCACATGGTAAGCCTACTGTCATGTCAACATTCACACGCATGCGAGATGCTAAAGCATAAATACTTACATTGTACTCCATGCCAAAACAATAAACTAGTTAGCAAACATGCATGTCCTAGTTCATGTTAAAAAATGGCTAATGCAACACATGCAAAGATGCAATCTAGACAGGCTCGGCTATCCTAAGCATGGCATGTAGAATGCTACAAATAACACGTATTCAATTTGGAATTGAAATACAATGCAGTTTGTATGATGTGCCGAGCCCGGCGCATGCGAAACAGATGAATGAATGCAAACATGCTATCATACTGTTATGCTAATTTAAATGTGCCCTAATCTACCATCATAAGCAGGTAAATAAAAGGGAAGAAAGACGTGGGGTTGGAAGACATACACCCACTCACGCACACTTATTACAATTGCGCCCTCGCTCGGAGGGACCGAATAAATATTACAGTCCGAATAATAAATAAATTAATTATTACAAAATTTCTAATTATTTAACAAATAAATGCAAAAAGGAAAGGTGGCCACAAATACCACGGATGCGCGAATGATGCATGCTTGAGCCCGCCTTGCCCGGAAACCCGCACCATGTCACTATTGCCTCTGTTTTTACTGCCCTGCTTCTCTTAAAAATGCCAAAGTTCTGGAACTGGTTCCCTGCACGCTTTAGAACACCATCGGCTGAATAGAATATCCACCGGCCGTGTACAATATCCATCGGCTGGAGATAAGGCTATCGGCATTAAATAAATGGCCGGTCGGCATTGAATGTTGCCGGTCGGCAGAAACTTCCTGCAGAAGAGAGTTTTGACAACAACAGGGGACAAACAGTGCATGGCATGAAATTTCAAGCAAATGTGTGCATTGACACACTCCCTATCATGTGTTAGACTCAAGGGAGCATGGCCCTCGACCCTCGGGCCACTAATCACGCATTTCGATGCATGATGGCCAAAGAGTCAAGTATGCATTTCAATGTCAAATGCAATGCACACAAAACATACAAGGGACCCAACCTCAATCATGGTTGATCAAGAGGCGAGGCAATGCACAATAACGCACATGCGACCTAAGCATGCGAGTAAGCATGCAAACATGCAATGCAACTACAAAGCACACACAATGCTAACAACATAATATGCACAACGCATTGAAACATGGCATACACAATGCAAGATGGGCTTACACCAATACAAGTTGACCTTAGCCACACTCACATAGGAGGCCATCAGATGAAAACAAGATACCTCGAAGTGCGTGCCCGCGGGCACGCAAATCGAGAACGGACCCTCGTGCACTGAAATGCCACTCTAATGAGACATGGCAAAGACATGGAATATGATATGCAAACATGCAAAAATCAGTGGCAAAATGAGGGGCAAAACAGCCCCGAAATGAGGCGAAATAATACCCGATGCATGAAATGATCTCGAAACATGGATTTCAATGCATAAAATGGCCTACAGCCATACCATACATGCATAATTGATACATGACATGAAAAATCAGAAGCAAGGAAACCCCAAAACTCACATTTTTACAGTACAAAACATGGCCGAACAGCAATCACAAGTAGAGCTAAAATGGCATACAAAAATGGCTCCGCAAAGGAGGTCATGAAGCAAGTGGTAGATGCAAAGCCCAAAGGAAAAAATACCCTTCTACAACACTAAAGAGGGACTAAAAATATGAACATTTACAGTAGATGACAAGCCTCAAATCAGTATGAAAACATGCTCAAAATGCAATGCAAGAAATAGGCTAACAAGAGGCTATAACTTGAGGTATACAAAGCATTCACCAAAAAGCCAAAGACCTTTAATGAGATATGCCAAGAAGGTCAAAATATGGCCATTTTCAGTTCTGATGATGGCCTAAAAACAGAAGCAAGACAGGCCAACAAAGCATGCAAAAATGGGGGCCAAAGAGGGGTATAATGGTAAGCACAACATGGAGGCCCCCAACAGTGGTGGTCCCTTCTACAATGTTGTAGAGAGACTCAAAATAAGCCTACTCACAGTTCATGACACACTCCAAAACAATTTACATATAGGCCAAACAAATCATGCAAATTTACGGTAAATAGGAGGGATTATGAAGTAAGTGCAAGATAGGGGGCCCAAAAAGGGTTGAGCCCTTCTTCAATGTTGAAGAGGGGCTCAAAATAGGCCCACTTACAGTTTAAATTATGCTCGAAAACAGATCATACATAGGCTAGAAATTTCAGGCAAAATAATGGCATACAAGATGGTATTGAAGCAAGTACCAAATGGAGGGCTCAAACAGGGTTGAGCCCTTGAACAAACATGAAGAATGGCTCAAGAGAGGCCTAGTTTCAGTTAGGTTCGGAGCCCAAAACAGTAAACAAATAGGCCTAAGAGATGAGGCAAGAAAATGCTACAAAAGAGGGAAATGGCAACTTACCCTTGAAGACCACTTCTTTTCTACCTCTTGGCTTGAGGAATGTTGCTTTTAAGCCTCTGAAAAGCTCCCCTTGCTGCTGGAAATGGAGTGGTGGTGGTGGTGCTTGGTGGTGATGAAGAAATGGCCAAGGATTTGAGAGGTTTTGAACTTGGAAGTGTAGAGAGAGAGGGATGTTTTAGAGTGAGAAGCTTCCAAGATTTGCTTTTTTGTTCTAACCCTAAGCCATATGAGATATAAGGCCCTATATATGTCAAAATAAGAGCTTTTGGTCGAAATATCCCAATTTAAAATATCTGCCACAGTGTATTGATAAATATCTGTCAAAAGTCTGAGTTCTGGGCACTTTTGGCCGGCCGGCAATCTTTTGTGCCGGTCGGATAAATAGAGTGCCGATGGGTGGCTAATGAGGTCAAAAAGTGCCGGTGGAAGTCCAGATTGAAGCCCCGGAAGTTAGCTTTCCAATGGCGCAAACCTTGCATTAAAATTCCTCCTGTGGAAAAAGTTATGCCCTTTTTGGTGAAGCCGCGCAGATTCGATCCAACCGGACTGATCCCCTATTTCAACCAACCATATCTCCCCCACCCGGACTTGGATTTGAGAGATTCTTGAGTGCAAAATGAAGCCCCGGAAGTCTTCTTTCCAACGATGGTGGCCTCATAGATCAACTCCAAGTGTATAGACAGATGAGCTTGTTTTAGCGATGACCGCTCGTCTTTCTCCTATACGGATTCATGCTGAACTTCTCCCAAACTAGTTTTCTCCCCTCTTCTCCTCTTTTCTTCAACTTCAAACCCCTAAGTAAGGTGTTTTGAAATATTTTTCAAAGATTTCATCTCTCTTTCATTCATCTCCCCTTTGTCCTTGCTCGGTTTACCGAAAAGCGCAACATTTACCGAAATGCGAGCGTCGGAACATCGTGGGAATTTTATTTCAAAAATGTTTTGAAAGAGAGGGTTTTAAGGTATAAAAACCATCAAAAATAATTTTGGTCCACAATGGGGTATGAAGTTGAGATTTGCCTCTCTCCTTCAAGAAATCGAACACATGCAATCGCACACCTTTCTCCAACAAGTAAACCATCAGTAGTGCCCAAGTCTTAAGGGCGGTCAAAAATGGGGTGTCTACACATTGTAATGAAACAGTAAATTTTATTGTGAAAGTAAAATTTTACTCTATTTAGAAATAAAATATTACTCTCATTGAAAGTAAAATTTTACCCTGATTGATTAGCTGTTTTGTTTGTAACATAAGTCAATAAAGTAGCAAACAATCAGGCAAGCATCTACACTATCACTTACTTTCGAAATTAATGCAATTAAATCACATAAAAACAACAAGACAAGAAACAAGACAAGCAAAATCGAAATCAACCAAACACCAAATTGCATCAAAATCGACCGCGTCTAGGGCTTCAATTCAGGTCAAAAGCAACAAGAAAGGAAATGAATATCGAACAAACTCGCATTATAATCTATACATTGTAATAAAAAAAATATCTATTATTACCAACACAAAACAGAGATAAAATCCATTCATCTAAGATTTAAGCAAATTAAAACATCACAATGCCAAAAAAAGGCATACACAAAGCATAAGAGAACAAACTTTATCTTTCATTAATCAGAGTAAAATTTTACTGTTACGAAAATAGAGTACATACTAGATAAATGAATTATAGTCGAATTTTACTTTAGATCTATGAACAAACAAACAAAAAACTTGTCCTTTTACTGCCTTTTAAGGGACATATTCTAGATGAAACTCTGACGAGGCTAATATCTATTTGCCAATTCTTTCTCTCAACATTGGTCTAGATAACATATACTTAACCAAATCCGTGGTTGCAATTACCGAGACAGCATTAGGCAAAAGATAATATTTTAATTTCATTACTGCAAAGTACAATGCAAGGCTCAACTTTTCTATAGCTAAATATTTACATTCACAAGAATTTAAAAGCCTAATAAGGTAATAAACTACTTGCTCCTTGTCTTCTTCACTGTCATGGGCTAGGAAAGCTCCCGATGAATCCTCTACTGCAGCAATGTATAACTTCAAAGGCTTGTCACTCTTTGGTAGCATCAGCACTAGAGGCTTGGCCAAGTAAGCTTTAATTCATTTGAAAGCAGTTTGACGCTCTGCTATCCACACAAACTCCTCTTCATCTTTCAACTTTAATAAAGAAGAAAATACTTTAGTTTTCCCTGCAGTGTTAGAAATAAATCTTCGAAGAAAATTAACCTGACCAAGGAACTTTTGTACTTCTTTTTTACTTGATAGAGGCTTGGCCTCAATGATGGCTTTGGCTTTATTCTGATCAATCTGTATTCCCTTCTTGTGTACTACATGGCCCAAGAAGTTTCTAGCTGATACACCAAAAGCACATTTGAGAGGATTAAGTTTCAACTTGAACTTTCTCATTCTTTCGAAAGCTGCTTCCAAGTGAACCAAGTGTTCCTCCATAGATTGGGGTTTTACTACAATGTCATCAATGTAACACTCTAAATATCCTCCAATGAGATCATGAAAGATAGTGTTCATTGCCCTTTGATTCTTCAAACCAAATGGCATTTTAACTCATTCGAAGGTGCCAATGTTCCCAGGACATCTGAATGCTGTCTTATGAACATCCTCCTCTGTAATGCAGATTTGGTTGTAACCAGAATGTCCGTTCATCATAGAAAAAATTTTGTGCCCTGCTGAACTGTCCACCAATAAGTCTACTATGGGCATGGGTACTCATCTTTTGGAGTTGCTAAGTTCAGGTTTCTAAAATCGATACATACCCTCATTTTACCATTCTTTTTAACCACAGGCACAATATTGGACAACCATTCAACATATCTAGTTATTCTAATAAATCCTGCCTTAAGGAGCCTAAGAATTTCCTTCTTGACCTTCTGAACCACTTCAAGACTCATCCTTCTTGGCTTCTGCTTGTATGGCTTGAAATTAGACTTCAAAGAAAGCCTATGTTCTACTAATGATCTGTCTAATCCAAGTAGCTCATTATAAGGCCAAGTAAAGAAATCCTTATATTGTTTTAAGACAACCAATAATTGGCTTTTATCACAAGGACCTAACCAAGCACTTATATAAATGGGTTGTTGTGCAGAACCTCCTCCTAAATTGACTTCTTCCAAGGGGTCTTGTACTTGAGCACTCACTAATCATTCTCTTTTGATTTCTTCTGCCCTTGAAACAATTTCTTGGTTTTGTTCTGCTCCCACTTTCTTTGGTTTAACATCTTTACCTTCTTCCTCATAGACAAAGTCAATCCATAAGGCTTCTTTTTCGTGTATTTCTTGGACTTTTTTTTCGATGTCCAATGCATAGTATTTATTGAAGGTCAAAGACCAGACCTGTTGTTGCTCCTGCTTACAGCCAATTACCATGGCTTCTTTCTCTTGTTCTTGAACCTTCTGGACTATCGATTTTATGTCCAACATTGAAAGCTTAACTAAAGCCAAGGGTCTGGCTTCTTGGGTTTCATCTTCTTTGTAACGATCCGGAATTTTTTCCCTTCGCTCGAGCAGGGGAGTTGACGCTCGAGCGGACTTGAGAGGTTCCCAGCATTTTTGCAGACAGTCCAAAATTCTGAGAGTTGTGAATTCCCACTCGAGCATAGGAGTGGTCGCTCAAGCAGACGGCTTTGTTAGTCTGTGCGCGCTTGAGCGTGGAAAACGACGCTCGAGTGTGGAAAGTGAGATTGCCCTTGACATTTTTTTAGTGTATTTGGAACCTCCTTGTCTTATTTTGGGACATTGATCGAAGTGGTAACATGATGGTACAGCAGGAGTGAACCAAGAATTTAATTCGGATAATTTTTCCTACAAGCAGCCATCACTCTTTTGCCCTTTTCTTTTTCCACACTTTGAATTTGGGTGTGAGGCTAGAACCATTGGAAATCTTATTTCCGGGGTTTCAATTCGGACACAAGAACGACCTAGAACAAAGTTCGGATGAGAGAGTTATGCTCGTTTGAAGTTTTGGAATCTGTATTGGAAGCAAGTACGCTCGAGCGGGAAAAGCGACGCTCGAGTGGACTGCGCGAATTCAGCAAGTTTAAAGGCACTTTTCTAGATCATTCTTCACACTTCCATCCTTTCTCTTCATCTCTCTCACCCTTAGTCCGAAAACCCTAGAGATTTTGACCTAAATACCTTCCATTTGTCAAAGATTTGGCCAAGATCCCTTGCCAAAAGTGAAGAAGGCTTGAAGCTCAACATTTTCTACCGATTGGAATTCGGATTTGTGAAGGAATCTCATCAAAGCTTTGCTCTTTTGCTTGATTATTGAGGTAGGGGTCCTAGTTCTTCTTCAATACTTGCATTAATAGATAGATTTGTGGTATTTTGATTATATAAATGCAAAATCTACATTTTTGAGCATATAGTGTTATATCATGGAATTTGGGGGTTTAGGGTTTGAAGTGTTGGGGTTCAATTGTTGGGTTAAGATTATGGATTATGAATCTTAGGTGTATAATCAATGGGAAAATTGGAATAAAGAGTAGTGGTTTAAGAAATTTGAATTTTTCTTGAAAATCTTAATTTTTCTTGAAAACCCTAAGTTGATTTATGATGATAAATAATGATTTTGCCCAAATTGAAAGTAGAATCATGAAATTGAGAGGTTGAATATTATATATACAAGTTTAATTGGATTTTGGAAGTGTTTGAAAATTATGTTAAAAATTAGCGAATGAACCTTTGTTATGGGCATTGTAAATCATGTTATAATATGAAATGAAATTTGAGAGAAAAGATGTGTTAATGATATGGATGACATAAACTTGGTTATGCAATGTTGAAGTGGGATTCAAGAATTTATCTTGAATTATGTTGAATTGCAAATAGTGTTGTTGAATTAAGTTGTGTTGACTTATGTTGAATTAAGTTGTATTGAGTAATGTTGAATTGAATTGTGTTGAACTATGATGAATTGTGTTTGAATCAAGTTGAATTGTGTTGAGTTGAGTTGTGTTGGGTGTGTTGAGTTTGAGTTGAGTTGTGTTGGGTCGTGTTGAGTTTGGGTTGAGTTGTGTTGGGTGGTGTTGTGTTGGTACCCGCACGGGAAGTTGAAAAATGGTTTTTCGGTGCCCATGACCGTCCGTATAATAGCCGGTAAATGTGGGGGATGGTTTTAAAAATTGAAGAAAAAGATTTTTGGGGGCCCACGTCCCGCCGTATAGTAGCTGGCAAATGTGGGGGTGGTTTGAATTAAAGGTGCCCAATTGCCCTATCTAGGCTTATCGCTGGACAAATATGAGAAAATGTTTTTGGGTGTCCACACAGTCCCGTCGTATAGTAGCCGGCGAAAGTGAAAAATGATTTTTGGGTGTCCACACAGTCCTGCCATATTGTAGCCGGCAAAAGTGAAAAAATGGATGGTTTTCGAAAATGTTTTGGGTATCCATATCCCGCTGTATAGTAGCCGACAAATGTTAGGGATGGTTTTAAAAAGTTGAAAAATGGTTTTTGGAAAAAATATGGTTTTGGGAAGAAAATGACTTTTGAGAAAATGATTTTTGGGAGTTCACTTCCTGCCGTATAGTAGCCGGCGAAAGGTGGAAAGTGTTATGAATTGGGTGCCCGCTGTCCCGCCGTACTAAGTCGGCAAAAGGTGGATTGTGTTGATATGTGTTGAGAAGTGTGTTGAGTTGATGACGTTATTTGTGACTTGTGATGAATTTGTGAAATTGCAAATTGATGGGTAATTTGGTTTAAAGAGGAAATGTGCATAAACATTATTTGTAAAGAATGGAACTTAAAATTGGTGATGGTGAACTTAATGGGTTAGTTGTGGCAATAAAGACAAATTATGAGTGTTGTTCTGTAAATAAATTAGGGAACTTGAACTTGAATTTATGGAGTTCTAAATAAATATAATGAGTAGAAAGGAAGAATGAAAGACAAAGAGGAATATTAAAAATGGAAATTAAATGAGAAATATTTTAGGAATTGGTTAATAACTTTTAAATGACGTTGTTTCTTAAATATGTTTGTTTCTCAAGGATCTATGGTTTTCTAAAGTTAAGGGATGATTTTTAATGGCTGAAGGTTTTTCTTAAAAGTGTTTAAATAGTTTTTGAGAAAAAGGTACTTTACCTATGATATTTTGAAATTTTAAAATGTCACTCTACTATATGGTATCACCCTGCATGCATGATCATTTCTATCTGTGTATTAGTTATTGATTGAGAACTATGAGATTCCGACTGGGCATTCGTGCTCACCCCTTGTTGTTTTATCTTTTTATAGGAAGAAAATTTGGATTCATAGTTAAAGAGTTACGAAGTCCATAAGTCTGTTTGTGTAATCTCATTGTGGAAGTGAAGAAAGTAATTGTTGTATACTGATATTTGTATTTATATATTTGGAGCTTCTCAGTAGGAGATTGGCATGTATCATTGTTATCATTATAATGTTCATTGAGAGAGAGAGAACATGTATCATTGTATTTCTATTACTCAAGGGTAATGGATGTTTGTAAAAAAAAAAATGGACCTCATTAAAAGCTTTGGTAATGTTTCCGAGTAATTAAAATTTGGGGCGTGACATTCTTGCCTACAACCAGGCATCATTATCATATTTGATGAAAAATTCTTCATCAGCAGTCTCCTACACTAAGTGCTTCAGGTGTGCTACTTCCTTATCAACCGTCACTTCAGCTGAACCATCAGGTTTTCTCAATATACTGAGTGGTGTCATTCCTTCAGTATACAACTTGGCCTCTGCAAAATCAGCATAAGCAATAAAGGGTTGAGAGTCTGCATTGATCTCCTCTGTCTCTCCATTGCATAAGGCCATCATTATCTTTTGATGTAGAGAGGAATGCACACATTTGTTGGTGTAAATCCAATCCCTACCAAGTAAAGCATTATACTTGGCATTACTATCAATAACAAAGAATGCCATCATGCAATCTCTGGTTCCCATACTAAGGTTGATAGGCAAAATACCCTGAGCCATTTGCTTATCCCCAGCGAAGCCAGCAATGGTTATACTGGTTGGGATTAATCTAAGGTTTCTTTTTCCCAGTTTCTTTAAAGAGGACTTCGGAAGCAGGTTCACTGCTGCCCCATTATCCACAAATACCGTGTTCATTTGTATCCCATAGAAAAGGCCTTGATATACAAGGGCTTGATATGTTGTGTCATGTATGTTGTAGGATACTTAAAAGGATATGAGAGATTAATACTCACTTCCTCACTCTCATATTCAGTTTTCATTGATGTGGCCACTTTAGACTCATCTTGAACCATGTTAACCTGTGAATCTTCACTAAAAACTGGAATAGGGTCAATCTCCTGACCTTCTTGGTTTCTATCTTCTATCTGGAACTCCTGTGACAGTATATGCACCATATTTACTGACACTGGAGGAAATGAGCCAAACTGCACTGCTGGCTGCACTTGTTTCTTTTCCAGATTAACTTGTTCAGTTATTTCAAAAGCATCTTCCATGCTGCACTCTGGTACTTCATATTGGCAGTATATGCACCATCTTCCTTTGGGGTTTTGGCCCCATCATCAACCACATCACGTACCAGGGAGTTCATATCTAAAGGCTCCCCAACTTTGGGACGAGTTGCATTGGAAGAAGGCCAATCTCTTGACAAAGTGGAAGCGACTGGTAAGAACAAGGTAGGGGCAGGCAATGGTCCCCATGAACACCTTCGGTGGGATATTGAGGCTTTGAAAGCTGAGGGACTGAACAAAGAGCAAGTCCTCGCAGTTATTACAAAAACTGTGGATGACACTTTCGCCACTCAGAATGAGAGCAATCTGAATCAAGGGGCAAGCCGGGAGAAGGGCCTTTGTACCAGGAATGTTCCTTTCAGCCCTAATCCCGTGCTCGGAAACGATTAGCAAACCCAATCAATGCCTGCCAATCCCTTTGCTGGTGCATCCAGCAAAACTCCACAAACCTCAAAACACCCACCTCGAGGCCAGAGAGTGTTCGCACCACTGTACATGTCTCTATCAGTGGCCTTGAGGGTCCTGATTAGAGAGGGGGATTTGAAACCCTTGGAGCCGCGACCACTGCCAGATAAACTTCCTCACTCCCATGATCCAACCAAGTACTGTGCCTTTCATCAGCAAGTCGGCCATGTCACTGATGGTTGTTTCCGTCTTCGCCACGAAATACAAGATCTGATTGATAATAAGGTCATCGTCGCACCAACTCAGCAAAGTCTATCGGCACTTGATCAGTGAACTTGTGGGGGATAATGTGATGTGATCGGGGGATGAACCACCTACGGATGGCGCTCGATTTACTCCAGATATGGCGTATGGCACGCACTGTTTTAAGCATTTGCGAATGCTAGTTTCTGACTTGGGTATTGGGTCAGTCTTGTTGTGTTGTGTAGAGTTAGTCATTTTATACTGAGTCAGTTGGGTCTGTCTTGTTGTATCGAGTTAGTCCTGTTTTGTTGGAGTCGGGTGATTTCGGGGGTGTTACCTCAGACATCACTTGCTCGTTTTGTGTTTGTCTTTTCATTTTCTTTTTGAGTCTGTTTCTGCCTGGAGCCAGTTACACCAACAGATCTGAATGGAACAACGGTGATTTTCACACTCTTGTGTTTGCTTCTGCCGTATGCCAGTTATGCCAGAAATTCTAAATGAGATGACAGTATTTGACTAAGAACTCTATCTTTTCTGTGCCTTGAAGTCATTGTAATGACCTGAGTTTTTCAAAACTTTTTGAACATTGTGTTGAAAACAAAAAGGAAGGAATTCCTCGGGATTTGCAAAATTTGATCAAACTGAGAGAAAGAGAAGCGTGCTAAGCCTTTTAATGAATGAAATCATGCTTGTTAATGTGAGTACTGAGAAGGATCCTGGTTTGATCCAGATTGGCTCCACACTGTCTTCAGCGCGAGGGATTTGTCGCTTTCTTAAAAAATTTCAAAAAATATTTTTGCGCCGTCCTGCGAAGACCTGTGTGGAATCGCTCTTTAGATTGTGCAGCTTAGGATCGCTTTCAGCCTCGAGACTTGACCCCTTACTTTCAAACCTTGAACTTAGATTCAGAATGTTCAGAGGTCAATCATGATGTGAGGCCTATGTGGCCCAATTTGAAGCAGCCCTCGAACAAGAGGCACCAAAGTCAGATCAAGAAGATCAGATCGCACCGGAAGAAGCTCGTGAAGCAACCGTGATGGATTCTTCTGCAAATCAGTACAACAGCCATTCTCCTGGATACAGAGAGGCTTCAATTTCAAAACCATTTGGTACGGGCTTGTTACACTTTTACCCTTTGGGAGACTCGCTGGGCCAAAAACCCGGAAGGGCGACCCAGGCAAAAGTTAGAGCAAGAAAAAGAAGAAAAAGAACAACAAAAAAAAAGAAAGAAAAATGCAAAGAATGAAAGAAAAACGAAATGAAGAAAAAGAAAAGAAAAAAATGAAGAAAAAGAAAAAAGAAGAAAATGAATGAAAAGAAATGAAAAAATTGAAAAGAAAAGAAAAACATAGCTCGCAAGGTCGAAAACTTGCAACGGGCGCCTTGGCAAAAGTTAGATCGCAAAAGGAGAGGTTAAATACCCGAGTGTACCTTAACCGGAACTACATAAGGCTTGATTCCCATGTTTAGGATACGTAGGCAACTTCATCCTAAAGTCCAGCCCCCAACGCTTTCATAGCGTCTCAGTCCATGCAATGGGTTTGATCACCTTTGCCTCCTCTGAAATCTGACGGTTCAGTTGTGACAACCGGAAATACACAGTCAACTTCCTCCTGAAGTCCAGCCACCGACGCTTTCAAGGATCGTGTCCATATATTGGTTCGCAACTTTCGCTTCTCTCCGTGTCCGAGAGTTCGATCATCATTTGTGAAGACTGTTTTCAGCATGCTGCGGCATCATCCAAACAAGGGGCAACTTTCTGTTGCCATGCAGTGTCCTTCAAACAAGGGGCAATTTTCCATTGCTATGGGTCCAAGGTCATACATCTCGAGAGTAGGTTCCGTGCTCGTTGAGCATTGGCCGTTTGCAAAAATAGTTTTTGAGAATTTTTACTGAGGTTGACTAATCCTCTCGAAAATTATTCCATATTTTCTAAAAATGGACCATTTCTTGGACCCAAAAAAGGAAAATTTTCAGTGCTCACAACCTAACTTGCATGATTTTCAAAATCAAAAAGTTGAATAAGCATGTTAATCTAACTCTCATATTGGTCAAAATTGTTTTAGTAGAAAAACCAAAACAAAAAAATGGTCAAAATGATGAACTAGGGGCACAGTTAAGTCAGGTGTTCTGTCTTTTCCCCTTTGTCAAAATACTTTCCAGAAAGGGCACCATACTTGCCAGAAAAGGGCACCACTAAGACTAACCGCAAAAGGGCTAAAAGCTCTATCACCCTCCAAGCAACGAGGTATCAAGCCAAGTGCGAAGCACGAACTGAAATGGGGCAGGATATTTCATTCCCTCATCTGAACAGATCTAATCACGTCCAAACTCCCTAGTAGAGCATCGTCAACCAATGTCGATTGCAGATCTGCTGCGCATCCAGCCGCATCACAACGCCTCTGTGGGGGAAGTTCACTGTTGTGAGCAGAAGAAAGAGAATCTAGCATAATGCTAGGGGCAAGAGCCCACAACTTCTTGTTTATCCATCAACCACCCAGGAGAGGAACAAAAAATGAGAGAGTGAAGAATAGAAAGATGTGCGACGAGAGAAAAAGTGAGAAAAGGTCTTTTTCAGAAAAATGGAGCTTGAGTGCCAGAGTGATGTGAGAATCACAAATGAGAAATGGTGGGAAACATACCTGGAGAAACAGGCTCCCTGTGCACTTCTGAGTGTTGTGTCTTTTGTTTTATATCGATTCTTGTTTTGAGTCGTTTCGAGTGTTTCTCGATGTGTTTAGGTTGTTTACCTTTTGTTTTCCTTTGTTGAGTCATGGTGCGCTGTGTTCGGTCGTAGGCTCAATACCTGGTTAAGAACTCCTTTCTCAATTTCAAAAATAAATCGTTTTGTGCTCAGAGTGCTGTGCCATTCTCCACATTTGTGCAAAACAAGGTTCTTTCTTTCATAAATTGCAGGGTTCAACCCAGGTCATGCGAATAGCAAAACCAGGACCTATCTGAAGCTATATTGGTTCCAGACTGCAAAATAAAAGAAAAGAGCAAAATTTTGGAGCATCTTAGTGTGTTTCAACTTCGGCAAATTCCGAGATTGTATTCCGGATGTACCTCTTCAGACCTTGTCAATGTTCCGAAGAATGAGCGTGCCTCTACTTCAAGTGTAAGCCTGCTTCAAGTTAGAATGACAGTCCAAGCAGCACCCGAGGGTTTCACATGCAGATGTTACCTCTCGCCAATATAAACAGGGTGTCCCCTTTTGAGCTGAGTGTATTGCAAAGCCTTCTGAGAGGTAAAACAGAGGCACCAGAGTACATGTTTGATGCCACTCTAATGCATAGAATGTGCACTTTTATATACACTTCTGTTCCATGCGTGCCGCGCATTGTTATGATTAATGCATGGGATATGCTTGCTTTCAATTCTGTATAGAATATGCTTGCTTTCAATATTGCATAGAATATGCTCCTGTTTCTTGCATAGAAAATGCTCGTATCTTTTGCATAGAAAATGCACTCCTCCGTACTTGCATAGAAAATGCACCTCATTTGCATAGAACATGCATTCACTCGCACTGTCTTGTGCACTTACACTTAGTACCTCACTCGCACTATTTTGTGCATTGCATATCAATCGCGTTGTTTAGCGTATCGCACTGTTTTGTGCATTTCAAATCAATCGCGCTGTTTAGCGTATCGCACTGTTTAGTGCATTTCAAATCATTCGCGTTGTTTAGCGTATCGCACTACTTTGTACATTGCATATCAATCGCGCTGTTTAGCGTATCGCACTATTTAGTGCATTACATTTCATCGTGCTATTTTGCGCATCGCACTATCTTGTGCAGTACATTTCATTCGCGCTATTTTGCGCATCGTGCTATTTTGCGTATCGCACTGTCTTGTGCATTACATTTCATTCGCGCTATTTTGCGCATCGCGCTATTTTGCGCGTCTCATTGCATTTTGCATTACATCTCATTCGCGTTATTTTGCGCATCGCACTATTTTGTGCACTTTACTTGTCAAAACCGGCTTCGCGCAGCGTATAAGTCCAACTTTCAAACTGGTTTCGCGCAGCGTATAAGTCCAACTTTCAAACTGGCTTCACGTAGCGTATAAGTCCAATTATCAAAGTCTTCTTGCATATCATTTGCATCTTGCCCCTGAACTATGCTGGTTTGATTCCTTGCAAAGGGATACGTAGGCAGCCTGTGGGCGCAACCATTTATTTATCAATATTTTGTTTGTTTGTCCAAGTCTTCGGCCTTGTCAAAAATGGGTCATCTCTAGGCTTTGACATTCACTCACGTCACTTCTTAACTTTCGAGTTCTGTCAAAGAGGGGCAACTGTAGACACCCCATTTTTTACCCCCCTTAAGACTTGGGCGCTATTGATGGTTTGCTCGATGATGAAAGATGTGCAGGGCAAAGGTTCAATTTCTTCGGCAAGGAAAGGACCAAATCCCAACTTCCCACCCCTTTTTGAACCAAAACTATTTTGAATGGTTTTTAGACCTTAAAACCCTCTCTTTCAAAACATTTTTGAAATAAAGTTTCTGCGATGTTCCGAGGCTCGCATTTTGTCAAATGTTGCGTTTTTCGATAAACCGAGCAAGGACAAAGTGGAAATGAATGAAAGAGAGTTGAAATCTTTGAAAAATCTTTCAAAACACCTTGTTCAGGGGTTTGGAGTTGAAGAAAAGAGGAGAAGAGGGAGGAAACCTAGTTTGGGAGAAGTTTGGCATGAATCCGGGTAGAAGAGAGTCGAGCAGCTCTCGCTGAATCGGGCTTATTCATCTACATACTTGGATTTTAGCTATGAGGCCACCATCATTGGAAAGAAGACTTCTAGGACTTCATTTTTCACTCAAGAATCTCTTAAATCCGAGTCCGGACGGGGGAGATATGATTGGCTGAAGTTGGGCACCATTCCGGTTGGACCGAAACTGAGTAGCCTTCACTAAAAAGGGGATATCTCTTAGCACACATGGAATTTTGAGGAAAGCCTGACAAATTTGGAAAGAAGACTTCCGGGGCTACAGTTTAGGCTCAAGAATGACCTGAAACGGTATCCAGATGAAGGAATTAGGCTTTCTTCAAGTCAGGGACTAGCATTGATTTTTGCCACCGGCCTCTATGAAGGTCCACCGGCCACAATTTGACCTCTGCAGCTATATGTCGGCCAAAAGTGAACCTTACCGGCCAAAAATGATGGCTGGTAGGCACAAAAGATGGCCGGCCAGCCAAAAGTGCCCAAAACTCAGATTTTTTACAGATATTTATTATCCAGCTGTTATACACTGCATCAGATATTTTCAATTGAGATATTTCGACCAAAAGCTCTTATTTTGCTATATATAGAGCCTTATATCTCATATTTGGGGAGTTAGAACATAAAAAGCAAGTTTTGGGAGCTTCTCACTCTAAAAGAAACCCCTCTCTCTCTTCCTATATTGTGTGTATAGAAGCATATAAGTGCCCAAAAGTGAGCGTTCTTCCCATTTCTTGAGCCTCCACCCTTGATCAAACTTGCCTATCTTGAAGAGGTGATCCTTGGAGATGTATTTGGACCTCCTAAGGCTGATTTTGGTCCAAGAATGACCTGTTTTGGTGCAGAGCTTCAAGGGTAAGCTCCTACTTTTCTCAAGCTTGATTTTGTGCACTTGTATAGCTATCTTTGCATACTTCTTTTGGCCTGGTTTTCAACTGTCAAAATCTCTGTTTTTATGTGTTAAAAGTGGTGGATTGAAGTCCTTGTGAGTTAAGGGGTGTCCTCCCTTTGTTTGCTCCTTGTTTTGTGAGATTGTGATCCACCTTTGAGCTCTTTTAAGCAAACCTCTTTTGGGCCTAAAAACAACCTTTTTTCAGAGGTTTTTCAGTGATCAAAAACCAATTTTGAGGTCTCAAAAAGGAGGGGTTAGCCCCTCCTCCTTGTAGCTAGTTGTTATGCCTTGTTAGGCTTGTAAAGTAATATCTTTTTGTGGCTTGTTTTAGCTTAAGCCAAGCATGTTTTAGGCTCTGTTTTTCCATGTTTCAGATCTATTTTGGTCTGGTTGGGGGCTTGGTTGCTTGCTTCATACACTTGTAGTGTAATTTTGCTCCCTAGCCTAGCTTGTTTCATGCTTTAGCCTATCTTCCTAACATGTGCTAGCTTAACTTTGGCCTGCAATAGTCCATATTTTGTTGTGATTAAGCTCTGTTTTGAGGTGTTAAGGTAGCTTGTGCATTGCTTTGCATGGTTGTGGTTTAAATGCTCAGAATGGCTTAAAGGAAAGCATGCTTTTCTAGTTTGTTTTGGCTATTTCCCAGCATGTTTTAG
This sequence comes from Camellia lanceoleosa, assembly GCA_025200525.1. Classification (NCBI taxonomy): domain Eukaryota; kingdom Viridiplantae; phylum Streptophyta; class Magnoliopsida; order Ericales; family Theaceae; genus Camellia; species Camellia lanceoleosa. The sequence goes on along the minus strand of CM045766.1, from coordinate 161,954,825 downwards.
GCCCTAAATTAACATGTAGAAATTCTGTTTTGGGCTGGATAAAACTCTCATGCATTGCATTACATAGTTGTAGTTTATGTGCTTCAAGAGCCCATTGTTTGGGCATATCATTTGAGCTTGTTTTGGTGCATGATCATGGCATTTTCAGCATGGTTTTGGTATGTAGAAACACTGTTTTGAGGTGGTTGAGACCTGCATGCATTGTACCATATAACTATGGTTCATGTGCTTCATTGGCCTCTTGCATGAGAATGCTTTATAGATTTGTTTTGACCTTTGTTCCATGCACTTTAGCCACTGTTTTGAGGCTGCATAACTCCGTTTCGAGTTGATTTTGTTGTTTAAGGCTTGCCTTGTGTGGTTATGGTGTAATGCTCTTGCATGCCTAGTTGATTAGTCCATTTGAGCATGAGTACTTGAACCATTTGCATGTTGTAGTAGTGTCTTGCACACAATTTCAGAGCGTACTTCATGCCATTCATGCCACTTCCTTACATGTTTCGCTTTCATTGCTTTGAAAGTAGCCTTGAGCCTCTTGTCGGTTTGAGCATGAAGTTAAGACGTTCATGCTTAATGGCTTTAATCCTCTTGAGGGTTTCTACTAGCCAACGGCATGAGGTCTTCCTCATGCTCAAGGCACTTGAGACTCAGGCCCTCTTTCCCATTAGAGGACTCTCATTTGGACTTAATCAATTAAAGGATGAATTGGTAATGCTAAAATGAGTAAATAAAATTGGCCAAGTAAAACGGCAAAATAAGCATAACATGTGTTTGCATTGCATGTGTCAAGAGTTCGATCGGACATAATATCGAACACAAGGCGGATTAGTCCATTTCATACTCAAAGTGATGAAATGAGCTAACCCCCTTTGTCGCCAACACACTTGATCATGCATGATAGGGTGGTGGCACTTTGTGTGTATTTGTGCATTCGTGTCATATTAAAACGTGCAATTCGACTCCTCGGCCATCATGTATTGAAATGAGTGATTGATGGCCCGAGGATCGAGGGCCATGCTTCCTTGAGTCCAATGCATGATAGGGAGTATGGCCATGCCTACATTTGCTTGAAATTCCATGCCATACACTGTCTTCCTTTGTTGCTGTCAAAAACCAGTTTCTACAGGGAGTTTTGGCCGGCCGGCCAAATATAGCGCCGACCGGCCATCAATATGTGGCCGATATACTGAAAGGCAGCCGATGGACATTTCTCATGGCCGGTGGTCATTCCCCTTAGCCAATGGTGATCTACAGTGTGCAGAGGACCTATCCCAAGACTTTTGCAATCTTCAGAGAAGCAGGGCAGTGTAAACAGAGGCAGCAGTGGCATGGTACAAGTTTTCCGGGCGAGACGAACTCGAGCATGCATCATTCGCGCATTCCGAGGTGGGGCTGTGGCCTTTCCCCTTCTGCATTCAATTTGTTAATTGAATTAGAAATATTGTAATAATTAATTAGCTACGATAGTTGATTTATTTATTCAGTCTGTATTATTCTTTTGGTCCTTCCGAGTGAGGGTAATTGTGTAATAAGTGTATGTGAGTGTGTGTATGTCTCCCAACCCCACGTCTTTCTTCCCTTTTATTTACTAGCTTTTGATGGTTAGTATTAGGACATATTTAATTTAGCATACCTTATGCTATGCATGCGTGCATCATTCATTTGTATTGCATGCACCGGGCTCGGCGCAACATACTAACTGCATTGTATTTCAATTCCAAGTTGAATACGTGTTAGTTGTAGCATCATCATATGCCATCCATAAGATTAGCCGAGCCTATTATAGCTGCATCTTGCATGTGTTGCATTAGCCATCTTAACATGAACTAGGATCATGCATATGATTACTAACTAGTTTCTATTTTGGCTTGGAGTACTAGGTAAGCTTTTATGCTTTAGCATACCGCATGCGTGTGAGTGTTGCCATAATTGCATGATTACCATGAGGCTAGCTGCTTATGTGATATAACTGCTTGAATGCCTGTGGATGGAGGTCAAATTACCTAAATTGGGATAATGCATTAAAACTGTGAGTTTTAAGCCCACTAGATAGTGGCAAAACTATCTTTTCTTAGAAGCCCACTTGAGGGCGGCAAAACCTGCATTTTAGCCTACTTGCGAGTAGCAAACCATTTTCAAAATAAACATGAAATGTTTTGTTCCAATTTAGGCGATTTGGTCTATACTTGTTTGCTATGCGCATAACATAGTAATTCTAGGCTAATAATCGGAATAAGAACACATAATGCTTTCAAAACAAGATATCACGGTTAGTAGAGGTCGATCTTCGGATCGGGCAAGAGGGGGTGCTCATAGCTAACCTTCCCTAATCGTACCCAAGTTCCCGAGCTGAGGTAACTTTGGTGATGACGGACACGTGGCCTTTGGCATCGAGTCAGGGTTTCCTAAATTTCCCAAAATAAAATATTTAGGTGGCGACTCTGTATCTGGCAAAGCAGTCCATGTTTTGCACTTCTTTTCAAAAATCTGTTTTCTCAAAACGATTTGCCGGACTTGGATTCTTTGGTTCAGATTTAGAACCGACAACAAATTGAGTCCGAACTATAGTACGAGGTCCCTCGCGGGCTTGTTACAAGTACCTTCTCACTAGAGTCCTCTTTTTGGTCCGCAAAGCTCTGTCTATCTGCTGGTGAGCTTTTGATATCTTCTTGAAAGCAGTCTGGTTGGTACTATGCATCTGCACATTGACCTCTTGGTCCATATGGAGGTATATTTGGGACTGGCTGTCCCTATGGTACTGGTTGCTTTTGAGGGTATGGTTGACCTCTCTGAGCCTGTCCTGCAAAAGGACTTGCAAAAGGTGCTGCAATAGGAGGAACAACTGTTGTTTCTCTCCCAACCGCAGGAAACCCTTCCAACCCCCTGGGTGTGAATTTGAATAGGGGATTAGTGAACCCCCTTGTGCCAGGTATGGCTTTAAACATGGGATTTGGAAACACTCTCACGCCATTTTCTTGTGTTGGCCCAAATCCACCAATTTGTATGGCTTTGTTGTTAGGTAATGAGGCATTTTGATTTACCACAAGCCTCGAAAGAGGCTCATACCATGATTGAGGTATAGGTGATGGTCTTTCATAATTTTGATTACTAGTGTGACCATTAATATGTCCATTACTTTGCATAGGTTGTTTATCTCTAGCCAATCTTTGCTAAGGAACATTTGAATTTTTCTCCATATGCCTTGTGCTAGTTGGTTGATGGGAATTCATTCGATCCATAAAGGATATTACCTATCTTTCTATTGTGTTCATTAACTGTTGTCCCATGGCATCTACCAAGCCTCCCTATGGATTCATTGGCTGAGTATATGGAATAATGGATGGTCTAATTCCATGGCCTCGTCCAATATTTTGAACATGTAGTGCATGTTTTGAATTGCTGGCCTGTTCGACCATAGGATTTGATGAGATAGGTGTGTCCATAGGATGTGTTATCACATTTTCCTCTGAATCAGGTACTTCTACCTCTCTCTCCATACCTTCTTGCAATCGTTCATTTTCTCCTTGTCTCCTACGTCTAGCCATTTCAATTAGTTCCACTGGGCGTGCCAAAAATATATGTTGACTTTTTTGGCTTTCAAAGGTTAATAATGTAATTTTAAACGTGTCAGCAATGATCAATCAGTCCTTACAGAATAGTAATTACCAACCAATTATCAGACGATTGTGTTTTAGTTCTCTCAGCCTCAATGAAGAGGACTTTTACTGGTGGCTTGTTTTAGGAGAATTTAGTAAATAACAAGTGAAGAATAATTTCATAATCTGAATTTCATTAAGTAAAATGAAAAGCTTACAATGATTTGACCCAGCCTCATAGAAGTTTACAGCAACAAGCTATTTGAAACTACTCCTAGGAATGAAGTGCAGTACAGGAATTAAAGTGTAGAAATATAAAGAACTGTAAAAACTGGAAAGAAAAACGAGGTAAATAAATTGGTTTTTTGATCTGAGTCTGGATCCTTCATTTTGGGGCCTTTTCTGCTATTTATACTTTTCAATGATAACCGTTGAAGTGGGCTTTCAACTGTTGAAATGTCCTCCCATGATTGCTGAACATACTCTCTCATAGTCAGGCCCACTGCGCCACTCTTGCGGTTAGGCTTCCTTTCTGATTTTGAATTTGAACTTTGTAAGTAACCGTTAGGCTACATCACTTTGTATCCATCGATTGTTCCAGTGCTACGCAGATCCATTATTAGCAATAGGGGTTGACATGTGTCTAACTTTGGTTGGCAACTTGTATTAATTTCCTAAATTGCCCCCCTTCATGCCACATGTTGAATTGTGATTGGCTTTTACAAATTATACAGCCAACAAATAGATGATTATATTTGTTATTAACAGATATTTTTGGATGATTATTGTGTAATGGATGGTTATTATGCTTTTAATGTATAATCGATATGTTTAATATATGAAATATTTTTAGTTTTGAATTTTTGATTTAATGGATTGGTTTAATAAAATATCAAAGTTGTCACCATATTTGATTTTTGAAAACATAAAAATTAATTTAATGAAAATAAATATAAAAAAATTATTTTAAAAAATTATTTCTACCCTAACAAAAGATAAAATTTTATAAAAATGATGTGTTTTTAATTTTTTTTCACCAATTTATTTTTAGTTTCTTAATTTTTTTTTTTTTTGAAAATAGATTTTGAAAACCAAATCAAATAGAACTTTATAACAAAAAAAAGTTCTAACATTATTCATTTTAAAAAATGCCATTATATTTAAAATAATATAAGTTAACCAATACAAAACAATTTGTATGACAACTTTGTCCTTCAAATGGAATAATAATATCTTCAATTATCCTTATTTAAAATAAGATTTAAAATTTAGAATCAAGTATATTATAATTGAAAAGTTAAATATAAGGCCCAAACTATAAGAACGGTCAACTTAATATGTAATGACCCCAAAGTGCGTATAGAAGGTTATCCTTATTTAATTAGAGGTTAATGTGTTTGCCATTGGAATTGAAGAACTATCCGTCGAGTTATGTCTTTGAAACTGGAGTTGGTGACCTTTACCAAACAATCTGAAAATTTTTCCCTCCGCTCGAGCGAAGTAGTTGGCGCTCGAGCGTACTTTTGGGGTTCCCAGCAAATTTTGCAGACGGCCTGAGATTCTAGGAGTTGTGATTTCCCGCTCGAGCGGTGAAGTTGACGCTCGGGCGAACATCCTTGTTGGTCTTCGCGCTCGAGCGCAAGGTTGGGCGCTCGAGCGGGTCTCTAGGTTGAGTTGTATTTCTGAGGCACGTGGATTCGTTTTGGACATTTTATTAGTGTACTTAGAACCTTCTTATGTTATTTTGGAGTATGGGTTGAGGTGGTAAAATGAAAGTAAAGTAGGATGGAACCAAAAGCTTTAATTTGAATGATTCGCCTACAATCAGTTGCCACTCTTTTGCCCTTTTCTTTTTCTACACTTTGAATTTGGATGTGAGGTTAGAACCATTGGAAAGCTTATTTCTGGGGCTTCAATTTGGACACAAGAACGACCTAAAACGGAGTCCGGATGGGAGAGTCCGGATGGGAGAGTTACACCTGTTCAAAGTTTCAAATCAGGTTGAGTACAGTCCGCCGAAGGGAATAGCGGTACAGCTGACTTAAAATCGGGATTTTAGATCATTTCTCACATTTTCTTTTTCCCTCTTCTTTCCTTTGTCTTAGGGCCGAAAAACCCTAGGTCCTTGATCTCCAATACTTCCATTTCCCTTGGGTTTGAGTAAGATCTTCCACCAAGAAATGAAGAAGGCAAGAAGGTGAACATTTTCAACCGATTGGAATTTCGAGATTTTGGAGGATTCTTCTCAAAGCTTTGCTCCTTGCGTGATTCTTGAGGTAGGGGTTCTAGTTCTCTTCACTACCTACATCAATAGATAGATTTGGGATATTTTCATTGTATAAATGTACAAGTTTCCATTTTTGAGCATACAGTGTCTAGTATGAGAATTGGGGGTTTTGGGGTTTATGATGTTGGGAGTTAAATTGGTGGGTCTAAATGATGGATTGGGAATCCTAGATGTAGAATCATTGGAAAAATTGGAACTAAAAGTGATGATTTAAGAAGTTTGATTGTTTTGTTAAAAATCCTTATTTTCCTTGAAACCCTAGGTTGATTAACGATGATAACCAATGAATTGGCCCAAATTGAAAGTAGAGTAATGAAATTGAGATATTTAATTAGATATGTTCAAGTTTAATTGGAATTTGGAAATGTGTGGAAATTATGTTTAAAATTTGTGAATGAACCTTATTATAAATGTTGGAATTCATGCTATCATGTAAAGGAAAAATTAGGGAAATAATCTATTAAGGATATGGATGACATGAACTCGATTTTGGAATGTTAAAATGAGATTCAAGGGTTTATTTTGAATTATGTTGACTTGTAAATGGTGTTAATGAACTAAATGATGTCGTACTATGACGGATTATGTTTGAATTACGTGACTTGTGTAGGGTTAGCTACAAGGGCGGACCACTGAACAACTGTGAGTAATAGTACTATAATTGTACATTATTTATCGTTAATAATCATTGTTATTAATATTCTGTTCTTGTGGGCAATTATGCTAACGTATGTGGGGATTGAGGCTTATGTAAGCAGTGAAGGATTTAACATACCTCAGTTTGGCTTTAAAACTACTTTACATTTCGGGTGTGTTCAATGGTTAACGATAATGTATCGGTAATGTGTTACAACCTGTAAAGTACCCATGCTTCTGCACAGAAACGATATGTAAACTATTGATGCTATGGAATTGGTAATAGAAGGACATCATGAATGTAAACTCCGTTTATCGGGGCATAATATTTTGAATGGGAACATGATATTCCAAATATCTTCTTGAGAACTTCAGTGCATGACTTACGACATAGATATTTGTTTAGAATGGATTGACATGATTGGGCAGCTGGTTAGAACTATGGATAGTGCTATAGTTGTATGTTTTGTTACTGTTAATGAACACTATTAACGTGCTGTTATCTGTAAATTACCCTTATTGGATCATAGTGAATGAGAAGAACAATGATGCTTGTGCATTCCGAACCCTTATGCTTTGTCAATGATAACTCAGGACTGATGTGGGGTAAGTTATTCCGTTTCTATTAGTAATATTCTGATTTACATGAGACGATTATGGCCATTTGAAAGGAATCATGGGATGACTTATGTATCCTATTGTGTGACGTTATTTATATGAACTTGGGGCTATTCTATTCTGGATATCCATTCTGTTTACGTATCATGTTCTGTAATTGTTCCGCTTATGATATGACATGGTATACACTGTTGTTTTAAAACTTATTGATTCTGGTATGGAACAAAGTATTGTACAGAACTAAGTGCTACACCTTAGTGGAAGCCACCTCTAGAATCCGTACGAGCCACCTCTTGAGCCCATACATTTGTTATTTCTATTATTTCTGTTATTTATGTTACCTTACGCTTATGCGTTCTGTTACCTTATGCTTATGCGTTCTGTTAGCCCACGCTTATGCGTTCTGTTACCTTACGCTTATGCGTTCTGTTACCCTACGCTTATGCGTTTTGTTACCTTACGCTTATGCGTTCTGTTATTTCTAGACTGATAAGCCGTTCTGTTATTTCTGGACCGATGGCCGTTCTGATATTTCTGGACCCATGGTCATTCTGTATCTGTAGGCCTATGGCCATTCAGATATATCTTGGGCTTAAAGCCATTACATTTTAAATTGGACCCATGGCCGAATTGGAAATAATTATGAAATGTAGTTAATCATATGCATCTGCGGTTATATGTTTGATTATTCTGGTTAGACATTACATTATTTATGTATTATTATTCACTAAGTTTTGCTCATTCTGTATTTTGTCTGTTTCTGTAGGTAATCAACCGGGAGTCCAGTCCTAACACTTAAGGCTCGTCTCTCTTTTGTCAACTTTGGTGTGTCCAGACACTAACTGAAGCCCTTGCATTTTATATGTGTTGGGGGGTTATTGGTTTATGCTGTGGTTGTCTTTTATTAATATTTTCATTATACGCCTAATTGTGAAGCTAAATCAAGATGTATGTGTGCACATTTTCTGTATATTATTTATTTAGTGTAATGTTGTGATCTTGGCATGTTAGTAATAGCTCAATGGATGTTTTTCCATGTATTTTATGTTATTGAATGCTTCCGTTCAAGTCCCGTATGATATGTATGACAGGTTTGGTGTCCATTTTCGATTAGGTCATGCCCAAACTTTTAGGAGCGAGTTTGGGGCGTGACATAATAAGTACATTAAAGAGAAAAAAGAAGGTTGGACAATTATTAAACCTTCACAATTAAAACAAATAAATAAATATATATATATATATATATTGTTTGAAAACAACGGTCAATGTCAACCGACACTTTCGCAATGTCAACTAAAACTTCGATCCAAAGAGAGGGGGCTCTCTCTAGGTGGTTTCTGACAGTGTTCCGGTACTGTTCTGGTTATATTTCAATGATTCATTTTATATTTTCAAAATATAGATTTAAATTCATAGATAATAGATCTACAATTTTATAGTGTAAATCTGAATTTTTTATATTCAAAATAAGAGTTTTGAGATTTTTCTCCTTTAATTTCGGCATAGATTTTTGAATTTTTACACTCACAATGGTTTCCTCCTCTCTTAAGCCTTATCCCATACCATTGTGGGTATACTTCTTTCTCTGGCAGCGGTGGCGGCGGAGTTAAGCAGTAGCGGCGGAGATGACGTCGACAAAGACAGCAGGCTTTTAAGCAGATTTTGCTTTCTAAACCATATCTTTGAGTAGATCGATGATTTTTCTTAGATCGTAACTATTTTTTTGTTGTTTGTTGTTTATTTTGTTGAGATAACCATTTGAAATCTTGTTTATGTACTGCTCGTGCTTTATTAATATAATATTTTTCATGTCCTTAAAAAATAAAAAATAAAAAATAAAAAAACTGAAACTTCCATATCATCCAATTTGATGTCCAAGTTGATGTTGGAGGTCTAAAACTTCACTGTAAATGTAGGGAAATTCTAATATAAATACCATGAAAAAGAAAGTCCATATTATATGTATTTTTAATTATATTTTTGTTAGTTACAATATTATTGTAATAATTTAGAAAATATGAAATTATGACATTTTCTTATTTAGTTATAGAATACATATAATACACAACTTTTAACAGGGGTGGAGGCATGTTGGGATCAAGGGGGTCACGTGCCCCCCCTTCAATGTTTGGAAATTGCACTTTTACCCCTATTTGAAAAATAATTAATTTTTAAAATTCAAAGTATGTCACAATTTTTTATATCTCATCTTCTACTTTTGTTTTTTTTTAATTTTGACAAAATCTTTGCAAAACCAATAGTGTTAACCTATTAGTCAAAATTCTTGCATTTTTCATTATGAGGTTAGAGGTTCAAATATCTCATTCCGGTTATTGATCGTATTTTCCTTATTATTTATTTATGATTTTTCTCCCTTATTTTTGAAAATATTTATTTATATTAGTTATATGGTGTATTGATTTTCATTATGATTATAATACATTAGTTTCATTATAACATGATTCATTAATTAAAAATAAAATACAAATTCTTGTAATTTGTCACTCTAAATATTTAATTTTGCTAAAATATTTTCTTTTAAATTCTATTATTTCTCTCTTTTCTCTCATGTCTTTCTCTTCCACTCTCTTTTCTCTTTGGTGTAATTTTGTCATTCTCATTTTTAATAATAGCATGTGATCGCATTTTAAATTATAATGATCATCTTGTTCACAAAACTAAAATAGCAAATCATATTAATAATAAATAAACAATCAAAAGTCAAAAACATAAAGCAAAAAAACTAACTAACTTGAGCATAATTTTAAAATTTTAAATATAAAACTATATTCATTTTTAGTTGTTTTACCCTCAATTAAGAATCAAAATTATTCACATTGTGGTAGATCACTATAATCTTAACTTAATATTACCCCTCCTAAATCGAAATCCTGGCTCTGCCACTGCCTTTTAAAGATATGTAACATACTGTTTGTCTAAATGTAATATCCATGAGTAATAATATAATAAAAAATATTATATAGATTGTGGACATTATCTAATTATAACTAATTTATTTAATTCAATTTACTTGCGTATCTTATGACTAAGGAAAAAATGTCATAATTTTTTATTTTTTGAGTTATAATTAAAAAAAAATTATAACTAAATATCATATGAGATATAGCCAAAAATCTTATAAGTCATAATTAAAAAATAAAATTTATCATAATTAAAAAAAATAACATAATTAAAAATACATATGATACATATTTTCACGAAATTGTTAGTTACTTACACATCTGTGCAGTGAGAGTTTATAATTGGATTGTAATATACCATGAGTCAATGATAGTGTGAAATTATGATTATTTCTTTCTCGGAATTATGACGGAAGATTTGAATTGTGTTGTCGTGTGAGGACACAAGAAACTGGTTACGGGATATCACATGGAAGTCTCATTTCTTACACTTGTAAATTAAAATTTTATAATCAAAAAAGTAAAAATTAAAAATACTTCTTCAAGCATTATATTAGGTAAATTATTATATCACAGGAGATGAGAGGCTATTTAAGATTTAATTTTAATATCATGTTAAAATATTCAGTTTAAAATTAATTGATCATTGAAAAACATATCCTTGCATTATATCAACTTTTTTATTTTTATTTTTCGAAGGCTTGAAGCAAACAACTCCTCAGAGACTAAAAGAAAACAGAAACTCCTCCATCCAGATGCGAGGCTCAAAACACTGAATAGCCATCCTAGCTAAACCATGGGCCGCCTGATCTTGCTGTCGCTTGACAATGACACGCACCAAAGCTATGGAAAGACCTGGACCAACGCCTAATTCGCTGCATTATAATTAACTTGAGTGGAGATTAAACCGAATTGGCGGAGATGGGTGATAGACGATGGTTTGGGAAGAAAGAGATATTTAAAAAGGAAAAATGATATATTTGTATTATTTTTATGAAAACTTTTTATTATAAGAATAATCATAAGTTTTTTTTATTTTATTTTAAAGTGATATTTGTCATATCATATTGTATTTTTTAAAATAATTTTTTGACCATTCAGATAAAAGAAAAAAAAAAATAGAGAGAGAAAGAGATGTCGGTTAGGAGTTTGGTTGCCGTCGGCTTGTGCCACTTGTGCTGTGGTGTGGAGCTCAGCTGTCCTATGAAACTTGGGTGGCTCTGTATTCGATTTTGCTTGGTTCCAGCAAAATAGAGCTTTTACGTTATGTTTGGTTGAGAGATTTAAAAAGAAATTTAGACAGAAAAAGAGAAAAGATATATGAAATTAGGTGAAATGCAAGTATATTTTATTCATATTTTACCTATCTTTTCTTTTTTCCTTTTCAAATCTCTTTTAAAATTCCTCAACCACACACAATATTAAGAGTCTGGTTTTTTATTGGTAAGAGTTTCATCCGAAAGCATTTGGATAGAAAATGTATATGGATAAATCGTTAATGAATAAAGAAGGAAGTTGTTATTATCACTCCACTTTATTCTACATACACTTACTTTATTCCAAACGTTGAATCAGAGATGGACTGAATACGCAGAACCCAATAGAAACCAACGGGAGACAGAATCAAGTTGCCAGACAGAAAAAATGTGATGAAGAAGAAGAGAGGATTAGGAGAGAACCCTAGGCTCTGATACTATATTATAAAAGTAGATAGAGAAGAGAAAAAGAGAAATTCTATATTGAATTCACTACAACAAAACTAACCATTCATAGCATCATGTTTACGACATGCATTAAATGCATGTCGTAGTTAGTACATTCTACGACATTTTTTTTTTTTTTTACAAGCCGTTAATGTTTTGTCAATAACAGCATGCATACCATGTAAGTCGTTGATTCATATATTTATAGCATGCAAAAGTATGCCGTAAAAAATGTATGTTTTTACGACTTACAAAAATATGTCATAAAATATTTGCACTTAAGACGACATACATTTCATGTTATAAAATATTATAACTTTACACGGCATGCATTAATATGCCATGAAAACTTTTGCAAAAAAAAATAAAAATTCAATCCATAATTTTTTTATGGCATGCAAAAGCATGCCGAAAAAAATGTATATTTTCACGGCATACAAAAATATGTCATAAAATATTTGTACTTAAGACGACATACATTTCATGTCGTAAAATATTATAACTTTATATGACATGCATTAACATGTCGTGAAAACTTTTATTAAAAAAAATTTCAATCCGAATTTTTTTTTTTTGATTTAAAAAAACTAATAATTTCCAACCAAGCTTCTCACCTTACATTTTCCTAATTGAGGACAACGTAAAAAACGTTATTTTATAATTTAGTCTCTGTTAAGGGATAATTGCACACAGTGGGATTTTGAGAAAAAAAAATTACATATTTATGAAAAAGTTTATATTTTTAATAATTAATATTTATATGATTTCTCATTAATTTGTAATTATTTTTTTTTAAAATTACCTTGATTTGATATTTTTCATTCTTTTAATAATTTATTTATTTTTTACTTTTTGGATGTGCCTAATCTGAATACAATTAAAAAATATAATATAATATAATATATATGAAATGTATTAAATTTTATATTTTTTTTGAATTTAGTGATTTTTTAAAAAAATTAAAAAATATTTTTCTTTTAAGTATACGTAAATTATTTGAAGTTAAAAAGTAAAAAAAAAAAATTTATTTAAAATATTTAAAAACTTACTCATAACATTGCCCCGTTACTCTCTCACTCACTCTCTGGGTCTCTCTCTCTCTCTTACAGTCCTCTCTAAACCCTAATCTCTCTCAACCGATCGAATCAACCTTCTTCAGCCCCGTTTGATCTAATCTCAGAGCGATTGGTGATTCATCTCAGATCCAATCTCAGAGCGATTGGCAATTTCGATTTTGAGATTTCGAAGCTCCACCGCCTACACCATCTATCTGATTCAATAATCATCAGTCTTCGAAGCTCTTTGTTTTGATATCTCGCAATCGATGGCTTTATTAGAATGTATAAAGCATTTGATTCAGTTGGGATGGGTTGAATCTTATGCCGGCGATTTGATTGCATATCTTGTGATGGATTATTCATACATGATTTTTTTTTTTTTTCAAAAAAGCTTTGACTCAATTAGAGGCTTAGATGGATGAATTAAGTGTAGAGTTTGTTGCTGATGGAGATAGATGAAAGCAGCTAAGGCTGGTTCAAGTTGAAGGAATGGTTAATTGTGATAACAATGAAACTGTTTCTGAATTATGTCCCAGATTAGATGTTGATGGCTTTAGAAAATAAACGACTTTTAGGAAGTGAGACAATTACATTTTTTACGTACTGATAGACACAAGAGTTTATAATATATGAGAGCAACAAAGCTGTTTTAGAAAATGACTTTTGGGAAGCATGACAATTATGAGTCATTTAGCTGAGCTTTATTATTGCTAACCAATCAGGAAACAATGTCTTTTAGGGACTTGAGACCAGGTTCACTAATAAATTACTTGTCATGTCTTTTAGGGACTTGAGACCAGGTTCACTAATAAATTACTTGTCATTGATATCAAACAACTATGACTTTTCTATAATAAATCAACTTATATGTATCTTTGATTATCTCCCACAAATGTATGAACTTGTGGTTGAGTGGTTGTAATATTGTGTGAAACTGGAAGATTGGTGGTAGGTGGTCTAGTTATTAGGTGCATTTGTTGTACACCAAAACGTACATAAATTTTGTTTCTATTTTGGGTGACTTCTTTTCATTATCCTTTGGCACCGATATGGAAGTAGCTCTCATGACATTGATTGCATGACAGGCATACTCTCTCATAGTTGAGCACATCATCAACTAGCAAATTATAGTGTTAATGAGTAAATGATCTCCATTCCACCTACTATATTTATTGTATCAGTCATGACCTTATATGTGCCAACTATAAATTTATTAGAAATTTTTATAGATTTTTTTATTTTATTTTTATGTATCATAAGAACTCCATCTATTTAACTTTGTAAAAAAGTCACAATGCATAAAGTATGAGTGTCACGCATTATTTTGAGTTTGTTTCTTATTATTTTCCCTTTTTCTGTCTTTCTTTTGAGGAACATTTCATTCTCTCTTCTAATAGTGTTTCTTCACTAATTTACATGGAATAATTTTCTCCTCTGTTTATTTATTTATGTATCTTTTACAGGGTAAGGTGTGAACATGTTTGAGTCCTAGAATGAGCTCCTACTTTTTAAGGGATTTATAGGCAGCAACTTGGCTGGATTCAGTCATGTAAATATTAAGTCCGTGTGTTTACCATTATGCTTCAAAGGACACTGTAATGCATTGGAATGGTTTGTTTTACTCCTAAAAGTGCATCAAAGGTAGACTATATTTATTTCCAAAGGAACTTGAAGAATTCATAGAATGTAACTATGAACATATTAATGTATTTGGAGAATCATAAATTAAAAATTTGTTAATGCTCACTTCGGAAAAAATTGCCTAGGTATCGGAAAAGGTGGACAGAGAACTGAATGCTTGGCCAATTTATGCTATGTAACGTATCACTATTAAGCTTTATCTGGCCGAAATTGATTCATAAAATTTCTTGGCTACTAGGTAGAGAGACGAGCAAGGATACCAGGATGGGCCAATTGAAGCTGGGTAAAGCTTAAATGCTAAGATTTATTTAAACTGCAGTACGTTTGTCTGAAGCTGACAAACCATGATTCTAGCAAGCTGCCTAGAACTAAGTATTGATCCAGTATGTGCTCTCTTCAGGATGGTTAAAGTAGCATTTGTGAGAATTAGTTAACAAGTCTCATGTTTGGCAACAACTTTTAAGCTAATTTATTCTTCTTCTCTTTTTTTTTTTTTTTTTTTTCCAGTTATTTTTTCTGTCTTCAGTGATTTTTTTTTTAAAAAAAATTATTTATAATTTTTACTTTTGAGGTTCTTATAGACTAAAGGGCCTAAAAATATCAATAAACAATATTATTTTTGTTTTTATTCAATATGTTCTTGATGATGGTTGGAGTTCTGTTTATATGATTATTTTCTAAATTCATCATTTTTTGATTTTAGAGGAATTTCTTTGCTTTCTTCCCCCCCCCTTCTCCTCTTTTATTTGATTTTATCAAGTAATAGAAAGTGATCAGAGAGATCTACTGGTAGTTTGTCATTTTGAATAAAATAAAGGGGAAATACCAAAAACAAATACTTAGGTTTGACTCTTAAACCAATAATAACTCTCCTCTTTGGCTCTAATCTTCATTTTGATCAATCTGTATCTGGAAGGAGTTGGAAAGAAGTGATGCAGTGTTGCCCGAGGTGTATTAATTAGTATTCTCTTCTACTCGACTCAATTTTTTATTTACTGATGATTTCTATCTTTTTCCTGTATTTAGGTGTACTTAAATGCGATTAGTTTGTTATTGCGGGTGTATGTACGAGGTGAAATTGACTTCTTCGGAGACCGTCTTAAGATCTTGGCAGGTTATCTGACAAATCAAGTGAGTTAGAAAACATAGTTTGTTATTTCCTTCTTTTTAGAACAAGAAGACATTTAATTGTGAAAGATATGTTCCTATTTATAGCAGCTTATGAGGGACTTATTTCTATTTAAAAGATTGAGGGATTAAAATTGAAGTGCCATGGGTTGTTTTGGGCAACTGTTCCATAGGCATTTTAAATTGTTTGTCCAGTGAAAATTATTTAGGTCTATATGCTATCAGAATTGGCACTTTCAGGCTTCCTTTTGGACCTCGTGCTAGCATTTATGTGGGATGTACTTTGACTAATTGCTCTCATTTACTGTATATCGTAACAATCTTTAGGCTTTTTGGTATTTGGAGTGGCACCTTGATGTGTTGATACTGTGGGCCTTAGCCTCAACTGGAGCATTTGATAAAGGAGAAGATCTACTCAAGGGCTTGAGATTCAGGTTAGGAGGATCTTGCCGAACTCCTCTTTAGTTTCTCGCACATATTTAGCATTTAGCTTTCTTTAACAGTGCTCTCTCTTGCCGTGCAGTCCCATAATTTTGTTCTGTTTTTGTAGAATTTCTAAGATGAGCAAGAAAAAGCAGCAAGCAATGCAGAGTGGAATGCTGGTTTGTTTCTATTGTTTTCTTTTGCCTTCATAATAATAATATTTCAGGCCTTTTGGCTGATTTTTTTAATCCCCGTTTCTGTTTTCATCAAAAGTTTCTGTACCAATGATTTTTCCTTAGAGGCTAGAATAGATATTTAATTGAAGGAAAATTAAATAAACATAATTTTTATTCAAACCCTTCAACCGAAATGATGTGACAATGGTATTCTTGAAATTATAAGCTACAATAATGGGTGTTTTAGTTTGAGATAAAAAGACCATAAGAGGCCATCATTAGTATACAAGTTTTATTAAGAAATTATATTTACCTTTAATTGCCAATTGAACGGTACTTCACCTTTTTGTCTCAAATGCTAAGTCGTATACGAGAATGGAAAAGGCAACTACAAAGAGGCATTGGAATTGCTTGGCCCAGATTTTGAAGCCAACAACTTTAAGGTACTATTATGAATAATGTGAAATTAAGTTCTATGAATATTTATAGTTAATCTTAATTCATATATTTTTGGCGAAAAAACATGTGGGTTTACTTTTTTATGCTAGACAATTGGCGCATCTGATGAACAACTTGATGTCTTCAACGAAGTTTGGTATGTTATGCTGCTGAATACTGGACAAGCTATCAAGGGTACATTCTTTATTCTTGTCTCATAATCTCATTTGAACTCCATGATAGTTTATTTCTCACTGGGTTGTTTTCATGTGTAGTGATCGAAGTCATTGGGAAGCGCATAAAGATGAGGGAAGGTGCTCCATTCATGTGGCGCCTACTGGTACATCTCTTCCATTTTTTTTATCATGAGTTACATATTTTTAGCTTTAAAATATTTAATGTGTGGCCGATGCAAACATACCATTGGATATACATTGTTGTGTTGTTGATTCAGGAGAGAGGTTATGCCATGGTAGGGAGGCCGGAAGCTACTACTGTTGGAGAGCAGGCAAAGTGTTTGGAGACTGCTTACTTCAAGTAAAACTGGTACATATATATATATATATATGTATGATAGTCCAACCTCTTGCATTTTTTACCATTTGTTGAGAGGTTGAACATTAATGATGTAATAAAATCTTTCAATTTTGTATGTAAATTTAGTTTACTGTTTGTAGATATGAATACTTATACGATAACACTTGAACATATTTCTATCCTCATTGAGATACACAAGAACGGTGCCTGCCTGCAAATTTTAAAAACACACACACACAAAGAAAACCAACACATAGACTAGCATGATTAAATCACTGGCCAAAGAAACTAAAATTATATAATTTTTGCCAAATACCAAAACATCATAGGAAACTAAGTGGCAGGTCAGTTAGCTAACTAATTAAATTTGATTTCTCTATGTGATGCACAATCATAATGGCACGCGAGAAGGCCTAGTAGGACTTCAAGTTCAGTTTCATATTTGGATTTCTTTGCTCATTACATTTCATTATCATAGGCCTAGAGGGTATCAGTTTGCTTCTCTCTCAATGTCTATGAGAAGTTACGTTCTTATATCCTGGTGGTTAGGTAGATAAATATTCATTTTCACTTTAAAATGCATGGAATCATCTGTGAAACTTCAAGTGATAGAGCCATAATACCGTTATGATGATATAAAAGGCACACCTGTGTCTCAAGACATATTGACTCAAATTCATCCTGTGAATAAAAAGACACAAGTTAGTAGTCAATTTACAGCTTACAAATTGGAACTTATAATCACGTTGAATCAACTCTAAAGTCTAATGTGTACCACATCATAATTTATTCATAGTTATTTCTATTAACAAAACAACTGCTGGAAGCATAACTATTTCTCTTTCTGCATAAAAGATATACCAAGAAAAGAAGAAATGCTTACAGTTGCAAAATAACTCAAATGACCTAAGCAGGATAATCCAAGGCATGCTAAACAACACTAGCAATGCATTCTAAAGATGAAAATAAAAAATTAGAGAGCTAGCACAGACCTGCACGGACATTGACTACACATTGTAGTTGTTACATAAATAATTAAGAACCTGAAAAAGTAGACAGCACAACATGGTATATTAGTCCAAGCTAAATTTAAAAGGGAAAGTAGAAGGTATTTAAAAGATAAACAATGACAACAATGCCTCTTTTAATGCAGTGCTGAAAATCTATAGTTATAAACTAATGCTACGGGGCAAAGATGAGATCTTCAAAGCTTATTTAACACCATGGATTTTTCGCTTTGCTTCCTTTTTCCAACCCCAAAAACTCCAATGCTTTTGAAGCAACCTCACAATGCAAAAGGAGATGATTAATAGACTCATCCACTTTTTTCAAAAGCAACCTCACAATGCCATCCACTTTTCTCAGCACCTTTGGCCCCCACTTATCAGTAGTCGGTATCACTTCCAAAGCTACAGTCACGTTAAGACACCTCAGCTGCTAGATGATCTTGCAAGGGAAGACAATGTGTGGCCTGGGGCAAGCAAAGAAGCTTATAATATGATCTCACTGCAAATTTTCTGGTCCTGTTGCCCCTCCATGATACAACATCCACACTGTCACCAAGGACACCATTAGATAATGGGTTTCATGGTGGTTCAAGTTAAAGAAATCTTGTGGGTTTATTTAATTTTTTATTTTTTATTTTTTTGTGGATAAGAGTAGGAGGAATGCTGCAAGGTTATACGAATATGGATTAGAATTTGCTTGCTTGCAGATGTGTCAAATTGGGATTTCCAAAAACCCAAATCAAAGTTGTATGACTTTTGGTAACAAGGAAACAGGTTCAACTCAAAGTTGTATGATACATGGTAGCTACTTTGTTTAGTTGAATCCTTTCTTTTAAGCCTGATTATTCATAATTTATTGTTGTTAAATTTTCTTATTAACAGTTGAATCTTGAAATTGTCAACTAGCAAGATGATTGGAGAGGTACTTTATTTCTCATTTAACATAAAATTGAATTTATAACCAATTGTTGTCCACATTATTTCTTATTTTTCCTTATGTATTGCACAGAGTTCAAAAAAAGTTGAGAAAAGAATTAGAAAGGAGCGTGAAGCTATAATTGCTGCGACAATGGATGAAAGAAGAAATGCATCATTCAGAATTTTAGATGAGTATTCTACTTCTCTACATGTTGAATCACATGTTCATTCTTTTGGACGAAATATTGGACTAATTGATTTACGATTTGTAGTTATACTTTTTGGATGTTTAAAGTCGTATTTTAGAGATTAGTGAATCTTATGATTTAGATACTTTTTTTGATTTGTATGTTTGAGGTTGTTATCAGCTTGACATGATAGAAGTTGGGGATAAAAGTTAGTATGCAGTTTGTTTGGTGTATGAATATTAGATTTTTCTGCTTACTTCATAGTTGTTGCTTCTGCTTAGTTTGTGACAAGTTGCATTTTATAAGCTATTGTCTGCATACGGGTAGGCAAGGTCATGTTCCTATATATATATATATTATATTAAAAATAACTTTCTACGGCATGCAAAATTATGCCGTGAAAAGTGTAATGATTTATGGCATGTAAAAAAATGTCGTAGAAGATTATATACGGCATACAAGGCATGTCATAAATATATTAAAAATGACCTTCTACGGCATACAAAATTATGTCGTGAAAAGTGTGATGATTTATGGCATGCAAGAAAATGTTGTAAAATACTATATACGGCATACAAAGTATGCCATAAATATATTAAAAATAATCTTTTACGGCATGCAAATTATGTCATGGAAAGTATGATGATTTATGACATGATAAAAATGTCGTAAAAAGTTATATACGACATACAAAGTATGTCATTAATGTTTAATTTATTAGTTTTTACAACTTTACCTGCATGCCGTAAATGACGCTCGACTTTCCACGGCATGTTATATAACAGCATTTGTGTGCATGCCGTGAAAGAGTTTTACGGCATGCATTGCAAGCCGTAAAAAGTCAATTTTGTTGTAGTGATTGAGTAATGAAATACAAGAAGCCTGTATATATAGGCTGAAAAGAAACTTAGATAAGTATAGAAAAGGAGATAGAGATACATCAAATATAATTATAGAAAAGAAGATGAGATACATCTACAATACAAATAGATAAGTATAAAATAATAATATACATCTAACACATACTATACGCGTGATCAGATGAGAAGAGTGAGATAGGAAACCAATTATGATTTGTTTCAGTCAAGAGCTATGAATTGGAGGGACACTTTGAACATCTCCATGCTAGTTTTCTGTATGTGAGGGTTCAAGAAAGTTGTTGAAAAATTCAAAGATCTTCGAAGATCTTTGAAGAAAAATTCGAATTCTCTAGAAAAATGATGAGAGGCTTAGATTCATCAACAGTCACAACTAGGAACACAAAAGCAAAGAGATGATGGAAATAAAAGATTGAGTGAAGAAGAAGACAAAGTAATTAGAGAGAGAATAATGGCAAGACTTTCCCATGGATCTCCCATTTTTACTCTCAAGGTTAATAATGGAAAAGGGAAATTAGTTCTTTCCCAAGAGTTGTCTCTCCAAAATCCATCCCTTAAAAAGCTATAGATGGGTGCTATTTATAGACACCTCATGATGTATGATGGAGCCCATGTGCAAGGCACATGGAGAACATTCTCTCTAACCACCTTGTCCGAGGAGGTGACCTCTCCAAGGATGAGAAAAACCCTCGAAGAGAGATCAACCTCTCGGCGAACCCTTCTTCTTAGCCTCACCTAACCAATGATCCCCAATCATCCCAAAGGGTCAGGAGTAGTCCCAGAGGACGCCCTGCCGCAGAAGGGTCAGGGATAGTTCAAGAGAATGCCCTACCGCAAATATTGCCAAGTCTCAGAGAGCCCCTAAATCGTGCCACCTCGACCCGGGTATAGGCTAGTTTAATCGAAGAGTGAATTTATCTCCACTCATTGTTTTCGGGATCGGGTCCTTTGTTCGGACTCCAACTCGTCCATGGTTCTGGTGCGTAGATCTCGAAAAGCTCCGAGCCCGCAAGTGTTATAGGACTCATTAACGGAGCGACTTCTAGATTTCATTCAAATCCGTTCGAAGCCAAGCGCTTCGAATCTTTAGATTCGTGGATCCGAACCCTTTTGAGTTCGAGCTCAAATAGGTCTCTAGGTTCGTGGTTCCAAACCCTTTCAAAACTAAGCCAATACCTCGGAGAACGGATCTTCTCTGAGGGTTTCATCTCTTCTGAAAGTAATGTTTAATCTTCTGGAACGCCCGTATGATCTGGGCCTCCTCGGATAGGCTTGTTGGACTCTCTTTAGAGATATCTACTTGATGAGTCTTTTTCGGCCCAATTTGTTGGCTTTTTCGTGGGTCCGTTCCATGGATTTCACTTGGGCCCATTTGGCAATAATTTCTCCGGACCTACTAATTTTGGACTTTTCAATTGGGCTCCGACTGGACCCAATTAATTAGTGGGTTTAAGTTAACCCCTCTTATAATATGTGTATTTGATCTTTCATATTTTGTTTAAGTTTCATGTAAAATTTCATAAATATTTCAATTCCCGTTGATCAAATTGGATGACATGATCCACATCAATTGTGTAACCGAATAAAACACCAGTACATGAATAATTGTTTGGTGACATACATTGAATATTGAAAAATAATATATTTGATAGTATAAGTTTATTAACGAGAAAAACAATGGTTGGACAATTATTAATCCTTCACAATTATAAAATATATATATTGAGAGGGCAATTTATGTGCAAATTGGGCCAAGCTGGGCCGTTATGGGCCTCGGTGCGAAGGGCTGAGTAAAAAGGCCATAAAGTTACTCCGGTCTTGAAGAGGCTTAAAGTTAGTCCGATCCCAAGCCCGGAAGTTAGTCCGGTCCGAGGGAGGCTTAATGTTAGTCCGATCGAAGGATGCTTTGTAGTTAGACCGGTTTAAAGGTGCTTTGAGTTTATACCGGTCATGGCGCAGTGTAACTAGCTCAGTCTAAACCGTGCTGAAAGTTAGTTCGGTTTTGGGCATGCCATGGTTTGTGGAAGGGGAACTAAGGTAAGGGCAGTGAACCGAACTAAGTATAGTCAGGATTCATTCTGTAGCTAAGTATAGCCATGCTTACTTCGGTCGTGGTAGTCCGGTCAGGGTAAAACCATCTCACTTGGTTTAAGTAGTGAGGGGGGTCTTGAAGGATAAGCATGATCTTTCAGGAGTATGAATCCTAAGAGGACTCTACGTGGAGGAGTAAGAGTCCTACTTAGATTATGCCACACGAAACCTATAAAAGCTCACAAACATCACCTATGGAGAGGTAACACAACTTTGATTTCCGAATACACAGAGCTTTTGTCTATTTGTCTAGTTTGCTGACTTAGGCATCGAAGAGGTTTCCGGCACACACCCGCCGGCTAGTTCACATTTGTGTTTTCAGGTGATGAAGCAACAACGTACGTGTAACAACCCCATCACGTATAATGATTAGTACTTGATTAACTAAGAGGATTTGAGATTTAATTGCCGAGTTTTATAATTTATTTGGGATTTATGAGAATTGTGGAATCTGACTCGTATATGATTTTATTGAAGGTTTATTTTGGAATTAGAAATTAAGGGTCCAAATGACTTAAGGAAGTGAAGTTAAAAAGTTGAATCAATTTAATTTTAATTACGGACCCATTTGGGAGTTTAGTTAAATATTCGATTCAGCTTAGTAAAATTGAGATTCGATTAACTAGGTCCTAATTGGAGTTGATTAAGTCATGAGGATTGAGGATGGTGGTTATTATAAATTAAATTTAATTATGGTGTGCCCAATTTGAATATGTAATTTATTGATGAAAATTCGAGTCTGATCAGAAATTGAAGACCTAAATGATTTAAGAAACCAAAATTGAGGTTGGAAATAAGTTCAATTTAATAATTGGAGCCTTTTGGGTTATTGATTAAAGATCTGATTTTGAACTGATAAATTTAATATATTTAATTAGGCTGTAATGGACGTCAATTAGACTAATTAAATTATATGGGATTTGAGATTAGTTACAATTAACTAATTTTATGCTAATCAAAATTCATTAAGATTAAGTGGTGCCTAATTAAATTAATTCTAGACAAAAATTGATTTATGGACTAAACTAGAATTGTGGTGTGGGCGCACTAAGAAAATTAGGTGGGTGTACTGAGCAATCTGATTGTGTGTGTGTGGGTACGTGTAGGAAAGAAGGCAACTCATGATATGTAAATATATTAATATATTGGGGAAGGCAACTAATGAGAGATGTATATGCATTAATAGGTGAGTTCTGGGTTGGAAAGCAGAGAGTTAGAGAAAAGGAGAGAGAACCGAGAGAGTGAGAGGGAAGTTCAACTCTTGTGCTGGAAAATCTTTGGAGAAATGGGTTTTTGGGATCTAAATGAAGATAAAGGAGAAGGCTCAAGAATTCAATAATTTTAGGTAAATACTTGTCTTAATTTTTGTGGGTAAATTAGTTAAAAGCTAAAATTAAGAAAGTTATGGAACTAATTTCATGGGGTTGGAGCAAGAAATTAAATTAAATACATGATCATGGGAATTAATTTAGAAATTAATTAGTTGGGTTTGATTTTTATTATCCTTCATAAATTTGAGATCCATCCTTGCATGCATGCTAGGATTTCAAAGGTTAGAATTAATTCATGTGTAAAAAGATTTATGAGATTAAATTTAGGTTAGGTGAGTGATTATAGAAATTAATTTAGAAATTAATTATTTTTTTTATATGAATTTGAATCTTATGGTTGCATGCATGTAATTTAGAGAAATCAAAGAATTAATTCATGAACATTTGAGCTTGATTTTGAATAAAAGGGATTTTGATGTAGACGGTTTGACTTTGATTATGTTTTCACCCATGCAAATATTTTTCTAGGAGTTTTATAATTTCAATTTCATAATTTAAGGAGATAGAAAATAGTTAGGAATCAATTCTATGGGATTAGAAGGAAATTGGCAAGAAAATGATGATTTGGAACTAAAATCAAGTCTATGGAAATTTGGGAACTAATCCTAAAGTTTTGATTTTATTATGAAAACTAGGCATTTGTTTAATCCATGCATGTGATTTAATTTAAAAGGTTTGTTCAATTTAAGCACATTTTAGAACATCTATGATTATAAATTAAGTTTTTGGTTAGAAATTGAGTTAAGTTGAATTTCTAAGAAATTGATTTGTGTAATTCATAATTAAGTTGATTTTGTTATTAATATAAAATTGGACATATTTGTATTGCATACATCATGGATTTTGAAAGATTTGGATTAATTCAATCTCATATTTTGAAGAGATAAATGAAATGTTTATAAACATCAAGTTTATGGAAAATTAGAATTAATCCTAATATTAGATAAAGTGTTGATTTTATAATTAGATTTTAATCCATACTTGTAATTTGAGATTAAACACATTTTGGGACATCTATGGTTATGAATTAAATTGAGGCTTTGAATATCAAATATGAACTTCAATTTCAATTTTGGAAATTTCAGAATTTGTGTTGTCCGCTCGAGCGAGGAAAGTCTCGCTCGAGCGTGAAAATCGAGTTCCCAGTAGTTTCTTCAAATTTTACAGTCCGCTCGAGCGACCAAAGTGGCGCTCGAGCGAAGACCCATTTTCAGCACATTTTGAAAAGTTGCATTTAGTTCATATTTTTATCCCCATCTCTTTCCAATGCATTCTAGACATGATTTATGACTCAATAAAGATTAATAAGCTACTAATCCAATAGATTAGTTAGTTAAAGAATGAATCATTGATCTAGTGGTAATTGTTTAAGAAACCAAGTAAACGATTAATCTATTTGGAAAAGAAAGACTTAGTAATGAATGAATATGTGAAATAAGAACCCGGTTTATTTAAATGAGAAAGAATAAGCGTAGTAGAACCTCGGACTATTTAGACGGAAAAAGATAAGAAAAGTCAAGTTTGACCAAGGAAGTAATATTGTATTTCAATGTGTATGTGTTATGTGCTTGTGTAGGTCACGCGCCATTGTCTGCCTGATTTATCTGATATGTCCAGTCTATTTGATTTGCTTCTGCAGCCATCTGTGAGTAATAACTTTGTAAAGTTATGTTCAATGTTATGTATTTTCAGTATACTATGATACGAAATGATTGGTTCTTTGAAAAGTTATGATATGTTGGAAATGAATGAATGATTGTCCAAGATTCTGAAAGTTAACCGTGGCATCCTTAGCATTACATGATATGCGTCCCTTTATGGGTCATCAGGTTCCTATATGGGTCATCAGGTCCCTTTATAGGTCATCAGGTCCCTTTATGGGTCATCAGAACGTCTCTGTGCACATGAGTCATCAGAAAGCCTTCAAGGCTGTCCCTTTATGGGTCATCAGGTCCCTTTATGGGTCATCAGATTTGTGAATGCTATTGGATGTACCACGTATGATTATATGTAAAATCTGAATATGGAAATGATTATGAAAATGATTACGAAATGATTTGGAATCTGAATATGCGTAAGACTCTACTTTTGATAAGAATTTGATTTCTAACTCTGTGATGAACATCATTCATTAAACCCTTTACTCTGTTATTATTCACTGGGCTTTAGCTTACTGTATTATTTATGTATGTAGGTGATCAGGCACGTGACCAGGCTTAGGTGCATCTGTCTAGAATCTGTTCTGTCAGCCAACCTATGTGCCTCCCGTGGAGGTTCCGGATATGTTAAGTGTTAGCGTTATGTAATTTAAAGTTTAAGTTATGTTTTCTTGTTTGTTTCTTCAAGTCAAGTGTATTTTGAAAAATGGGACTAAGTCCCTTTCTGCCTAATCTGTATATATATTATGACTTAAAGATAATGTGTATATATGTATATAAAAAGTTTTAAATTTTTCTGTCTCATATAAGTTTGCACAGCTCAATGGACGTTGTATATTCTTAATTGCTTCCGCTAGCCCCTAATATTATGTTAATATGTCTCAGAGGCCGTAGGTAATCTTAGGATTACTGGCCGATTACGATGCCAAACCTATAGGGGTTGGTTTGGGTCGTGACAGTACGGAGGAGCGCAAACTTGATCAACAGGATTATACGAGAAGGTTTATTTCTTTCCCGTACAATTGGCACCATCTGTGGGAATTCAGACAAGAACAAAACCTCTTGATCAAGCTTTTCCTCTTAAAGAATCAATGGCGCACAACGAAGATTTGCCACAGTCCGCCATGGACGGACAAACACCAGAAGGGGGTGCGAAGCGCAAAGGTCTACCTCTCATCCCTCCTATGGCGGATTTAGAACCACAAAGACAGAATCCCAAGAGGGATACAAGGGGAAGAAGGCGGACTAACAGCCCCCATCACTCTCGTTCACAGAGTCCAGAAAGGCAAAGGCAGAGGATTGATCCTCAAGCTTTGGAGGATCGCATCAAGGAACAGGACGAATTGATACGACGGATGGCGGCGGACATGGAATCTCTAAAGCGCCAGATGAAGGGAAAAGGAGTGGCGACAGGAGAGGGGCGCACAAGCAAGACGCCCCCTCGGCACTCGGAAATTCGTGGTAGGAATACCACACCCTCTCAGGCAGAGAGTAGAAGCCTCAAGACATGCGATATTCAATCCAGATCCTCCAGAACTCGTCACTCCAGGTCTGAGAGGAGAAGATCTGAGAGGTCGTACACTGAAGGAAGCACCTATTGGCCCTCACATACGCACCAAACAAGATCCAGACAGACGGAGTTGCCCAGATCCTCCGACTTACGAACCGTGCTCGAGAAAAAGGCACGATGCAAGGAGGATGCCAGGGTACACGATCCACACAGAGTTTCTACCTTACAGCGGTTGGCTCCTCGGACACATGGAAGCGTCGAGGTTGGAATGCCAATACCGCGCCCTGCTTACGAACCGATGGACAAGGCATTAGCAAGGCTACAAACCTCGCCGTTCGTTCCGGCGATTGAAAACGCCCCCTTACCATCAGGCTTCCTTCAGCCTAAATTCACTACATATGAGGGGAAGACGGACCCCTACTCACACTTGAGCCACTTTTGCCAAGTCATGGCTGTATACCGGCGGAACGAGGCTTTGATGTGCATCCTCTGCCCATCTAGCCTTGGCGACCTAGGCTTGACTTGGTTCAAAAAACTTCCAGAAGGCAGCATAGCCTCCTGGGCGCAATTGGCGGAAGCGTTCGTCACAATGTTCAGAACAAACACTAAAACCCTGGTGGAGATCGACCAGTTATTTTCCATCGACATGGGCGACAAAGAGACCCTAAGATCCTACAATAGTCGCTACTGGGAGACCTTTAACCAAATTGGGGACTGCCCTACCAATCTCGCCATCGCACAGTACAAAAGAGGCCTTCCAGTCGAGAACAGACTAAGGGACTCAATCACCATGACACCACCCCTCACCATGGAAGCCTTGATGGAAAGAGTGCATCGGCATCGGGGTAGAGGAAGGGCGCGCGTGCCGTCGAAATCGAACCGCGACCGCGATTGCCGAGAAAAAGGCCTCAGCAAAGGTCAACACGGTAGATCGTCCGAACAGAAACGGACGTGGCAGACGAGACAACAGAGAGAACCAGGATAAAAGATGGTTGAGAGTCCACACTGCCATAACCACGGTCTTCAAGAAACCGATCTATCGAATTCTAAGTGAAATACGGGATAAGCCTTTCGTCAGATGGCCAGCCAAGCTAGGGGAAGCTCAGAAGGACTATGACAAAAGATCACGGTGCACCTTCCACAAAGAAAAGGGACACCGCACTGAAAGTTGCACGCCATTAAGACAGCATGTGGAGGAGTTGGTGGCAGCAGGTCACCTGGATAAATATATTGAAGAAGGGGCGCAACCAGCCCCCCAGGACCATAATAACCCCAACGGAATGCCAATCGACGCCCCACCTCAAGGCATTATCAATGTGAAACATGGAGTTTTCGAACCTGAGCGTGTATGCGAGCTCAGAGGATCAATCAAAAAGGCTGAGCATTTAAGAGAGGTACTAAGTGCCTAACCTGCCATCAAGAAGGGGAAGACAGAGGCCGCGAATATCATGTCTTTTTCGGTTAAAGACTTGGCAAGGATATATTGCCCTCACAATGATGCCCTGGTCGTCACTCTTCGAGTTAAGGATTTTGACATGAAGCGAATTTTGATCGACCAGGGTAATTCATGTGAAATAATATACTACGAAACATTTAAATAGTTAAAGTTACAAGATAAAGACTTGGCACCTGTCGTATCTCCCCTGATTGGATTCAACTCCATGCCAAAATGGCCCGTCGGCAAGATAATCCTCCCAGTCAAAACAGGAAGCGTGACGAAACAAGTGGAGTTCTGGGTATTGAAAATCCCCTCCACTTATAACATCATCTTGGGCAGAACATGGCTGCATGTCATACGATCGGTGGCGTTATCCTACCACCAAGTAATGCGGTTCCCCAACGACACCGGTGTAATTGAAGAGGTCTATGGAGATCAAATTATGTCCAAGCAATGCTTTGTCACGATGAATGGCAGCCGCGCTGCCAAAGGATACGTTCATTCGATGGAAGAACCTGAGAGCAATGAACTGTTCGCAGATGTCGGCAAAGCAGCTAATCAGAAAGCGGTGGAAGACTTGGTAGAGGTAAGAATAGATGAAAAGAACTCGGATAAGTTCTTTTTGCTCGGTTCGTTGTTGTCCAGCGCTGAGAGATTAGAGGTCTTGGAATTTTTGACCTCTAACATCGAAGTGTTCGCCTGGACACCATACGACATGCCAAGCATTCATCCCAACTTCATCTGTCACCAACTCAATGTCCACCCATCCGCCAGACCAATCATTCAGCACACACGTAGATCGGCACTCCATCATGCCGAGATAATGGCGGAAGAAGTAGGAAACCTACTGGAGGCAGGAGCAATCAGAGAGGTACACTACCCAAGATGGATCTCCAACACAGTCGTAGTGCCAAAAAAGAACGGCAAGTGGCGTGTCTGCGTCGACTACAAAACGGTTAACAAGGCATGTCCAAAAAACAGCTTTCCTCTACCACGGATAGATCAACTGGTAGACTTAATGGCGGGGCACAACCGACTTAGCTTTCTGGATGCATACAGAGGCTACCACCAAATCCCCATGCATGAACCAGATCAGGAAGTCACATCCTTTACAACTCCAAGAGGACTGTATTACTACAAGGTCATGCCCTTTGGCCTAAAGAACGCTGGGGCGACATTCCAACAGATGGTCACCAAGATGTTTGAACCATTGTTAGGCAGAACAATGGAGGCTTACATCGACGACATGGTGGTCAAAAGCAAGGATGAGAACGACCATCTCAAGGACCTAGGTGAGATGTTTGAGATCCTGAAGAAGCACAAGTTGCACCTTAATGCGTCCAAGTGTGCGTTCGGAGTAGGATCTGGCAAATTCCTAGGTTTCCTAGTGACCAACTAGGGTATCGAAGCAGACCCCTCCCAGATTAAAGCAATCCAGGATTTGGAAAGACCAAACTCAGTAAAAAGAAGTACAGCATCTCACCGGCATGGCAGCTGCGCTCAATCGGTTCATAAGCCGATCGTCAGACAGACTGCGACCATTTTTTCATGCTTTAAAGGCCAAATTTGAGTGGAACGAAGAATGCGACCGCGCTCTAGAAAGCTTAAAAGAATACATGTCTTCTCCACCACTACTTGTCACCCCAGTACTTGGAGAAGAACTCTTCCTGTACCTGGCAGTCTCTCAGCATGTAATTAGCGCAGTATTGGTCCGTGCGGAAGGAATCCAACATCTGCCCATCTTTTATGTCAGCAAAACATTGCTGGGCGCCGAAACAAGGTACTTGCCACTGGAAACACTGGCATTAGCCTTGATGATGGCCTTAAGGAAGTTGTCACACTACTTTCACGCCCACACCATAGTCGTCCTCACAGCTTTCCCATTAAAAGCTTTGTTTGAAAGGGCGAACTTTTCTGGGTGAATCTTGAAGTGGGTAGTAGAGTTGGGACAATATGACATCAAGTTCCAACCTAGGACCGCGATAAAGGCTCAAGCTTTGGCAGATTTTGTCGTAGAATTCACATCAGGAAGTCATCATATCTGCCCAGTTGACCTGACTGAAACAACCGAACTAGGGATGGAAGTTGACGCCGGAATAGCGCAACCCCTGGTGTAGGATATTCAGTCAGACCCCAAAGCAGACCAAAGCAAAGCAAGGAAGGAAGAAGCAAACCATGCTACACCAAGTCTAAACTCACCAACAAATAAAGACTTGGTACAATTAGATAGCAAGGGGCAGACAGCAAGCATGGACCTTGAAGAAAACACCAGCAACATGGAAGATCCCAAGGCATCATCTGATCCATCCACTTGTTGGAAGTTGTTCGTTAGAGAGATGTGGAAGCTCTTCATGGATGGAGCATCCAACCGGCATGGAGCAGGGCTTGGCATAGTCCTCATCTCTCCAAACGGCCTAGTAGTGGAGCAGGCAATCAACCTTGGCTTCCCAGCATCAAACAACGAAGCGGAGTATGAAGCGCTTCTTGCAGGCCTCAAATCAGCATTCTACATGAAGGCCACCGAGCTAATGGTTTACAACGACTCACAGCTGGTGGTAAACTAAATATCTGGTGACTACGAAGCAAAGGATGATAGGATGGCCAAATACCAAGAGTTGGTCAGAACAGAGATCAAGAAATTTGAAATAGTCAGGATAGAACAAATCGGCAGGGAGGAAAATAATGAGCGAGCGAGCTAGCGTGCTTTGCCTCAATGGCGAATACTTCCATCCTCATCCATTCTTGATCGACTATCTGCCTAGACCAAGTATTAAAGACCCGGCGAAGAGGTATGTTGTGCAGAACTAGGCCCCTCTTGGATGGATCCCATCATCCTGTTCTTAAAAGACGGCATCTTACCAGAAGAGAAGAAAGAGGCCAACAGAATAAGAGCGAAGTCGTAGCAATTTTGGCTCTCCCCATCCCTAGCATTGTACAAAAAGTCGTTCTCAGGACCCTACCTAAAGTGTGTTCATCCCAGCAAAGTGGAAGCATTCTTATTCGAGATACACGAGGGCGTATGCGGAAGCCATCAAGAAGGAAGATCACTAGCATACAGAGCAATTTCGCAAGGATATTAGTGGCCATATATGCAAGCGGATTCAGAAAAGTATGTCAAAAAGTGCGAGAAGTGTTAGAAATTCGCACACCAAATACACCAACCTGCCAGAGAACTTCTACCTCTAACTAGCCCATGGCCCTTCGCAATGTGGGGATTGGACATAGTAGGACCACTTCCAACAGCACCAGGGAACAGGAAGTTCTTTCTTGCAGCAACCGACTACTTCACAAAGTGGGTGAAAACAGAAGCCTTGGCATCAATCAAGGAAAAAGATGTGAAAAAGTTTGTCTGGTAGAATATCATCACTCGATTTGGCATACCAAAGGCACTAATATCAGACAACGGCACTCAGTTCGACGGTAGAATCTTCAGAGGCTTTTGTGAAGAGTACAAGATAGAGTTCTACAATTCTACACCGGCATATCCCCAAGCAAATGGACAGGCAGAAGCATCAAACAAAGTAGTCTTGGATGGATTAAAGAAAATGTTAGAGAAAGCAAAAGGCAAGTGGGCAGAAGAGCTCCCTTATGTTTTATGGGCTTACCGCACCACACCTCGGCGATCAACAGAAGAAACACCATTCTCCTTAGCCTATGGTATGGAGGCAGTAATCCTATTGGAAGTTGGCCTCCCCACAATTCGAAGCGAGAATTTTGATCCAGACTTGAATGGCGAAGCCATAGTATTAGAGCTCGACCTTGCAGAAGAAAGAAGAGAAAGGGCACTGGTTCACATTGCCTCATATCAACAAGAGTTATCTAGGAAATACAACAAGACAGTTCATTCAAGTCAATTCAAGGTCGGAGATTGGGTACTGCGCAAAGTGATGGGAAATACCTTGGTACCAGATGGCAAGCTAGGGCTCAATTGGGAAGGTCCATATAAAGTGGTAGGATTAGCAGGCAAAGGGGCATACCACTTGGAAGACGAGGACGGCAAGGCAATTCCCAGGCCGTGGAATACTGCAAATCTCAAGTTATTTTATTTTTAGCTTTTTTCTTATTAAAATTTGTATAATTTCTCCCTTTCTCAATAAAACAAGTAGTTTTCTTTTCAGTTAGACGTTTTCTTCTGTAAAAGTTTGTTTTAGTAAATTAGTGAGTTAGGGGCATAAAAAACACAGTTGGCCGGATTAAACCAACACCCCTCCTAAGCCCAGGATAAGGATTTAGGCTGCAGGACGTTTGGTCGGAATAACCAAATATTTTATTCTAAGTTGGCTGGAAAAACTAACTTAGAGGTTGGCTGGATTAAACCAACACCCCTCCTAAGCCCAAGATAAAGATTTAGGCTACAGGACGTTTGGTCGGAATAACCAAACATTTTATTCTAGGTTGGCTGGAAAAACCAACTTAGAGGTTGGCTGGATTAAACCAACTCTTATTACTCTTCAGCCAAAGTAAGGGTATGGGTTGAAGAGTGGTTGGCTGGATTAAACCATCTCTTTGAACTCTTCAGCCGAAATAAGGGCATAGGCTGAAGAGTGGTTGGCTAAATTAAACCAACTCTTTGAACTCTTCATCCGAAGTAAGGACATAGGCTGAAGAGTGGTTGGTTGGATTAAACCAACTCTTGATACTCTTCAGCCGGAGTAAGTATATCGGCTAAAGAGTGGTTGGCGAGTAAGCTTAGTCAGATTGATCAGCTAGACCCGAATAAAGTATCTCGGCCAAACTGCAGTTAGAAAGCAAGCTCAAACAGGAATTTAAACCGAGATAACAGTTGGAGCAAAAAGATCATGGAAAAGTCATTACAAGTACAAACATACAGATCAAACCGAAATAAGTGTTGAGCAGAAAAGATGATTTTCATTGATCAAGTTCAAAACAAGTGCAAAGGAGGGGCCACAGCCCAGTTACACGAGCAAAAAGAAAAAAAAAAATTACAAAATCAGTTAAAAAGATCTTCAAGATCGGCATCAATGTCAACTCGAACACCGATATCAGACGGAAGATCGGTCTCAGTTGTGAGCTCGGTATCAACTGGCAGCACGGTGTCAGTCGGCGGCTCAACAGTCAGGTCTTCAACTGTTGGCTCCAACCGAACTGATTGATCGTTGGCTTGCTCATTGACAACCGGAGTATCAGTTGGCTCATTTTCTTCATCATCATCAGACGCTTCAAGAAATTGCTTCTGAAGGTCAGTAGCATACTCCACCAGTGAGGCCGGAATGAAATACTGAGGAGCATTGTAGACCTTGGTTTCGGGCCCACAGCCAAGCTGCTCCACAGCACCTCTCCAGCCGCACTTGAAGAATAAATGCTTTGCTGCTTCACATTGTTGAATGTAAGTAGCTTCGCCTTCTTTAAAGCCTTTGAGCTCGGCGTTGTCTGCCTTCTTTTTCAGCTCCACTATTTCGGCGTCCTTGGTGCCTTCAAGTTTGGCAAGCTCGCGCAAGTACTTGTCTTTCATTACGGTTAGAGCTCTTTGTTTGTCATCGTTAGCCGAGGTAACTAGTCCGGTTAGACGAGTAACCTCGGCCTCCAGCTCGGCCGTCCTCCCTTGAGATTGTTTTAGCTCGGCGGTCTTGGCTTCGACTTCTGCCATAGCCTGCCTTGTTGTTCTCCTGAGTTCCAACACTCGCTTGTGTGCGATGTTGTTTTTTCTGAATGGCCTGTAAAAGAATAGTAACTTTCTTTTTTAGCCGAGCTGAAGGTTGGAAAAATTAGAAAGATTAAAAAAAGAGAGTGCTACTTACCAGGATCATGGATTTCATTGATGACCGGATGGCCTTCAGCTCGGTGTTCAGTTGATTGTGGTGCTCCATGTCTTTTGGAAGGCACACACTCTTGGCCAGGTTGAAAGCCAGTAAGTGATCCTTCTCTGCAACAACCGAGTCAGTATCCTGTATATCTCGGTTCTGGAAAGTGAGCTTGGGTTCCCACTTGGAGATAGCTCGGTCAGAAGGCTCCGGTTGCGGACTCGGTGGGTGGCTCGGTGAAAGGGTGGTTTCGTCTTCATCAACTAAACGTTGTTCGGTCTGGGTAGTCCGAGCGCGCTTAGTTTGGCGTGATGAGGAGGGTTGTTGTGATGGCAGGGCCACCACGGTTTCTTGTGTTTGGTTTGGTGGCGGTACTTCAGCTCTGTTTGTTTCAGTCAGTAGGGCCCTTACTCTGTTTTTTTTTTGCCATTTCCTGCTCAGCTGTCAGGGGGACTAGGTTAATTTGTGGTAAGGTTGGGTTCGGTTTGGGGGTGTCCTCTAGCAGAAAGTCGGTCACTCTGGCTTTTCGGCGGCCTTTGTATCTGTATGTCGGTTCAAAATTTAGCAGCTTGGCCCAACTCCGTTCTGGATACCGTAGTGCGGCGCGGAGAGTGTTTAGATTGGGGTAGCTATAAAGTGATTGAAGATATGGCTGAATCTGCACAATAAAAACAACTGTTAATTCGGTTCAGGAGCAGGTAACCGAAATAAAAGATAAGCATGAAAAGAAACCAAAGTAATTATACCGGGGATTCCTTTCTTCCAATTTATACTTCGGCCTGGGATCTGGGCTTGGTGGTCTTCAAAATTCCCAGATACCCAGAAAAAATCGTCATCGTTTAAATCTTTATCCGGTGTATCTTTTAGTATTTTCTCTCGGCGACGGCGTATTCTTAGGTAGTAGACCCAGCCATCATCCTTTGAGCCTATGGAGTACTGGTGGAATATCTCGGCTAGACCAAGGTTAATGCCAGCTCGGCGGTTTAGTTCGGCTATACCGTTTATTATGCGGTATGAGTTGGTGAAAAGTTGGGTAGGGCAGATCTTAGTTTGCCTAAGAAATTCGCAAAGCAAGGGTTGAACCGGGAATCTTAGACCGGTTTCTACTATGGATAGGAGGGTAAATGGTACAAAGCCTTCATTTCCCCAAGGTGTGATATCTTGTTCAGCTAAAGTGAGATGGACGTTGTCAGGTATATTGTAATCTTTTCGAAATTCGGCTAGACCACCAGGTGTGTTTTCTAAAAACCTATACTTCCCCATTTATTTTATAAGTTATGAATAAATTAGATCGGTGGGAAATTTGTGCTCAGTAGCTCGGTTGAGCGCTCAGAGGAGTGCCTGGGCAACCTAAGTCTGCAAAGTGGAAAACAAAGGTGTTAAGCACAGATTGTTGGACCGTGCTACAAAGTAAAAAGCAAGAAAATAGAAGTCCTACTTCGGCTATGTAGGATGTTACAGGTTCTATCTTGGTTTCAACAAGGTGCTTGGTAGCTTGGATTGAGCAGGGGTTTTTTTAGCTCGGTCTTGGCGAGCGACTCGATATCTCGGTTGAGGAGAAGGTTCTGTTAGACCGGTTGAGCTTCTAGGGGCAGCTTTCTGAGTTCGGTCTAAAAACTAAGAAAGCTGGTTTAGCCCCGAAGACCTAGATCGGTCGGAATTAAGGTTTCCCAGTATACTAAGTGCAGACTTAGTTTGGTTGGTTACCTCGGCTAAGGTAAATCAAGAAGTGGTTTGGCTTATTGAAACTACTGGTGTAAACATGAAGTGTTAGTTCGGTTATAAACTGACTGGACTTATACCTAGCATAAACAGTATCCTAGTTCGATTGCATCATGATTTTGAATCAAAATCAGTGTTTCACAGGTTTTTTAGTAAACTCAAGTGTTCTAGTACTAAAGTTTTTTCCAGAAAAACAGAAGACCAATGGAGAATGGAAGTAAAAAGGTGCTTTTCAAAAACATAAATAGTCTGCTATGGATTAAACAAAAGCAAAAACAATAAAAGAGAAACAGATTTGAGTAGCTTACCAGATGAAGAGGTAGAAGCACTAAAGGTGCAAGAAACAGCAGTAAAATCACGCAGTTTCTTCAAGTACAAAATGAAGAACAGTAAAAGCTCAGAAGGGAGAGAGAAAGAAGAGATTGAATAGTAGAGTGAATGTTTGAAATGAGAAGTTTGTTTTGTGTAAAGGACGGAAAAAGGCGGGACTATTCAAATCTCGTGAAATACGAAGACGGCGTAACAGCTGCGAAGGGCCAATTAGAGCCTGCCACGTGTCACTAGAATAGGAAGCGATTCAGTTTCTATCACTAAAGAGACATTTTGAGCGGATAAGGATAGCTCGGCTGGAAAGGCTTCAGAGTTTTAGCTCGGCTGGAAAGGCTAAAGGGTTTTTTAGCTCGGCTGGAAAGGTTAAAACTTTGGCCCGGTTTATAGACAGGTAATCTCTATCATGCTGCACAGATGGAATTAAGGGGCAATTGAGAGGGTAATTTATGTTCAAATTGGGCGGTAATGGGCGTTATGGGCCTCATGCGAAGAGTGATAAAAAGGCCATAAAGTTACTCGGTCTTGAAGAGGCTTAAAGTTAGTCCGTCCCAAGCCCAAGTTAGTCCGGAGGGAGGCTTCGTTAGTCCGGTCGAAGGATGCTTTGTAGTTAGACCGGTTTAAAGGTGCTTTGAGTTTATACCGGTCATGGCGCAGTGTAACTAGCTCAGTCTAAACCGTGCTGAAAGTTAGTTCGGTTTTGGGCATGCCATGGTTTGTGGAAGGGGAACTAAGGTAAGGGCAGTGAATCGAACTAAGTATAGTCAGGATTCATTCTGCGGCTAAGTATAGCCATGCTTACTTCGGTCGTGGTAGTCCGGTCAGGGTAAAACCATCTCACTTGGTTTAAGCAGTGAGGGGGGTGTTGAAGGATAAACATGATCTTTCAGGACTATGAATCCTAGGAGGACTCAACGTGGAGGAGTAAGAGTCCTACTTGGATTATGCCACACGAAACCTATAAAAGCTCACAAACATCACCTATGGAGAGGTAACACAACTTTGATTTCTGAATACACAGACCTTTTGTCTATTTGTCTAGTTTGCTAACTTAGGCATTGGAGAGGTTTCCGGCACACACCCGCCGGCTAGCTCACATTTGTATTTTTAGGTGATAAAGCGACAACGTATGGAGAAGCACAGACTTGATCAACAAGATTATACGAGAATGTTTATTTCTTTCCCGTACATATATATATATATATATATATTGTTTGAAAACTGCGGTCAATATCAATTGAAACTTTCGCAATTTCAACTAAAACTTCGATGTCGGCCAATTTGATGTCCAATTTGATGGTGGAGGTCTAAAACTTCACTGTAAATGTAGGAAAATTTTAATATACACATCTTAAAAAAATGTGTATCATATATATTTTTAATTATAATATTATTTTAGTTATAATTCATGAAATTTTTAGTTATATTTTATGTTGTGTTTATTTATAATAATTTTTTTTAATTATAATTCAAAAAATATAAAATTATTACATTTTTTTTTTTAATTATAGGATATCCATGTACTGATGTACCATGTGTTTCTCTAAATGTAATACCCACTAGTAATATTATAATAATAAAATATTATATAGATCGTGGACTCATCATCTAATTATAACTAGTTTATTTAATTCAATTTAGTTATTGGATCTGCAACTTTAAAAAAATCGTAATTTTGTACTTTTGAAGTTATAATTTTAAAAAAATTATAATTAAATATCACATAAGTTATAATTAAAAACTAATTAATCATAATTAATGCAAGTCATAGTGTGATATTAAATTTTGACAAAAAATTTTCTCCGAATTATGACGGAATATTTGAATTGTGTTGTCGTGTGGGGACACAAGAAACTGGTTACGGGATATCAAATGCAAGTCTTGTTTCTTACACCTTGTTGTAAATTAAAATTTTTTATTAAAAAGTAAGAGTTAAAAATACTTCCTCTCAAGCATTATATTAGGCAAGTTATTATATCACAGGAGATGAGAGGCTATTTAAGACTTAAATTTTTATATCATATTAAAGCATTCGATTCAAAATTAATTGACCAGTAAAAAAAAACCTTGCATTATATCAACAATTTATTTATTTTTTTTTTTTTATAGATATTCGTAGCCCCCAAGCAAACAATTTGCTAACTCTGGAGAGACTAAAGCCTTGTTTGGAGTGTATTAATAAGTACACATTTTTTTATTTATTTTTTATCACATTACTTCTCTACTTTTCTGTACATCTTTTTGTAAAAAATTAAAAAATACACATATTTAGATCATCCCCAACCATCCCTAATGCTGTGTTTGGTTGGGGAATTTGGGGAGGGATTTGGAAAGGGAAATGGAAAAGGTAGGTGAAACGTGAATAAAATATGTATATATTTCACATAGTTTCACACACCTTTTCCCTTTCCTTTTCCAAATCCCTCCCCAAATCCCCCAACCAAACACACCATAAAAGAAAACCTAAAAAAAAACGGAACCTCCTCCATCCATATGCGAGGCTCAAAACACTGAGCCCCCGTTTGAAAAGTGGGTTGGCTTTTTGGCTTTTTTAGTTATTTTAGCCTGGGACTAAAAAGCCTGGTTTGAGAAGGGCTTTTTGACTTTTTTGACTTTTTGGCTTTTTGGTGAGGTGTCATCTTGTTGAAAGACCAAATTGCCTTTTTTCATTTTTTTTTTATTTTTCATTTTGGGTTGGGATTTGGCATATTTTCCGTTTTTTTTTTTTTTTTTTTTTTTTTTTTTTTTCCAATTTTGGCTATTTGCTGAAAAAAAACAATTTTTGGTATGTCATCTTGTTTTCGGTATTTTTTTTTTACAATTTTGGCTTTTTGCTTAAATTTTTTTTTTTTTTGGATTTGACATATTTTGGTTATTTTTTATTTTAATTTTTTTCTGTTAGGTTTCGATTTCGCCTATTTTGCTTTTTTTTTTTTGGGTTTGGATTTGGCTTTTTTTTTTCTTTTTTTTTTGTCTATTGGGTGTCGATCTGCCGACTTTTGTTTAATTTTTTTATTTTTTATTTTTTGTAGTTCTTATTCTTTAATTTACGTTCTTTAAATAATTTAAAATGTTAATATTTTTAATTTAAAAACAACTCTATACTCAAATCGTAACCAAATACATAAAACAAAACTTAATTAAAAAGTGAGGTTTTATTTTATTGTCTTGTGTATTTTAAATAATTTACTTTTAATTTAATTTAATATAATTTTTATATTTAAATAATATTTCATTTTATTTAAATAATATAAAAATTTAAATCGTACAAATTTAAATAATTTAAATCGTAATATTTAAAAAAAATCGTAATATTTTAAATTTAAATCGTAATATTTAATTTTTGCGTTATTTATTTATTTTTTTGCCATATTTATTTTTATTTATTGTTTTATACATTAATTATTTATTTTTTGCCTTATTTATTTTTATATTTATTTCCTTAAAATAAGATGTGGCGAATGGTAATTTATGTTCTCATGTTTTTATATTTCAAAAATAGATTTTCATGTGTTTTATTTATTTGTAAATTACGTGGCAAATGTTAATTGCTGTTTTTTTTTTCCTTTTTTCCTTTTAATTTTAATTTTAATTTTAATATTTAAATAATGTAAATAATCTACAAAATTTAATGTCAAAAATTTAAATTAAATACTAAAAAAGTATGTAAATCGTAAAAATTTAATCAATTTAAATAATAAAAAAATATTTTAACAGCAAAATTTAAATAAATTAAATATTCAAAAAATGTAAACAATTTAAAATTTTAATATTTTAAATTTAAAAACAACTCTACACTCAAGTCGTAAACAAACACATAAAAAGTTATCTCAATTAATAAATTATTGAGATAACTCATAACCAAACACATAAATCGAAATTTAAATAATTTAAAATGTTAATATTTTAAATTTAAAAACAACTCTACACTCAAGTCGTAACCAAACACATAAAATGAAACTCAATTAATAAATTATTGAGGTAACTCATAACCAAACACATAACTCGAAATTTCATACTACTTTCACAACTCTACACTCAAATCATAATCAAATACATAACAAAAAAAAATTTATTTAAAAATATTTTTATCAAATATAATTTAAATTTATTTTCATAAAATATTTTAACAAAAAACAAAAAAAAAATGTTTTTATTTTTTTTTTTTCAACTTTCTTTGTCTTTCCTTAAAAAAATCCTCAATTTCAATTTTTTTTTATTTTGCCGCCGCCCCTCTTTCATGTGAGGGTATTATGGTAAATTCACTTGTCAAATTGTTGCAGCCATGTTTGAAACGTTCTTTTGTCTGTTTGTGACTAAATTAACTACTTTTGTTATTTAGGCCTCGTTTGGGAACAGGCTATTTTAGTAATTTTTTGACTTTTTACGAAAAGATGTGCAGAAAAGTAGAGAGGTGATGTGACTAGTTTTAGTTGACTTTTTGACTTTTTGGCTAAAATAGCCACTCCCCAAACAAGGCCTAAGAGTGGCTAATTTAGCCCAAATCCCACTTCCCAAACGTCCCCTGAATAGCCATCCTAGCTAAACCATGGGCCGCCTGATTTCGCTGTCGCTTGACAATGACACGCACCAAAGCTATGGAAAGACCTGGACCAACGCCTAATTCGCTGCATTATAATTAACTTGAGTGGAGATTAAACCGAATTGGCAGAGATGGGTGATAGACAATGGTTTGGGAAGAAAAAGATATTTAAAAAGAAAAAATGATATATTTATATTATTTTTATAAGAAATTTTTATTATAAAAATAATCATAAGTTTTTTATTTTTATTTTAAGTAATATTTATCATGTCATATTGTATTTTTTTAAATAATTTTTTGACCCTTAAGAAAAAAAAATAGAGAGAGAAAGAGATGTCGGTTTGGAGTGGGTTGCCGTCGGTTTGTGCCAGCTGGTGCTGTGGTGTGGAGCTCACTTGTCCTATGAAACTTGGGAGAAATGTTTTTAAGTAAAAAAAATAAAAAATCAGCATTATTATTGTTAATTTATTCTCTTTATTTTTAATTTTTTTAAGTGAGATTTGATTAAACATAAGAATCGCCTTCTATAGTTTTGAAAATTATATTCCACTAATTGAAGTTTCTAACTTTATAACAAATCTCTAATTTTATTAATAAATTATTAAATCAATTAATAGTTTTTAATGATATTAGAAATATATTTCAATTAATAATTCAAGTAATTTTATTATCGTATAGGAGAGCAGTTATGAATTTTATTTTTTTAATTAATTTTGTTAAATAAAAAATTCTGACAATGAGATATTTGTAATTTTTTAAATCACATGAACAATCTGTACTTTAAACAAACCTCAAGAGATGTATTTATAATTTATCATTTTTTACGAAGAAAAAAAAATAATAAAAATATTACTAAAAGAGTCAATTTTTAAACGAGATGATAGTATTATACAAATAAAATTTTTATGAAAAATGGCGTCTCTTATTTTTGCCATCTCATTTCTTAAAAAAACAAAGAAAGCAATTGGCTAATAATGTTGAAATTTTTTTTTAATTATTTGGTAAAAACTTTTTTAGTTGACTTTTTAGAGTTTAGTCTTTTTTAGCTTAATTAAAAATTTTGTTTAGGTCAATTTTTTTTGACTTTTTATTGATTTTTGTGAAAAAAAAATGAAACGATAATTATTTGAATATAACATTTTATCTTATTGACTTTTAAATTTTTTTTTTTTGGGACTAATTTAGCCAAAACTTTCCTGCCAAACGACACCTGACTCATCATTATGGAGAGAATTTCTGCATGAAAACTGTTAGTGAACCATTTTCCCTCCCTTGTGCAGAGACTGGTAGAGCAAGCAATGGGTGAAGCACATTGTCTAGGCAATTGCCGTGCTGCAAACGTTTCAGAGGTCTTCTCAAGTGGCTTTGTCTCAACGAACTTTTTGATGATTGACATTTTAAGAGGATAATAATTGACCAAAAACAAACTATTTTTTAGATTATATAAAGCATTGTAAAAATGCTTGATTCATTAGCCAAAAAAAAAAAACACAAAACAAAAAAGTAATGGCGAAGTGGCTTTGTGTTGTCTACACTGCCTTTGTGTGGTGGTGCTTTTTCAGCAACACCCCTGCTAATTGCTTGGTAAATGAAACAGATAGATTAGCCTTGATTGCTTTCAAGGCTTCAATAGATCAAGACCCATTTGGGGTCTTGAGATCCTGGAAAGATTCAGTGCACCATTGTGATTGGAAAGGCATTTTGTGTAGTCGTCGACATCGCGATAGAGTCATTGAGTTGAACCTAATGTCCCAGGGCCTAATAGGATCACTCTCACCTCATATTGGAAACATGTCCTTCCTTAAAAGAATTGCTCTTCAAAACAATAGTTTCCATGGCCCAATCCCACAAGAAATTTCTCGATTGTTTCGACTG
This sequence comes from Camellia lanceoleosa, assembly GCA_025200525.1. Lineage (NCBI taxonomy): Eukaryota > Viridiplantae > Streptophyta > Magnoliopsida > Ericales > Theaceae > Camellia > Camellia lanceoleosa. Next base: position 161,912,415 of record CM045766.1, on the reverse strand, counting down.
CGAAACATAGTACTCAGCAACAATTCATTTCAAGGTGAAATACCCATAAACATTTCGCGATGCTCAAATCTTGAAATCCTTAACCTGATTGACAACAGGCTGACAGGAAACATCCCGGTCGAGTTAGGATCTTTGTCAAAGCTTAGAGGTTTGAGCTTAGGTGGTAACAAGCTTTCAGGAACCTTCCCTCCTTCCCTTGGCAATCTTTCATCTCTTTCCAAACTTTCTTTATATGACTGTGGTTTGCATGGAGAGATTCCCAAGGAAATTGCCCAGCTTCAGGTCTTGACATTCATCCAATTATCCGATAACTATCTATCTGGCGAGATTCCTGCAGGCATTTACAACATCTCGACTCTCTCTATGTTTGTAGTATTGTATAACCAACTTCATGGAAGCATTCCTAATGATATAGGCTTAACCCTTCCCAATCTCAAGTATCTTGGTCTTCTAAGTAATCGGTTTACAGGACGACTTCCTATTTCATTGTCAAATGCTTCTAAACTTGAGCAAGTAGTTTTCGGTGTTAACGATTTTGTGGGTCCAATACCAAGAGATCTTGGAAGACTTTTAAATCTTCGACAACTGATCGTTGATGTGAACAGGTTGCAAGATGACCTCAGTTTTATTTCATCATTAACAAATTGCACGAGTTTACAAACTCTTGTCCTTGGCAGCAATCTTCTCAGAGGTCCAATACCCGAGTCCATAGCTAATCTCTCATACACGATTAGCGCAATTGGAATTGAGGACAATCAAATACATGGAGGCATACCTTCAGGTATTGGGAACCTTCTCAACCTTAATGCCCTTGTTCTGGCAGTGAATTATCTCAGTGGCCCTATTCCTACCACAATAGGGAAACTTTATAATTTGCAACTACTTCATTTATACCAAAACAATTTCACACAACTACCATCTTCACTAGGAAACTTAACTTTGTTGAACTATCTCTACTTGGGCCACAACAATATCTATGGAAGCATACCTCCGACTCTCAGCAATTGTAGTAGTCTGCTGGAATTAAATATTACTCATAATAATCTCCATGGTTCAATTCCTCCTGAAATTTTGAGTCTCTCCTCCATTTCAATCGCCTTCAGTTTATCTTACAATGCATTGACCGGTTCCCTTCCATCAGAAGTTGGGTCTTTGAAAAATCTTGGAGTGTTGGATATATCTAATAATAGATTGTCAGGTCCTCTTCCAAGCTCTTTGGGCAATTGCTTGAGCTTAGAACAACTTCATTTGGAAGTTAATTCATTTGAAGGTAAGATACCTCAGAGTTTGAGAGAGCTAAGGGGTTTACAAGAGTTGGACCTTTCACACAACAATTTATCGGGGTTGATCCCTAGTTTTCTAGGCGATCTTAAATTAGAAAAGTTGAATTTGTCTTTTAACAGACTACATGGGGAAGTTCCAATGGGGGGAGTTTTTCAAAATGGAAGTGCTATTTATGTGGTTGGAAATATTGATCTATGTGGAGGTAGTCCAGACCTCAACCTTCCTCTTTGCCCCTCATCAAAATCCAACAAGAATAAGCTCTCTCACAGAATGAAAGCCATACTCGCAGTCGTGGCTACACTTGTGTTATGTTTAATTTTGTTTGTTTGGTTCTTCATATTCCTCCATTGGCGACGTGTTTCAAGAAAGAAGGCCAATTCCAAGTCATCACTTGAGGACCAAATGTTAAAGGTTTCTTATGCAGAGCTTCTCAAAGCCACCGATGGATTCTCAGAGGACAATCTAATTGGTGTTGGGAGCTATAGTTCTGTTTACAAAGGAATTCTTAATCAAGTTCAGACGATAGTGGCAGTGAAAGTGATCAATCTCGAGCTCAAAGGAGCCTCCAAGAGCTTCATGTTAGAATGCAAAGCACTAAGAGCCATACGACATAGAAATCTCTTGAAAGTTTTGAGCGTTTGTTCCAGTATAGATTTCCAAGGTAATGAATTTAAGGCTTTGGTATATGAGTTTATGGCCAATGGAAGCTTAGAGAAATGGCTACATCATGATGTAGTCGAAAATGAAGGACATGAAGAAGAACCCAAAAATTTGAAGTTGATTCAAAGACTGAACATTGCCATAGATGTTGCTTCTGCAGTTGAGTATCTTCATTGCCATTGTGAGTCAACAATTATTCATGGTGATTTGAAACCGAGTAATGTTCTTTTGGATGGAGAGATGACTGCTTGTGTTGGAGACTTTGGGTTAACAAAATTTCTCTCCACTGTTTCAAGTGAGGTGGCACAACACGAGAGCAATTCAATTGCAGTGAGGGGAACCATTGGCTATGTTGCTCCAGGTATGGGTTCTTTATAATCACACAACCACAAAAGCACTGGTAATAAACATTAGCCTTCTTACATATGTTTAATATAAGATGTCCATTTGTTTTGATAGACCTCTGTTATAGTAAGTGCTTTAATACACATTCCAATCAATGTTTTGTTATTGTAATGTGTTTCTGTTAGTTATCATCAGAAGACACAGTTTATTTCTCTCAATATAACGTATTACATGCAGTTTGCCTGATATTTTGTGCTCCCCGATCTCACACACACATTCACAAACCTTAAAACTTAAAATAAAAATTAAAAATTGAAAAATTTTATTGACATCTGTGAAAAAGCCAACATAATGAATGCCCTCAGCAATATTCTTTCTTCTAAAAACAGTTGGGTTATATTTTAAAAATTATTTTAGTATTACAACTTTGTGAATTAATTAGACTCTCGGTTTGCAAACTATTGGATACTCACATTTGAATCAATTTGCAGAATATGCCATGGGCAACAGGGCTTCCACACTAGCCGATGTGTATAGCTATGGGATCCTCCTTATGGTTATGTTTACCGGTAAAAATCCAACTGATAATGTATTTCACGATGGTCTAAGTCTTCATAGCTTCGTTGGGAGTGCTTTGCCTGACAAAGTGATGGAGATTGTGGATCCTCGTATTCTTTCGGAACATGTGCCAGGAAGTTGGCTCCGGGACATCTTGGTTTCCGTCTTGAAAATTGGAGTTGCATGTTCAATGGAATCACCAAGAGATCGAATGCAGATTCAAGATGTAGTTAACGAATTATGCAAAATAAGAAATGTGTGTGAAAGTTAAGGGTAGAGACAAGACTAAGGAAAATGTTACCAAACATGAAGGTCAAAGGTGTGTCTCCTAACAACTCTCTTTGATACATGTGTTCATGACAAAACACGTATTTTACCCTTTCTATATACACCAAGTTCGATTTCTCATAATTTTCGTTTGGGTTTCAATTCTGTTTGTGTAGGAAAGACGAGAAAATCAAATCATGCTTATGAATGGCTTATTTTCCCCGAGGATGCTTGGGACTATTATCTATGTTGTGATCCTTACATTGTCTGTCTTCAGCCGTGCGTTCAATGAATAACTTCAACTTTACTATTTGGATATGTAAAATTTGTTCTTGTGGGGTCTTTTAGAATAACTGTGTGTGAATTTTCTTTCCTTATATATCTTCTTTTGGATTTTTCTGGTATAATGTTTGCACTTGTCATCATGTCATCAGTATAGATCTTGTTTATTTTGTGGTTCTTGAAATTCAAATACACTAAAGATCAAGCTTCTCTGCTTGTCTGGTTTTCATATAGTTTTGCTTTCTTTTATGACTTCCATTTGATCTTTAAAAACTAGACACCTCACATCACCCTTGTCATATATTATTCCTCTGAACAGCCATGAGGTCAACCAGATGCTTGCTATGTAAATGTGCATGGTGTGCAATAAAATAATATTTTTGAAGATGTTTTTCTGATTGGGGCAGATCATATATATATTCTTTTAAAATTTTGACTAGAACGTTAATTATTTATTTTGGAAAAATCCCCCTAAGTGGAATTAATGATATGCAACTTGAGATGATGTAATGGATGTACATATTCATATATATATATATATATTCATTTTAAATTTTGACTAGAACGTTAATTATTTATTTTGGAAAAATCCCCCTAATGTGGAATTAATGATATGCAACTTGAGATGATGTAATGGATGTACATATTCATATATATATATATATATATATTCATTTAAAATTTTGACTAGAACGTTAATTATTTATTTTGGAAAAATCCCCCTAAGTGGAATTAATGATATGCAACTTGAGATGATGTAATGGATGTACATATTTTAAGTCATATGAAAATATGATAATTTTATAAGGGCTGTGCTACATCCCCTAATTTTTGGCCCTCTAATCCCCCTAAATTTCAAACCAAGGCAAAAAAAAAAAAAAAAAAAAAATGTCCATAACAACGTCGTTTTAGGCATTAGAAGGGGCTTTTTTAGGTGGACAAATCATTTTCCATTTTATAATACAGATCTCCTAAAAGAAATGTCTGGTGCCCCATTGTGACACGTCAAATATTTAATTAATTTTAAAATTGTGTTAATATCAACTAATCATGATTAAATAATATAAAAAAAACTAAAAGTTTAAAAAAAAAAAAAAAAAAAGAGAAAAGAATATTTTGTATGTACTAAAATGTAATTTACTTTACAATTAGGGGTATTGTATTTTACCAAAAAAAAATAATAATGCAATTACTTTAATATTTGGCCCCAAGTATAAATAAGCAACTAAACTAAAGTTATCCATTTGTGGGATAAGCCTCAATCTAGAAGGTTGATGGTGGGCACAAATTAGGGAGGTTACGTGTTACCCAAAACGTAATAATCAAGTATTATATCTTTCAGAATCGGTTTGGGATGTGGATTGACTTTTTAATTTTTTTTGATTATTTTAGTTTGAGATTAAAAAGTCTCGTTTGTAATAGGTTTTTTTTTGTTTTTTTTTTTTAAACTTTTGTGAGAGAAAAAAAATAAAATGATTATGGTTTGAATGTGACATTTTGTCCTATTTGACTAAAATAACCTATTTTGTCCTATATAGTTATTTTAGCCCAAATGTATATCCCAAACAAAGCCTTAGCATAAAAAGGGAGAAGTGGTGCTATGAACAGAACAAGAAAAAAAAAAAAAATAGAAGAAAGAAACGTACAAACATAAAAACCTATTTGCTCGCGGTGAACAAGAGTACAATTAGGAGTCGCTAGGTGAGTTATATTATATCTTGAGTAATCATAAATTATTTTATCGTTTTGTGAATTATTTTATATAAATTTTGTTAACATTTTAACTGTGTTATTTATTTTATGAACTCTATTTGCTTAAAAATAAAAACCTATGATATAACTGTTTATTAAATGTGTTTTTAAATAATTATTTTATAAGACCACCACGGAGGTCCATGCCTTCCGAACTTAAATAATCATTGGTTCTCTGAACTATCGCTTTAATGATCCTCTAACGGTCTTATGCCTTGCAGAATTTAAATAACCATTGATCCCATGAACTGTCACTTTAGTGAGGTCCCTTTGTCTTAGAAGACTTAAATAACCATTGATGCAGTTAACTTTAGTAACCTTTTGACAGTCCCATGTCTTGGGAGTTAAATAACCATTAACGCTATGATTAAACCATCTATTTATCATGAATCCACCTACCGTCTGTTTTGTTCTCTTCTATTGTGTCCAAAGTTGACTTTGGAGAATAATTTTGAACAAATGAAGTGTTGTGATTTATGACCAAGTTCATATCTTCAACCAGTTCACCTCCATCTTCTTGCCTTCAATGAAACAAACAATGGATATCACCAAAGAATCCACAGCTGAAAGTACAGTGAATTATGACCGGACAAAAGAGCTGAAGGCTTTTGATGACTCAAAAACCGGTGTCAAAGGGCTAATAGATGCCGGTGTGGACAAAGTCCCTAAAATATTCATTCGACCACCGGATGAACTTGCTGAGGAGTTGAAAATTTGCCAGACCAGCTTACAAGTTCCTATCATTGATCTGAGTGGTATTGAAAAAGAAGATAGGCACCAGGAGGTTGTCCAGGAAGTCCGAATTGCATCAGAGAAGTGGGGATTTTTTCAAGTGGTGAATCATGGAATCCCCTGCAGTGTGTTGGATGAAATGATTGATGGTATACGAATGTTTCACGAACAAAATCCTGAGGTAAAGAAAGCATACTATACGCGTGATCAGATGAGAAGCGTGAGATTGGAAACCAATTATGATTTGTTTCAGTCAAGAGCTGCGAATTGGAGGGACACTTTGAGCATCTCCATGCTGGTTTCTGATCATCTTGACCCAGAAGAAGTTCCCACTGCTTGCAGGTATGCAATTTCATCTATATGCTCAAATCCTGATTTATCATATCATTGTTGGTAAATTTGGAAAGACTTTAGCTATTTACTTATAGTAAAGTTGGTTACTATTTGACCTTATAGTAAAGTTGTAATTCTTTGGCACTTTAAACAATCATATAGTCAATTGATCTACAGATATGAAATAAATGGACTAAAGTTGAGCTTAAGTCATCCCCTATAGATGATAATTAGGATATGGTGCATGGTTGCTGATTTAGAACGGGGTCTAGTTCCTGGTGTTTGAATCATCAAACAACCAGAGTCACTAGTTATGTGATCAATTACCTTTGTAAAATTTCAAATCAAACCATCTATCAATATCCATGGAATATCAGTTCCACCTGTTCTGTCATTACCTATGTAAAAATTGAAAATCAGAACCATAATTTGAGTAGGCAACTAATACTATATTTATTCTTTGTGATTTTGAAGAGCTTCAGCAATTGAGTACATTAAGAATGTTACTAAGTTGGGAGATACTCTGTTTGAGTTATTATCAGAGGCTCTTGGCCTCAAACGTGATCACTTAACAGCCACGAATGTGGTGGAGGTTGCAGTTTTGTGGGTCACTACTATCCAGCATGCCCAGAGCCAGAGCTAACTTTGGGGGCTGGCAAGTACTCTGATCCTACATTCCTAACTGTAGTGCTACAAGACCAGCTTGGAGGCCTCCAAGTCATGCATCAAAATCAATGGGTTGATGTTCAACCAATTCATGGAGGTTTGGTTGTTAATATTGGTGATCTTCTCCAGGTTTGTTCCAAGTCATATTATTTGTTATCTGTCACATTTAACAGAATTGCTATATATCTAAAAAAATACTCAAAAAATTAAATTTTATGGCGGTGTGGGCTATGTAAAGACATAGCTCCCTGTTATTAGGTGGGCATATAGCCAACGTGGAGTTCTAAAAAGACATGATAATTACTCTGATCAAAGAGTGTTTTGAGTATTTTTTCTAGGTACGTAGCATTGCTACATTTTTGAACTTTCTAATGTTTTTTATTGTTTTGATTCAGATAATATCAAATGACAAGTTTAGAAGTGTGGATCATAGAGTGCTTGCCAACAATGTTGGACCAAGAATTTCTGTGGCATTCTTTTTTAGTGGTGCTTTTGCAACTCCAAAGCTGTATGGCCCACTCAAAGAATTGATAACAGAACAAAATCCTCCTCTGTATAGGAATTTTCTGGTAAGTGAATATATTGGCAAGTTTAAAGCTCAGGCACTTGACGAGTCTTTGCTCGACCATTTCAAGCTATGAAGCTATTAAGAACTACACATTTCCACAAAACTATTAACCATGTAATAAAGGAACAAAGTCTGTGGGTATCAGGGTCTTTCCAACTGTTTCCTTCAATTTGTAATATCCAGAACTATTTATATCCTCATTATCATTATCTTTTCTTTTTGGTACTTTACCAATGGAAGTGCTGCCAACAATGTCTTGCTTGAACCAAATTTGAGGACTGATTAAGGAAAAAACTGGAAGTACTTTTTTTTTTTTTGGTCTTTGGAACTTTCATAACACCAAAAGTGCTGTAGCAGTGATATAAATCTAGTTACAAAAACTTGATGCAAGCCTTTACATACACTAAATTCATGCAAACAACCGAAAAAAAAAAAAAACCATAACTATTGCAACCCAAATCTCAATTTCAGACAAAATGATACTCGCAAATAAGTACGCCATTTTTTAAAAACTATTTTATTTCTTTATTAATAATACTATATTCTGAATTATGTTAATTGTTATTCTGTTACATTGTATTCAATCAGTATATTTACAACTTATCCTTAGGCAGAATAGAATGTTTTAATAGAAAAAAAAAATTACAAATATTAACTCAGAGGCAATATTTTTGTTTCTTCCATTTATAGGCAGCTTCTAAAATCTTCATATTTGATGACTGGGACTCATACCCACCTGAACCATCCTCAGTTTTTATCAGCCGTCTCTTCTTGACTTTCAGTGGCTGCTTGGCAGCCACCAAATCAATATCACCTATCTCACCAGAACTTTTCTCTGTTCTTAACCACTCCTCCAATAGCATTGCCCTATCTTCTTTCAATTCTGATGCAGATATTCTAAAATAGTCAACTGCTCTCTCAAAAATGTTTTGAGCACGTTGAATGCATTGCATCTCATTCTTCAATAGATTCTCTCCATCATCAGTAAATGCCTCAAACATTGCATAACTTAACCACTCATTCACGTTTTTCGTTCGCTCTAGAAGCTTCTCGAAAAGGTCTATAGCTCTCTCACGGTCATTGTTTGATTCGAAATCAACGTATGCCTTCCAAAGGTTCTCTGGCTTATCCAATGAGATTTGAGCAATTCCAAGCTCTAAAATACATCTGGCCTGGTCAATTTCTTGCAAAGAAGTCTCCATGCCACCGTATACTTGTCAAGAATCTTCCTTCCGGGAGCCTTCCTGATGGCGTTATGCACCAGATGGTGTTACCAAATATACACCGTGCACCATTCAATTGGACAATCTCAATGTTTCCCCAATGTTTAATTTCCTCCAATACTTCAACAACTTTGCCTTGATTGTATGGAAATGTCAATAATTCTTTTTCTCTCTATCAATTAAGGCTATGCTATTATGGTTTATTTGAAAATCAACAAAACCATGATGAGTTATATATGCTGGTAATAATATTCATCCCTATAGCATGTTGTATGCATCTGCTTAAAAGATTACACAAGTTTCTTGTTTCAACATCAAGTAAAATACTTGTTTTCCTCATAAGAATAAATATTAAACTATTAAGTGCTACAAAGATTTTTAAAATAGTATATTATAAATGGATTTTGTTCATGAGTACAAAAAAAATACTGGCTAAAAAGTTTAAAATAATTATACATAAGCTTTGAAAAATATATAAAAATTGAAAATATAAATTTTATTAAGAAGTACCTTTTATTAAGAAACTTAAAATAGTTATATATTTTTTTATAAAATGTGTCTCATACAAAATGTATAACTACTTTAAGCACTAAGGTATTTGTTGACAAGATTCTTAAAACATTGTTAATTACTATCTTTAGGCCATGTTGATTATTCTATTTGTCTGATTAGGTTAGTCTAATCAATACCCTTAGGCCATATTTCATTCTCTGATTTGTCCGATTAGATTGGGTTGAATTTTGAGTAAGGAGTGTTGAATAGGTAAACCATCCAAGATTGTTTTTATTATAGTAAATTTGAACTATAATCAACAATTAAAATTTTAAATATGATAAGGGCTATCCAGTATTTATTTGCTCTCTATAATTTTAGAAAATTTTAGAAAATGATGAGGATTGTTTTTGCACCAATTAGACATACTGTTGGGCTTCCATTCCACGGGGTCGTTACGGGGCTCACTTTCACAATTTGTATGATATATATCTTACGGCTTTTTGAGCTGATTATCTAAAAAAAATTTAAATAAATTGATCTGCATCTAATTTTTCACATCACGTTTGTTATCAATAAATAAATAAATAAATTGAATGATAAAAATAATTTTGATAATAAATCACTTATTATTTTTAATAAAAATATAATCTGATCATGGTTCTATGATTATTAAATTAATCTAATTTTTAACTCATTACTAATTCACTTATCCTAAAAAATAATAGATTAATTAAATATTTTGGTGTTGGATGGATTAAAAAAAAAGAATACTAATGACCATACATTCTTAATGTAAAACCCAAGTTGTGTGTAGGATTATTTTATTGGATAGATTAGTAATTAAATTAATTTATATGGGTCATTTATTAATATCAAAGAATTAGTTATGAGATGGCATTATATTTCCTATTACTTAGATGTGTAATTTTGTAACTTTGAAAAATTAGGTTAATAAGTTCACCTATTGTGGCTTTAAGTCTTGGAAAACAAACAAAAAAGAGTCTGTGAATTGCTCCATAGGCGGCTAGGATTTGAGAAGGTAAAAGAAAAAAAAAAAAGAAAAAGAGAAGAGAGGTTCAAGTGAGGCTACAATAGGGATTGGAGGCAGCACGTTGGTGATTTTGGGACACCTATTGATTAAGGTAAAATCTGTCTTTACTGTTAATTATTAAGTTTATGTTGAGGAATTTAACAATCAATGCATTAAGGGGATTTGGAAGATCTATAGGTGCCTACTTAGGTTTTGAGAATTGGGTGCAATGTGTAAGTGTAACTTTGGGTGGGTAATAGAAACAATGGAGTTTTGTATCATGGGTAAGAGTGTGTTTGGCTTTAAAGTTGGGTTGAATGGTTTGATCTCTTGGATATTAAAACAATACATTAATCTAATATAGTGGGGCTTTTGTGGGTGTATGTAACATGTAAAAAATATTAATTTATTTGAGGGTTTATTTATTAGGTTTGTGTAATTGAAGTGGTGGAGCTGGGTGTTTGGAGTTGGTGTTAGAGTGTTATTTCTAAGCTTTTGAGGTAAGTAACCCTCTATCACTGTTGGTTCATTTTTATTCCTATCGAATCGTTTAAAATCATAAATATTTATTTATAGCCTTTATGTTCTCTTAAAATAAAATATGGGTCAAGTAAAACAAAGATCGAAAAATTATTATGAAAATTATTTGAATATTTTGTGGAACTATTATGAAAATTGTACTAAATGTTTATTCTGAAAATATCGAATATTTTATTTAAAAGTTGTGTATTGTTTGAATTTTGAACATCACTCTAGTCTGACTATAATTTGGACCCTAGCCAATAGGAATTATTTATTGGCACAGAAACTAGTTTCTTTTGGGGCTTTACCACCGGCCTATGTGTGGTTCTAAGCCTTGTCACGGGCTAAGTGACCGTAGTCACCAAGACTTGGGTTTTGTGAATTGCATCATTGAACCATCTGAATATCGAACCATCAATTTGAACAACGAATTACTTTGAATTATCTTGTTGGCTTTTCATTTAAATGTATTGTACATTGTTTATTTTTAGCTATGAAACCATTTTACAAATAATTGTTCATTTATTGAACTGTAGAAAACTATTATATTTATTGGTTATCGATTTATTTATTTATTTTTGTATACTTGATCCAAATAGCGATGATGGTTGGTTATTTCTTGGGCTATCTAGCTTACCCTTATTTTTTTTTTCGATTCTAAGAGTAGAGTCACAAGTGATTTTTTTACATGTGAGAGTGCCGAGAGTAGGACCATGATTTAAGTACTTGGATTATTGTTTTGTTAGTGGATTAAATTAGTGGACTTGGTGGACATTTTCATATAAGAACTATTTATTTTTATGGATTTTGGCATTATGACAATTAAGGATTTAATTTGAGTATTTTACATTGTGGGTTATGTGATTGGATTCTTAGCCTTGCATGCTCACTTATATGAGTGTGCGGCGTTGTCACGGAGCTTGGGGCGTGACACTTAATTTCTTGACCATTTCAAAGAAAAGATTAATTATTTTTTCTAAATATCAGCACAAAACTTGTAATTTAATTGAATGTATAATATTATTTAAATTCATATTTTACAAAATAATACACAAAATGCAAAAAAAAATGATATGTGTCATCTAATCGGCCCTGTACTTTATTGGCTCCAAAAGCTTCTCAAAAAATATGTTAGTTTTTAGGTGAAAACTCCACATACTTTCCGTAGAGTTTATGGCAACGATGGATGTTACCGAGTTCCATCTCTATTGCAATATATTTCTCAAAAAAAAAATTTCTCAGAGCCTTCCTTATCGCATTGCCAAGAATACGACGTGCACTATTTAGATTCAACTGACGCATTTCAAACTGTGCTGCCCTTATCCAAATTTTGGCAAAAGACAATTTGTGATGTGGAATAAGCCCAAGACACTGGATCTACACCTCTCTAGTCCGATACATGTCTTGGGTACACATCTCTTCGTATAAAACATAATTAATCCACAAGTAAAAGTACCTCTGCCAATAGCACTTCTCTTCAGCCAGAGGAACATTAGCAATTGCTCGCTCATAAACCTCCCTAATCTTCTCCTTACACCCCACGCTCTCTTCCAATCGAATGTAATCAAACTGCAGGTCATAGTTCCATGGATTCTTCCTAACCTTTTCTTGCCTCAAACATGGTATAACGTAACCACACCTTCACGTGCTTCGTTTTCTCCAGATGCTTCTCGAAAAGGTCTTTAGCTCTCTCACGGTCATTGTTTGATTCGAAATCAATGTATGCTTCTCGAAAAGGTCTCTAGCTCTCTCATGGTCATTGTTTGATTCAAAATCAATGTATGCCTTCGAAAGGTTTTGTGGCGTATCTAATGAGGTTTGAGCAATTGCAAGCTCAAAATTACATCTGGCCTGGTCAATTTCTTGCAAAGAAGTCTCCATGCCCGCGTATACTTCTCGAAAATTTTCCTTCTAGGAGCCTTGATGGCGTTGTGCACCAGATGGGATTGCCAAGTATACGGCATGCACCATTCAATTGGACAATCTCAATGTGGAGTATCACCCCATGTGAAAGGGGTGATCTACATCTTCCATGAGAACACACTTGGAGGCTACCAACCAAGTCTACAATGGCGGCTCACCAACCGAGTCAAGCTTGGCGGCTCACCAACGGGGTCAAGGTTGACGGCCAAGAATGGGTTTGGCAGCCAAACTCTCACCTACTCCCTCACCTATAAATGGAGGTTGAGAGGAGAGGCAAAGAGAGAGAGAGAGAGAGAGAGAAGTGAGAACCGAACAACCAAAGAGGGTGAGAGATGTGAGGCGGAAAGACCGTCTCTCTCGGTGTGAGCGAGGGAGACGGGAGAGTGTGTGAGTGAGGAGAGTGTGAGCTCCTCCTCTATTGTAATCTTTCTGTAATCTTCCCATTGGTATAGTGAAAACCGGTTACTCTCCCGTGGACGTAGGCTTTGAGGCCGAACCACGTTAAATATTGTGTCTCCTTGTGTGTGTGTGGGTGTGTTTTTCTGCTTGCAATGATTTCTATAAGGTCTTGGGCGGGATCCCAGATCCCAACAAGTGGTATCAGAGCTACGTCGGTGGCGTTTCGGAACCAAAACAGTGCAAAATCCGAATCTGCCCAGAAATCGGATTGCTCGAAATCAGGTTTTGAGCATACCAGGAGCAAGGGCTCGATGAGAGGAGTCCAACCATGCAAAGCAGAGCGCAGAGCCAGCGCGCCAGCGCGTCGGCGACACGCATAGCGGTGGTGCCGCGTGCGCGCGCCATCTACCAGCTCATGCCACGTTGCGGCCACGTCATCGACACGTGGCCATCTACGTCATGACACGTGGCAGTCCATGTCAGCACAGAGTGCCACGTCATCTGCCACGTCAGCGCACAGAGGAAGTGATCCAGTGTTGCGCGGCAATGGTGCAACTGTAGGGAGGAAGGATCCAGTGCTTCGCGGCTATGGTGCAGCCGCAGATCTGAGGCGTACAAAATGTTTTGGCTATGTTGAAGCCATTTGGAGTCCGTTTTTGGTAATCGAATAGTGTTTTCCTACTATTTGGAGTATTCCGGACACATCCGCATGCGGTCGATTTTGGAGTTTACGTAAAAGAAGGCAGATTAAAGAGACGGACGGCATCAGGTGCAGCGGACGGAATATTCTGTTGGTACACGGAATATTCCCTGAACTTCTGAAAATTGCAATTTGGCCCAGAATTTTCAGCAAATTGTGGTGTGGCCCAGCTTTCGGGGATATTTTTCAGTGAGGTCCCCGGAAATGCAGCGAAGGTTGGTCTTAGCTAATCGGACCGTTCCGGACGCAACCGCGAGGTCAGAATGGTGAAATTATGAACGGTTTTTTTAAAGATTGTTAAACATGAGAGTTTGTCATCTTTAATACTCGAAGGAAGGTTGCCGGATATTGTGGAAGGCTGCAGATTCACTGAAGAGGTTAGAATGGACAGATTTTGACCAGATTGGACAACCAGATACAAAGCGAGATAGATCATTGGAGACCAGAGGAGATCAGGCTTGATCAAATGGCAGATCGAGGGAGATCAGGATTGGTTAGGGGCGATCAGGAGAATTGCACATGATTATCTCAAGATCAACAATGTCTAGGAAAGTTCTGTCAAAAAGACACTGTCTAAGGAGACTGGTTCTTAAGTGGGACCGGTTGTGACCCCACCAGTCTTTCCTGGGAACTTTCCTGGTTGTTGATGTCATCGGAGGATCTGGTTCAATCAGAAGAGAAGACCATTCATCGACGGATAGATGATTTGGCAACCAGTACAGGCTCAGGGAAATACTGTGGCTGTTGGAGCTACTGTATACGAGTAGGTACTGATGGTATGTGGACGTGTAGAACAATAGTTGCAGAGGAGCATACTAAGCGCAGGAGCACAAATGCAGACGTGCAGCAGTGCAAGGGTACGCTAGAGTGTCGTACAGAGGCGCGAGAAGAGTGTGTAGCAGCGGGTTGTTGAAAGTTCACAGGAACTTCCAGACAGAGAAATTAAGACAGATAAGACGCAAGGGTGCGCGCCAAGGAGTGGCAAGTTTTTTTCTCTATGGTGGTTTCTTGAGTTCCATGGCAGTAGAGGATAGAGTTGATGCGAATCTCTCAAGCGAGCTCGACGTAGGGAGACCAGAAGCCATGGGTACGGGCACTATGCAAGGAATTGCATAGCTGACGATGTTTTGACAGATGGAGCTACTGTCAACCATCAATCTACTGGACAGCAAATCAGGAATTGCAAAGGCACAGACAACAAGCGTATGTGGAAACGCCAGGAGGTTGTTCAGAGGTGCAGAGGGCAAAGGCTGATAGTTCAGAGGAAAAGCTCCGAGCAAAGAAGACATAGGACGTTGATGGGATACACAACGAGTTTTCTATTGCTCCAATGACTAGTCCTGCGAGATAAGGCATGACAGTCAAGGGCATCCCAACAGGGGGGGTGCAGGACATCCAAGCAGGGGGTGTCAGATATCTTGGTTGCGTAAGTTCAAGCATAGCAGCTGAAGACATCCGAGACAAGAAGCATGGAAGAGATCTGTGGGAGATAGGAGCAGAGGCTTTCTCCAAAACAGAGAGTAGTGTGAGTTGAGGATGTAGGATTCCCTCCTCCTTTTGTATCTCTGGTGTATTATCTCTAGCTTTCAGGGGATGCAGCGTCTCAGTGAGAAAATGCAGACTATGTTGAATTGTGGGCGTAACAAGATTAACAGCAGTGTGTGCAGTAGATCACCTCACATGGGTTGAGGGGGTGATTTGTGGAGTATCACCCCATGTGAAAGGGGTGATCTACATCTTCCATGGGAACACACTTGGAGGCTACCAACCAAGTCTACAATGGCGGCTCACCAACCGAGTCAAGCTTGGCGGCTCACCAACGGGATCAAGGTTGACGGCCAAGAATGGGTTTGGTAGCCAAACTCTCACCTACTCCCTCACCTATAAATGGAGGTTGAGAGGAGAGGCAAAGAGAGAGAGAGAGAGAGAGAGAGAGAGAGAGAGAGAGAGAGAAGTGAGAACCGAACAACCAAAGAGGGTGAGAGATGTGAGGCGGAAAGACCGTCTCTCTCGGTGTGAGCGAGGGAGACGGGAGAGTGTGTGAGTGAGGAGAGTGTGAGCTCCTCCTCTATTGTAATCTTTCTGTAATCTTCCCATTGGTATAGTGAAAACCGGTTACTCTCCCGTGGACGTAGGCTTTGAGGCCGAACCACGTTAAATATTGTGTCTCCTTGTGTGTGTGTGGGTGTGTTTTTCTGCTTGCAATGATTTCTATAAGGTCTTGGGCGGGATCCCAGATCCCAACACTCAATGTTTCCCCAATGTTTAATTTCCTCCAATACTTCAACAACTTTGCCTTGATTGTATGGAAATGTCAATAATTTTTATTTTCTTCTCTCTATCAATTAAGGCTATGCTATTCTAGTTTATTTGAAAATCAACAAAACTATGATGAGTTATATATGCTGGTAATAATATTCATCCCTATAGCATGTTGTATGCATCTGCTTAAAATTATGAGCATTGACATCATGTAAAAGATGTGCAAAAAAATCACTTGATTTGCATCAAATCATAATAACGCAGGTTTCTTGTTTCAACATGAAGTAAAATATACTTGTTTTCCTCATAAGAATAAATATTAAACTATTAAGTGCTACAAAGATTTTCAAAATAGTATACTATAAATGGATTTTGTTCATGACTACAAAAAAAAAAAATACTGGTTCAAAAGTTTTAAATAATTATACATAAGCTTTGAAAAATATATAAAGATTGAAAATATAAATTTTATCAATATAAATTTTATTAAGAAACTTAAGATAGTTTTATATTTTTTTATAAAATGCGTCTCATACAAAATGTATAACTATTTTATGCACAAGGTATTTATTAACAACAATGCTACAAACCCCCCAAAAAACACAACCTCCACAATCTCCACTCACCTGTGATTGGTCCACGAAGGAAAAAAAAAAAACACATAATTGATCCACATCATTTTAGGGGTCATGGGGGTCCCAACTTTGGACCCCAAAGTTTGGAGGTCCCAAGCATTTTTTATTTATTAACAAGATTCTTAAAACATTGTTAAGAAATATCCTTAGGCCATGCTTGATTATCCGATTTGTCCGATTAGATTGGGTTAATCTAATGAGGGAGTTACGGGGCCGGTCTTATGGACCGGTTTTATTACCTAGTAGGTCCTACCCAAAAAAATCAAACAGTGTTTTCCATTTTTACTCCTAGACACATCCACACACTTACTAATTCACAATAATTTAACAGTGATAAATTTATCACTGTTAAAATGTTATTAGTGATAAATTCATACTCACATACATACACACTCACTTACTCATTCAAAAAAACAAATTTACAAAAATTCAACAGTAATAAATATATCACTGATTTAAATAAATTTATCACTGAATCTATCACCGATTGAAACACATTTATCACTATTAAAATGTTATCCCTGAATCTTGGCCCATCATTCTCTTTCACCTTTTCACCACCACTACAATCACCATTCAAACATTTTTCAAATCTTTTCATATCTCCTTCAAGCAAATCAACCTTATCAACAGCCTTATTGTTAACAACCAATTCCAACTCCACATTCTCCTTCAATTTTTCAACATCCTTCGATTCAATATAACTCGCACGAAGCATCGACTTCGTCAAATCGAACTCTGGCTCCAATTTTTCACCGTAAATCGCGTCTTCCGATGTCGAAACTGCACTATTTGCCGATTCTGATTCCGATTCAGACGAAAAACTCAACTGATTGAATGATACCAATTTTCTTCTTTCAAATGTGTTGATTTTCCAATCGC
Organism: Camellia lanceoleosa; assembly: GCA_025200525.1. Classification (NCBI taxonomy): domain Eukaryota; kingdom Viridiplantae; phylum Streptophyta; class Magnoliopsida; order Ericales; family Theaceae; genus Camellia; species Camellia lanceoleosa. The sequence continues at coordinate 161,894,897 of CM045766.1, read as the reverse complement.
TACAACCTCTCCCCACTCGCGTCGATTCTCTTCACTTTCTTACGAGCAGATTCATCTTCATCTTCTAAAAGAGTTTTTTTTTTCTTTTCATTTTTCATCTACAGATCTGAGTATAAAAAACATGAGGGCAAAAACGGAATAAACAAAAATGTTCTAGACCTATAGGTAAGAGAGTCTCCATTAAGGACCTATTGGGTAATAACCCTTGAAAGTAAGGCTGGCCTGTAAAAATCTCAATAATTTGACCCACCTTCCCATTTTACTCCTGATAATCCACACATTTGACTTCTCTACTTTGTGCGTATGTCACTGCCATGACCCACCATTGCTCCTTCTAGCCATTGTTAATCATTTCCGATCATCGGCGACAACCTTTGGTGACCTCTGATGATCACCTCCGGCAACCTCCACTGTTTCCACTATCCTCCGACCTCTGACAATATATTTTTTTTAATCTATTTTTCATCTCAAGTACATCACTACTACCACTACCTCCTCATCCTCAGATCTAGTGGCTACAAAAGAAAATAAGAAGAAAAATGATGAAGAGAATGAAGGAAAGAGATGAGAAGCCATTACCAGAAAATAGTTCTCATTATTTTTCACATTCACAAATCAAGACAAAGCATCAAAAATCAGATTCAATGATAAATTATCACTGTTTGTTTGTAAAAAAAATTACAGAAGGAAAATCAAACAATCACCATTACAAACTAACACAAGAATCAGAGATATATTCAGTGATAAATTTATCACTGACTGTTTGTAAAAAAATACAGAAGAAAAATTTAATCATCACCATTACAAATGATAAATTTATGGAGGAAGATGGTGTCAATGACGATATCAGATTCAATGATAAATTTGTCACTGACTGTTTGTAAAAATAATTACAAAAGAAAAATTACCATTACAAATGATAAATTTATCACTGTTTAGTTTATCAAGTTTTATACAAAAACAAATATATTCAACAAATTTACTGATAAATTTATCACTAGTTTAAACAAGATAAAAGCTTCGATCGGCATTGAAAATACCTAGATAAACCCATCACCATTCTAATCTAACACCCTGAACGCCTCTCTCATGTCTTCTTTTTCGTCTTGCTCATCCATTATTAACTGGTATAGAGCTCCGAACTCATCAATGTCGACGCACCTATCTCCATTCATGTCGAGTTTCTTAATCTCTCTCAAATCTAACACCATCCCTCTCAAATCTAAGGGCCATAAAGGTATATCATATGTTCACCAACACCAATGAACAACCTTTCAATTGTTGAGTCTTCGTCACAAACTTCCTTACCGTCGTCGACACTATGACCCCTTCATCTCTGCCCAACATTACAGTGGCACAATCAATGGCTCTTGCAACACAACAGTGCATGAAATATTTTTCAAAACCCAGATCCTTCAAGAGAGAGAGAGAGAGAGAGTGGGACGGAGTGTTCTATAGAAAGGTAAGTTCTATAGAACGACTATTAGACCAGCAATGTTGTATGGGATGGAGTGTTGGGCAACCAAGAAACAACATGTAGATAAGATGAGTGTGGCTGAGATGAGGATGCTAAGGTAGATGTGTGGTAAGACTAAACAAGACAAAATTAGGAATGAGTGTATTCAGGAATGGGTAAAAGTAGCACCGATAGAAGATAAGTTGAGAGATAATCGATTGAGATGATTTGGTCATATTCAACAGAGACCAACAAAGGCAGTAGTGAAGAGATGCGATGTTGTAACGGTAGATAGAAGTGTTAGAGAACGGGGTAGGCGTAGATTAACATTGGCTAGCGTTGTAAATAGAGATATGAATCTACTTAATTTGACTAATGAAATGGTATTGGATAAGGCCGCGTGGAGAAGAATGATTCATGTAGCCGACCCCATTTGATGGGACTTAAGGCTTGATTTTTTTTTTTTGTTTGATTTGGTTTTACATAATTTATAACAGCAGGGGTAAAATCGAGATAAAAAATACAACAGGACTTCCTGGTGCATGAGTTAAAAACTTAAGACCTAATAAGTAATAAATTTAATTATTGGAACCAGCTGGTAAAAAAACCCTAATCAATACCCTTAGGCCATGATTGATTGTTTGATTTGTCCGATTAGATTAGTTGAATTTGAATAAGTAGTGTTGAATAGGTAAACCATCTGTAACAAGCCCGCGGGGGGCCTCGCTACAGTTCGAACTCGATTTGTTGTCATGGTTCGTAATCTGAACCAAAGAGTCCAAATCTGGCAAATCGTTTTGAGAAAACAGATTTTTGAAAGAAGTGCCAAACATGGACTGCTTCGCCAGATACAGAGTCGCCACCTAAATATTTTTTAATGGGGGAATTTAGGAAACCCTGACTCGGTGCCAAAGGCCACGTGTCCGTCATCACCAAAGTTGCCTCGGCTCGGGAACTTGGGTACGATCGGGGAAGGTCAGCTATGAGCACCCCCTCTCGCCCGGTCCGAAGACCGGCCTCTACTAACCGTGATATCTTGTTTTGAAAACATTACATGCCCTTATTCCGGTTATTAGCCTAGAATTACTATGTTATGCGCACAACAAACAAGTATAGACCAAATGGCCTGAATTGGAACAAAAACATTTCATGTTTGTTTTGAAAATGATTTACTACTCGTAAGTAGGCTAAAATACAAATTTTGCCACCCTCGAGGGGGCTTTAGAAAAGATGGTTTTGCCACTATCCAGTGGGCTTTAAAACTCACGGTTTTAACGCATTATTCCAATTTAGGTAACTCGACCTCCATCCACAGGCATTCAAGCAGTTATATCACATAAGCAGCTAGCCTCATGGTAATCATGCTATTATGACAACATTCACACGCATACGATATGCTAAAGCATAAAAGCTTACCTAGTACTCCAAGCCAAAACAGAAACTAGTTAGTAATCAATGCATGATCCTAGTTCATGTTAAGTGGCTAATGCATCACAGGCAAAATGCAGTTATAATAGGCTCAGCTATCCTAGACATGGCATGTGAAATGCTGCAATTAACAAGTACTCATCTTGGAATTTGAAATACATATGCAGTTAGCGTGATGTGCCGAGCCCGATGTATGGAAAACAAATGTATGGATGCACGCATGCATAACATAAGGTATGCTAATTTAAATATGCCCTAGACTAACCATCGAAAGCTAGTAAATAAAAGGGAAGAAAGACGTGGGGTTGAAAAACATACACACTCACGCACACTTATTACACCATTGCCCTCGCTTGGAGGGTCCAAATAAATATTACAATTCGAACAAATAATACTAAATTAATTATTACAAAACGTCTAATTAATTAACAAATTAAGTGTAAAGAAGGTGGCATCAGCCCTGCCTCGGAATGCGTGAATGATGCATGCTCGAGTCCGTCTTGCCCGGAAAACCCGTGCCATGCTACTGCTGCCTCTGTTTTACACTGCCCTGCTTCTCCAAAGACTGCCAAAGTCCTGGGACAGGTTCCTTGCACGCTATAGAATACCATCGGCTAGAGGAAATGCCCACCGGCCATCTAGAATTTCCATCAGCTGCTTATGGGGTTATCGGCCATTCACAAATGGCCGGTCGGCACTAAATGTTGCCGGTCGGCAGAAACTTCCTGCAGAAGACAGTTTTGACAGCAACAAAAGACAGGCAGTGCATGGCATGAAATTTCCGGCCTATGTAAGCATAGTCATGCTCCCTATCATGCATTGAACTCAGGGGAACATGGCCCTTGATCCTTGGGCCATCAATTATGCATTTTGATGCGTGATGGCCTAAGAGGCCAAGTTTGCATTTGATATGAAAATGCATGCAACACACAAATGAGGACCAAGACCCTATCATATCAAAGTCAAGGGCCCCGGTGATTGAGATTTGAGATGTGTTACATCACTTGTAGTATGAACACCTCTCAAATCTCACTCTTGGTTTGACACCCCAAACCAAGTAATGCAAGGCATGTTGTGCAAACATGGTTCAAAATGCAATGCAAACTATCATGCAAGCAACATGGTAATGCCATTAGCATGCAACACTACAAATAATACTACAATACACACTAAATAGGCAAGTATGCAAAGAGGTGAGCACGTAACGATGCACAAACTGTAAGGATACTACCACATGCAATGTCATGAGCATATTACAAGATGCAAATACATGATCCATGGACTTACGCCAAGATGGAGGACCCTCAGCCCCACCCCAAAACAGTGGCCAAAAATTATGCAAACAAGCAAGCGAATAGGCTTAAAAACTAAGGCACAAAAATGGAGCACTTAACTACCGCTACCAAGACCCCTCATGGCATGGGTTATTCAGCCCAAAACAAAGCTTCAATGCATCAAAACACACCCCAAAATCCAATGATATGGCAGCGCAAATACCTAAACATGATAGCATATATTATAACCACCCTTTAAGGCACAAGACTACAACACTTTAAGGCATGAATGAGATGATAAATGGAAACATGTAAGCATGGTATAGGGACTGAAATAGCATGAGGAGTAACTCCAAATCATTTAAACAACTTAAACAAAGCATGCTAATGACTCACTCCCTCAAGGCCAACACTCTAGAATACAAAGGAGCTATACAAAGCATGTTAAACATGACAAAAATAGTGGCCAATAGACCTAAAGCATGTCAAATCATGACCAAAAACTTCAATAAGCTAAGCCAAAACATGAAGATATACTAGGCTAAGCACATGGCCCATTTCTAGGCAAGATAGAGCATTACAAAGCAAGTGTGAAATGCATGCTAAGGACCAACAAACCACCACTAGATAGAGATATAATATGACCCAAAATACCCCAAAAGACTCTGAAATGGTACCAAAACAGCTGAGCATGCATGTTACCTTTTAAGCCAAAAACAAAGGTAAAAGAGGGACAAAGGGGAGAGGGGTGTCCCTCCCCTACACAAGACCTCAAACCCCCTTCCTCACCAATGAAAATCCACTGGATTTCAGTGGTGAGAAGACCAAAACACCGAGGTAAACAAAGCCTAACAATGGAAGCTCCAAAAAGGCCAAATAGGGCCCAAGAGGGTAAGTTTGCACTCAAACCACAAAACACCCTTAATGAAAGTTCTTAAGCAAGAAAATATAAGACTTTTTTTATGTTATACACAAAGCCTAAATCATCAAGCAAGACAGGTAAAAAGTTGTTGCAAAAATGGGAAAACTAAAGCAAAAGTCTCACCCTTGAAGAACACCTCAAGAACAGTCAATGCAGCCCTCCTCTTCTGATCAAAATCAGTCCAAAAACTCAAGAATCAACCCTCAAAGCCTCTCAAACTCGAGCTAAGGTGTGATAGTGTGTGTGTTAGTGCAAAAGTAAGGTAGAAATACACTTTTAGGCCTAGAAACACACTCAAAAGAGGAGAGAGAGAGAGGAATCTAGAGAGAGATGATGTATCTAACAGATATATAGATATAAGCTCTGGTTTTTGTTCAAAAATGGCTAACCCCTAAGCAAGGGAGAGGAATGGTGCTTATATAGGCCAAGCAAAGCCAAGAAACTTAATGGCTAAGCTAAAGAGAAAGGGTCAAGAGGGCCAAGAGGTTCATGGGAGTGGCAAGGCTTGTAAAGGAAGCCAATACAGCTGGCCAAGCTTCTCCAAGAAGCTTGGCCAAAGGGGTCATTCTTCTAGAAGGACTTAGGAGGTCAAGGGTTCAAAACAGTCACCAACCGCACGGGGAGGAGTGATGGTGCATCCCAGCTGGCACAGCTGGCATGCACCATGCCTTAGGGGTTCAAAGGAGTCATACCGGCCAGCAAAAGAGGTAGCCGGCAAAATAAAGTGCCGGTCGGCCAAATATAGTGCCGACCGGCCATTGGTTTTAAGAAACCATGGCCGGTGGCACCCATAGACAGCCGGTGATGCTAGGGGAAGGCCGGTGGGATGTGGGGATGGCCAACAAGCCATTCCCTGCCCTTCAAGGCAAAAACACAAGTGTTTGGTGCCAAAACCAAACACGGAACAGTCGAGTTCGGAGATCCTGAGGCAGGGCGCGTAGCCGAGACCTCCGGGAACTCCAAACGAACACAAACATGGATGATCACCAGATGTTCAAACGGTGACGTCCAAGCCTTCAGGACGGTCAAAAATGAGGTGTTTACACCATCCAAGATTGTTTTTATTATAGTAAATATGAACTATAATCAACAATTAGAATTTTAAATATGATCAGGGCTATCTAGCATTTATTTGCTCTCTATAATTTTAGAAAATGGTGAGGATTGTTTTTGCACCAATTAGACATATTGTTGGGCTTTCGTTGCATGGGGTCGTCACGGGGCTCACTTTCACAATTTGTATGATATATATTGTAAAGTTTTTTGAGCTGATTATCTAATGTATTTTTTTAAAAAATAAATTGATCGAATAATTGCATCTAAATAGTCACATCACATTTGTTATTAAAAAATAAATAAATTAAACGATAAAAAATAATTTTGATAATAAACCATTTATTATTTTTATTAAAAATATAATCTAATATTAAATCTAATTTTTAACTCATTATTAATTCACTTGTCCTAAAAAATAATGGATTAATTGAATATTTTGGCAGACTACGAGTCGGATGGATTAAAAAAAAATACTAATGACCATACATGCTTAATTTCTTGACCATTTCAAACAAAAGATTAATTATTTTTTCTAAAAATCAATACAAAACTTATAATTTAATTGAATGTATAATATCATTTAAATTCGTATCTTACAAAATAATAAACAAAATACAAAAAAGTAGTGTGTCATCTAATCGGCTCTGTACTTTAATGGCTCCAAAAGGTTCTCAAAAAAGATCTTAGTTTTCAGGTGAAAACTCCGCATAGTTTTCGTGGAGTTTATGGCAACGATCGATGATACCGAGTTCCATCTCTATTGTAATATATTTCTCAAAAAATTTCTTTTTCGGAGCCTTTCCGATCGCGTTGCCAAAGATACGACGTGCACTATTTAAATTCAACTGACATATTTCAAACTATGCTACCATTATCCAAAGGGTTTGGTTATGGTGTGCAACTTACACCTTACACCTTATACCTTACACTTACACCTTACACTTACACCTTTTGTGAAAAATTAAACCTTACACTTGCACCTTTTTTGAGGTTGCACACCATATGCAACACACTTACACCTTACACCTTACACTTACACCTTATACTTATACTTACACCTTACACTTAGACTTTTTGTGTAAGTGGCACATGGTGTGCAATTGCACACTTAAGAAAAGTCCTTATCCAAATTTTGGCAAAAGACCATTTGTGATGTGGAATAAGGCCACAACACTACATGTACACCTCTTTGGTCCGATCCATGTCTTGGATACAATCTCTTCGTATAAAGCGTAATTAATCCACATGTCACGACCCTACTCCAACGACTTAGGGTTGGAATTATAACTCACTAAATAAGTTTAATCGTAACAAATTAAATGGCGCAGGCGGAGACAAAAGGGAAACAAGAAAATAATTAAACAGAAAATTTACTACATTCTACTATTTTGATAAAAGAAAGTATATCTATAGGGTTTTTATTATTTTATTATTCAGTGACTGCCCATCAGTAAAAATAAAAGGAAGAAAAGAAAAAAAAAACAAAATAACGGATTTTTGCGGGTTCCACTACTCGAGGTTACAGGTCTTCCTTACATCTCATCACCTAAAAAGGTAACAACTATAAGCACACAATAAATTGAGAAATATTATGCCAAGAGTATAGAGAACACAAAATAACAATGGATAGTTAATTAAGTTAAAACATTTACATAACTTAATTTGAATAAACAAATTATTTAGGTGGCAGATATTGAAATACAGAAATTATGTAAATAAATAACTATAACCACGGTATAAAACAGAACAGAATAGATGTCATAGAAGTGACAGTCAGAACAGAGGTCAATGGATCCATGAGAAACAGAGGACCACAAAGTGGCCAAACAGATGCCAATGGTTATTTAAGTCCCCTAAGGCATAAGACTCTCATGGTGGTACTTATAGAAAATACTTGTTTACAAAATCATTATCAAATAATTTCTAAAATTTAAACAAACATATCCATGAGTTTCAATTTAAGTAAATGGAGTTCAAAAAATAATTAACGTAATTGAAATATAAATATAAGTTATAAAACATAACTTGTATAAAATAAATTATGGTAGTTCAAAACATACGTAAAATATATTATGGTAACAGAAGGTATAATATAATTCACCTTAATATTGAGTCTTACTATTTCCTTTCTATGTCCGTTGGTTTTTCAGCCCTTCCCTCGCTCTCTTTTTTGCTAATGCCCTTTCTTTTTTCTTTGTTTTTTATTGGCACTAACTTCACTCCCCCCCTCCTCTCTCTCCTTCCCTCCCTCCCTATTTATATACACATGGCTGGATGATGACTCACCATTCACTAATGACCCTAAAGTGATGAATCACCTCTCCTCCTTACACTTAGACGTACAGATGGCTCCAATTCTATCTCCTTAGCAATATTTGCAAATCTTCTCAATTAATTGTTGCTTAATTAACTTGGAAACTATTCATCATATTTGTTTTATTTTATTTTTATTTATTTATTTATTTATTTTTATATCATCTTTAACTCTAATTTGGCCCAACTAGTATTATAATTTCATATTTGTGTTAATTTGGCCCCAAATAATTAATCACATATTTGATAACCTAATGCCAAATTAGATTTATATATTTATTTATTATTATTTTAAATTTGATGTTCCTATGGTTTTAATTAAACATTTAGGGTGTCACATTTCTCCCCTCCTAAAGAAAAGTTTGTCTCCAAACTTGACGTACGTTTGTTTTCGAAGAGGTGTGGGTATTTGGCTTGCATTTGACTTTTCGTTTCCCACGTAGCTACTTCAACTCGATGATTTCTCCACAAAACTTTTACAAGAGATATAGTCATGTTTCGGAGAACTCGATCACGACGATCGAGAATCTGCACTAGTTGTTCTTCATAAGAGAGATCCTCTTGAATTTCTAGGTTCTCATAATTGACAACATATTCTGGATCTCGGAGGTACCGTTGAAGCATCGAAACGTGAAACACATTATGGACATTGAACAGTTCAGGTGGTAGGACAAGGTGATATGCCACCGAACCAATCCTTTCTAGTATCTCGAATGGCCCGATGTAACGTGGGTTTAACTTTCCTCACTTTCAAACCGAATAACCCCTCTTGTTAGTGAGATCTTTAGGAAAACATGATCTCCTATTTGGAATTCCAATTCCCATCTCCGTGTATCTACATAGCTTTTCTGGCGTCTCTGGGCAGTGCAAATTCGCTGTTGGATGAGTTGAATTTTATCACTTGTGATTTGCACAATCTCTAGGCCTAACAGTTTCCTGTCTCCAACTTCTGTCCTACTCAGAGGTGATTGACATTTCCTTCCATACAGTGCATCATACGGTGCCATTCCAATGCTTGCTTGGTAATTGTTGTTATAGGAAAATTCCACTAAAGGTAAGTGCTCATTCCAATTACCCTTGAGGTCCAATACGCACACATGTAGCATGTCTTCCAAAGTCTGGATTGTTCTTTCAGATTGCCCGTCAGTTTGTGGGTGATAAGCAGTGCTAAACTTCAATGTAGTCCCCAAAGCCTCTTGCAATTTGTTCCAGAAGTGAGATGCAAATCAAGGGTCTCGGTCAAACACGATTGAAACTGGAGTACCATACAACTGAATGATTTCCTTGATGTATAAAGTGGCAAACTTATTAAAGGAGTACGTGATTTTGATTGGCAAAAAATGCGCCGACTTCGTCAATCAGTCGACTATAACCCATATTGCATCATTCTTCGAAACTGACTATAGTGGCCCGACCACGAAGTCCGTAATAATGTGCTCCCATTTTCATTCAGGAATAGGGAGTGGTTGCATCATTCCTACAGGTCTTGATGTTCTGCTTTAATACATTGACAATACAGGCATTTGGAGACGTGGCTTGCTATGTTTCTTTTCATTCTTGTCCACTAGTAGTGTTCCTTCAGATCATGATACATCTTCGTATTGCCAAGGTGAACAGCAAACCTCGAGCTATGAGCTTCTACCAATATCTTTTTTTTTGAGTTCCGAAATATCGGATACGCAAATTCAATTATGAAATTTTAGCATCCCATTGCTTGTAGTGAAATCAGGATCAGGCATACTCCTTTACACCTCATACTTTTTCTTTAAAAGTTTTTCTCCACATTGGTGTGCTTCAATTTCTTCAATCAATGCGAGTTCCATGATTATGTTGGCAAGTAGTCCATTGATCTTGCGGGAAACGAGAGTACATGCCAAACTTCTGGTCGTCTTTCGACTAAGTGCGTTTGCCACCACATTAGCTTTTCCTGGATGGTAAGGGATCTTAACATCGTAATCTTTCATAAATTCTAGCCACCGTCGTTGTCTCATATTCAGTTTCTTCTGTGTAAACAAATATTTAAGACTCTTGTGATCCGTGTAAATCTCGCAAGTTGCACCGTAAAGATAATGATGCTAAATCTTGAGGGCGAATATCACTGTAGCCAACTCTAGATCATGGTTTGTGTAGTTTCTCTCGTGAGTCTTTAGTTGGCACGAGGTATAAGCAATGACTTTTCCGTTTTGCACAAGAACACAACCCAAACCATTATATAAGGCATCACTATAAATGATGAACCCATCAGTTCCTGCGGGAAGTGCTAGTATAGGAGCTGACACAAGTCTGCTTTTTAACTCTTGGAAACAACGCTCTTGTTTGTCAGTCCATTCAAAGGGTGTATTTTTCTGAGTTAACTGGGTCAAAGGTGATGCTAGCTTCACGAAATCTTGCACGAAGCGCCGGTAATAGCCGTCTAGACCCAAGAAACTTCGAATCTCTGACACATTAATAGGTTGTGACCAATCCACAATTGCTGCAACTTTTTGGGGGTCAACTGAGATGCCATGCTTGTTAATGACGTGACCGAGGAAGTGTACACTAGTGATCCAAAATTCGCATTTCTTTAACTTGACGTATAGTTTGTGATCACGTAATATTTGCAGGACTGTTCGCAAGTGCTGCTCATGGTCTTCCGGTGACTTGGAGTATGTGAGAATGTCATCAATGAAGACAATAACGAACTCATCAAGATAGGGTTTAAACACTCGGTTCATAAGGTCCATGAAGGCCGCTGGTGCATTTGTAACGCCAAATAGCATGACAAGAAACTCATAATGCCCGTAATGGGTTCTAAAGGCAGTCTTTTTGATACTTTGCGTTTTGACTTTTAGTTGGTGGTAGCCAGAACGCAAGTCAATTTTCGAGAATACTTGGGCGCCTTGAAGTTGATCGAATAAGTCATCGATTCATGGTAGAGGGTACCGATTCTTGATAGTAACTTTGTTCAGCTCCGGGTAGTCAATGCATAACCTTATCGTGCCATCCTTTTTCTTTACAAATAGTACTGGAGCTCCCCAAGGTGAGGTACTAGGTCGAATGAAGCCTTTGTTCAATAGCTTCCTAGAGTTGAGTCTTCAGCTCCTTCAATTCTGTCATCGACATACGATAATGAGCTTTTGATATTAGTTGTGTGCCAGGTTGAGTTTCACTAGTGAATTCAATTTCCCGATCAACTGGGGTACCAGGTAAGTCTCTGGGAAAGACATCTGGGAATTCTCTAACCACGGGGATTGCATCAACGGTGGGGGCCTCTTTTTGTGTATCGATCACATAACAAATATAAATACAACAACCCTTTTTTAGAAGTCGTTGGACTGTCATGGAGGATATGACACATGGAGGGATGGAAATTTCAGTCCCATCAAAGACAAGCTCGAGGTGGTTCAGTAACCAAAGGGAGACTTTTTTGGCTTTGCATTCAATAGAGGCGTGGTTGGCAGCCAGCCAATCCATTCCGAGGATGATATCAAAGTGACCAATACGGAGGGGAATCAAGTCTACGTATAAGGTTTTGCCTTTTAGAGATATATCATAAGATTTGTACACAGCAGTACTAAGGGCAGAATTACCAGAAAGAAAAAACACCGACAATATATATCCTAAGGGTTCGGGTGTTAATGTTAACTTGGTAGCAAAGCGTAGTGCAACAAAAGAATGAGTTGAACCAAAGTCAATGAGAACATGAGCTAAATGACCACAGACAGAAAGTGTACCTGACACAACGTTTTAGGTAACTTTCGGTTTTCTAGGTACCAAGGCAAAAGCCCTTCCTTGGCCTTTTTGGTTCTTCCTCTCTTCTCCAGGTCCTACGGGTTTTGTGACTAGGCCAAAGGGGCTGGCTGTAGGATTGATAAGATTTAGACAATCCCTCAACAAGTGGCCAACTTGACCGTATTTAAAGCATGCTCCCGTGTCTTGATGGCATTGTCCCCAATAAGCCCTTCCACACGTAGGGCAAGTTAGAATGTTGCTACCTCTAGGGTTAGTAAAACCTTGATTGTCTGAGCTAGTTGTGCCCACATTCCCCCTATTGAGAGGCGCAACACCAAATCTTTTGTTGTCTTTTTCCCAAAATCGCTTCTTTTGGCTTTGTTCCTTGGAGTGTGAGGCTTTTCTGCAATGTATGCTTGGTCTACCACTTTTGTATAGGTTGGTAGTTTCAAAACCTCAAGTCTATCTTTGATTTCAACATCCAATCCTGCTTCAAATTTTCTTGCTTTTCGAGCTTCGGTGGGGATGACATAGGTCGTAAATCGAGCGAGTTGTGTAAACTTGCTCTCCTATTCGGCCACCGTCATGGTTCCTTGCTTTAGATGTATGAATTCCGACGCCTTTTGTTCTCGTAACAAATTTGGAAAGTATTTTTCATAAAATACTTCCAAGAATCTTGCCCACGTCACGATTTCTTCTTTCTCTAGGGTGAGAAGCCATCATTCATGCGCATTACCTTTGAAAGTAAAAGTGATAAACGTTACCTTTTGTCTTTCGGTGCAGGGTAAGGTGCGAAAAATCTTTTCCATGTCTTTAACCCAAGCGTCTGCTACCATTGGGTCTGGACCACAGGTAAATGTGGTAGGTTTCAAATCCTGGAATTATTTTATTGTAACTGGCTCTTCTCGTTTCTCTAGTATCCCATTGTTGATGTTGGTTTGCAAGGTTTGCAAAACGCTAGTGATCGCTCTTTCCATGATTCTTTCTATCGATTTAGTGCCACTGACTGATGACTCGCTTCCGTTACCATTATTGGTCATTCTACAAAATAACAAATGAGGCATTACATTCATAACGCAGCATATATATCTCATATCTAAAATACCAACTTTACTATTTTTGCAAATATAATATTACATCTTTGTTCCAAAAATCAAAAATTGTGTTAGTGTCTCATCCTTGTGGTACAAAAACAAAAGAGGGATCAAAACCGATCATGGTTAGCTCACAAAAAGAATTCTTCTCTACAAGATTTAGATGGGCGGATCAAACAACCACGATAAGTAGTATTGCATAAAAAGCTCAAATTTCCACCCTAACTGTACCACACCAAAACACATCTACGCTGCCTAGACTATGTAAATAGGAACGGACTGTATGTATCCCCAAAATGCTCGATCAATAATCCATCCAGGTATCTCAAGGTATGATAAGTCATTGCTAAAGTCAACATTTTGAATATTAATAATTTTCTATGGGTTAGGGACATTGGTGAAGATGTAGTCCTCGGGGTACACATTTCCCCTTCTTGCAACAAAATCTGGGGCCAAGATATCCGCACGTATAGACACATGCCTCCACAATAAGTATGGTACATCAGTAGGATCGGTTTTTATATATATTGTCCAACCCATCAATTGGACAAGGCTTGGATGCAATCTCCTAACTATATCCTCCGAGTCTCTCGATCCTTCAAGTGAGGTAGGGGCAGGGTGCTTCGCTAAAATATCCTCCAAATTGATGGCCTCAAGTTCTTCCTAAAATGTCTCATCAAGGGTAAACTTGGACATTCCTACATTACCAGAATTAGTCATAGTACAAACGTTAGATTTTACATAAAAAGACTAACGTTACAGGTAAATATTATTCCTTTGGTTTATTATTTATTTTATTATGTAGTTATTTTATTTTATTTTATTTTATTTTTAGTAAAACCACTACTCTGATACCACCTTGTCACGACCCAACCCCAGGGGCTTAGGATTGGAATCGGAACTTACTAAATAAGTCTAATCGTAACAAATTAAATGGCGCTGGTGGAGGCAAAAAGGAAGTAAGAAAATAATTAAACATAAAATTTATTGCATTCTACTATTTTCATAAGAGAAAGTACATCTATAGGGTTTTTATTATTTTATTATTCAGTGAACGCCTATCAGTAAAAACAAAAGGAAGAAAAGAAAAGAAAAAACAAAATAACGGATCAACATCAAATTCTTATGCAGATTTCACTACTCGAGGTTACAGGTCTTCCTTACATCTCATCATCTGAAAGGGTAAAAACTATAAGCACACAACAGAGTGAGAAATATCATGCCAAGAGTATAGGGAACACAAAATAACCATGGATAGTTAGTTAAGCTAAAACATTTACAAAACTTAATTTGAATGAACAAATTATTTAAGTGGTAGATATTGAAATACAGAAATTATGTAAATAAATAACCGTAATTACGGTACAGAATAAAACATAATAAAGCTCACAAGAGTGATAGTTAGAACAGAGGTTAAAGGATCCATGACAAATAGAGGACCACAAAGTGGACAAACAGAGGACCACAAAGTGGCCAAACAAAAGCCAATGGTTATTTAAGTCTCCCAAAGCATAGGACTCCCGTGGTGATATTTACAGAAAATACTTGTTTACAAAATCATTGTTAAATAATTTTTAAAAATTAAACAAACATATCCATGGGTTTCAATTTAAGTAAATGGAGTTTAGAAAATAATTAACGTAATTTAAATATAAATATAAGTTATAAAATATAACTTGTATAAAATAAATTATGGTAGTTCAAAACATGCATAAAATATATTATGGTAATTCAATGTATAATATAACTTATCTCAATATTGAGTTTTAATATTTCCTTTCTATGTCCGTTGGTTTTTTGGTCCTTCCCTCGTTCTCTTTTCTGCTAATGCCCTTTCTTTTTTCTTTTTTTCTTTGTTTTTCGTTGGCACTAACTTCACAACCCCCCCCCCGGCGGCTATTTATATACACATGGTTGGGTGATGATTGACCCTTCACTAATGACCCTAAAGTGATGAATCACCTCTCTCCCTAGACCTAGACGTACAGATGGCTCCAATTCCATCTCCTTAGCAATATTTGCAAATCTTCTCAATTAATTGTTGCTTAATTAACTTGGAAACTATTCATCATGTTTGTTTTATTTTTTATTTTTTATTTTTTATATCATCTTTAACTCTAATTTAGTCCAACTAGTATTATAATTCCATATTTGTGTTAATTTGGCCCCAAATAATTAATCCCATATTTGATAACCCAATGCGAAATTAGGTTTATATATTTATTTATTATTATCTTAAATTTGTTGTTCCCGTGGTGTTAATTAAACATTTAGGGTGTCATATTTCTTCCATCCTAAATAGAAGTTTGTCCTCAAACTTGACGTACGTTGGTTTTCAAAGAGGTGTGGGTATTTGACTCACATTTGACTTTTCGTTTCCCACGTAGCTGTTTTAACTCAATGATTTCTCCACAAAACTTTTACAAGAGATATAGTCTTGTTTTAGAGAACTTGATCACGACGATCGAGAATCTGCACTGGTCGCTCTTTATAAGGGAGATCCTCTTGAACTTCCAGGTTTGGGACTCTTTCTAGAGGGCGTAGTTGATGAAGACGCTAGGGTTGTTACGTCCACGTCGGAAGATGAGGACTTCAAAGTGCTTGTGCTTTCGTTCACGGTATAAGGCGAGCTCAATAGAATCAATGATTTGGTGTTTGAAAGGTTGAAGCAGGGACGACTCCTGCTGTTGGATATCTCGGGCTTTACGGAGGATTTGGTGGGCGGTGATTTGGATGGGGGCGGGGGTCTGGTTCTTAACCCTAGTCTGTCGAGGGAGCTTGAAGGTGGTATCTTTTTTAGAAAGGTAACCTAACAATGGTGTCTCTGAACCTTTTTATGCCATTGCAGCCACCATGGTTGATGATTTAGAGAGAGTGTGTGTGTGATAGAACAAAAGATATGGATATTATTGTGTAGAGAGAGAGAGAGAGAGTGTGCGTGTGTATGGATTGGGCAATTCAGATGCTATGTTTTGTAACGTCTGCAAAATAATACAAATGACCCAACTCATAAGATGAATGAATATAACATAATTGGTACACTTTCTCATAATAAAATTCATATTACAAAAGGGATTACATGCATTATACATTCATAAACTTTCATTCAGAATCTACAGCATGTAATGCAAATTAATAACAACAAATTAAATGCCCTACGGGCTTACATCTTTCCAAGACATATCTTGGTTACAATCAAAAGTGAGTTTTGCTCATTACATCTTAAGCCCTTGGCTTTACAAAAAAAAATATACAATCAAAATGAGAAGCCCTTCTTTCCAAAAGTTTCTCCAATGCTATTGCCTTGGTGGAGGCATGCCATCATTACCTAAAAATGTTATTCCCAAGTAAGATGAGCCACGGCCCAGTAGAGAGCATCTAACACAGTATATGAAATTTAGCAAAGGTATAGGTACACTATGCATATACAACGTCAAAGATAATGGCATCCACATTATGTATAGTCTTAAATTACCAAACTCAATCATTAAACCATTTCCCTTCATTTCATTTAATTACATAAGCCATTTTCATCATTTCTCAACAACCCAAATGAGATTACAACTCGTTAGTTCTAGAACCACATTATCAACACATAAGCACTTCAAACTTTTGTTTCATGGATATTTCGTCCGCAGGCAACTGTCAAACGGGACCCATGTAAACGTAAGCTATACAAGCACTACAATTGCCATTTTACGAATATTTCGTTCACGGGCTAGGCACCCATGTATAATTTTGGGACTTTCACTCAGAACACTCCAATCAATTTAATTATAATGGAGTCCATCCCCTTTCTCCTTCCAAATAATTATTCATACATATGCAATGTATTTATTCACAAACTCAAATAATGGGGTACATCCTCTTTCCACTCCCAAGTAACCATACATGTACAATGTATATAAATATTGTCACGACCCAAACCCGCCCCTAAAAGTTTGGCATCGTAACCGGCCGGTAATCCTAGATTACCACAGGCCTTACTGTACAAAACATAATTAATCGAGGCTCGCGGAAGCGAAAACAAAAACTACAATAGTCCAAAGAGCTGTGCATATATATGAACATACATTACATGCCAAAAATGAGTTAATTTACCCACTATCTTTACATAACATATATCAAAAATTCATATACAGAATACATAGGCACAAGTCACAGATACAACTAAACAAAACTGAGGCACTCAAAACATCTGGTTGGCTTTCAAAACGGCGGCTCGGTGCAAGACTCCGCCTTGGCTTGACTCCCCGACTGCTCACCTATAAATACATAAATACGGGTGAGCTTAACATTAACGTAAAGGGGTAGTGAGCGAATTCGCATATCATATATCCGTAAACAAATCATCATAAACATAATCATTTCATAAAACATACGTAATGGCATACTCCATAGAACATAAACATACTTGATCTTGATTAAACACATATCGTCACAATGAAGTGACTCACGAGATCTCGTAAACTAGTCCACTTAGGACTATCTATGGATGCCATATTAGATTCGCAAATAGGACATTCGTTCACAGAAAACATTATCACATTTCAAAAACATAACTTAACGTAGCATTTTCAGAACATACTTAATAAGAACATAACTTTACGGAAATGTGACTTACAGTGGTTTTCCAGAACCGGTTGTACGGTCTTCACGCTTTGACCTGCAAATATCCACAGTATCGCATGATCCTTTAACACATATCATTATCAAATCAAGTCCATGTATGCTCTTAATGATGTTTCAATCTCATAACTTCAATATCATGACTTAATTAAACCTCAAGAATGCTAAAGATGCAATGAGGATGCCAAAATCATGCATTAAAACACTTTTGAAATTTCGCCAAACAAAATCTTTGGATGTAAATAAAATTTTGGGTGAAAAACTAGTCCAAAAATCTGTCAAACTGTGGCCTCCATTTTTGCAAAATCAACTTCCAAAATCAAACAATTCAAGGTCAAAATACTTGAAAACAACTTACTTTAAGCTTCATAACTTTCAAATAAACTTCAATGCATCATACTAAAGATCAAATCTTGACTTGAGATGGAAAATCATAAAACATGCTCATTAAAGCTTCTTTTCTCAAAATCCATGGAGGTTCTTTCTCAAATTGACCAAATAATCATAAATCATGTCATGATGCCCACTTTAAACATAAATTCCCTTCATTCATTCCATTACTTGCCATAAATCATAGATGATTCAACTTTACTTCTAGAATTTAGAGAAACATCCTTACCTTGAGTGCTTAATTGAAGAGAATTAGTTTGAATCCCCTTTTTCCTTCTCTTCTTCCCTTGTTTCTCCTCTTTGCTCTCTCTCTCTTCTCACGAATTCTCTCTTCCCTCTCTCTTTCCATATTTTTCTTTTGAGTCAAAGGGTCAAATGAGGTCAAACACCCTTATCTATAACCATATATATCCCTACATAGTATATAACTCAAGTTGTGTCAAAACTCTTGGGCCAAACAGGACTTAGCGATTCAGACGAAATTCAGTCCTCAATTTATTTTCCCAAATGGTTCTAAGAATTCACGGTATCACATAGGCGCGTTCAATTTCATTTTCTGAACTCATTACGGTCATCAATTTCAGTCCCGAAGTCGTAATTCCAACAGATATGTTTCCAATTCCAACAGATAATTCCCAATTAATTCATATAAATACATGATTAATTACCGATAATTATGACGTACATTTCGGGGTCATTACAAATATAGTCATATTCAATGACAAGCACAAGTGATTAGTTTCAATTCACCTAATCCGCATGCAATTTCTACAACAATCATAGATATCCTCCACCGATAGCCCAATACAATTATTTCTAAATAAATATAAAATCTCATAAGAGATAGTTTATTCGAAACTACCAAAGAATGGAATAACACATAACCAATCCCATCATTCATATCAATACCCTTTCAATTTCACATTTATAATGTTAATTTCCATTATTCATACAAGATAATAACTTGATTCAATTAGGGAAAATTCCCATTTTTTCCCGAATATTAGCCAAGTGCCAAAATCATCAAATCATACACAATACAACATCATTTTTAAACCCCTCAAGCATTTATTTTACCTTTACCCAAAAACCCCTCTTTCCATTTTATGCCCAAACCTTAGGTTTGCCTTAAACACCCCCAAATCTCATCATTGTTACACAAGATACTAATAACTAAGTTAAATATCATATGGAAGTGTAGAAAAGATCCCTACCTCAAGCTTAGATGAGAGAGAAGAGAGAAAAGCTCAAAAAAATGATGGCAACGAAACAACAATTTGCCCTCATCAAAACGTAGCCCTTGACAAGTTCTACACTTAATCTCAAAGGAGCAAGATGAAAAGATCATTATAGGTGAGTAGATCGAGAGATTTAAGTGAAAAAGTTTGAGTTTTAGAGAGAGAGAAGAGAACTTACGGTTTGAAAGGAAGAATGGGAGGAAAAGTAATGAGAGAAAAGTGGTTTGGGCCTATTTATAGTAGTAGAGAATAGCCCTAAGGTCAAATAAAATAATAGGCCCAAAACCCCCCAAAGGTAAGGCCCAATCGAACCCAAAAATTCTGGAAAAAAAAATACGCAGGGGTCGACCCTTCTGGCAAGGGGGTCGACCCTTTAAGTAGAAAAAACAATCTGGCAACAAGCAAGGGGTCAACCCTATTTTCCAGTAGCTAACACACAAATTCTACAATATGAGAAGGTCGACCCTTCCTAGACAGGTGTCGACCTTATATTCCAGCAACACTTCCAGAAACTTCACCAACAGGTAAGGGTCGACCCTTAGGAAAGTTGGTGTCGACCCTAGAATAGAATTTCTAAGTCTTTATGGAACTTTTGACATGAACAAGTGCGAACACCCAAACCTAACAAGTTTAAATCGGATTATACTCCTCCAAAACCAAAATACAACAACACCAAGATTTCCAAAATAAAAAATAAAGGATTCGAATACACTTTCCCAAAAGCTTTGAAGGATACAGGTGCTACATGTTTGAAGATTGATGATGAATGAGATGAGATGGAAGAGGGATGGGAGGTCTGTGTTTATAGGTTGAGCTTTATTTCCCAACGCATCAAGTTATCTTTTCGCTAATCCTAATCAAAGTCGGTATTTGGTTAAAATAATCAAAGACTTATTTTAGCTAAAATAATTAATAAATTCAAACACTTGTTTTGGCAATTAAAAAAAATTATTTCTTTTTTTGAATTTTTTTTTGTTTTTTAGTGTTTTTTTATTTAATTATGTTAATTTTTTTTTTTACTTTTTCAATCTGTCTTGTCGAGGCAAATCTAAAAAGTATATTTTTTTAAAAAAAAAATTCTAGAAAAAAAATCAATAAAGATGAAAATAAGCCATAAAATATTGCTTAGAGTATCTCCAACATTTATTATTCCTTTTTTTCCCCCCATCAAATTTGAGTAAAAATTTGAATAAAGTTTCATCTGATATCTCACGTTGTAACAGAATAATTTGAGTTTTTATTAAATCATCGGTCGACCGGGAGGATGATCGGGGAATGCCTGGCCTGTTAACCGACAAGTGCAAATTTTTCAAAATTCTAAAACAAATTTTGCAAGGAGGTGGTCGAGTACGGAGACAATTGACTAGATATCCGGGTGATCGTCTGGTACTCATGCATACCTGTAAAACTAACGACTCTCTACATGGTGAAAGATTCCAGCATCCTCAATTTGATGAAAAATTTTAGATATCCTCAATTTGATACTAATTTGATATTAACGTTGGAGCACCAGTTTTGTACGTTTTAAATTTGATGAAACAAAAAATGAAGCATTAGAGACACTAATAGAGGGTGTTTGAGATTATCTAAATAAATATATTTTTTTAACTTTTTAAGAAAATATATGAAATATAATTTAAATTTAAAGTGATGTGGTAGAGAGGTAATATAACCCAAAAAAGATGATTATAGCCCAAATAGAATAATGTGCGCATGCCAAACACCTCGTATTTTGGCTTACTTTTATCTTTTTTGAATTTTTTAAAAAAATTATAATTTTTCGATTCATCTAGTCGAATTGAATTTAAAAACTTAAACTTTTTGAAAAATTTATCATAAAAAAAAAATCACTAAAAGCAAAATAAGTCAAAAAAAAAAAAAAAAAAAAAAGAAGTAAAAAAAACACTCCTCAAAGCACCCAAAATAAGTAAATATAGTATATGATAAAATATCACATCTACTCTATAAAGATGGTCTTATATGTATCAATTAATATTTAATGTACATGTTAGTGGACCAATTAGTGTTATGTCATTATTACTGACCCCATCTATTACACAAATTACAAATATCCAAAATCTTTAAAATTATACCACATCATTTATTAGTATATTAATTAGTACATTAATTGATACTAGGAGTGGTCACGGTTCGGTTGTTGCCGATAAACTTCTAATCCGCCATTTGTTTACCGGATGAGCGGATTGGAAAAAATCAATCTACATCGGTCGATCGAATTGACGGATATGGATTGAGTAGATTGGCGGATGGATACGAATTGACAATTTAAACTTTTACGAATTCTGAATATAATACAACAACTTGTTAATATTTTTTTTTTTTAGATAACAATTCAACTCAACATAACCAAAAGATTATTAAATAAATTGTCAAATACCAATAATATATATATATATAAGAAAACCATATATTATCAAAACTTTTTTATTTAAAAACTATTTAATTTGATTTTTTTTTTTAAATGACAAAATTAAATCTTATATTTTTCATATAAAAATACCAAATATCAATCATTACCATTTGATTAAAGGATTTTCAAATTGAAAATAAATTGACAACATAACAAAATATCTAAAAAAAATTTCAATTGAAAATACAAATAAAATATCGAAATAAATTAAAAACACAAAATTTTATAAATTACTAAAGATGCTCGCAGTTTGATGGTTCAATTGCACTCAAAGGAATCTCAAATTTACTATCTGTCTAAAATTAGACAGATTGAAAAAAAATTAATTTATAATTATCTGTTTATTATCACGTAATTATTCAAAATGTAATGAATCAATTCAATTCGATAAATTTTGACCGATCGAAATATTCACTGTCCCTTCCTAATTGGTACATAGCATTATTCAAATCTCTAATCGGATAAGATGTGAAATTCAATCTATAATTATTCAACTTTTTAGGTCAATCTCTTGCTTACGTGGCAGCTTCTGATTAGCTGCCACGTATAACATTTGTCTACAAAATCTCATACGCCTTGAACCCGAGAAATGTTTGGGAATTATTTTCTGGGATACTATGTATCATGTTTGGAATGATGTGGATAAATATATTTTTTTAATTTTTTATAAAATATAAGTTAGATGTGAGTTAAGTTTAAAATAATATAATAAAAATAAAATAAATTGATTTAAATAAAATAATAATTTTTTAACTTTTTAAATTTTTTTAATTATGACAAATAAAATTTTCATTTAATTTTGACTTGCATTATGAATAATTAAGATGAGAGTGAAAATTACTAGGGTTGTGTTGTGTGATGTGTGAGGTCTCTATCACGATTCAAACCCAACGCATGCACACTCACTCGCCATCTTCTGTTTCATCATGGATTATCTCTCAAGAACCAACAATTCCTTCACTGAAAGCAGATTCGAATATGATCCCAAAGCAGAGCAAAAGCTTTCGACGAATCAGAATCAGGTGTTAAAGGACTCGAAGATGCCAGAGTAGTCAAAATCCACAAAATCTTCATCGGACCATCCAACGATCCTCCCGACACACCCAACTCTTGCCTTACAAATTTGCAAGTTCCGATCATAGATCTGGGCGGCATGGACGGCGGTGATCGGTGCGATGAGATTGTGGATGAAATGTGCAGAGCGTCTGAGGAATGGTGGAATACCTTCCGGTGTGTTGAGTGGATCGTGAATTTAACGAACAAGATTCGGAGGCAAAGAAAGAGTTCTACATGCATGATCGGAATAGAAAAGTGAGATTTAATAGCAATTTTGATCTGTATAATACTGATCATTATCCAAGCAAGTTCAACATTTTTAATGTCTCACGCTGCAAAATTGCTTTTCCTTTGCTGCGACTGGTTTAGAAATATACTATTTTAATAATTTCATATTTTTAGGAGGGCTTTTTTTTTATCATTTTTTTTAAATGCAAAAAAAATATAGGCAAAAAAGATTTTTTTGGGGTATAATTTGTTGGGTTTTTTTTAGACTTTTTAGCGACTTTTTTTACTCTTTTGTTGTGTTTTCATTTTTTTTTTTGTTTGTTTTTTTTTCCATTTCAGATTTTTCGTTTTTAGAAATAAAAAGCACGAATAATTTTGAAGTATCTACCACTTAGGCCATCTCCCGCCCTTATTCAAATTTAAGTAAAAATTTGAGTAAATGATTTATTTGATATGAAGTGCTTTAATGGATAATGATTTATCTGGAAACTACAAAATGGTTGAAAATTTCAATTTGATCTAAGTTTGAGTCAAAGAGTGGTGAGGTTTTTGAGTGACTTTTGCCTAAATTTAAATTTGACATAGGTTTGAGTAAGGATTGAAGATGCTCTTACATATTTTCATTTTTGTTCAAAAATTGGAAAAATAATTTGGTGTTTCCTAAAAATTGAGTTGTTTTCATAAAATTTTCCAGAGCAATTTTTGGCATGTTCTATGGAAAACGAAAAACATAAAACAAAAACAAAACCAAACATGCCATGATGCCACAAACTGTTGTTGGAACCTTAGCGTTAGAAACCTACCTACCAGTCCAAACATGAAAGGGCTCTACATGTATTTTCTACTACTACCCATTTTGCAATTGTTGTAGATGGATTTCTTGATTCTTTTCAGTTCTAAATCATTTTGCTGTGATATTCTATGCATCTTTTGGGCTAATTTACATATATACTGCTTCCATATGTAGTCTGTGGTGTCAAATTTATAAATAGGACCAATACATCAACTCTTTCAGAACACAACACAACATAAGCTTCTCTTGTTTTAAATTTGTAGAGATGCAACACTAGAATATATGATCCATATTACGAAGTTGGGACAGTCTTTCTTAGAGTTATTATCAGAAGCTCTTGGCCTGAAACCAGATCACCCAAGTCTAATGGATTGTGGCAAAGTGTGCAGCTTAGTCTGTCACTACTATCCAGCATGCCTCGAGTCAGAACTAACTTTGGGAAATAGCCAACATTCGGACCCTGCATTCCTCACTCTTCTTCTAACAAACCAAATTGGAGGCCTTCAAGTCTTGCACCAAAATCAATGGATTGATGTTGAACCTATTGAAGGAGGGTTGATTATTAATGTTGGTGACTTTCTCTAGGTTTGCTTCTACTACGACTAATTAATTCATTTTTTGATAATTTGTTTGAATTTGTTCGAAATTTCTCAAGGTAACTTTTACGATTGATGCAGATTGTATCAAATGGCAAGTTCAAAAGTGTTGACCACAGAGTGGTGTCTAACCGCGTTGGACCAAGAATGTCTATCAATCTTTTCTCTCAGGTGTTTCAGTGCCACCAAAACTCTATGGTCCTATCAAAGAGTTTTAATATTGGGAAAAAAAAAAAAAATCCCCCTTTGTACTGAGAATTCACATTAAGTGAACATTTTGGCAAGTTTTTTTCTGGGGCACTTGATCAATCTATTCTTGATTCTTACAAGCTGTAATTTAAGCAGGTAATACAAGTTCTCATACATCATATCTATAACAAATGAAGAAAGATTCTACTATTTGCTTCTATATATTGTAGTATTGTACATCTTCGTATAAAAGGATTAGCCGTTTGAAATTATTGTCTTCTACATGTACTTATAACAATTTCAACAATTTGTTTAAAAATAAAAAATAAAAAATAAAATTGTATAAGGATGTTGAAGTTGTTGGTTAGTGTGGATCCTAATATGTGCTACACACTAACAATGTACGACACACTAACCACTAGAATGTGAATTATTTATTGATGATATTTCATAGTTATACTATGTAGTTATAGTTAAAGTCTTGCATCTCTTTGTATTGTATTGTAATTTGTAACTCTTTTAGATGATAGTGAATAGCAATTGTGGACTTGGATGTATCCGGGTTGAACCACGTAAATCTTTGTATTCTTATGGTCTTAATTTTAGATTCTTGTTTATTTTGTTTTTGGTGTTTCGTAGCTCACTGATTCTAATTAGGTTTATCAATTCTTAACAGAAGCAAGATATGTTAGCTGTTTGTGGGTTCTTGATATGAATTTACCATCTTGGCACAACATGACACTTGCATTTCAATAAAATTGAATCCCCCTTTTTTATATTTTTCGTATCTGCCAAAGATATAGTGAAAGTCAACATTATTAAGCGTCTCATGACACGAATGGCACGAGTTTGAATCCATGATATGGGACAGGGGATAGCATGTATCTCTTGCAGGATGTTATGTGGGATCACCACCTTGTTTATGATCTCCTTACCTAAATTATGTCAGGTTTGGTGATTACAGTAAACCAATTTTTGTATCAAAACACCTACGAACCATGATAATAATTTTCTTATTTTACTTCTTCAATAGTCTTCAATAATCATTGTAATGGAAAATTATAAATCAGTGCACATGACCAAAAATAATCACAAACACATGGAGGATTGTAAAAGTTGCACCTCAAGAAGATTCTCGTTCTTTAGTAAATAATTGTCTTAATTCTTACTGAATGGTAATTTCCTTTTATTGAAAGTTACAAACTAATGTGATTATGTTATAAATATTATGGTTATGTTATGAACAGTGTGGCAAAAATGCTACGAATCATTTGCAGTGAGAAATATTATGAACCGTTTTTGTGTGAAAAGTTACGATATGTTTTACCCCCGAGCTATACCCCTTCAAATGTTAACGTCTGTTCCATTCCTTTTACTCTTAGTTCAGAAAATCAATCAAAAAGCTAATGTCATAGAAAGTAAATCAAGTTGAAAAAGCCAAACACATCCTTAGAGGTAGAAGAATTAGTTGAAATGCTCACATCCTTCAACTTGGATACCATTTGCATTTGATGGCATAAAAGTATGAACAACAGGGCAACAGAAGAATATTTCCATTACGTATAACCAACCAAAAAGTGAAGATAAAACCAGTATATGTTCCATTAAATCTTAGAAACATTTCTAAGTTGATTGGAACATTTAGATTTCACGGTTCTACTTACATCTATTCAAATGGGCACAATGAAGTAAGCATTCCGACACCAAGTGATCACAAAAAAAAGTAAAAACAATGGATCCTCCAATTTTTTTTTAAGTTTTCTCAAGTACTTTGGAAAAAAAAAAAAAAAAAGTGAAATGCTTAACAAGCTTTGTTTTTATCCCTTCTGATCACATCTGAGAAAATTGTCATATACATCCCTGCAGATTTTCTTCTGATGTCAATGATTTTTCAGAGTATTGATGCTTATAAATACATGATTCCGTTAGATATACTAATGTAAAGGATACTCAAACTAGAGGATATATATAAATTGAAAGGATAGTTCACTAATCCTCTAGTGAAGGTACAAAAGATGATCAAACATATTCCAATCAACTTAGATCCTCATTTCTATTGAAGAATGATACACGATCCAACTTTTCCCAGTAATGCATAGGTTCTTGAGAATATTGGTATCTCAAACTACATGTCCAAATATGAGAATACAACATTTTATTACGTCATCATCACTATCCTTACATTTAAGTTGGGGAATTGTCAGAATATTGATAAGAATCTAATCAAGAATACGATGCCAACAACATGTCATCAGAATCAAAACCAAACTCTTCCATCACCTTCTATATTTATAGATGCATAATTGGTCACCATGAAAATCTGTTTAGGAGGAAAAAAAACATAGGGATTTAATGGCATTTAGGCTTATGGGCATGTATAGGAGGTTCAAACCACACCTCCTAATGGTTATAGCTCAGATAGGCTATACATTTCTATATTTCATCACTGAGGCCTCATTCAATCATGGAATGAATCCTCATGTCTACATAACTTACAGACATATAGTAGGTGGTTTTGCGATGCTACCTTTTGCCTATTTTCTTGAAAGGTAAATCAACATGTATAGGTATGAATGCATGTGAATCCTCTGTAAATTTTTGAAAATTAGATGCAAGATTTTAAATATTGGCCAAGAGTTAGTATACTAAGAGGAGTTGATTGATGATTATATCAAAAAGTTTTCAGTCATTGTAGGCAAATAGTTTACTGATTGTTCATTCTTCACTGTAGAAAGACGAGGCCAAAGTTGACAGTAGCTCTGTTTTTGGAGATTTTTGTTGTTTCTCTTCTGGGGTAAGAATAAGATCACATTAGTGCTAATAAGTTTCTAAACAAAATTGGGAAGGTAACTAAATAGTATTATTTTAATTATTACAGGGTGGGTTTGACTCTAAACATGTATTTTGCAAGCTTGAGATACACTTCTCCCACATTTCTTGCATCCATGGTCAACACCATAGCTTCCTTGACTTTTGTGATGGCAGTTGTACTCAGGTAATTACCATCCCACTTCATCTATCAAACTCTAAATCCACAATATGTGTGCGGACGATTAAATTGGGTTTTTTTTTCTTTATTTTTTATAACATATTTATATTACATTTGTGTGCAGGTTGGAGGTTCTTGACATTCGAAACCGTCGTGGGATAGCAAAAGTTCTTGGAACCTTGGTGTCCCTAGCTGGAGTCATGGCCATGACATTGTACAAGGGACCTATTGTGAGGGAGCTGGGGCGTCCTTTTATCCATGTTCATGGAAAAACAAGCATCAAGGAGAACTGGTTGAAGGGTTCGATTCTTACTGTAGCAAGCTGCATATCATGGTCTATATGGTACATTATGCAGGTTTATGACCCAAACTCTATAACCAATCTATGTTCAGCTAGCTAGTTTTTATAAAGGTATATCCCTTTTTTGTAATTACTAGTAATTAAGTTACACATCAGCGATTCATGAAAATTGACTTATTAAGGATTTAATAAAAGTGAACTAAAAATAGAAAAAGCCCATTAAATAAGCTGACAGGTCACCATAGTGAAAACAATTTTATGAAAAATCGACATATGCCAAATGTGAAACTTTTCTCGTAAATAAATATTGCAGGCATTCACATTGAAGAGGTATCCAGCACAACTATCACTAACAACATGGATGAGCTTTGTTGGAGCAGCACAATCAGCTTTCTTCACAGTGATTGTAGCGCATAAACCATCTGATTGGACTATCGGTTTCAATATTGACTTTTGGTCTACCTTATATGCTGTAAGGCTTCAAATCAAATCAATAATCTAAAATATTCCAGAATTTAAATCCGATTTTCCCACGAAGTTCATTGTTGATTTTCTTATGGCAGGGAGTGGTGATGTCTGGCATGGTAATCTTCATCCAGCTATGGTGCACAGAAAAAAAAGGACCAGTTTTTGTGACAATGTTTAATCCCCTATCGACAATATTAGTGGCAGTCCTAGCATACTTTGTCTTCGGTGAAAGACTTTACATGGGCAGGTAAATATCAAATATTTGACTTTGGTATCATTTTCGTCTTTTTGGTTTTGTTTTTTGTTTTTTTTTTTTTTTTTTTTTTTTTTGGTTTATTTTCGACCAAAAAAAAAATGAATAGTTCCTCTAAGGGGGGGTGGGTTAAACTCTCCTCAGCCAGAAAAGAAAACGAGATAAACTTGTTCGTCTAACAAGTTTTCTGCATTTTTTGAAAATAACTTGGCTTGTCTCTAGTTGGGAAGAAGATTGGATCGGTCCAGTCTGGAGATTGAGCACTAAAATTTCATCCTTTTTTTTATCTTGTTATTCAGCATAATAGGGGGAGTTATAGTCATTGTTGGACTATACTTGCTGTTGTGGGGTAAAGAAGGTGATCAACAACAACAAGAAATGAAGCCAAAAGTGCAATCCTGTTCATCTTATGAAGAGCACAAAGCCCCAAAAGAAGAACCTTAAAAAAAATATCAATGTCTTAATTTGCTTTAATTAGCAAATGATTGAGGAGGAGAGATTGTATGATTTGATCAACAAAAACAAAAGAATAAACACAGAAGCAATGAGTGAAAAAGAGAAGTTCATTTTCTTGATATTATAACTACAATTTGTTTTTTAATGATATCTTCTGTACTAATGCCTTCTTTTAATTATCCAGTTTCATGTAATGTTTTTCGTATTTATAATTATTTATTCTATCAATTAAGGAAGAAAAAACTTTTTTATTAACCAAAAACATAAAAAGTCCAAAGGTAAATGAAATCAACAATTAGTGGGTTGATGGAACATTGTTCAAGAGATTCTATCAAAATTGTTGTAGTATTAGCATTATCTAATTAAATAATTACATTCTTGTTCATGTGGGTCGCCCAAAATAATGGTTGAATTTTAATTTATATATTCATTAATTATGCAATGAAAAGGCATGGCTAGATGCCAAGTTTTATCAAGAAGCTTTAAATTTGCTGTGAAAAAAAAACACACCATCAACTCAATCACCTCATTGACCTTCCGCACCACTAAACCAGTATTCTTGGCCATCCGGACTTTAAACCCCAGATTGGACGGGATCTAACGAGCCTCCCAAAAAATAATCGATCTCCCATTTAAAACTTGCCACCGAAGCCCTCCATGAAGAACTTCTCTACCGTGCAGTAGATTTGTCCATGCCCATGAGGGTCGTGATCCCCTAGTTGCATGACAAAAATCTGAGTTGGGTTAGTAGATTCCTTTCATAATTTGAGCAAATAGTGAGTCTGGATATTTCAGTAATCTCCATCCTTGGCGGGCAAGGAGAGCTCTGTTAAAAGCCCGAAAGTCCCGAAATCCCACACCACCGTTGCTCTTGGTCAAACATAGCCGACTCTAGCTAGTCCAATGAATGTTGCCGCCCTCCGGATCACCCTTCCACCAGAAATTCCGAATGAAGGAGCTTAACTTATTACACAGCTTATTGGGAAAAATGAAACATGCCATTGCATAGATAGGCAGCGCCTGGGCCACAGCTTTAATAAGGATTTCACGACCCGCGTGGGAGAGTAATTTAGCCTTCCAACCTTGTAAGTTAGATAAAACTTTTTCACATAAAAAATTGAAAGCTTTTGCCTTGAAGCGACCCCAACAAGAAGGCAGCCCCAAATATGAGCTTCCTCTGTTTATTGGTAGTTGCTAGGGTTCTTTCCTTGATTTGGTACCTTGTCGGAAGTGCTCGCCCCTTTGGTTGGTTAGGCGTTTGTGTGGGTATAGCTGTAGCTAGAATATGGATTCCTTTGAGCTGTTGAAAAGGACAGACGAGTGTGAAGATGTATCTCACCAATGTTTGGTGGGAAAGGTTTTGGCCCCAAAGCTCTTAAACAAGCCAGCAGTGTCCAATATTCTCCTTGGGGCTTGGAAAACCAGAGCGGGGGTCTCCATTACACCGTGGAATGACAATATGCATTTCTTTCAGTTTGAAGATGTTGAGGATCGCCAGAGAGTTCTTGACGAGTCACCTTGGTCCGTCATGGGCAATCTGCTAATCTTTCAGATACTCCAACTCGGAAGGGCTACGGCTGAGTTGGAATTTCGATGGAGTCCTTTTTGGGTTCAAGTTCATGGCCTTCTGATTGACAAGATGACGCGAGCTCATGGGGAAGTTATTGGTAATAGAATCGGGCGTTTGGTGGAGGTTGAGGCACCTACGACTGGACTCCTTTTACACCGCAATTTTCTTCGATTGAGAGTGGAGGTTGATGTCCTCAAACCTTTATTTCAGGGTTTTATTCTCCACCGTAGGGATAACACAAGACTAGTAGGTGATGGGATCAAGGTCTTCTATAAGTATGAGAAATTAACGGAGTTTTGCTATGATTGTGGACGCATCAGTCATGATAATGCTTCCTGTAAATTTGTTTCTAAAGATGAGGGGTTAAATTCGGGATATGGACTAGAACTAAGAACTGGCCCAGCGAGAAGTTTGGTTTATCTTCTGGAACAACAGCGGGGATCACCGACGACAAGCCAACCGGTGGGAGATCAGTCGGTGGAGCTGTCACGATCCAAACCCGCCTCTATGGGTTTAACACCGTAACTGGCCAGTAATCCGTGATTACCGAAGGCCTGCTTAACAGTAAAACAATAATACAAAGTACAGGGGCATGGCGGAAGCCAAATTAGTAAATAAACAATGTCCAATAACGAAAGACTGTATACAAAAGACTTTTCATTCGTATGCACATTCATAAAGAAACAATCTATACATATGTACAATCACTCAGAACAGGGACCTAATCCCTATTATAACAGTACAGTGCAGTGTTACAGTTTATACAGTATTACAAAATAGATACAGAGACAGATGGAGGAAACTAAAACACCCCAAAGCCGTAGCTTGAACGGGCTCAGAACCTCACAGTGAGGTACAGTGATTGGCTTTGACAAAAGGGAGTCTAACCGACGCTCCTAGCTCCGGTCTGGTGCCTGGACACCTACATATATATATATATATATAAACAGTGAGCTAAAGCCCAGTGAATAACATAATGCGTAAAGAGGTTAAGAATGAATGTCCTTTCAGTATTGAAAACAGTCAATTGATTCAGTATATCAGTCATAACAGTCATATGTGGTATATCCATTAGCAGAACAGTACAGTAAACAGTAGGTCTTGAAAGACCGAGCAGTCAATGATGGCCATCATAACAGTAAACAGAAGTTCCAAGATAGGAACTAACAAATATCTCTCAGTAAAGATGGCGATAAGATATGATAATAGTAGTTGCTATGGATGCCACAATACAGTTCAGAATAGAGGACATACATTCATTCAATTAACAGTATCAATTCAGAAACAGTATAGTTTAACCATTCAAAAGATATTCATATTTGAACATATCTTTACACAGTTGTTACTCACAGAGTTCTGGGCTACAAATAAGCTAGAGCATCTCCGGATGCCAACCCTACACAGTTTACAGGATGAACACACACTAAGTTCACATTCAGGAATCAAAGACTTAAACCCTAACTTGACTCGGTGTGGTTCTATATCAATATCCTCATTAAGATGTCTTAAACTAGGCCTAAGCATGCCTAGGATGGAATGAGGATACAAAGATGCACCTTAGAAACATTTTCAGAATTTTTAGAGAAACAGGGTCCTGCTCGAGCATGTATTTCCCTGCTCGAGCGGACATACAGACAAAGGTTCCCCGCTCGAGCGTCACTTTCCCGCTCGAGCGGACTACAAAACATAGCAAAAGTACTGGATGTGTGAAAATCACGCTCAATGGGCGCTCAACATCCGCTCGAGCGTGTGACACAAGACCCCGCTCAAGCGGACTGTAAAACAATGCAAAGTGCTAGGAGCACGAATTTCACGCTCGAGCGTCAATTTCCCCGCTCGAGCGTGAGTCCAAGTTCTAGAAATTCCAGATTTGAACCTCAAGCTCAAAACCAAGTTTCAATGCATCAAATTCGATCATTTTGAGCTAATTTTCTGGAAAACACTTGTAAACTCATAGTATAACATGATTCAAAGCTCAATTTGTAAAATCAAAGCCCAAAGGTAGTTCAATTAAATCCATTTTCAAACCCAATTTCATGAACATGATTCTAATTGAACATGCATGAATTTAAACAACTCTCAAGCCTCAAGTACTTGCTCTAATGAGCCAATTCTTTCAAAACCAAGATGAATTCATGGTCCAATGCAAAAATATGAACATGCATGTACCAAATTCCATGTAAACAACTTCAAACTCATCAATATAGGCATGCATACATGCATGGAATGAGCCTCAATTCAACATTATAAGCCATGTCTTAGCTCTAATCTTCAACAATCCTCTAAATCATGCAAGAAGTAATTCAATTTGTAAACAAGAAGGTAATTACTCTACCTTAAGTCTTCAATTTCAAGAAGGGAGCTCAAATATGCAATGAATTCTTCAAATCTACCAAGTTTCCAAGCCAATTCTCAAGAACTCAAAATTTCTCCTACCCTCTCTCTCTAATCGGTTATGACTCTCAAAAATGGGCTGATGAAATGTTTAGTCAAGAGTGTATGAAGTGGAGAGGAGTTGCCTAGATTAATCCACTAGATGGCAATTTGGTAAATAGGGCCACTCTTGTAATTTAGCTTCATTTCAACCAATTTAATCATACCAAATCACACTCCAAATAAATATGCCATAAAATCACATAAATTATGATTAACACATATCACTAATCAATTTCAGATTCAGCCGCCGATAAGGCCTTCAATTTGCAGTTTAAAACATAAAATATGAACAGATAATTTAACAGTCAAACAGATAGAAATGCATTTAAACTAGTACATTCAATCAGTCAATTCAGTATTTCAGTCGATTCAATTACTTATCATAATCAGTCTCAGTTTAACAGTAATCAGTGGTTAACCAGTAATTAGTGGTGAGGGTTATTACAGGAGCATCCCAATGAGGGGACGGCGAGTGTAGCGCGTGGGCTTGAACCGTCTACTCCACGCGAGATGGCAGAGAACGTGACAGTACTACCTGACCCTCGTCAGAAGGTGGTCATGGATGCTACGGAGACCTTACCTTCTAAGGATAGACTGCCACGTACCTCAATAGTGTCTCTAGACTCTTCTTCATCGTTGAGTCTCTCCACCCACGTTGATGGAGCAGTAACTAGGCCCCAAATATCACCTAGTAGGCTGCAAAGTGATGCATCAGTGTTGGGATTGGGCCATGATAGCAATGAGCCATTTCTAAAAAAGGCCACGAGTGGGCCCAAATCCTCCTATTTTGTTACGGAGCCCACTGAGGAGTCCAATAGTGTTCTTCATCTCGCAATTGATAGGCCCCATTCAGAGATTCATGTGGAGGAACTGAGCCCAAGCCCTGAACGACACAGACCTACTAACTCCATCATGGATATAAGTATATCCCAGGTGTTTAAAAGTTTTTCATTGAAGAGACCACTTTCAGAGAAAAGTTGTTATGAGCAACACTCACAGAAGCGAGTGAAGGCCAACTTACCTAGACAGGGGGCGGCTGACGACCTTAATCCAACAGTGGCGGTGAAGGACTTAAGCCTTGTGTGTAGCAAGCCTCAGACTAAGACAACGGGCCGGAAGGTGGGTCGACCAAAGAAGGCAACGCTCTGTGAGGTGCTTGTTTGGAGAGAGGCCATAGATGAGTTGTCTTGCCTAGGAAGCGAAGTCAATGTGAATGTTGTGCACTTGTCAGAAGATGTCTTGTGTTCACAAGTGGCAAGTACATTCCCTTCCTCTAATCATTTGAGCGAATCGGATGTGCCTGATAAAAATAACAAGATGGTGGTGGCTGACCCGAAACAGCCACAAGGATCATGTTAATCATCAGCTGGAACTGTCAGCAGTTGGGTCGTCCCCTGACAGTTCGAATCCTCCGAGGGTTGTGTACAACCCATCGGCCAGCTGTGCTTTTCTTAATGAAAACAAAGAACAAGAGAACGTTACTGGAGCGAATTAGACGAAGCCTTAACTTTCTGAATAAATGCTATGTCGACTTTATCGGCATCTCAAGGGGCCTAGCCCTTTGGTGGGTGGAAGGTGTGAGTTTGGATGTTCAATTTCAATCTAAAAACATTTTCCGTTGTATTATTTCGAATCCAGGTGGGAGTCCCTGGGCGGCTTTATTTATATATGCTCCTCCTTGTAGACAGGAAAGGAAAGTGTTCTGGAAATTTTTGATCACTATGGCTAAGGAGATGCAGTACCCTTGGTTATGTGTTGGAGACCTCAATCAAGTAGGCTCCATTTGGGAGAAGCAAGGGGGAAAAGAGTGCAATAGTTCTCAACTGACTGAGTTTCAAGAAATGATATCGGAGTGTGATTTGATGGATTTGGGGTTCAAGGGAAATGCTTTTACCTGGTCCAATAATCAGGGTGGTGAAGCTCATGCTCAGGAACGATTGGATCGGGCGTTAGCGACTGTTGCATGGAGGGATTTATTCCCAAATGCCCAAGTATTTCATGATATTTGCTTTGGCTCAGACCACTGCCCTTTGGTGATTAATTGTGATGTCCCATTGGTACGGGTACCTAGAACATTTCGGTTTGAATCCCTTTGGACTACTAGTCTGAATTGTGCAAACACTGTGAAATTTGCATGGGATCATGACCAATCAGGCTCTCATATGTTTCAACTTGTTCAGAGATTAAAAAGATGTCAACGAAAGCTGTGGACTTGGAGTGGACAGGAGTTCGGGAATGACAGAAGGCAAATAGACAACCTTCGAGAGAAAATTGCACAGGTTCAGAGCCAGGATTAGTCACTAGACAATGAGGAACTACAAAAGGGTTTATTTCAAGAGTTGGAGATGGTCATGAAAAGAGAGGAGATGTTCTTGCATCAGCGATCCCGTGTTCGATGGCTTAATTTTGGTGATCGAAATTCAGCTTTTTTTCATGCCACCATCAATCAACGACGTCAACGGAATCAGATTGTGCAATTGAAGGATGAAACTGGCAGATTACTCACTACTGATTCAGAAATTAATGCCCATTTGTATACATATTTTTCGACTCTATTTTCTGGTGATAGCGGGGGCAGACTGGATGATGCATTAGAGGTGGTGGGTAGGGTTATTACAGATAGGATGAACTCTTTGTTGATTCGGGAGGTGTAGACACTCCATTTTTGACCGACCTTAAGACTCAGACGTTACCAACTGAGCGCTTGGTGATGGTGCACATTGTGCTCACTCTAAAGTTGCGGAGTCTCGGCTGCGAGCCTTGCCTCCGGACTTTGGGTCTCTTTTGTGCTTTGCCTCGGTTTGCGAACTGGGTCCTGTTTTCTCCGTTTTCTCTTCCCGAAGGGAGGGAGAGGTCTCATAGATCATCTCTTAGTGGCCGTAGGCTACGTTTCGTGGTCATAGGCCATTTTTCCCGTTTGGAGCCCAGTTCTCGGTTTTCGGAGCCGTCTGCCGTGTGCCTCAGTTCGAGACCGCTTAACCACCTCCGTTTGCTCTGGTTTTTGGCATACACCTTGTTTCCTCCCTTTTGAGGGACACTGTGGCCCGAGAGACCAACTTCGTGGTCGAACGCCACCTCCAGTGCTTAATAGTCAGTTTTTGGGCCCCCAGACCGCGCGTTTTGGCCTCCGAACCTTCGTTTTGCATCGGTTTGGGTTCATTTTTCGCGGAAACCTTATTTTCATTGTTAGAGAGGTTGTAGGAAGGTGGGTGGCCAGCAATTGTTCTGAAAACCAGCTTTATTCCTTCATCGCTCTTCATCGCCCATTTTCTTCACTAGAAAGCTGACTTTTTCCATTCCCAGGCCACTTTTTCTGACTTTCCACCACACCATTGTGTTGTACACACCTGGGAGGCCACCAATATGGATAGGCCGGCCATCAATTGTTCTTGACCCTTTGAACCCCTCTAAAAAGTTGGTTTTTCTCTTTCTTGGGTTACATTTTGTGGGTTTTGACCATACAGCTGTGTTGTACACACATGGGATGCCACCTTTCTGGGGTGGCCGGCCAGCAACTTTGTTGACCCTTTTGACCCCTGGCCGGTGGCTGAGAGGTGGCTGGCCACACTGAACCTTCTACTGGTAGGCCATTCTTCTCTCTCAGTGCATTCAATTTGTGCAATTGTTTTGCACCAGACCACTGCCAGTGCCTTTTGAGGGAAATTTGAATTGTTTCCCCCCTCTCTTTCTTTCACTCCTTCTCCTCTATAAAGCCAGCACCCCACCTCCATTTCTAGGGGTTAGAAACCAGCTGAGGCACTATTATACATACAACCTTATATCTCCCTCATCCAAGCCTCCAAACACCTTGGTTCTTGGCCATTTCACCCTACACCTCATAGCCTACCACCTCCACACTCCATTCTAGCAACTTGGAGGCCATTTGTAGAGGTTGGAAGCTCAGAATCTTGGACCAGAAGCTGTTGGAAAGTTGTGCTACAAGGGTAAGCTCCCATTCTCCCCTTTTTTGCACTATTTTGTTCTATATCTTAGCCCCTTTTGCTTACATCTTTGGGCTCTGACCCGAACTGAAAATAGTCTTGTTTTGAGATCATCTTCATATTTGGTCAGAACTTTTCTCTGTTTAAGGCCATCTGCTGCCCCTTTCCCTTTTATCTCTCTTTTAGGGCTATTCTTGCATGATATATTAGCCTTGTTTGTAAGCATTTTTGGGCTTCGAGCCAAACTGTAAAGTGCCTTATTTTGAGCCCCTCTTCAACTTTGTTGAAGGGCTCTTTACTGTTTGAGGCCTTTTACTACCCTGTTTGTTCAATCTCTCTTTTAGGGCTTATTTTGCATGATACATTAGCCTTATTTTTTAGCCTTTTTGGACCTCGACCTAAAATAAAAAAAGTCTTGTTTTGATATCATGTTCATGTTTGATTAAGGTCTATTCTCTGTTTGGAGTCATCTTCCCTTATGCATGCTTCATTCTTTCATGATTAGGGCTATGCATTAGAGCACTTGCATTGGCCATGGTTTGGCCTCTTAGCCACTGAAATCCAGCAGATTTTCAGTGGCTTAGGTGTATTCTTGAAGGCCAAAATCAGAGGGGGGTGACCCCCTCTCACCTTGTTTTGCTTGATGGTCTTTTTAGCCTTCCAAAGAGGCCCTATCTTGTATGCTTTGTTGACTGATTTCAGGGCCAATTTGACGAGTTTTAGGACTATCATATTTAATTTCCAGAGTTTATTTTTCCATGCTAAGTGTCCTTGATGCATGTGCTTAATAACCCCTTGTATGCCCTTCCAAAGGAGCCCCTCATTTTTATATGCATTGGTTGCGTTTCCATGTTTATTTGGGCGTATTTTCACATGTTTTGTTCACTTATTTTTTCTGGTTTGGTGAGATTTCATATGCTTCATATACATGCCATGTAAACCATGTTTGCTAGTCAAAGTCGCATGCTATTTTAGTCCATTTTGCTAGCATCTTTTGGCCATGCTTTGAACTAGAAATGTTCATGTTTTGAGACTGCCTTAGTTCTGTCTTTGTGCTTCATGATCAAATAATGCATGCTTTGTATAGCTATAGGTCAATACATGTGCCTAGTTTTGTGTTTCGGGACCATTCCATGCATCAGGTGCCATGTTTCCATGTTTCGGGATCATTTTGCATCACATTTCAGTGCTGGAACTTGCATGTTTGTATGCCATATTTCATGCCTTGCCATGCCTTGTTAGAGTGGCATTTGTGCCTTAGGATCGGTCCTCGGTTTGCGTGCATGCATGCACGCATCTCGAGTGTCTCATTTTTATCCCATGGCCGCTGATGTGAGTGTGGCTGAGGTCCACTCATGTTGGTGTAAGTCCATTATGCATTGTGTATGCCATTTCATTTCATAGCATTGCGTATGCTAGGTTGCATGTTAGAACATTGTGTATGCCTTGTCACATCGTGCATTGTGTATGCCATTTCATAGCATTGCGTATGCTAGGTTGCATGTTAGGATTGCATTCATGCATGTCATGCATATTGTATTGTGTTTGGGATAGGAGTTAGCCCAAGCACAGGAAACGAGGGACGTTTCGTACTTCGAGTGACGAAACGTGTCTCAATTCCCGGTCACCAACACTCTGGATTATCCATGATGGAGTCTCAGTCTTGTTGTGTTTATGTGTGCATTCACTCCACATTGAGTCGTGCAAATCGACTCCTCAGCCATCATGCATCGAGATGCGTGATTGGTGGTACGAGGATCGATGACTACACTCCTTGAAGAGTAGTCAAGCATACATATGTGAAAATACTTTGCCATGCCCCTTTCTTGCTCTCTGTTGCAGCAAATCAAGAATCAACAGCCTTTCGGAGCTTTGCACAATATTCCAGGCTTAATTGTAAACAGAGGCTGATTGGGGCATCGCAATGGATTTCCGCACAAGGCAACCCGAACATGCATCATTCATCATCGGGGCGGAGTAGTCGAGGCGATCCTAGCTTGCATGCTAATTTACTGCTTTTCTAGATTAATTTGTTAATTAATTAGGATTTTGTATTTATTCGGACTGTAATTATTCATTTGGTACTGTATATTATTTGGACCTTCCGAGCGAGGGCACAATTGTAATAAGTGTGCGTGCGTGTGATGTATGTCTTCCAACCCCACGTCTTTCTCCATTTTATTTACCAGCTTATGATGGTTAGATTAGGGCATGTTTCAATTAGCATACAGTATGATAGCATATTTGCATTCATTCATCTGTTTTGCATGCACCGGGCTCGGCGCATCATAACTCACTGCATTATATTTCAATTCCAAGTTGAGTACTTGTTAGCTGTAGCATCCCATATGCCATGTTTAGAATAGCCGAGCCTATTTTAGTTGCATTCCTGCATGTGTTGCATTAGGCATTTCTGTATAGTTAGGATCATACATGAATTTCTAACATAGTTTCTGTTTTGGCTTGGAGTACTCGCGGTAAGTTTTTACGCTTTAACATCCTTGCATGTGTATGAGTGACTGCCATGATAGCATGCTTACCATGAGGCTATTTGCTTATGTGCTATAACTGCCTGAATGCCTGTGGGTGAAGGTTGGGTTATTTGGATTGGAATAATGCATTGACAGTGAGTCTTAAGCCCACTAGATAGTAACAAAACCATCTTTTCTAAGCCCACCTGAGGGTGGCAAAATCTGCATTTTAAGCCTACTTGCGAGTAGCAAACCATCTTTCAAAAACAAACATGAAATGTTTTGTTCCAATTCAGGCGATCCAGTCTATACTTGTATGTTGTGCGCATCACATAGTAAATCTAGGCTAATAATCGGAATAAGAATGCATAATGTTTTCAAAACTGGATATCATGGTTAGTAGAGGCCGATCTTTGATCGGGTGAGCAGGGGTGCTCACGAAGTGACCTTCCCCAATCGTACCCAAGTTCCCGAGCCGAGGTAACTTTGGTGATGACGGACACGTGACCTTAGGCACGAGTCAGGGTTTCCTAAATTTCCCAAAAATAAAATATTTAGGTGGCGACTCTATACCTGGCAAAGCAGTCCATGTTCGGCACTTCTTTCAAAAAAATCTGTTTTCTCAAAAACGATTTGCCGGATTTGGACTCTTTGGTTTAGATTGAGAACCGTGACAATTTGAGTCCAAACTGTAGTGAGCCCAAGATGAACAGAACGGGACTCATCCCTCCCGGGGCGTTCGGGGACGTCTACAGGAGGTAATGGATGAAGAAATCAAGTCAGCGGTTTTTCAACTGGGTTCCTTAAAAGCCCCTGCGGCGAACGGATTTCTTGGTTATTTTTATCATCAACACTGGAATATTGTAAGGCAATCTGTGTGTTGAGCAGTGAGAAGTTTCTTCCGGAGTGGCCATTTGCTGAAGGAAATCAATCATACTAATTTCGTCCAATCAGCCTCTACAATTTTAACTTGAAAGTCATCACTAAGATTCTTGCTAACAGATTAAAAGGAATTTTGAGGAAGGTAATTACGCCTAAACAGTCGGCCTTTGTGTCGGGACGGCTGATACATGATATTATAATTGTAGCCCATGAGGCGTTTCATGCATTGAAACTTCGGAAAGGTAAAGCGGAGGACCTGGCACTCAAGGTTGATTTCAACAAAGCATATGATCGAATTCATTGGGGCTTTTTACGAGCTTTGTTGATCAAAATGGGGTTTCATTCTATATGGATCCAATGGGTTATGGAATGTGTTACTACAGTATCTTTTGCAGTCATAGTCAATAGGGCCGAACGGACACGTTTTCACCCGTCTAGGGGGTTACGGCAGGGGGATCCATTATCTTCCTATCTGTTTATTCTAGTAATGGATGTATTCTCAAAATTAATTGCTCGAAGCGTAAGAGAATGATGAATTTTTGGCTTGCGAATTCGAAAGGGGTGTCCCATTCTCTCGCATCTGTTTTTTGCATATGACATTGTGCTATTTTTTAAGGCCACAGCTGCAGAGTGTCAAGAGGTCGGTAGATTGTTACAATTGTACGGGGATGCGTCGAGCCAATCAGTGAATTTTGACAAGTCCGAGGTACAATTCTCTGGCAATATTTCCCCCTCTCGGCAACTGGAGATATGTGGGCTCTTACGAATTCCAAAAATGAAGGCCAACGCGAGATATTTGGGGCTGCCTTCTTGTTGGGGCCGCTCCAAGGCAGAAGCTTTCAATTTTTTATGCGAAAAAGTTTTATCTAACTTACAAGGTTGGAAAGCTAAATTACTCTCACACGCAAGTCGAGAAATCCTTATTAAAGCTGTGACCCAGGCGCTGCCTACCTATGCAATGGCATGTTTCATTTTTCCCAATAAGCTGTGTGATAAGTTAAGCTCCTACATTTGGAATTTCTGGCGAAAGGGTGATCCGAAGGGCGGCGGCATTCATTAGACTAGTTGGAGTCGGTTATGTTTGACCAAGAGCAACAGTGGTTTGGGATTTCGGGACTTTCGGGCTTTTAATAGAGCTCTCTTTACTCGCCAAGGATGGAGATTACTAAAATATCCAGACTCACTATTTGCTCAAATTATGAAAGGAATCTACTACCCGAATTCGGATTTTTGTCATGCAACTAGGGGATCACGACCCTCATGGGCATGGTCAAGTCTGCTGCAAGGTAGAGAAGTTCTTCATGGAGGGCTTCGGTGGCAAGTTTTAAATGGGAGATCGATTAATTTTTGGGAGGATCGTTGGATCCCTTCCAATCCAGGGTTTAAAGTCCTGATGGCCAAGAATACTGGGTTAGTGGTGCGGAAGGTCAGTGAGGTGATTGAGCCAGCCCAGCAGTCGTGGGATGAGGTAAAACTTCGAAATCTGGTTTCTGACGCAGACTGTGATGCCATCCTTTCTATACCGGTTGCGTTGCTGGAAGGACATGACACTTTGGTGTGGCACCATGATTCCAAGGATTGCTACTCAGTGAAATCGGGGTACCAAAAGGTGGTGAAGCAAGCGTATGCACGGACAAATTTACCTGGATCTTTAGTAGACTGGTCTGCGAAAGAGTGGAAGATTGCTTGGAATTTGAATCTGCCTCCAAAACTTAAACACTTTGTATGGAGGATGTATCATAACGCATTGGCAACAAAGCAAAATTTATGGCGTAGGTGGTGTGCCCATTCTGCCGATT
Organism: Camellia lanceoleosa; assembly: GCA_025200525.1. Taxonomy (NCBI): domain Eukaryota; kingdom Viridiplantae; phylum Streptophyta; class Magnoliopsida; order Ericales; family Theaceae; genus Camellia; species Camellia lanceoleosa. The sequence goes on along the minus strand of CM045766.1, from coordinate 161,852,527 downwards.
GCCCTATCTATCTAACAGCGGTGGAGTCTGTAGAACACCTTTTCTTCGGATGTGAGTGGGCTAAGAGAGTTTGGTTTGGCAGTGGGTTGGGCTTCAGATGTGATGAGCTTGATATGGGAACGATTCGATCTTGGTTTGGCAAGCTTTTTGCATCCTTAGGCACTGCTAGTAAGGGTCGATCAGTGTTTTGCTCCATGATTTGGGTAGCCTGGAGTATTTGGAAGGCAAGAAATGAGCATCTCTTTAATCATTGCCCTGTGGATCCTATTGAGGTGATTGCCAAGGATAAACGGGAGGAAGCGGTTTTCTTGGCAGCTTATGAGGTGGACTCTGCCTTTGCGGAAACAACAGCTGGGGCACAGTGTTCAGGGCCTCAGTGGGTTCTTTCTCCGAGAGAGATCTAGAAAATTAACTGTGATGCGGCAACTGATCTGAGCAGAGGGAGGGGGGCTGTTGCAGTGCTTCTTCGCTATGCGAAGGGCAATCTGCTGGATGGCATCATTGCAAAAATTCAGTTGACAACAATAATACAAGAAGAAGCAATTGCAGTTCGTCTTGCATGCGCCATGGCCCGTGCTCTTCAATGTGCTACAGTGGAGATTGAGAGTGATAGCAAAACTGTCATTCAACTTTGTGTTTCAGAGGGGGTCCCTCCGTGGGAAATTTGTGCTGTGATACAAGACATTCGGTCATTAGCCCATAGTGGGGGTCTGACGTTCAAATGGTCCCCCAGAGTTCGAAACAGAGCTGCACATTGGGTGGCTACAGCTTGTCTGCATGATTATTTACCTGTTCATTGGGTGGCTACAGCTTGTCTGCATGATTATTTACCTGTTCATTGGGTGTCCCAGCCTCCTATGGCTCTTGTTGGGTGCCTTTAGCTCAATTCTCTGTGGTTGATGCTTTTCTCGATCAAAAAAAAAAAAAAAAACATTAAAAATAATGAAAGCATTTTTTTATTTTTTATTTTTATATAGGAGGTCCTTATAATCAACAAATTCTAAGACATTGAAAGCTAATTTCTTTATTTTCAATTTAGTTCTGGGGTATTTAAAACATATGAAACCATATGTAATCTTAAGAAATTGATAATTCCAAAATTAATAGTCCTTGTAATCCAGTCAATTAACAAATTTGCTAGTAGTCCATGTAGTTTATGGCTTCCATTGTGTAACAAAGAGGTGAAATATTTTTATATGAATTTTGAATCTTCATTTCACACATTTGGTGTTATATATAAATGGAAAATGTTGGTAAACCTACTATCTATATTCCATTTTTTTTTCTTGGTTCTGTTTTATATATTAACAGAGATGATCATTTGGATCCGGGCTGGGAACTAGTTGAAGCATTGAACAAGAACAAAAACCATAACAAAACCATACCTTCCATCACCAACATTAGGCATTATTAAGACACAACTACTTGGTTGGCCTTGAGATTACAACAATAATGGTAGGTTCAACCATGGACTCTCTCTCTCTCTCTCTACCTCTATATATTCCCAATGAAAGAGGGCATGTCCTTTTCTCTAACCATTTTCTTTTTATTTTTTAAATTTTAGCTGGTCTTTCCCTATCAAGTCTCAACCAAATACAAAAAGTACAATAATTCAATTCAACCATGAACAATGATGCTCCTAATCATAGTTGTAAGCCAATTAGAAGACCTACCCTAACAGCAACTTCATTGATTATTGTCAAAATGGCAGTGCCTGCAAATTTAAAATTTGTAAAATGTAAATTTAGCAATGTTGTTTGACTTGTGTAAATGTTATTTTAATATATTCAGATCATTACTTATTTCTATCTATTGTTGTCTCACATCTGAGTTAGCAAAATTGACATTGTTAAATTTTACATAATATTGTTATTTTTTGATAAATCTTTTGAAGAGTCGTTGAATTTTTTTTAGTGAAACCGCTATAATTTAACAATAACAATTATTATAACAAGCTACTCAAGTTGCTCTATTTGAATCTCATGCAGACATAGACCCAAAAATCACAACATTGCTATGAATTCTTTAAATTGAAAAAACTGGTTATACATATACGACAATGCTACGTAGCTCAAATTTTGTGGCTCAAAAGTGGCTCAAATGACCAAAACGACGTCGTTTTGAGTACAGAACAACATAAAAATGGCCAAAACGACGTCGTTTTGGCCATTTGAGCCACAAAATTTGAGTTACGAGACATTTTCCATACATATATATGTCACATACTATCTTTGCTTCTAAACAATATCTAATATCTCTAAACTTGTAACGTAAAGTAAAGTACAAAGCAAAACTAACATTGATTAAAAAAATAATAATAATGAGATCATATGAGCACAAAGTCCTTTCTTCCCTCATGCACTCTCGGTCTTGCAATTGTGCTTCAAAACTCTATATCCACCTTTCTCGACACCACATTGATAATGTATTCATCCAATCAAAAGGGATTATGAATTTACATATCCAAAAAACTAAAAATAATATAATGAAATCACGAAACACTATTATGTGATTTTTCAAATCATTCAATAATTTCCTGCTATTTTAAATTTGTTTTCACAGTATGTGATTGAGAGTACATTAGAGACCGGAGGACAAGGATTCCAAGAAAATAGAATCGTAACAAATCCTATGTGTCCATCTGAATTGGTCGAACTCCAAGTCTTGATCGCCTTCCACTTCCAAAGGAAAAGAAAGATCTTCGGACTCTGCTACTGCAACCTTCACTAGCTAGACCAACCTCATTGACATGTCTACTCTGTTCTACAATCTCTTGAACTGCTAAATATAATTGTCTGTCACTCGCCGAGTCCATTGAAAATGATCTCCTTATGGGCTGTACTGCAAATTGATCATCTTTTTTTCTCATGTCAATGCACTCATCCCCCATACTCAAAACATGGTCCAACTTTTTCGCTTTCTTTTTACCCCCAACAATCTTCGGCTCAAACTTTCCCGGAAAATGACTAACTGCTCTGGCCGATCTTTCTTGCACTCCAAGCAATGCTTGATCGACAGAATTGGGATCACCCAATTCAATGACCACATAATCTTCATCTCGTGTTACGAAAAGATCAGTGTTTGCATCTGGGATTTGAGGAGATGAACTCGGAGCGAGGATTTGATCGAATGGGAATTGGGATGTGGTGGTTGAAATTGAAATGCTTGTTCTGCAAAGTGGACAATTGACATTGTTTTGAAGCCAAACATCAATGCAATCAACATGGAACACATGAGAGCAATGTGGTATAGCTCTTAGCCTCTCTTCTTCTTGGAAATCATTCAAACAAACCGCGCATTCGCTGAAGCTTCTTTCTCTGAACCCAACAACATTTTCTGATCCTTTCGTGAATTTGAAAACTGGGATTGATTGAATCGCCGATTCTTCAAGTCCTCGTCTTAGAATCCTCGGAGAGAAGACTCCGATGTTGTCATCTCGTGTTCGATTTCTAGAGATTGAAAAGCGATTCAGAAAATCGATACGGTGCCTATTTAGGCAGCATTTGATGACAAATATGTAGTAGCTTACTAGCAAGAAAGCTGTGGTGAGAATGCCAATAATGGCAATGGCAAGGATTGGGGAACTAGTGTTTGAAGATTGCAATGGTGGTCCAGAGAGTGAGGTTGGAGTGGTTTTGGTGGGAGAGAGAGATTGTAATTGAAGGGTGTGGTATTTTTTGTTTAATAGATCCATCAAAACAGAGTATATAACAAAGGTACATACAAATTGGTCTGTTCAGATCACAAAGTTCACAAAAATGTGCTTTGTGTATTGGGTTATTTCAATATCAGAGCAAAATGGAGTTCTTTGAAAGAAGAACTTGAGAGAGAGAGAGAGAGAGAGAGAGAGAGATTGAGATTGAACTTGCGTACCATTGTAGGGCACATTGAAATGAGTATGAACCTTATATTTGATGGAGAGAGAAACTGAGGAACTCTGAGGGGGTACGTGTAGTTGGTGAATTTTGTCGTCCTCCAATAACAGTAGTTTGGTTGGCAAGAAAAATTTTTCTGAGACTTTCTCTCTCGATAATTGTGACTATTTTTATTGTTCAACAGAAATGTGTGGGTTCTCTTTAAAAACGAGAATCTATAGAGTGGACGGCGCTCTAGCATGAATGATGGTAGGCTGGTTGGCTCTATACTAATAAAATGAAAAAATAAAAATTGATTAGAATATCAATATAGAATGGATAATTTCTAAATGCTCACTTAATTTTTCCCTTCACCCACATGTGTAATAGCATTTGTCTATAATGTGGGTTGCATATAGAGAGAAATTTGACAGGTGTACTTAAAGCTCATTGCATTGCATAAATGGCTTGATAAGTATTAATTTGCTCATTTTAAAGTAAGGAAAATGCCCCAGAGCTCTAATTAGAGCTGGGGAAGGACAGCTCTAATGAGCTGTCACCTATTTAAAAAAAAAAAAAAAACAACAGTGAAGTAAAGACAAAAAAAAGTAAAGAAAAAGATAAATTAGAGCTGATTTAGTGCTCTTGTTTTAGAGCTCCATAGCATTACTGTTAAAGTAAAATATCAATCAAAGTAAGTCAAATTTTTTTAAAATGTCACTTATATTATTCTAATCATGAATTATGTATAAATATTATAATAATAGATTTTTCAAAAACAAAAAATTAAAAAATTACATCGTATCTATTTTGTAAGGAAAATAAAAAAAGATTTTTGCAAAAGATTCAAGTCAAATATTTGTATGATAGATCAGATATCATAGCTTCAGAGAAATAATTTTTAATTTAGTATATACATTTTAGCAATCTGAACTAACATATGATTCTTTTCACTTATTAATTTACGAATAAAGATTTGTGCCTCGAATTTTTCGTGCCCCGAATGCCCCTAATGTTCAAAATGACGTCGTTTTGGGCATTAGGCTATTTTTTTTTTTTTTTGCCATTTTCGACCTCCATTTTCGACCTCTGAGTTGCAAAGGAGGGAGAGGGAGAGGGAGAGGGAGAGGGAGAGAAAGAGAAGAAAGGGAAGAGGAGCTCGTTGCCTCTGCTGCATCCGCCCGCCGTCCTCGTCGCAGCTCGTTCGTCGCCTTCCCCCGCCGTCGCAGCCCGCAAATCGTCGCCTCCGCCCGCCCGATCGTGCCTCCGGCTCCCCGCCTCCGCCTCCAGTCCTAATAATTGGGCCCCCTCCACTCCCCTCCCTCCTCCTCCTCCTCCTCCCTCCTCTCTCCTCCTTCTCTCTTCCTCCTCTGATTTTCTTCTTCCTCCCTTCTGAAAAAAAAAATAAATAAATAAATAAATAAATGACGAAAACGACGTCATTTTCGTTTCGGGGCAGATTCGTGACAGCTCATTCGAGCTCCGAATTACAACTGTTAATTTACCCTTCAATCATATAGTCATAGAAAGATTTAAATATAAAATTATAAATACATCAAGTCTAAACCCATCACAATTAATGATGAATCCCAGATAAACTTCAGATTTGCACAAACCAGAGCCAGCCTTCTGATGCAAGACATTACTCTCATTGCATTCACATCATATATTTATTATTTGTACTCTCACTGCTATTTGCAATTTCAGTTAGATATAGTTGATTTTTTAAAAAATATTTTTTTAATGGTGCGAGTGTTTTTTTTTTTTTGTGTCAAACTTACACTATTTGCTTTTTAATTTATAGTTATAATATTATTATTTTAAGATTAAACTATTTATTTGTAGTTTCCAAAAAAAAAATTGAAAAAAAAATCTATAAAATGTAACACCTAGCCGTTTGGGTGGGTCCCAAACTTGAAAGCAATAGTCAACAAAGGCCTGATATCTGTATGTGTATGTGATGAAAAGTCAAAACCGTGTAGACAGGGCCTTAAAAAGTGACCCAATTTGAATGGATAATATAATATACAGGAGGGAAAAAGAAAGCCTTTTACATGGCTTGCTTGTTGACTAACTAGAGAAAGACAAAGCCACACTTAGGTGGAGAGAAAGACTAGGCCACACTTTGGTAGGAAATAATTCTCCTCTTTCTGCATAGTGTCTGTACAGTCAAATGTTGAGGCCCTTGCAAGGAAACTTATAGGCGATATTTGATTCATTTTGGAATCACAATTCTAATTAAAAAAAATTTAAATTCATAATTAAACATAAATTTTAAAATTATTAAAAATTTAATTTAAAATTCATAATTAAACATACAATTTAAAACTCAATTTAAAATTATTTTTAAAATTCAAAACCAAACTTTTTTCAAAACTCTATTCTAAAAGAAAAAAATTAAAAAAATATTTTTTTTATTTTATTTGGATAAATTACAAATACACCTCTTGAGGTTTGATTAAAATACAAATTATTCCCTATGATTTTGAAAATTACATTCTACTCTCTAAGGTTTCTAATTTCGTAACAAATCACTTCTTTTATTAATAAATTATCAAATCAATTAATAGTTTTTAATGATTTTAGAAATATGTTTCAATTAATAGTTTAGGTAATTTTATTACTGTATAAGAGTGCAATTATAAATTTTATTTTTTAAGTTAATTTTATTAATTAAAAAAATACTAACGAAGAGGTATTTGTAATTTTTCAAACCACAAGAACAATCTGTACTTTAAACAAATCTCATGGGTGTATTAGTAATTTACCCATTTTGTTTTATAAAATTATTTTTAAAATTATAATTTGAGTGTAAAGTCGTGTTTTAAGTTATAAGTTTTGAATTGAGTTTTGAAAAAATAAAATTTGTTTGGTTATGAGTTTTGAAAAAAAAATTTAAGTTGTATTTTAAGTTTTGAGTTATGAGTTATATTTTTAAATTTTTTAGATTTATTTTTTTCAAATATTTAAAAATTTTCTTAATTTTATTTTTTTAGGGTAAATATTTTATATTTTAAATATTTATTTATTTATTTATTTTAATGTACACTATATTTCATATATTTATGTGCTGTAATTTTTAAATATTTTAAATATATTTTTTAAATCTTAAAAAATATTTAAAAAATATTTATTTTTTTAAATATTTATTTTATTTTATAAATATATTTTTAAATATTTTAATTTTTTTTGTTTTGCGTTTGGTTACAATTTGAGTGTAAAATTTGGAAAATAGTGTGAAATTTCGAGTTATGTGTTTGGTTATGAGTTTTGAAAATAATTTTTGAATTGAGTTTTGAGTTATGTGTTTGGTTACTATTTGAGCGTGAAGTTGTGTTTTGAGTTTAAAATATTAAAATTAAAAAATTAAAATGTTTACAAAATAAAATAAAATATTTAACGTAAAATAAAATTTAAAAATATTTAACTAAAAATTATATATTTAAAATAAAAAAATAAATTTTTTAAAGCATTTTTTAATATTTTTTAAAAAAATGAATCCAAAAAATTCAAAATACAATTCAAAACTTTTTTTAAAACTCAAAATTCTTTTCAAAATTCAAAATTTAAAAACCCTTTTCAAAACATTTTTCAAACCTTTTTTTCAAAACTTATAATTAAACAAATTTTCTATTTTCAAAACTTAATTTACAATTTTATACTTAAATCAGAACTCTACACTCAAATTATAATTTTAAAACTAAACTAGATGGAGCCCCTAACTTTTCCACTAATTTGTGTAAAACAACCCTTGCAACTTTTACTACATTCCCATCAACCAAACAATAGTGTTCTATTAGTAGTTGAAAACTCAAAAAGGCCCCATGTTATAAATCATAGGAAAATGAGTTGGACCGCAGTGGGTGCTGGGGCTCATCTCTCATTGGTCCAAATTTTATTTTATTTTATTATTTTATTATTTTTTTTTATTTTTTTTTTGATTTTGAGCTACGCCAATTGTCACTGGGGTGCTAGGGTCCCAGCATTGCCCTAAAATCATATTAGGCTGTGATAACTAAAAACACCATACGTTGCAAAATGAGCTCATATTGCTACATTGCTAAGTTTTATGAAGTCTTGCTTGACAATTTTCCATATACAACTATACACTCATCTTGGATTATTAGTCGGACTTTCATTAAGTGTGCAATTGAACACCATGTGTCACTTACACAAAAAGTGTAAGTGTAAGGTGTAAGTATAAGTATAAGGTGTAGGTGTAAGTATAAGGTGTAAGGTGTAAGTGGGTTGCATATGGTGTGCAACCTCAAAAAAGGTGTAAGTGTAAGGTTTAATTTTTCACAAAAGGTGTAAGTGTAAAGTGTAAGTGTAAGGTATAAAGTGTAAGGTGTAAGTTGCACACCATAACCAAACCCTTATTAGTCAGGTTAACATAAACTCTTGTGAAACTTTATAGCTTGATTTGGGAACATTTTAAAAAAAATTAAAAAGTCATTAAAAAAATTAAAAAGTCCAAGATCCATATAAAAATGGAGAAACTACACAGATTTGGTGTCAGTGAAAAGTATTTACAAAAAAATTAAAAAATATTATAAATATTAAAAATTAAAATTATAAACTTTTTTACTTTTTATAAATAATTTTTTGCTGCTCCATAAATATGTTATTGCCCCTATAAAAAAAAAATCAAATATTCTATTTTTTCTCTAACTTTTGCACTATTTTCAAAAAAAAAAAATAAAAAATTATTCCAAACATACTAATTTTTTTCATTTTATATTTTAGTTAAAAAATTAAAAATTATTAAAATAACTTATTCTCTCTCAAAACTAATTTCAAACAACTTCAATAATATTGTCTTAGTGTCCAAGTTCGTTGAATACCACTTTAATTTAATTGGATTGTTGAAGATGTTTTAAATAAATACACTTTTTAATTTTTTATAAAAAGATGCGTAGAAAAGTATAAATGAGATATTGACCTAAATAAATGCACTTATGCAAAAAAAATGCACTTATACAATTTAACCCAAACAAGGCCTTAACTACCAACTGATTCCCTTTGATACCTTGTCGTAGCATTCTACACATGACACCATTAAATTTGCAACCTAATTGCTGATCAAAAAAAAATTGGAACCTAATTAATGTATTAACTTGATTCAAGACGCGTGTCCTCTATTGACCACAATCTCCATATTTGGGATATTATTATATGGTCCTAAATTTCATAATAAATAAGTTTAACGTGGAATTGCATGAGGGTCAAAAAATACATGTTATGGAAAAGGAAAATATTTGGTGGTCTAAATTTTTGTGACTTAAATGGCTTGAATGTGTTAAAACGATGCCGTTTTATACCCAAAACGATATCGTTTTATATCCAAAATAACATCGTTTTGGATGTTTCGAGCCATTTGAGCTATGATTTTTCAGACCATCAATCAGTGTTGTTTGGAAAATGATATACTATTATGTATAATATTTTTTTTATATAAATTATTTATATTTTTATACACAACACCACCCCAAAAAAAAAACAAAAAAAAAACAAAGTATAGACACAAATAAAAATAGGTATGAGGTGCACATGGGAGGGGACAGTGGCTGTAACTAACTAGGCAGTTCACTTGGAGACATTAGAAAATGTGCAAGTCCTTATTTCGATGAGGTTCTTGCACTTGTGTTATGTGTCAGTTTAATATGCTGAATATATATACAAATATGAAAAATAATTTGTAAATAGAAATTTTATATAAAAATGTTTTATAAGATTGATATGTAAGTAGTATTTTAAAATTTTAAGTTATTTTCATGAATTTTTTTATTAAAATAAATGAACACAAATTTTATCGTATCTCATTTTTTATAAAAAAAATTTATAATGTATCATCGCTATACAAATACATGTATCTGTATTTGTAGTGTTTGTTTATTCTAAAAAAAAAAATTATATTTAAAATTATTTAGTATAATAAATTGAGTGGTGTTTTGAAAAATTGATAAAAAGTTAACTTTTTAATTTTTTTGTGACTTTTTTTTACTAAAAAAATTAAAAAAATCAAAAAATTGACTTTTTATTATGTATCCAAAATGTCCCGAATCTCACATTTAATAACATATTTAAAAAAAAATTTAATAAAATTTTGAGATGTTTAATATATTTTTTTTAGGGCATGGCTTTTGTCCGGTCCTTAATTGGACTGGACCGTGCTGTTGGGCCTGTGGGAGCTCATCATGGGTCCTGTTTTGATAATCTGAATCGTTAACGTGTAGAACTCGTCGAGTACTATATGTCTGTTAAAAATCCAGTTAATCGGATATCGATAGTTATGCGATCAAATCAGTTTTGTATAAAAAAAATGGACAGTGAATAAATTAACGGTTGATAAAAATCTGTTTTGATCACATAGCTATCGATATCTGATCAACGTGATTTTTTATAAGCATATAATACTCAATGAGTTCTACACATTGAACGGTTCAGATTATCAAAACGAAACCCGTGATCAACCTCCACAAACTTAACAATACGATCCAGTCCGATTAAAGACCGGACAGAATTAAGACGTGTATCAGTGTAGAGTTCAATTCACTGCCAATCTGCCATGTGTACATTTTGGTCGCGTGGGTGCTTACGTGGTGTAGGCTTTGCTGGACTGCAGTCACGTGAGTACACCAGTAGTCACAAGGAATTGTTGATGTTCTCTCCTGTTCTCACTCTTCTCGTATATTTATTTTTAAAAAATAAAAAATAAATAATAAATTAATTAGATATAATTATTTTATAATCATATCACATTTTTTTTATAAATAATATATATTTTGATTTAATTTATTGAATTAGGAACTAGCCCAATAAAATTAACTAGTTGTTTAGAATGTGTTATATAAGTGTACTTTTTAATTTTTTAAGTTAAAAAAGTAGAGAAAAAAATATGTATGTTTAGAATAATTTTTTGTCTCTTTACGAAAAGATGTGTAATAAAATATTATAGTAAAATTAAAATGATAATTTTACGCTTTTGACTTTTTGGATAGTTGAATTGAAAGGGCAAAATAATAATTTTGCCCTAATGATTTCCCCCACAAGCTCTGCTTGAATAGTGTAAATTTAAAAAAAAAAAATTTAATAATTTTTTGATTTTTTTAATTTTTTAATTTATTCCAAATAAAGCTAACTCTTCTAAAAACTAAAGGGTCGAAAATTATCTATCTATCTATGGGGGCTGGTCACGTGCCTTGTAAGCAGTCCAAAGCGACAGAATTAGATTACTACTGTTGACAAAGGTTGACAAAACTGTGAAGTTTTTTATTTTTTATTTATTTATTTATTTTTTAACAACAAAAAAAAAATTATAGTGAAATGTTTGTTGATTATTTAAATTTCTCATCTGATTTATCTTAAAATAGATATGATTCACATATTTTATTTTTGGGCAAATTACGTGTACCTCTCTCGAGATTTAGTTAGATTACAGATATCTCTGAAGTTTTGAAAATTACAGATACCCCCCTGAGATTTATATTTTCATAACAAATTGTCCTATGAGATTTATATTTTCATAACAATTTGCTCCTAATTTATTATGCAAATATAACCTTTAGGGGGATATCTGTAATTTCTCAAACCTCAGGAGGATATCTGTAATTTTGCTAAACCTCAAAAGGGGTATGTGTAATTTGCCCTTTATTTTTTTAAATATTTTTTTGGTTACTTATTTAAAGCTCAGGCTTCTTTTCAATTGGGTTTTCCAACTAGAGCGTGTTGTTGGGCCTGCGTGTGTCCATCATAGAGTCCACATTGATAATTCAAACCGTTATTTAGGGCTCGTCGAGTATTTTAGTTCTGTAAAAAATCACGTTGATCGGATATCGATAACCACTTGATCAGATCACATTTACATTAACAATTTATTTTTAAAATCATAGTTACCATTGACATAAATTGGATCTGATCATAGGTATGAAGTACTCAAAGAGATCTACCTATTAAACAATTCAGATTATTGATGTGAGTTCCGTATTAAGCCCACAAAATCTAACAACATGCTCCAATTCGATATCAAACTGGAGAGAAGTTGTTCCTTATTTAAGTACCCATGACAATATTGATTTGAGCTTAATGCACCACCAAAATGTGATAGATCTAGTTTAGCCAGTTTAGTTATTAACTCGTCTGTCTTTGACAAAAGCAAATCTTTCAACTTTGATGACTTTATTAACACGTTTTTAATTATTCTTTCGAGTATGAATTTGGAAAGAAACAGAAAAAAATAATAAAATATAATTACAATTTATATATATTTCATACATATTTTCTCTTTTTCTTTTAAATCTTTGCCCAAATTGATACTCCAAACACAGCCAAGTTCTTGAAATTAAGGTTGGTTTTGTTATGAGTGAGCATAATTAGTTGGTAATATTAACATTTTTTTGGACTAAAAATATAAATAATATCCTACATTCGTTTGCATTTAAAAAAAAAAATACTTATGTTAACTAATAATATTTTTTATTTTTTAATATTATTTGTAATCAATAGAAAATAAATTATAAATAGAAAAAATTACCCATAAATCCTATCCTGAAAAAAGTTAAACCATTTAGTCCTTTAAGTTTTTTTTGTATACCATTTAGTCCTAATGTATTGTGAGATTTTTTAAGGTGTGATTTGATTCCATTTATTTTTACATCAATATCCTTTTGAAGATGTGATCTCTATCTCTCTCTGCAACTATTCATCAATGGCGAAAGAGAGAGAAGATGTTTGTTAGAGGCCGACTTTAACCAGTTTGAGTAGCACTGCAATTGATCAACCAAAACACATAATTGTCAAGGAATTAGATAAAATACAGACCCATTAATGCTTCAGAACCGAGACCAGCACCGGATCCGATGTAATGGCGAAGGTTTCGGGCCCATAACAGGGACGACGATGGTGGAATCTTCCTCGGACGCGATGCTTCGTGGTCTTGGCCATCAATCTATACACTGTACATTGCTAGGAAGACACAAATCGATACATTGTACATTAATGCTTCATGGTTTTTTCACAATTTTTTTGATGATGTTTGATGATGTTTTGTTCATGATGTTTGTTGATGTTGATGACGTTCACAATTTTTTTGATGATGTTTGTTGATGTTTAATGATATTTTGTTAATGTTTGATGTTGTTGATGTGTTTCATGATGTTTTGTTGATGTTTGATGTTTATTGATGTTTTAATGTTTGATGTTGTTGATGTTTTTTATTATATTTTGTTGATGTTTGTTTGGAGAGAAAACAAACATCTACACAGTTTTGGGCATTTCAGTCAATACCATGTTGGGATTTTCCTCATTTACTCTTACTAAAAAGGGAAAACATAGTATAACACTGGTTATTTTGTCATTAACATTAGCTTGGAGCTAATTAGATCATAAGATAAAATATAGGACTAAATGGGTCATAAGATAAAGATTTGGGATTTATTGGTGCATCACCCTTATAAATATTATGAATTATGAGAACTTACATTAGACATTCAAAATCATTCAAAAAATTGGATTTATTTTTCAAATTTAATGATGTGACAATATATTAAAATATCAATTTTTTCTCTCATATATTATCTAATTATCAATCAATTATCTTATTTACACATTATTAAATTTAAAAAAAAAAAAAAAAACTTAAAAATTGACTTGTATATGATTTTCTATTCAAAAAATTTTATCCATGAGATATTTATGTTCAATAGGCTGACTTGTGAGAAGCCCAATTTCATCCACCATTGCACTGGGCTAACCCATTTCACCAATTAGAATTGGATTACTGAAAAATATACTGATGGCCCAATCTGCTACTTTTAAAAGCAACATGAACCCCCACGATCACCAAAAACAAAAACAAAAAACTGAAGATGTAATCAATTACAACGCATACTTAAAAAGGAGTAGGTTGCAAACCAAATGAATGAGTTATTTATGACCAGCTTTTTAAACTCAAGTAATCGTGCAAATTCAAGTTAATTCAAGTTTGCCTCAAATAGGTTCGTGAACACAATTATATATAAATTAATACTTTATTGATATTATGAATATTTTTTTATATTTTGATCATAATCTTTTTTATGTTTGGTGTGATAGAATGAAATGACAGTGGGAATAGAATATATGGTTGTTGACTTTTTTGGCTTTCGAAGGTTATTATTGTAATTTTAAGTCTACCAGCAAGGATCAATCAGTCCTTACAGAATATTAATTGCCAACCAATTATCAGACGATTGTGTTTTAGTTCTTTCAGCCTCAATGAAGAGGACTTTTGCTGGTGGCTTTGTTTAGGAGAACAATTGTAGCATTACAGAATATTAATTGCCAACCAATTATCAGACGATTGTGTTTTAGTTCTTTCAGCCTCAATGAAGAGGACTTTTACTGGTGGCTTTGTTTAGGAGAATTAAGCAAACAATGATTAAATGAAGAACAATTGTAGCATTTCATTAAGTAAAATGGAAGACTTACAAAGATCCAAATCAGCCTTATAGAGGTTTACAACAACAAACTACTTGAAACTCCTCTTATGAACAAAGTGCAGTGCAAGAATTTGAAGTACAGAAATGTAAAGAACAAGAAATGTAAAAACTAGAAGGAAAATAAAGTAGATAAAACTGGTTTTTGGATCTGAGTCTGGGGGGTCTTTCTAGGACCTTTTCTGCTATTTATACTTCTCAATGATAACTGTCAAAATGAGCTTCTAACCGTCGAATCATCCCTTTATGATTGCTGATCATGTTTCCTCACGGTTAGCTCCACTATGTCATGTCTGCAGTTAGGCTTTCTCCTGATTTTTGAATTTAAATATAAATAACCGTTAAAACCATGTCATCTTGCACCTCTCTGCTGATTCAATGTCGTGTAGATCCACAATAACCAATACTAATTGTCACGTGTGTGATTACGATTGAAGATTTGAATTGTCTTCCCATATTACCCTCATCTTGCCACGTGTTAAACTGTGATTGGCCTATACAAAATATGTAGCCAACATTACCCCCCGCACTAATATACCCAATACTTGGTGATATTAGTAGATCGAGGTATTTTACCCATGTTTTAGAATGTGCATGGGCTTTGCACTTTTCAGAAATGCAACTGTCATTCATCAATGAAATATTTGTATTAAATTCTCTTCTATTCTTTGATCATCCCCACTATCTCAGTATTCAAAAAGACTGATACATCTTTCATGGCCAAGCAAGTCTTTTCTTACATTAATCAAGCATACGAAGAGTTATTTGATAATGTTGTTTTTCCTCGAAAGAACCTTCATGCATTGATTAGCCACATTTATCCACCTCCATTTATACAAGTTATGAAACTTTCGCAAATCATCGACTTTCGAACCAAGAACCTACTACTTATGATTCTTTGGAACACAAATTTGAGACCATGGATATCGGAAGCTCTTTTTCTGCAACAAAGCCATCCTTGTGGGACGAAGCTGCTGCTTCTTCTTCTTCTACGACCTTTGGCTGGGGAACTTGGCCTACCCCTATTCAATCTCAAACGAGGAAACGCATTCATCATCGTTTCCCTGAATTCTATGACCCTCTAGAAATCCCCCATTCCAAACGTAGTTCTGTAGTATATCTATATGTTTATATTAACCGTAGACCTAGTCTTAAAGACAATTTGTTTACAGCATAGCATACTTCTACCCTGCCATCTCGAATGGTTCGAAGTGTCCCACGTCCTGATGAAGCTTTAGGGATCAATCCTGCGCTTTTAGCCAAAAAAGCAAAACTTTCCCCCTCTGATTGGCTAGAATGTGTGGCCAGACTTGAATTTCTGGATTCACCCAGGGAACCTCTGACTACTCCTCCGCTGCCTTCTAATCCAAATTGGATTGATGAGTTGAAGTTCACTCTCTCTGAGGACCGATCCTTCCCCCCTTATCGGGTCCTGGTGCTTCCAACTCCTTATAAGCAATTCAGGGTTCAGATCTTGCTTGCTGCCTTTTCTCATTTATCCTTTGAAGTCCTTCGAAATGACATTCCACACAAAAACTTTCTATGGGCTTGTGACATTATGTCTCGAATTCATCTTCTCAACCTTGTGGCCCAAATAGAGCTTTATACCTTTTTAGACCAACTTCCTCTCTTACTCAACTGGCACTTCCATGCTTTCATTACCAGTGAAGTTCTGGATGAAGTCATTTCTGCTCGAATCCAGGTTCAGTATGAGGCAGAGAACCTCCTTGATGAATATGAAGCCTTCAGGAGCCAGGATTCTGAGTATGGGGAGGATGTTGCTATGAATGAAGTGCATGAAGAAGAAGAGATGGACGCCGCAGATAAAACTCTAAAACAGATAGAATTCGAAGTGAAGGCCCAACAACTCTCTTCTCAATTGAGGGCTTACTAATTAGATAAACCAAACCTGGACAAGATAGAGGATAGAGCAGGAAAAGAGTATTCATTTATTGAATTTTGTTGGACTAAATTCCTTGACCTTGTAACTTTCTCTATTCCATATTTCTACGAAATCAAGAATGTAATCAAATGAATCCCAGTATAAACAGCACTTATCTATCAGATTCTGATTTACCACTCCAATTGTAAACTGCATGGTTGATGTGCTTTAACTCCATCCCAACTCAAACTCTTTCAAAGTGTGAAATCTTCTCTTTTGAGAAAACAATTATTACCTTACATACCGATTCTAGGACTAACATAATTCTTCAGCTTTCAGTTTCGAATTAACCAACTTTGCCCTTCGAAACCTGATTTGATCATATTTAATTCCCCAATATATGGTTAATACGATCAAGTAATTTCAAATCAACTAATTTTTTTTTTTTGTTTCAAACAAACAGTCTATATTTTCCAAAATATGGAAGACTCTTTTAAGGATTGCATTGTTTTATTCTAAAAAAGTGATTTCTTCTGTATATTATCAAACCAACTATTGGTTTGAAACTTAGAACAAACAATTTCTAACCTTAAGGTATTTCAAGTTTTACTTCGAAGGATTTTACTCTCACTAAGAAACCTAAAAACAGGTCTTTAATCATTTTGAAGTAAACAAATACTTGAGCATTCTGGCATCCTTAAGTGTGGAATGTGCTTCGAAGTTGACTTCCTGCCTCTGAAACCGTTTGTTATTTGATTTTGGCGCCAAAATTTGGCTTCGAAGCCAAATATTTTATTTCGAAGCTAACATCAGTATTTGAGATGCGTTTCCCTCCATAACTATCAATATTGAAGGAAACTTTTCGCATCCGTTCCTTTAGTACTTCTTTATGAATTCCACGATTAAGTATATTTTCAGACACAAAGGTTTAAAAACCTTTTTTTATTTTGTACTTTGAATTCACTCGTTTGCCTAACACCCAAACCCTTCATCTTCTGTTGGCTTTCTTTTTCCTTTTACTCTCTTTCCCAACTTTGTCTTCTGAAAAAAACTCTCTATCAATGGCTTCTTCTTCCTTGAAAATACCTGTTATGGAGCGTACGAGTCCATCTGTAGCCTTGAAAAGAATCATTGATGAACAGTATGAGAAATACAAGGCTGGTGGGAAAAGTGCCATTGACAGACGGATCTTTATTCCTCGTCGTCATGAGCAGCAAGAGTATGTACTTGGGCCCATCTTTAAGGAGATTCCTACTAAGCTTCCAGCTCTGTATCTATGTCTAGAAGATCATTATCTCCTTTACAAAGATGGTCTTGACTAGGGAAGTTGGAGGATGAACCACCCCTATCGCTGCTGGCCCACAGTGAGACCAAAGTGGGAGGAATGGTATGATCGGGTCGTCCCTGATAGGACTTTGGATTTTCAGGAGCTCTGTCTCTTCGACGCCCTCCAATTATCCAGGTACACCATTTTAGAAGACCCTTTTTTAATACCTGCTGCCCTTTGCTTTTGGAATTTTGCTTTTAATTTCTTTCAATTCAGATATGGGGTGATGGCTCTTGTTGTTCTTGACATCTGTCATCTATTAGGATTGTTCCCTACTGGTAACCCCATTGGTCCAAATTATCTTGACCTCAAAACCCCTTTTTCCCTCCCCTCTCTGAACTCATTCTATAGTGACTTTGTCAAGGCTGAGAATAAAAAGAAGGCCCTATGACTGATAGAGAATTTTTTTCTTTTATATTATATTGGCTTTGCAAGTTCCTCTTCTGCACCTCTTCTCAGAGGATCATG
This sequence comes from Camellia lanceoleosa, assembly GCA_025200525.1. Taxonomy (NCBI): domain Eukaryota; kingdom Viridiplantae; phylum Streptophyta; class Magnoliopsida; order Ericales; family Theaceae; genus Camellia; species Camellia lanceoleosa. The sequence goes on along the minus strand of CM045766.1, from coordinate 161,834,521 downwards.
CCTGAATTTGCCCCTCTTGCCAAAGCCCTTGTTTTACAACAAAATATGGCCTTAGCTCCATATGTTCTAGGTCATGTTTATAGAGCTTGTTCCATTTTTTGTGAAAAACCCTTGGATGCCAATCAAGGAGGTCCATTTTGGATACTTTAACTTTGGCTTTTTGCATATTTCACTGAGTTACAGTCTAAATGCCTAAAGTTTTTGGAGCCAAACCCTACTACTCATGACATGAAGTTAGCCAATATTTCACTCTATCCTTCCAACTTTGCCTTTTATTTTTTTTTTCTTCCATCAACTCCTAGTTTCCTATTCTTCTCACAGCTTCCGTCCTTTCGAATCTACCAATATTGGCCCATCTTGGTTAAGGACCTTTTTGAGTGATAGGTCTTGCTCTACACCCCAGCACAAAAACATGTGGGCTTCTATTCTGATTCACAGAGAATTATTCATTGGGACTATGAACCCTAGAGCCTACAAATGCATTGCTGAGACTTATTGTCCCACCCAATTTGCTAGGCAATTTGGATACTCACAAGGGGTCCCAATACCTCTTTGCAGTTAGACCAATTTAAGCCTTACCAGCAAGGATCTGAAAGTTCGAAGATCTAGATTAGAAGAAGTAACTTCCAAATTCATCCAGGATTTCATTAACTTTGAGTACTTTCCCTTCATACCTCAAAGCAACATATTGAAAAGGTGCCAGAACTGGTAGATGGCCAATATGGAGGTACGCTTAGCCATTCGTCCTCAAGATCTGTTAATGGTGCTGGATGAACCTCAAACCAAGTCCAAAGGGGCTGGAGCTGTTACCTCTTCTACTGCTCCTGTTACTTCAGTTCTTGTGCCTGTCACCACAAAGTCTGTTCCTATTGCTTCAACTCTTTCTAGAGTTACTTGAGCTGCCTCAAAGAAAAGTATGTACTCCTATTTCTTTTTTTCCCTTTTCCTTTATGATGCTCTTGTCCTTACTTATAACTTTTTCTTTGGTGTAGGTAGTGCGGGTGCTTCTCAGGAAGATTTTCCCTAAAAGGTTCAAGCTTTAAATCTTCTCAAGATCAAACAGCAACAACAGAAGAAAAGAAAGCTCTTACTTGACCTTGAAGAGGAGATACCTAAGGTTTGTATAAAAGAAACAGAAGCAGAGCAAGAAGAGACAGAAAAAGAGCAAGAGACACCTTTGAAGAGAATGAAGAAAATGACTGTCTCTCTGTCTGATTTCACTGGAGATCCCATTCACGAAGCATCTGCTAAAGCAGTGGAAGCAGAGCATTCCAAAGAGCTTATTGTATTTCAAAGAACTGAGAAGAGGAGGCAACATCAAATGCTTAGGGATGAAGTTGCTGTTGTTGATGCACTCCAAAGAGAAGTTACAAGAAGACAACAAACTGCTGGATATTATACTCCTCGCAACTCTCTGATCATAGCCACTACTTCTGAAACCAGTAATTTCCTTCGTGCCTTTATTCTCTTTTCTCAAATTTTTGATACTGAGACTTAACATTGCTTTGTATTTCTTCTTTTGCAACAACAGTTACTCTGCTCTCTCATTCAATAAGGACTTCTTCAGTTTCATCTAAAGTTGAAAGACCTCACAACGTGGAGCCAATTCAAGCAATACTCCCACTTCCTGGTCTTACATTTTCCATACCTTTCTTGAGGCTAAGCATTTCTACATCTCTATCTTTTGGCTTGACTCCATACTTTCCTCACCTATCTTTCAATTTTACTCAATTTGTTCTCCCTTTAAGCCTTGCTGTTCCTTCTTTTTCTGAGGAAATTCCAACTATTACTTCAGCTATTACTTCATCTATTACTTCATCTCTAGTGATAGCTAATTCCTGTAGAGAAGACACTAGTAGCTCACCGATTCCTTATCCATTATCTCTACCTAGCTCCAGTCCTTCTTCTCTTGACCTACTGGTAACTAAAACCGTGGAAACTGCTAGGGATACTTCACCTTCTTCTCCTATTCCTATGCAGCCATTTCTTCCTTCTACCAGAGTTCTTTATGCACCCTCCATGTCAACAGATGAGGTGGACATCTTCGAAGCTAGGCTAGCTAGTCTTTTTGACATACCTTCCACCAGTCCAACAGCTAACAATGAAACTGAGCCATTAGTCCTAGCTGATTCTCTACTAGACATTTTTTAAAGTTTTTCCTCCAGTGGTAGAACTTCATTGCCTTCAATAGACTTGGACAGCTATTTGGAGCTGCTAACATCCTTCTCAAGGATTCCTTTCGAAGCCTTACAAAGGCCTATAATGAAAAATGGCTTCCTCCAGTGATGTAAGATTGTTGAGCAATCCAACATGACTGTTTCAAGTCATTTATCTCAGGTGGCAGCCACCATTGAATTTTACATCAACATCTGCTATGTTGCCAAGGCTGCAGATGAGAAATTGCTGAGAGACCAAAGTTTTGTTTCCAAAATACATGCTGAAGTGTCAGAACTGAAAGATCAACATTCCTCTGTCTCTCAATTTCGAGCTCAACTATTGGAGAAGAAAGCTCAGTTTGAAGAAGAGTTATCAACAGTCAACCAAGCTTTAGATCGAACTACCACCAAGCTGCAAATCACTAATCAAGGACTGGCTGATCGGAAGCAAGAGATGGCTACAACCATTCAGTTGTTCCCATCTCTTAAGAGTAGAAAATCTATTGTAAAGGAACAACTGAAACATTATACTAACTTTTGGGCCAATCTATGGCTACATGTATTCAACTCATTATGAAATAAAATCCTAATTTATCATTTGAGTCTTTTCATGTTCTTTTCATTTAGCACTTATTTCATTCCTTGTGTTTCCCACACGGTTGGATAATAAGGCTTCAAATATCTACCATTAATCTTCTTGGGATGTATATATCCATTCAAAATTTTCAAATGATATGCTTCTAAAGGCAAGACTCTATGAACTTGATATGGTCATTCCCAGTTAGATGACCATTTGCCAAACTTGTGGTTTTTAATCCCCATTGGAAGTATTGTCTTCCATACCAAATCACCTTCATCAAAGCTAATATGCTTGACTTTCTTATTATAGTTTTTGGTTGTTTTCTTCTTTTGGAAAAGAATACTATTTAATGCCAAAATTCTAGCTTCATTTATACTTTCTAATTCCAAGCACATACTCTAATGGTACTGCTCAAGATTTAATTGATCCTGACACCTCACCCTCAAGGACTTAACATTAATTTCCACAAGTAGCACTGCATCATGCCCATATACTAAAGCATAAGAAGTGATTCCTGTACTTGACCTTAAAGAAGTCCTATAAGCCCATAATACATCCTACAGCAAGTTATGCCAATCCCTGAGATTGTCTTCCACAACTTTCTATATTCCTTTCTTCAAAGACTTATTGGATGATTCCGTCTGACCATTGGCTTATGCATAATAGGGGATAGAATTAACAAGGCTAATTTCAAACTCTGCCACAAAAGACTTTATCATTTTCCCATCAAATACAGTCCCATTATCAATAGTTATAGTCTGTGGGATACCAAATCTGTGGATCAGGTCTTTAATGAATCCAATAACTTCAGTTTGGTTTACAGCCTTATATGGCTTAGCTTTGACCTACTTAGTGAAGTAATATGTGGCCACTAAGATGAAACAATGATGCTTCGAAGAGGGTGAATGTATTTTCCCTATCATATCCATAGCACATCCTCTAAACGGCCAAGGTTTCACAACCGCATGCAGATCAGTTATGGATACATGTCTTATGGTGCCATGCTTCTAGCATGCCTGACAACCTCTAGTATATTCTATGCAATCTTTAAAGATGGTTGGCCAATAGTAAGAATGTCTTCGAAGCAGTCATCTCATCTTCACACCAGGTTGATGAGCACCACAGATGCCTTCATAAACCTCAGCCATGGTTGTCAATGCTTCATTTGGGCCTAAACATTTCAATAATAACCCATTTGCCCCTTTTTTGTAGAGAGCATTACCATATATTATGTATTGCATAGATTGTAATTTGATTTTTCTGCTGGCTTTCGAAGATGGGCCAGCCAGATCTTGCATTATTGGATGCCTCCAATCTTGTTTTTGTAAGTCATTATGATTGATTTCTAAGATCATATTCCTTTTATTCAAGGGTGGTATTACTTTTTGATATGTTGTTTGGCTTATGCTCCTGTAAGTGTTATCCATTCTCTTGAAATTCGAAGCTTTCTGAGCAACATCATTAGCTTTATTATTCAAGAATCTTGGGACATAAGTTACACTTGTTATCTGAAATTGAGAAAGAAAATGTAATGCAACAACATAGTATGACAACATGCTTACACTTTGACATTTGAAAATTCCTTTCACTTGGTTAACCACCAATTGAGAATCTCCAAATATATCAACTGTATGAGCTTGTAATCCAATAAGTAGTTCCAGTCTCATTATTAAAGCTTCATATTTAGCTTGATTATTGGAAAAACTAATTTCATCAACTCTGAAACCATGTATGTTTTCTACCCCTTGTGGTGACTTAATCACCACACCTATTCCAGTTAAACCATTGGCCTTTGATCCATCGAACCACATTTGCCATGGTTTAACACTGACCATACCAAGTTCCATTATCTCTTGGCTTTTTGTTTGACATAGATGGTCTGCCAAGAAATTAGCTAAAACTTGTCCTTTTACTGCCTTTTGGGGGACATATTCTAGATGAAATTCTAATAAAGTTAGTATCCATTTGTCAATTCTTTCTCTCAACATAGGTCTAGATAACATATATTTAACCAAATCTGTGGTTCCAATTACCAAGATAGTTATAAGCAAAAGATAGTATCTTAATTTCATTGCAGCAAAATACAATACAAGGCACAACTTTTCTACAGCTGAATATTTACGTTCACAAGAATTTAGAAACCTACTAAACTAATAAACTGCTTGTTCTTCGCCTTCTTCATTGTATTGGGCTAAAAAAACTCCCAGCAAATCTTCTGTTGCAGCTATATACAACTTCAAGGGCATATCACCCTTTAATGGCATCAACACTGGAGGGTTGGCCAAGTAGGCTTTGATTCCTTCGAAAGCAGTTTGATGCTCTGCTGTCCACACAAATTCTTCTTCATCTCTCAACCTTAATAAGGAAGAAAATACTTTAGTTTTCCCTGCAATACTGGAAATAAATCTTCGAAGAAAATTAACTTGCCTAAGGAATTTTTGTAATTCTTTATGTACTTGAGGGAGGTTTGGCTTCAATGATAGCTTTAGCTTTGTTATGATCAATCTGTATTCCCTTCTTATGTACTACATAGCCCAAGAAGTTTCCAGCTGATACACCAAAAGTACATTTGAGAGGATTAAGTTTCAACTTGAACTTTCTCATTCTTTCAAAAGCTGCTTCCAAGTGAAACAAATGTTCTTCCATGGATTGGGACTTTACTACAATGTCATCAATGTAACACTCTAAATATCCTCCAATGAGATCATGAAAGATAGTGTTCATAGCTCCTTGGTATGTAGCCCCAGTATTCTTCAAACCAAATGGCATTTTAACCCATTCGAAGGTACCAATGTTCCCAGGACATCTGAATACTGTCTTGTGGATATCCTCTTCTGCAATACAGATTTGGTTATAACCAGAGTGCCCATCCATCATTGATAAAATCTTGTGCGCTGCTGAACTATCCACCAATAAATCCACTATGGCCATAGGATACTCAGCTTTTGGAGTTGCTAAATTCAGGTTTCTGAAATCAATGCATACCCTCATTTTACTATTCTTCTTAATTACAGGCACAATATTGGATAGCGATTCAACATATCTGGCTATCCTAATAAAGCCTGCTTTAAGGAGTCTAAGAATTTCCTCATTGAGCTTCTAAATCACTTCAGGACTCATCCTTCTTGGTTTTTGTTTGTATGGCTTGAAATTAGGCTTCATGGGGAGCCTATGTTCTACTAATGACCTGTTCAACCCTGGTAGTTCATTGTAAGACCATGCAAAACAATCTTTATATCTCTTCAAGATTACCAACAACTGGTCCCTATCAAGAACATTTAACCAAGCACTAATGTAGGCGGGTTGTTGTGTAGAACCTTCTCCTAGGTTGACTTCTTCCAAAAGGTCTTGGATCTGAGAACTCACTGATGTTTTTTTTTTTTTTTTTATTCCTTCTGACTTTGAGACAATCTCTTTGCTTTGTCATGCTCCCTGTTTCTTTGATTCAACATCTCTACCCTCCTCTTTATAGACAAAGTCTGTCCATAAGGCTTCTTCTTCCTGTATCTCCTAGACCTTTGTTTCAATGTCCAAAGCACAGTATTTATCCAAGGCAAAAAATCTGACATGTTGCTGCTCCTGCTTGCAGCCAATTATCATGGCTTCTTTCTCTTGCTCTTACATCTTCTAGATTATTGATTTTACATCCAATACTGAAAACTTAATTAAAGCCAAAGATCTGGCCTCTTGGGTTTCATTTCTTTGCCTACAACCAGGCATCATTGTCATCCTTAGCGACAAACTCTTCATCAGCACTTTCCTGGACTAAGTGCTTTAGGTGTGCTAATTCCTCATCAGCCATCACTTTGGCTGATCCATCAGGTTTTCTCAGTATACTGAGTGGTGTCACTCCTTCAGTATACAATTTGGCCTCTGCAAAATTTGCACAAGCTATGAAGGGTTGAGGGTCTGCATTGATCTCCTCTGTCTCTCAATTGCATAAGGCCATCATGATTTTCTGATGTAAAGAGAAAGGCACACATTTGTTGGTGTGAATCCAATCCCTTCCAAGTAGAGCATTATACTTAGCATTGCTGTCGATAATGAAGAATGCCGTCATGCAGTCCCTGGTTCCCATACTAGGTTGATGGGCAAAATGCCTTGAGCCATCTGTTTGTTTCCAGCAAAACCAGCAATGGTTGTACTGGTTGGGATCAGTCTGGGGTTCCTCTTTTTTAGTTTCTTCAAAGAAGATTTTGGAAGCAAGTTTACTGCTACCCCATTATCTACCAATACCTGGTTCATCTGTATCCCATCGAAGAAGGCCTTGATATACAAGGGTTTGACATGCTGTGTCATGAATGTCGTGGGATACTCAAAAGGGTATGAGAGGTTAATACTCACCTCTTCCTCACTCTCATCTCCAGTTTTCATTGGTATGGCCACTTCGGATTCATCTTGCACCATACTTACTTGTGAGTCTTCACTAGAAACTGGAATTGGGTCAATCTCCTGACCTTGGTTTTTATCTTCAGCTTGAAACTTCTGTGGTAGTATAAGCACCATATTCATTGACACAGAAGGGAACGAGCCAAATTGGACGACTGGCTGTACCTGCTTCTTTTCCTGGCCAACTTGTTCAATTACTTCAGAAGCATCTTCTATGCTACATTCTGGCACTTCGTTACTAATAACCTTTTTCGAATGGTCTGTGTCTGTTGGTTTTTCGACCAAAAATGTCTGTTCAGCCATGAAGGCTTCAAACATTTTTTCCTCAACCATCTCCTTCCTTTGGCCTAGGCCAACTTCTCCCTCTATCTCATTATCACTTTCTAGCAAAGCCTTTTCCAATCTGCCAAACTGGATCTTTCTTTGGCTTTTAGTTCGGAATGAACTTTGGCTAATTACTTTCTGCTGCAACTCATTTTATCTTGAGGAGTCGATTTTGGATTATGATCTAACTTTGAACTTTCTTTTCCCTCTGCTTGGCCCTTTGGCTAGACCAATGAAAAGCTTTCTCCACTTTCTTTTAGATCCTTCTGGTACTGAGTGTACCTTCGCTGGATTTTCCTTCTTTGGGACCTAGAAATCACTGGGACCATATTTGGTTCTTTTGTTTTTGGATGTTTAAGTAATACCCAATTATTTGACCATCCCAAGTTTGTTCTACATGACCATCCTAAGTAATACCCAATTATTTCACCAAAGGAGGTTTAACCATCTTACCTTGGTCTCCAATAATATTTCTTTGGGTAGACATTTCCCTAGATTTGTTCTGCATGACGAACCAATCTAGAACTCCAGGTACTTATGAATCTACTAGCCCAGTTATTGAACTGTCTCTTTCTTCCTTCAAAACCAGCTTCGAAGCTGGCTGTGAAGGCCACTGTCGGGCCCCGACTACCTGTTTTGAGTCTAATTCAAGCCTTCCATGAAGGTGGCCACTTTTCTTTTTGTGTGAGGCTGGTCTAGGAGGCCAATCTCTGGCTTTGATCCTATGACTTGAACCCACTTCAAGTTTTCTCTTAGAATGATTGCCCTCTATTCTGTAATAGTTGCGTAGTTTGGATTTATGTAGAGGTCTCTTGCCCTTAGAGTGCACTCTAGTGGCTGTTGGCTCAGCCATTAATGACTGCTGCCTAATACTAGTTGGATATGGCCTTTTGTTATAAGCACTGGTTGGTTTAGGACGCCTCTGCACATCCTTGTAATATCGCTTCCCATCAATTGGAAGCCCTTTCAACCACTTGTAACCTAACCTGCATCTAGGACACATTCTTTGCATGACAGCTGCCTCTAAAGAATCATCATCCAATACTTCTTCATTAGAGTCTTCCCTCTGGTCTGCAAAAGCTTGTCCAACAGCTGGTAAACTTCTAGCATCTTTCTTGACAGTAGTCTGGCTGGCAACATGCATTTGTACATTGAGCTCTTCCAATTCTTTCAAGGATAAGTCCTGGAAGCTTGACACAATAACAATGGCTGCCACTTCTCCAATTTCTGGGAATGGATTAGTGTCAATCCCCATGGCCTTTTCTTTTTTAGCTGGGAATTTTAGACTCCCCTTTTGAATCTACTCTTGGATTCTGTCTTGAAAAATAATGTAGTTTTTAGTTGAGTGAGACCAAGAATTATGCCATTTACAATACACTTTTTCTTTAAGTTCCTTTGGAGATAGAATTTTGACTCATTTTGGTAACTTCAAGAAGTTTGCCGCAAGCAAATAATCAAAAATGTCATCTGCCTTTGTTAAATCAAAAGAGTATTTTCTATTAAGGTCTTTCTTTTTAAACTGCTGGTCTATTGTTGTGTCTTTATTAATTAATACTTCACAGATCACAAGTTCTTTCCCTACAATCTCTGCTGCATCAATCTCATAATTAGGATCTCTATAGTTCGTCTTGTATGATGTATTACTTCAATCTTGTTCTTCTTCTAGTAATGCTTCATACCTAGACACCTTATAGGTCAGTTTCACTAAGTCTCTAAACTCAGGTCTTGTTTGGCATAAACTAAAAAATCCAAAAAGTCAAAAAGTCGCTATCCTATTTAAGTCACATCATCTTATTTAAGTCACATCACTTTTCTACTACATCACTTCAAACCCAACCCATACCCAACCCATATTTCATAAAAAATCAAAAAATACACTTATTTAGGACATCCCAAATCACTCTTCAGTCGAGTCAAACTTCTTTCGAAATCTAAACTCTAGACCATTTTGAGCTAATCTCACGAACTCAGGCTCTGGTAGAATAATCCTACATTTGTTTCGTGCTCTTTTGAATCTGGCAATAAATTGAGCAACCTTCTCATCAAGCCTTTGACTCAACCTTGCCAAGTCTGCCATGGAAACTTCTGGCTCCTTTTGGAAGAATTGGGCATGAAATGCCTCCTCTATTTGTTACCAAGTTTGGATAGAGCTAGGTATAAGGTTAATGTACCATACAAAAGTTGCCTCAGTTAGAGACTTTGGGAAGAGTCTTAACTTTATGTAATCATTATTAGTAAATTCACCACATTGAGCAGCGAACCTAGCAATATGCTTCACCGTTGACTGGTTTCCATTCCCATAAAAAAAGAGCAAAGTCTGGTATCCTAAATCCTCTTGGGTGTTCATATACCCTATCTACCCATTCTGGATATGGTTTCATGTACACAGGAGTTTGAACCCCCCGAGCCATCGGTCCACACATCTCTTTAACAATATCAGCAATTTGGTCCCTAGGAACCATATTTTGTGTTTGTTGAACCACTATTGAAGGAACAAACACAGGATTTGGTGGACAACCTTGTGCCTGAGGTCCTCTTGGTCCATAGGGTGGCACATTTGGGACTGGTTGTCTTTGTGGTGCTGGCTGCTGTTGAGGGTATGGGTAACCCCTTTGAGCTTGTCTTGCGAAAGAACCTGCGAAAGGTGCTGGAACAAGTGTTATGTCTCTTCCAATTGTAGGAAACCCTTCTAACCCCTCGGGTATAAATTCGAACCAAGAATTAGTGAACCCCCTTGTGCTAGGTATGGCTTCGAACATGGGATTTGGAAACGTCCTTATGCCATTTTCTTGTGTTGGGCCAGATCTACCAATTTGCATGACTTCACTGTTAAGTAATGAGGCATTTTGATTTGTCACAGGCCTCGAAAGAGGTTCATACCAAGACTGAGGTGATGGTCTTTCATAGTTTTGTTTACTAGTTTGACCATTAGAATGTATGTTATTTTACATAGGCTGTTTATCTCTAGCCAATCTTTGCTGAGGGACATTTGAAGTTTCCTCCATATGTCTTGTGTTTGTTGGTTGATGGATATTCATTCGATCCATGAAGGATGTTACCCACCTTTCCATTGTGTTCATTAATTGTTGTCCCATGACATCTACTAGGCCACCTCATGGATTCATTGGCTGAGTAGATGGAATAGTGGATAGTCCAATTCCTTGGCCTCGTCCAATATTTTGAATATGTGGTATTTGTTCCGAAGTGCTGGCATGTTCGACCATAGGTTCTGATAAAACAAGTGTTTCCACAAGATGTGTTATCACATTATCCTCTAGAATAGGCATTTCTACCTCTCATTCCACGCCTTCTTCCAAGCGTTCATTTTCTTCTTATCTCCTACGTCTAGCAATTTTAATTAGTCCCACTGGGCGTGCCAAAAATATATGTTGACTTTTTTGGCTTTCGAAGGTTATTATTGTAATTTTGAGTGTGCCAGTAAGGATCAATCAGTCCTTACAAAATATTAATTGTCAACCAATTATCAGACGATTGTGTTTTAGTTCTTTCAGCCTCAATGAAGAGGACTTTTACTGGTGGCTTTGTTTAGGAGAATTAATCAAACAATGATTAAATGAAGAATAATTGTAGCATTTCATTAAGTAAAATGGAAGACGTACAAAGATCCAAATCAGCCTCGTAGAGGTTTATAGCAACAAACTACTTGAAACTACTCCCATGAACGAAGGAAAATGCAGGAATTTAAAGTACAGAAATGTAAAGAACAAGAAATGTAAAAACTGGAAGAAAAATAAAGTAGATAAAACTGGTTTTTTGGATCTGAGTCTGGGGGGTCTTTCTGGGACATTCTTTGCTATTTATACTTCTCAATGATAATCGTCGAAATGAGCTTCTAACCGTCGAATCATTCTTCCATGATTGCAGATCATGTTTCCTCACAGTTAGCTCCACTACGCCATGTCTGTAGTTAGGCTTCCCTCATGATTTTTGACATTAAATATGAGTAACCGTTAAAGCCACGTCATCTTGCACCTCTCTACTGATTCAATGCTATGTAGATCCACAATAACCAATACTAACTGCCGCGTGTGTGATTACGATTGAAAATTTAAATTGTCTTCCCGTATTACCCTCATCCTACCATGTGTTAAACTGTGATTGGCCTATACAAAATATGTAGCCAACAATGGTATAATGGAATGAAATGCTCATCCTCATTCCATTGTTTGGTTGATATTATAAAATGATATAGGAATGGAAAGACCATTCTCATTTATGTTTGGTTTGTTAAGCAAAAATTGAATAGAATAGAATTTTTATCAAACTAATAATTCCCAGATTAAGGAACTATTTAAAATGATCTAAATAACTGTATTTTTTGACTTTTTACGAAAAAAATGTATAAAAAATAGAGAGGTGGTGTGACTCAAAAAATAAATAAAAAGTGTATTATTTTAGGGGATGTCAAATAGTCCCTAAATATTGTATAACCATATTAAATTTAAAAATTGAATACAAATTGTTAAAAATTTCATCAATATAAACAAAACCATATATTTCAAAATTGCACAATACCCATAATCATAATAAAAATATTCATTTATCTTAAAAGATAAAAATATGTTTTACTCCAGTTAACATTATTTAAAAAAAAAAAAAAAAACGTAAGCTAGATTTAAAAATAATTGAAATACTACTTATTCAACATTCATTAAAACATAAAAAATAAAAAGTAACTTATGCTAGAATGATTGTGATAAATACATAGTATATTTTTTGAGTAATGTTTTCTTGGCACGAATTATTTTGTCTATCAACAACAAATAATAAACATTTGAATAAACAAACCATGTAAAAATAAAAACAAAAACGTGATACACCGTTGAAATATATATATACTATTATACTATTATACTATTATACAGTTTATATGATTTCATAAAGTTTCTGTGTGTGTCAATTTCCGACCACACTGCCAATCAAGCACTCAGCTGGAGAACACTGGCAGAATAGATTAAGCTCAAACAACCTGTCATAGAAAGAAGAGATTCCGCGGTAGTTCATCCATCCGGGGACACTCCGACGATCAAGTCAGTAAAATATCTCTCAAAGATAACTAATAGTGCTTAACTCACTTAGACAGAGCATAAAAGACATACCTTAAACCCATGGGGGTGTCTCCCTTTTATAGCCAACACAATCCTAGTCCCAATAGAAGCCTAGCTTCAATGGACTTAGGATTACTGCTAATCTTGGACTCCCAGTAGGATTAGGATAAACTCTCTAAGAGTCTTATCTTTACCCAAACTGAAGTCTTCTCCCATTCTAGGACTCTTGTCCCTTATTCGCTTATCCCGGATTCCGGTTTCTTTGCAGATAAACTCGGCTAGGCTGAGATCATCTCGGTGTCATGACCAAGACACGTGACACCTCGGCTAACACTTCGGTGTCACCTTGGCCATATGTTGTCATTCAAAAATTATGTCCCCACAACTGCCCCCTAGATTCTATTACCTCGGCATCCTGAGGTGATGAAACCTATATCATTCATTCCTTTAATCATGACTCCGGTTTAACTTCAGCTTGTAAATTTTTCTTAAAATTTCAACAAGTGTTAAACATGATCTCGGTTTAACTTCAACTTGTAAATTTTTAAAATTTCAACAAGTGTTAAACATGACATCGGTTTAACTTCAACTTGTAAATTTTTAAAATTTCAACTAGTGTTAAACATGACCTCGGTCTCTTGTTTGTTGGATCGATTGTTACCACGGCCTCACTTCGATGAGCCATTTCCCTTCTCTTGTTTTGTCGCCTTCGTCCCCGTCGTGCTGAGGAACTGTAGGAACCGTTTTTTGCCCCCTTTTCTGGGCACCCTTCTTGGCCGCTGGAATCGGTGTATCTTATAACGGGAACGGTGGTTGCATGACGTTGTTTTGCATAATGAAATTGACGACCGTTTGCAGGTTTGCCAATTTGTTCGCTATTCTCTTCATCTCGTCGTCCCTCCACAGGTTTCTTTCTTTTCATACCTGGAGGTCATCCTCGTTATAATACCCACTCCGGTCCGATTTCTTCAATACGCCGCCCTCTTGGCCGACGTCATTTTCTCTGTGATTCTTATCACGAGTCTCTTTGTTGCAGTTGTCTTCTTCGACGTCAAGGTCAATAGGTTTCCCAGTCCCAGTAGGAGTGTCATTCCCAACCTTCTCTTTCTATTTGTTGTTGGCCATCTATTCTCATTTCTTTTCCACAGACGGCGCCAAATTGTGTGTGTCAATTTCTGACCACACTGCCAATCAAGCACTCAGTTGGAAAACACTAGCAAAATAGATTAAGCCCGAACAACCTATCACAGAAAGATAAGAATCCCACGGTGGTTTGTCCACCCGGGGGCACTCCGACGATCAAGTCAGTAAAATATCTCTCAAAGATAACCAATAGTGCTTAACTCGCTTAGACAGATCATAAAAGACATCCTTTAGACCCATAGGAGTGCCTCCCTTTTATAGCCAACACAATCCTAGTCCCAATAGAAGCTTAGCTCTAATGGACTTAGGATTATTGCTAATCTTAGACTCCCAGTAGGATTAGGATAAACTCTCTAAGAGTCTTATCTTTACCCAAACTGAAGTCTTCTCCTATTCTAAGACTCTTGTCCCTTATCCGCTTATCCCAGATTCCGGTATTCTCGCAGATAACCTCGACCTAGCCGAGATCATCTCAGCATCATGACCAGGACATATGGCACCCCGGCTAGCACTTCGGTGACACCTCGGCCACGTGTCGTCATTCAAAATTTATGTCCCAACAACTGCTCCCTAGGTTCTATTACCTCGGCATCCTGAGGTGATGGAACCTATATCATTCATAAATCATGACGCCGGTTTTAACTTCAACTTGTAAATTTTTCTTAAAATTTCAACAAGTGTTAAACATGACCTCGATTTAACTTCAACTTGTAAATTTAGATTTCAACAAGTGTTAAACACATCTTCAGTTTAACTTCAACTTGTAAATTTAAATTTCAACAAGTGTTAAACACATCCTCGATTTAACTTTAACTTATAAATTTAAATTTCAACAAGTGTTAAACATGACCTCGGCTTAACTTCAACGTGTAAATTTTTCTTAAAATTTCAACAAGTGTTAAACATGTCATCGGTTTAATTTCAACGTGTAAATTTTTCTTAAAATTTCAACAAGTGTTAAACATGTCATCGGTTTAACTTCAACTTGTAAATTTTTAAAATTTCAACAAGTGTTAAACATGACCTCGGTTTAACTTCAACTTGTAAATTTTTAAAATTTCAACAAGTGTCAAACCAACCTTAGCTTGTAAATTCCAACTCCCAAGCATCATTCTCCAGCCCTCTTTGATTCTCCATGCCCGACCTCCCGTGAAGGCCGGTGAGAATGCCCATTTGCCCTGTCGTGCTGAGGGACTGCAGGAACAGTTTTCTGCCCCCTTTTTTGGGCATCTTTCTTGGTCGCTGGAATCGATGTATCTTGTAATGGGAACGGTGGCTGCATGACGTTGTTCTGCATCATGAAATTGATGACTGTTTGCAGGTCCGCCAATTTGTTCGCCATTCATTTCATCTCGTTGTCCCTTCGTAGGCATCTATCTTTCCATACCTAGAGGTTGTCTTCGTTATAGTACCCGCTTCGGTCCTATTTCTTTGGCACGTCGCCCTCCTGGCCGACGTCCTTTTCTCCGTGACTCTTATCACGAGTCTTTTTGTTGCAGTTGTCTTCTTCGACGTCAAGGTCTACATGTTTCCCACTTCCAGTAGCGATGTCGTTGCCAACCTTCTCTTTCTGTTCGTTGCTGGCCATCTATTCTCCTTTCTTTCCCACAGGCGGCGCCAAATTGTGGGTGTTGATTTTCTACCACACAACCAAAAGGGGGAACTCAGCTGGAGAGCACTGGCAGAATAGATTAAGCCCGAACAACTTGTCACAGAAATATAAGAATCCCGCGGTGGTTCATTCACTCGGGGGCACTCCGATGATCAAGAACTCACTAGACAGAGCATAAAAGACATACCTTAGACCCATGGGGGTGCCTCTCTTTTATAGCCAACACAAACCTAGTCTCAATAAAAGCCTAGCTCTAATGGACTTAGGATTACTGCTAATCTTGGACTCCCAGTAGGATTAGGATAAACTCTTTAAGAGTCTTATCTTTACCCAAACTGAAGTTTTCTCCTATTCTAGGACTCTTGTCCCTTATCCGCTTATCCCGGATTCTGGTATTCTTGTAGATAACATCGGTCTAGCTGAGATCATCTCGGTGTCATGACCAAGACACATTGCACCCCGGCTGGCACTTCGGTGACACCTCGGCCATGTGTCGTCATTCAAAATTTATGTTCCCACAACTGCCTCCTAGGTTCTGTTACCTTGGCATCTTGAGGTGATGGAACCTATATCATTATTTCCTTTAAACATGACCTCGGTTTAACTTTAACTTGTAAACTTTTAAAATTTCAACAAGTGTTAAACATAACCTCAGTTTAGCTTCAACTTGTAAATTTTTAAAATTTCAACAAGTATTAAACATGTCCTCGGTTTAACTTCAACTTGTAAATTTTTAAAATTTCAACAAGTGTTAAACCAATCTTAGCTTGTAAATTCTAGCTCCCAATCATCATTCTCCAGCCCTCTTTGATTCTCTATGCCCGACCTCCCATGAAGGCCGGTGAGAATGCCCCTTTGCCTTGTCGTGCTGAGGGACTGCAAGAACTGTGTTTTGCCCCCCTTTCTGGGCATCTTTCTTGGTCGCTGGAATTGGCGTATCTTGTAATTGGAACGGTGGCTGCATGACATTGTTCTGCATTATGAAATTGACGACCTTTTGCAGGTCTACATATTTGTTCGCCATTCTCTTCACTTCGCCGTCCCTCTACAGGCATCTTTCTTTCCATACCTGGAGGTCGTCCTCGTTATAGTATCCGTTTCGGTTTGATTTCTTTGATACGCTGCCCTCCTAGCTGACGTCCTTTTCTCTGTGATTCTTATCACGAGTCTCCTTGTTGCAGTTGTCTTCTTTGACGTCACGGTCAATAGGTTTCCCACTCCTAGTAGGAGTATCGTTCCCAACCTTCTCTTTCTGTCTGTCGTTGGCCATCTATTCTCCTTTCTTTTCCACAGACAGCGTCAAATTGTGTGTGTCAATTTCCGACCACACTGCCAATCAAGCACTCAGCTGGAGAACACTAGCAGAATAGATTAAGCTCAAACAACCTGTCATAGAAAGAAGAGATTTCACGGTGGTTCATCCACCCGGGAATACTCCGACGATCAAGTCAGTAAAATATCTCTTAAAGATAACCAATAATGCTTAACTCAGTTAGACAGAGCATAAAAAACATATATTAGACCCATGGGGGTGCCTCCCTTTTATAGCCAATACAATCCTAGTCCCAATAGAAACCTAGCTTCAATGAATTTAGGATTACTGCTTATCTTGGACTCCCAGTAGGATTAAGATAAACTCTCTAAGAGTCTTATCTTTACCCAAACTGAATTCTTCTCCCATTCTAGGACTCTTGTCCCTTATTCGCTTATTTTGGATTCCGATTTCTTCGCAGATAATCTCGGCTAGGCCGAGATCATCTCGGTGTCATAACCAAGACACGTGACACCTCGGCTGATACTTCGGTGTCACCTCGGCCACGTGTTGTCATTCAAACATTATGTCCCACAGTTTTATATATATATATATATATATGTCTTACAACTAACATGCAAATAAATTGTAATATAATTTTTTTTTTAAAAATGCATTGAACTTGGTAGAAGAACAATGATGAAGTCATTTGGCAATTAGAAAAAAAAATCAATTTATTGACTTATTGGCTTATTTAGGTCACATCACTTCTTTAATTTTTTGCAAGTTTTTTTAAAATAAAAAAAAAAAAAAAAAAAAAACTGAAAATTTGACTTTTTTTTTTTTTTTTTTTTTTTTTTCAAAATAGGCCTAATAAGTGAGAGTATAGAGATTGGAAGAGCGAGAAGAATTTCTTAATTCTAGACAGCAGACGTTTTTTTGTTTATCAAGAGAGCTCTTTGTTTTATTTTATGATGATTTCATGTTAGAATGGAATAACTATTCCTTAACTTTTTACATGAAATAGGTATTTTTATTTTTTATTGGAATTTGCATTCTTATGAAATACTATTCTAACTTAAATAAAACATATCAAACGGGAGAAATAAAATATAAAATTAGAACCACACGAGCTCTTATGTACATATTAAAGTAGATTTTATTTTTATTTTTTAATTTAAATTTAAATTTGATTCATTTATATAATTGGATTGATTCAAACCTGAGTTAAAATTAACGAGTTTGAAGACTCCAAAACTATCCAAGTGAATTAGGGGTAATTGTGGATTGGGTTAGGTGGAGTGGCATTTCATCTGCCATTTGTCTAAAATTAAACAGATTAAAAAAAATCAATCCGCATTCATCTACCGGTTTTGTGGATGCAGATTGAGCGGCTCATGTGGATTGGCAGATGGATACGATCGGTTTGGTTTAGACTTTACAAATTTTGGACTTTTTTTTGAATTATAATTCATAACTTTTATAATCTGTAATAACTAATAATCTAAAAAAATTTGTACACCACGCATATATATTTTTTTATGTATTACTTTCCATTTTCACAAAAATATATTTTATTATTTCTATTCTAAGTTGTTACTTGTTAGCGATTTCTTTTTTTTTAAACTTCATCTACGGGCAGATTTACTTCATACGGGTGGGGGATGATTGATCTACCATCCGAACCCTATGTACAGATTTTGAAATATTTCATCTGCATTTGTCTGTCAAAAGATATACATCCGCCCAAAATCAATCAAGTTGAACCAGTTTGATCGAATTAGACGAATTGAACAGATCTATAACCACCCTAAATTGAATCATTAAACAAGTGTCCAATAATAAAAACCCTCAAAGAAGAAAGTCAAGGTGGGGATTTATCAAAAGAGCTGCCTAAATTATTTGGGAGATTTGATTAAAACTCCTCAAAATAAAATTTTAATATATTAAGGATAAGTATAAAAAAAAAATTCTTGAAAAACCTTAATATATATCACTATTACTAAAATATTAAACTTTAAATAATATAACTTTTTTTTTTCTAGATGTCAGTTTTTAATAAAATTAGTATTTTTAGAATCTTTTCATCAAGATATATTAAATAAGATCCTATTGACTATGAAATTCTTAAAAAAAAAAATTATTATTGTCAAAATTGATATAAACAATAACATGTTATTTTATTTGACAGTAATATATTACTCTGTTAATATTGTCTAAGAAAAAATATATTTTACGATATCCTTATTTAATTATGCACCTTCTCCTAAGAAATTTATAAAACAAAATAAATTAAATTGTTGCTTTTACTAAATAAGGACTCCGAAATTTTGACTAAGTTTTCTAAATTATTTGAGAGGGTTGGGTGATTGGGGACATTTTTAAAGGACAGTTGATGAACCAACAGTGATAAGACTAGAGAATATATGAGTTGTAAATCACAAATACAACTTGGTTTGGGTCCGGTCCACTTGCATTATTATTGAGCCTATTATGAATGTCAAAAGACCAATTCACCCTTGTAACTACCACCATTGCTTATAGCCAAATTTTTAAAAAGTTATTAAATGTTTTGTATGCACCACAACTATAGATTATAGAACTTTCGATTAAGTCACATTTTTTTCGACTTTTTCTTTCTTTAGTAACATTTTTTTAAAATTATATCAATTTTTTTATTGTTTCAATTCGTTTTGTGTAGACGAATCTAAAAAATAATTTTTTTTAAAAAAATTCCAAAAAATAAAAAGCCAAAATAATAATAGAATTCTTTAAATATTAAAAAAAATTTACTAAAAACAAAAATAAGTCGAAAAAAAAAACCTCAAAACACCTATCACTTAACATATAACAATAATAATAATAGAGTTCTCTCCAGTCCACATAATGGGTTGGACAGTATTGTTAGATTCGTGGAGCCTATAATAGGTCTCGTTTTGATGATTCGGACTGTTTAATGTATAGAATTCGTCGAATACTTTATGTGTACAAAAAATCACATTAATTAGATATCGGCAACCCTTTGATCGGAACAAATTTTTGTCAATATTAATATGATTTTAAAAATAAATTGTTAACAAAAATGTGTTCCAATCAAGGGGTTAGCGATATCCAATTATCATGATTTGTTATTTATATAAAATACTCGATGAGTTCTACACATTCGAATTATCAAAACGAGACTTATAATGAACTTCACGAAACTAACAATATACCCCAATTCACTATGTGAACTAGAGAGAAGCCATCTCCATAATGGTAAGTGATTCTCCAGTAAGTGGCCAACAAAGTGGCTAGGCCCATTTTGGTTATGTTTGGCATTAGCTTTCTTGATTATTTTAATTAC
The DNA here is from genome assembly GCA_025200525.1 of Camellia lanceoleosa. Taxonomy (NCBI): domain Eukaryota; kingdom Viridiplantae; phylum Streptophyta; class Magnoliopsida; order Ericales; family Theaceae; genus Camellia; species Camellia lanceoleosa. The sequence continues at coordinate 161,814,650 of CM045766.1, read as the reverse complement.
AAAAAGACAAAATAAATCAAAATATCAATAAGATAAAATGTCATATATAAGCCGTAATCATTTTTTTTTTCCTTTTATAAAAGTTAAAAAAATCAAAAAATTCATCCGAAATGAGAATTTTTAATTCCAAATTAATAGTCAAAAAGTCAAAAAATTAATTCACATCCTAAATCAAGGCTTTATAATGATTTGATGGGGATTAATAAATTCTTAGTGGCATGGAAGACTTCCTCATGACTTGTAAAATAGCACGTGAATTAAATTTATGATGTAAATATAATATAAAGAAGAAAATAATTTATCAAAAAAATCGCAAAAAGTAAACACCAAACAATTATCACCTACCATATGACAGTAGTCTCTTCTGAATCTTCATTACATATTTATGAAAGAGAGGTTCTATTAAATAATTTAACAGTGAGTGCAATAATATTTTATAATTTTAATTAATTATAAATTTATGTTTCTATTTTGTAACCATTAAATATGTAATGGAAAACTTTCATTACATATAAGGCTACAAATGAACAAAGCCATTCGAGCTCGACTCGGTAAAAGCTTGTTTAAACTCGGTTCATTAATTTATTTTATTTTATTTATTTATTTTTTTATTTTTTTGTGCGTTTGAACTCGATAAATTTTTCATAAATAAATTCAAACATTCTAAAGTTCGGCTCGTAAACTTGGCTCGTTAGCTAGCTTGTTTAATATTTATTATTTATATATTAAATAATATAAAAATATGTTATTTATATATTTAAAAAATATAAATGTAAATAATTGTTAACTATAGATAGTATATTTATATAATAGTGGTAATAGTTATTATTATTTTGATAAAATATTGATTTTTTTAATATGTTTATATATATTGTATATATGATTGTAATCAAAGTTTTAATTGTAATTTTAGTCTCATATGCAAGTATGAATTTATAAATTTTTTTGCTCGTTAAGGCTCGTGAACATGTTCAAGCTCGAGTCAAGTGTAAGCCAACTCGGCTTGAGCTCGGTTCGTTAAATTTTTTTATTGAGCTGCGACTCGAGCTCAAATTCGTTAAAATCTTAATAAATAAATTCAATCATACTAAAATTCGGTTCAGCTTGACTCGATTGAAACCTTAACTAGGTATATAGAAGAAAGAAGATCTAAGTCCATCGCCCCTTATAATATAGCACGTGAATCAACCATTGTATTATGATGTTATTTATCAATATTTGATGGTTATATGGCTGCCAGAGCACTATAATATATTTTTATTTTGCTTTCATGTTTCTTGGTATTAGCTTATTCAATCACTCACTTGTCCATTTACCTGATTAATTAATAATTAATCAACTTTTAATAAATTTTTTTATCATTGTGTTTTAGGTTACTATCTCTAATGATTTTTTTTAATCAATGTAAGCTTTAGATTAATGCAAATTACATCATCTCTGATGGGCTAACAAACATAACATATTAATATAGCATTTGATTAGTCGTAAATCTATGTCCATGCCCTATCATTTTGGATTGATTACGCTAATGAAATGCTCTCATTCTGCTAATCTCATAGCAATTACGTAAGCGATTTTTTTTAGGGTTACGTCTCAACGAATCAAATTCTAAACCTGGATTAAAATAACTACAAATTGTAATCCTATGGGCCGTTAATTTGAAATTAATGTGGACCACAATTCACATTAATGCACATGTGATTACTTCGGTAATATGGTGACGCCAAATATATTTATATAAAACTTTGCTATATAATAATAGATAACGTGTAATGAGCAATGAGCATGCATGTCATACCAAACGTGTACCTGACGATAGGGAGCAATTCCGACGGACTTTACTCGAATAACCCAAGTGAAATTTTAGGACCTCCATGTTATGATTTTAAATTTTGTCAAGAGGACGATTAAAATTTATGAGCTTAAAATAAATTCGGCCAAGACCAAGGAAGAGGTTCTCATAATCCCAACAATTGAAATTGTGATATTAAGATATAATAAGCTTGAAATATACATATAAAAAACTAATTATTATTTTTTAGTATTCAATTAAATAATACTATAATGTAATCAATTTTATTCTTTCGTACACGCAACTCAAACTAATTTTCTTTTTTTATATCCAATGTTTATAATTTTTCGAAATATATATATATATATATATATTTTGAAAAAGTTCAATGTGAACTCAATGCTCATTCTGTATAAATTTTTTTGTCTTGAACTCAGGAAATCCAAATCTAAAGTGAATTTTTTGAAATAAAGTGAGGCCTAAGCTTAGCAAGCTAATCGATAGCTACACTTCAGAGTTCAGATGCTCGTTTGGGAATAGGTTTTTTTAGTAATTTTTTAGTTTTTTGATTAAAATGTGATGTAAAAAAAATTAATATATTTGGGATAACTTTTTGAGTTTTTACGAAAAGATATACAAAAAATAGAGAGAAAATAAAATCTTTAACTTTTCAGTATAAGTTGTTGGCTTATTGACTTTTTTAGTAACTTTTTAATTTTTTTACTAAAATGTTCATTTGCCAAACAAGGCTTGAGTTTGAACAGATCAACAGCTCATCACAGAACAAGTTGCAGCCCTCAACATCAGCACATGATCCCAGTGAAGTGTCAATTGACCAATGCTAAAATTGTGCACATACGAGTAGGGATGGGTTCAGGATGTGCGGAAATCTGTTTGGAGGTCCAATCCTTATTATTTTAAATTTTTTAATATAATATATGATGTTTTTTAAAATTTTGGGGTGATTTAGGATTATCATTATGGAGTGCGAAATATATTTGGAGGTCCAAATTTTTATAATTTTAAATTAATTTAAAATTTTTAACATAATAGATGATATTTTACAAATTTATGGGAGTGAGTCACCGCCATCTGCACCCTTGATCCATCCTTGGAGTTGTGACATTGAAGACTCTCTCACCTACTCTATGCTTTAATTTTCTTTAGAAACAGAGGCATACAAAGAAAGTTTCCTAAAGCCATCACATCGACCATCCAGGTGCATTGGATACAAACTTTGGTCTCCATCTAAAAGGAAATTATCACAAAGCTGCAGAATACAATACTATGCAATTGTAAGCTTATTCAATGAATTTTTTTTATTATTTTTTTTTTTTAACTTGTTCATCATATATATATATATACACATTTTTTTTAAACCATGTAAATATTGGAAGTAGAATTCCCATAAAAGGTTATTTAACACGTGGCAACGATCCCAATACATTTACATATTCTTTCACGTGACACTGGGTGTTTTGGGAACACATTTTTTAAGTCAATAAAGTCAGTTTTTTTTATCCAAAACAATCTAATTTTTTGCTAAAAAAAGTCACTAAAAAAATTAAAAAGTTAACTTTTTATCATTTTTTCAAAACACTACTGAATACTTATAGACCATCATTTTTTGATAATGTTAAGTGCATAAAATTAAAAGACAAGATATATTCAGCAATGTTAGGTATCATGAAAAACCTTTCATGAAAATAATTATAAAAGCTTTGTGACTCTTGGATTACACTTAGAATAAAGCATCACATACTAATCAAGGTAATCCAAGAATCATAAATCTTTCATGAAAAAATTTTCATAATCCCTAACTTTTCTCAAATATATTATATGATTAAGATATTATTTCAAGTATAACTCATGTAAATATGAGAAAAGTTAGGAATCATGAAATTTTTTTCATGAAAGACTTGTGTCCCTTGGATTACCTTGATTAGTGTGTAGTGCTTTATTTTAAGTGTAATCTAAGAGTCATAAATCTTTCATGATCATTTTCATGAAAGTTTTTTCATGATACCTAGCATTGCTATGTAAATATCTACAGTATAATATTTCTATACTTTTTTTCCAATCTTAGGCGAAGTTTGGCATAACCTAAATAATAGAAAAAGTCAAAAAGTCACTATTCTATTTAAGTCACATCATCTTATTTAAATCAAATCACTTCTCTAACACATCACATCAAATCCAACCCAAATAAGTCAATAAGTCAAAAAATACATTTTTTTAGAATATCCCAAACCAACCCCATTTTCCACCCTATGCATATAAATGCCATATACCCATAGCATGCATTGCCATGTAAAAACAATGGAGGAGAACACTAGAGGCAAGACAAAGGATGAGGAGAAGGTGAAATACAGAGGGGTTCGTAGGCGTCCATGGGGGAAGTTTGCGGCAGAGATACGTGATTCGGCCAGGCAAGGGGCGCGGGTGTGGCTCGGAACATTTAAGTCGGCCGAGGAAGCGGCTCATGCCTATGACAGAGCAGCCTATGCCATGAGGGGTCACTTGGCCGTTCTCAACTTCCCAGAGGAATACCGTTCACCAAGAAGTGCCTCCTCTGCTATGTCTTCATCTTCATCTTCATCTTCATCTTCATTCTCATCTTTGATGAGTGAGAATAGAGGGGAGGGAGATAGTAGTAAGCATGGAAACCAAGTGTTTGAATTCGAGTGCTTGGATGATAAGTTGTTGGAGGAACTTCTTGAAAGTGAAGAGAGAAAGAACAAGAAACAGCTACGTTTCTGGCCATCTTAGGCCTTTTAAGAGTTTCTAGTCATCTCAACTTCCAACACTTGCTTAACGGAAATGCTCTTTAGCCAAGAAAAAATATTTTAAAAAGTGAAAAAAATTTGAATTTATTGCACATACTTAAACAATTGGTGTGTAGTTCATTTCCAATTTTTGACATTTTTTTAAGTATTTTTTTCTCATTACGTAGTATTTATGGGACATAATAAGAAAATTAGTTGATGCCCTTCTCTTCCTTCCCTGTCTTTTAAGTGACGGAGATAGGATGAGGTGTGTTGAAATATGTTTTTCTTGTTCCAGTTGTTTTGGTTCTCCTTGTTTGTAAGCATAGACATCTGTAGGTTATTCACCCAAAAAAGACATCTGTAGGTCTGCGTTTGTTCTTTTGTGTTGGCCTGGGAATGCCCCTGACCTAAAGACTCATTCCTCTCTCACAGGTGTGTTGTTAAAATTCAAGTTTGTACATCCTCTCAAATAAGGGCTTGCAAGCCAACCTAACTTCGACATATTTTGAAGTAGAACAAAGGAATAAAATAATAGAAGAATGAAATAGAAGAATGAAATTAAAAACAAAAATAATAGAAGAATGAAATTGAAGTAGAACATAAAATTAAGAACAAGATGCTTACAGCACCAAGACATGACGGAAATACTTTACTCCAGAAACTACATAAGATTGGCATGACAGACTTCCTGTTAAGAGTTGACATTTCCTAACCAAGATCAGTGAGACACGAAATAACAAACAAGAATACAAGAACACAAGGACACACACAAGAACACAAGGATTTACGTAATTCACCCCAAAACAAGACTACGTTCATGGCTGCTGTAATTTTCACTATGATAAAAAAAAAATACAACTTTTTTTTTTTTTTAAAACCTAAAGGAGGCGCCCCTCATCTATTTATAAGTATAGAATTAGGATTACATGGAAGCAACACATGTGAATTACGAATAGAATGATCCTTAATCTTTTATATGAAATGAACATTTTCTTAAAATGGTAAATAAATATTTCTTTTGTATTTTGTAATGGATTTATCATTATTTTTTAGTCAACCAAACATAAAATAAACATTTCGGTGGTCCATTTTATTTCAATGAACTAAATATTATCTTATCAACTATGCTACATCCCTTCAATATAGCATTACCATTTTGACACCTTATGAGGTGGAAGAAAGAGAAAATAGAGAGAGAGAGAGAGAGAGGAGACAATATTAAGCGTGATTTTTAGGGGTGATAAATTAGGTGCCTCAAACATTTTTTGAGAGAAGGGATGAGGAGTGTGGGCATATCCCTTCACATAGTCCATTCTATGTCATTGAGGTTGGATTGGAAGTGCTTAATTAGGAAAAATTATTGAATGCTCAAGGAACACCATGTATTCATATTCCTTCACTAATCATCATACACTATACCCCTCATGTCACTCAATCACCTGATACAAAATCATAGATTTTGTATTTTCCACCAATCACAACACTTGGGATCAATTAATGCTCCAAAATATTTTTCTTATCTTATTGGTACTGGTGAAACACCAATCACAAACCAAATTGATTAATCTATGTTTATTCCTCAAAATTTTATGTGATATGGGCGTGTATGTATATATATATATATGTGTGTGTGTATCATCTTTGCTAATTGTTGCATGTTAGGTATGTGTGTATTTCTATACTATCAGCCCCGTTTATTTTCAGAGGTAGAATGGAGAGGATTTATAGTAAGAAGATTAATAGTGAGGAGATTGATAGTGAGCAGATTAAGTAAAATTGTGTTTGTTTCAATGATAGTTGTTAGTGTGGGAATTGTTAAATTATTTTTATATAAACAAATACAAAAAAATATTAAAAAAATTAAACATTAATGTTCAAAAAAAAATTCCCAATATGTAAAAAATAAAAAAATTTCTAATCCTCTCACTATTTTTCTAATACCACTCTATCTCCTCCATCCCAATTTCCCTTCTAACCTCCATGTTAATTATCTCTTCCATCCTAATCTCTTCCCCAACTCTACGAACAAACACAGTACTAAATAGTCCCACCTCCATCATAATCTCATTCTATCCTTTACATCCCAAAACAAACGGGGCCTCAATGTTGATTTGCATAGTACTGGATGATTTGTAATTTCACATCAGAATATTTATAAGTGAAATGAAATAGATTGAGATGAAATGAAATAGAATGATCCTTAATCCCAAACCCCTCATTAGATCTAATGTTTAAGTGAACAATATTTATTAGGATCCACCGACGCAACACTTCCAAGGGAAAAAAAATCGTAGGAAGTCTGTGAGGAGTAACTTGAAGACAAGAAAGTAGCTATAAGAAGAAGAACTGTAATTAAGTGGTGGAGAAACCTCCTCCTCCTCCCCCCACTCATCCTCCTCAATTGTTGGCATGTGATCCAACACTGAAACCCACAACAAGCCGAACTTGTCACCGCATTGATGAGACTAGCTTGGAGGATTATCAATATCAAACACTCCGTACACGTAAGCATCTTCATGTTCATGGATACCTAAATTTCCAATGAACCAAATCCTTGTCTCTATCTAAGTCATATCCAACTAGGCATGGACATGACTAATACCCATATAACTTGCTGTCAACCACCCCCTGGCCCCAATAAATGACTTGCATTAAAAAAGCAGGTTATGGGCATTTTCCCAATTTTTGATATTAACATCGTAGCTTTGGAGAATACTATTCATAGGCGAACCCACCACAATACATGCCTTGGGGACCTTTACAGCTACTGAGAATATAGCTCTAATCCCATTGAGAGATGGAATTGATGGCGAGAAAGAGGGTATGGACTTGTGTAACTCACTCCAATTCCGCCCTGCAACTACTCAGATCAATTCGAACCAATTGATTGCGACATTCCCGTTCAATTTTGGTATGACGGTGGCAGCGGCAGATGAGGTTATGAGTATGAAGTTCTGTGAATTCACCGTTTTTTTTCCACCGCCTGATTTGGTCCAATCAAAATGCAGTGGGCTTGGAATTGGGGATGATCCTTGCAGGAGGCTCGCCCTGCCCTTGTTGTAATGCAACCTGTCCCTTTAACTCTGTTTGTTTGTTGGAATAGGTTGTATCAGATTATTTGTACAGTGAGATTAAATGAGAAAATTATTAGTGAGCTAGTAATACTGGTAGGTAATCCGTGCAATCTACGAGAATTTATTTTTAAAATAAAAAATTAATTTTAAATTGTAATACTTTATGTGCAGAAAAGTTTAATAATTGAAAGTCAAATACAAACAAATTGCTAATAGTTGATAAAATTTTTTGTCATTGGGTGTATGATCTTATGTAAAATGATCATAAAAATAATTTGGGTAAATTACCAATAGGTCCTAATTGTTTAGTTTAATTCCCGTCAAATCTTATTGAAAATAAGTCCTAGTAAAATTGTCACTAAAAATAATTTTTTGTGAAGATTTTTTACATATTTATCTAAAAATTGACAATTAGTAACTTTTTTTTTTATCAAAATTTTTATAAATTGTCACTAAAATTTACAATTAGTGATATTTTTCTGTAACGAATTTTTTAAACTCTTGTTGAAAATTGAAAATTAATGACTTTTATTGTGACGATTTTTGTAAACTGTCGCTAAAACTTATAATTAGTAACATTTTTTGTGGCAATTTTCAAAATGTTGCTAAAAATTAACAATTAATGATATTTTTTGAATAGTGTTTAATGTCATTAATTCTCACAAGACCTATTAGACAATAAGTCCACTTATTAGGATCTATACATAACTCCCTTAAATAACTTTTTTAAATGTTAAAAAAAAGAAGGTATATTCTCAACTTAAAATCAAATTCTTATTTGTGTTAGTCAAACTTACCAAAAATCATGAACTCCGGTTGTATCAAATTTTTTTTTTTTTTTTTGAAAAAAAATAAAAACAATGAAAAATTTTATAATATACAAATTATGATTTAGTTATAACTCATGGTGTATTATTTTGGTTATTAATCGAAAATGTCTTTACTAATTTCTTTTTTTTTTTTGGTTATGTCTAAAGTGGTGCATTGAGTTTTAATTATGCTTTAAGTGGTGTTTGATTATGATCTATTACAATACTTCTATATGATAATATTTAAATATTTTATTATACAAAAAAATGCTTAAGGTGGGTTGACTCAAATGTAAGATTTATGCTTATATCAGTACAATCGTAAAAGTTATTCACATTGATGTATAAAAAATTACAAATTCAAATTATAAAACAATGTCCTCAAAGGGAATTAGCCAAAAATATCTATAGTCTTAATAATTTTAGTTCTCAAAGTAGTTTTGATTAATTATGTACACATCATAATAACTGTAAATTTTTTATTCCAACCAAATTATTTTTGCATATCTTTTCTAGCAGAGCTCATAAGGGTGCATTATCAGTAATACTATAAACTCAAATTTTTTATTTATAAATTATTCAAGAAATATCAATAGGTGTTTTAAATATACACAGTCATTTTCGATAAATCATTATTATTTAAAACAATACTCCATACTATTTATCATTTGACATTTTTCAATTGATCTTCTAAAAACTTAATAAAAAAAGTATTGAATTCTATTAATTTAATCAATCAATATCAAATTTGATACTACACGTATATGTAAACCACTTATAAAAATATGATTTTTGATATAAAATCATAGTGGAGTTAACTTTAATTAGTGTAATAATATTTTATATTATTTCTATAAAAGTGTTATTTGAATACTTATATATAATAAATTTAGTTAAATTATTTTTTTTATTTTGATAATTTTAGTTCTATTATGCTATAAAAGTGTAATTATTATATAATAATTTTATATGATATATATTAAATTTTTAGATGGTAAAATAAACACTTATTTTGATATTAAAAACAATAGTTGAATTAAAAAGAGAATTAATAATATAAAATTCAAAGTGATTCTAATTATTTTATTTTATTTTTAGTTTTTGAAAATTAAAAATATGTAGAAATAGAATTACACAAAATTTATTTAAAATATTAAATATAAATAGGTTGTGATTGGATTAAGAAGAAAATACATAAATTAATTATGTAGAGTATTGATTTTTTCTTTAATTTTTTTTTTGAATTATTCATACATATTGTGTATTGGTATATAAAATTTAAATTAAATATAATATTTTGTAATAAATAATTTCATATCAAATAAAAAATTAAATATAAATTAATATTAAGACATCAATAAGATAGACAAATAATAAAAAAGAAAAAAGAAAAACAATTTGATTCATGCGATGTACATAATTAAGTACATTCTGTTTTATTTATTTATTTATTTATTTGTGTATCGAGATAATTTCTTTTCAAATATCATAATAATTAAATTATAAAAACAAGTATTTTTCAAATAGAGTCCATATAAAATTGGTTAGTATAATTAAAATTGAGTTTGTATAGAATTTTATATGTAAATAGAAAAGGCATGCTGAAGTGGATTTTTTTTAAAAAAAAGTAAGCATTTATAATGTGTCACATAAGAAAAGAAAAAACATTACTTATATATATATATATATATATATGTATATACTAGCAGTTGATCCATGCAATGCACGTACTATTTTTTGTAAAAAAATATTTGATGATACAATGTGTATTATAAAAGAATAATTTTAATTTTAATTTAAAATTAAAATTAAAATTAAAATTAAAGCATGATTTTAATTTATTTTGATAATATTGGCACTATCGTTCTATAAAATTGTTACTTGAATACTTATATATATTAATTTTAGTTAAATTATTTGTGTATTTTGATAAATTTAGTTCTATCGTATTATAAAAATATAATTACCGTATAATAATTTTGTATGATATATATTAAATTATAAAATAGTAAAATAATGGGGATTTTTTTTTAGAGTCCCCAGTGTTAGGATTTTATAGTATAAAGAATATCTAATATTTTTATAATGTCTAAGGTCCCTCAACATTGATCAAGAGAAAATTCGATCCAGAAAATTTCTCTACACTTCCCTAAACTTCCTAAAGAATTTCTCTCCAGACTAGAGAATTTGTAACGTCCCGAAATAAATGCAATATTTCATCCAAAACAATAAGTAAATAACATTATGAATCAAAGTATAATGTTCTTTTATTACATGAGATTCGATTGTATAAAAGGGGTGACACATGTGATATACATTCATAAATAGAGTGCTATTTTGGGAACAGATAATAACGCTGTGTTTGGCTGAAAACGCAGACGCCAAAAAGTTGCGTTTTTGAGCAAAAATTGATTTGGGATTGTGGTTATAATCCAATCGTGAAATTACCATGCTGCCCTCATTGTTGTTTAGGGTTACATATTGCTCAAAACCAACATAGACAACGCCACTTTGCTGCTCTGTTGCCCCCTTCCTGCGATTGCTTTGCCTCGCCAAACCGACGTCTCACCCGTCGGCCCTCCGCACCCATCGGCTCTCTGCAACGCCTCCGACGGCACTCCTCCACGTCGGCTTCGTCGTCGGTGTTCGCACATAATCAGGTAAGCCTCCACCTCCAGCTGCGAATCTGAAATCCGTTGGAGTTTTTACCCAAATTTCTTCTTATCTTCCAGATTTTCACCCAAATATGGCTTCTATAGTTGAGACTGAACCTAATTTGCTTGAATCTTGCATGTTTCTCTTCGATTACTCCACCATGTTTGTGTTTCATGTTTGAGGATTTCACCAACACTCACGGCTGCCTCCTCGTTTTCCATATATCAGTTTCAATTGGTTTCAGTTTAGAGAACTTATTTTTTTTCTTGGTTGATATTTTATTTGTTTTTTCTCATGAAATATAGTTACAAAGGAGATTATGTCTTTTTCCATTTTTATGCTGAAATCTTGTATGAGACTTGGGTAAGAACATAGGAACGAACTATTCTTGGGAGGATATGAGAAATTATTGAACAAGCAATGGGAGAAAATCTAAATTTGTGCTCTGTCCAATTCTCTCACTCTAATGGAAAATGCTTGTATGCAAAAAAGTTGTAAATGAAATTGCTTTTGTATGCATAAATTTTTATTTTTTATTTTTTTTTTGTACATAAACTCTGTTTTGATATTGAGGCCTCTGTTTCATTTGTTCTTATGCTCTGCTCTATTTTTTTTTTTTCACCAATCAACTTCTAAGAACTCGATTACAGACACATAATGCGAAATACATATAGATAGACAACAACAATTTTTGTGTGTGTGTGTGTGTGTGTGAAACATCTTATAGTCATATGTATTCGCTATCTGATTCGATATTTGTAGTTGAATTCATTTCCAATCGCAGCCCATGTAACTGTCTTCAGCTTGCATGTGTCAAGTAGAAATTGGTGTTTCATTGATTGGTCTATTATAGGCTATCTTGTGCGGAAAAAAATTAACAAAACAGAAAAAGAAAAGTCTAATCTTTAATTCAATATACAGTTGTATTTCAGATCTTGTTTATTGATGCGTTACTTATGAAAGCAAAATAAACTTACCCAAACTAGTATACTATTTTAAATATGTAAGAACATTTCGAATTGAATTCTAAAGGCATGTTCAGTCATGGCATCTTAAATCATTTGTTCATAATAAATTTTCACCTGAGGCTCCATGTTGGAGATATCCATGGTTGTAATCATATCATCTTTTCTTTTTGCTCCATTTTTTTCAAATACGTGAAATTACTCTTACTTTTGGTTTTTCTAATCTGGTACGCTTTGTCTTCAGTGACCTCTTTGCTTGTAACATTTTTTCCCCTAATAACAAATGTTAAATTAAAATCATCCCCTACCTTGCTCTTTCTACGCAATTCCTTTTCAACTTTTTTTTATTCAGTAAATCTGTTATTTTTTTTTGGAAAATCAGCATGGACAAAAAATTTAAACACAGCATGTAGATCTACGTTCCTTTCATTTAAACCCTTACAGACCTCAACTATAAAATAATTTTAAACAGAACCTCAGCTCATTTGCATTTACTCAATTACAACATATTGAATTCTCACTTTAACACATATATGTACACATGGTTAGATTCTGACTATGCGTTTGACAGTACTGAAAATGTGTAACTGTGTTTCACGAAGTATGCTTAGGGTATAGTCTTGGTTATTTATGCACCATACTTGTCAATCCATGGAAGAAAGTTCTACCATTAAACTTCTTTCACGTCAGAACAACATTTACAGTTCTTTGTTAATAACATTTACGCATCTGTTAATGCAAACAACAGAAATGGCATCGTCAATGTCAACTGCCACATCTTCGTGGCCACGAAGGATGTGTGCATGTGGCTTTGGACAGTGCCTCGTACAGATTTCGAGATATAACAAAAACCCAGGTCGTGCATACTACGTTTGCCCGTGTCGAACGGTGCGTATCACCTCTCCTATATACATATAGTTCTCACGTACTTCGTCTTATGTGTTTGTAGCCCAACTTCTGCCGTCTAACAAATGTAATTGTGTTTCGGCAGCGCTGTGTTCCGTGGGTTGGTTGGTGTGATGAGTACCAAAGTGAAAGTGTTGCTAATGACCACCCACCGATTGCAGACGATAATGGGTTACGTGCGGAAGTTGTTCGCATAGATCAGAGCCTCCGTACTCTTAGGACAGTCGTCAGTGTGTTGTGCATTGTAGTCGTTATCTTGTTGTTTCGTATGTGATGTATTTTGAAAAATATCATGGTTTGTACTTAGAAATTTCGTTTCATAGGGTATTGTAACCTAACTTGTGTGTTTTTATCAAACTTTCTTGAACTTGCAAGCAGTTGATGTGGACTACTATTTTGGTTTACTACTTATGTTTCATATAATTTTTTTTAATTTCCAATGTGCATTCCTACGTACTCTATGTTTTTGCTTGCTACTTTTTATTTAAATTGTAATTGTGAAACAGTGCTTGTCCGATGGCATCCACCCGTACTTCACCCCGCACTCCGTCAAAAACGAAAGGGACCGGTGTTGCACCAACCCAACAACAACCGGTACACAAATGCACCTGGGACCACGAGAAGACAAAGCTTTTTCTACAACTGGTTATAGCTGAGATTGGGGACGGTAATCGCCAACTGTGCTCCATGTCAATGAGTGGATATAAGAAACTTGCCAAGAAGTTCCAGGACAAAACTGGCCTTCTACATTCTGCCACACAGATGAAAAATAAATATGACAACTTGAAGAAAGATTGGATTGCTTGGAAAAAGTTGCAGGATTCTAGCCAAGGCTTCACAGGAATTGGGTATGACCACACATCGAAGCTTGTTCCTGACCGGACCCTTTGGTGGGCAAAAATGGAAGCGGTATGTACTAATGAATTTGATGTAGGAAAATATATATGTGTTACGTAGTTAATTGCACATTGTTTTGATTACTTGTTATACATTTATTGCCACAGATGAACCATCGATGTGCAAAGTTCAAGACAAAGCCACTGGAGCACATGGATCTTATGGAAAGGGTGTATGCGGGCGCGTCTGCAACGGGAAAACATGCGTGGACGCCATCTGAAATCCGCGAAACTGATGTAATTGGTGACAATGCTGCAACTCCTGACAGCGGCATGGCCCCTCTCAGTGGTGGCACACCACCACATGGCGTGCCAGATCGTGTTGGCGAGAATGTGATGGACTGTTCGCTATTTGATGAGGCTCCTCCCCATTCGACAGCTGACAGGTCAGCCAATGGTAAACGTCGGAAGCGGGCAGCCCCTAGTACCATGGCAAGCAGCATGGATAACCTTGTTTAAGCCGTTAGTAAACAAAATAGGGAACTTAAAATAACACAATACGTTGTTACAGGAAAAGGCGAAAACACTGTCGGAGATTGTCTTGCCAGGCTTATGACGGTCCCTGGGTTACAGGGTAGTGGGCCGCTATTCTCATTTGCTTGCTCGTTTATGGATTCTCCCGATAACCGCGACCTAATTATGGGCCTCCCACTGGATTACGTTGTGAATTGGCTGAAAGAGAAGAGTGCAATCACCCACCAACCCGTTGTGGTAGAGCGGAGTCGTGGCGTTCGTTTATTTGGACAGGACGGTGTCGTCGATATGGACTAAGCACTCGGACAGCAACAACTTTATTTATTTTGGGCTTTTGCATTTCCTGTGTTGTTGTACTTTATTTTAGTATGGGTTTGGTTTAACCCTTTGTTAGTTTCGAATGTTGTGGTTTATTGTACTGTTACTTAAATGGTTGTTGGCCCAAAACTATTAGGAGCGTGCTTTTTTCTCTACGTGCATGTGTGTCGACCATGTTTGGGTTGTTCAGTGCTATTTGTCAAGTTTCCACATATTAATTGTTTGACAACCTCGTGGGTCATGCTGTTTTGTTTTGTTGCTATTACATTGTCATACAGATGTGAACTGGTTTCAGGTTTTGGACAGAGGGCCACTGTATGGGCAGAACATTTGCAGTGCAATTTACTTACCAGGTTGCATGTGACAATGTACAAAATTTGGATGTGCATGAATGGTGTGACTTGCACATTGGTAGGAAGTGTACACATGTTAGTACTTTAATCACATGCACACAGGAGTTGGCCACAAAAAAATTTGGGTTCACATGGTCTATATATTGTTGGTGTGCAGGAGGCAAATTGGTATATACATGTTTCACCATTAACTTCCAGGTTGGTATGTTACCAAGTGTTAGAATTTGCCCTGCTACTTTTTTAGTTGAAGAGCAATTACCAACTCTCACGGACATCACCCCGGGGACATGTGAGTTTGTTGTCATTTGTCAATTCTAGAGTTAAATTATATTTTTTTATTCACTTTTGGGCAAAGCATCCGTGAAGTTTGGCAAAAAAAAATTTATTTTATTTATTTAATTTTTTTGTTTATGAATTTTTTTTTTAATTATTAATTTTTTTAATGAAATGTAAAATTTTGGGTTCACATGGTTGGTGTGCAGTAGCAATGGATCTGCAGGAGGGTAGCTCCGCAAGTGTCGTACGAAATGGGCAAATTAATGCTTGGGTTCGAGAGACAATTGGGGAGATGGAAATGACGACATCGATGATATGGGTTGAAGTTGCCCGCGTTGCGAATGAGTACGCGTATGTGGATAGGACTCTGTTTCATACATCTGCATTACCTGGTAAATTATGGATGGAGGAGATGCTTACAGGTCGACCAGAAGCATTTCAGTGCAAGTTTAGGATGCCGAGGGACGTGTTCATATCACTATGTAACACATTAGTTGCAAATTTTGGCCTCGAACTACCACAGCACCCGCACGGGGTGGGCGTATTTGAGAGTGTCGACATGTTCATATTTGTGTTGCGAGGGTTCCCCAGTTCGGATATTGAAGACCGTTTCCAACACTCCAGTGAAACTGTGTGGCATCATGTTATGCGCGTGTTAAAAGCAATGAAGGAGTTTACCAAAGCACACTGTCGACTGGTTCGGTCGCAAAGCAGCAGACATCCGTACTTGGAATCGCAACGTAAATGTTTTCCATTCAGGGTGAGTGTCCAAAAAGTTTGGCATTCTGTGAAACGGCATGTAGTAAATTGTTTTCATAAATAAATATGGCAGCATTAGTGAACATAATGTTGTTGAAAATTTCTAACTTGGATGTGCACGTTGCTTATGGAATTGTTGCCCATGCATTTGTAGGATTTTATTGGCGCGCTAGATGGACACACGTGGAGGCAAATCTGATGCCGCGAGAGGCGCCACCATATTTTGGGAGAAAAGGACGGCACACACAGAACATTCTTGCAGTTTGTGATTTTGACTTATGTTTTACATTTATCTCGTGTGGGTGGGAGGGTAGTATGCACGATAGCCGAGTTTTTAACGAAGTAACACAGGACCCGGACAAACAATTTCCATATCCGGAGGAAGGTTAGATGTAATGGTGGTAGGCACCGTTGTAGGATTACATGTTTAATTTTTTTAATTGTTAAGTAACGTTACTAATATAAAGCAAAGTGTATGATTCGCAGGGAAGTATTATCTCGTTGATGCTGGGTACAAAAACCAGAAAGGCTTTCTTGCCCCGTTCAAGGGTTGTCGGTACCACCAGGAACAGTTTCGTGTGGGTGGACGAGCGAAAAATGCAAACGAAATTTTTAACACGGTCCACTCATCGTTACGGAGTGCCATAGAACGTACATTCGGCGTATGGAAAGCGCGATGGGATTTTCTACATAACATGCCTCGGTATGATTTCGCGAAAGTGCAAGTGCCATTGGTGGGGTTCAATGGCATTACATAATTTTATACGCCGCAATTCAAACGATGATGCAACGTTCAACAAAGTGGCCAGCGTAGAAAATTTCATTTTCAACGACATGCCCAATGCAGTGGGTGTGGGTGACGACGATGAAGGTGACCCGGAGGGCGATGATGACATAGAAATGAACGAATTTAGAAAATCCATTAGGAATGTGTTGGTGCGTAATCGACATGAGCTCGGGCTATAATCGCACTTGTAGTGTGACATGTAGGGAAATGAACTTATTATGTACGAATGGTGTAGTACAATAACGGCATGTGTTGGTGCGTAATCGACATGAGCTCGGGTTGTAATGTCAGTGTGTAGTATGCAATGTAGGGAAATGATATTATTATTGTGTACCAATGGTGTAGTAGAAAAATCTTATGTCCTGGTGAATACAAATTTTATTGCCATGCATGGGGAAAAAAAAATTGGAAACAAAAAAAGATTACATTTTTTTAAAAAAAATTTATAAAAATAAACATGTACAGTTTATTCCAAAAAAAAAAAAAAAATTGTATTAGTGTATTCAAATTTTATTTATCGTTACATTATTTATTGAGAACATTGAAATGCCAAATTAAAAAGTAAAAAAAAAAAAAATTGAAATTAAAAGAAACGTTGGAATTTTAAAATTAACAATTAGCTAAAAAAAATTCTCACAAGTCTAGTTTGCACAAACTGAAGGTGTTTCAACGTTGATAATGGATGGAGGAGTGCTTTCAACGTTGGAATTTTTAAATAGGAGCATGCATGGCATAATATGATATTGGGTGAGGGCATTTTGGTAATTTTGTAGGTCTACACCATGACATGACAACTTAAAAAAATATTATCTACAAAACCAAAAAAGCTGATTTTTACCAACTTCCCAAGTCACTTTGCTTTTAACCAAAAATCTTGGTTAAAAGCAAAAAAGCTGATTATTACCAACTTCCCAAAACAACCCAGAATACCCAAAATCTACAGCATGTGTTACCAAACAGTAATAATGTAATAAAAGCTAAATAGATAATTATATACCCTAATGACTTATATCTTTCCAAGTTAACGCCTAGGTACATCAAAAGTTAGTTGTAAGCTCAATACAAATAAAACCCTAGGATTGTACAAACGTTAAATACAAAAAAATAAACAAATAACAAAACAAAATTGAGCCTTCAGCTCCACGGTCCTTCAAAACTAAGTTCTTGGTGGAGGCATATCACCAGCACTTGAAAATAGTTTTCCCAGATAGGGTGAGCTAAAACCTAGTAGAAATAATCTAACACAATATATGAATCTTAACAAAGATATAAGTGCGACATGCACGTACAGTTTCCATGATAAAATCATTTATAACTCTTTTGCAAAATTATACAATGTTGAACTTATATCTTGATCCATTTTACCTCCATTTATGAGTCATTTCCATTTTTATCAGACAACCAATCTGAGGATACAACTCAGTGGGTCTCTAACTAATACAGCCGCCATACAAACACTTCTATTTGTCATTTTACGGATATTTCGTCCACGGGAATTGGCACCCATGTATACTCGTGGTTTTCAGGACTTTCACCCTAGACACTCCAGTCAATTTAATTCAATGGAATACATTCCGTTTCTTCTTCCAAACCTGGAGTACAACCCCTTTCTTCTCCTAAACATCATACATTAACAATGTATTAAAGATGTGACAACACTTAATGCAAATGAATGAGAAATTGTTTCAATTAACCTAATTCTCATGCAATTTTTACGACAATCATAGCTATCCTCCACCGATAGTCCAAAACAGATATTTCTAAACAAATATACAATCTCCAAGATAGATAAATTATCCAAATTCCATAGGTAAGTGATAATATATATCCAACTCCACTATTTATATAAACATCCATCTAATTTCAAATTTTCAATACCAATTTCAATTATTTATACAACATAAATGGTTGAGACATTTTAGGGCAAACTTCATTTCCTTTCAAAATTCAACCCAAGTATCAAAATTAACAATGTTATGACAACATAACCTCATATTTACTCTCATGACCATTTTCAATACAACCATTTGTAAACTCCTCTTTTGATTTTAACCTAAAACCCTAGATTTGTTCAAAATCTCTCAAAATCACAATATTGTTTATACAACACAAATAGCTAAGTTAAAAATCATAGAAGAGTGTAGAAAATCCCTACCTCAAAGCTAAAAGACGAGCAAAGCAAGGAAGAAACTTGGATGAAGCCAAAACCTAACTGTATTTGTATGAAAACGTAGCCCTAGAGATGCTCTACATTTTTAACAAAGGCACATTAGTAGAGAAACCACCAAATCTAGGTGAAAATATAAAGAGAGAATGAGTTTTAGAGAAGGAAGCTCTAGATCTAGGATTTTTAGGAAGTTTAAAGAGAGATAGAGAGATAACAAAAAGTAATGTAAAAAATAATTCTTACAAACTGAAAAACGCATAGTCTGCTTGAGCGCAGGAAATGACGCTTTAGCGTTGAGACACAATAAGTTGTTCCGCTCGAGCGCAAGAAGTGACACTCGAGCGTAGATTACACACTTTCAGTAGTTTTGCAGACAGCAGACCAACGCTTGAGCGCAAGGAAAATCACTCAAGCTGAGACTGCTTGAGCTTAGAGTACACTTTCCTAGTAGTTTTGCAGACCTGCAAATGTACTGAGAATTCACAAAGCCCGCTCAAGCACAAGAAGTGACACTCGAGTAGAGGAGTAAAATTATGGACAACAAAAGTTTGAAAACCAAGCTACTAACCTGTTCCAAACACAACCCAATAGCCAAACTCAAGGAAATATAAGGGAAGTAAGACATGAACAACAATACAAAATCATGAAATCCGAGTCCAAAATACAAAATGGGTTGGGTCTAAACCAGAATCGCTATAACGTCTCGAGAATTTCTCTGGATTTCCGTCTAAAGATTCTGGGAAGGCCAAAAAAAAAAATTATGTGTAGAGAATTTCTCATGGTTCAAACCAGAGAAAATTAAAATTTCTTTGAGTTCAAACCAAAGAAATCCAAACAAAATTGAAATTTCTCCAACTTTGTTCACAAATTTCTCTAGCTTTCTTCATAAAGAATTTCTCTAGCTTTCTTTACAAATTTCTCTGTATTTGAAATTTAGACTAGTTTGCATTTTCTAAGATTTCTGATGTTCATCGTCACTTTCATGTCATTGAAACGAAGAGGATCTCAATGGCGACATAGAACTAGTTCTTCAGCATAGAGATGCTCCACAATTTCACTTCTCGTCCTCTCGGAAACTTCTCGGATTCATCCATCACATTCTCGCAATCACCTTTAGTTTTGTCGAGATCTAGTAATGGAGCACCTGAGGCCGTTAAAGGTGCAAAGAGAGCTTCATCGGCTGGATCTGGCCATTTAGGAATAGTTCGTTAACCAAGATCATCAATCCGGTCGACAACAAGCTTATCGTCCCAAACCTAGCCAAAAATTTGAACTCAAATGAGCCCAAAATCGATGCCTCAGACATTGGAGGTGTCGCATTCGGAGACGACGAACACATCATGAAGTGCATTGGACTTGCCAAAGCATTGTAAAAGAATCCTCCTCCACCACCGCCTCCAGAGCCATAGGTGGAGCTCGATGGAGCACTAACATAAGGCATGGAGCAAGTGCTATCAATATCGTCAGAGTAGATGTAGGGTTCGTGAAAGATTGCGGTTTTGCCATTGTTAGGGTCTTGAAGCTCTGGTCTAGAGTATGTGACAACTCCGCCGCCATTGTTGGTGGTAGTGGTGGTGAGAGTTTCAAACCGTTCTTCTGTGTGTGTGTGTGTGTGCGTGTGCGTGTGTGTGTGTGTGTGTGTGTGTGTGTGAGAGAGAGAGAGAGATAGAGAGAGAGAGAGAGAGAGAGGTTTTGGAAGTTGGCATGGAAAAGTGTAAAACTGAACTAAGATTGGGTGGGTAGATATATGGGGGTGGGTGAAGGACTTTAGATATCACAAAATAATATTGTGGACCTCTTTCATTACTAAAAATGAAAGAGGGACCTTAGACTAATTTTCTCTAAAATAAATAATCGTTTTAATATTAAAAATAATAGTTAAATTAGAAGAAGAATTAGTAATATAAATTAAAAGTAATTCTAATTCATTTGTAAAATAAAAATATGTAGAAATAGAAATTATATAAAATATATTAAAAAAAAATCAAATATAAATATGTTGTGGTTGGATTATCATATAATGATTTTTTATGATATATATATATATATATTAAATTATAAGATTATAAAATAAACACTCTTAATTAAATTAACTATCAATTATATAAAAGAAATTCAACAACGACTAATTAAGAAAGAATCACATTTGTAATTATATAAAATAATATAAGAAATAAAGTATCATTTCATATATAGAATCACTATTTAATTTAAACGACAAATCCATAATATAGAATAATATATAATTGGTATTGGGTATAGAATAATATACGGGAAAATAAGAAGGAAAAAAAAGAGCATTAAAAAAAATCCTAATACCCTTAAAAAAATTATGAAGAAAAATATGAAACACAAAATTGGTATTGGGTTTGTGAATTATCTCAATTTATCATGAAAAATGTATGAAAAAGAAATGTTTGTCAAATAGAGTCCATACAAAATAAGTAAAATTAGTATAATTTAAATTAAGTTTGAATTTGTGTAAAACTTTATATGTAATTAAAAAAATATATGATAACGTGCTCTTGAAAAAAAAAATAAAGCCTTATAATATGTCATGTAAGCAAGGCAAAAATATTACTTTTAATAATATACATATATATATATATATATATGATGAGGGCAATAGTTGGTTGGAACTAAATATTAAAATTACTTTAAGATTCTCATTATATGGTAGGTGCTTTTTTTTTTCTTTTTTTTTTTTTAAATAAGAGACAAGCAGTTTGATTTGAATACTACTTCCCTATGGATTGGTACTCCCTCACTAAAGGGGTTTCTAATCCCAATTTGACTATTTATCCAAACGGAATGAATCAGTCTCATGAGGTATAAGACCATGTCTACCCACTAAAAGGAAAGAAGGCTTAATTAAGCCAAGCCCAACCCAACCCCTATGTGCTCTGAATGGAAGTTGACCAAAACACAATTTTATTTAGCAAAACAACCCTTTATTTTAAGAAAATTAATCACTATGTTTGTTTTCAATTTTTAAAAAATTTTATTTTCTTGCTTTTAGTATTTTTTTAATATTTTAAGCAATTTGTTTTTTAATTTTTAGACACACTTAATATAAATACACTTAAAAATTATAATTTTCATGAATTTTTTTTTTTTAAGAAAATCACTAAATACCAAAAATACAAAAAAATATAAAAATTTAGTATATTTTTTATATTTTTGTGTATTTATTAATTTTTTATTTTTTTTACTAATATTTTACTTTTTAAATATATCTAAGTAAGATATCTAAAATAAGAAAAAAAATATTTAAATTTTTAAAAATATTTACTAAAAAAAATACAAAAAATAAAAAAACTTATATTTCAAAAAACTGAAACAAAAAATACTGAATATTTGTTGCGGCATAAATTTTACTTTTTCATGTGGATTCACTCAATAAATTTATTGTTGACCTATGACACCCAAAAATACTAAAAAATAATGACTGGTCGCAACATTATTGAATGTGGAGTGTTCTACCTTGGTCAATCTAATGCTAAGTTTGGCAATTTAAAAATAATTTATCTTTTTATCTTTTTATTTTTTTTTTATCACATTATCTTTTTATTTTTTTATATATTTTTCATAAAAAGACAAAAAGTACATTTATTTAGGTCATTCTAAATAACCCCTAAATTAGGAATAAGTAGGGATGGACATATGGTTATTTAAACCGCACAATTCGAATTGATTCACATATAAATAGGTGGTTTTGTAGGTACAATGTAGGTGGATACGGTTTAGAATATTACATTATTGCGGGTTGCGAGTGAGTTGCGGGTTTTACCTGCACAAGTAAGAATCCACCCGTACTTAAACTTTTTTTGTTTTAAAAACCTGGACCATTTTCATTTATCCTATTTTAGATGGAGTTTGCAAGTTTGCAAATATTTTTATTTTATTTAATGGGTTTGAATTGGATGAAGATTGACAACAATTTATTGTTATTTTATTATTGCATTTTGGATGAATGTAAAAGTTAATGAATAATTACTTTAGGTAAGTTTAGGATTTTGAATGATTTTACTTTAATTGTATTGTTGGGTAGTGAAAGATTTTGATGATTTAGTTGAGGATTTTGAAAGATGTACTTCTGTTAATTTATGATTTTATTTAAAAGTTTAAGATTTTGAATGATTTACTTGTGTTAAAAATTGATTTTGTTGTGTTTTTAATTTTATAAGTTTGAATTCATTAATTATTAATGTTGAGCATTTTAGAAAATGGGGAGAGAATGACTCAAAATAAATATTTACAAAACGGAAAAAAAAAAAAGGCCCAAAAATAATTTTTTTTTAAAAAAAGTCCAATCCGCAAATTACCCGTACATCCGCAAACCTTATCCGCACAAACTACAACCTGCACTGCAGGCGATTGCGGGTTCAATTTTTTTCAAACCGCACATATGCGGGCAGTTCTAAACCACAAATTGAACCGTCCAAAACCCTAGCGGTTCGGTTTTGGACCGTTCAGTTTGCGGTTTGGACTCGCCCACATATGTGCGGTTTGGGAAAAATTAAACCCTCGATCGCCTGCAGTGCGGGTTGCGGTTTGTGTGGATAGGGTTCGCGGATGTGCGGGCGGTTGCCGGCGGGTTACGGACTAAACTTTTTTCTTTAAAAATTTATTTTTAGGCCTTTTTTTCTTTGTTTTATAAATATTTATATTGGGTCATTTTCCTCTATTTTCTAAAATTCTCAACATTAATAATTAATGAGTTAAAACTTATAAAATTTAAAATACAATAAAATCAATTCCTAATATAAGTAAATCATTCAAAATCTTAAGACTAATAAATTTAACATTATAAAAATAAGAGATTGATAAATTTATCACTATAAATTTATTCATAAAAATAAAGAGACTAATAAATTTATCACTATAAATTTTTTCATAAAAAAAAAAAGACTGATAAATTTATCTTTATCACTTAATAAATTTATCAAATAGGACTTAATGGGTAATAAGTCTCAAAAGTAGGACCTATTGGTAGTTTACCCAAATCGTTCTTAAACTTTTAACTAAAATCAAATTAAAGTAAAATTTATAAGACTTATTAAAGTGGCATGCATTATGATAAAAAAATATATATATATATATATATTTATTTAAGAAGTGGTTTATATATATATATACTAGTTACAAAGGCCCGTGCCTTGCACGAGTTACTATTACAGTATATTTAAATTTTATATTTGAATAATTTTTAAAAATAAGAATATTATTTTATGAAATTAAATAGAATAAATCATTAGATATATGATAGGATTATATAAATTGTATTATAAATAATAGCAATTAGAAAAAAATATAATAAGTCCTATCGTTTGAACATAATTATATTATTTTCTTTTTTAGTAAAACTAAGTGTGAAGACATAAAGATAAACAAAATAAAATATACGTTTTAGTATAAAAGAAATAAGATAATTCCCTATTTTTAAAAAAAAAAAAAATTGAACTAATAAAGAAATAGAAGAGAATACATATATATACAAATGATCCGCTTTTTTTATTAAATAAATCATACTCGCATAACAAATGATCAATTTTATTAATAAATAAATTCTTAAATCAATTAATAATTTTTAATGATATGAAAAAATATCTTTCCGTTAACCATTTTGTTAATAAATAAAGTATTAAGTCAATTAATAGTTTTTAATGATATGAGAAATATTTTTCAATGAACAATTTTGATAATTTATTATTGCGTAGAAGTGTAGTTATTTATTTTTTTTCTTTTGATTATTGGGTTAAATTAAAATTTATAACAAATTATAGTTTGAATTTGTATTATTATAGGGCTAATTCATATTTTAAACAAACATTATGGATTTTTTTTTTAATTTGATAAAAAATAAAAGATTTATGTTTTACAATTTACTAGAATGTTTGCATATTTATGAGAAAACTTTCATTCAAATTGTTATACCATTAGTAAATTATACAAAATAAAAGGGTAAAATTGGAAATTTCCAAACAAGCTTAGGGCAAAATAAGGAGAGGCTCTATTTACACACCACCTTTCTTCTCCAGGCATATCATTAATTAATTTATTTTTTATTACAATTTTAAACTTAAGTAAAATGATTATAAAGGACAAATTATGATACACACCATTTGTATAATTACCATATTTACCCTGAATCCACATAATTTTGTCGCATCCGAGATTTTTCATACTCTTATAATTGAATAAGCTTATTATCGGTCTCATCACTGGCAACAATTTGAAGCTACAACAAAAACAACAAATTAGAACGTTTGCTGGAAAACAGTGATGAAAAAGACAAAATAGGACTCGCAGACGCATTACTTGTTTCACCTGCTTATATATTAAACTTGTCCAACGTAAATAGCACATAAGACTGATTTCCAATAATAGCCTGGCAATCATTAAGAAAATTATATAGGGCGCTCATAAATCTGCACAGAATATGCAGCCCATGAAAAAAAAAATATAGTAAGAAATTGTGAGTTGATTAAGAACCAAATATGCTATGTCAAACTACCTACTGTATGGATCAGAGGGATTAGCTTCCTTGAGATAAATATGGGTGTATATTGTGGTGGGTGCGGTGTGTAAGGATAAATATGCAAATTTGTGGTGTGTATTGAGCAAAATATTTTTTTATCAAATTATTAAAGGTGTACCTTGAGAAGTGATTTTCCTTGAGATAAATTATGGTGTGTAAATAGAGGCACCCAAAATAGGCAACTCAAAACAAACCTTCCCAACCAAAATAACCAAAATATCTTACATAATTTTTAAAATGCCACCACTCAAATTGTTTCACCAACCAACTAAAGGGCAAAATCACAATTTCAAAATAAGCTAAGAGTAAACTAGGAAAATAAATGACAAGCCTCCTGAAAAAAGCGCTTCTTATATGAATGGATATATATATTCTCACCTAGTCAAAAAAATTAAACTGTGCATATATTTTCTCACAGGTTTATATATATAAGTTATTAAATGATCATTTTGATCAAAAAAATTGGTATGAGTTATTCAATCATCTTTTTTTTTTTTTTAAATTTTATTTTAACACAAGCAAATCATTTAAAATTCTAAACTTTTAAATTAAAATTATAAATTAATATAAGTATATCTTTCAAAATCCTAAACTAAATCATCAAAATTATTCATTACCCAACAATATAATTAAAGTAAAATCATCCAAAATCCAAAAATATTTATGATAGGATGAATGAAATCAATGTTCCAGGTTTTTTTAAAAAAAATTAAAGTTTCAAGTGCGGGCGAGTTCTTGCAGTTGCAGATAAAACCCGCAACCTGCAATAATACTATATTCCAAACCGCATCAGCTCGCTTTGTGCCTGTGAAATCGCCCATTTATATGTAGATTGGTTCAAGTTGGACGGGATCGGCGGTTCATATAACCCTATGTCCAACCCTACTAGGAACAAGAAAGTAATTATTTAATTATGAAAAATTCTTAACATATATAAAATTTATATAAAAAACTTGTCAAGAATAATATGACAATACCATTATTATAAATAAATTCATTTTTAATAATATTTTATTTTGATGTGAAAGTCCACCACATCATTATATATGAATTTTTTTTATTTATATAATATTACTCATTAATTATATATTATTATATAGCACATCTTGAACAATATTTTGTTGACCCACTAATTGTTGATTTCATTTTTCTTTGGACATTTTTTTGTTTTGTTTTATTAAATGAAGCTCATATTAATTCTGTTCACAAGTTACTTGTGTTTTATTTTTTTTTAATTACTTTATACAAACAAAAAATTTATATATAATTTTGATACCAGCACCTATCACTGTAAAAACGAAGGCCCATTAATTTAATTTATATATACATATATTTTTAAAATTAGGAAAAATTATTTATAAGCCTTATTAGGGAGTCTTATACTACATATGGTCCTACTAAAAACTTATGTTCCCATAAGTCCGATGTGTGAAGTTTGTTGACACATTTAGCCTCAATATTAGTTGTTAATATCATAAATAATGGTAAAACCATATATAGGGAATTGAATATTACCATAGATTAAGTTTGCGAAACGTAACGTGATACCTATATAAACGTAACGTAACGTGACCATATTAGATGGGACATTACATAAACGTAACCTGATGTGACATCTACATAAACGTAACGTAACGTGATACCTACATTGTGGAGACATATTTTTTGAGTGCCAACACGTGGCCAAGGTGACGCCGAAGCGTCAGCCGAGGTGCCACGTGCCCTAGTCATGACGCCGAGATGATCTCGGCTAGGCCGAGGTTATCTTCGAAGATATCGGAATCCGACATAAACGGATAAGGGATAAGAGTCGTAAAGTGAGAGAAGATTTCAATTTAGGTAAAGATAAGACTCTTACAGAGTTTACCCCAATCCTACTGGGAGTCCAAGAATAGCAGTAATCCTAAGTCCACTAGAGCTAGGCTTCTATTGGGACTAGGATTGTATTGGTTATAAAAGAGAGGTACCCCCACGGGCCTAAGGTACGCAATTTATATTCTGAATAGCGAGTTAAGCATTTTTGCTATCTTTGAGAGATAACTGACTTGATCGCTAGAGTGCTCCCGGGTGGACGAACCACCACCGGAATCTCTTCTTTCTGTTGCAGGTCGTTCGGGCTTAACCTATTCTGCCAGTGTTCTCCAACTAAGTACTAATTTGGCAGTGTGGTCGAAAATTGACACACACAATTTGGCGCCGTTTGTGGGAAACAAAGGAGAATAGATGGCCAACGACAGACAGAAAGAGAAGATTGGGGATGACACCCCTACTGAGAGTGAAAAACATATTGACCTTGACGTCGAAGAAGACAACTGCAACGAAGAGACTCGTGATAAGAATCACGGAGGAAAGGACGTCGGCTAGGAGGGCAACGTACCAAAGAAATCAGACCAAAACGAGTACTATAACGAGGATAACATCCAAGTATGGAAAGATAGATGCCTACGGAGGGACGAAGAGATGAAGGGGATGGTGGACAAATTGGCAGACCTGCAATCGGTTGTCAATTTCATGATGCAAAACAGCGTCATGTAGCCACTGTTCCCGCTACAAGATACTCCGATTCCAGCGGTCAATGCCCAGAAGGGAGGGCAGAAAACAATCCCTGTAGCCCCCAGCACACCAGGAGTGAAAAACACTTTCACCAGCCTTCAAGGGAGGTCGGGCGAGGAGAGTCGAGAAGGGAAGAATCTCGAAGGACACATCGTACCAAGAAAGCAGACCCCAAAGAACATCGGCATGTTCAAACGCAAGAGTTGTACTTCGACACAACTAATGAAGAAAGGTCGAAAAAGGCTCACAACGAAGCTGAGAGTAGTGCACCTAAAAGACTGAAATCAGGAGATAGCCGAACTCCTAAGCGGACCAAAGAGGACTTAAGAGATTACCTCAAGAGGAAGCAACAAAATGCCGAGGTAACCTCCCTAGTTAAACCGAGAACACCATTCTCGGTGGAGTTGGACAAATTTGAGGCCCCGAAAAGATTCAGTATGCCGAGGTTCCAGATATACGATTGTAAGTCGAACCCCAACTTTCACGTTGGTTTACACCTGAACTCGATGGCATTGTATACTGGGAACGAGTCGTTGCTTTGCAAGGTGTTCCCCTCATCCTTCGTATCGGATTAGTTTCACAAACTGTTGAAAGGAACTGTGAAGACCTAGGAAGGCCTGGCCGAGATGTTCGTGGTCAAGTTCATGACAAACAAACTGCAGCCGTTAAAGGTAGATGCCCTAATGGCTCTGAAAATTGGCAAGGACGAAAGCTTGAAAGCCTATGCCAAAAGGTTTTATGAGGTATTCAACCGGATACCCGAGTGCAACCAAGAGGTGGTAGTCGTGTCTTTCAAGAACGGCCTAAAAGATGATTGTCCACTACGAAAGTCATTGGCAAAGACATTGCCAAAAAGCATGGAAGAGCTCATGGCCAGAATTGAGAAATATGCCAGAGCCGAGGAAGACACGCTAGGGACTAAGGAGACAAAGCAAGAGAAAAGAAACAGCTCACCGAAGCGAGGCCAAGGTAACAATGGATCCAACAAGCAAGAGATAGGACTGAGGGCTGCACAAGCATTCACAATGGTATTCCGTATTCCAATTCACAAAGTCCTGGATAAAATCCGAACCCAGCCTTATTTCAGAGCACCAGCAAGGGTACCAGGAGAGTTTATGGAAATAAGCCTTGGTAAGCATTGTGCTTACCACAATGAAGATGGGCATCTGACTCAGGGTTGTAGAGCCCTGAAAGCACACTTGGAAGACCTGGTAAGGCAAGGCCATTTAAGGGACCATGTAGATGAAGCCAGGACAAGGAAAGGGCAAGCAAGACTGCCTCAGGCACCAGCAGCTCCAGCTCCCCCAACACAGCAACCGCAGGCAGGCAGACATCGGGTAATTAATGTAATTCATTCGAAGGTCAACGAAAACGAAATACGAGGGGAGACCCAGAAGGTAAATCACTTGCAGTATGTGTACCAGGTCTGGGAGAAAAGACCTCGGGCCGAGGAGTGCCAGGGACCAATAGTGTCCTTTACTGAAGCCGACCTTGAGATGGTGCAGCATCCACATAATGATGCCTTGGTAGTATCCCTCTAGATTAGGGAGTGCCAAGTGAAGCGCATCCTAATTGACCAAGGCAGCTCTTGTGACATCATGTATGTTAGGTGTTACAAGAAGCTTGGCCTTCACCCAGACGATATGGAGCAGCCCAACAGCCCAATGGTCGGGTTCAACGGAACGCCGACGTGGCCACTGGAGCAGCAAGCTTGGAGGTGCAGGCTGGCACCAAAAAGATAAAAGCAGAATTCACCATAATCGACACACTCTCCCCCCTACAATGCTATCTTGGAAAGGCCATGGCTGCATGTAATGGGGGATGTTCCCTTAACGTTGCATCAGCTATTGCGGTTCCCAACAGAGTATGGGATAGAGGAGGTTAGAAGGGATCAGCTGCAGGAAAAGAACTGCTTCATGGCAATAATGAAAACCACCTGCAGCATACGAGAACCAGAGACAGTAGAGATCGAAGACGAGGACATAAAGGTCCTAGAGGACGTCGGCAAAGAGCCAACCGAAAAGAGTGAAGAAGCCCTGAAGAAAATCCTTGTCCAATAAGGAGATGAGGAACGCTTCTTTCTTCTCGGTTCGGGCTTACCTGAAGAAGAGAAAAAAGAACTGGAGGCTTTCTTGAGAGCAAACATTGAGGTGTTTGCTTGGACGCCTTACGAAATGCCTGACATTGACCCCAAGGTCACTTGCCATAAACTAAACGTAGACAAGTCGGTCAAACCTGTAATCCAACGGGCAAGAAGACCGACGTTAATGCATGTTGAGGCAGTAGAAGAGGAAGTAGACAGACTTCTGGAGGCCAGAGCCATTTGAGAGGTAAATTACCCGACATGGCTATCGAATACAGTGGTGGTGAAGAAAAAGAATGGTAAATAGAGGGTCTGCGTGGACTTTACCAGCCTAAATAAGGCCTGTCCCAAAGACAGTTTTCCTTTACCCAAGATTGATCAACTGGTGGATGCCACTTCAGGGCATGGAAGGATGAGCTTCTTGGATGCCTACAGTGGGTACTATCAGATAGCCATGTACCCCTCAGATGAAGAGAAGACTGTGTTTATCACCCTGAAAAAGTTGTATTGCTACAGAGTGATGCCTTTTGGGTTGAAAAATGCATGAGCAACTTACCAGAGATTGGTAACCAAGATGTTCAGACACCTAATTGGTCGAACAGTGGAGGTATACATCGATGACATGGTCATGAAGACCAGGGAACCTAAGGACCATCTGGAAGACTTAAAGGCAGTCTTTGACATCCTAAAAACATATCGGCTCCTACTCAATGCATCGAAGTTGGATCTGGTAAGTTCTTGGGATACTTGGTGACCAGAAAGGGCATTGAAGCCAGCCCAAATCAGATCAAGGCCATCCTAGAACTGAAAAGCCTAACATCGGCGAAGCAAGTACAAATGTTGACTGGAAGGGCTGCAATCTTGAATAGGTTCATAAGTAGAAGTTCTGACAAATGAAAACCCTTCTTCAGCTTAGTGAAGATGGCCACAGACTTTTTATGGACAGAAAAGTACGAAGTCACCTTGGCCGACTTGAAAAAGTATTTGACCATGGCTCTAGTTCTCTCAAATCCAAAACCTGGAGAGGAGCTATTCCTGTACTTAGCAATTTCGGAACATGCGGTAAGTGTAGTGGTAATTTGAGAAGAAATGTGGGAATAAAGAGCTGTTTACTACGTAAGCAAAACCCTGGCTAATGCAGAAACCAAGTATTTACCCTTGGAGAAGTTAACACTAGCTTTAGTAATGGCTTCAAAGAAGCTGAACCATTACTTTTAAGCCCACAAAATTATGGTGCTAACTAAACATCCTTTGAAGTCCCTGTTGTAGTAGGGAGATCTGACAGGCAGAATAGCCAGATAAGCAGTGGCCTTGGACCAGTATGACTTGGAATACAGATCCAGAACAACAATCAAAGGTCAAGTTTTGGCCAACTTTGTGGCCGAGTTCACACCAGGAGCCATCGTACATCGTGCTCCGTTGAGCTGAGGTGAACGATGTCCAAACGAACAAAGAGGAGCCCAGCCGAGGGCAACGGAACAAAGGAAGGAAGAAAAACTCAGGCTCTACAGCATTTACATCAGCGACTCCTTTCGATTGTTTGTAGATGGGAGTTCAAACTGGCAAGAAATGGGGGTAGGAGTAGTACTGGTATCTCCAGATGGACAGATACTAGAATAATCTATTCGTTTGGGGTTCAAGGCCTCAAACAATAAAGCATAATATAAAGCACTGATTGTAGGACTGAAACTGGCAGTAGCAGTAAAAGCAGATAAGGTGATAGTCTTCTGTGACTCTCAGCTTATAGTCAACTAGACAACAGGCGAGTTCGTAGCCCGAGAAGAAAGGATGTTGGCTTATGTAAAGGAGGTCGACAGATTGATGGCCCTGTTTCAGAATTGTCAACTACAGCAGGTTAGTTGAGATGATAACAGTCATGCTGATGCTCTGGCCAACCTGGCTAGTGCAATACAACCTGGAAAGGCAAGGACGATAATGGTTGACTACTTGTCCTGTCCAAGTATAGAACCACTAAACACAGAGTGCGAAGCAATGTGTGTGGAGATGGGACCAAATTGGATAGATGCAATAATAGCATTCCTTAAAGACGGGAAGCTGCCCGATGATCGAAAAGAAGCGCACAAGATTAGACTGAAGTCGGCAAGATTCAGTTTGACCCCAGAAGGACACCTCTACAAAAGATCATTTACTGGACCCCTTCTAAGGTGTGTGCATCCTACACAGGTTGAAGATTTTCTGTACGAGATACATGAAGGAATATGTGGAAGCCACACTGGGGGTAGGTCACTTGCCCACAGGGCCATCACTCAGGGGTATTGGTGGCCCTATATGCAGAAAGATGCTGAAGCTTATGTAAAGAAGTGTGAGAAGTGCCAAAGGTTTGCACCTTTAATACATTAGCCAGCAGCCGACTTGAACCCAGTATCCAGTTCTTGGCCATTTGCCAAATGAGGCATGGATCTTGTCAGAAAACTACCTCAAGTAACTAGACAAATGAAGTACCTGTTGGTAGCAACAGATTACTTCACTAAGTGGGTAGAAGCTAAACCCCTTGTCAAGATTCGGGATATGGATGTAAAGAACTTCATGTGGAAGAACATCATTACCAGGTTTGGAATCCCAAGAGCAATAATAGCTGACAACGGCACACAGTTTGACAGTAAGTTAATCAAGAGCTTCTATGCCAAGTTCAAAATCAAAAATTATTTTTCCACCCCAAGTTTTCCTCAAAGCAATGGACAAGCAAAAGCATCCAACAAAGTTATCATGGATGGGATTAAGAAGAGGCTGCAAGTAGTAAAGGGAAAATGGGTAGATGAATTACCCAGTGTACTATGGGCATATCGGACTACACCGAGAAGATCAATTGGAGAATCCCCGCTTGCCATGGCTTATGGCACAGAAACAGTCATTCTGCTAGAGGTCGGCATCCAAGAGATCAGAATCCAGGCAGTGGAGAATGAAATTACTGATGTATTTTTAGCCCAAGATCTAGATCTTCTAGAAGAGAGAAGGGAGAAAGCAGCAATTCAGCTAGGGACATACCAGCAGCAGCTTGCCAGGGCTTATAATAAAAAGGTGAACCCACGAGAGTTCTAAGTTGGTGACCTCGTCTTGAGAAAGGTCGTCGGCAACAAAAAGGATCCTAGAGAAGGCAAGCTTGGCCCAAATTGGGAAGGACCCTATAGAATCATTTCGGTATTGGGCAATGGGGCATATCGGCTTGAAGATAATGAAGGCAAAGAGTTACCAAGGCCCTGGAATACTTACAATCTGAAATTTTTCTATCATTAGACTTTCTTGTTCTTTGTTATTAGCCGAAGTAATAAATAAATTTTTAGCTTGATTTTTTTTTTATACTCGTGACTGATAAGATACTTGGCAATGTTTCTAGAATACATGCATAATGAGAACCTAAGTGGAACTTAAGTTCACATTAAAGGGCAATGAGTTGGAAAATGGTTCCTGGAAAGGTAGAAATTACAAGCTAAAATCAATTTAACACTTGTTGAAATTTGTGAAAAATTTACAAGTTGAAGTTAAACCGAAGTCATGTTTAACACTTGTTGAAACTTTAGTTTACAAGTTGAAGTTAAACTGAGGTCATGTTTAACACTTGTTGAAATTTGTGAAAAATTTACAAGTTGAAGTTAAACCGAGGTCATGTTTAACACTTGTTGAAACTTTAGTTTACAAGTTGAAGTTAAACTGATGTCATGTTTAACGCTTATTGAAACTTAAGTTTACAAGTTGAAGTTGAAGTTGAACCGAGGTTATGTTTAACACTTGTTGAAATTTGCGAAAAATTTACGAAGTTGAAGTTAAACCGAGGTCATGTTTAACACTTGTTGAAACTTTAGTTTACAAGTTGAAGTTAAACTGAGGTCATGTTTAACGCTCTTGAAACTTAAGTTTATAAGTTGAAGTTGAATCGAGGTTATGTTTAACACTTATTGAAATTTGTGAAAAATTTACAAGTTGAAGTTAAACCGAGGTAATGACTAAAAGAAAATTGGTCTAAACACTTGTTGAAGTTTTTTAGAAAAATTTACAAGTTAAGACCAATGTTATACTAAAAGAAGTACTTATGTACTTGCCGAGGAAAACCATTGGTTTGTATAACCGAGGTATATCACCCCAAGAAAATTGCACAGATAAGGTGTATGCTTGAAAGCATGCAAAATTATTTTAAGTACAGAATCATACAAGACAGTAAAAGGAAGACAAAGATACAAGCATTCAGGAGAGGAAGTTGTATTAACATTCAAAAGATGGCATGTTAGCCAAATTAAAGCTTACACTGTTGTAAAAAACAGAAAGAAAAAAGTACAAGGTACAGAAAAAAAAAAAAAAAAAAAAAAGAGAAGAACGTCAAACTAAGACTCTTCGACGTCTATGGCTAGTTGGGTTTGGAGTTCAAAAGACAGCTGAGAAGACATGTCAGCGGCCCTCTCAGCCGCGAGCTCGGTATCAATTTCTTGAAGAGTTTGGTCACGGCTCTTGTCGGCAATAGGCGCGTCCGATGTAGCCTTCTCAGGAGGAGCGTCTTTGGAGACCTCACCTTCCTCATCCTGAGTCAAGTCCAAGACTTGCTCATTCAGAGTAGGGGGCTTGGTCCCAGCAACGTCCTTCGTCTTCCTAACCAAAGCTTCCTTTTCAGACTCAGAACCGTCTTCGGATTGGCTTGGAGTAGGCGGGAATGACAGGGAAAGGTCGTCGGCGTTCTTGAGGGGGGAGTCCTCAGGGACGTCCAACTTCTTGAGGGCAACCATCCAACCAAGGGTGAAACCCTTATTGCATTCCTGCTTCACTTGTTTTTTGTAGTCCTCTTTGACGTCGGCCGCTCCCTCTGCGTATGCCTTCTCATCGGTGGCCTTGATCTCGGCCTCCTTTGTGGCTAAGGCATTTTGGAGTTCTTTTTGGGCCTCGGCCGTCTTTTCTTCGGCCTCTTTCTTTTCGGACTCAAGAACCTTCTTAATGGCCTGTATAGCATCTACTTTTTCCTCGGCCACGTCTTTGGCTTTAATGGCTGCCGCAGCCTGATCTGACAAGGTCTTCATTTTTGCCTCGGCCCTTTTGATGGCCTTCTGTAAACCACCAACCTCCCTAATCTTGTCGGCCAACTCCTTCCTTATTTCAAAAGATTGCATAGAGAAGGAATGGGCGTGCTGGATCGCCTAAAAGAAAATGAATAGAATAGGAGTCAGAAAAATTCTATGAGTATGAAAGGATAGAGAAAGGAAAATACCAAGTGTGAAAGACTTACTTGAATAGAATGCTGGAGCATCAGAGCAAAGTTTTCATACTCGTTCATCTCGGCATTTCGGTTAAGATCGTTTGGAAGCAGCAAAGTCATGGAGAGAGCGATGCTGACTTCGAGGTCAGTCGCACTATCGCCAGCTCTGACCGACTTGTCTTCGATGGTGATCGGGGGGGGCCTAAGGGGCATCTGATTTCATTGGCCCCGATGTTGTGGCCGATTCAGACCTCAGCCTTTTAGACCGAGTGGATTTAGATGGTTTGGCCTCGACGGGCCTCTTCTTGGCGGCAGAAGGGGTCTTTTCACTGTTAGCCAGTTTTGAAATTGACAGGGTATGCTTAGTATCAATTTGAGTCACCGTTGCCTTTGGCTGAGCCTTCTTCAGTCTTTTTTGTTTCGGCTTTGGTTGAGGCTGAGATGGTGCTGGTTGAGCGTCAACGGAGGTAGGAATGTTCGCCAAAAGATCCTCAACGATTGCTTTTTTGTGACCTATCTCGGTAGGGATTGCCGTACGGCGTCAGCATCTGCATTGAGATGGAGGGATCAGATATGGAGCTGAGGTTGATGGTTGCTCAGCTGGATCAGAGGTTGATCCCTGATCTGGTCGAGATGTTGAAGTTATTGGAGGAGTAGTGGCAGACGGAGGAGACTGACTCTTCTTCTTCTTTGGAATGTCGGGAAAAATCGACTTGTAAGTGGGAATGAAGTTGAGTAGTAGGGGGGCTTTCCGCTTGTGAACTAGCAGGTCTAATAACTTTTTCAAGCCTTTGCTCGGGAAAAAGGACTTGTGGAAATCCTTTGCCGGCTGGGGAAGAGCTGCAAGGAAAACAAACGTTAGAACGTATAAAAAATAAAGTATTGAAGACTTTGAAAAACAAGTATTGACACTGGGCTCTTACCATTACCCTCAACGAAAACTGTTCGGCTAAGAGGGTAGAGGTGGAGGTCCTCATCTGGAGCAAACTCCCAGTTCCCCGAGACAATGAAGTAATCGTCCTTGGCTCCCTTGTTGGAGTCTGGGAGGTCGGCAACAATTTTGTACTCTGTAAACCTCGACTTAAGGTAGTAAATGTAGCATTTTTCTAATTTAAGGCCACACATGGTGTAGCAATACTGGATATCGGTTAAAGTTACCCTAGCATTCTCTTGTTTGGCTAAGGCTATTATACTGTTGATAACTCGGTAAGAGTTGATGGCAAGCTGCATTGGGTTCAATTTATAGTAATGAAGAATTTCTCAGAAAAGGATGTTGAGTGGGAGCCTAAGTCCACACTCTATGAAAGCTACAACGGGAAAGGGCATAGAATCAATTGTGGACATGATGAAGTCATCCTCCCCAGCCAACCTCAGATGGACATCGGCTGAGATGGAAAACTCCCACCTGAAATATTCTAACTTGGTTAGGGTATCTACCCTATGCTTCCACATACCCATGATATCGGCTTAGGGGGAGAGTATTGGATTTCAAAAGGAAGTGTTTTGTGATGGTTTTGAAGGACCTTGGTGAAAACCTAAATGTGAGCTGGGGTAAGAATTTGTGGGGATTTTAAGGGAAATTCGTTTCAGTTTTTTCTAAAATTTGTGGGTTCTACAAGCAAATCCCAAAACTAGATCTATGGAAACGAAGATTGAAGACACGAATCTAGAAAAGACACAGAAAACAAAAAACAAGAACGTGTTTCAGAATCAAGAACAGTGATGAACTATCAAGAACATTGTGACAAAGTATGTACAAGGGTGCGAGGCCAAGAACAGTGGCAAAAGTGAACAAATTTGTGAGCAGTGTCTGTATTCAAGACACAAATTGAGAAAAAGCAAAATCGTAAATGAACGTGTTCAGATATATGATTCATAAATCAAGAACTTGAGCAAAACAGCAATGGCAACAAATAAAAAAGTAAAGCTTTTTTAAGAGAAACATAGACTGATAAAGGAGGAATAAGTAACTCACCGAAGAAAAATGAAGTCAGCGTTGAGTTCGCCGAAGTCAGACGACAACCATAAAACGACAAAGCGGTAAAAACTTCACCAGAGGGGAAGACTGGAAGCGATCACTAAGCTTGTGAGCTTGAGACAATGGTGGATTTGAGAGAGTAAGAGAGAGAGAGGGTTTTTTTGCAAAAGTGATGATAAAGAAGTGAAGCGACGAAGAGAGAGGGAAAGGTTTTTTTGTCAAAACTCGAAATGGCGGCATAAAGGCAATTAATGTGCCTAAGACGACGAACATGTCAAACGGCGCACGCAAAAAGCAATGCGACTTGATGGTGCGCGTCGGGAATGGCTCAGTAAGGGAAAGATGCATGGCAAAAAAGGTTGAAATATTGTGCGTGACAGCTCACACGCGTGAAGAAAACTCTTAGAGTTCTTGATTTAGTGGAGTAGTACCTTAGCTTGGAGAATAATCTCGGCTGAGGAACTTGAACAAACTAGGTTATTGGTTCTAAAAAGCCTTGGTGAGACAGATTACAGGACCTGGTAATGGATGATAGAGCAAGATAGCTGACATGCTATACGATATGACAATATAGGTTCTATCACCTCAGGATGCCGAGGTCATAGGACCTAGGGGGCAGTTGTGGGGACATATTTTCTGAGTGCTAACATGTGGCCAAGGTGACGCTGAAGTGTCAGCCGAGGTGCCACGTGCCCTGGTCATGACGCCGAGGTGATCTCGGCTAGGCCGAGATTATCTCCGAAGATATCGAAGTCCGGGATAAACAGATAAGGGAGAAGAGTCCTAAAGTGAGAGAAAACTTTAGTTTGGATAAAGATAAGAGTCTTAGAGAGTTTATCCCAATCCTACTAGGAGTCCAAGAATAGCAGTAATCTTAGAGCTAGGCTTCTATTGGGACTAGGATTGTATTGGTTATAAAAAAAAAGGCACTCTTATGGGTCTAAGGTACGCAATTTATATTCTGAATAGTGAGTTAAGCATTTTTGTTATGTTTGAGAGATAACTAACTTGATCGTCGGAGTGCCCCTGGGTGGACGAACCACCGCCGGAATCTCTTGTTTCTGTTGCAGGTCATTTGGGCTTAACCTATTCTGCCGGTGCTCTCTAGCTAAGTACTAATTTGGCAGTGTGGTCGGAAATTGACACACACATACATAAACGTAATGCGACACCTACATAAACATAACGTAACGTGTCACGTTACGTTTCGCAAACTTGCTAGGTTTTTGATTTTTTTTAATTGAATGTGAAAATATTACTTTTTATGGTAACATTCAATTTCCTATATATGGTTTTGCCATTATAGTGTATAATAGTGTATTAATACCATTTATTTATAACTCATATGATCTTATGAAATACATTTCTATCTAAATAGGACTTGAGACTCTATAAGAAATTACACAGGACTTAACATAGTATAAGTGTCTGAAATAGGACTTATAAATAAGTCTCTCTTTAAATTATTATTGTCACATCATTCTAATATAAAATTTTTTATTAGTAAGTTATTATTATTATTATTTTATTCAGATTTTTTGAGCACCTTGTACTTCTGAAATATTCCCACCATTACTTTTGACTTGTCGGCCTGTTTTGATTTTTTATTAGTGGTGGGTACTAAGGCTGGATATAGGGTTATTCAATCTGTTCAAACTGCTCTACCTGATCCGATCCACACGCATATGAACGGTTTCGCAAATACATTAGGGTCGGGTGCGGTTTGAATTTTGACAGATTTTCGGATTGCAGGTGGGTTGCGGGTTTGAACTGCACCTATCCAACCCGTCAGCATTAATAATTTTTTTTTTTTTCAAATTTGGACGCATTGAAACTAAGAGATTAGATTTGAAATATTTCATCATTGAAACTAAGAGACGATGATTGTTATGATGATGAAATATTTCAAAAAAAACTAAGAGATTCGATGAATGATGAAATACAAAAAAAAACTAAGAGATTAGATTTAAAATCATTCAATGATTTTTTTTTCTTTGAGTTTGAGAGATTAGATTAGGGTAATATTAAAAAAATTAAAAAAAATTAAAAAAAGGGTTTGGATGTGTTTTTCTTTAAATTTGAGTGAGTGAGATCTGCACGCATGTGTTTTTTTTATTTTTTATGATGATGATGATTGTTATTTTTTTGTAATTGTTGTAAGATCTCTCTCTCTCTCTCTCTCTCTCTCTCTCTATTTATTTGATTTTGAATGATTTTAGAATTTTAAATGATTTGTTTGTGTTAGGAATTAATTTTGTTGTGTTTTTAATTTTATAAGTTTTAATTCATTAATTATTAATGTTGAAGCATTTTAGAAAATTGGAAGAAAATGACCCAAATTAAATATTTACAAAATGGGAAAAAAAATTAAAAATTAATTTTTAAAGGAAAAAATTCAAACCGCAAACCGCCCGTACATCCGCAAACCTTATCCGCATAAACCGCATTGCGGGTGGTTGCGATTTGATTTTTTTTCAAACTGCATAGGTGTGGACAGGTCAAAATCAAACCGCAAACGGCACAAATTCGATCTACAAGCACCCTTAGTAGATAGCTCCTTTCTGGCCGGGAAAGAACTAAGGCCCATCTAGGTGTAGAAGCTCAACCCATAAATTCATATGAGACCGCTCATAAAATATTCTAGGCCAAGCTGGGCCCAACCTGAAATGGAGACATTCCAAACTAATAAGATTGTGTGGCATGGCAGCCAAGTACTCCATTTTTTTAATCTACATTTTATTCTATTTATTTATTTATTTTAATGAGGGTTGCTATGATTTCACCTCCTTACAACAAATTTTATAATTTCTAACTATTGTGGGTTAATGGTTTGTTTGATGATCTATAATTTCTCATATTTATAATTATTTTCTTATTGATTGACAAAGAAAAAAAAAAAGAAAAAAAGAGTGTAATTACCCATAATTTAAAATAAGAGAGGTGTCAATTTGAGTAGTAACAACTAATTATGTTAATTCCTTCTTAAATACGAAAATTGATAAAAGAAAACAAAAGTTTATCGAAATTAGGAATATGAGTTAAGCCCAAATTTAAATACTACAAGGTTCCAAAAAAAAAAAAAAAGATGATAAAACAAACCATAGTGGAATTGAATATTTCTAAATAAAATTATTATTAAAACAAAAGTTTCTATAAATAGAAAAAATGCAAATGAAAAGATCGGGAAATTTGCATGAAATGCGACTTAAGTCCTTGAGTTTGCAATATGGAACATTTCAAACGAAACAATCAAATTTTAAGGGTGTGTTTGGTAATATTTACGTTTTCAGTTTATGTTTATAAAAATTTTATAAACTGGTTTTTGTTTATTTTTTGTTTATTTTTAAAAAAACATAAACTACAAACGCGTTTGGTAATTGATAAAATATTTAAAAAATTTTAAAAATATAAAAAAGAGTGAGAAATGGCAAGTGGTGGCAAGTGGTGGTGGTGGGTGGTGGCGGTGGTGGTGGGTAGTGGTGGGTGGTGGTGGCGGTGGTGGTGGTGGTGGCGGGTGGTGGTGGGTGGTGGTGGCAAGTGGTGGTGGTGGTGGTAATGGCAGTGGTGGTGGTGGGTGGTGCGCGTGTGGTGCAGGTGGTGGCGGTGGCGGTGATGTGGTGGCGGTGGTGGGTGGTGGTGGTGGTGGTGGCGGTGGCAGTGATGGTGAGTGGTGGCGGATGGTGGTAATGGTGGGTGGTGGTGGTGGTGGTGGTGGTGGTGGCGGCGACAAGTGTGTGGTGGTGGCGGGCATGGTGGGTGTGGTGGGTGGTGGGAGGTGGTGGTGGGAGGTGGATGGTAGGTGGTGGTGGCAGAAGACGGTGGCGGAAAATAGTGGCCGGTGGTGGCTAGTGTTGGGTGGTAAAAAAAAAAAAACTCAAAACTCAAAATGAAAATACATTTTTTGTATTTTCATTTTTTGACTAAATTTATAAACTGAGACCACTGATTTATAAATCATAAATTTTACCGAACAAGTTTTATTTGAATTTTTTAAATTTTTGTAAATATAAACAGAAAACTGAAAACGTAAGTGTTACCAAACAACACCTAAGCAATTTTGATTTCATCTATAAAAATTATATGTTTATTTTGAGCGCCAGTTCAATATTTTCTTAAACTCCTATCAATCCAACTATTCTTGAAGCTCTCTACCGCTTTTTCTACACTAATTACCTCCCAATTGTAGATTCATTGAGCATGACCATTATAAGTTAAAACACAATGCTCCATTTGTTCAACCATCATTTGATTTCAGGGTAATATTGAAGCATCTTCCAGGGCAAGTTTATGATGTGAACAGAGTACGAGTGAACTCATGAGTAATCAGACTAATTACAGGGACCCATATGCCTAACTAGCTGCTGATGATGAACCATCATAATAACCAATTTGACAAATACAACACGTGTCTATCTTTAATATATATTTCTGTCATCTTAATCCTTAATTTCTAATGACGGATCAATAAAATATGTAGTGAAGTATGCAGGTTCATGTACCAATTACATCCCAAAAAGGAAAATGGACATTAAAAATTTTACTTTTGTACTAGTACATGGTACATGACTAGCTTATGTTAATTCACGTCTGATTTGATTTTTTGAGGTTGTGATGTCTACTTTGTAATCAGACTCCAGGCCTAAAAGGTATGGCTTTCAAATTGATTGGTTACACCTAAGACCACCATAAGAGATTACTTGGAAGAAAAACAAATCAATGTACAGATGCCATGGGCAATTTAGGAGTGAAAAGCAATAGTAACACCTGCTGAACTTTCATTGCAATGAGTTTTGATTTCTGATTTTGCAATTAAACAGATCTCTTTGTCGAGATTTAAGGAACTTAGCTGGAGAGCACATGACGGGATAGATTAAGCCAATTACCTGCATACAAGAAGATAAGAAACACTGCTCGTCCACCTAAGGACACTCCGACGATCAAATCATTGAAACAACCTCACAAGATATCAAACAAGTGAACAATTCAGCAATAAAAACATATCTTAGATCTACGGAAGTACCTTACTTTTATAGTCAATAGTGCCCTCATCCCCTAGAAGTCTCATTTCATAGGATTTAAGCATAACACTTATCCTGAACTCTCAGTTAGATAAGAATGATTTCACTTATGAATCTCATCTTTATCCGAACTAAGTGTCTCAACTTATCTAGGACTCTTATCCTCTATCCGACTATCTCAGATTCCAATATTACAACACCTTATCTCGGCAATATCACAACAACCTCGGCAACTTAGCTCGTCTACGTGGCACCTCGGTTAATCACCGCAGTAACGTGGGCAACCCTAAAAATATGTCTCCATAGAAAACCAAAAAAAAACAATGGCTTACCAGAATCACTTAATTAATTAGGCAATTGATAGATACAATATTTTAGAAAGTGGATGTAATATCTAACTAATTA
The DNA here is from genome assembly GCA_025200525.1 of Camellia lanceoleosa. Classification (NCBI taxonomy): domain Eukaryota; kingdom Viridiplantae; phylum Streptophyta; class Magnoliopsida; order Ericales; family Theaceae; genus Camellia; species Camellia lanceoleosa. The sequence continues at coordinate 161,771,876 of CM045766.1, read as the reverse complement.
GAATTAGCTCAGTTGGATCGATCTTATTTATTTTTTTCTCATTTTGAGTTTTTTTTTTTTTTTTTTTTTTTGTGGATCTTTCTTGTATTGATATTGTGATTATTGGTGTTTAGCTTACCGTATGTGTTGTTGATTGTCCAATTTGATATTTTTGTCGTGATATTAGTAAATAATTTTCTATGAATTGACCAAAAAAATAAAATTATAAAAGACCTAACAATGTTACCAAGATCAATTTCTCCAAGGCATTTGATGTAGGAAACAAGACAAATGCTACAGTATGCACCGTGTGTACAATAAATAAATTATGGTTTTGTTTATTATTTTTTATAATTATGAACTTTTGTATTGTTTGTTTGGAATATGTACCCAATTTTTTTTTTTTTTTTTTTTATGAGGTTTTATATGTCAAAATATGTATTGATAAAGCCAAAAGAAGATAGTTCCAAGTCCGATGTATTTTTTTGTTCAGTTCCTTTTAAATCTATTATTTTTAATAAACCATCCCTTTCACCTTGAAGAGACAAAAAAAAATACAACAACCAACAACGAAATCAAAAAGGGAAGTGAAGATCTTTTGACCTCCGACCGACGTGTGAAAAAAACAAAAAGAAATTACGCAAAATATTAAAAACTTTTGGCATTCGGACAAATGATATATGTGGTTCGGTATTTTGTTTGTTGTTTCATCATTTTAATTGTATCGATTTTGTCTTTTAATTTTTTATATTGTGTTAATTTAATCTATTTAATAATATTTGTAATATATTTTATTAAATAAAGGACAAAATATTTCATTCAAAGACAAATAGATCATTTCAAATTAGAAGTTAATTCTTGCTGTCTAATTTTAAATCAATTTCTAAAGGGATATTATCAATTAGATTGAATCGATATAATTTTAAAATTTTAAAAATATAGTTAATACAATCAGAAACTTAAAGAATTAAATGAATACAATAAATAAAGACTATGGGTAGAGATGTAATCGGTTTGGTACAGTTGGTATTTAGGTAGCAAATTACACCAAATCAATAAAGTCGGTTTTATTATTTTAAATACCGATACAAACTGCTTCTCCCATCAAATCACACTGAACCAAACCGATTGAGGCTTAGCCTCCGTTTGGCAAGGGCTCATTGGGCTCATGAGCCACAAAAGACAAAATAGGCTCATAAGTTACAACAGACAAAACATCACATTCAACCCCATAATCATTACACTATTCTCTCACAAAAAAAGTCAAAAAGCCAAGAGCCCTTCCCAAACCAAGCTTTTGAGCCCAGGCTCATATAGCTAAAAAAGCCAAAAAGCCAAAGAGTCAGCCCACTTCCCAAACGGAGTCAGTCTAGGATTTTTAAACTTGAGCCACTTTTAAATGTAAGCATTAATCTATATAAAAATATTAAATTAGTTATTTGTTTACCATTTTAAACATATCCAATCCATTCATTTAATACATACCTTTTAATTCCTAAATTAACAAAAATAGAAATTCGAAAAAGTTTAAAGATACTAAGGTTTCAAGAATAATGAGTTAGAGTTAAAATTATATATAATAAGAGTTTACAATCTTAGGTTATAAAGATGATAAAGTTAATTAATTAAGGTTAATAATTAATTATACTTATTAATATCATTAGATTATTAGATTATATATATATATATATATTATATAAATACAATATATATTTAAGCGGTCGGTTTCAATTTAGATCAGTGTACAAGATGCTTAAACCGATATCGAACCGAAAATTGAAAAAAAATCAAATTTAAAAAACTGTACAGAACGATTCTTATTAAAAAAAAACAAACCAAATATAATCGGTGCGATCCGATTCAATCAATTTAATCAATTTTTTCAATTTTTCTTACATGGTATAATTCAATTCAACAAACGTCTACTTCAATAATTTGGAGTGACTACGTGAACTGTTTCTTCCATTTGCCTTTGTTAAAAGTTATTTTCATTTCGGAGTCAAGGCAACGTAACATATTTATTAAATATAAAAAGAATATTTTACACTTTTTCATTTATAATAATAAATTCGTTTATAATAATAAATGAGTATCGAAGACTTCTAGAAAAAAATTATCCTATTTAATCAATCTTTACGGTTCAAAGTTGCCTAGCATTAGGAAATATATTATTTTAATAATTTTTTAATTATAATATGAGATAAAAAAATTAATATATTTAAAATAAATTTTTAATTTTTTTTTATGAAAAAATGTACAAAAAAAGTAAAGAGGAAATAATTTGTTAACTTTTTGATTTTTTTAATGATTTTTAAATTTATTTTTAACCTAAAATGAAGATTTGCCAAAAGAGACAAGCCCAACCTCAATTTAGAAATTTAAAAAAAAAAGAAAAAAAGAGGCTACTAGATACATCCTTTTATCATTAAAAAAGTTATAAATTTTTGTAATATTAATTATGAATCATTACGGTCCAGTTACAATTGTGCATTTAAAAAAAACACTTTAATTATTACTTTTTTTAGTTATGTTATGAATATTAAAATTTTTGTTTCGATTTTTTTTTTATTTTAATTTTATGAGCAAAATATTATAATCTTATGGTGGCAAAAAATTTATGTCATTTTGTGACTCATATTACCAGGCCCGGCTTAAGGGTTAGGTCACCAAAGCCAATGCTTTAGGCCACAAATGTTATTAAGGCTCCAATTTTTCAAAAATTATAGTTAAGTCCTATATAATTTTATCATTCCTTAATCAAAAAAAGGCTCCACCCATTAAAAAAGAATGCGTAAAATTGTTATTTCAAATGAGTAAATTATATAAATAAATTATTTTTTACTAGTTTCTTTTACTAACCTGAAATAAATCTCTAATATGAGCAATGACATACAAACTAACAAATTTTACAAACGTTTATTACTCTTTTGATGTGATATTTTCTTATAAATTGATGAGAAATTTGATAATGAAACAACACAATTTGTCAAGAATTTTTAGAATTAATTGAAGTATTAAACTATGTATAAAAAAAATTAAAAAAAAAGTTGAGTAAGTTTCAAATGCATGTATCGTTAACAAAATGACATGAAAGAGATTACGTGAATAAACTATACTATTAATTCAAAAAAATATATTAACGAAACTTGATATGAAAATTTAATTGGTAATTACATATGTCAAAATCTTAGAAAATAACTTTTAAATAATATTTTTATAATAACATTAAAAAATTATAAAAAGTTTCATTTTAAATTGTTATTTTAAGTCTTAATTTGTCTTGAGCCGACCCTATATATTACAAATTTTATGATATAGTTATGTACACTTTTCTAATAGTGTGCATAATGTTCTTCCCTTTAAATTTATGGGGCTAACACAGTTAAATTTGCCGTTCAAATCAAAAGAATTTTAAAATTGTGTTTAGTTTATAAATTTAGATAGGAATTTGAAAAAGATAATATATATATATATATATATATGTGTGTGTGTATGTGTGTGAAATATAGGTGAAATGAAATTATATTTTACTTATATTTTAATTTTTTTTTTTCTTCCTTTCAAATTCTTTCCTAATTTTATGAATCAAAGGGAGGAGGAAGAGGACGGAGAGAGATGAGATTCTTTATTTGCAGAGTCAAATCGCGTGCGTTGCTTCATTTGCAATTCATTAAAAAGTTAATTTATCAGCTAAAAATTTTATTTTACTAAAAATGCTTTAGGTAATTTATGACCCTCATTTCTCACCAAAAAATTAATTTTAGTTACTCTGGAAAATTAATAGAAATTTCAAAACAGTTACCAATATATCAAATAAACTAATTTTTTTTAATATTAACCTTTTCTTATCTTTTTTTTTTTAATCAATAAGCTAATTTTTTTTAACAAACTCTAAAAAGAGTTCCAAAAATAAATAAATAAATACTAATGTCAAAAAAAATAAATTTTTTTTAAGGTCCTTGATATTAAGATTTTATAGAATAAATGGCATGTAATATTTTCATAGAGGTTGGGGTCCCTCAATATTTTTTCAGATAAATTTTAATTCAAAGAAATTTCAAAACACAGACAAAGTTTTTTGTATTTTGAAATTTCTCTAGTTTACTCACAAATTTCTCTGTGTTTGAATAATTTTCTTTAATTTGCTCACAATTTTCTTTATATTTTAACCAAATCAAAGAAAATTGAACTACAAAATTAAACTGAGATAAATTGACCAGAACCAGTCATGGTGATGATGATATATCCACACCAAATTGATCACCCAAATCAACAACAACAATAATCAATTTATGAATCCATAACATGAAATTCACAATAATTAATTTATGAATCACAACTCATGCAATTGAAGGCACTGATATTATATACACCAACACATATTTCTACACAACACATACAAACAAACATGTATATATATCAAATGAATCATATAAACAAATTAATGACCAAATGAGAGAGAAATTGAAATACACACTCATAAACGGTACGGATTGATGGTGATTGAGCAATCAAAGAATCCATCATCAATTTACGAATCACGACTCATGCAATTGAAGGCACTGATATTATATACACCAACACATATTTCTACACAACACATACAAACAAGTATGTATATATATCAAATGAATCATATAAACGAATTAATGACCAAATGAGGGAGAAATTGAAATACAGACTCATAAACGGTACGGATTGATGGTGATTGAGCAATCAGAGAATCCATCCATCGTCACCATTTCCAATCGGAGGAGAGCGAGAGGTTGGATGCGAGAATAAACAACGGAGGTGGTAGTGGCTGGCGCAGTCATGGTAGCGGAGGAGGTGTCGCCGTGGAAGGCGGAAGAGGAGGCTACGACGAAGAGAGAGAGAGAGAGAGAGAGAGAGAGAGTAGATGTGATATATGAGTGTGAGTGAGAGATCTTAAGTTACAAAAAAATATATATATATTATAAATTTCTCCTATTACTAAAAGTTAAAGAAGAATGTTAGACTAAATATTTCAAAATAAATTTTGCAAGTGGAATTTGGATAACCAGAACTTAACCCCATTTTTTTGAGATACATTTGAACTTGAACAAGTTACTTAGCTAGAGGCTGAACACGGGCCGTATCGTGACAAATCTCACTGCACTCCAATCCAATACTAGCTTTTCAAAAAAAAACAAGAAGCTGTATTAGTTTTCATTTTAACACGTGATTTTCTCAATCAACCCATTATTAGTTTCTGGGAGACTATGACCCAACCTTCTATCTAGTTAGTGTAGCCAAATTGGGTATTTAACTGTCCCTTTCCCTCATGCATGACACCAATAAAAAAAAACTCACTCAAAAATCCCAGTTCCATTGGACACTTTTACAAACGATAATATTGTTGTTGTGTGCACATTTAAGTGAATAAATTTGTTTGGACGGATTAAAAGAAAGGGATATTCCAATGTGATAAATAATTTCTTAATTTTTCAGTTAAAAATAATATGTATTTTATATTTGTTAGTCATGAAATTAGATATTTGTAAATGGTTATTTTGATAAATTTCTTATTTAACTAGGAAATTATGAAGATTGATAACTTTTTAAAAGATTATTTTATCCTTTTGAATTGTTTACAATGCAATGTTAAATTTGAAGTATATATATATATATTTTTTATTTGAAGTATATTTTCTAATATACTAAGAACATTTTAAATTTTATTTAAATACAACATTAGAATTCTATTTCCTTTATGATTTTGCTAATACAAAAATGAAAAAAAGAGAATATTATATATCATAAGATTAATTTATACATGTTCAAAAAAATCTAACATGTTTAAAAAATATTTTAAAAAATGAAAAAAAGAGATGTTATATATTATTTTTCTTTTAAACATTATAAATATATATTTTTTAGAACGAGGAATTTCTCCGGTTCAAAATCTAGACAAGAGGGGTTGTTTAGGCCAGTGAGGTTTATCATGGGTTCCGTTTCGATAATCCAAACCATTTATTTTATTGGACACTTCATGTATTTCATCTATAAAAAAATTAGATCGATCCGATAACTGCTTGTTCAATTTATTGTTTTGTCGTTAATAAAATGTATGATTCATTTTTTAAAAATACAATTGTTGTCTATTTTTTTAGTAAAAAACATACTAAATTAAAAAAGTTACAATTATCAGAACGACTTAATTTTTTTTTTTTGTAAATAAAATATACGAAGTGTTCAATAAAATGAACAGTTTGAATTATCAAAATGGGACTCGTAATGAGCTCTATGGGCCCAAACAACCCCTCCTGTTTGGAGGGAATCCTCCTTCTTTTTATTATCCTACTAATACAAAAGAAGAAGAAAAAAAGAAAAAAAAGAAAGTTATTATATATTACGAGATTAATTTATGGGAAAATTATTGATGAATCCTATTTAGAAGTATTTTAGTCCAAGAAGTCCATGAAGGAATTTTTTAACTCATTTAGTCCCATGTATGTATAATTTTATTCCATAAAATTATTTTTCTTGATTTACACTATTTTCTTGGACACTTATGCCCTTATATTTAATTTTGATACCCTTATAAATATTTTTTGAACGGTTAACAATTTATGATGTGAACATTCATATTTTAAAATTGACATTGGTAGGAATATAAAATTGGCCCGTAGACGGCCGTTGACAATGTGAATATTCATATTAAAATGTGAATATTCATATTAACATGTTAACATTCACATTAATAGGAGTGTAAAATTGGCCCGCGTCCCGTAGCGGCGTGAAACCCGCCTGCAGTCCATGGGCGGCCCGGAGCGGGCCCGGTCGGGGCCGTTGACAATGTGAATATTCACGTTGACATGTTAACATTCACATTGATAAGAGTATAAAATTGGTCCGCGGCACATAGGCGGCCAAAAGCTCGCCCGCGGCTCGGGGCGGGCCCGGCCTGGCCCGACCCGTTGACAATGTGAATATTCACATTGACATGTTAACATTCACATTGATTGGAGTGTAAAATTAGCCCACGCCCTGTGGCTGCCCGAAACCTACCCACGGCCCGTGGGCGGGCCCGGCCCATTGACAATGTGAATATTCATATTAACATGTTAATATTCACATTGATAAGAGTATAAAATTGGCCCGCGCCCCATGGCTACCCAAAACTCGCCCACGGCCCGTGGGCAACCTGGGACGGGCCCGGCCCGGCCTGTTAACAATGTAAATATTCACATTGACATGTTAACATTCACATTGATAAAAGTATAAAATTAGCACGCGCCTGCCGCCTCAAACCTTCCTACGCTGGCGCGCGGCGTCTGACCCGATTGTTAATAATATGAATATTCACATTAACATGTTAACATTCACATTGATAAGAGTATAAAATTGGCTCGCGGCCTATGGGCGGCCAAAAGCCCACTCACGGCCCAGGCGCGGGCCCGGCCCGGCCCGTTGACAAATGTGAATATTCACATTAACATGCTGACATTCACATTGATAAGAGTATAAAATTGGCCCCGCAACGTGGACGGTCGAAGTCTCATCACGGCGAGGCTTGGCGAACAGCCGTGACAATGTGAATATTCACATTGACATGTTAATATTAACATTGATAGGAGTGTAAAATTTGTCTGCTGCCCGAAGCTCGCCCTCGGCCCAGGGTAGTCCCGGCCCGGCCCGTTGACAATGTGAATATTCACATTAACATGTTAACATTCACATTGATAAAAGTGTAAAATTGACCCGCGTGCCCGATGCTAAGCTATGGCGCTGCTTGCCCGACCCGTGATAATGTGAATATTCACATTGACATGTTAACATTAACATTGATAGGAGTGTAAAATTTGTTCGCTGCCCGAAGCTCGCTCTCGGCCTGGGGTAGGCTCGGCCCGGCCCGTTGACAATGTGAATATTCACATTAACATGTTAACAAGCACATTGATAGGAATGTAGAATTGGCCCGCGGCCCGTGGGCTGTTCGAAGCCCATCCATGGCCCGGGGCAGGCTCACTTGGGTTTGGGTCCGGGTCCGAGCATGTCCAAGACCCTAGGCTAGGGCCTAGGCCATCACTTTGAAGCCCGGTCTGGCCCATCGGCCCCCTTAAGGCCCATTCAAGGCTCGGTCCGAGGCCCAACCCACCTGAGGTACAATGCCTTTTTTTGTGAAAAATAATAAAATTTTGATAGAAAAAATTAAAAAGAATTAGAAAAAAATGGCCAGGCTCGCCCAAGCCCAAGCCCAGCTTCAGGTTATCGCCTGCGGGCCAATTTTACACTCCTATCAATGTGAATGTTAATATGTCAATATGAATATTCACATTGTCACGGGCCGGGCCGGGCCCGCCCCGGGCAGCGGGCAAGCTTCGGGTCTCCCACAGGCCGCGGGCTAATTTTACACTTCTATTAATGTGAATGTTAATATGTCAATGTAAATATTGACATTGTCACGGGCCGGGCTCGCCCCAGGCCGCCCATAGGACGCGAGTCAATTTTACACTCTTATCAATATGAATGTTAACATGTCAATGTGAATATTCACATTGTCACGGGCCAGGCCGGGCCGAACCCGCTCCGGGCAGTGGGTGGGCTTCGAGCCTCCCACGGGCCGCGGACTAATTTTACACTCCTATCAATGTGAATGTTAATATGTCAATGTGAATATTCACATTGCCATTGCCACGCTCGCCTGCAGCCATGAGCCAATTTTACGCCTTATCAATGTGAATGTTAATATGTCAATGTGAATATTCACATTGTCACCCGGACCGCTCACACGGCCGACTGCTCGCCGAGTCAGCGGTCTAATTTACACTCCTATCAATGTGAATGTTAACATGTCAATGTGAATATTCATATTGTACACGGGCCGGACCCCTACACATTGACGATATGAACATTCACATTGACGGTGTAAACATTCATATTAGGGATATTTTGGTAATTATGTAACACATAGGACTTATTGAAACATAAGAAAATAATATGAACTAAATAGAACATAAGTAGATACATTAGGGGTATTTTGGTAATTATGTCACCCATAGGACTTATTGAAACATAAGAAAATAATATGAACTAAAAAGAACATAAGTAGATAAAAAGGATATTTTGGTCTTCTTATCTCATATAGGACCTAATGGAATAGTTAAAAAGAATATGGGTTGAATGGAACATAAGTAATTAAAGATGGATTTATGAAAAAAGCTCTCCTAATTTATACATGTTTTAAAAAAAAAAAATCAAATATGTTTAAAAAAAAATTGAAAGAAATTAATAAATATTATATATTTGTGAGTGAAGTTCTTCATTTAATTATCTAATTTGGTGGTTAACTCAATCCGTCCATTTTTGTTTCACACATTTTATGGGATTGAGTTATCCCACATATAGAGAATTATTAGTCCCATTTTTACTTTCCCAATCTAATATTGAACTATTTATTTTGTTAAACATAGAGAGTCTAAACCCACCAAACAAACACCACTTTAATATCTAATAACTGAGACTAGTTAAAATAGTAAAAACAGTCAACTTTTTTTTTTATTTATTTATTTACTTTTTTTTTTAATAAAAAATTTAAAAAATCAATTAAAATAATTAGTTCACAAAAAAAAAACTGAGGCTTCATCGAAGTTTCAGGCGACAACAGCGACTGCGTAGGCATAAAGTTAACCACCAAAATTAGTTGTTGGAGAGAGAAAGAGAGAGAGACATGGGAGGCAATGGGGGTCACAATCGAAACGTGGAAAAATGGAAGTAGGAGAGAGAGAGAGAGAGAGAGAGAGAGAGAGAGAGAGAGAGAAATGTGGCTATGTACTCTGAATCTGTAAACATCAAAGTATGCCTAACAGTCTAGCCATACAAGAGTGACTGGGGGAGTCTGCTGTCCAGAATTGGGACTCAGTTAATTCCTTCATTGTTTATTAATTAACTGTTAAATTAATTTGCCAAACCTTTTATTCTCATCTTGATCATGATTATCAATATTAGTTATTGTAATTTGGTTGAGTCTAATGATGATCTTTTGGGAATTAGTGAGGGTAAAACAATTTACATCGTACTGGGGTTTGTAATATAAAGCCAAATTCCAGTGGGGTTTGTTTTGTATTAGTGATTTGTTTTTTTAAATTATTTTTTCAAGTGCGGTACTCACTCACTTCTTACAATTGAGACAAGGTGAGGCATTCGGGTGACAAGTGTTTTTTTGGGCACTTCCATTTGTATTGGATATGATTGGTTTATAGAGCAAAATTTAATAATTTTATGTTAGTGTTTTAGCTAATAATGTAGGTGTGGTTACTTGTGATTGGTGTGGGGGTAAAATACTATGTGGTGCCCTATAGGAAAATGAAAAGTTCCCCTAAAAATAATCCCCCTAATCCCCGTAATTTTCTTTTTTGGAAACTGTTTTTTTTTTTTTTTCTTTTTTTTTTTTTTTTTTTACTTGAAATGGCATTTCGGGGGATTCGGGGGCCCCCATTTCGGGGGATGAATCACTTCCGTGCCCTATAAGCATATGCAAAAGAAAAGATATTAGGACAAACTATTAATAAATTTTAATGGTTGAATTTAATTTTTATCAAGTCCAATTGAATATAACTTCTAGTACAATCGTTATAAAAAAATAATTTTTTGTGACAATTTTTTACATATGTCGCTAAAAATTGATAATTATTGATTTTTTTGTCACAATTTTTATAAATTGTCACTAAAATTTACAATTAATGGCACTTTTCTGTGACTAATTTTTCAAATTGTTGTTGAAAGTTAAAAATTAATGACGTTTTTTGTGATGATTTTTTAAACTGTCTCTAAAACTTATAATTAGTGATTTTTTGTGACAAAATTTTTAAATTTTCGCTAAAAATTAATAATTAGTGACTTTTTTTAATAATGTATGCTGAAAAATAACATTAATTATCATAGAACTTATTGAATAATAAATTTATTTAGTAAGACCTACACGTAAGTCTTTCAAAAAAAATTATGTGGGTGGCCCATTAAATATACATGAAGTATTAACTACTTGGGTAAATCACATTTTTTATTCTTGTACTTTCATAAGATTTCAATTATTTTTTAAAATTTTTTGATAATTTTCTTAAAATATATATGAATGAATAAAATATTATAAAATTCATTAGCGAAATCTAAGTAGACGGGAGTTCAAATTCACATTCCTAACACTTGTTAAGATTCAGTTAGGCCTGGCAATTACCGAATGACAGACCCTAGGAAAAATTGAACTTGAGATCTTGAGATTTATACTTCAAAATGTTACCAAATGAATTGATAAATAACTAAAAAAAACAAAAAATAGGACTGTTATAGGAAAAGGCAGAACGTAGGACACACAATTACTGGTTTTAGGATTATTTTGAAAAGTTAATTAAAAGTTAACTTTTAAATTTTTAATTTTTTTTTAAAATGTATAAAAAAATAAAATGATAATATAACTTATAATAAATTAAAAATTGAAAATTAAGCCTTAGTAATGGTGGATTGGAGAGTGGTTATTGTCGGCAGGGACCATAAAAATATATATGTGAGTGAGATGGGGTCAAAGTAAAACTGGATGATCAAAACATCCACAAAAGTCTTGTTATTTTCCCACATAGATTGGTCAAATTAAAAAAGATTTATTGAACAATATTAGGGGTCATAAAAAAATGTCATGACGATGATCATAAAAGATTTTTTACTTTTGGATTATACATATAATAAAACACCACATACTAATTAAATGATAAAAAATCTTCATGATGCATTTCATGATATTTTTTTTATGATCCCTAACATTACTCAAATTTATTTTGGTTATCATTTGATTATTTAATGAGAAAATATACCTATAACCCTATATTAGACCATCGTGTCATTTGGTTTTTTATAATTTTAATTAGTTTAATTTTTATTATAAATTTATAATTGTCTTATTTTAGTCCAATTAATTGAGTTTGTTATTATTCGTAATGGTGATTGCCTTATTTTAGTCCAATTAATTGAGTCTATTATTATTTGTAATGAAAAATGCATTGTAAACTTACTCAACTCAACTAATTCAATGATCAATTTCGGTCAAAATAATTGACACAAAATTCAAATTTACAGGTTTAAATCAAATCCAACTCAATAGGTTAATCTCAATTAACTCAAAAACCATTTTTCGTCAAAATTTTTAATCGGCATTATTTTTTTTTTTAAATTTTTTTGATGGTCTCTAATTGTCATTACTAATAAGATCAAATTGACAAAAAATTTAAAATTAAGAATCAAAATTAAATCAATTAAAAGAGTATGAACTAAAATGACATAAAAGATAAAATGAAAAGGATACCTATATAGTTTGCCCATATTATATATATACTTTATTATTTTTTTCGATACTCATAATGTTAAGAATGGTGAGACACAGTATACAAAAAAACAAACTCACCCCTAAAGTGTGACTACGTTTTGCTAAGGTGATTTTACATATGTATTGGCTTATTTTTTTTACGAAAGAAAATATTATAAATGTGAATGTATCAGTAAGGACTAAAAATTTTTTACAGATTAAATTCAAACCAATTATCAAGCGATTGCGTTAATGACTCTTTTGCCTCAACAAAAAGGACTTCAAAATTGTCAAGTGTAGAGAAAAGAAAAATTAAAAGAAGAATGAGAGAGACAGAGAAAGACGATTGAGTGAACAATCAAAGTAATAATTACTTACCTCTACTCCTATATTTCGAAAGGAAGTGCATAAAATACTTTGAAAAGGAAATGCTGAAAATAAATATTTCGAAATATAAATCTATGTTAAACTACTCTTAAGATAAAAAAAATGACAAAAAATATTGAAATCAATTGTCTTTGATTTGAGTTCTGGATCTTTTTCAATGTAGCCGTGAATGGCTATTTATAGACAAATATTTGTAGGAACAAACTTCCAGCAATAACTACCCAATAACCACCTAAAACTACCCACTCTTCCATCTTCATTCTCACAATGCCATATATCCCTTAATGTCTTTATAACTTCCTTTAACCTCCAATTCATGCTCCATGTTCTCCACTTTATTCTCTATCATCTTTTCACATTTCATAACTTATCATAACCTCTAAATGAGTAGGAGGATCCCACATGTCCTGCAATTATATAAATAATAAATAATAATAAAAATTGTAAATTTATGGTGCCAACATTACCTCCTGCGACCTTTAAAAATGATGTTTACTTGAATTTTTGAAAGGCCGAACCAAATATATGACTAATCTAAGTAATAAAATGCTTTCGAATAATATCAACAAAGTGCTTCGAATGATATAATAGCACCAATGAAGTGCTTCGAATGAGTATGAAATTATGACTAGATATCTCGAATGCTAGCTATTATGGACTAGTAACAAGCTTCGAATGTGGTATAAAGGACCAAAATCATCTTTCGAAGGTTGAAAGTGCCGACAAAGGACAAATTACATCCTTAGAAATACTCGGTAAAGCTTCGAAGATTCACAACCACCATTATTGTTTCTTCGAAGCTGTTAATGCAAGATGAAGTGCTTCAAAACTTACAAAATTCTGACAAAAGGGCCTTCGAAGCAACTTTTGACTAACATTGTAGTTATTCAAATTTTGTATGTTCTGGTTCATACATAATTAATGAAAATATTAATTTTGTATTTCAAACCAATTATTAATTCTTCGAAGACACCAAAACTGTTGTTCTTCGAACCAACTTATCATGCCAAAAATAGGCATTATTCGAAAACTAATTAATTGCCATTTTACATATATTTAAAGAAAGGTATACATTTCAAAAGTTTTCTCGTCCCGTGTTACATTTCGAAGGTGTTTATTGATAATAAAGCCACCATTCAAAAGTTACATATGTTACTAAAAGATCAAAGTCGTCCTTCGAAAGTACTCACGACATCTCTTCATACCAAATCCAAAAAGTTGGATTACTATGAAATTAGTTTGGCATTTTAACAAGCCATTAATAGCTATAAAATGATATTTCAATGAATAATATGCTTCGAAGTGTCTTGAGACATGTTTCGAAGGTAACCACAAAACCAAATGATGATTGTTTTATGGATCAACCATATTTTTGGCCCAATATATTTCAATAACGAAATATTATTTGCTAGTCATTCCATCAAAGTCAACGTTTGATGCGATCCACAAATCTAAAATAGATTTTGAACAACAAAAGTCATGGTATAGCGCGACCATGAAAATTCATACTTTTTAACACTTTGAAAAATTTCAAAAATTTTGAATTTATGAACAATGGCTTGTTCATTATTCTTGACCATGTTTGGTTTAAAAACATGACTTTCGCCAAATTGATTTTCATAATTCTTTGGTAAAGTGGGTTGTTTTTCCATGTTAGTCATTAATGGCTTATGAAAATCCCCTATAAGAATGTTATTTTCATGACTTGACTCTCCAAAAATTGGTTTTTGAACCTCCCGAGCCATGTATGAAACATCATTCTTAACCAAATTTGGTTAAAAAACATGCTCTTTCGTTATATTAATTGCATAATTTAGCTCTTTAAAAACGGGCTTTTGAACCCCCCGAGCCATTGATGAAATCAACTCTTTGTTTTTGCTATTTTCAACCATGAAAAAATTCTAAAAAAATTCACCAATTCCGACCATTAAAGCCTCAGTTAAAGACTTGGTAGTGATAGTTGACAACTCATCATTCCATTGGCAAATTTCCATATGGAGTTCATGAATTTCTCCAATTAAATCATGTTTTTTTTCTTCCACCAAATAATATTGTAATGGATGAAAGTTTGTTTCACAAATAAAATGGATCTCTTCTTGAAAATTCAAATTTTTTTGTTTACGCCAATAGATTTCATCTAGGCTATTTGAAATGGACGAATCCAATTCATTTTTGATTTCTTACACTTGACGTCCCACCGAGCGTGCCAAAAATTGTTGACTTATTTTTCCTATGAAGGAAAATATCATAAATGAGAGCGTGCCAGCAAGGATTGAAAAATCCTTACAGATTAAATTCAAACCAATTATTAAGCGACTGCGTTGATGGCTCTTTTGTCTCAACAAAGAGGATTTTAAAATTGCCAAGTGTAGAGAAAAAAAGAATTAAAAGAAGAATGAAGGAGACGGAGAAAGACGATTGAGTGAACAATCAAAGTAATAATTACTTACTTTTACTCCTATGCTTCGAAAGGAAGTGCATAAAATGCTTTGAAAATGAAATGCTGAAAATAAATGCTTCGAAATATAAATCTATATTAAACTACTCCTAAGATAAGGAAAATGACAAGAAATATTGAAATCAAATGTCTTTGATTTGAGTGCTGGATCTTTTTCAATGTAGCCGTGAATGGTTATTTATAGACAAATATTTGTAGGAAAAAACTTCCAGCAATAACTACCCAATAACCACCTAAAACTATCCATTCTTCTATTTTCATTCCGACAATGCCACATATCTCTCAATGTCTTCATAACTTCCATTAACCTCCAATTCATACTCTATGTTCTCCACTTTATTTTCAATCATCTTTTCACATTTCATAACTTATCATAACTTCCAAATGAGTAGGAGGATGCCACATGTCCTGCAATTATATAAATAATAAATAATAATAAAAATTATAAATTTATGGTGCCTACACTATGATAAAAAGTGTTATAAAAGATTATAGAAATAGTATAAATACATATAAAATTAGGATAAAATGTTACAAATATAAAAATATCAAAATTACTCATACTCAAAAACTAAGACTACGTGAGTGTTTGGATAGTTACTATTTTAATAGGTTATTTTAATTTTTGGCTATTTTAGTAGGTTAAAATTTTTATATTTGGAAAGATAATTAGATTTTTTTGTAATTGAATGTGATGGTTGTGAGAGAAAAAAATGAAATGACTCTGAATTTAATGTGATATTTTATCTTATTAATTATTTAAAATTTTTATCTATCTTATTAATTATTTTATCTATCTTTTTATAAATTTTAGTCTCAACCAGGCTAAAACTTTGCTTGCCAAACACCCGGTAGCATAAGTTGAATATTAGTAATCGAGTGGATAATGTCCCAGCCTTATCAAAATTTACACAATCCCAATCCAACACTAAAATTTAAGAAAATTGTGAAACAGAGCATTAAAATGACAATCAATCGTCTGGTCTTCTGATTGTTTTACCGAATTCGAGGGATTTTTCACAAAAACAGACCCATTCCTTTTGTTCCATCTCTGCTAATAGTCCGTTTACGCCATCCAAACTAGAAATTAAAAACATTCACTTAAATAGTTTCAAAATTCACATAAAATGAATGCAAAGAAGAAAAAGAAAAAAAAGGTAAAATAAAAGAAGTTGCAGAATTTAAGTAAAATTCTATGGTATAGATCTCTCAAATAGTTTGTACCATATGTATCTTATAACTATAAAAGAAAATGACATAATTTTATACTTTCTAAGTCATAAAAAAAAAAAAAAAAAAAGTCATAACCAAATATAAAAAATCATAATCAAATATCTCAAAATAATATCATAACTAAAGAAAAAAATTTGTAATAACTAAAGAAAAGAATGACGTGACTAAGGATACATATAGTATGAGAGTATGTATAAGAGTATCTCCAATGGTACATTTAATTTTTCATCAAATATGAATAAAAATTTGAGTAAAAGTTATATTTGATATCAAGTGTTCCAACAAAAGTTTTTGAAGTTTCATTAAAACACCAGTCGATTGGGCGGATGACCAGGGAGATGTCCTCAAGTTGATTGGCCGAGGTAAATTTTTCACAAATATTTGCTTTAAGGTGGTCATCTTGGGGGTTGAATCTGAATCGATCGAGGGTCAACCGACCGTTGTAATTTTTTCACAAATTTTTACCTTGAGGTAGTCATCCGGGGAAACATCCGAAGGGACATCTGGGAGAACATCCGGTGGTGAAAATCAAACGGTTATGAACAATGATTTGATAAAAGATACATTAATCCTCAGTTTGATGAAAGAAAAATGAAATTATGAATTTAATACCTATTTGATGAAATTGTTGAAACAGAAAAATGAGTAATTTTTTTATCAAATTTAAATTTGATGACAGATTTGAGTTACCATTAAAGATAGTTTAATAGAATCCTCCTGATTTTAAACATTATAAAAAATGACTAGGAATTTATGAAGTCACAAAAATTATATTTGCATTACTTTATCATAACAGCTTTGGTAGTACACGTTAATAATGATCAATTTTTTTATTTTTTTTTTTTAATTTTAAAAGATAATAAGTTGAAAAGTGGTATGGCAATTTTTGATTGGGAGTTGTTTGACCAAAGCTCGACTAGCGACCAATTAGGATCGACCACATCTGTCACTTTTAAGTGAAATGTAAGCCCGAGGATCATGATTTAAAGTAGTCGTGTCACCTCGTGGGAGATAAAATGACAAAAAAAAAATAAAAAATAGTCATGGTCTATATAACGAAGGAGCTAGGAAGGAAACTATGGCATGGATGAGAAAATAAAGTTGACGTCCATATATGATTTGCTACCTGCCTAGTATTAATTTGTTGGAAAATCCAATTTTTTTTTTTAAATAAATAAAAATCCTAAATCATGAAAACTACATACCTAAAAAATTATTCCATAAATGGGCTTTCCTAGAAATTTCAAAAAGAAAACCTTCAACTTCAATTAATTAGGTTTAGTTTAATTGATCACCGTAACTCTTTTAAAGGCCTAACCTCTAAAGAAGAAGTCATGAGTTTAACTCTTTCCAAAGTGTTGAATTAGATGGCAACTTGACAATCACTTCATACTTTGTAAGAGTTGAGAGATTTATTCCGCTAATCTAACAAATTTCGCCCATTAAAAAAAAAAAAAAAGAAAAAAAAGAAAAAAAAAAAAAAAAAAGAAAAGTAAAAAACCTCCAAATTCAAAGAAATCCAAGTGGTAGACTCAGACTTGAATATGATACGTTCACTTTCAAACTACATTATAATTTATAACAGTATCTATTATCTCTAGGGGACTTTCAAAGCTCAAAGATAACTCTCTTAATTTTGGTGACTAAGAAACATTTCACGACCCTTCAAAGGGGCCTGTATCTAGACTGTTCAAACCATCAATTTCATAAATATATATATGTTAATTCATAGGCCATTCATTATCTCTGATAATGATTTCTATATTTCACAATCACTACCCCAATGCTTGTACAAAATATTTTTGTTTTTCATAAGGGTCATTATCGTCACCTTCCTTTTAAAACCAACGAGGGTTATGTGAAAGTTGGCAGCAATGTAAGATTATTGCTTGATGGTTTCACATGAATCTCAATGTGCTCTGCTGAGGGGAAAAGCATTGGGGGTTGTTGACAAGTCTACTATTCTTTAGGAGTGGCTGAGCCAAAAATTTTGGGTGAATTACACTTTGTCGTTTGGAATTGTCACTCAGTATCATTTTACTCCCTCAATTCAAAAATACTACATTTTGCCATTTTAAACTCTCAATTGTGAATTTTTCATTAATGATCCGTTGTATGATGAAGAACATTATTAATCTCTTCTCATTTTCTATTTTTTCTTTCCCTCTTTTCTACTATCTAAATCAACAGTCACAATTGTCTATACTATAATTTCCAAAGTTGTTGCAGTGTGTAAAAGAAAAGAAAGAAAAAATCATTTTAAGCATTTCACAATATTTGAAATGTCATGTGCAAGTCACATGTTAATTTTCATCCATTTATGGAACGGATAATTAATTAAAGGTTCACGTTATTTACCGTATAAATAACCGAATCACCCGTTACAACCGAACCAACCGCATCAATTCGACTCACATACAAATGGTTTCGCCAACTACCGTCGATACCAAAGCTAGTTTCACGCTTAGTTCACGTTAATGCGAATTGATAATTTACGGTGGCAAAGTATAATATTTTTAGTCGAAAGAGTAAAGTAACAATGAACAATAGTTCAAGAGAGTAGAGCACAAATTACTCAAAAATTTATTTCCGAGAGGCCAAAATTTTTTTAAAACAAGATTAGATTTAAAGGTGTACGATGAAAAAATGTGTTTATTTTCTTACTTGACACGTATATAGATAAGTCAGATCAGTTTTAAAATACTCAACAAGATTACTTAAATTAGTCCAATTAAAGTTGCAAAAATTCTAACATATATAAGATACAAATATAATCAAATCAACCTAATATAAATAAGTCAGATCAATTTCAAAATACTTGACAAGATTAGTTAAACTAGTCCAATTAAAATTGAAGAAATTCTAACATGTATACGATACAAATATAATCAAATCAACCTAATTTCTACCGTTATCCTTGAATCGATGTGGCTACAGATGTGGCTACACTATTAACCACGTGACTGAAAGAAGTTTCTCCAACTACTTGGGAAATCCCTTCATTTAATTGAAAGGTTTGGTCGAAAGAAAAATAAGACTATAGTCATGTACATATTTGTATGACTATGGCATAGAATAACATATTTATGAACTTCATTTTGGGTGTTTGGAAAAGAGTTAAGTTAAAATAATTTACTAAAAGATAAAATAAATTAAAATAGTTAATAAAATAAAGTGTAACATTCAATTTATAATCATTTTATTTTTTCTTTTACAAGTATCAAATCACCTAAAAAAAAAATTAATTAATTTCTCAAACACAACTATTTTAGTCAGGTTAAAATAATCAAAAAATTAAATAATTAATTAAAATAGCTAATTTTTTCAAATAAAGCTTTTATATATGTGACGAAACGTGGGCAACTATCCAAATACGTAATCTCTTAAAATAAGGATTATTGAAAATGATATTTATTATTTTTTTAATTTAATAATCTTGCTAAGCTGCGCACATCACGGTTGGTGTGTGACTTCTTCTAGTAACAATTTGTTTCTAGTGTGTGACTTGGAAAATTTTTATCAGAGTTGGTCAAATTTTCTAGCTAATAAAGTGATTTTGAAAACAATTTGTATTATTGACTACTTATCCTAGAATGTTTATGGTCATCTTGACACATCTAGGAAACTTCGTATGACAAGCTTAGCTATAAATTTCTACCAACTAGTACAACAAAACATGAATTCAAAATTTTAAAGAAATCAATTCAAATCAGACAAACAAACTCTGCGGTAAATCATATTGCTTGGTATTGCTTTATTTGGCATTATTAAAGTAGATGCAATGTTAACCCTAAGGCAAGTGGTCGAATGGTAAAGTTTGGAGGATAAAATCTTAGTCTTAACTTCCCTTAAAATTAGCAGGTCGAGGATACCTGAGTTATTAAAAAAAAAAAAAGGTACATGCAATGTTGAATGGAAGTTGTGAAAGAATGGTCTATGGAACTTTGAGCTGAGGAATTTGAAATGTTCCATGTATTTTTCTTGACACGAGCTGAGGAATTTGAATGTTCCATATATATTTTTTGACATGTTAAACATGCTCAAACTAGCAAGTTGCCAAGTTTTCATAGAAGAAATCGGGAAAATTTGTTTTGTCAACTTTTTATTTTTTTTAATTAGATATGCATTGTAATACAGTAAAATACAATGGATCAAAAATACATGTGTATTCACTGAACTTTTATATGTTTAGGAAACAGTAATTAAAAATTTAAACGGTTAATAAAAAAAAAAAAAGGGCAAATTACAAACACCCCCCTCGAAGTTTGGTGAAAATACAAATTTCTTCCTGAGGTTTGAGAAATTACATCCCGCCCCTTGAAGTTTATATTTCCATAACAAATTGCTCCATGAGGTTTTTATTTTCATACAGATTTCCTCCTAATTTGTTATGCAAATTTGACCATCAGGGGGCAATTTGTAATTTCTCAAACCTTATGAGGGAATCTGTATTTTTACCAAATCTCGAGGGAAGTGTTTGTAATTTGCCCTAAAAAAAAATTCAAGCATTTCAGTGAAATTAATAAACTAAAAGTAAAGTTGTGTCATGCTCTTTTTTCTTTCTTTTTTTAAATTGATCTAAGAAAGGGTGTTTGGCAAGGGCTTTTTTTGGTTTTTTGGACTAAAATTTACCACCAAAAAAAAAAAAAAAAGTTAAAATAGTTAATAAGACAGAATGTCACATCAAATTCATAATCATTTCACTTTTTCTCTTACAAATATCACATTCAACAACAACAAAAATCTAATTATCTTCCTAAACATAAAAAATTTAGCCTCCTAAAATAACCAAAAACTAAAATAACTTACTAAAATAGTAATTTTCCAAACACCCACATAGTAACATTTAGTTATGATTTAAAATAATCTTAATTATGAAATAAAATGACATAAATCACTTACTTTTGTATTTAAAATTAATAAATCGTGACCTGGCATGTGATATATATACACTTATTTAGCGTTATCCATCGTACTATTTGAATTGAAGTAGTTCACTAGTATACTATATGGCCTAATAAAGACAACAACAAACTGCTTGTCTATACTAATTGTGACATTTTGTATCACTACTACTAGTATGCTTGATATACTTTGCCTTTCTTTTGTCAAAAAATGGCATGATCTGACTTATTAACAAACCATGCTTAATTATCTATTTAAAACATTGAATCAATCACATCCATTTGATACAATGCACTACAAAATATATAAAAAATAATAATAAACTTAAGGTTGGCTATTGTCAAGGGGTCCCGAGCATAAGAAAAAAAAAAAAACATCAACCTTAATTTTATAATGCTTTCACTCATTTTTAAACTACTTTTCACACAATCTCAATACAAATGAATACAAGAAGTACCCAATAACATTTTTAATATTTAATGAAAATTATTAAATAAAATAAAAATATTATTTAATACTTTTCATGCATAATGTGACGAACTACAAGTAAAATTTAAAATTTAAAACTTAAAATGAAATCCATTATAATAATATAAGAGGTGCTATGTACAAATTATTATTATTATTTTATGTAGTATTTATTACTCATATACAATAACCATCCTGTACTTTGCTAATGATTTGAGTTATTAAAAAAAAATTAAATAAAATAATAATGATAGAAAATTTTTATTTTTAAATTTTAAAGAAAGATCTAATAATATAGCAAGAGAAAAAAAAAAAAACAAAAACAAAAATAAAAACATAAACACACATAGCACATTATATGTAAATTCTATTCCTCATCACATCACTAATACTCTTTTTATAATTCTAAAATTAGAATTTTCTATCTTTATTCAAAATAAAATTCAGTATCTGCCACCTGTTGATGCCAAGTGGAAAGTCCAAGATAGCTTAGGCCTCGAAAAGAAATGATAGGCTAACGTCACAATTTCCTGTCTGAGCTGGGCCGCCTGGATCCGTCATTTGACCCATGTGGGTTATATCCCACTTGATGCGGTCACAATGTAATTAAAAATAATAAAATAAATAGTAAAATGCTAATATTCTATAAAATAACAACAATAATTCATTCCACTAATTTAGGAGCATTAATTAATCATTAATGAGATAAAAATTCAAAAAAAAAAAAAAAAAGCAAGAGCAAAACATCTCATCATGTGAAACCCACACCACTTTAGAACTATTAGTACTCCTCTTTTTAGTAGTCTCACTCATTTTTCATAAAATAATGCCAAGACATACTCTTTAGTCATTTTTCATAAAATAATTCAATTTTTTTTTTTTCAATTCTAATTTAGAGCATTAAATTAAAAGCTCTAAAAGGACCACTAATGCGGTGGCAATGTAAACAACAAAAAAAAAAAAAAAAAAAAAAAAAAAGCCAAACTATCACATCAGTGGTAGAATCCACATGATGCCATGTCATTAGTAATACATTAATAGTACTAAATTAGTGATATGAAACATTTTTCTTCTTTTCTTTTTCTCCTTTTTTTACCCTCATTTCTTTTTATTTTTTTTATTTTTAAAATTCAATATAAACAATTTTTCATAACCCATTTCACATTCAAATCCTCCCCGTCTTTTTTGGGTATTTAAAGGAGGCTAGCTAGTCCTAAACATGTCACCACATTATGGTTTGTGCTATTAAAGAAACAGAGTAGTCACATATCATTCACCAAAAAAAAACAAACATTCCAGTTCAAATGGATTGCTCTGTATTTCACTCCCTTAGCTCCGATTTCTCGCCGGATTCCTCTGTATTTCACTCCCTAAACTCTGATTTCTCGCCGGATTCCTCGTTTGGCTCACCAGAATCTTTTTCCTGGAATGGGCTCGACTTCGCCAATTACCTTCCTTTCAATGAAAATGATTCTGAGGAGATGCTTCTCCTCGGAGTCCTGGCAGAAGCGGCCCAAGAAATCTCAGAAACCGTTTCCACTGATCGAATCAAGGAAGATGAGGTTAGTTCAAAATCGGAAGCGAAACCCAAGAAGGAAAAATCCTACAGAGGAGTGCGGAGGAGGCCGTGGGGAAAATTTGCAGCCGAGATAAGGGATTCCACTAGGAATGGGATAAGGGTTTGGTTGGGCACATTTGACAGTGCAGAGGCCGCAGCTTTGGCTTATGATCAAGCCGCTTTCGCAATGCGCGGTCAGGCTGCTATTCTCAATTTTCCGGTGGAAAGGGTACAAGAATCGCTACGCGAAATGAGGTATAGCATGGAGGAGGGGTGTTCGCCGGTCGTGGCTATGAAGAAGAGACACTCCATGAGGAGGAGAAGTGTGAGCAGGAAAAGTAAAGTGAGAGAAGCCAAGATAGAGAATGTGGTGGTTTTGGAAGACTTGGGTGCAGAGTACTTGGAAGAGCTTTTGAGTTCAACAGAGTGTGCTAGCCGTTGCTGAATCAAGATTACTCTTTGTTTGTTTTCTGTGTTTTTTTTTTTTTTTTTTTTTTTTGTGTGTGTTTTTTTTTCTGGTACTCTAGTACTAGCTTTAAAAAACCCCATTTGTAATTTGTTTGTCTTTGCTCATCATGTTTTTGAGATAGCAGAGGATGTAATGGTGGGAGTTTATGAAATTTGTAAAATTAATTTTTTTTTTTTTACCTTTTTTGGGGTCTCTTTGTCGAGTTGAATGTAGTGCTGGGATTGTGGTAATATTAAACTATTAGCTTCTATGATTAAAGGTGACTCTTTTTGTTTTTTTTTTTTTATTTGACTCGCAAGTTGCAGTTGTATAGAGAAGTTACAAAGTACCAAGCTTAACGAACTGTACTATTCAACTTTACATGCCTTCCAAGAAAATAAATAAATAAAAATTAGAGTTCTTGCATATATATATCGTATACTAAATGTTTTTTTTTTTTTTCTCTCTCTCTTTGCATGTGCCATAGTTTGTAGTAATGAAATGAATTATAAGGCATATATATAATGGTTAAAACTTTGAATTATTAATCTGGGAATGGTAGGCATAAATTTGAGGATAACAATTTTGTTTATGTTGGTGAAAGTGTAAAAAACTAACAATTTTCTTACTAGATTTTTTAAGTTGGTATCAACCGTCTATTATCAAAACAATCGTTATTTTTACCAAAGCAATAAACTCTTTTAGATACAAGTGTTTTGTTGAAATTATAATTAAATCAAAGTAAGTGTTGTGTCTCAATTACTTAGAATCAGTTATATAAATCATTTCTCATTCTTTTGTCTTTAAAATTAAATTCTCAATAATATAAAATAAATCTATATCTAATTTCTTAATTCTTACTTGCATATTTGTATTTAGATTCATGAATTCATACTCATAAGAGATCCGCTGAGTTTAGTATGATGACTATCAGATTACCTAGTTGTTAATATTTTTTTTAATCAGAAAGGACGAGAGTAATAATAAAAGGATCTTACCATTCAAACACGATTAGTCTAGATTTTTTAATCCAAACTAGCACCGACAATGTTGAATATATACAACACACAGAAAATTCATAGTTATATATATAGATATAGATATAGATATAAATATAGATATTTGTAGTATTGAGTCTAAACCAATGGGCTAGAAAACATTCTAAAAACTAAACTGTAAATGGTGAAAAGAGAAGTGCAAAGATGATTGGTTCAAAATGGTTAAAAGTGTTGTCGTATTTGTGTCAAACAACAAGAAGCTTCTCCTGCAGTTGGGTCATATGAGTTAGGTGGACCAAACTCTGCTAGTTAATCTTCATGCAGAGTCGTCTTCTGAAATTATAAACTTGTGTGCCTTGCACTGCCTTAGCTCGTGACGTTTGCTCTTATGTTATCAACTTTTCTTCTTCTTTTTTCTAATTCAAAATGTTGATTATATATAATATAAGCGTTGAGAGTAAGTAAATCCGTAATAGGTGACAAGCAGTATGAATGACAGGTGTTATCAACTTAGACGATAACAAATTTTATCAAGGTTTGGGAAGCCAAGTATATTTTGTCCTCAAACTTCTATTCACGTTGTCATTGAGATTAACCATTTAAGAGTATACATTAAAATCAAAGCATTAAAAAATACTTTTGACAGTAACAAAATTTGGAATAACAGCGTTTACTATTGATGTGATGCAATCAAGTGCAGCAAGTACAAACATGAATAGTTATTACAAATACCTGCATCCCCCAACTGAAATATAACATTGTCCTCAATGTAAACAAGTAGACATTAGATAGTAAAATGAGATAGAGGATCTTAGACCATCTCCAAATTCAAATTTTAATGAAGTGATATCAAAATGAGAATTTTAAAGAGACAATTGTTTAAAGAAACAATTGTTGAGATGAATTGTTTATAGAAATAATTGTTTAAAGAAACAATTGCTGAGGAAAAATTGTTTAACAATTGGTGGGTTTCATCATTTGAAACAATTGGTGGGTTTTCATAATTTTACATCATTTGAAAAATATTTATGCCTCTTACTAGACAGCATGGGCACACATCCAGCGAGGCAAGGACACTCAAACACACTTTTGAAAGTTTTTTTTATTTTTTTAATTATTTTATTTATTATTTATTTATTTTTTTTTCGGTACAATATAAAAGAGAAAAGAAAAGAAAATAAAACAAATCAAAATAAATAAGGAAAGAAAATAAAGGAAATATACAGAAATGACTATTATGGATCTGGCGGTGGTGGTGGGAAATGTTGCTCAAATAGGGCATGCATCAGTGTCCGAGTCTTGAACGCCTCATCATGAACCCTAGTGCCATGCTGATCGAACTGCCGATCAAACTGATCAAACCGTTGATCAAACTAATCAAATCGCTGCCCACTCGAATCTTGGTATGCATAGAAGTCAGTATGCAGAGAGGCAACTGACTGCTGATACCCATCAAATGCCGTCTGTGAATAATCCCGATAAGCCTGGTAGTCGGTCCGGAGATCAACCATAGATTGCTGAAGGACGGCTTGATTATCCAAAAGAGCTTGATATTGCGCCCTTGTCATACTGAATAGCGCTGGTACTAGCGCTGGTGCGGCGACGGGCTCGACTGGGGCATCATTAGGATTGGCCGGGGCCTCGGGAAGGACTAGTGGAGGCGGCAGGTGAGCAGTGGTTTGGCGCCAGTGGGTTTTACCATAAAATGTGGGCGGCGGAAGCTGAACCTCCTTGGCCTGAAGTGGGTATGTGTCTTAGTCTTTGATGAGCGTAGTGATGAGGTTGGCAAAAGGAAGGGCCCATGTACAACTACCCCGGGTATTGCGTATTTTGACTTCATCAAGGATTCGATGCATCTGATTGTAGATCAAGGTAAGGATGTCAATCCAAAACCCAAAGTCAAATCGATGTAAGGTACGGAGGAAGTCCCATCGCCGCTCTTCCTTGTGGTCAATAGGAATGACATTCTTTTTCAGTACCACATCGAGGAAAAGAAGGCGGCGTGGTAAATTAGCTAGTCGGATGCTCGTACGGTTGTCATCCTCCTAACACCCCTCATAAAACTCAGTCACCAGTGCCGGGATGGTGAGTTCTCGAGTGAATACCGGGAACTATTCTGCATTGATAGGGTCCATGGAACAGTGGAGGACCTCGGCAATTGAAGCTAGAGTGACCACTAACTCCACTTCGTCAACAAGGAAGCAAAGAGCTCCCGGGGCTTCGTCACTGATGTACATATGTTGATAGAAGAGTCGCACAATGTCCGGATATGCCGGTTCAGTGACAGTGCAGGTGCCCAGGAGGCCCCGTTCTTCAAGTTGTTGAATACTCCATGCAGTGGTTTGATGGCAACGAAAGATGTCCACATCAAAGGATATATCACATGCAACTGGTTTGGTGGCCCAAGCATCGGTTGACATATCCCTGAATGCAATGTTGGCATTGCGAGGCCGTTTGGGTGCTCGACGGGATGATGAAGCCATATCTGCACAAAATAGTTCAACCAACACAACCAAAAATGTGGAACCATTATATTAATACTCATCAAATATAGCATGTATGCATAAATCATTCAAAACCGCATCATCCTCACACCACCGAATTGATCGGTATTTATTTATCTACAAACACACAGTGGAACTACAAAGATGAAATAAAGAAGAAAATTAAATTAATGAAATTAAACAATCTAAGTTAGTAGAAGAGAAGAAAGTGAAATAAAATGAAATAAAAATTCAGAAAATAAAATAAAATGAAATAAAAACTAAACTATTTAACAATTAAAATAAAAATAAAATCACTAACTAAACAAGTAAAATAAAAATAAAAATAACAACAATCCGCTAGCTAATTAAACTAATCAGAATCACTAACGAAACAATTTAAACTAAACAAATAGAAGAAATAAAAAAAAAACTAAATTATTATTATTATTAGCACTTTTTTTTTTTTTTTTTTTTTTCGGCATGAACCGCACGTGCACCGGAGAGGGCCACATGTGCGGCGATTGTATTCTTGCCTAGATTTCAAATTTTATTTTATTTTATTTTAAATAAATTAACTCTAAATCTACTTACAATGCAAGATTGACAAAAGAAATAAAGAGTTTGAAACAAAAAAGGTATGATTTACCTTGAAGTCATGAAGAAAGAAGAAAAGAAAGATGATTCGTCGGAAAAAATGGTGGTCGCCAGAGATTCCATGGACGGAGAGGAAATAGGGCGCCGGCGGTGAGATTGTGCTGAGGAGGAAAGAGGGTGAAGGTTGGTGATGGTGGGGTTTGATAGAGTTTATGGGTGTGTGGGGTTGTGAGAGAGAGAGAGAGAGAGAGAGATATGCTGAGAGGTAGAGAGAGTTTATGAGTGATTGTGAGAGTCTATGAGTGATTGTGAGAGGAGTAGATAGGGTTTTGATAAGTTCAATTTTTTTTTAAACGAAAATAAAATAAATAAATAAATTTGTAAATAAATAAATAAAAGAAGTTGACAAAGAAATATGATTATTTTTTTTATTTTTGTTATTTATTTATTATTATTTTGATATGTAAATAAAATAAGGAAAAAATAAAAATAAATAAATTTTTTTGAACTTTTATTTTATTTTTATTTATTTTTTAATAAAATGAAGAATAAAATTTGTCATAATAATTTTTTAATAATAATTTATTTATTTATATTTTATTTATTTATTTATTTTAAAATAATTAAGTAAATTAAAATTAAAATAATAATAATAATAATAACAACAACAACAATAATAATAATAATAACAAAACAAAACAAAAACTACAACAAATTTTTTTTTTTTTTTTTTCAAATGAACGTTGTCATGCACGTGCAGATTTCTCAATGCACGTGCGGACGTCCCCCGCACCAAACCACGCACCTACATAAAATGCAATGTGCAGAACATGAAATCACAACAGTTCCCGCATGTGCGGGGAATGGGCAACATTTTCCTCGCTCTTTTTTTTTTTTTTCTTGGTGGATCGTCGCTCCGCACATGCGGGAGTCAAGCCGCATGTGCGGCTTGGTTGACGCATGGACCCTTCGCACTTGCTTTTAAAGCAGTGTGCAACTTTTGATTTTGGAATTTCTCCGCACATGCGTAGATTGTGCCGTACGTGCGGGATTTTTTTTTTTTTATTCTTTAAACACAAAGAAAATAAACTATGAAAACATACTTTTTGACAAAGAGGTTAAATACAAAGCTTGCCACAAACCTCAAAGCACAAGCTAGGAATGGTTTAATAGGACTAGGGCCACAAAACCATAAGCACCTTAGAACTAGCTTGAATACAACTGGAACCACAAAGCTATAAACATTCCAGGGGGAACTTAAACCACAAAGTTCTAAGCATTTTGAATGTGGTTGAATACTTGATTTTCCATAAACCATAAAGCAGAAATCAAGGTCTTACCCAGGCTAGGGAGGGTCCCTTCCACCCACACGCATGCAATGACCTTTTTCTGCTACATTGTAACAGCATAGTTTAACAAAAACAAGAAGTACTCGCAAGCGTACATGTTTCAAGAAAATAGAAAACTAACTCCCAACACCTAACAAAAGGCACCAGAGTTATGGCATAAAGTTGCCACTTCAGAATCCCCCAGGTAATAAAACCCAGCGTAGTTTATAGCCTTCAGGCTATTGACCAAAAACAACAATTAACAAATACAACATTTTTTCTATTACTATTTTTTCTTATTTTTTTTAGTATAACTATATATAAATATATATATATATATATATATCTATATTCACAAAAGATTAAAGAAAATAAAATAAAAACCAAGTACAGCCTAAAGTATACTTAACTATTTCTACCTTCAATTGACATCCAAAATAAATATAGCATTTTAGAAAATATCAAAATGCCTACTAAAGATATAATCTTCAGCGAAAACCACGGGTACTACTTTTCTCCCTAACTGTGTTTGTAACTTTCCCTATTCTCCAACAGGATGACAGACTAGGTTGATTCGGTATTCAGAATTGAGGCGTATAAAGCTACCTCAACCTATGAGGCTGCCATACAAAGTTTAAGCCGGGGTAATTTTGAAGTAATCTCCACACCCCTGGGTATTTAAACTAGACTCTAGTCTCGAAAATTCAAACCTTTGTGTTCTAGGCTTTGCCATTCGAACTGTAGTTTCCACTGTCTCAGTTGGTCTCCTAGGAACTCACTACAAACACGGTTAGGTGGCTATACCAGACCGTTAGATGTCATTCGGGCCTGGCTAACACCAAAGGAATTACACCTTTAGAGGATTTAAAGTCTCCTAGACGCAAATAAAGCACAACAAGAACAAAGAAAAATAGAATAGAATAGAATAGAAGGGAAAAAAAGGAGAATAAGAAATCAATCGATCAATCATAGTAAAATATCAAAGCAATGGACTCAATCATTTCCCTATTTCCAATCCCCTCTATATATGGTTTCAGTCTTTGGCCATTCACTTTGAAAGTGTGGCCATTCTTTAGATCTTGCACCTCAACGACGCCATGAATAAATGCCTCAACAACTATAAAGGGTCCATCACATCTAGATCTTAGCTTACCCGGAAAGAGTCTCAATTTTGAATTAAAAAGCCACACTTTTTGGCCAAATTCAAAGGATTTTCTATTAATGTGCTTGTCATGGAATTCTTTAGTCCGAGCTTTAAAAACTCTCGAACTCTCATATGCATCATTCCGGATTTCCTCTAGCTCATTGAGTTGCAATTTCCAGTTGAGCCTAGCTGCAGCCATATTGAAGTTAAATTTCTTTATGGCCCACAATGCTGGGTGCTCAAGCTCAACCGGGAGATGGCAAGCTTTGCCAAACACTGCTCTATATGGTGACATCCTAATGGGTGTCTTATAAGCAGTGCGGTAAGCCCATAATGCATCAATTAACCGTTGTGACCAATCTTTCCTATCTGGCCTCACCATTTTCTCTATTATGTGCTTTATCTCCTTATTTAAGACTTCTACTTGGCCACTAGTTTGAGGGTGGTATGGAGTACCAACTTTATGAGTGATAAAGTATTTCTTGACTACCGACTCAAAGAACCGGTTACAAAAATGCGTACCATGATCACTTATTATGGCTCTAGGAAACCCAAAACGACTAAAGATGTTTTCATGCAAGAATTTGATTACAACTCTATGATCGTTTGTTCGGGTAGCTATCGCTTCCGCCCACTTAGATACATAATCTACTGCCAAGAGAATATACTCAAACCCGAACGACAACGAGAAAGGTCCCATCAAATCAATCTCCCAAACATCAAATATTTCTACCCCAAGAATAGGGGACATTGGCATCATGTCACGTCGAGACATCGAACCCATTTGCTAACAGCGTAAACAAGTTCTACAAAATTGATGGGCATCTTTAAAAATTGTGGGTCAATAAAACCCGCTCTGTAAAATCTTGACGGCCGTTTTATGCCCACTAGAATAACCGCCATATGCAGAAGAATGACAAAATGTAAGAATTCTATGCACCTCACTCTTTGGCATACACCGTTGGATCACTTGGTTGGAGCAATATTTAAACAACTCTGGATCTTCCCAAAAATAATACTTGACCTGTGAAAAGAATCGGTCTTTGTCTTGTTTAGACCAATTCTGCAGAATTTTCCCAATGGGCAAGTAATTCACAATATGTGCAAACCAAGGGGGGCTCACTCGTGACAGCTCAAAGAGTTGTTTGTTCGGAAACGAATCATGCAAAATAAGAGGGTCACTAGTATACTCGACAAGGATTTGGAAGAGGTGATTTGTCACCACATTCTTAGATCCTTTCTTATCTTGGATCTCTAGGTCAAATTCTTGAAGCAACAAAATCCATCTAATTAACCTAGGTTTGGTCTCTTTCTTTGATAATAAATACCGCAAAGCGGCATGATCAGTGAAGACTATGACCTTGGAATCTAGGAGATAGGACCAGAATTTATCTAAGGCAAAGACCACAGCTAGCAACTCTTTCTCGGTGGTAGTATAGTTCAATTGTGCATCCGAGAGAGTGCGACTAGCATAGTATATAGCAAATGGTGCCTTATTGACCCTTTGGCCCAACACAGCCCCGACAGCATAATCGGAGGCATCACACATGATTTCAAAGGGAAGCGACCAATTTGGGGATTTCATGATTGGGGTGGTCAGGGCCATTCTTAGTGTTTCAAATGCCCTTATGTATGCCTCATCAAAGATAAAAGGCGCGTCCTTAACCAGTAAACTACACAAAGGACGTGATATCTTACTAAAGTCTTTGATGAACCTACGGTAAAAACCTGCATGCCCTAGGAAAGACCTAATTTGACGCACAGAATTGGGTGGAGGAAGGCTTGCAATGAGGTCAACCTTAGCCTTGTCTACCTCTATGCCTCGAGGGGACACAATGTGTCCCAACACTATACCCTCACGAACCATAAAATGGCTCTTTTCCCAACTCAAAATTAGGTTTGCCTCAGTGCATCGTTCCAACACTCTAGTCAAGTTCCTAAGGCATTCCTCAAAAGACGGTCCAAACACTGAAAAATCATCCATGAAAACCTCAAAGAATTTCTCCACCATATCGAAGAAAATGGCCATCATATACCGTTGAAAAGTCGCCGGTGCATTACATAGCCCAAAGGGCATGCGCCTGTAAGCAAAAGTGCCAAAAGGGCATGTGAATGTGGTCTTTTCCTGGTCAACAGGGTATACCGGGACTTGATTATACCCCGAATAGCCATCAAGAAAACAGTAGAAACCCTGCCCCACTAACCGCTCTAGAATCTGGTCAATGAAAGGTAAAGGAAAATGATCCTTCCTAGTCGAGGAATTCAGTCTCCTATAATTAATGCACACTCGCCACCCAGTAGTGGTTCGTGTGGGGACTAACTCTTCTATCTCATTCTCAACAACAGTGATGCCCGATTTCTTGGGCACCACTTATGTGGGACTCACCCACTTGCTATCCGAGATGGGGTATATAATACTTGCATGTAACAATTTCAATACCTCCTTTTTCACCACCTCTTTCATATTAGGATTTAGTCTCCGTTGCATTTCACGAGAAGGTTTGGTGTCCTCCTCTAGGTGTATATAATGCATGCACACAGAGGGATCTATCCCTTTCAAATCAGCCACTGCCACCCTATAGCACTCCGATATGTCACGAGAACACTCATTAACTGACTCTCCTGCTTTTCAGTCAAGTCAGATGCAATGATGACTGGTAAAGTATCCTGGGGTCCTAAAAATACTTGAGTGTGACCGGGAGTGGCTTCAACTCAAGTGTAAGTGGTGTGACCAAAGATGGTTTTGCAGGCTCTCTCGATAGAGGAGTAAGTGACTCAAATCGGGCTTTCTACAGAGGGAAATCCGGTGTAAAAGAAACATTAAGCAAGACATTCACCTCATCAACTTATCCACAAATAAGCACTCCTCTCTCTCATGGGGTTGTTAAGATGCTTGGAAAACATTAAGTTTCACTTGCATGTTACCAAATGAAACTTCCATAACCCCAGTCCGACAATTAATGCATGCATTGGCCGTAGCCAAGAAAAGTCGACCTAAGATCACTGGGATTTGTTTCCTAGAACTGGCTACCAGTTCCATATATAAAACCAAAAATTCAACAGGGAAATAAAACCTATCGACCTTCACTAGCACATCCTCAATCATGCCACGTGGCACGTTGAGGGACCGGTCAGCCAACTGAAGAGTGACAGTAGTGGGCTTCAACTCGCCAAGCCCAAATTCCTCGTACACAGAGTACGGAAACAAATTGACATTAGCCCCTAAATCTAACAAGTCCCTATCAATGAAATGGTCCCCTATAATACATGCAATGGTTGGGGCACCGGGGTCCTTAAGCATGGGAGGTGTGTCATTCAACAAGATGGAGCTTACTTGTTCCGTGAGTAGTACCTTTTAGGACACACGTGTCCTAGATTTACGCTTTTGTGTACAAAGGTCCTTCAGAAATTTGGCATAGGAGGGTACTTGCTTAATCGCCTCCAACAGGGGGAGGTTGATTTTTACCTGCTTAAAGACCTCCATCATTGCTTCCATAGATGCTGCCTTCTTATTAAAAGGGGACAGTGTATCAAGGCATTGGGGAAAGGGTGCCTTAGGCACATATGGTGCCTTGGGCTCAAGTGAAGTGTTAGGGACTAAGTCATCCCTCTTAAGTGTTTTCCCTTCACCCTTGCTCTCATTGGGTGTACCACCGTGGTCACCCTTCTTAGCTCTAGTTGCATCAGCGTAACTGACTGAGGCTTTAACTCCTTTCCACTTCTTAAACTAATCACTGCTTGCACCTGCTCATGGTGCTTTCCATTCCCACCTGAACTCTCTGCCCCGTATTGTCTCTTAGGGTTGGCCACAGTTTGACTTGGTAATTTTTCCTCCTCTCTTCGATTCATGTTGTTAGCCATTTGACCCAATTAGGCCTCTAGCTTGGCAATAGAGTGAGTGTGGGAGTGAACTACCAGTGCTAACTTCTTAAGTTCTGAGAGAACTTCCAACACCTGAGTCTCAAAGGCAAAGTTGCCCTGAGGAACAGGCGGGGGTTGTGGTTGCCGGTACGGTTGTGGAGGTCGATAAGGTTGCGGTGATCGGTAGGATGATTGGTTAGCAAAATTATTGAAATTCTGCCTTGGTGGTGAAGGATTATAAGAATTGCCTTGTGAAGGGGGTCTCCATGAAAAATTAGGGTGATTTCTCTATCCCGGATTGTATGTGTTGGAGTATGGATCATTACCCTGGTTGAAGAATCCTTGAGTCGCATTCACATGCTCTTCGACTAACTCCGGAAATTGTGATGCCGAAGGGCACTCACTTAAGTCATAAGCAGGGCTCGCACATATAACACATGCCTTGTGAAATTGAGGCTGATCTTGCTGGGTAGGGGCATGTCCCGCAGCTAATAATTGGTCTATTTTGTGGGACAGTGCCTCTACTTGTTGGGCTAACTCTAGATTTTGCCCGACCTCATAAATGCCCTCTATTTTGGGGGCTCTAACTACTGGTTGCCAGACTTGTCGGGCTGCGGAGGCATGGTGAAGGAAATTATCACTTAGGTTCTCAAACAATTGCCATGCCTCGGCATCATTTTTGGACATGAATGTCCTACCATAGAATGAGTGCGGCTTAGTTAAGCCATAATAAAATGTTTGAACGAG
Source organism: Camellia lanceoleosa (assembly GCA_025200525.1). NCBI lineage: Eukaryota > Viridiplantae > Streptophyta > Magnoliopsida > Ericales > Theaceae > Camellia > Camellia lanceoleosa. The sequence goes on along the minus strand of CM045766.1, from coordinate 161,736,966 downwards.
TTGCCAATCAGGCACTTGGTAGTGGGGACACTGTTGGAGAAGGTCTCGAAGTCTTTCCCACGTCTCATGGAATTGCTCGCCATCCATTTGAGCAAAGTTTGTGATGGCTCACTTAAGTTGGTTGGTTTTACCTATGGGAAAGTACTTCTTCAAGAATCGTTGTTGTAATTGGTCCCAAGTTGTGATTGAATTAGCAAGTAAGGAATTCAGCCAGTGTTTGGCTTTATCCTTTAATGAGAATGGAAACAATCGCAACATTAAGGCCTCATTTGTGGAATTCTAGATCCTCACTGTCAAGCAAATTTTCAGAAATTAATTCCAATGTTTGTAAGGATCATCATGAGTTAGTCCATGGAATGATGGAAGCATTTGTATGGTGCTGGACTTAATCTTATAATGAGCAACAGTGGTGTTGGGTAATTGGATGCATGGCGATGATATATATGTAGTGGGTGTGAAATAATCCTTAAGGGTCCGATTAGGCACATTTGGGACATCTGAATTTGCTATCTCTAATGGCTCAATGTATGAATATGAATACTCAAGCCTAGGAACACGGGCGGAGGCCCTAAGTCTCCGAAGAGTCCTTTCTAGTTCAAGGTCCAAACTCCACAATTCAGGGCGACAAGAACGACGCCCGTGCATACACTACCCACACACACACTAAAAGTTCCGACTTTGTGCACTAAGTTATAAAAGCAAAATACCAAAGAGAGAAATACTCACAGCAGTTTAACGAAAACGCTTTACTCGTCTTGCGGGTGCTTGATGTGTAGACGTTGTCTCCAATCTCTAATTGAGCTTCGTCTTGCTTTTTAGCACTTTGGTGCTTTGCTTACGAGTGTTTGCTTCTGTTTACACACTTTAGTGATGCGATTTTTTTTTTTTTTTTTTTTAAATTTTAAAGCTCGGTTGCACTCCGTTTGCACTTCGGTGATAGCTGCAATTTCAAACACTCTACACACTTAGCAACACGAAAGTATAAAATCCTAAACTAAAAATTAAAATAAGAATGTAATTTTAAATTAACTAATTTCGCCAGAAGTCCTCGGCAACGGTGCCAAAATTTGATGGGTCGTTGAACACACCAAATATAAATCACTAAACTATACCAAATTCTATTAGAATAATGGCAAGTTCAGGTATCGATCCACAGGGACAAATATGAAATTAGATTAATTCAATCGCAAAATTTCTAAATTAATTTTGATTAAAAAGATAAGATTGATTTTATAACTAAACAGCAATTAAATGAAATTGAGGAATTATACTAACAATTAAAATTAGGGTTTGAGACATTAATTTTCAGGAAAAATCCTAGGGCAGAGAATTCACCACTAACCACATGGATGAGACTTAACATTGGCCAACAATTGCAATTCAGTTTGAATTGCCCAACATTTCATAACTACAAGTTTGAAATATTGATCAAGAGGGTTGTTGCATTAAACGTACAAACACGAATCATCCCCGAGTAGTACGAGTCGTTTGCACTAAACTGTGATAGCAATACGACCCGTCTCTCATAGCATGACTCGTCTTGTACTTTGAATACAAACATGAAGAAAATTAATATATGGAAAGCATTAAACAATCACAGAGAATAAAATACTTGAAGAGATGAAAGAAACAAATATTAAAAACTTCTAAATCATCCATACATCCATTCAAACCAATTCACAATTAAAGCTAATGAGAAATCATATTACATGGCTAGAGTTTCATCAAAACCTTAGAAAAGACGATTAGCCACTCATGGAGGAGTGGAAAGAGGAAGAAGATGATAAAGAAACCCCTATGGAAGTGTCCTTCAAGCTTTGGTAGAATATTACCTCTTTGGAACCCTAGCCTTCCTCAATTTTGAATTAATTTTCGAACCCTCATTTTGGCTATTTTTCTATCTTTTATTCAGAGCAAAACAAACCAAAAATTTAGTGCACGCGTCCCTATGTGGGCCACACGAGCAGTGGTGGGCCGCACGTGTGGTTAAGCTTGGCCACACATGCGGTGGTCTGGCTGGCTCGGATTCTTCACTTCTCGCTCGAAGAATCTGCTTTCGCGCCCTTTTGATTGAATTTTCATATTTCCTGCCAAATCTGTACAAGTGTACGAAACACATCATCTCCACCAAATAATAAAATTAAAAGACTAAAAAATGTAACTTAAGTGGCCTCAATGTGGTACCTTTCGGCCTACATCAACTATTTTGTATCACTATTTACTTAAATACTTATAATTGATCCCTTATTTGTAAACAATTATTAAAAATTAGTAGATGATAATAATATCATTTTATGTAAAGGTGAAAAAACATCAATAACACAATAATGTTAAATATATATATATATATATTGTACAAAATTCTCATGTTATACAAAAATATATATATTACATTACGAAATTATCACGTTACAAAAAAATATATATATAAAAAAAATTTGTACAAAATTCTCCTTTACATAATAAAAGTCATCCACTATTATGACTCGTGATTTTTAAAAACAATATTTTCACATTAATTAGATAAAAATTTTAGTTATATATAACATTTTGAAGAGAAATGTTAAAAATTTATAATTTGGACTCTTAAATTTACGAGTAATTATTCAGTAATTCTAGAGTATAAATATGTGGTATTTTATAGTATTGTGATTGGTGGAGAAGGTGAGTAGGTAAGGTATTATATTGAGTAATTGAGAAATATGAAGGAACAGAATAAGTGATGATTGGTTAGAAGTACGAATACGTAATATTTCAAAAATAATCTATAATTTTCCTAAATTCACACGTGGCAAGAGAGTTAAGAGAGTTAGACAATAATAAAATGTGTAACAAATTTTGTTAGTATAATATTGTACAGTTGTTATATTGCTACAGATTCCATACTTAGCATATAGGATCTCTCCGTTTATGTATAGTATATCATTTCCTTACTTAGTATTTGCTATATATACAGTCTATGTATCATCATATCATTGATTCAATATAGACATACAATTTCCTCTTTTTTCTCTCCTAATCTCTTCTTTATGGTATCAGATATAGCGACCCTAGTTTTGCTACTTCGCTAAGTATGTCGGGGATCGAGTTGTCTGGTCAACTCGAGGGGGTCTAGGGAGCAGCACCCCTTGGCGGGTCCAAAGGCAGGGCTCTAGCGGGGATCGAGTTGCCCGGTCAGCTTACGGGGGTCCAGGGGGCATCGCTCTTTGGCGGGTCCTAGGGCAGCGCCTTGGCGAGGTTGAGGGCAGCGCCCCCGAAGCAAAAATACAAAATGCATTAGAAGTTGCTTGTCCACTCGAGCGGCTGTTTATGCACTCGAGCAGAGAATGTTTGGTTTCAGAAGTTTAACCTGTCTGCAAAAGTACTAGGAAAGTGTATTTGATGCTCGAGCGGGGCTTTCCACGCTCGAGCAGACCATGTTATATCAATTCGTGAATCTGATATTTCAGATCACTTTTGTATATCTCTCTATAAAAACCCTTTTCTCTCCCTTCTCTCTACATTTTCCTATGCCAAATTGGATCAAAACCTTGATTTCTCAAGATCCATTAGAATTTTGCCATAAGTTCTTCATCAAAGTTGATTAACTTCTCGAGGGCTTCGTTGTGTGCGGTGAAGATCAAGGTTCGACACCATTGATTTTGGGGGTTTCATCTCATTTCTTCTTTAAAACTTGAGGTAGGGATTTTCTTAGAGTTATATATATATTTTTGCAAGATCTATATGATTTTCAAAATCATCTTTCAATAGCTTTGAAAATTGATTGTTGATTCAAGAAGTTGAGCGATTTTAAAAGTGGGTTTGTCTTTTGTTCTTTTTAAATGATCTTATAAGTTTTGATCTTCGTTGATTGAAAAAAAGATGATTTTAGAAAGTTTTCTTTCAGAGGATTTGAATTGTATAGTTTTGGTGAGAAAACTTAGAATTTGGGGATTTTTTAAAAGAGACTGAAAATCCATGAATGATATTGTTGTATTTATTTTGTGTTAAAATAAATAGATGTTTGGAAAATTTCTTATTTATATTTATATAAATAATGAATTTCAGAGAATATGAGAATTGTTGTTCATTTTGAAAATTATTGTTCAAAACGTTGAAATAGTTTTGAAATGACTAATTGTTGAGAATACTTGAGAAGAGGGAATTGTGTTATTCCTTTAATGATGAATTGGAATAAAAGTATTTATATTCATCTTGTGTTATTGGCATAACAATTCATTTGATTACATTAAACTTTGAAAGTGGATTTGAAAACTTATATTGAGAAAAGAATGTTGAAAAACAAGTTTTCATGAAATGGTTTTGGAATAAATACATTGGTAAGTGTTGATAGGTGATGTAGATGATATTGAATAAGTTGACCTGAGAGTCTGGGGTGAAAGACCGAAAACCCGCGCGGATAGGTGTCGAGCCTTCCGGTTAATATTGGTAAAAATGACAATTTGGTAGTACTTGTATAGTCTACTTGCAGACATTGACCTAGGGATTACCAGAGTCGTATTTACCGCCCTTGAAATAAATTATTAAGTTTTGAACAATTGAAATTGCATGACATCATTGAGCATGATGGTTTTCAAAAGATGAAAATGTGATTTATCTTCAAAAAGGGCATAGCATGACGTGTACATTTAATTTCTTGAGACTTGTATAAAATGTATATACTTTGTTAAGGATTTCCTACTGGGCTTTATGCTCACCCTACAGGATTTTTGGGCAAGAAAAGATGTGGTGATGCCGCCTAACTAAAGACGAGAAAATGTGTGTTGAGAGTATGAGACTCTCATTTTGCTGTGACTTTGTGTGTAAGCCAAGGGCTGTATGTGTGTGGATTTGAATAACCGTTTTGTGTAACCAGGCTCAACTCTTGAAAACTTATAAACCCTTGGGGGTATTTATTTGTTTATTTACTTGTTGTTGGATTAAGGTATTGTTGCATAAAGAACTATTGTTGTATTATTATTTGGGCTAGAAATTTGGGACATTACATCAAAGCACATGGCTCTTGATCCTGGTCTTTTTTTTTTTTGCTGCTAAACATCACTTCATTATCATTCATCAACAAAACTATTGTCCAGTGAATGTTCAAGATTGTCATCGTCATCATTGTTTCAAATCGAACCATCAAAACTCAAATTCAACAACACCATTCTATTCGTATCGCGCAAACGGTTTCAAATCCGTCAACCTTGCTGCCAATAGTCATTCCACGCATCCTCACGCGCCACCAATATCTTATGCATGTGTTGGTCGTCATTCTCACTCGCCGTCACCACTTTCACACGCGATTACGCGCCTATTCACAAGTCTTTAGCCACGTTTTGTCTTTCTTGACTCCTCAAGCCGGTTCTGCCAGCCGTCTCTGCCACGGCTTCAAACATAGCTCACCAAGTCAATTGACTGTTCTAAGCTGTTTTCTGTTTCACACTCACTGTTACAGATTTTTGCTTTCTCAGATTCAATTTCAACCTTTAGTTTGAATAATTTCTTCTATTTTGCACTGTTTTCTTTAAAAAAGAAAAAGAAAAACAAAAAGAGACAAGTCAATCACACTTTATGGAACGATTAGATTATTCTCAACATATTTCCATCATTCTGCATAGTTCCAACTTTGTCATTTGGTCTCAAGCTATGTCTAGCTTCCTCAAAGGTCAGAAACTCTGGCGTTATATGATTGGCAATCTTACCACCCCTATTCATAAATCGGATGAGACTCTCGAAACATTTGAGGAATGTGCATCATTACTTGGTTCCACAACACGTCCATTACTTCTCTCAGTCTTCAATATGGCTATTTCGACACTGCCAAAGAAATCTAGGATTTCTTGGACAAGCATTATACTACCATCGATTTTGCTCATTAGTATCAACTTCAAAGTACCTTACATAGCAAGAGAGAAAACCTTGGTTAATCTATCAATGCTATTCTCTCTCAAATTTATGTAGTGTGGGATCGCCTCAGACTTTCGTAACCTATATGGACTTGTTCTAGTGATACCAAGAAATTTGGTATTTATCGAGATCAGTAACGTTTGACTCTATTTTTGAAGGCACTTCATCATGACTTTGAGCCAGTTTGTGCCTCTCTTCTTCATCGTAGTCCGTTACCAACTCTTGAGCAAGCCATATCTGAGCTTCTTTTTGAGGAAGCTCGTCTTAGTACGTTCAAATCTCAAAAGTTACACACCATTTATGCTTACTTCTCATTGGATAGACAGTTCATCTTCTCAAAATACCTCAGTAGTGTAACAACCTCAACCCATGATTAACGTTAATCAATGATTAATTATGTCAAATAAATAATTAAAGTGAAATTTTGCATCATATGTTGCCTTATGTGTGTGTTTATATCTGTTCAACGTAGAAATATATGTTCATATTTCCGTTTCGGTTTACAAATTAAAAGCCTTATCGGCATCCGATTTAAAAATTGACTTGATTTATGTGTTATTTGGGAATTATGGAAAATTATGGTAGGTTTAATTAAAGTTTGGTTCAGAATGATTAAATTATATTAATTTAATGTCCACTTGATTAGCCTTGATTAATTCTCATTAAACAAGATTATATAAGGCTTCTTATGTGCTCCTACTCATTCTTTTCTCTCATATTAACACATTGTGAGCTCTCACACACACAAACATGTAGAGAGAGAGAGAGAGAGAGAGAGAGAGAGAGAGGTTAAGGAGAAGTCTTCAAGCAAGGAATTTGCTAGAGAATTAAGGAGAACTGAAGAAATTGAGCAAGAACTCACTAGGATTCAAGGAGTTGAGAACCTAAGGTATGAAACCAAGCATTTAGTTGTGTAATTAGGGTTCTTAACTCATGCATTCAAAAAGAATTAAGTGAGTTAGGGCAAGAATTAATCTTAATGAAGTAAAAGAGAAGAGTATACACACATGCATGTGCATTACATTGCATTTAGAGCATGTTGTCTAAGAAATTGTCCCATGCATGTTCATATTTTGGTTGTAGTCTAAGAATTCACCATGTTTTTTAGTAGAATATCTCATTTGATCATGTTTTGGAAGTTATGAATTCAAATGAATACATGCATGACATGTTCACATCATGTTCTACATTTCAAGTTGAATGTTGCATAATTGACATACTTTTGGGCCTTGATTTGGGCCCAAAAGGATGTGAATTGTAGCCTTGGATTTGAATTTGGAGCTGAGAAGAGCAATTTGGAAATCCTAGATTTCGTCTCTCTGCTCGAGCGACGGATTCTTCGCTCGAGCGACCACTCTGTGATTTTGCACTTCCGCTCGAGCTACCAAAAGTCCGCTCGAGCGTGAAATGCATGCTCCCAGAAGTTCTTATGTTTTGCAGTTCGCTCAAGCGACAAAATTTGCGCTCGAACGAAGGCATGTCCCTCATGCTTGAGTGAGCGTCGAGTGAGCATCGAGCAAAAAAATCAAGCAACCAGCACCTTTGCAAAAGTTTACAAACCGCTCGAGCGACAGATCTTGTGCTCGACTGACGCTCACATTTTGTATATCATCTCGAGCGTAGGAAGTTGCACCCGAGCGAGGACTCTATTTTCAGCAAGTTTTGTCATGTGTTTTCAAATACATTTTTGCATCCTCATTCCATCCTAGGCATACCTAGGCCAAGATTAAGGCACAATAGTGAGGATATAGAGATACACCAAGATAAGAAAAGAACAAAGTACATGTTTTTGGACATGTAATTCAATATATATTCGTTTTGTACCTATGTAGGTCACGCGCCGCAAGATATCTGAATTGCTTACTCTATTCGTCTGTTTGGAGCCATCTGTTATTTGTGAGTAATAACTCTGCAAAGTTATGTTAGACTTTGATTATTTTCTGATGAAACGGCATGATTAGGTTTTTGAAAAGCTATGTTTTGTATGAATGAATGATCGTCCAAGTTTCTGAAATGTACTCATGGCATCCATAGCATCATGTGATATTTTGTGTCCCTTTATGGGTCATCAGAATGCCTTTACGGCCGTCCCTTTATAGGTCATCGGAAACGTCTCTGTGCACACAGGTCATCAGAATGCCTTATGGCCATCCCTTTATGGGTCATCAGAATGTCTTCATGGTTGTCCCTTTGTGGGTCATCGAATTTGTTAACGCTAATGGATGTGCCATAAACTATGATACGAAATGTATGAACTTTGAAAATGAATATGAACAAGTATATGAATCTGTTTCTGATATAAACTCTGATTTCTAATTCTATGATGGACATCATTCATTAAAACCCCTTTTACTTTGTTATTATTCACTGGGCTCCCGCTCACTATTTATATTATGTATGTAGGTGACTAGGAGCGTGACCAGGCTTAAGATGATGCTCGAAGGGTTTTGTGTTTGTCAACTACCCTTTGTGCCTCCCGAGGAGGTTTCGGATCATGTCAAGTCCCGTGCCCACGTTTTTGTATTTAAGACTTTGGTTCTTTCGTTTGTTTACAGACAAATTCCTATTAATATGTACTATACTTAGAATGACGTGTATCAATTGTATATTTTGACGTCATACGTAGCTTTATTAAAGTTTAAAATTATCTGTCCCATGTATATCTCTACAGTTTGATGGACTAGGTATATCTTATGTATTTGCTTCCACAACCCCTAATTATATGTTATTCTGTTAAGAGGCCTTCGGTAATTTAAGGGTTACTGGCCGGTTACGACGCTAAACCTATAGAGGCAGGTTTGGGTTGTGACAAGTAATCTCTACTGATTGCTTATATTGTCATAGTCCTGATCATGCACTTCTTCGTTGTCCCATTTCGGACCTACAAATGGTGTAACAAAACTGGTCCTCGTCATTATATTGGTGATTACTTCAAGAATCCAAATCGTCAACAACAATCAAATTCATCCCAAGATAATCGTTCTAAAGGCGGATTCTGCCACACTAATCGCCACAATGGTCATCATAAATCCGTTGTTGCCACTGCTGACACCTCTCCTGCCTCAGACACTTCCACCTCATTCTCTCTTGATGGCATTCAGGCCATAGTTAAACAGGTTTTGTCCACTTCTGGTACACCATCTACTACCTTGTCAGTCACCTCAAGTATTTCTTCTTGGTTTTTTAATTCTGCTTGCTACAATCATATGCCTTCTGATTCATCTCTTTTTTCTACTACTAAACCTACTATTCATACTCCTGTCATTCATACTGCTGATGGTTCTCATATGCATGTTAGCCATGTTGGTCATATCACCACGTCCTCTGTTTCTCCCCCTAATACTTACATGATTCCTACATTGGCTCTTAATCTTATTTCCATTGGTCAGTTATGTGAACTTGGCCTTATAGTTCTATTCTCTTTTACTGTTTGTGTTGTGCAGGACCCATAGACAGGACAAACACTTGGGATCGGTTGTAAACATGGTTGTTTGTATGAGCTCATCTATCTCCGCATTCCATCTCAGTCCTCTGTGTTCTTCCGTTGCTATTTCTACCCCCACTACTTCCTTATTTAATTTATGGCATTCTCATTTAGGTTATTTGTCATTTGGTTAACTTTGTTCTTTAATTTCTAGTGGTCAATTAGGTGTTGTTAACAATGAACGAGTCGACTGTGTATTTTGTCAACTAGCTTTATCTTTTAATAAAAGTGATTCTACGTCCTCTGCTCCTTTTGATCTTATTCATTCTGATGTGTAGGGACCATCTCCCAACATTACTATGGAAAGTGGGGGGCTTGATATTTTGTCATTTTTATAGATGATTTTACTCGTTCCACTTGGCTTTTTCTAATGAAAAATCGATCTGATCTACCCCAACTTTACTATGATTTTGTACATATGGTCAAAACTCAAATTTCTACACTATTAAATTTTTTCATGCTAATCAAGCTCAAGAGGATAAAGAAACCCAGTTTTTACAATTTCTCCACCAATAGGGCACTATCTCTCAATATTCCTACACCGGTACCTTTCAACAAAATGGTCGTGCTGAACGCAAACACCAACACCTTCTTGACACTGTTAGGGCTCTTCTAATCGTTTCATCTTGTCCTGAAAAGTTTTGAGGGAAGCCGCTCTCACTGCTTCTTATACTATCAATTGCATTCTGTCTCCTATCCTCAATCACCTTTCACCTTATGAGCGTCTCTATAGTAAACCACCCATCTATGATAGTTTTCATGTCTTCGGTTGTGTTTGTTTTGTTCTACTCCAACCACATGAGTGTACCAAATTAGAACTGCGAGCTCGTCCTTGTTGTTTCTTAGGTTATGGCATTGAACATAAAGGTTATCGATATTGGGATCCTATTTCCAATCATCTCCGTGTGTCTCGTCATGTGATCTTTTGGGAACATAAAATGTTTTCTTCTCTCTCTAAATTTCACTTGTCCTCTCTCATTCCCATTTCATTTTTCACTGATCTTACTGTGGTGAATGTGGTTTGGAAATACTCTTCAAATCCTGGAAGACGCCAATGATCCTCTGCTAGTCACCTGCAAAAATACAAACTCCGGTCGGGGGTGCCGGAATTAGCACTCCGACGGACAAGTCAGTTCCCCTCCAGAAAGCTTGCTCACTAAGTTTATAGAAGTGTTTCTTACATACCTTTATTAGTCTGAAGCTCTTATATTTATAGTCATTTTTCAGCCTCGGGACCCGGGTCTACTTTTCCTTCATGCATGTATTCTTCCATTTGTCCTAACACGCTTCATCCAGTATATTCGGCCCAAAAATCCTACTCGGCATCTTGGCAGAAGCGAGCCGCTCAACACCCGGCCCTCAGGCATCGCTTGCCGCCCTTAGTTACTCGGCCCCACAATTGCCCCCAAGCATCTTGTTAACGGCGGTTGAACGAGGTGCTTGGCTCGATTCAAATTCTACATCTTGAAGTTCTTGGGGCTTTGACTTATTACGGTTGTTTAATTACTCCCCCTTGAATCGTCGCCTCGGACTCCAGTCCTTCGTGCACGCCTATTCATTATGACTTTGAGCTGGTGTCCTTCAATTCATGATTTATGACGCCGCCAGATCGCTTCCGCTAACTATTCTTGCACCCTCCATCTGCGATACTCTTCACTTCAGAAGTTTTCCCTTCTCAACTCTGAAGCTTTTCCTAATTTGTTTACTCGTCACGTATTCTTACAATCAATAGATTATGGCAAAATATTTAAGAGACCTTCTTTCCCGGTCGAAGTTGTTGATTTTAGACGTCATTTCTCCATTCTGACGATGTCCACCTATCGTTAGTGGTGACGCGCTCTCGACATGGAGAGTGAGGAAGAAACCTCGATTGTCTTTCCCTTCGTCGATCGCAGAGGGGAGTTCGCTTTCCCTTCACCCGCTCGAGGGTCGTTTCTTCGCCATTGGGATTTGATTCCTTCCCAATGTAAATTTCTTTAGAATTATAATGGGTAGTTCAACCGTCGCCTTGGTATAAATCTTGGCGTCCTTGCCATTCGGCCTTTATTACGCTCTGGCGGATCCTCTGTCGACGCAGACGTTACTTCCTCGGGGCTAAGGACCAGATCATCGGTTGATCACTATGCTTTCAAACTGGAAAAGCGAGTCGATGACGTTATGGTCGTTGTCCGTGGAATTGGCGGGGAGGATCGCGTCGATCCTATTCCTAGACGTAGGGGCGAACCAGGTCGCCGAATGTCCTTTCGCTGATATTGAACATTTGTATCTACCATACCCTATTTTCTTGAACCTCACGGCTTATCTTATGCAGGGAACGAGTTGAAAAAAGTCCTAGCTTCAACCGACGACGTCGTTCTTTCGGACATCAGAATTGCTCTTAATTATTTACCGTCGCAGCTCTTTATAAGGTAGTAGGGGCTCACGCTTTTGCTACGAGCCTCGATATCGACCTTTTCGTTGCAGAAAATATACCGATCAAGGGGAAGATTTTCTCGTCAGATTTTGTCCGACTTCAAAAATTTGAGGCAGATAGGATTTGAAGGTACGATTTGGAGAATCCGGGGGTACCCGAGCCCGCCGCACCAGATCACTCGGAGGCCGAATCTGAGGAGGTATTGGATTCCGACGATTCTCCTGCTTTGGTGCGGGGGATCGTTCCTGTTGGCGACGCTCTTCAACGTACAGATAACCCTTCCGTCTCAGATTCTGTTGGCATGGCTGGGTTAAGCCTGACAAAGCTTGCTAAGAAGGCGAATGCGGAGAGGTTGGCCGCAAGGAGAAGAGCGGAGGGCCTTTCAACCGAACCGCCCACTGCTGAATCTCAGCGTTCCCTCCTAGTTACTGAATCGAAATCCTTGCAAATTGTTGGGGAAGTGGTTCAGGAAGTTGAGGAACGTCGGAGACGCCTAGAGATCATGAGGTCGGTTCAAGATCAAGACGGCAAAGCGTCCTCGAGCGGTGGGATCGGTGAGGTCGTGCCCTTTGTGATTCGGCCGATGGTGAAATGTGCGGTTCCATCGGATGCCTCGGCACTTAATGACCTAGAGGTCGCGTTCGGTGGCAACGTCTTTGTCCTTACTGGCTCGTCACGGAGGCTTTTCGGCGGATCCGAATCGACAATGTTAGCCGCGATCGGCCCTTTTAGTGTATTCGATTTTCCTTCATTCAAACGTTGTTCGCGTTATGCTTGTTTTGATTCGTTCTTTTGCGAGCCGTTGGTAGGATAGCCGATGTGGGCCGCCATCTCGACGCCGTCAAGGAGATCGATCGCTTGCGAGAAGCGGGCCGGAGGAAAGGCGAGGCGAAGTTTTAAGAGCGAATCGAAGCTTCTCGGCAGAGGCGGTGGAGAAAGCTCGTGATGCGGATAGGTTGAGAGCGGGTCGATAAGAAAGCGACGACTTGAAGCTGACTTTGCTTATCCAAACAAGCCGTTCTTTGGCCTAGAGGCCGAGTTGAGGTGAAAGCGGCGAAGAGGCCGAGTCAAAATTTTTCGCCGGGAAGAAATTTGGGCTCGTAGAATCTGTTGAACAGTAACCGTTTGAGAATCGAGGATTCAAACATGGTTGGCACAAGGCCCTTTCTGCGGTGGCGTTTATTTGAATGTGCAATACCAGATGAGCAAGTGGACATCGATCCATTGGAGACCGATTCGGAGGATTGATGTTTATGATCTGATATTTTTACGTCGTGGTTTTTGGTATTTTGTGTTTATGATCTGAGAATGGACGTTGATACCTTTTGTAATTATAAGATGTTAGCAATTTACGCGCAATGTGATGATGTTTCCGTAGTTTTATGGTGACGGTTTATTTTTGTAATTTATACAATGTTAAATCAATTCAAAACAAATAATTTATACAATGTTAAATCAATGCAAAACAAATATGCCGGTTCCCTGGGATGGCTCGGCTCGAGCGTGGAAGGTTTAGTTCGCACGGACTAGATCTGCCCTTGCGTTGGCTAGGACGCGTGTTAGAAGCCGAATAGCTCACGCTCGAGGGCTGGCCGAGGCATCATTAAGTATTCGGCCGAATAGATTAATAAATCTGCCCTTGCGTTGAGTGCTCGAGCGTTAAAAGCCGAATAGTTCACGCTCGAGGGCTGGCCGAGGCATCATTAAGTATTAGGCCGAATAGATTAATAAATCTGGAGTGCTCGAGCGTTAAAAGCCGAATAGTTCACGCTCGAGGGCTGGCCGAGGCATCATTAAGTATTAGGCCGAATAGATTAATAAATCTGCCCTTGCGTTGGACAGTGCTCGAGCGTGTCGATACATTTTATTCTAATGTTTAGGCACTTATTACAATATTTTGCATCACGTGGCGTAGTCGTTCAGAAATGCCCCAAAGCGCGATGCCGTCACAAAGTGTCATGCCGTCACAAACGGCGCTCCGAATCCGGAGACTTATTCGGCCCTGAGGTTTCATACGCCAAAGGGGCTCCGAATCCGGAGACTTGTTCGGCCCTGAGGTTTCATGCACCAAAGGGGCTCCGAATCCGGAGACTTATTCGACTTTGAGGTTTCATGCACCAAAGGGGCTCCGAATCCGGAGACTTATTCTGGCCAATCGTGACATCCACGAAGGGCGCTCCGAATCCGGAGACTTGTTCGGCCCTGAGGTTTCATGCACCAAAGGGGCTCCGAATCCGGAGACTTATTCTGGCCAATCGTGACATCCACGAAGGGCGCTCCGAATCCGGAGACTTGTTCGGCCCTGAGGTTTCATGTACCAAAGGGGCTCCGAATCCGGAGACTTGTTCGGCCCTGAGGTTTCATGCACCAAAGGGGCTCCGAATCCGGAGACTTATTCTGGCCAATCGTGACATCCACGAAGGGCGCTCCGAATCCGGAGACTTGTTCGCCCGAGGTTTCATGCACCAAAGGGCTCGAACCGGAGACTTGTTCGCCCCGAGGTTTCATGCACCAAAGGGGCTCGAATCCGGAGACTTATTCTCACCAATCGTGACATCCACGGAAGGCGCTCGAATCCGGAGACTTGTTCGCCCCGAGGTTTCATGCACCAAAGGGCTCGAATCCGGAGACTTATTCGCCAATCGTGACATCCACGAAGGCGCTCGAATCCGGAGACTTGTTCGCCCCGAGGTTTCATGTACCAAAGGGCTCGAATCCGGAGACTTGTTCGCCCCGAGGTTTCATGCACCAAAGGGCTCGAATCCGGAGACTTATTCGACCAATCGTGACATCCACGAAGGCGCTCGAATCCGGAGACTTGTTCGCCCCGAGGTTTCATGCACCAAAGGGCTCGAATCCGAGACTTATTCGCCCCGAGGTTTCATGCACCAAAGGGGCTCGAATCCGAGACTTATTACGCCAATCGTGACATCCACGAAGGCGCTCGAATCCGGAGACTTGTTCGTACGAGGTTTCATGCACCAAAGGCTCGAATCCGGAGACTTGTTCGCCCCGAGGTTTCATGCACCAAAGGGCTCGAATCCGGAGACTTATTCGCCCCGAGGTTTCATGCACCAAAGGGCTCGAATCCGAGACTTATTCTCGCCAATCGTGACATCCACGAAGGCGCTCGAATCGGAGACTTGTTCGCCCTGAGGTTTCATGCACCAAAGGGCTCGAATCCGGAGACTTGTTCGCCCTGAGGTTTCATGCACCAAAGGGCTCGAATCAGGAGACTTATTCCGCCAATCGTGACATCCACGAAGGCGCTCGAATCCGGAGACTTGTTCGCCCCGAGGTTTCATGCACCAAAGGGGCTCGAATCCGGAGACTTGTTCGCCCCGAGGTTTCATGCAAAGGGCTCGAATCCGAGACTTATTCGCCAATCGTGACATCCGAAGGCGCTCGAATCCGGAGACTTGTTCGCCCCGAGGTTTCATGTACCAAAGGGGCTCGAATCCGGAGACTTGTTCGCCGAGGTTTCATGCACCAAAGGGCTCGAATCCGAGACTTATTTTGTGTCGTGACATCCACGGCGCTCGAATCCGGAGACTTGTTCGCCCGAGGTTTCATGCACCAAAGGGGCTCGAATCCGGAGACTTGTTCGCCCCGAGGTTTCATGCACCAAAGGCTCGAATCCGGAGACTTATTGGACTTCAAATGTTGAGATTAAACATGTGAAAACGCGACATCTTGGATTTACGAGGATATTGTGTACAAATATCAAGCCCGTGTCGGGTCATTGATAAAGTAGATGTGTTGAATTCCACGTGGCGTTTCTCGACATGTCGACAACCGATATGCCCTGTTCTGCAACGGAATCTATTTGATAGGGCCGTCGATTCGGACCAAGCTTTCCATCGGTCGACCTCCGTCGGTCGTGCACCTTCTTCAGACCAGTTCTCCGGATTATGGCGGTATTTGGACTGCCGATTGTATGACTTGGCGGTACATCGATAGCGAGCCATGGACGCCAAGGCACGATCGCCGTTCTTCAATCGTAACCGAGTCGAGCAAGCATCATGTCATTTCGACCCGTGTCGAAGGCTTGCGATCCGAGGGTTGGTAGGCGATCTCGGGGTAAGATTGCACGGGTTCGGCACAAGGCAAACGGTGTTTCTCCGGTGGATCGTCTTGGTGTTGTCCGCATCGCCCATAGTACACTTGGTAACTCTTGACCCATCTCGCCCTTGGCACTTTCCGACCTCTTTTGATGCCGTCAAGATGGATTTGTTGAAGCTTCGCTGGCCAGATTACTTTGGGGAGTGCCGTGAAAAGTAAGGTCCAATCCGTTTTTGGCCGCATACCTCTCGGTACACGCCACAGTCAAACTGAGCGCCATTATCTGAGATCAATGCTCGTGGAATGCCGAATCGTGTAATGATGTTCCGCCACACAAAACGCTTAATGTCAGTCTCTCGTATATGGGTTAGAGCCTCGCTTCGACCCACTTTGTGAAATAATCTGTTGCTACGATTAGAAATCGCTTGTTCCTGGGGCCTGGGCGATGGCCTACAATATCAAGTCCCCATCGAGCAAACGGCCAGGCTAGTGATTAATTCAAAGCCTGGTGATGGGTTAGTGGGGAAAACTTTTGGCATTGTTCGCATTTCTTGGCGTAATTTTGTCGTCGGCTCTCATAGTCGCCGATAATATCCTCAGTTATCGCCCGATGGGCAAGGGCGCCCACGAGTGTGCACCATTTGCCTTCATGTATCTCAGTGAGCAGCTCCTCTACTCTGTCCGGGTGCACGCACTCCAGGTATGGGCCAGAGAGGGATTTTTTGTAAAGTCCCCCTCGTGGATCAGGGTAGTATCGCAGAGCCTTGTTTCACAGCTTGTGGGCTTCTTTTTTATCCTCTGGCAGGTGCCCAGAAGAAAGGAATGCGAGAATGGGGTCCTTCCAACTTGGAGGATTCTATGATATTGATGGGGTCTCCTCCGAGGGCCGACATTGGTTGAGGACGGCCCACTTCGATGGTGCGCTTGAGCTCGGAGTTGATGGCGGAGGCCAAGCAAGCGAGGCATCCGCGTGTGTATTTTGATCGCGTGTTATTTGGTTTAGTTCGTGGTGGTCAAATTTCGCCAGAACGAAGTTAGCCGTTTTCATATAGGCCGCCATCGCTCATCTCTCGCCGATACTCCCCGGTGGTTGATAACCAATTTTGAGTCACAAAACACCAACGATCGCGCGCCGAGAACATGTCGTTCATGATCCGGCTAAAGGGCTTCATATTCGGCCTCGTTATTTGATGCTTGGAGCGAGCTTGACGGCTGTTCAATGATCGCGCCGTCTGGGGACATAATTACGACGCTGCTTGCCAGATTGGTTAGACGATCCATCGCAGATAATTGCGATGTCCCCAACGTAGACTCTCCAACTGGTTTTGACCTAACCGGCCTTTGGTGGAGGTCCCGAAGCTTGAGGTCGGCAAGCCCTCCCGTGAATTCGCCACAAAGTCGGCGAGCACGCCTTGATTGCGATTTTGGGTGAAAACCGAATGTCATATTGGCGAAGTTCGAGAGCCCATTTCGACCTGCATACGATGTACGCATTCCAGAATCTTGATCGAAGAAATCTGTTACCTTGATCTTTGTGTGCTTGGAAGTAGTGCATCGTTTTCTTCTTTGCCATGACCAGGCTAGGGCGAGTTTTTCTAGCGGTAGGTAGCGTGTTTGGCGTCCACCATCGCCTTGCTCACATAGTATATTGGTATTCTTGCCCTTCCTCCTCTTTTAACAATACTGGCTGTCGAGACGAACGGATATAAAATGAGGGGTCACCGGTATGGTGTTGTTAGAAGAATCTTGTCGGAGGTATGTCTTGAGGCCGTTAAAGTCGCCTCGCATTCGACGGACCATTCGAAACTTCGCCTGGCGTAACGTCTGAAAGAATTATGCTGCAACGATCTGTGGATCGGTGATGAACTGTTGAGTCGTGACCATTCCCATCGACTTTTGGACTTCTTTGGTGAGCAGAGGCGGGTTCCAAAATTGCTGTGACTTGCCTCGGGTTGGCCGATTCCTCGATGGTTGTGATGTAGCCAGAATTTGCCGGCCGATTCGAATGCACATTTGGAAGCATTCACCATTCGACTTGCGTAGGGTGTTGAATGTCTTTTCGGATCGGCTATATGGTTTTGTTCTTTAGATTTGACCACCATGTCGTCGATGTATACTTCCATAGTGCTTGAAGTTGTTCTTTGAACATCGTGGTGACGATCTTTGGTAAGTCGCCCTGCATTCTTTAGTCCAAAAGGCATAACCTGTGATGGGTTCCTCTTGGAGTGAGGAATGCGCTTTGTCTGATCATCTGGATGCATGGCGATCGATGGTAGCCTCTATAGGCGTCGAGGAAACTCATCGCGGTGGCGTCTTGCGTCGGCCGACGAGTTGGTCAATTCTAGGCAAGGAAAGCGATCTTTGGGGCAAGCTTTGTTGAATCCGTGAAATCGACACACACTCGCCAGTGCCATTCTTCTTTTTCACCACCACCGTGTTGGAGAGCCACGTGGGATAGGTGACTTCTCGATTGCCGGCGTCAGCGGTTGTCAACTTCCTCGACAACGGGCGGTGTGTTCTGCCGAGATCGCCGGCCTTCTGAATGACGGCTTGTACCGAGGGTCGACATTGAGGTGATCTTTGTGAGACGCTGGGTCTATTCCGGCATTTCATACGGGTCCACGCAAAGACGCCGAGGTTCGTAAGAAAGTGATCGATTCTTTGCTTGTCGACTGGCTTAGGGGCGCCGATCATAAAAAACTTTTGGGCTTCCATCGATGTCAACTCGGTCTAAATCTTCGTGGCCTTTTCGTTTGGTTGGCCCAACGTCTTCGGAGACTTCTCGACCGGGCACCTCGACGGAGTTTACTTGCAGTTCCTTCCGCGTCCTGGCGGCGAGAAGGTAACATGCTTGGGCAGACCGCTGGGAGCCACGGATCTGCTCAACGCCATGCTCTGTTGGGAAGCGTAGCAGCTGGTGGTAGGTGCTTGGGACGGCCTGCAGGGTATGTAACCACGATCGCCCCATGATGAGATTGTATGGCGATGGTAGCCTGACAACCAAGAATTCCGCGTCCACCGTTCTCGAGCAGTATGACGGGTAAGTGATTTTTCCCAGCGGGTAACGGGTTGGCGTTGAAGCCGAATAGTGGACAGGGAGCTGGAGTTAGATCCGAATCATTGAACCCGAGTTTGACGAAGGTTCGATAGTACATAATCTCTGAAGTACTTCCCTGATCGATAAGGACGCGTTCTACGATAAACCGATGTACGCGTAGCGTAACAACCAGAGGATCTACGTGAGGGAGTGTGACACCGCTCAAATCAGAGTCGTCGAAGGTGATACTTGCCGCTTCTCGGAGCCGGGGTCGCTTTGCTGGTGGTGGCTGCTTTTGAGGGCTTGGAAGTGATTGGACTGTATGTACAGTCAGGGCCATCGGCAGGCTGTATATCATATGGACGGTGTCAAGCGGGATGCCTCTTGGACGACATGCGTCCTCTGTCACTTCCTCAACGTAGTCCTTTGAGGCGCGGCGGCTGTTGGTCGCGAGGTCGTCGAGGACCCGCTTTGGGGGATCGCTCGTGAACCTTGAGTCTTGCGTGGTGGGACTTTGCTTTCTCTAAGGCCGTCATGGCGTTAGATTCTCGCCGATGATGCTTGTCCAAACTCGCTTTGGTCTGTTCGCTTTGTTCCATGGTCGCTTGCATCGTCTCCTGTGTTAGAATCGATGGTGAGCTAGAGTGCGGCGTGTCATTGCGACGGTTGCTTCTCGAGTGTAAATCTTAGGGTGAAATCGTCTCTCCGTCCGGTCTCGTCGGTGGCTATCGGGGGATCTTTAGTCACGTCTTTCATGGATATATTTGAGTATTCCCACAGACGGCGCCAGTTGTGGTGAATGTGGTTTGGAAATACTCTTCAAATCCTGGAAGACGCCAATGATCCTCTGCTAGTCACCTGCAAAAATACAAACTCCGGTCGGGGGTGCCGGAATTAGCACTCCGACGGACAAGTCAGTTCCCCTCCAGAAAGCTTGCTCACTAAGTTTATAGAAGTGTTTCTTACATACCTTTATTAGTCCAAGCTCTTATATTTATAGTCATTTTTTGACCTCGGGACGGGTCTACTTTTCCTTCTGTCTGTGTATTCTTCCATTTATCCTAACACGCTTCTTCCAGTATATTCGGCCCAAATATCCTACTCGGCATCTTGGCAGAACAGAAGGGAGCCGTTCAACACCCGGCTCCCTGTGCGCATCAGGCTTCGGCCCCTTAGTTACTCGGCCCCCACACTTACTATTCCTATATTTCCTGATGAGCTCAATACAGATCTTCCTACATTTTCTTCTACGGCTCCTTCTGAGATACTTGTCACGCCTGATGGTCTTGCTTTTATACTGCCACAAGAGTAACTGTCTCTACTCTAGAACCTATACCTGTCACAACCACTACTTCTGCCTTACCTGAGTCTCCTGCTTCTTCTGATCTACCTGAGTCCATTGAGCCCACTGGTGTTACTACCCATGAACCATCTACCTTTTCTCTCCCTACACAGTCATCTCGTCCTGAGAGGGTAAAACAACTTCTAACTTATCTTCATGATTATCATTGTTATTCTTCTACTCTTTCTCTCATTATGAACCTCAAACCTATCGTGAGGCTCGTACTAATCCTCTTTGGCAGCAAGCAATGACAGATGAGTTACAGGCTTTGGATAAAACTCACACTTGGGATTTGGTTGATCTTCCTTCTGACAAACCTTTGGTTAGTTGTAAATGGGTCTACAAAATCAAGACTTACTCTGATGGTTCCATTGAACGATATAAAGCCAGACTAGTTGCCAAAGGATTCACACAAGAATATGGCATTGACTATGAGGAAACCTTTGCTCCTGTTGCTTATCTCATGTCTGTCCATAGTTTGTTGGCTACTGCGGCTATTCGTAAATGGCAATTGTTTTAGATGGATGTTAAAAATGCATTGTTCAATAGTGATCTTTTGGGAGAAGTCTACATGCAACCTCCTCTTGGCTATGCATATCCACCTCACCAAGTTTGTCGGCTTCATCGTGCTTTATATGGTTTGAAGCAAGCACCTAGTGTATGGTTTGCCAAATTCAGTACCACCATATCCGATTTTGGGTTTTCTTCAAGCCCTTATGATTATGCTCTCTTTGTTCACAAAATTGACGGGGGGATTGTTCTTCTTCTTTTTTATGTTGATAATATGATCATCACTGGAGATGACACTACTGGTAGTCATGATCTCAAATGTTTCCTTAGTAGCCAATTTGAGATGAAGGATTTGGGTTCTGTCAGATATTTCGTGGGACTTGAGGTTTCTTCTGTTATTGATGGTCTCTATCTTACACAGACTAAGTACATTTCAGATCTTCTTGCCCATGTCAGACTTACTGATAGTAAGGTTGTCTCTACTCTTGTTGAGCCAAATGCTTGCCTTACACCATTGGATGGTACCTTGTTCTCTGATGCTACTCTCTATCACCAACTTGTTGGTAGTTTGGTTTATCTCACTGTCACTCAACCAGATCTTGTTTATCATGTTCACCTTGTGAGCTAGTATCTCTCAATTTCTCATTCTACTCACTATGCTATAGTTCTTCGCATTATTCGATATGTCAAAGGCACTTTGTTTTGTGGCCTTAATTATTCATCCAGTTCTATTCCAATTTTGAGTGCTTATTCAGATGCTGATTGGGCTGGAGATCCTACTGATCGCCGTTCTACTACAGGTTTCTGCTTTCTTCTCAGAAATTCTCTTATCTTTTGGTGGAGTAAGAAACAAACACTCACTGCTTGCTCTAGCACTGAATCTAAGTATCGTGCCCTTGATGACACCATCCAAGAATTACTTTGGCTTCGTTGGTTACTTGCAGATATGGGTGTTCATTATTCTGAAGCTACTATTCTCCACTGTGACAATCAGAGTGCTATTGAAATCGCCCATAATGATGTCTTTCATGATTGCACTAAGCACATTGAAATTGATTGTCATTTAATTCGTCAACATGTTGTTTGTGGTATTATTCGACTACATTTTGTATCCTCTTCTGATCAACTTGCTGATATCTTTACAAAGGTGCATTCATCAGGACATTTTCAGGACTTGGTTTTCCAAACTCAAGCTTCTCTCTATTTTACCACCTTGAGTTTGAGGGGAGATGCTAGTATAATATTGTACAACTATTATATTGCTACATATTTCATACTTAGCATGTATGATCTCCCTGTTTATGTATAGTATATCATTTCTTACTTAGTATCTACTATATATACAGTATATGTATTACAATTTCTTTTTCATTCTCTCTTAATCTCTTCTTCAGTTTAAAGTTGATATTTATCATGTTACACCTTACAAAATCAAATCATAAAAATAAAATAAAATTTAAGAGTCTCAAACAATTTTTTAATTTCTTTGAAATGTATATAGTCATTGCCCTTGTTTGAAATAGTTAACAACGATGATAGACGTAAATAGACTGGTAAAATGACCATGACCATCTCAATTGATCACGTGATTTTTTTATTTTTTTTTCGAATCTTTTTATTATTATTTTAATATATGTCATTCAAAATCCGAATGGTCAAAATCCAAACTAAAAGTCACTTCAAAGAAACTCTTATTCATATTTTCATTTGTCGCTCATTTAATTCTCATATATATATTTTTTCTCTTGAAGATAAGGCTGTCACATTATAGGTCGAGTTTGGCAAATATTTTTATTTTATTTTATTTTTAAACCATCAATTTCATTTATTTAATTTTTAGAATTTTTAATTTCAATTTTTATGATCTAATTAGAGATAGATATAGAAATCAATAATCATTAAAATCTATTTTGATAAAAAATTTTTTTAAAAAATTCAGAACTTTAGCAACTTAAATTATATAAAAAACAACTCATTTTTTCTTATTATTTTGAATAAGCTGCACCTAATAGCCAATTTAATGGGTGTTTAGTTATATGATTAAGATGTTCAAATTATAAAATTACGTTTTTTCTTATTAAATTAAGCTTCAACTCCTACTGAATTGTACAATTGTCTCTACTTTAGGGACTGAACAAAAATTAGAAACTTTAAGGACTAAACAGATGAAATTAATGCTCTAGGAATGAAATTTTAAAAAATTGTGATAGTTTAAGCGATATAAGTGAAATTAATCTCTTTTTTTGGTAAGTAGTTAAAAAAATTGATCTGTTTGATAATTGTATTTTCGGTTAGCTAGAAAATTGAATTTTTTTTTTTTTCTTTCTTTTGCTATTTAAGTGATAGTCAAACGGATAAAAATAAAAGTTGACTGAATAGCAACCAAAAAAAAATAAAAAATTATTTCAATAAGAGCCAAAGAGGTTGATTAAGTGAACCTGGTCACCTTTCTAGGGGCACTGAGACCTTAAACTTCATAAATTCGTATTGACCAAACAGAGCTTTAATTCTGTATTTGAAGCATGCGTACTCTGTGACCAAGAGAGGTCACTATTTGAGTCAATTAGATTAGGATGCGTGTGTCACTTCTTAAAGAATCATCCTTTTTTCCACAAACAATTTGATTTTTTTTTTCTTATTTAAAAGCCCAAGTGACACCACTTGATTCGATAATGAATAATATTGGTCTTGGTGCATTTTATTAGAATTGTATATAATTATTTTTTAATTTGGAAATTTATCCAGATTGTTTGATACAACTTATGACCAGATTGTTTTCCAAAAAAAAATAAAAATAAAATTATGATTATAACTTATAAGATAGAAATAAATTAAACAATTTGAAGAAAAGAACTGATTATAAAATTGGAAAAGATATGCTTTTAGCTTGTTTGAAAAGAGTTAAACTAAACAGTCTCGTCAATTTTAATTTATTTATCTTTTAAATAAATTTTAAATGAGTTTTAATCTAGTCAATTGTGATTAGTTTAGATTTGTGTGTGTGTGTTTTATATAGTGCATACAAATTTATCGAGCTGAATTAAGAAAATTAATTAACTTTAAAATGTGTTCAAATTTATTTATTTTATATAATAAATTACTCTCAAATTAAATTGTATTCAATTTTATTTATTTTACATAATAAATTATTCTCAAATTAAATTTTAATAAGTGAAATATGAATCAAGTTGAATTCAGAAAACTAATTAAATTTATTTATTCTATATAGTAAATTAATCTTAAATTAAATTTTAATAAGTGAAAATACGATTCAATTTTTTTTGGTCAATAGATAAAATAATAATTACAAATATAAGAAATATTTACATAATCAAATAAATCACTAATGCACAATAGTTATAAAGTCAACAAAACTTAACAACCAATAAACTAATCCGTTTGGCAAGGGCTCATTGGGCTCATGGGCCACAAAAGACCAAATAGGCTCTTGAGCCACAACAGACAAAACATCATATCCAACCCCATAATCATTACACTTTTTTCTCACAAAAAAAGTCAAAAAAGTCAAAAAGCCAAGAGCCCTTCCCAAACCAAGCTTTTGAGCTCAGGCTCATATAGTCAAAAAAGCCAAAAAGTCAAAGAGCCAGTCCACTTCCCAAACGGAGGCTAACTAGCCTAACACAACTACTACTAATTACATACAATCTCCATAATAAATGAGAAATAAATTACCATAAGGTCATGTTTGTTTGGGTGGACATGAGCTTGAGATTGGACTAATAGTCCAATAAAATTGTTAATCCGATGTTTGGTTAAACAATTAAAGTACGGATTAATTATTTTTAACTTGATTATTAGTTTAGATAGGATACATAATCCAACGAATTCGTAGTCCTAGGACTATTAGTCATGGGAATGTTAATCCAGTCCGTCCAAACAAACATGGCCTAAAAGGTATCAAACTTCTCTCCATAAAAATTGAATTCAAGACCTCATATCACAAAAAGTAGGGTAAATACTTAAGGTTTGGTTTGGGAAGTGGGTTAACTTTTTGACTTTTTAATTTTTTCGGCTATTTTAGCCTGGGGTTAAAAAGTCTGGTTTGGAAAGGAATTTTGGCTCTTTTAACTTTTTTGTGAAAGAAAGAATGTAATAATTATGGATTGATGTGATGTTTTATGTTATTAAAATTAAACAATCTATTTTATTTTTTATGACTATTTTAATCCTAAAACCACTTCCCAAACAGTGGCTAAGAAATATTAAGAAGTTGTGCACTTTTATGGGGGCCTTCATATTTCATGTGAAAAAGAGCATATTCTATCGGCTAAGATTGAGACGGTGCTTCAAAAGTCTTTCATACAAGTAACATAGACACTACCCTTTGATTCTGATAATGATTTATGGGTCCCATTTTATTACGGGAATAACCTCACAAGGGAAATAACTTCATAAGATTGTGATAATGTGAATTTCTAATGTTTTTAAATAAAATAAATACATGTATCCATAAATATATTGAATGAGTGAGATTAATTTTATATGTAGACTGCATTATATAAAAATAGATCTCAACCACACGTCATTTTGCTTGTTCTATTTCTATCTATGCTTCTAAATCCATAGATTTTCTGTATGTTAATTTTATGTGTAATTCTTTCACAAATATCCTTTTGCATGGTGAGGTATATATATTCATGATTAAATTCTGATAATGTTATGCACGCATTAATCGCTAGAAAAATACCAATTGAGTTGAATGACTCAACTTGACTTGTAGTTGATTTTTAAAGCTCATTTAGTATTCTAATTAAGTTTGAATTAGCTTGTGAGCAAAATTATGTATAAATTAATATTTATTTTTAATACTATATAAAACATATTTTCATTAATTTATTTTATTTTATTTCTCTATTTCTATTTGTTGTTTGTGCGAATTTATATACTTGATTGATAAAATTTATTGATAATACAAGCATTCTTTAATATTCTTCTCATGATCCTCGTTTTTCTTTTTCTAATGTGCATTTTTTTTTTTTGAGCTCCATTTGTTTATGTAATCGAGTCAAATACTGGACTAGTTGAGATCAACCTCAACTAATTTTCAACAAGCGACACTCAAACATTCCAAAACTTGGCTCCGCTCCACTCCACTCGTTAGCAGTCTTAGACTAAATTATGTCACACGTACCTTTTAAACTGTTTATCGTGAACCCCTATTACTATTCTTTTGGTTGTTGAATATAAACCTCTTTTGAGATGTTAAAAATACTTTTAAGCAAAGTGAAGAAAATATTTTGTCTTAACTCAAACTTTCCATGTAATATGTCCATTGAAAGTGGAACAAAAATTTGTCTAAATAGATATAATATTCGGAGATGGATACATGAACCGCCAACCCCAATATTTTTTTATTTTATTTTTCTTTTTTGGTCTGTCCCAATGGGTCGAAGTTAGAATTGTGAATCTGAGGCACAGTGAATTAAACAATTTTGGAGGGGCCACAGAGAATTTTCTATTAAAAAAAAAAATTAAAGGGGAAATAAATGGAGTTTTTGTAATGAAAATTTAAAACAATTCTCCATATAAATGTTGGGCTTCTTCAATAAAAGATCAACTCATTCTTGGGTTGAAATTGTACTGGATCTGTGATTTGACAATCTGGGCCATTTTGTAGTCCAATAATCAACCCAGCTGAAGTTGAATGTAATTTTCTCTCTCCACATTTCAAGGAATCCACTACACATCCTCTTCCTAGTACAGGCTCGGAGAAATCTACAACCTTTCCTGGCCCAGATGAAGATAGACATTCAGGATCAGAAATTGTTTTTTTCAATGATTTTTTTTTTATAATTTTTTTATAAAAGGACGTATAAAAAAATAAAAAGAATATGTTGATTGTTTTCAGTCAATTATCAAACATCCCGTAAGTACAATGGTAAAAATCAGGATTTGTGCTACATCTCGTAATTATTTTTTTTTTGGTGGGTAAACTTACATCTCCTAATTTTGTTATCTCAATTCTATTCTTTATGATGTGGCCCACCCCATGTGAAGTAGTCTCATATTCTTCTTTCTATAATTTTTAACCTCCCTAATTCCATATAATTAAGAATGGAGTTGAGAGCAATATTCTAAAAATTAGACTAGTGAACGAATCGGAAAAGGGATCAGATGAACATGTCACCGGTTTAATAGTCGAGTTGAACTGGAATCGTCACCGGTTTAATCGTCAAGTTGAACTGGAATCAAACCGTGACGTTATAAATATATTAAAAATTATATTTAAATATAAATATAAGTAATAAAATTATAATTTAAAACAAAAAATTAAAAAAGTTAAATTATCTTAAATATTTCTCCAAATATTTTTTATTTTTTTACTAAAAAATATAAAAATTTATTTTAAAATATTATTAATTCTAATTTTAGAAGGAAACCAAATATTCAATGTTCTCTTCATTATATGATTTTAGTTAAAATGATTTGATTGAAAGAATAACAAAAATTTTATAAGGATATCAAAATTTCAAATCTCCCTGATTGAAATAATTCAATTGAATTCCACATGAATTTTTTAAATTCTTTTTAGAAGAAGTTTTTTTTTTCTTATAGATAGATAAAGACTTTTATAGTAATTTAAAATTTTCAATAGAATTCCTCACAAGAAAAAATGCCCTAGGGAAAGTTTCCAAGGTGTTTCCACGAGAGTCAGACCCGGATTATGAGGCCATTGAAGAGGCACATTATGCTTGCAGAGTTAGAGATAGATTGCGAAGAGAAGTGCTCGTGCTGCTTCACAAGGCATTGGAGTTGCTTGTGTTAGGAAAAATATGTGATTCTCCATAAGTAAATTAATTAATGGGAATAAAAATTAATGTGAAAAAATTAAATCAAAAGCAACACAAATGTGAGGTATGTCCACGGGATCGAAATTTGATTCCATTATCAACCAAATAAGTTCCAAACGATTATAAACGAGACACTAATGGTCTCACAAAATCACCCTTAGGTGAATTCCAAAAAATTACAAATAAACAAAAGGAAAGACCTCACCAAATAGATGAACAAAAATCTTCGGAACCAGAGTTGTAGAAGATCCAAAACAATGAACCAATCAACATCGAAAACGAAGCAAAGAACCACCTAAATTAATTCCACTTTTCACACACCCAAATAATTGATTTCACCAAAGTGGAGTATGTACAGTAGCCGTTCTCTTCTCCTCGAGATGAACAAAAAACAAAACCCTAAAATATTGTGAATCTAGGGTTTATTATCAAACCTTAGTTGTTTCCAAATTGGATTGGGTCTCCACAAATTAAATATAATATATAAAAATATATTATAATTAATACTAAACCAAATTAAACTCTTTTTCTAAAACCAATTGGATCCCACACTTCAATAAGGAGGTATATTCAACAATTCTCCCCCTACCGACTTAAGTGGAGAAATCAACCATACCCGCCAAAGTTTGACACTTTAAATGTTTGTCCCTCGACAAAGTCTTTGTCAACATATCTAAAATATTATCATCTATGTGAACCTTTTCGAGTTGTAATAATTTCGAATATAACACATCACGAATCCAATGGTATCTCACATCAATGTGTTTCGATCTCGAATAAAAAGTAGAATTTTTACTCAAGTGAATAACACTTTGACTATTACAATAAAGCACATACTTTTCTTGCTTCAAACCTAACTCTGGCAGAAATTTCTTCAACCATAACTCTTCTTTGCAAGCTTCCGTAATAGCAATTATTCAGCTTCGGTAATTGAGAGAGCAACACATTTTTGTAATTTAGATTGCCATGCCATAGCTCCCTCTGCAAAAGTCATCAAATACCCCGAAGTAGATTTTTTAGAATTAACATCACCAGCTATGTCAGAATCTGTGAACCCATCAAGCATCGGCTTACCATCCCCAAAATACAAACACACCTTTGAAGTCCCTCGAAGATACCTTAAAATCTATTTTACCGCTGCCCAATGTTATTTACCCGGATTAGAGAGAAAACGACTCACCACACCAACGACGTGAGCAATATCCGGCCTTGTACAAACCATGGCATACATCAAAGAACCAACTGCTGAAGCATAAGAAACTTTCAACATGTCTTCTTTGTCTTTCTCACTTGTAGGACATTGATTCAAACTAAGCTTGAAGTGACCTGCAAGTGGACAACCAACCGGCTTTGCTTTATTCATGTTGAACCTCTCAAGAACTTTCTCAATGTAGCTTTCTTGAGACAACCAAATCAGCCCTCTTTGTGATCACGAACAATTTTTATACCAAGCATTTGCTTTGCCGGTCCTAAATCTTTCATAGCAAAAGACTTGCTCAACTTCAATTTCAACCTGTTTGTCATGGTAGAATCTTGACCCACAATTAATATGTCATCAACATAAAGCAAAAGAATAATAAATTTACGATCCGGGAAATTTTTCACAAACACATAATGGTCCGAAGTGGTTTTAGAAAAATCATTATTCATCATGAAAAAGTCAAATTTTTTGTACCATTGCCGTGGAGCTTGCTTGAGACCATACAAACTTTTCTTTAATTTGCAAACAAGTTTCTCTTTCCCTTTCTCCACAAAACCTTCCGGTTGCTCCATGTAAATTTCTTCTTCAAGGTCATCATAAAGAAATGCGGTCTTTACATCAAGTTGCTCAACTTCAAGGTTCATACTTGCAGCCATGCCAAGTACAACCCGAATAGAAGACATCTTTACAACCGGTGAGAAAATCTCGTCAAAGTCAATACCTTTCTTTTGCCCAAAGCCTTTCACAACAAGACGTGCTTTGTACCTCAAATTCTTCCTATCATTCTTTAATTTGAAAACCCACTTATTTTTCAGAATTTTCCTCCCTTTAAACAACTTCACTAAATCATAAGTGTGATTTTCAAGTAAGGAATTCATCTCCTCTTCCATGGCCTTTTCCAATCATCTTTCTTTGCATGCTCAATTGCTTCTTGGTAGCTTTCAGGCTCCCCTTCATCAGAAATCAATACAAATTCATTAGAATGATACTTTCTTGAAGGTTGTCGGTCCCTTGTAGATTTCCTCAACTCAAGTTGTGGTGGCGGTTCTTGAGTTGGATGCTCTTCCTCAATTTCTGGCTCAACTTCATTAGGATTAGCATCATCCTCTACTTCTTCAATAGGTGGCTGCACATTTCTCCCATTTTCATCATCAACTGAAGATGAAAGAGATGAATCCATGTTAATGAGATCACTAGTTTTTGGTTCCGGTTGATCACCTTTGCCAAAGTCTTCAATTGTTTGGTCTTCAAGAAACACAACATCACGGCTTCGAATGACTTTCTTGTTGACCGGATCCCACAATCTATACCCAAATTCATCACGCCTATAGCCAAGAAAAATACATTGTCTTGACTTACTATCAAGCTTGGACCTCTCATCCTTTGGAATGTAAACAAAAGCTCAGCAACCAAACACTTTCAAGTGCTCATAAGACACATCTTTGCCAGTCCAAACTCTTTCTGGAACATCACCATTCAAAGGATAGGAAGGAGACAAATTGATCACGTCAACCGTTGTCTTCAATGCCTCACCCCAAAAGGATTTTGGCAATTTAGCTTGTGAAAGCAAACACCTTGTTCTTTCCACAATGGTGCGGTTCATCCTCTCGGTAACTCCATTTTGTTGAGGAGTCTTCTTAATTGTCTTTTGATGCCGAATACCTTGGCTGCGACAATACTCATCAAATGGCCTAATGTATTTACCACCATTGTCTGATCGGATGCACTTCAATTTCTGCCCTGTTTCTCTTTCAACCATGGCTTGAAAATGCTTAAATACTTCTAAAACTTGATCTTTAGTTTTTAATAGAAAAGCCCAAACTTTCCTTGAATAATCATCAATGAAAGTAACAAAATAAAGTACACCACCATGTGTTTTAACTTTTAAAGGACCACAAACATCCGAATGAATCAACTCTAAAACATTTTCTTTTCTAGAAGCAACATTTTTATGAAAAGAAACTGTATGTTGTTTACCCGCCAAATAATGAACACAAGTTTTGAGATGTGTACCTTTCAAACCGGGTAGAAGCTCTTTCTTGAACAATACTTACAGCCCCTTTTCACTCATGTGGCCAAGTCGCTTGTGCCACAATTCGGTAGAAGTATCATCTTCAAGTGCATTGACAACACTTTTACAAATTTTTCCTTGCATCAAATAAAGTGTATGAGTCTTCTTGCACTTAGCCACCACCAAAAAACCCTTTGTGAGCTTCCACATTCCATCACCAAATTTGTTGTTGAAGCCTTCTTCATCTAGCTTCCCAGTAGAGATCAAATTGAGGCGAATGTCGAGAACATGCCTCACATCTTTAAGCAACAACTTGCAGCCCAAATTTGTTTCCAAGCAAACATCACCCATGCCGATAATCTTGGACAAACCTTCATTACCCATTCGAACAGAACCATAATCTCCTTTGGTGTAGGTAGTGAAGAAATCAACTCGATAAGTCACATGAAAAGAAGCACCGGAATCAATCACCCAATTGCTCTCTTGGCCCACAAAATTGATACAACCATCTTCACAAACGACCATGAGATCATCGGTAGTAACTGCTGTTGTGTCTTCTTGCTTCTTATCTATACTTTTGTCACGTCTTTTCTCCTTGTTCTTGAGCTTTCGGCATTCCCGCTTCACGTGCCCTTTCTCATGGCAATAATAGCACTCAATGTCTTTCTTTGAAAAAGAACCATCTTTTGATTTGTCATGGCTTTGATCACGACCATGAGGAGTCTTACTCCTCCTCCTTGTTTTACTTCTACCTCTCACAACAAATGCTTCTGAATGAGAGGAACCGGTTGATTTTTTTTTAGTTTCTTTATTCAACAAGCTACTAGTGACTTGGCCCATTGTGACAACTCCATCGGGCGCCGAATTACTAACGGTCACAACCAAAGTCTCCCAACTTTTGGGCAAAGAACTAAGTAGCATTAAAGCCTGCAACTCATCATCAAAAACAATTTTCATAGAAGAAAGTTGGTTAACAATACTCTTTATTTCATTCAGATATTCCGGAATAGGGTTGCCCTCTTTATATTTTAAATTAACCAACTTACGAAACAGAAAAGCTTTATTTGTGGTTGATTTTCTATCATAAAGGCCTTCTAATTTTTTTTCCATAAATCATGTGCTGAAGTTTCAGTAGCAACATGATGAAACACACTATCATCAATCCATTGACGGATAACACCAACAGCTTTTCGATTGAGCCTTTTCCATTCATCATCTTTCATACCCTCGGGTTTGCCACTATCACCCTCAATGGGTCCATACAAATCTTTACAAAATAATAGGTCCTCCATTTTAGTTTTCCAAGTTACCCAATTGCTTCCATTGAAGCTAGACATATGACCCACATTCTCTTCTATTGATTTACACAAATAAATAACCCAAATAAACCGTAAACTCTGATACCAGTTGTTAGGGAAAATATGTGATTCCCCATAAGTAAATCAATCAATGGGAATAAAAACTAATGCGGAAAAATTAAATCAAAGGCAACACAAGAATTTTTACGTGGTTCCCTCAATGTGAGGTACGTCGACGGGATTGAAATCCGATTTCACTATCAACCAAATAAGTTCCAAACGATTACAAACGAGACACTAATGGTCTCACAAAACCACCCTTAGGTGAATTCCAAATAATCACAAATAAACAAGAGGAAAGACCTCACCAAATAGATGAACAAAAATCTTCAGAACCAAAGTTGTAGAAGATCCAAAATAACGAACCAAATCAACACCGAAAACGAAGCAAAGAACCACCCAAATTAATTCCACTTTTCACACACCCAAATAATTGATTTCACCAAAGTGGAGTATGTGCAGTAGCCGTTCTCTTGTCCTCGGGATGAGCAAAAAACAAAACCCTAAAATATTGTGAATCTAGGGTTTATTATCAAACCTTAGTTGTTTCCAAATTGGATTGGGTCTCCACAAATTAAATATAATATATAAAACTATATTATAATTAATATTAAACCAAATTAAACTCTTTTTTCAAAACCAATTGGGTCCGACACTCCAATAAGGAGGTATACTCAACAGCCTGAGGTTTACATGAGTGCAAAACAGTGGGAATTAGTACCATACTATAAGGTTTCCTCTGTTGCAATGAAACCAAGAAACTTTTCCTTAGGCATGACAACAAGAGATTTATTGAATATGCTAGTGAGGCTGCAAAGAAGAAGAAAGCAAAAATGCATTGCTTCCCCACAAGATTGTAGCATCTTTGGATGGCCATGGAAGCCAAGTTGCAGAGCTTCAATGAAAAACAATGGTGGAAGATCTCTCCAAGAAAGAGGGGTTTAAGAAAGGCATTGCTGTTTGTGATGTGTCTGGAAGCATGGAGGGACAGCTGATGAATGTGTGTGTTGCACTTGGCTTATTAGTTTCGGAGCTCAGTGAATATCCATGGAAGGGGAAGATAATAACATTCAACAAGAAACCTCAGCTTCACAAGATTCAAGGAAGCGATCTCAGCTCAAGGGTGAAATTTTTCAGGCGAATGGAATCGGGTAAAAACACCAATTTTCAGAAGGTTTTTAAGAGGGTATTAGAAGCTGGATACTATGGAAACATTAGTGATGATAAGATGATTGAGATGGTGTTTGTGTTTACTGATATGGGGTTTGATGAGGCATCTAGGTATGATTGGAAGACTGAGTACAGAGCAATAAAGAGAGAGTTTAGGAAGTATGGATTCAATATGGTCCCTTAATTAGTGTTGTGGAACCTTATAGGCTCAAAGGCCACTCTTGTGCCTAGCAAGCAAGAGGAGGTGGCATAGGTTAGTGGGTTTTCAAAGAACATGTTAACTAAGTTTTTGAAGAAAGGAGAATTAGTGAACCCTGATGCTCTGATGCAATCAGTGTTAGATAATCTTCAATGTATTCGAAGAATTAAATAAAGGAGAAACTGTTTGATTACAAAAATCAAAATAGTATATAAAATAAAATAAAACAGTAAATTCTTATTTTGTTACAAAAACAAAATCAAAATATGATAAAAATAAATAAAACAGAAAGTAAATTAATTACTTATCTTATTTATTTGTTGAATAAATTTTTGATCAAGTCCAGTGCTTAACATTGTGTCCTTAAGATAGATTCATCCTCTCCACAGTGCTTTCAGATTGTAGACGTCTATTTCCCATGATAAAATGATCAACAATGAATAATAGTACAACTACAAACTATTCGCACCACGAAAAATAAAAGCAGTAGGGAAGAACAAAAATTGAATGCAAAATCCAAATGAGAGACTGCCTATTTATAGATGAAATAATGGTTGTTCAGTTTTAATTAAACATGTAGCAAACCTGTTTGAATAGGTATTGTACCTGTTTGGTACAGATTGAACAGGTAAAGAACCTGCTGTGTTTGAATTTGAACAGATATAGAACTGTTTGGGTTTGAATTGAACAGATTTGAATTCAAACAGATATAGAACCTGTACAGAAAATTTGAAGAGGTACAAACCAAAATTTGAATTGGACAGATTTTTATTTTTTCAAAAAATAAAAACAAATTCAAATGTTTTTGGCCCAAAAAGAATTAGTATTGGGCCGGACAAACCCAATCCCACACCACACATCTGCACCCAAGCCCAGCCCGTCTGCCTGCCAGGACGAATAACGACGCTCGTGTGTTCATTTTGGGTTCAATAGGTCTAGCCCACTTTACCCATAACCTTCCCCTCTACAAAACTTGAGTATGTCTTAGGGCCTACCCCAAGTTCCAAATCCAAGCCTTATAAACCCACAAAAGTTTGCCCACCAAATCAATGTGGGACAATCCTTAACTCAAACCTTTATGGAAATTTCACCAAAACACCATTTCCATAGAGCTCATTTTGGCTTCAATTTCCCATTCACTCGATAATGGTTTTGAGCAACCAAATATACTACGTGAATCACAACGCATCATAGAACGCGTTGCCACTTAGACCCGCCAACTTTGGCATATGGGTTCCACCTAAAAATTAAAATAGAGTTGAGGAAAAACGGTTTTTCCAAAACCATTTCTAATAATTCCCCACATGAATGGAATTTGATGACAACAGAAATGCAATAATATACAAAATTTGTTGAAAGAGTTTAAATCGAAAATATCTTGCATCAAGATAGGTAGCTTTCGGCCTTGAACCCTCTCTAGTGATATCCTATAGGACTTACTAGCTAATCAATGGACGTGATGCCTTGAATTGTTCAGCCATTTGTGTAAGCCAAGACAATAGATTTCATACAAAATATCTTCTGACACATCGTGGTTCTCACGGTTGTGTTCATTTTGGCCTTGAACGCTTCTAGTTGTTCGTGAGTGCTTCTAGAGAATTTAGCCTCTTCATTCTCATAGAACCGGCCCCAGTTCGACACTCATATATGTGATTCTTATTGTGAGTATCTCTTATATTCGTCTTGATTTTTATGCTTAAATCAAGATATAAGTAATCATCCTTAAACCCCTGCATATAACCTATGTTGCAGATATCACTCTCACCATAGGAATAGGTAGGGAATTTTAATCCTTTGGTGATTTCTAGTGAGTCACACATAACTTAGTTGTCCCTTTGAACTTACACTACAACAAAAAAAAGTTTTTACAGCACACAATGCATGCCGTAAAAACCCTTCTACGACGTGCAACGCGCATCATATTATGACCAGTCATGAAAAGTCATTCACTTTCAACGACATGCTTCGTACGCTGTTAAAAACTATTTAACAGCAGATTTTGTGCGTCGTTGTTACTTTTTCTACAATTACTTTTGTACGGCGTTAATTGGTGAGACGAATAATGACGCTGATTGAGCACTGTAAAATATATAATACAACAACTTATTATGCCTGCCATAGAATATGCAGTTTTTTTATTATTATATAAATTCAACAAATTCTATTTAACCAATTTTGTACAATCTAACAAATATTACAAATAAGCATCACAAAATATTAATCAACTACCAAAATATTGTTTGAAACATCAAAAAGAAATTATATCCATAAATTATAAACATTCAACAATTGTCTATACATTCCAAACATTCGAAAACTATATCCTTCAGCTCTAAACTGTACAAAAGTTTAAACTATCCAAAACTATACATATCTAACTTTCTAAACATATCGACAACTATTAAGAGATTATCCAAAACTACCAATAACAGTTCCTATAGCAGTTGCAGCTGCAGTTGTAATTGTAGCAAATCCACTTGCTGCTATCACAGGGATGAGGGTGCCCAATGTATGTGTTAAGGCACGTAAACCCGCGGCAATAGCTGGAGCAACTAACCTTGTTGCATTTCTTGTCTGCATGACAAAGGAAACTTACAAAATCATGTATGTTATTTAATCACACTTTTTAAGTTTTGTCAAAGTGTGATAATAAATATTTAGATCATATCTTTTAAGTGTGATTAATAACATTTAGATCACATCTGTTAAATGTGATTAATAACTAATAAAACATGTGAAAATCAATACTTAGATCACATCTTTTAAGTGTGATTAATAACATTTAGATCACATTTTTTAAATGTGATTCATAACTAATAAAACCTGTGATGATAAACATTTAGATCATAAATTTTAAGTGTGATTAATATTTAATAAAACCTGTGATTAAAGACCAAAGACTACAAATTTTCTGGCTGCTAGCTCATGCTCAAAAGCAAAAGGATAAATTGCTAGTCCTGAAATACCAGGTCCTAAGTTCGAGAACCACTTTCCAAACACACAACCTGTTGACTTGGATTTCACATCATTGAATGAAACTTGGGAGGGATGTTCTACAAGGACAAGCAAAAATGAAGCAGCAGTATTTTTATTTAACATCTTAATTGAAAAAGAAAAATGTAAAAATTGAGTAACATTAACGACACCAAACAAAAAGGACATACCAAGAGTTTTGATGCACTATTGAGACCTACGGATTTTTAGAACTGGCACTTGTCAATTGCTTTCTTGCACATATATACAAATTACAAACAAAGAATAAGTCTGTTTTTTTAAATATTGAAAGCATAAAAGCAAAGAAAATTCAAGAACGATAATGAGAAAGAAAGGTGCACTTAAAGTAACAAGAGTAAAGTATTAAAAATATCAGGTTCATGAATGATTTGCGACGTTATCGTAATATACACTAAGAATGCCTAGACTTTGTTAATTTTAGTTAAGAAATAATATCCACCTTCTTTAGGTATTTTCTTTTCTTTTTGAGTATGGGTATCAACATAAAAAACTCTTTAGCTCCTTTTTTCTTAAAAGGATATGTGCATGCCCATAATTGTTGTTGTCTAAATATAGATGAACTTACAAATTTTAAATTTCATGACTATCTTATTCCTATCAAGACCTGACCATTAGACAAGAATACAGAACAATAAAAATGAAAAGAAAATCATATCATAGTGGAAAAACTTCGAGGCACATTTAACATTATCTGAGAATTTATAGTCATGTCAAAATCAAATTCATCCACTATTTCATTTTCCCCATGATCAAATGTGGATTTAGATATTATCCCAATCATTACAATTTTTATTTTTATTTTTATTTTTATTTTTTCACTTTCTTCAAGTCTAGCATTGCAAGAGCTTAAAGAGTATGCGAGACAAAAATATTTCATCATTTATGTTTTTTTTCTTGAAGAAAACAAATCTTTCAAATCACATTAATCAAAGAAACACAAGAAACAGAGATTGAAAATATGTATCACTAACTAAGACATACATGAAACTCAACAAAGAAAAAAAGAGAAAAGGCAAAGAGCAACCTGTAACTTTGACGCCATATCGTGTTGAGAGAATTGGTTTTGCTCTATTACTGGTTTTCATTTGAATAATTGGAAGAATCTAAATCATTCCCATCACCTTGGCCTTTGTTAAATTCATTCTACTTAACTTTTTCTTCACTCTTAATGTAAAAACTTTGGTCTAACACCGAATTCTTCTTCTTCTCCTTCTCTTTCTAGGTGTCCTAAACATTGACATATTAATCAAAACTTTGATCTTTGTTAAGAAGTTTGATAGAGAAATTGTGAACATATTAAATAAAAAGAAAAATTGTTTTCTAAAACCTTTGACTATACGATTTTGACCATTTGTAACTATTATTCAAATCCAAATCAATCAACAGAAGAAAATGACATAAAAGTTGACATTCAAACTACATACCTTTTATATAGTTATTTTAGTCTAAATCCTACTACCTCACTTTTGGAAGTTTTTCTTGAATAGAGTAACCTGTTATAATCATGTAATTCATCAAAACAAAGAAAAAAAATCATATTTGGATACATAGTTAGATACAAACACACACACAAACATATATATATATATATATATAAGATAACAATAAAATTAAATATTGGCAAATAAAATGCACCTTTAAACATAAAATTATCTGCTAAAATAATGTAATGATTAAAAGGGATATCCAAAATTGCCATTTAGAAAATTACATGTCGCACGTTGACTAATTCAAAATAAGCCAAAAAAAAAAAAAAAAAAGACATGAATTCATCTGGCAAAGACCAATAGAGATTTGTGCAAATATACATATACATGTGAAGCTTGCAAAAAAAAAAAAAAAATGCAATTGAGAATGTAGAATCGTGATGGCCTAACAAATAACTCTTTTGAATCATCCCATCTCCTAGATCTATTTTTCAAACCTTCAACAAAACTTTTGTTTCCTTCCTTGTTCCTTCTTGGTTGATTGGCTTTCATCTGCTATTTTCAAGTAACTTCTGATATATCCACCGTAGAAAGAGAGGATATATCCAACTTTTGAATTGTGATATTTTTTTTTTTTTTTTTGAATACCACAAATCCAAAATGTTGAACAATGAATAAGGAATTACCTTCAAAGAAAGAAGAGTTCATTGTTGTTATTTAATAACTCTGACCACCATAGTACCAGCAAAACTCTTAACTTTTCTTAAAATAAATAAACAAACTAAATGTGATTGGGGCCTAATCAATGGCTTTGAAGATTGAAGACTCTCCGAACCCTCAATCTCTCCTTTTACACCCACTTTCTTCTCAATACCCTCCGGTGACAATGTTGCTGAGATTTTGGAGAAGTTTGGAGAAGATGCCAGGGGTGAGAGACGCCATTGTTGTAGTTGAAACAGGGCGGCGCCACTACGTCACCGTATGGGGTACTGTACACGGTGTTGCGGCTGCTCAAAGGGAGAGAGAAGCGAAAGAGATTAGGGCAGGACTGGGCTGGGGGTGAAAATGAATTAGCGATTTCAGATACACAACCAAAGACTTGAACCCCACCAAATCCATTTATGAACTAGCCTAAAGAAATTGCTCGGCTGCCTTTAATGCCTTAATATAAACTTTCCTAGAATATGGAATCTAAAGAATCTTACAAGAGCGTAGAAGCCATTCTTCCGCAAGTTGGGCAAGAGAAACAAGACCACCTTTTACCTACAAATTACAGTCATGGTGCACAATAATTATGCAACAACTCTCACTAATAAAATAGTTGATTTCAAAAAGAACGTATTGCTTTTTCTAGAGAATTTAGATTGTCATTCTCCCCCAAACAAGAAAAAGTTAGAAAAGAAACAATAAGATTCTTAAGAGAAAATTTGTCTAGGAGTGTCTCTATGTTGCATTCAAATATCAAGTGGATTGGTAGAATCAATTGTTTGGAGCAATATCTCCTGAGGAAAGAACAAATAATGATGTTTAATGCTTGTCTCTACGTCACATTGAAATATCAAATAATACCAAATGAATATTTTAGAACAAAATTAGACAAGGAACAATTAAGAATGTTTAATTTGTCCTGATAGAACAATAATGCAATTCAAAAATCTAGCAGTAAATGTACCAATAAATACAATGTCTAGTGCAACAAGGTTTACTAATTGTAGTCGTGCAATCCAGGTATCTTAAACAATTTGCATTATTAATTCTTTTTTGAGATTTATATTTATAATTGACAAACTAATTAATATGGCCTATAAATCAAAATATTTGAATCATTAACTGTCCTAGGATGACTTTGGACAAGAAGGTCATGGTCGCACAAAGCCTTATTAGAGTAGATCCAAAAGCATTTCAATTACTTAATTAAGGATATGAATTCAAATGGAATCAATTAGAGAAAATGCCTTTTTGTACCTATCTCCTCTGGTTATGCATTCTGCAAATAGGGTTCACTCACGAGCTTCGGAAGCAATCTCCTTAGACCTTTGCCGACAATTAGACATGTCCAAAGCCTGTAACAACATTCCACTCACCAAGAGTGGAACTCAGAAACTTGAAGGTTTTAAGGATTTTTCTTTCCTATGTTTCAGTACATATGCACACTAGTATAAGGAATTTGTCACACATATATAGGAAATATTTAAGTATTACTCTAAATGATGATTACTAGATTTAATGGAGTTTATTATGCATAATCAATTAAGGAAAGTTGGTAAAGAATTGTCTTACATAGCTAAATTCATATTATTCTAAGTACATTAATTATTTGTCTCAGATAGTGACTTGAATATTTCGGCAAGGATTATAATTAATTCTGTGTTTGTCAATTGAAACTCCTAAGCCTGAAATAATGAACCATAATTTGTCGAGTCTTTCTTAGTCTGATACGAGAATAATATTTTTATTTGCTATAGTTTATAAACTAATTTATATGGATTATTTTATCATAGGAATAACAGAAAATTATTATTTTACTCAATGAAGTCGTATTTGAAGTTGTCACTTGCACATGTAGCAGCCTGCAGATATACATATACCTTTCTGGTATGGATTATTATTATTATTATTTTTAGACTTACTTTTTTTCATCTATTTGATTTGTAGATTTGATTGCCAAGGCCAATGTTGAATGTATGATTGGCGGAAAGGAAAACATAGATAACAATTTTATTGCTTCCTTTCGTAATGGCAATCTAGTAATTGTCAATCTTATTCATACACAAACTTTCCTTTCATTTCACATTAAACAAATTGAACAATAGCTAGAGTTGAAGTAGTTATTTTACAGGATCTGGGCAAGTTATTTGGCAACGTCATGTCTACTTATTTGGAGAAACAACTCCAAAACAAGTTCCCTGAAGTAAGTAAACTTAAAGTAACTTTGTAGTACATTATGATCATCACTTAGCTTGGTGGTGTAGACATCTCATTTTTGACCGACCTTAAGACTCAGATGTCATCGTTTGTGCACT
This sequence comes from Camellia lanceoleosa, assembly GCA_025200525.1. Lineage (NCBI taxonomy): Eukaryota > Viridiplantae > Streptophyta > Magnoliopsida > Ericales > Theaceae > Camellia > Camellia lanceoleosa. The sequence goes on along the minus strand of CM045766.1, from coordinate 161,696,013 downwards.
CGATGATTGTGCATGTTTGTGCTCGTTTTGAGTGCACGAAGTTCTCGGCAGAACACCTTGTCTCTAGGCCTCTGAACCCTCTTATTTTGTGCTTGGTTTTGGACCAAACCTTGGTGCCTCATGCTTAGAGGGGGGAAGGGCCTTGTCGGCCACTTTTGGCACTTGTCGGCCACTTTTCCTCCTTGCTGGCCACTTGAAGTGGTCGGCCGGCTAGGGGAGGTGGTCGGCCAGCCACCTAAAGTGGCTGATGACCATTTTTCTCCTTTTTCAGATATTTTATTTGCCAGTTGTGCCAGCTGTTAATCACTGATTGTCATCTCCATACACGTGTATGGAGGGAAGAATACAAGCCTTTGGCTTGTATTTCTATATAAGGGGAGGTCTCTTCCCCATTTGAGGGGTTAGAAATTTTAAGAGCAAAAATTTCCCCTCTCTCTCTCTCTCTCTCTCTCTCTCTCTCTATTTTGTGCTTAAAAGTGAGTTTTCTCTACACATTTGCACTAAGACCCTTGACCAAATACCTTCACCTTGGAGCTGAGGTTCTTGGAGGCCTTGTTTGAGCTTCTAAAAGTGGTTTTACCTCAGAACTTTTGTTGTTTGTTGCCGTGCTTTAAGGGTAAGGACTTGTCCTTTTTAAGCTTTGTTTTAGTTACTTGTTTGGTCACCTTTGCATGCTATTTTGAGGCTGATTTTAACCTCTAAAAAAACTCTATTTTTAAGGCTTTAAAATAGTAGTTTAAGCCTTGTTTAGTTAGGAGGTGGTCTTCTCCCCTTTGCTCTTTGGCTTGTGAAGTCTTTTGAGCCTTTTTTTCAAAGCTCTTAAAACAACTTTTCTTAGCCTTTTAACCACTGAATTTCAGGGGAATTTCAGTGGTAAAAAGTATGTTTTTAGGTCCAAAATAGGAGGGGGTGGCCTCCCTTCTTGTGTCTTGTTTGCATGTGTAGTTAGCTTAACATGTGAGCATGTTTTTCTACTTTTTTTGGACTTGATCTCAGCATGTTTTTGCTACTGATTTAGCATACTTTAGCTTTGTTTTGAGCTGTCTTGGTCATATGAGCCTTGCTTTGTATAGTTATAGTGCAAATGGCTTCACTAGCTTTGTGTTTTAAGGCCTCTAACATGCTTTGCTTGAGATGATTGCATGTTATAGCATCATTTGACATGTGATTTCAGTGCATATATCTCTGTCACACTTTCACTTTTTCCACTCTTTTATTGCTTTTGAGAGTTGTGTTTTGTGCCTTGCTTGCGAGCTAACATGTGCGCACGATTTTCTTGTCTTTTATACTTCTATCTCAGCATGTTATGGCCACTGATTTGGCATGTTTAAGCTCTATCCAGAGCTGGTTTGGTCATTTAAGCATAATATTGCATGCCTCTAGTGTAATGCTCTTCACTAGTTTTGATGCTTTTGGCTTTTAACATGTTGTGCATGTGTTGCTTGCATGATCTTGCATGATTTAGTGTCTTTTGCATGCCATTTCAGCACTAAAAGTTTGCAACCTCCCTCATTTCTTCATTTTTTCATTTGTTTTGAAGGTTGGTTAACCTTATGATTGTGTTTAAGCTTGAGATAGAGCTTGTGCTCAATGGCTTTAACCCTCTTTTGAGGGTTTCTCCTAGCTAAAGGCATGATCTCTCTCATGTCTTAAATCATCCTTTGGTTGGCCCCTCTCTCATTAGAGGACAATCACTTTGAACTTAACCGGTTAAAGGATTAATCGGTAATTTAAAATGTGTAAACAAAATGAACCAAGTAAAATTTGAGCAAGATAAGCATGTTGTATTATATTGCATATGTTTGGATCAGAAGTTAATCCAAACACAAGAAATGTGGGACGTTTCATACTCGAAATGATGAAACGTGTCACGTTTCTTGGTCGCCATCGCTCTTGATCATACATGATAAGGTGGTGGCCATTTGAGTCTTATTTGTGCATTCATTAAGCTTGTACAAGCTTGGTTCTTTGGCCATCATGCATGAAAATGCTTGATTGGTGGCTTAAGAGCCAAGTGTCATACTCCTTTGAGCTTGAGAAATGATAAGGAGGGTGGTTGTACATACATTTCTTTGCAAATGCATTGCTTTGCCTCTATTGCTCTCTGTTGCAGCAAAACCAGAAGCCTGGAAAAGCAAGTGGCCGACCGGCCACTTGTACTAGCCGACCAGCCAGTTAAGGTGGCCGGCAGCCACTTTTAATGGCCGATCGGCCACCAGTCCATTTTTGTGCATAGTGTTCCTGTGTTGGAGCAGAAATAGTCTAGAATGCTGGTTCGATATTCTAGGATCAAGACAAGTGCAAACAGAGGTAACCGGAGGCAAGGCGATGATTTTCGGGAGGAAGCAATCGAGCATGCATGTTTCTCTCTCCCACAAGGCCACTTTATTGCTTTAGTAGCAAGTTGTAGTTAATTATTACATGTGTTGTAATTAATCATTCAATTTGTTTTGTAATAGCTTAATTAGCTTAGCATAACTAGTTATTCAATTGGGTTATAATAATTAATTAGTTCAGAATAGTTAATTAGTTCATTTTATAATAATTAGCTTAGCTTAGTGTAGCTTAGCTCATTCATTCGGATCCTCTTTCGAGAGGACACAATGTTGTAATAAGTGTGCATGCGTGTGTGTATGTCTTCAAACCCCACGTTTTTCTCCCTTTTATTTAACCGCTTTCGATGGTTAGATTAGGGCACGTTTTGATTAGCATACATTATGCTTGCGTGTTTGCATCATTCATTTGTCTTGCATGCACCGAGACTCGGCGCATCATTCAAATTGCATTGTATTTCAATACTTATTTGAATACGTGTTTCAAAGCATGTTATCAAATTGTTGCATTCATATGCCATCTTAGGTAGCCGAGCCTATCTTATCGCATTATTGCATGTGTTGTATGGCAGCCGAGCCTATCTTATCGCATTATTGCATGTGTTGCATTAGATATTTTGTATAGTTAGGATCATGCATAATTTCTAACTAGCTTTTGTTTTAGCTCGGAGTACACTGTAAGTTTTACGCTTTAGTATACTTGTATGAGAGTGAGTGTTGCCATGATTGCATACTTTCCATGAAGCTATTTGCTTAATTGCTTTAACTGCATGAATGCCTGTGAATGAAGGCTTTATTGCTTGAATTGAAACAATTCGATAAATGCGAGTTTTAAGTCCACTTTGCGAAGTGGCAAATCATGTTTTAAGCCCACTTGAGGGTGGCACTTTCAAACTATTTTCGAAAGCAAACATGAGTTGATTTATTCCAAGTCTTGCGACTTAGTCTATACTTGTGTGTGCGTCACATAATAAAGTTAGCTAATAACCGGATAAGAACACATGGGGTTTATAAAACAACATATCATGCTTAGTAAAGGCCAATCTTTGATCGAGCGAGTGGGGGTGCTTATTTCAGGACCTTCCTCTCTCGTACCCAAGTTCCCGAGCCGAGGCAACTTTGGTGATGACGAACACGTGGCCTTTGGCACGAGTCAGGGTTTCCTAAATTTTCCAAAAACAAAACATTTAGGTGGCGACTTTGCAATTTAGCAAATTAGTCCAGTTTTGGCATTATTTGATTTAAAATCTGATTTTACAAAATGATTTGCTGGATTGGACTCTTTGGTGTTTATCAATCTCACATTGCATTTTGTGATATTAGATTCAGAACCGTGACAGGAGTCCGAACTGTAGGACCAATTCGAGCTCTCCGAAAGGGGGCGCGAAGAAAGTCGAGCCTACAAGTGGTCTCACTATGTTTCTTGCTTTTGTGTCTCTAAAGTATTAATGAGTTACATTAACATCCTTTTGCTCAAATACAGTTGAAATTGATATTCAAAGATCTCCTTGGAGGAGATGGCTCACTTGCTCATCCAATATCACCACCACCTCTAGAGCCTCTAGATAATTTATGTATTAGAAATCAAAAGGTATGTTTTATATTTTAATCATATTAAGTATGTCTTCTGTAAGTTAGGTACCATTTTAACTCTAAAATAATGAATTTGATTAACTAATTTCAAAACCTCACTATGTTTTTCAAAGTTTGATCTTGTTTAGAGCACTGTCTTTCTTAAAATAATGAGTGCAAAAGAACCTTTTAAGCTTCACTTTATCAATATAACTGAAGTATATTCAACATTAAACCTGAAAAAAAGAGCATATAGAGTTTCATGGATTGGTGAAATATAGGGATCTCTCTCTCTCTCTCTCTCTCTCTCTCTCACTGTATATATATATATATCATGCACACACACACACACACACACAAATAAATATATTTGTATTGTTAATAATATGTTTTGTGTCATGAATACATTATTTCTTACAGTGTTGTAGAGCTTGCTTGAAAAAGGGTAGCTGCAACCACTGGTATCTATTTCAAGTGCAAGAAAAAAAACTATCAGTAAGCTTTCTGTGAACCCATCTATGTCATATGTGTGTACAACTTATTGAATATTGATTTTGTTAAACAATCAATACACCAATCATTTTTTCTTCCACTATAGTGTGCATTTTGTTTCAATTACCATTCAGTATTTCCTCTATCTTCTTGTACAAGCTAAGTACATGATTCAAAAGTTACATCAAATGGGTAAATTAATTAACTAATTTCAATTTACAAACACCATACAATACTTGAGGAAAAAGAAAATTGAAAATGAGAACAAAGAGAACCAAGTTCAAAAACATGATCTAGAAGTTCAAACAAGAAATTGCTAGGAAAGGAAAAAAATGTACACAAGTACATGTAAGTTTAGTAGGAAAACCAATTTCTTGCAAACAAACAACGGAAGACATAACCTTCATTCAGTAATGACTTGAACTGAAAATTCCCATTAATCTAATAGTTACGAAAAATTATGATAAAAACCTTTTTAGTCAAAGTACCAGATTCATCAAAAGACAAAAGTTGCCTTCTCAAATTTCTATCATGTGCTGTCTCCTACAAATCATGTTTATCTGTCAAAAGCACCAAATCCTTCAATTCTGCTAGAGACATGAAGCATTAAACTTGTACATATCATTATTTTCTCGACAACCAAACAGAGTTTTAAAAGCAAAAACACCATTACTAACTTGAAATTTTCGAACCCAATTTCTTCACCTTCGAATCATCCAAACAAGATTTGGGTTCAACCTCAGATGCATCAGAAATCGAGCAACGAGTGGTGTCTCTTCGTTTATGGCTTCTCAAAACTATCAATTGGGTTGATTTGCCACAACGAGATGCATAAACCCTAGAAATTGGTGGTGTGGTGGGACATATGAGAGAGAGTAAGAGAGTGGGGTGAAGAGAGAGAGAGAGAGAGAGAGAGAGAGAGAGCACCATTTGAAACCCCTCCTATTTAAAGCCTCTCTTTATTTTTACCAGTGGACAAGTAGTTACGATGATTGGATTTGGAGTCAATGTTGTGCATTTCAGATCGAACATTCATGGAGATTTCGAGATCGGAGATGTAATTGTCGAAGATGAGAGTTAATAGATTGGGATTGATGAGATTGATTTTGGAGAAGTAAAAATTAGAGGTTTGGAGTTTGTCGAAGGTGAAGACGAGTTTGATGAAATCAGATTTGAGAGGGCATTTCAGATTGCCCTTGATGATCTGTTCGAAGACGTGAAGCAAAAATCACGAGAGGTAAGAAAGAAGCCGATTTAGGAGAGATCGGGCTTGGGGACCAGTCTTGACGACGAGGATGATGATGAAGAAAGTGGAGTTTCGTGGTGGATTTTGAAGGTTGGATTGAAGGTTAAAGCCAAGGTTTGTACTGACTTTCAATTGAATATTTTTGAGACCAACTCAAGTTGATTTTGTGTGCTAGGGTTAAGAGTTGGAGCTTTTGATTATTATCTTCTTTTATTTTTTTTATTTTTTTGGTGAATTGGCCCCAGAAAATTTTATTTTGGCACTATTTTTTTTGGTCGTACCTTCACGACATGCATTGTGCGTTGTAAAAAGACAACACTTTTATCGGTAGGTGATGTGTGCGTCGTCAAAAGTGCAATACTTTTAACGGTGGGCGTTGTATGCGCTGTGAAAAGTGAAATACATTTCATGGCTGGCTTATGTGTGTCATGTATAGTTAATGTATTAACAGCATGCCATATGCATGTCATAGAATGTTTTATTATTTACGGCAAACATTGCAAGCCGTAAAAAAATATCGTTACTGCCATTCATGGCCTACACAATAAACATGCCGTGGTTGGAAAATTATTGACGACATGCAAAAAAAACAAGTCGCAAAAGTGGGAAATCACGGCGTGCATTTATTGTATCTCATTGATGTGATGTCATGAAAACCTAGTTTTTTTGTATTGTTAGTTCTTGGGATCTCCAGTCATCTAAGTAGGATTACCATTATGATGACTCTTATGTAATAGGCTTTAATCCCATCTCCTTTGATGAACTATACACTTGCTCTTTAGTCAAACCTTTTGTCAATGGATCCGCAATATTCTCTTTAGATTTTATATAATCTATTGGGATTGTTCCATTTGAGAGCAATTGTCTTACGGTATTATATTGATGACGAATATGTCGTGACTTACCGTTATACATATGACTCTGTGCTCTACCTATTGCAGATTGACTATCACAATGGATGCAAATAGCTGGTACAAGTTTTGGCCACATTCGAATGTCTTCTAAGAAGTGGCGAAGCCATTCTGCTTCTTCTCCTACTTTGTCTAAAGCAATGAACTCAGATTCCATTGTGGATCGCATGATGCATGTTTGTTTGTGGATTTCCAAGAAACAGCAGCGCCTCCCACAGTAAAGACATATCCACTAGTGGATTTTGAATGTTTAGTATCCGATATCCAATTGGCATCACAATAACCTTCTAGTATTGTAGGATATCGAGTAAAGTTCAAACCATGATCACGGGTAAATCTTAGATATCTAAGAACCCGAATGATCGTTTTCCAATAGTTTTCTCCGAGGTTACTAGTGTACCTACTCAATTTATTGATAGTATAAGCTATATCAGGACGAGTGCAATTCATTAGGTACATTAGACTTCCAATGATATGGGAGTATTTAAGTTGAGACACCGCATCACCTTTATTTTTCGATAAATAAAGACTGATATCTACAGTTGTTCTTTCTACATTCATATCATCCTTGATATATTTACCCAGAATTTTCTCAATATAATGAAATTGAGATAATGCATACCCATCAGATGTTTTAGTAATTTTCATTCCTAATATAACATCTGTAACCCCTATATCTTTTATATCAAATCTTTTGTTCAGCATTTGCTTAGTTGATTTGATCATGTTTTGACTGCTTCCAATGATAAGCATGTCATCCATATAAGGACAAACTATAACATATCCTTGGTCAATGTTTTTAACATAGACATACTTGTCACATTCGTTTATCTTAAACCCATTAGTAAGCATAGTATGATCAAATTTCTCATGCTATTTCTTAAGAGCTTGTTTTAATCCATAAAAAGATTTTACAAGCCAACAAACTTTCTTTTCTTACACCAGCACTACAACCCCTTCCGATTGCTCCATGTAGATCTCTTTATTTAGATCACCGTTTAAGAAAGCTGTCTTAATATCCATTTGATGTATTTCTAAGTTATACAATGTTACTATAGCAATAAGCATGCGGATGAATGTTATTCTTGTCACAGGGAATATGTGTCAAAATAATCCAGACTTTCATTTTGTCCGTAACCTTTTACCACAAGTTTTGCTTTATACTTGTCTATTGAACCATTTGCTTTCATTTTTCTCTTAAATTTCCATTTATATCCAAAAGGTTTAGAACCGGGTGGAAGATCCACTAATTTCTAAGTATGATTTTGCATAATGGATTCAATTTCATTATTAACAGCCTTTTTTCACAAAGATGCTTCAGGACTTGTCATTACTTCCTTAAAGCTTTAAGGTTCATTTTCTAACAGGTATGTCAAAAAATCTGGACCAAAGGATTTTGATGTTCTTGCTCTCTTACTTTGTCTTGGTTCATCATCAGTTAAATCTTGTTGGTCGAGACCATTATTAGTCTCTTGCATTTGATTGTCATTAGTCTCTTGACTTTGTGTACAATCATAAGTTCTTTTCAGTGAACTTAATTCCTGTCCTTTCTTGTAAGGAAAAACATGTTCAAAAAATACAGCATTTCTTGACTCTATAATAGTGTTCACATTTATATTAGGTATTTCTAATTTATAAGTCAAAAACTGATATGCACTACTATTCTAAACATAACCAAGAAACACACAATCCACTGTTTTTTGTCCTATTTTAGTCTTTTTCGGAGCAAAAACTGCTACCTTTGCCAAACACCACCACACTTTTAAGTATTCATAAGAAGATGGTCAACCTTTCCACAATTCATAAGGAGTGCTATTCGTTTTCTTGTGGGGTATTTTGTTAATAACATAATTAGCAGACAACATTACTTCCCCCTACAAGTTCTGCGGTAAGCCTGAACTTAGTAATATGGCATTCATCATTTCTTTAAGGGTTCTATTCTTTCTTTCATCAATTTTATTTTGCTCTGGAGAATAGGGTGTTGTTGTTTGGTGAATAATGTCATGTTGTGCACAAAATTCATTTAAAGTGCATCATATTTACCACCCTTATCACTTCTAACAATTTTAATGGTTTTACCAAGCTGATTTTCAACTTCAGTTTTGTAGAGTTTAAACATTTTCAAGATTTCATCTTTACTTCTAAGTAAATATACATAATAATATATTGTGCAATCATCAATAAATATTATGAAATACTTTTTGCCTCCTCTAGTTTGAACAAATTTAAGATCACATACATTAGTATGAATTAATTCTAGAGGTTTGGTTTTTCTTTTAACCAATTTAAATGGAGCCTTTGTTAGTTTCTACATAAATCTCACATTTGTGATTAAGATTAATTTTAAACTTTGCTATATAATCCAAACCAATTAATTTACGCGAAGCATCAAAATTTACATGTCCTAATCTACTATGCCATAAATTTGACTCAAGAATAGAAGCAAAATATATGTTATTCTTATTAATAGAAAGTTTGGGTACAACGGTCATTGCATTCAACTTGAAGAAACCATCACTCATGTATCCCTTATCAACATACATACCACTCTTTGTTTTATCAGACTCAAATACAAGCGTAAAACCATTTTTACTTAACAAAGAACCATAAACTAAATTCTTCCGGATGTCTGGTACATGTAACACATTATTGAGGGTCAGTTCCTTCCCCATGTCATCTTCAAGATTACTTTCCCTTGTCCAGCCACAACAGAAGTAGATGAATTTCCCATGAACAGTTGCTCACCATTTGCAGCCTCATTATAAGTAGTGAACATCTTTTTGTCCTCGCAAATGTGTCGAGTTGCTCCTATGTCAACCCACCATTCCTTGGGATTTCCAACCAAATTAGCCTCGGGCATCACAGCAAAGAGATTGATGTCATTTACCCATCAGAGATGTGATCTAATTCTGTCACATTGGCTTGATTGGTAGCTTTCTTGCTTGTATTTCCGCGATCCTTCTTAGGGCGGCAGCAATTAGAAGCTCGATGTCTAGTCTTGCCATAGTTATAGCATTTTTCTTTGAACTTCTTATTGCCATTTGTTATCACCTTGTTTAGGACCATCTCCAATAAACTTCCTTTTTTTGTTTTGTGGTTTGGGCATGTGTTCAACCACATTAGCCTTGGACTTAATGGGATTTTTACCATTCCTCTTTTCAGCCTTCTGGTTATCTTCCTCGATTCTCAGTCTTACAATAAGTTCATCCATGGTCATCTCTTTACATTTATGTTTTAAATAATTTTTGAAATCTTTCCAAGCTGATGATAATTTTTCTACTAATGCAACAATTTGAAAAGACTCGCTGAGAGACATACCTTTAGCATGAATATCATGCAAAATTAATTGAAAACTTTGAACTTGAGAAATTACCGTTTGGGAGTCTACCATAATAAAGTCTAGAAATTTACCGACAACAAATTTCTTTATGCCGGCATCCTCTGTCTTGCATTTTTTCTCGAAAGAATCCCATAATTCTTTTTGCTCTTTCAGAGGACTATAAACATTATATAACATATTGTCTAGGCCATTTAGGATATAGTTTCTGCACAGAAAATAAGAATGTTTCCAAGCGTTTACAGCGACAACAACTTGCCGATCACTTTCATCATCTTTAAGTACTAAAGCCTCTTCACGGAAAAACCGGGCAACATTTAGAGTTGTAAGATAAAACATCATTTTCTGCTTTTTTCTACATGATTTATTGGAACTTGAATATAGTTCTGGATAGGGACTAAAGTAGTTGTAACAATTGGAGTACCACTTCCAGTTGCAGTAGCCATAATATCTGATTACAAAAATCAGAAAAATCAAAACACAAATTAATTTTCTAGTTACTAAAACTAGAAAATAAATTACAACACAAAATAATTTTACTTTTTCCAGTTATTAAAACCAGAAAAATAAAATACTACATAATATTTTTCTGTAACACTACTACACAAATTAATATTCTGAAATTTTTATTGATAAACAATATATTACTACTATTTGCCAAAGAAAATAAACAGTATATTACTACTATTTATCAAATAGTATACGACTACTATTTGTATTTTCCAACTAGAATATCACTTTGTAAAAGTACAAAAAATAAATACGATGAAGACACAAACAAAATAAATAAATAAATAATTTATCTTAAGATTGTTAGATAATCTTCACTGTATTCAGAGAATTAAAGAAATGAGAGAAACTGTTTGATTACAAAAATCAAACAGTATATAAAATAAAATAAAATAATAGATTCTTATTTTGTTACAAAAACAAAATCAGAATCTGATAAAAATAAATAAACAGAAAGTAAATTAATTACTAACCTTATTTATTTGTTGAATAAATTTTTAATCAAGTCTAGTGTTTAACACTGTGTTCTTAAGACAGCTTCGTTCTCTCCACGGTGCTTTCAAATTGTGGACGTCTATCTCCTAGGATAAAATGATCAACAACGAATAGTAGTATCACTATAAACTATTCGCACCACGAACACATTTTTTGTTTACACTCTTTTTCACAGGAAAAATAAATGCAGCAAAATGCAAAGATTAACAGCAGCAGAGAAGAACGAAAATTGAATGCAAAATCCAAATGAGAGACTACCTATTTATAGATGAAATAGTGGATGTTCAATTCGAATTAAATAGGTAGCAAACCTGTTTGAACATGTATTGTACCTGTTCGGTACAGATTGAACAGGTAAAGAACCTATTGGGTTTGAATTTGAACAAATTTGAATTCAGACAGAAATAGAACCTGTACAAAAAATTTGGATAGATTTTTATTTTTCCAAAAAATAAAAAAAAAATTCAAATATTTTTGGCCAAAAAATAATTAGTATTGGGTTGGATAAGCTCAATCTAACCTCATACCATGCACCCACACCCAGCCTAGCTGGCTTGACGGTAGTGTACATGTGTGTTTATTTTGGGTCTAATGGGTCTAGCCCACTTTGCCCATAACCTTTCTTTCTACAAAACTTGAGTGCCCCTTGGGGCCTAACCCAAGTTCCAAATCCAAGTCTTATAAACTCATAAAAGTTTGCCCACCAAATTAATGTAGGACAACCCTTAATTCAAACCTTTATGAAAATTTCACCAAAACCATTTCCATGGAGCTCACTTTAGCTTCACTCGATAATGGTTTTGAGCAACCAAATATACTACATAAATCACAACGTAGCATAGAACGCGTTACTACTTAGACCTGCCAACTTTGGCATATGGGTTCCACCTAAAAATTAGACTAAGGTTGAGGAAAAACTATTTTTTCAAAACCATTTCTAACAATCAGCCATCTCCGGTGAACAATACAAGAATCTCATTGTTTTAGACTGAAAGTGAATTCTCAAAATTTTTAATTTCTCACTAGGTAGACAATGCATAAAGGTTCCATAAATAAATAAATAAAAATTACATATGTATTGGGAAAAAAAAAAAGTAATAGAAGAAGGTATAGGTAGTTAGCAATGACATGTTTTTCAATCTAGTGGCAATTGTAGTTCAGTTATCTTTTATTCTTGTAGTAATCATGGTTTATGGATAATTTACTTGTTATGCTTCTTATTGTTGCAGCTTCATCAATCAAATGAATTTTGACCTTATCAATCCAAATTTATTTGGTTTTTTTTTTTTCTCCCCTTGATTAACTCTTGGCAAAAATGGATATTCTAGCTATTTTTATCCGTCTCTACTGTTTGGTTTTGATTACAACTCTCAAGATTATTGCGGAAATGAATGGAATTTGGATTGTAATATGGATTAGCACATTTGCTTTCATATTGAAGTGTTACTATGCTTTGTTAATTGTCTTGTGGATTGTATAAAGTAATTTTCTTGTTTATATTTGAAACTATTAAGACCAGAATTGGTTAATCTGGTTTAGAACATGTTGGTGCAAATCTAGAAAATGAGATGGAAGGAGATAAAACAGAAAATAATTAGTATTGCTTCAAGGCGCGTTACAATGTCACTTTCCTTAAGATGATATTCGCCCCCACCAATTCTGTCAAATATGATGTGCACCAGGTTACCCGTGAATCCGCCTCCAGGATACAATGAAGCCCAGTCTAAAGAATGATGTCTGACTTCGTTATGCACGAACGAAATCAGATCCTGAATACTTTTGAATTTTTTTAATCCAAAATGTAAAGAGGAAAATAACAATATGAACATTAGAGAGAAATTCTATAGATTTCATATGGATGATTTCATATCCAATATCCAAGCCATTTTGCGTTTATATAGGCATGGGTTTGTGTCCCTTAGACCAAAGGTCGTGTCCTTTAAATTCAAAATGACATCCTTTAAATCCAAGAGTCATGTCTTTTGGTTTAAATCCAATAGTTACACCCCATGGTTTAAATCCAATAGACACACCTTTTTGTTTAAATTCAATGGTTACACCCTTTGATTTAAACCCAAAAGTCACATCTCTTTAATCATTCATATAACTATATTATATATTTAAATATATCATGAAAATGTCCCAACAATCCCCCACAATTTTCAAAATATATGAAAATAACAACTTGGATAGATTAGGAAAATTTATGCATAAATGAAGATATCTTTCGATTTGAATCATTCACTTAGTGAAAACACATAAAAGTTAATCAAGATGGCGTAGCAGACTTGTCTTTGAACTAGTGATCTTATACGATTAATCGGACATGCCTCACACACAAATTTTCTTCTCTTTAGGTAATTGAAAAGGCCGACAAGTGGATTGGCCTTGTGTCTATATCCTGTTTCATAAGCACTCTAGAGTCAAGCCCTTGGACTCATAGGAAGCGGCACCACCTCCTACACTTACATAGATAAGCTTACTAAGAGTACCCCTGTAATTTACAGTACCCTAACAACCCAGTTGTAAGCTTATTAAGAGTTTGCTGACTCATCATCTTCTTTTTACATTATAGGTACCAAACACTTCAACCTTGGGATAAAAATAAAATAAAATTAAGTGCTTGCAATCACGACATATGGTGTATTTGGGCTCATTGAAGTTAAGACTTGATGTTTCTTCAAGCGTTGAGTCGAGTTTCCACCAGGAGTGATATATTACTTGGGCTTAAGACACATCATTTTTGATGATCTCACATCAAATTCCTTGCAAGTATTTCTTAAGATAATTTACAGTCACGTGGACAAAATTCTTACTAGCTATGTATTATCACAGTTTATGACGTGATCAACATGTCCGGACTAACAATCATTATCATAACTATCAACTCATATTAATGGTGAGTTTGCATATTGAAAAATTCAAGAAAAATCCGTGACAAAAATGAAAAATCTAGAAACCCCCTAGATGCTGATTTGTGATTATGTATCAATTTTAAGCAGAATATAACAATCCCAATCAAACAATCAAAGACAAATCGACACAATGATTTTTACGTGGAAAAAAACCACAATTGGACACCTCCAATTGTGATCAAAAAAACCACGGGCAACTGCCACAAGACAATCCACTAAGAAGAATTAAAGGAATTACACACGTATACTCTCAATTACCTAGCGAATCCACAACGCCTAATTGAACCAACCTCTATGTGCCTCTTCCAACCCCATCTTCACCACGGAATTGTCTTTCTGATGAGCCACTCTGGATTCCACCAAAGCTTCAGGCTCGAATTCTTCAGAATCCACAACTGAAGAACAACTCTCTCTTTTGTGTATAACAAACAAACCTTTGATGTACTCTCTTTAAACCATGAGTTGAATACTCAATAAAACATCAAAGAAAAAATAACAAAATATCCCCAGATATAAACCTTCAAGAACCAAAAAGAAGATCTGGAAGAATTCAATGAATCCCTTAGTTTTAGAGAACCAAAAGTAACCCCCTAGATGTTGATTTGTGATTATGTATCAATTTTAAGCAGAATATAACAATCCCAATCAAACAATCAAAGACAAATCGACACAATGATTTTTACGTGGAAAAAAACCACAATTGGACACCTCCAATTGTGATCAAAAAAACCACGGGCAACTGCCACAAGACAATCCACTAAGAAGAATTAAAGGAATTACACAGGTATACTCTCAATTACCTAGCGAATCCACAACGCCTAATTGAACCAACCTCTATGTGCCTCTTCCAACCCCATCTTCACCATGGAATTGTCTTTCTGATGAGCCACTCCGGATTCCACCAAAGCTTCAGGCTCGAATTCTTCATAATCCACAACTGAAGAACAACTCTCTCTCTTTTGTGTATAACAAACAAACCTTTGATGTACTCTCTTTAAACCATGAGTTGAATACTCAATAAAACATCAAAGAAAAAAATAAGAAAATATCCCCAGATATAAACTTTCAAGAACCAAAAAGAAGATCTGGAGGAATTCAATGAATCCCTTAGTTTTAGAGAACCAAAAGTAATTCTAGATTAGGAAGAAAACAAACTCCTTGAGAAATCCGGATTCTGGAAGCTTTGCTGGCTCGAGCGAGGAGTGTATTTTTCGTGATTTCTACTAGTGCCTTGGCTCGAGCGACGAATCCTTGGCTTGAGCGACGAATACACTTTTTCAGGTTTTTGTATAGACGCAATCCTTGGATCGAGCAAGCAAACCTTCGCTCGAGCTAGCTCTTCTTGGCTCGAGCGACCAATTGCAGACATGCAATTTTGAATGCAATTTTGCATTTTGCTTGACGCATGGTGGCCAAATTTCGACCTCCGTAATAATCAGTGAAGTGGCAATCTTGAAAGCATTAACATCACAAACTTCTCTGCATGACTCGATTCGGGTTTGGATTTGCATCTAATAAACTCATAGCCTCACTGAAATAAAAGTGCGAAAATAAATACATCTGAAAGGAGTTTTGTCAAACGGGGTTGTCAAGAATAAAAACCTAACAATCTCCCCCTTTGGCAATGCCGTGACAAAACACATCTAACAAATAAAATCCTAATCACCCCAACCCATTACATCCAACAAAAACAAACATCTTTCTCAATGTCAGGATCTGCAAAACAACTATCAGTGCCACAATCTCCAAAACAAATATTAGTCCCACAAGAGTATATGAAAAAACAATATAAGACTATCTTGAAACATGAGATGAAAAACATGAATAACATGAAGATGCAACTTTGGAGATTTTAAGAACATGTAGCATAAAAACCTGAAAGCTAAGACATATGCACCCGACACATGACATGAATACATGAAAAACAAATTTCTCCCCTTCACTAAAAGCAACCACAAACACTGAAAACAGTGAACAAGAAGAAAAAGATAAAAATAATATGGTAGAGCAGACAAGGAATTTCAGATTAGTACCTTAATACACACAAGACTATCCAAGAAGCACAATTACTTGAAAACACAATGTGCACAGCCTCTAGAAAATTCCTCATAAAAGAAAGTGATGCAATATGTGAAAAGCATAGATCCCATAATAAAAGTGTGTGTGTGACTCTTGGAGTTCGACAAACACTAGATTCAATCCTAGTAGTGATCTGAAAGTTGGACCTCCGACAAGAGAATCTAAGCACAACAAAGGAAAGTCAAACCACTAGGAATCAAGGGGTATTTGGTGAGTAAAGGCGGAGGCTCCCCCTCAATCAATGAATCCTTTATTTTTCCTTTTTTTTTTTTTCACATCTTTTGCACATTTTTTTTTCTTTTCTTTTGCACTTTTTTTTCTTTCTTTCTTTTGCACACTCATTGGCGGCTGACACGCTCAAGAGTATGGAAACCGAACCAGAGAAGTATGGATATATTAAGGATGGCCTGGTTGGTGACTCTAAGGTAGCCTTTTCCTCATGCCTGGACTACAAAGAACAGAGGGGAAAGCCGTGGAGATGCAAAAAGATGGAAGATGGTTAAGAGACTCAACATCACCCATGATATGCTAGTATAGGTCAATTCCTCTAGAAAAGCAAAAGATACAATGCTAGAAGTCCATGAAAAAAAACACTAAGTCAGAAGACTCCGATATTTGCTAATCTAAGAGTGTGTACAGAATAAGACATACTAATCAAAGAACACACACTCCAAAATGAGTAATGACCAGAGAAAGCACACACATGTTAACATATAATGGATATTCTCATCAATTCCAATATGCACCAAGGACATCTCAAAAAAAAAAAAAAAAAATCAAGCTTGCAAAACCATACTAAGAAAATTTTTTTGGGTTTTTTTTTTTATTTTTTTTTCTTTTTCTAAACAAAGCAAGACAAAAAAAAAAAAAAAACAAACATTCACACATTTTTATTTTTATTTTTTCATAAAAAAAAAAACACAGAGACCCAAAAAAAAAACTCAAAAGAGTAAACACATTAACACAAGTCAAGTTTTCTCACCCAAATCTTTTTGGACTTAACAAAATTAGATCTAGCGGTCTTGGTAAATGTCGTGGTGTTGTGAACACCCTCATGAATCTTGGTATTCCGCCTGGACATGTAAGGTTGTCTACTAACCCAAAAAGAATTCTAATTTCTACCCTTTTGAGACACTCTCCCATGCAACTTATAACAATAAGGGCGAATATGACCATGCATACCACAATGATGACAAATAAAAACAGGGTGTACCTTCTTTTCTTTTACCTTACCAACTCTAGGGAGTTTGAGAAGTCTTTCCTCTTGTTGAATCTTTTGTCCTCCCTTTCCTTGAGTTCTTGTATCATGAGATGTGGAAGCACTCTGTTTTTGCTCTCTCTTATCTCCAAAGCCAATGCCACTCTTGTCTGAACAGATTTGTTGAGATCCAATGATATCCTCCAAAGTTTTTGATCCTTTGTTCCAAAGACCAATGGTGACCATGGCACACTTGAGCTCTTCTTCTTTCTTGATCATTAGTTCTTCCAAGACAACTTGTGACATCTCGAGAGATTCAATCTTTTCTTCATACATGGCATGAGTTTCCTGTAGCTCATTCCTCTCTGTCTCGCAAGTCAACAGTTTTGCACAAAGAACTTGTTGATCATCAGCTATCTTGATGGCATTGATCCTAGCCTCGGAAATCTCCTCCTTAAGTTTGACATTCTTATATTCACATGCTTTGAGTTTCTTTGTGATTTTGTCATTCAATTTGAATAAATTAAGAGACTCTTTATACAGCTTTTCATAGGCTTGCTCAAGCTCTTCATGATCACTCTCCGAAGATTCATCATCAGAGGTATTCTCAACTGACCTCTTCGAAGACTCTGTTTGTCCTTCAGTTTCAGAAGCCGCCGTGAAAATAAGGAATTGTTTATGTCCTTCTTCACTTTGATCTTCATTGTCACTATCATCTTCATCAGATTCTGATTCATCATCCCAAGTGATAGCGAGGGCTTTCTTCTTCTTCAAACGAGTGGGGCATTCTGAAGCAAAGTGGCCAAATCCTTGGCATTCATAGCATTGGGCACTTTCAGAGTTGCCTTGTATCTTTCCTTTTTCCTTCTTGGCTATAGAATTAATTTTGACTTTATTTTTGCCTTTGGATTTATGAGTGTGAGTAGATTCCAAAAGATTAGGATTCTTTTTTAAAAAAAGATTTTTTAAATTGTTTAACAAAAGCAGCCATAATCTTGGAATCTATCTCATAATCCTCATCAGAATTCTCAACCACTTTATGAGCACTGCTAAAAGCAACATCTTTTTGTTTCTTTTTGAAATTTCTATGTGCCTCATAAGTTTGGAGATTTCCAACCAACTGATCTAGCTTGAGGTTGTCAACATCTTGAGCCTCCTCAATAGCCGTAACTTTTGGTAGGAACCGATCGGGTAAGGATCTCAAAAATTTTCCCACAACCTTGGATTTCGGTATTTTTTCACCTAAATTGAAGCTGGAATTTACAATGTCACTCAACTTCGCATAAAATTCATCAAAGGTCTTTCTATCTTTCATAGAAAGGTTTTCGAAACTAGATGTGAGCCTTTGAAGTTTTGATCGTTTAACAGAAGGAGTGCCCTCATGAATAGTTTGTAAGATATCCCAAGCCTCTTTTGTGACTTCACAATTACAAATACGACTAAACTCTTCAGGAGTGACTGCGCAAAAGAGAGAATTGATAGCTTTACTATTCCAGCTACTATTTTGGTAATCAATTGTGTCCCACTTATCAATTGGTTTGGGGAAAGTTACTCCATCAACGGTAATCGTTGGTTCAGTCCACCCATTCATGACGGACTGCCAAACTTTTTCGTCAATAGATTTTAAAAAAGATCTCATCCGAGCTTTCCAAAAAGAATAATTGGATCCGTCAAGTAGGGGTGGTCGAACCATAGAATTTCCCTCACGAATTGTATCTATTATCACAAATCAAACAAGATCTCGTTCTAAATGATATTTTTTTTAAAAAAAAAAAAATAAAGCAATCCAAAAGAATTTTTTTTTAAAAAAAATAGAACGACCCGCTCTGATACCAATTGAAAAATCTAGAAACCCCTTAGATGTTGATTTGTGATTATGTATCAATTTTAAGCAGAATATAACAATCTCAATCAAACAATCAAAGACAAATCGACACAATGATTTTTACGTGGAAAAAAATCACAATTGGACACCTCCAATTGTGATCAAAAAAACCACGGGCAACTGCCACAAGACAATCCACTAAGAAGAATTAAAGGAATTACACACGTATACTCTCAATTACCTAGCGAATCCACAACGCCTAATTGAACCAACCTCTATGTGCCTCTTTCAACCCCATCTTCACCACGGAATTGTCTTTCTGATGAGCCACTCCGGATTCTACCAAAGCTTCAGGCTCGAATTCTTCAGAATCCACAACTGAAGAACAATTCTCTCTTTTGTGTATAACAAACAAACCTTTGATGTACTCTCTTTAAACCATGAGTTAAATACTCAATAAAACATCAAAGAAAAAAATAACAAAATATCCCCAGATATAAACCTTCAAGAGCCAAAAAGAAAATCTGGAGGAATTTAATGAATCCCTTAGTTTTAGAGAATCAAAAGTAATTCTAGATTGGGAAGAAAACAAACTCCTTGAGAAATCCGGATTCTGAGGCTCGCTCGAGCGAAGCTTTGCTGGCTCGAGCGAGGAGTGTATTTTTCGTGATTTCTACTAGTACCTTGGCTCGAGCGACGAATCCTTGGCTTGAGCGAGGAATACACTTTTTCAGGTTTTTGTATGGACGCAATCCTTGGATCGAGCGAGAACTCCTTGGATCGAGCGAGCAAACCTTCGCTCGAGCGACCAATGGCAGACATGCAATTTTGAATGCAATTTTGCATTTTGCTTTGGCCGCGAGCTGACCGGGCAGCTCGACCCCCGTAATAATCAGCGAAGTGGCAATCTTGAAAGCGTTAACATCACAAACTTCTCTGCATGTCTCGATTCGGGTTTGGATTTGTATCTAATAAATTCATAGCCTCACTGAAATAAAAGTGCAAAAATAAATACATCTGAAAGGAGTTTTGTCAAACGGGGTTGCCAAAAATAAAAACCTAACAAAAAATATCATGTCACTCCATCTCTTTTGTTACAAGAGACTAAGAACTATCTCTTCAATTCTAAGAGAAAAACCCCCACTAAGAGTAATCTTTATTTACTCTAAGCCATAGTTTAAATGCTAAGTATTTAAGTAGGTGCCTATGTATTTGTAGAGAAGTGGTTTAGAAATACTCTTCTGATCTTGGGGGACACTATTGATCTTCTTCTAGTCACCTGAAAATGAATAAACACTCCAGTCGGGGGTGCCGGAATTAGCACTCCGACGGGCAAGTCAGTCTCTAATCTCTGAATTGCTTATATTTTAAGTAAAGTGTAATAGATCTCACCTCCCTTTCTCTGATGGGTGATCCCGTATTTATAGTATTTTCTTTGGGCCTTTGGGCTGGGCCCATCCTTGTTCCGTCTCATATACCTCTACTCGGCGTCTGTTCTACTAGCTAGGATACTGGTTATTTTATTCGGCTCTTTGATTGGCTGGGATATATGCCGAATAGAGGTTACGTTTCGGACCGGACACGCTCATCCGTCCCTATGGATCTAATAAAATTCGGCTCCCACAGTATCCTTTCAAATAACCGGATACCCACTTTAACATATCGATACTCTAAAGATATTTAGAACTAATACTTTCTTATATCTTAAGTTTTATGATTTGTGCTTGTATTTGTTTTGAATCATAAATTGACCAATCAATATAAAATTTTCATTCAAATACAAATTAAATAAATTAGAAATTGTAATTTATTTATTCAGAAAATTTACCAAGTATATAACTTATACTCTATATTTTCTCAACTTCAAGAGGTCACAAACCAAAAATAATATCTTGACTTTTATAATTAAAATCATAATTTGATTTTAAAATACATTCTTGAAACTTCCCCAAATAAAAGATACTAACTCTTGTGGGTCTTTTCTTAAATCCAAAACAAGGATTTTAAATTAAATAAACATAACAGTGGCGCCAACCTATAAAGTTACAAATCGGGGGAAAATTTAAACCAAAAAATTCAGGTTCAAAAATTAAACCAAAAGGTCAAAGTTGGAACAAAAAATTAAATTGCACCAACTTAACCATAAGTTGGCCCATAGATATAACAAGGCATATATTTGGGCCCATATGCAGTTAAGTTTTTAATCGAAATCTAATTGCCTGCCAGGTTAACGTTACTGCCAAACAACACGTTAGTCTTTGACAGTACAAGAATCCAAACGAGACCATGCATAGCAAATAGTTGATTGAAATTACTAATAATGACAACTAAAATTAGAGATTTCAATTCAACAACAATCAAAACTCATGGGAGTCATATAATAATAAGATTCAGATTTTCAAAATAAGAAAATTTCCTTAATTTTCTGTTCTAACTACAGAATCATATTAGGAAAAGATCATGCATATCAACTTAGATATATACACAAACATATAGATTAACTATATAAACAGTTTAATAAAACTTTCAAACAAATCATATTAACAATATTCTACAAAACTTAAAAGTTTCATGTAAATTGATAATATGTAAATAAAATAACAAAATCATTTGTTTCACAAATAACATGTAAAATGTTGTAGAAATAAAAGTTGACCCAAGTTCTGTCACCGAACACTGAAAGCCGCAAAGATTTTACTTTCTGAATTATTCATTGATTGTAAATATATACCAGCAAAAATTATATCTATTACACAATAGAGAAAGCAAAACTTAAAGGGCATAACAATTTCTTTTATGGCATAAATTCAAAATTGATCAATAACAAACTAATTTCAAAACATGAAATACTAGTATCTTACAATTTGACTTTCATCAAATGCATACATATATATCTTGTTTCATGTTGATTAGAATTTAATACTTTTTTATTAAATCCCCAAGTCAAACCCCCTCACCACTAACAGTTACAAAAACAAACCGCTACATTCTCTTATTACAAATTAAGAATTCGAATTCAGTCCAGCCTCCCTATTCATTTGATAAAACATAATGACGATTTGCAATCGCCTACTCCGGCACTAATCCGTACCACCGCAGGCTACGACATTTTATGGTTTAAAAAAGCAAAATGTATATATGTTTTGAACCCATATAATAAATAATCAAACTCATGTTTCATTTTTCTAATACCCATAACCAAACCTTAGAGATTATATGTTTATTATGACACAAAATATAAAAAGTATGATCAATCTCATAAAATCTCCATATCATGCTCAAGTCAAAACTAAAGGCATTATATATTATAATTAAAGGAAGTTTGAGGCGTACCAGATTCATGACCATAGAAAACAAATGAATTGTCTAGAGGAAAAAATCTCCTATTCTTTTCTTAATTTACCTGCAATTGTTGTGTGATGGACCCTTTGATTACCATGCAATCAATCAAATTGAAATTGAATCTTTTTTTTTTATATATATATATCCAAAATATATATAATTCCATCTTTTGAAAATATTGTCTTAAGATTGTTGGTGCAAATCTAGTAAATGAGATGGAAGGAGATAAAACAAAAAATAATTAGTATTGTTTCAAGGCGCGTTACAACGTTACTTTCCTTAAGACGATATTCGCCCCTACCAATTCTGTCAAATATGGTGTGCACCAGGTTACCCACAAATCCGTCTCCAGGATACAATGAAGCCCAGTCTAAAGACTGATGTCTGACTGCGTTATGTATGAACGAAATCAGATCCCGAATACTTTTGAATTTTTTTAATCCACCATTTAAAGAGGAAAATAACAATATGAATGTTAGAGAGAAATTTCATAGATTTCATATGGATGATTTCATATCTAATTTCCAACTCATTTTGCCTTTATATAGGTATGGGTTTGTGTCCCTTAGACCAAAGGTCGTGTCCTTATAATTCAAAGTGACACTCTTTAAATCCAAGAGTCATGTCTTTTGGTTTAAATCCAATAGTTACACCCCATGGCTTAAATCCAAAAGACACACCTTTTTATTTAAATTCAATAGTTACACCCTTTGATTTAAACCCAAAAGTCACATCTCTTTAATCATTCATATAACTATATTATATATTTAAACATATTATGAAAATGTTCCAACAGAACATTGCGTAGCAGAAGTTTTCAGTGAAGAAGGAGATAATTATAGTATGAAACTTATAATTCCATAAAACTCAAATGGTTGGTGACCGAAAATCACTAATGAATTGAATTTTCAACTTCAGGCTTGATAACTAAGTTCCTTCATTAGATTCACTATTTCGTTTGATTGAGCTGAATTGATAGTTGTGCCTCGGAGGACAATGAAGTTAGCAAAATCATATATCTAGATGGATAAAATTCACATCACTAACTTCTCAGTGGTTTCACTAAAAGCCACAATATTTTTTTTTTCAGTTTATTTATTTATTTTGAGGTTGTATACATTTCACTTCTCATCTTGTCTTCAGTATGTTGATTGATATGTTTGGTATGAGCTTGGCCAGTGATGTAGCCAAAAATTTTGTTTAGCGAGCTCATTTAGTAAGCAAATCATCAATATAGGTCTCGTTTGGGAAGTGGCTATTTTAGTAAGCTATTTGGTTTTTTGATTATTTTAATAGACTATTTTAGTTTTGTGTTTGGGAAGTTGGATTAAATTTTTGGATTGATTGTTGTATTGAAAAATGTATTTGAAATGATATTTAAATTAAAATGACAAATTTACCCTTCATTTTATTTTTTTTAAAATTGATGTATAGGGGTAAAAATGTAATTAACCAAACTGCGACCTAATTTGGGTGGCGGTGTAAATTTCTGCAGCTGACCAAAAGTCAACTTTTCTTTTTTTTTTTTTTTTGAAAATCAAGGAAAAGGTTGCTACAGGAGGGCTTTTGGGATTTTTTGTCAAAATAGCCTAAACCCGGCTACTTTTTTCCTTCCCAAACACCCCCATAGTTAACTAATAAAATTAGAAATATGTTAACAAAATGCTTGTACAACCTACCTCTATCCATTATCTGTTGGAAATGCTTCCTTCAATTCAATCTTTAAGATTTTCAAGGAGATCCCTGTTATTACAAGATGAACAATAAATAATGTCAATTTAAAAATAAGTGTAAAATGCATTATGCAAAACATAAAGGAACAACACAAAATTATAAACCCCAAAATCTCAAAACTTATAAACCCCCCAAAAAAACCCTAGGTTTTGTTCTTATAAAATTCCAAATATTGACAAAAAGCTGTTAACGTAATTGAATCATATGTAGAAAAATATTTGAATAAAAGAAAAATGACCTTGGTGCCACAATCAAAAGACCAAAGGGATCAGATAGATCAACGCATCTTACAAATCATGATTGTCCAATGAACAAGTCTCTACAACTAGAACGGAACATTGGAGAGAAAAAAAACAAATAAAGAAATCACGTGAGAGAAAACAAACACAATAGTTGTCGATGTCGGCATCATGACTAAGAATAAACAAACGTTAGGGTTTGTTTCTAGATTACTAAACTTTAGGAATAAAGTTCCATTTTGTCTGTACATGTATTGGGAGTGAGCTTTTTTTTAGGTGCAATGGTGCCAATCTATAAAATTTTGAGAGTTAGTTTTTTTTTTTAGGCCCATTGGATTTAATATGCAAATAGTCAAAAAATTTATATAAAATTACATGTATTTAATTTTATTTTTTTTTTTTTGAAGTTTAGTAATATTTATTGACACCATTAAGATGAACGTAGCTCTGGCCTTGAGTTTGGCAAGAGATTTATGTTGTGTTTTGGTTTTTTACTCTTTTTTTTTTCCCTCTTTTCTTTACAAAATTTTCATAAATCTAAAATTCAATTGTAGCCTTAATGAACAGATTTAGAAAAACTTGATAAAATAAGGTAAGGAAATTTTGAGTAATGGAAGAATAGTCTAAAAACAAACAATTTAGCCAAGAACTTGAGATTATACAAATCACCATAGATACAAATCTCTAGATTATTAAAAATTACGGTCTCTAATAATCTTAAGAGGTGATCTCATGGATGTCTCTGATTTTTTTCCTCCAAAAATTAGACAAATCATAAACATCCAGTTTAACGACAACATTATAAAAATTTTGGTGATCAAATTTTTTCCATTTAAGAATAATAAAAAATGGTTTTCCATCCTGTTGGAGCAGCAGCTCAAGTAAAACCCATGATCCACATCCTGTTGGACAACATCGGGTCATAGAAATGTGTCATATCAGATTCCATGACCCGAATTTTAGGGCCAACGAAATCCCCAAATCATCATTGGATTCGTATTAACACACAACAATGATAGAGACCACTAATTTTAGAGTTCTAAAAAGATCACTAATGACATAACACACAATAAAAAAAAAAAATACAACATCAAAGTCAAAACATCAAATCATTCATGGTGAGGTCCACTGACATCATTAGTGACATCATTAGTGGTAGCACTAATTGCTCTCACTCATTTTCCATTAACACAGGGTGAGAGAGGGCAGAGCTGAGCAGAGGCACTAATTGCTCTCACTCATTTTCCATTAACACAGGGTGAGAGAGGGCAGAGCTGAGCAGAGGTTGGAGAAGATGACGAAGCTTGGTGCTTTTGCTGTAATCAATTTCACGGAAGCTTTTTATACTTGCCGAAAAGCAAACAAATCGTTGAGTTTCTTTGGTACTCACTCTCACTCTCACTCTAACATCAGAAACCCCAGGCTTTTTACAACAGTGCACCCAAAAACATCAAGCTTTATTGGGTTTGGGGCACAATGATCTCCGAGACGCGGTAGAGTTGTTCAATGGAATGGTCCAAACGCGACCTTTGCCCCACATTTCTCAATTCAATAAAGCTTTAGGGACTATTACGAGAATGGGTCATTACGCCACTGCTCTTTCTCTTATTCACAATTTGCAGTTCTGCAAGGCATTCAGTCGATCTCTACACCTTCAAAGATTGCAATTAATCGTTATTGCCACCTTAATCGCGTCCATTTTGGGTTCTCTATTTTGGGTACCCTTTTCAAATGCGTTATATACCGATGTATATATCTTTAGCATGCTAATAAATGGACTTATTTTGGAAGATAAAACTCTGAAGTCGTGGAGTTATTTAAGAAATTAATGAGAAATAGAGAAATTGAACCCGACATGGTTATGTATGGAACCATTGTTAATGGGCTTTCTTGAGAACGGGGAACACTATCGAGTAATTAGTTTGCTTAGGATAATGGAAAAGGGAAGTTGTAAACCTAACACCGTAGTGTATAGCATGATCATTGACGGTCTTTGCAAGGATAGAATGGTGGATGATGCACTCAAACTCTTTTTAAAATGAAAGAAGAAGGCATTCGTCCGGATGTTGTCACTTATACTTCTTTAATTGATGGCCGTGTAGTTTTGGTGGACGAGGCTTTCGGAATGTTACGAGAAATGCTTGATAATGATATTTCTCCAAATATTTGTACATTTAGTGTGTTGGTGGATGCACATACTAAGGAGGGATGGCAAAAGAGGCGATGAGGTACTTGAAGTCATGATACAAAGAGGTGTGGATCTGATGTAGTCACATACAATACTCTAATGGATGGATCTTGTTTGCAAGGTCGGATGGGCGAAGCAATTAGAGTGTTCAATACCATGGTGGATAGAGGTCTTCACCCTAATGTTCATAGCTATAACATTCTAATCAACGGATATTGCAAGAAGATGAAAATTGATGAGGCCATGGATCTCTTTCGAAATGCCTCAAAGGGGTTGAAACCCAACAACGGAACTTTCAACACTATTTTACAAGGTTTGTTTCGATCAAGCGGATGTTCACCGCTCAAGAACTTTTAATGAGATGCAAGTTGTAGGTAAAATTCAGATTCTCAAACTTATGCTATCATGTTGGATGGGTTGTGCAAAAATGGGCGTGTGGTAGAAGCATATTCATTATTTGATTAATGGAAAGAAGCAATTTACATCTTGATATTGTTATGTACAAGATCCTCATTAATGGGTTCTGCAAGGTTAAAAAGCTTGACCGCCAAGGCCCTTTTCAATAACCTTTCTTCCAAGGGATTACATCCTAATGTTAAGACATACACTATGATGATACAAGGTCTTTGTGAAGAAGGCCTCTTTGGATGAAGCCAAAGCGTTGTTTGTGAAAATGGAAAAGGATGGTTGTTTGCCAAATGATGTCACTTACAACATTATCATCCAAGGATTTCTTGGGCAACAAAAGTGCCATGAGGCATTGGTACTCCTTGAGGAAATGATTGGAAGGGGTTTTTCACCAGATGCATCTACCTCTGCCTTGATTGTTGATTTAATCGCACTTGCAACTAAAAGACAGGATCATCCTCTGCAAGATGTGATTAAGAAGTTCATGCCAAATGATAGACGGGGAATCCAAAAGATTGAGTAAATTTCTTAAGTTGTGAAGGTAAAACTAAATTTATACTAAACAATATAGTCTATTCTCAGGTGACTTTTTATTTTCTTTTTCTCTTTTTATTGTAATGTGATCTTTTAACTTCTGAAGATTACATTTTGAAGCCATAAGCATTGGCGTACTTCCAAAGGAAAGCAGTGATGAAACATATTTACCTCTGTTAGGACCTTTTGTTGTCAAATTCCATGGATCAAAACCAAGGTTGTAACAAAAGTTCTTTAAGAAATTGGTTTCCTTCAAAAACAGGATTACTTTGGAGTTCTGCAAGAAGTTGGTTTTCTACAAGAAGTTGGTTTTCTTTCCCAACTAGGATTGCTTTGGTTTTCTATAAATAGTTGGGTTTCTCCCCAATCTAGACTATTCATTCATTGATTCATTAATTCAATTATTCTTCCAGATCTTCTTTTTGGATCTTAAAGGTTTATATCTGGGGATTATTTTTTGTTATTTTCTTTGATGTCTTATTGAGTATTCAAACTCATGGTTTAAAGAGTGTACATCAAAGGTTTGTTTGTTTGTTCTACAAAAGAGAGTTGTTCTTGATTGTGAATTTCAAGAATTCGAGCCCAAGCTTTGGAGGGAATTCGGGGTGGCTCATCAGAAAGACAATTCCGTGCTGAAGATGGGGTTGGAAGAGGCACATAGAGGTTGGTTCAATTAGGCATTGTGAATTCGCTAGATAATTGAGAGTGATACCTGTGTAATTCCTTTATATCTTCTTAGTGGATTGTTCTTGTGGTCATGTTGCCGTGGTTTTGATCACAATTGGAAGGTGTCCAATTGTGGTTTTTCCACGTAAAATCTTTGTGTCTCTTTCTCTTGATTGTTTGATTGGGATTGTTATATTTTGCTTATTATTGATACATAATCACAAATCAACATCTAGGGTTTCTAGATTTTTCAATTGGTATCAGAGCGGGTCGTTCTATTTTGTTTAAAACAAAAATATTTTTTTTAGAACGAGATCTTGTTTGATTTGTGATAATGGATTCAAAGAGGTTGGTTGAGAATACTACTAATGATGAATCCTCGGAGAGTGATAATAAAGAGCTTGAGCAAGCTTATAAAAAGTTGTATAAGGAGTCTCTTAAGTTATTCAAATTAAATGACAAACTCACAACAAAACTCAAAGCATGTGAATGTGAGAATGTCAAACTTAAGAAGGAGATTTCCGAGGCTAGGATCAATGCCATCAAGATAGCTGATGATCAACAAATTCTTTGTGCAAAACTGTTGACTTGTGAGACAGAGCGGAATGAGCTACAGGAAACTCATGCCATGTATGAAGAAAAGATTAAATCTCTCGAGATGTCTCAAGTTGCTTTGGAAGAACTGATGATCAAGAAAGAGGAAGAGCTCAAGGTTGCCATGGTTACCATTAGTCTTTGGAACAAAGGATCAAAGACTTTGGAGGATATCATTGGATCTCAACAAATCTGTTCAGACAAGAGTGGCATTGGGTTTGGAGATAAGAGAGAGCAAAAACAGAGTGCTTCCACATCTCATGATACAAGAACTCAAGGAAAGGGAGGACAAAAGATTCAACAAGAGGAAAAACTTCTCACACTCCCTAGAGTTGGTAAGGTAAAAGAAAAGAAGGTACACCCTGTTTTTATTTGTCATCATTGTGGTATGCATGGTCATATTCGCCCTTTTTGTTATAAGTTGCATGGGAGATTGTCTCAAAATGGTAGAAATTCGAATATTTTTTGGGTTAGGAGACAACCTTACTTGTCTAGGCGGAATACCAAGATTCATGAGGGTGTTCACAACACCATGACATTTACCAAGACCGCTAGACCTGATTTTGTTAAGACCAAAAAGATTTGGGTGAGAAAACTTGACTTGTGTTAATTTGTTTATTTGTTTTTGGGTTTTTTGTTTATTTGTTTTAGTTGTTTTTTTTTTTAATAAAAAATATGTGATTGTTTGTTTTTTTTTTTTGTCTTGCTTTGTTTAGAAAAAAAAAAAAATCCAAAAAGATTGTCTTGTATGGTTTTGCAAGCTTGAAATTTTTGAGTGGTCCTTAGTGCATATTGGAATTGATGAGAATATTCATTACATGTTAATATATGTGTGCTTTCTCTAGTCATTACTCATTTTGGAGTGTGTGTTCTTTGATTAGTATGTCTCATTCTGTACACACTCTTGGATTAGCAAATATTGGAGTCTTCCGCCTTAGTGATTATTTTTTCCATGGACTTCTGGCATGATATCTCTTGCTTTTCTAGAGGAATTGACTTATACTAGCATATCTTGGGTGATGTTGAGTCTCTTAACCACCTTCCATCTTTTTGCATCTCCATGGCTTTCCCCTCTGTTCTTTGTAGTCCAAGCATGAGGAAAAGGCTACCTCAGAGTCACCAACCAGGCCATCCTTAATATATCCATGCTTCTCTGGTTCGGTTTCCATACTCTTGAGCGTGTCAGCCGCCAATGAATGTGCAAAAGAAAGAAAAAAAGTGCAAAAGAAAAGAAAAAAATGTGCAAAAGAAAGAAAAGAAAAAGATGTGAAAAATAAAGGAAAAATAAAGGATTCATTGATTGAGGGGGAGCCTCCGCTTTTACTCACCAAATACCCCTTGATTCCTAGTGGTTTGACTTTCCTTAGTTGTGCTTAGATTATCTTGTCGGAGGTCCAACTTTCATATCACTACTAGGATTTGAATCTTGTGTCTGTCGAACTCCAAGAGTCACACACACACTTTTATCATGGGATCTATGCTTTTCACATATTACATCACTTTCTTTTATGAGGAATTTTCTAGAGGCTGTGCACATTGTGTTTTCAAGTAATTGTGCTTCTTGGATAGTCTTGTGTGTATTAAGGTACTAATCTGAAATTCCTTGTCTGCTCCACCATATTATTTTTTGTCGTTTTTCTTCTTGTTCACTGTTTTCAGTGTTTGTGGTTGTTTTTTAATGAGGAAGAGTTTGGTTCATCATTACCAGTGTTTGATGTATATTGATGGTACAGTAGTTTGGTTGATGGTACAATGTTTTTACTTTTGCTTATATCCTTCTTTGGTACAGTTGGATTGTTAGTATTTTGTTTATGGATTGATTTATATTTTGTTTATTTAATCTAGTTCCACATATTTTGGTTGGCTTTTGTGTGGTTATTTTATTTCAGGATAATTGTTCAAGAGCATGGATTTGAGTGTTGGTTCATAGTTGGTGGTGCTACTTGAGAGATTTTGTTAAGAAATTTGTTTTAGATTGGTTTTATCCAGGATTTGACAAAGGGGGAGATTGTTAGGACCTTTTGTTGTCAAATTCCATGGATCAAAACCAAGGTTGTAACAAAAGTTCTTTAAGAAGTTGGTTTCCTTCAAAAACAGGATTACTTTGGAGTTCTGCAAGAAGTTGGTTTTCTACAAGAAGTTGGTTTTCTTTCCCAACTAGGATTGCTTTGGTTTTCTATAAATAGTTGGGTTTCTCCCCAATCTAGACTATTCATTCATTGATTCATTAATTCAATTATTCTTCCAGATCTTCTTTTTGGATCTTAAAGGTTTATATCTGGGGATTATTTTTTGTTATTTTCTTTGATGTCTTATTGAGTATTCAAACTCATGGTTTAAAGAGTGTACATAAAAGGTTTGTTTGTTTGTTCTACAAAAGAGAGAGTTGTTCTTCAGTTGTGAATTCTGAAGAATTCGAGCCTGAAGCTTTGGAGGGAATCCTGGGTGGCTCATCAGAAAGACAATTCCGTGCTGAAGATGGGGTTGGAAGAGGCACATAGAGGTTGATTCAATTAGGCATTGTGAATTCGCTAGATAATTGAGAGTGATACCTGTGTAATTCCTTTATATCTTCTTAGTGGATTGTTCTTGTGGCTGTTGCCCGTGGTTTTTTTATCACAATTGGAAGGTGTCCAATTGTGATTTTTCCACGTAAAATCTTTGTGTCTCTTTCTCTTGATTGTTTGATTGGGATTGTTATATTTTTCTTATTATTGATACATAATCACAAATCAACATCTTCTTAGTGGATTGTTCTTGTGGCTGTTGCTCGTGGTTTTTTTATCACAATTAGAAGGTGTCCAATTGTGGTTTTTCCACGTAAAATCTTTGTGTCTCTTTCTCTTGATTGTTTGATTGGGATTGTTATATTTTGCTTATTATTGATACATAATCACAAATCAACATCTAGGGTTTCTAGATTTTTCAACCTCAACTCTTCTTGTATTTCTCTTCGGTTGCCTCTATTGCTTAGTTAATGTAATAAAAATCTGATACGGACTAATATTTGTAGCATAACCTCTAGCGACATTAAAATTGATGCACTCTGTGTCATCCTACGTTTATTGCCTTCTTATTCTCCTCCATATGATTGAATTTTGTGAACAAGAGTCATCTTCTTCTTCTTCTTCTTTTTTTTTTTTTGGTGTGTGTGTGTCTCTTCAACATTTTCAACAGTTTCATCTTGGTTGCCTTTTCCTCCTGATACCATAAGGAACTTCAAACACTTCCATACTCAAAAATTTAGCTTGGACCAGTACTCTAAAAAAGCAGAGCACTGGTTATTAGTAGAAGAACAAAAATTCAAGGCCTTTTGATATGCATTTATTTTCATGATCTTTACATTTAGGAAGAGATATATGAGAATTTCTTTGTGGACATTGTCAGCCCCTATGAATTCTAATGGGAGATGTGCAACTTATTAGCCCATGTATATATGAGAGAGAGAGAGAGAGAGAGAGAGAGAGAGAGAGAGGAGTCCATATTTTGCCTCTATATTGGAAGTTGTTGATGAGGCTAAATAAACTTTCAGAAAAGAAAGTATAGAGATCCATACAAATACTGTGAAGTATTTGATTCAATAGGAGGCTTATGAACAAAATTCACCATTTGATTAAAATATATATAGCTCATGAGCTATCTTCACTGTCTCTGTGCATTACATGAGCTTGGAAAAATAAATGTAAGAAAACAAAACACAACAAAATAAAAAGAACTAACGTTTCCTTTTTTTTTGAAATATAACGCCTTTATATGTAAAAATTTAGCGATATTCAAATGTTCTTGTGAAGCATCTTGATGGCCCCAGAAATTATCACCTCTACATGTTGGTATGATATCAAGTATTTTGGTGTTCATGTTTGCTTTGTATTTGAAAACTTTGTTGCTTTTTGTTACGTCATTGTTCTGCAGTCTATTAACTCTAACTAGATGCTTTTAACTTGTTTGAGATAACAAAACCTCTGTTGATTTACCAAGATATAAACTTGGTTTTTGCTTTGTGCTTTTCTATTCAAAGTTGTTAGACCAGAATAAATTTTGTGAGTCGTGAGCTGGTTTAGAACATTGAAATCTAGCAGAGGTCTCAACTGAAGAAGATAACTAGTGTGAAATCTTATTATCCTCTAAAAAGTGACTTGAATTTGAATCTCAGGCTTCATAACTGAATTAATTTCTTCCTAGATTCACTATTTTGTTTATTTAATTGAGGTGGACTGATTAAAATTGATTGGAGTTAGGAGATAAGAGTTGTGCGTAGGAGAATGAAGGTGGTGGAATCATATGTCTAGGTGGATGAATCATTTGTATCACTATCTATCTTCCATATGGATTCCCTAATGCTGTGTTTGGTTGGAAGATTTGAGGAGGGATTTGGAAAGGAAAAGGGAAAAGTTAGGTGAAATGTAAATAAAATATACCTACATTTCACCTAGTTTCACACACCTTTTTCCTTTCTCTTTCCAAATCCCTCTCCAAATCCCCCAACCAAACACAGCATAAAAGCCACAAATTTTCAGTTATTGAAACTTGTGTCATTACACTTTCCATGTCCTTTTTAGCAGTTTGGATGGGAGTTATTTATTTGTTTATTTATTTTCCTACCCACATCATATTTTCAAGACTTGAAGGCTCTTCATTCTTTTTATTATCATTATCTTTGTTTTAGAGATGCTTATATGACCTATATGTAGATCATGAAAACAATTAAATTTAACTTAGTTGTCGGTACAATTTGAAGATAGATGCTCTGGGATTTTTGTTAACTTCAGGCTGAAAACTTTGCTGGCATTGACTTCTGTTTTATTTTAGTTATGAACTTTTTACTCATTCTATTATGTTGAGCAGCCTGCTTCTTCCTGATTCATTTTATCTCCTGTTTAACCACCCGATTGCTGATATCACTTTAGATTCGTTACTTTCTTGTAATCATCTTTTATTTCTACTTTATAAGATGCGCAATTTATTAGCCCTTATGTACAAAACATATTTTAATATGTAGTAAATTACACCTTGCCCCATTTATGTTTGACCACTTTCTCAGTTTGGCTGTTAAAGTTCTTTTTTTTTTTTTTCACTTTGACTTTTTATGTTTCAAGTTTTTCTCAATTTACTCTTAAAGTTAATTTATGTTCAAAAGTAGATAAAAAAATACCACTATAATTGTCACATACTATAGAAAATATATTATTATATTAATATTTAAATTTATGTAAAAGATGTGAGTTATATATAATAAAATATTTTTATGTTACGTGATTGTCAACGTGTTATTCTTTCTAATTTTTTATAGAAGTTAGTTTTAAGAGAATTCCATATCCTAATCAAGAATAATGTTTTGTTATTAATTCTCTTATGCTGTGTTTGGTTGAGGGATTTGAGGAGGGATTTGGAAAGGGAAATGGAAAAGGTAGGTGAAATGTGAAAAAAAAATATACCTACATTTCACATAGTTTCACACACTTTTTCCCTTTCCCTTTCCAAATCCCTTCCCAAATCCCCCAACCAAACACAGCGTTACTGCTCTGTCGGATTATGAGGTGTGGACTTTTGTAGTGGATGGCTCGTGGAGGAAAGACACAATGGCTACTGGTTTTGCTTGGATTTGCTACAGTAGTCAGCAATGTGAAGTAGCTCGAAGGGCGGTGGGTCTTCATCTATCATCACCACTGATGGCAGAAGCAAAGGCAGTAATGGATGCACTTAGCTGGGCCAAAGATCATCAACTTAAGTGTCTCAATCTTTAGGGACTGCCAAGTTTTGATCAATCTGCTTAATCAAAAGGGTGAACCTGATTGGAGGGTTGCTTCTATTATAAATGATATGCTGCTATTAGTTAAGTTTTTGTGTACTTTGTTTGTATATATAAGTTTGCTAGAATGGTGATCAAACCAGCTCATGAGCTGGTAAAATCTGTAAACACTATTCCTAAGGTAGCGTTTGGTAACATTTACGTTTTTGGTTTATGTTTGCAAAAATTTTATAAACTGGTTTTTGTTTATTTTTAGAAAAACATAACTAATAAACACGTTTGGTTTGAACAAAATGTTTGAAAAATTTTAAAAACATAAACTAAAAAACATGTTTGTTGAAGCCAAAAATATTTTATTTTTTTATATTTTATTTTTGACAATGGGATTATATACATTATAATAAGCATCCATAATAACCGTATTGATACAATATCAATCATAGATAAATTTAATAATCATATTAGTAATGTTCATAACAACTTACAAATCATAATAATAATATCTCAATTCTTTCACAAATTATAAAAAACATCTTCCACAATCTATTATACGTATAAACAATATTTCAATTGTTTTTGACAGATTTCCAAATTTGATTAGCAATTTGATTTTTTACATCAGACATGTGACGTAGTTGAGGTTGATTAATGTCTATGTCAATTGGTTGCTGAGAACTACTTCTTGCATGTGTCGAGCTGCTACTGTCACCTCCACTAGGCCCAACATCTTCAACGATATGATCTGGATTTGTCCATTCAGTGAGCAATGTATCACCTTGATAATGTATCCTAATCCAGTTGTGTATTGTACAACATGCAATTGGGATATACCTTTGCGTCTTAGTTGAATACGGAGGCATGTCTCTGAAAATTGGAAAATGAGCCTTCAAGACACCGAAGCATTTCTCAATCACATTGCATAATGATGAGTGTCGGTAATTGAACATTTGCTTCTTGTTTCTTGGTTGTCGATGTTGAGTACGAAACTCATTTAGATGGTACATCTCACTACGGTATGGCAATAAAAAGCCAGGCATATTTGTATAACTGGAGTCGACAACATAGTATTTATCTGTTCAACATGTATGCATCTATTATTATGGGTTGGTAGAAGAATATTCATTATTAATTAACAAAATACCATATAATACGTACCTTTTGGTAGCATTGAAAATAAATTTGCTGGATCATGTACAGTTTCAATGAACACTCTTGAATCATTTGCAGTGCCCTCCCAACCTGCCAATATATACGTAAATCGCATGTCAAATGAGCAAACGCAGATTACATTTTGCGTTGTAACAATATGCTTACCCCGATATGGTATTTGCTCTAATGCTGGCACCCTTGCAGATATGTGGGTACTATCAATTGTTTCAACACAATCCTATTTGACAAATGACTTTAATAATGTAGGATACTTTACTAAAAATTATACTTCAAATATTCTATAAGTGATTACCTTAAAAAAAGGGTAGAATCGTAGATTATATCGGATTTCTACAAGCACCTCATCAAAATCTGGAGGTCTTATAACTTGTTTACCAAGCCTACACATTGCCTTCAAGACTCGGTTGAAGTACTTGGAGATGGTCTGGCTAGAATGTTGGAATCACTCTTGGACAACACGATTCTGTTCGTTCTAACCAATTGTTAGCAAAAATATACAAACTTAATCTTGGACAGTTAGATAACGTAAGTGTTCCAGTTTACCATATACCTTAAGTGCCTCACACAAACTAATAAATACATCTGATTCCATTCTAAAATTTTCCTTGGACCTTGTTTCATTTCCATTCAATATTTCTAATACGTAGTCATGTTCTTGTAACATGGATGTTCGGCATGGTCTAGGTTGAAAGTAAGTATTACAATACTCATGTAGTGCTACACACACCAGAAATTGTATATTTTCATCATCATTGTCTAAGTCAAAACTGAAATCAAGAGCATGCATCGGCTCCATATATATCGCTGTGATATTGTGTTGACCCCTTAAAAACAAAAGTATTAGTGATAATGAAAATACATGAAAATATGGTCACGTAAGAATTTTTTATTTGTATTTTTAATTTTTTTTCAAATCTACAAACAGATTTTGAAAACCAAACCAAATAAAATAATTTCCATCGGAATAATGTTATCAACATTATTACAATTACGGAAATTCTTGATCACCAAAATAATGCCATGCACATTATGCAAATAAAAGTGAGAGGTCAAAAATTAGTGATCCAATTTTTCTATGTGCATATTTTTGTCATAATGTTATACAGATTTCTCATCAATTTATTACTACTAGAGGCAAATGTAGTGTAACCTAAATACCATGGAAAATACCAAAATTTTGAACCTAGAGATATATATATATATATTTATTAATGTGAGCCTTTATGTTTGTCTAGTTTAGTAAGAAAATATGAGTAAAAATTTATTTGTAAATATATATAATGTAATGCAGTAAGAAAATATGGTCATACATACCTTTTCCAATTGTTGACAATGCAGAAGCTTTGTTGGAATCTTAATAAAAAAAAAAAAAAACTTGGAATGACCACCAACAACCATTATATAGAAGAAGATCATTAAATGTAGCAATAGCATTCAAGTTGGGTTGTTTGTGTTCAATACTTCAACTACCTATCAACTCCTATTGTAATAGCATTCAAGATCATTGAATATAGCAGTAGCATTCAAGTGCATTGTCCACAATTTGATATCTACCCATCAACTCATAATGTAATAGCATTCAAGTACAATATTAAAAACATATTGCATACACCCAACTCTGTTTCCATAATAAATAATTCTCAAACAAATAAAATAAAATAAAATAAAAAGTACAATACACTAAATCAGCAAATACCATGAAAACATCCATATGAACTAACATATTGAACTACCAAATATTATCCAACATTACTAGTAAATAAAATAACACAAAGACATACCATACTAAGCTTGAACTCTCTGAGAATAACTTTCAAAGATTAAGGACCCAATCCCTAATCCTACCAGTAAGTATATCAACAAATACCTCCCTTATTATGGGATCCGATGCAAGCTTGTTCACAGCTTTAGTGTAAGTAGATGCAGGAATTTTCTCCATAGCATGCAATAGTGTCATGCACTCTTTCAGTAGTGAACGTGAGGCAGTAGAACCACCTTCAATTAAACCATTGTGATCACCAACATTGAAACTGAAGCACTTGTCAATCACTTTTCCATTAGGTTCACCTTCCTCTTACTAATTTCACTCATTTCTTTGAGTGCTTCATAAATATTAGCTTGAAAATAGCTCCCCTTCTTACTCTTTCTACCTGTCATTTTGCTCTTGCCCTTGCATTGGCCTTTGCCCTTGCCCTTGCCCTGGCTATCTCCATTGTGATTATCACTATCAATTTGCAATGCATCTAAGTCCTCATTCTTTACCTTAAATTCAGGATCAAAACTAGCAATACTTTCAGAAGGTGATTTGGTGAAAGGGTGAGCCAGTTTACCAGTTGTAGATGTGTCTCCTAAGATACGAGACAACTCATGGTAGTAAGCCACCCATTTCTTCCTGAACCTTTTTGTATGGCTATTAACCTACAAACCAATGAATTTCAGGTTAACATGAAGAATTCGCCAATTAAATGTAGCAAACAAAATATAAAAAGTTAATAAAACCTTGTAAAAAGGCCTCCCAAATGTCATCAGGTGTAGTGATAGCAAGTTGTTGGCTATCCTAACCAACGCCAGTATGCTTCAGTAATGTTCGTAAATTTGTTGAACATAATACGTAACTGATTGTATTTGTTTCGAAGTTGGTGTGCGTTATATCAGTATTGGGTTTTTGCGTTCATTTGATCTCTTAACCTGTTCTAAGCTTGTTTAGTGAATGTCCCAGTTATTTTAGTACTCTTGGTTTTGACCTCCTCATCTATGAGGGTAATGAAAAGAGTCTCATTTGCCTGAGGCCATGGACCACTGTTTCCTCTACCAACTTCAACAACATCATCATCATCAATGGGGAGATCATTGTGTATTGTTGTTGCCATTGCCTAAATACCATGGTGTGAAAATAAATCATAAATTTTAATAAGTCTTCAATAATAAATTCTAAGACTAGACGTGCATAACAGTTCTTAATAAAGGAACTAATGGCCAAAATACCATTGTGTATTCTCTGTGTGTGTGGGTGCTGTGTGTTTATGATTCATGTTGATTTTACAAAAAATTCAAATTAGCTTTAGTATTTTTATCCATTCACTAAAATCCACTCAATCTAGTGTTTGATAATTAGCTTCAGGCAACTGGGACATTCAGACGACTAAATCTAGTGTTTGATAATTACATTTAGGAATCAAAACAACTAAAACATTTAGTGCATGGAAGTAGGGGCAAAGTGGTGCTAGAATTACGACAATAATTCACTGGGCAATTCACTCATTTCTTTGAGGCAGTAGACTTATGTTATTTTGAAACAGATTCACCCCATTGAAGATCCAGAACAAGGGAAGGAAACAAAATATTGTAATTGCTAATATGCAACATCCAAAAATTCAAAGCAAAATGAAGAATCACACTAACAAAAAGCACAAGATCTGCAGATTTAAAATGAAGAATAACAGTTATATGTTCTTAAAAAAAAAAAACACACACAAACAAATTTACAGTGGATCTAGCACATTTCTACAAACAACCACCAACAATATTTATATATATAAAAAAGCGGTAGATATGTTGTTAAAAAAAAAGAGGGAAGCCCAAGCTCTCTGTGAAGCAAAAAACGAGAGAGAAAAGATGGAAAAAAGAGAGAGAGAGAGAGAGAGAGAGATAGAGAAAAAAAAGAGGGAAGAGAGAGAGAGAGAGAGAGAGACCTGAGATCGATTTGGTTCGAAAATTTGCAAAAGATCTGCAGATTTGCAACAGATTTGTTGCTTTAGAAAAAAAAAAAAAAAACCATGGAAGTTTGGTGAAACACAGAGAAGAGAGAGAACAAAGGAGGAAAAGAGAGAGAGGAGAGAGACCTGAGATCGATTTGGTTGGAAGATCTACAAAGATCTACAAATTTGCAACATTAGTAATGTTTTAGAAAAGAAAAAAAAAACATAGAAGCTCGGTGAAACACAGAGAAGAGAGGGGAGAGAGAGAAGAAGAAAGGGGAGAGAGATTGACCTTCAAGATTCGTTCAACATGAAGCACAGGAAGAAGATGATAAGGTCAGATACAAGTTTTATTACCGTTGGAGAAAATAAATTGAATTGCGGTGCTCCAAAAATTCAAACCGTGGTCGTTATGCCTACAACTCATTTACTGTAGCTCTGTTACAGTGGCTTCTGTTTTTCTGTTTATAAACTAGTGGAAACATATTTTTTCAGTTTACATTTTTTTGGTTAAATTTACAAACTGAGAACTATTATTATAAACCAAAAAATTTACCAAACAAGTTTTTATAATAATTTTTAAAATTTTTGTAAATATAAACTGAAAACTGAAAACAAAATGGTTACCAAACAAAGCCTAAGTAATGTAAGTTTGTTCTGCTTTCTGGAAAAAAAAAAAAAAAAAAGAAAGAGAATTCCATATCTGGCATTTCTTAGTAGGATGGAGAAACATCAGGTTAGGTCGGATTTGGGCTAGACTAACATTATATAGTAAGAGTATATGTGTCATTTTCATCCTGGTTTGGCTCAACATTGGATCTAACTTAGCCATCACAAGCCCAATTCTAAAAGAATAACTAAACCTTAAGCCTAACCACTTAACTCAATAGATATGATTCTCCCCTTCCCCTCCCCCCCCCTCCTCCCCAGAAATTTTTTTGAAGGGTTATTAAATTATTTAAATCTTTTAATAATTATTTAAATTTAAAATATCAATAAAATTCAATTATAAAATAAATATAATATTTTAAGAAATGTTTTAGTTTAAGTTTTAGAAAGAAGTATATATGTATACATTTTTTTAATTTTTATTAATTTTCTAATTTATTGTAACTAAATCATATAAAATATAAAATAAATATTTTTAAAATGTGTGGGCCGGATTAGGTTGGACTAAAATTCTTTATCCAAGCCCAATCTAAAAATTAAATGAGTTTAAAAATTTTGTCCAATCCAATTTTATGGATTAAATATTTGTTTTCAAAATTTAAAAATATTAGGTTGAACCGAGCTGATTGGGCTATTTCTTAGGCATGAAGAATATGCCGTATCAGCCTTCTAATTCTACTACAATTGCTTTCATACAAGTGTGCCACATTATATATATTTTTCAATTAAGAAAATAAAAATCATTAAAAACTGAGGTTGTACTTCATACAAATTTATTTAGAAAAATTACAAAAACAAAAGAAGGTAATTTTGCCTTTTTTATGTTTGATCATTTTTTTAATTTTGGCCTTTTAAATTCATTTTTTTTTTTCACTTTGGGCCTTTTATGTTTCAAATTTTTTTCACTTTATTCCTAAAACCAATTTTTATTAAAAATTAGATAAAAAATGACACATTTATAGTTACGTGGCATACTAATATTTGATTATATATGACTCACACTTTTAACATAAACTTAAATTCTAATATAATATGTTTTTATGTTTATGATATTTTTTGTTTAATTTTGATTATAAATTTTAAGAATAAAGTGAGAAAAATTTAAAATATAATTAAAAAGTTAAACTGAAAAAAAAAAAAAAAAAAACTTAAAGAGTTAAAAGTGAAAAAGTGACCAACCTAAAAGGAGTAAAGTGGAATTTAGCCCAAAAAAGGTTTCCACCCTGTTGGGGCTGCAGGTCAAGTAAAAACCAATGATCCACATCCTGTTGTTGGACAACATCGGGTCATAGAAATGGATAATATATAATGTCAGATTCCATGACCCGAATTCTATTGCCAATGAAAATGCCAAATCATCATCGGATTCGTATACAGAGAGAGAGAGAGAGCAGATGTTGGAGAAGATGACGAAGATTGGTGATTTTGCTGCAATCATATTCATGAAAGCTGCTTATACTCGTCGACAAGCGAACCAATCGTTGAGTTTCTTTGGTACTCACTCTCACTCTCACTCTCACTCTAACACTGTAAACCCTAGTCCTGCTTTTACAACGAGTGCACCTAAAAAACATCAAGCTTTATTGGGTTTGGGGCACAATGATCTCCAAGACGCGGTAGAGTTGTTCAATGGAATGGTCCAAACGCGACCTTTGCCCCACATTTCTCAATTCAATAAAGCTTTAGGGACTATTACGAGAATGGGTCATTACGCCACTGCTCTTTTTCTTATTCACAATTTGCAGTTCCTGCAAGGCATTCAGGTCGATCTCTACACCTTCAGCATTGCAATTAACTGTTATTGCCACCTTAATCGAGTCCATTTTGGGTTCTCTATTTTGGGTACCCTTTTCAAATGCGGTTATACCCCTAATGTATATATCTTCAGCACTCTCATAAATGGACTTATTTTGGAAGATAAAACTCCCGAAGCTGTGGAGTTATTTAAGAAATTAATGAGAAATAGAGAAATTGAACCCAACGTGGTTATGTATGGAACCATTGTTAATGGGCTTTGCAGAACGGGGAACACTGTCAGGGCTGTTAGTTTGCTTAGGATAATGGAAAAGGGAAGTTGTAAACCTAACACCGTAGTGTATAGCATGATCATTGACGGTCTTTGCAAGGATAGAATGGCGGATGATGCACTGAAACTCTTTTTTAAAATGAAAGAAGAAGGCATTCGTCCAGATGTTGTCACTTATACTTCTTTAATTGATGGCCTGTGTAGTTTTGGTCGGTGGACAGAGGCTTTCGGAATGTTAAGAGAAATGCTTGATAGTGATATTTCTCCAAATATTTGTACATTTAGTGTGTTGGTGGATGCACATACTAAGGAGGGGATGGCAAAAGAGGCAGAGGAGGTACTTGAAGTCATGATACAAAGAGGTGTGGATCCTGATGTAGTCACATACAATACTCTAATGGATGGATACTGTTTGCAAGGTCGGATGGACGAAGCAATTAGAGTGTTCAATACCATGGTGGATAGAGGTCTTCACCCTAATGTTCATAGCTATAACATTCTAATCAACGGATATTGCAAGAAGATGAAAATTGATGAGGCCATGGATCTCTTTCGGGAAATGCCTCAAAGGGGGTTGAAACCCAACAACGGAACTTTCAACACTATTTTACAAGGTTTGTTTCGATCAAGCAGATGTTCAGCTGCTCAAGAACTTTTTAATGAGATGCAAGTTGTAGGTAAAATTCCAGATTCTCAAACTTATGCTATCATGTTGGATGGGTTGTGCAAAAATGGGCGTGTGGTAGAAGCATATTCATTATTTCAGTTAATGGAAAGAAGCAATTTACATCTTGATATTGTTATGTACAGCATCCTCATTAATGGGTTCTGCAAGGTTAAAAAGCTTGACACTGCCAAGGCCCTTTTCAATAACCTTTCTTCCAAGGGATTACATCCTAATGTTAAGACATACACTATGATGATACAAGGTCTTTGTGAAGAAGGCCTACTGGATGAAGCCAAAGAGTTGTTTGTGAAAATGGAAGAGAATGGGTGTTTGCCGAATGATGCCACTTACAACATTGTCGTACAAGGATTTCTTGGGCAACAAAAGTGCCATGAGGCATTGGTACTCCTTGAGGAAATGATTGGAAGGGGTTTCTCACCAGATGCATCTACTTCTGCCTTGATTGTTGATCTAATTGCACTCGCAACTAAAGGACAGGATCATCCTCTGCAAGTAGTGATTAAGAAGTTCTTGCGAAATGATAGACAGGGAATCCAAAAAATTCAGTAAATTTCTTAAGTTGTGAAGGTAAAACTG
Organism: Camellia lanceoleosa; assembly: GCA_025200525.1. NCBI lineage: Eukaryota > Viridiplantae > Streptophyta > Magnoliopsida > Ericales > Theaceae > Camellia > Camellia lanceoleosa. Next base: position 161,652,819 of record CM045766.1, on the reverse strand, counting down.
CATTTATGCTAAACCATATGATATAGTCTATTCTCAAGCGACTCTTTTCATTTTCTTTTTCTCTTTTTATTGTAATGTGATCTTTTAACTTCTGAATATGGCTTACTTCCAAAGGAAAGCAGTGATGAAACATATTTACCTCAACTCTTCTTGTATTTCTCTTTGGTTGCCTCTATTGCTTAGTTAGGCCTCGTTTGGCAAGAGGCTAAAATAGCCAATTAGCCAAAAAGTTACCTTTTTAGCCAAAAAGCCAACAACCCATACCAAAAAGTCAAAGATTCCCTTTTCTCTCTACTTTTTGCACGTCGTTTCGTAATTAGTCAAAAAGTTGGCCCAAACATACAGGTTTTTCTTACCAACCTTTTTAGCCAATTAGCCAAAAAGTTACTAAATTAGCCTGTTCCCAAACGAGGCCTTAATGTAATTAAAATCTGATACGGACTAATATTTGTAGCATAACCTCTAGCGACAATAAAATTGATGCACTCTGTGTCATCCTAAGTTTATTTTCTTCTTATTCTCCTCCATATGATGAAATTTTGTGAACACAAGTAATCTTTTTTTCTTTTTCTTTGTTTGTGTCATCTCTCTTCAACATTTTCAACAGTTTCTTCTTGGGTGACTTTTCCTCCTGAATCACATAAGGAACTTCAAACACTTCCATACTCAAGACTTTAGCTTGGACCAATACTTTAATAAAGTAGGGCACTGGTCATTAGTAGAAAAATAAAAATTCAAGGCCTTTTGATGTGCATTTATTTTCATGGTCTTTACATTTAGGAATAGATATATGAGGATTTCTTTGTGGACATTGTCAGCTCCTATGAATTCTAATGGGAGATGGTAGATGTGCAACTTATTAGCCTATATATATATATATGAGAGAGAGAGAGAGAGAGAGAGAGAGAGAGATCCATATTTGCCTCTCCATCAGAAGTCGTTGATGAGGCTAAATAAATGTTCAGAAAAGAAAGTATAGAGATCCACAGAAATACTGTTGAAGTATTTTATTTAATTGGAAGCTTATGAGCAAAATTCACCATTTGATCAAAATGTATATAGCTCATGAGCTAGCTTCACTGTCTCTGCGCATTACTTGAGCTCGGAAAAATAAACAAAACAAAATAAAAAGAACTAACGTTTCCTTTTGCTAAAATATACTGCCTTTGTATGTAAAAATTCTGTAGTATTCAGATGTTCTAGTGAAACTTCTTGATGGCCCCAGAAATTCTCACCTCTACATGATGGTATGATATCAAGTATTTTGGTGTTCATGTATGCTTTGTTTTTGAAAACTTTGTTGCTTTTTTGTTCTGTCATCCTCCTGCAGTTTATTACTCTTAACTAGGTGGTTGTAACTTGTTTGAGGTAACAAAGCCTTTGTTGATTTACCAAGATCTAAACTTGTTTTTTGCTTAGTGCTTTTTGATTTGAAGTTGTTAGACCAGAATCAATTTAGTGAGTTGTGAGCTGGTTTAGAACATTGAAATCTAGCAGAGGATTGAAGAAGATAACTAGTGTTAAAGCTTATTATCCCCGAAAACTCTAGAGATGGATGAATTCACATTTGTATCACTATCTTTAATATGGATTCCCTGAAAGCCACAAATCTGCATTCAGTTTTTTAAACTTGTGGCACTACACTTTCCATGTCATTTTTAGCGGTTTCTTCTGGCTTTTGATGGGAGTTGTTTTTATTTTATTTTATTTTATTTTATTTCTACCCACATCATATTTTCTAGACTTGAAGGCTTTTTGTTCTTTTTATTATTATTATCTTTGTTCTGGAGATGCTTATATGACCTATGTGCAGATCATGAAAACAATTTGGCAACTACATGTTTTAGCCAAAAAGTCAATCATATCACTTTCTCTATTTTTTTGCATATCTTTTAATAAAAAGTCAAAAAATTATTAAAATAGCTCATTCCGAAACGAGTTGCAGGTACAATGTGAATATAGATGCTGTGGGATTTTTTTAACTTCAGGCTGAAAACTTTGCCTGCTTCCTGATTCATTTTCTCCTGTTTAACTGCCCAGTTGCTGATATCACTTTAGATTTGGTTACTTTCTCGTAGTCGCCTTTTATTGCTACTCTATAAGATGCACTATTTATCAGTCCTTATGTAAAAACATATTTTAATATATATATACACATGAGAAATTTTTTTGCGATTTTGAAATTTACCGCATACTAGCTGATTGAGTTGCAGAAAGAGATTATTAGCTTGTGCTAGTACTGAGAAAATGTTCTGTGTTTTTTTTTTGTGCGTAGTTCCTCGAAGACTTCTTTTTTCGAAAAAAATATGTATGTATGAATGGATTGAACTATTGGTTACCTAACGACTAATTTTATACACAATATTATATATATATATATATATTTGTGTGTGGGGGTGAGTTTTAGCCATCTTCAAAAAGAAGAAAAAAGAAGAAATGTAATCTTTATAAAGGAAAGTGGAAAGGATTGAAAGTAGAGTGTGAATATGATTTGTTTAATTAGACTTTCTTATTTATTCATTTATTCTAAAACAATGAATTGGTGTCAATCAAAGATTAAATAGACTAATTGAAGGCAAGCCTTTAAGAGAATTCCATATCTGACAATTCTTAGGCATGAAGAATTGGCCATATCAGTGGATTAATATTTGCAGAATAAATGTGGATTTATGATTGGATTTATCTTTGCGTTAGTTTTGTTTTCCATTCACAAACCTTCTTAGTAATTCCACTGTAATTACTTTCACACATGGACATTATGCGCAAGCTCTTAAAATATATTTAAACTTATTCAAAAATAAATAAATAAAGGGTTTAAATCACATTTGAATATGTGAATGTGATTGTAGTTAATGTTGTCTAATTAACATTGCTTTTGAATCTTATACATTTCTTTTAAATTAAGAAAATAAAAGTAATAAAAAATTGATGTTGTACAAATTTATTAATTTTTCTTATTTATTTTGAAAAATTACAAATTAGTGGTGTTTCCATAAAATATTTATAAATTCAAAACAAAATTTATAACTTTAATTAATATTAAAATTGATAAAATTTATTATTGATTTGTAATTTTTTTGGGGGTAAACTTCACTTTAACGTCATATGGTTTGGACCATATACGATTTACCCTCCTTAACGTTTGAAAATGATAATTGTGTTTTGTGAATTGAAGTGTACTGTTAGATCCGTTAATGATTTAATGAAAAAGACTAAAATACTAATATATTTTTGTCATTTGTTTGAAAGGTAAAGTGTTCTTTAATCCTTGTGCTTTATTCTATCACCTCGTTTGTTTCGAGAGTTAGCAAAGGGATTGAGATTGGTAATGAGGTGAGACCCATTAATATTGTGTTTGTTTTGAGAGAGGAGGGGATTGATAGTGAGCTTCGGATAATAAATCCCCTTGGGAGGGGATTCGGATGGGCCTCCAAGACTTGGTATTAGAAAAATAGTCCGCCAGATTAGAAATTTTTTATTTTTTACATGTTGGGCATTTTTTTTAATATTAATGTTTAATTTTTTTATATCTTTTGTTAAATAAAAATCATTATTTTATTTGTTTTATTTTATTTGGAATTTTTTATATATTTTTATTTTTTTAAATTTTTTTACATGTTGGGCATTTTTTAAAAAACATTAATATTTAATGTTCTTGTATCTTTTTATTTGTTTTATTATTTTATATTTGTTTTATATAAAAATAATTTAACAATCCCTACACTAATAACTATCATCAAAACAAATAGAATTTTACTTAATACCCGCACTATCAATACCCTCCCTATTAATCCTCTCACTATGAATCTTTTTCATTCTACCTTTGAATACAAATGGGGCCTATGTTCGATTTAACCCTCTATCTTTATTCCATGTGCGATTTATCCCATTGAAATTTGAAAATGAGCATATAATCCTCTTATGTATGTCATGTGCTTCACACTAACTGTTAAGTTGGACGGCATACTTAGCGGTGTACTTTAATCTACAAACCACGTGGAAGTTATGTGGTCATTTCTAAACATTAAGATCATAAATCACATAGGATCCAAACTACAAAAGATAAATAAAATTTACCATTTTTAAAAAAAAATATGCAATGAAGTACAATTTTCCCTATTTATTTTTGGAAAAATTACTATTCAGGGTGAATTTTAAAAAATTATTATACAAAAGTAAAATTTTTTATAATTTTATTTATTAATATTTATACTATTTACCATATTTTTGTGAATATTTTTTCTAATCACCAATGTAATTCTCTTATTTTTCCGTTCCAAATTTCTCTTCCCATCCAACCAAACAAAACGACTTTTCCAGTCCATTCCGAGTGCCGTGTCAAATAAATGATGATAAAATCACAAAACAACGTGGCACGAAATCTGATCCGAAAAAAAAAAACGTGGCACGAAAATATCGATTACCGCTTTAACTATTGTGAGATGTAACGCATCGTATTATATTAGTAAAATTGTTAAAATAGATTATAAATTATAATTTAATAGATTATAAATTATAATTTTTATAAAAAATTGTTAATCTATTTAGTGTTATTGTTGAATTATAAATTTAAGTTGCTTAAAGCATCTCTAACGGTTTACTAATTTTTTCTTTAAATTTAAATAAAAATAAAATAAAATTTTTAATCTAATATCAGTCGCTCCAATAGTATATTATAACTTTTATTAAAAGGTAGTAGACGCCTGACAAGCCGACGATCGATCGGCCGACAAAACAAGTACCGCATCCCCTCCCCCCATGACTGTTGCTGCTCTTTTGAAAAAGACCAATCTGCATCACAGCTACAATTTATGAAAAAGACAAGAAACCCAACTAGTAAAAAGCAGGAGTAGCAACCACGATTCAAAATTCAGGCATTTTAAGACCCAATTATATATATCTTTCAAAAATCCAAAGCTAAATGTACCCAAAAGCCTCCGCTTTTTAAAACACTTCCAAGTTTGGGAAGTTTAGAATAAGTGTACTTTTTGACTTTTCTTGTATTATGTGTAGAAAAAGTAAAGAGGAGATGTTGATTGATGTGATCCAAAAAAGATAAAAAGATAAAATAAGTGCACTTATATTGGGATGCCAAACTTGTACTTATTTTTTCCTTCGAATGATTTCTCAAAGTACTTTGTTTTTTTTTTTTTTTTGCTTTTGCTTTTGAAATCAAAGATACCCTTGATTAATAAAGCCTCACAATCCATAATAACATAAATCAGAGCAAGAAATACTTCAAATTTCACAGCAAACTACAACAAAAAAGAGCAATTGAACCGAACCAAGTCCGTAAATTTTCTTGGAAAAACAATCACTTGGGCAAAAAACAGAGCATGTACCTGACGTAACCATGAAAACGCAAATTGAACATAATCCATTATTAGAAACTCCTCAATCTTTCAGTGTCGGAGGTCCGTAGATTTATATAAAGAGTAGAAACCAAACCAACAGAAGATGAGAGAGTGAGTTCGTAGAAGACCCAGAATGTGAGAGAGAGAGATATATATATATCTTTTGGTATTCCAAATGCCTCTATTTGTATCCAAACCATGGCTGTTGCTCTTTATTTTCTGTGTAGTCCGGATGACCGGGGGACAACCGGCCGGATGTCTAATCGGTCGTCCTGTGGCTTCCATACCCAATAATCACACACAGTGAATTGGTGAAAGCTAAATTAGGTCCTCAATTTGGCGCAAGATTTCAGTTATTCTCAATTGGATATCATTTTGTTGAAATCATTAAAGAGCTAAAAATTGTACTTTTTCTCTAAATTTAAAAAGATAGATTATATAGGTTAAATTTGGTGATAAATCTGAATAAACGTTGGAGATGGTCTTAGTAATATTTGTTACATAATTGTAAAATAACTTTTTGAATTAACTTTTATATTTTATTATTCAGTACTTGTTTACATTTCTTATAAATAATAATAATAATAATAATAATAATAATAATTCATAGTTCATTTGCGTCTTTTTTTATTTTTAAAAAAATAAAAAATAAAAAAATTTAAGATTATAACCTTAAATTAATATATCCATAGCAGAAGTCAATAATCGTAAATAAGGGATGAACAATTTCGTAATCAATTTTTTTGAGTTAAAATAAATTGATAGAATTAGAAACTATTTAAAATATGTTTAACTAAGCAGTTCAAAATAATTTTTCTAAAATTAAAATTTATAAGTTGGCCAAAATAAACACCCCTCTTATGTCCCCACAGTTAGAGCTTGGCTTGGGAACTTGTAAAAAATATTAGAGAGATTTCTCACATGCCAAACACGCCCTTGGGGGCTTCCTCCTATGAAATGCAAGAAATGCGGCGAGAGAACTGAACAAATAAACCAGAAAAGATGGCCCCAGTTTCTCAACTCCTTGGCCCTCTCCGGCCGCCGTCCACGGTGGCGTAGTCGACAACCCAATCCAATCCATCGACTCCCAAACCCACAACCTTGAACTCTCCGAAACTGAAGACAAAGACTCCGACGAAGAAGACTCCATGGACTGTGTCGACGACGAGAATCCTCCGATGGGTCTGACCGAAAACTTATCTTCTACATTCCTGTCCACTGGAAACCAATGTCTCGACTTCTTCTTCCACGTGGTCCCTGATACGCCGCCAAAAGATCTGATCGGACGGTTGGAATTGGCTTGGGCCCACTATCCGTTAACCACCCTGAAGTTGATCTGTAACTTGAGAGGGGTCAGAGGCACTGGAAGGTCCGACGAGGAGAGCTTCTATACGGCGGCGTTTTGGCTCCACAACCACGTCCCCAAAACCCTAGCCTGTAACGCTCAAGCTTTTGCCGATTTCGGGTACTTCAAGGACCTTCTAGAGATTCTTTACTGAATTCTCGGTGGACCCGATGTGAGAGAGGTCGAGAAAATCGAGAGACGAAGGAAAGCGAATGAGAAGGCGTATTTTCCCAGAAAGTTTCGTGGAAAATCTAGAGGAAAGTTTCGGCGAAATGAAAAGAAAAGGAGGAGAAGAAGAAGGTGGTAGTGAAGGTAGCAGAAGAAGTGAAGGAAGAGAGAGAGAAAGCAAAGGTTTTGAGGAAGGAGAGATAGGTTGCTAGGGCGAGGAAAGCCCTGGAAATGTACGATCTTGATGTGAATTATTAGTTCCTCCATGATCGAATCTCAGATCTCTTTGCAGAGCTTTTGAAATCCGATATCGAGAATTTGAATTCTGGTAAGCTTAATAAGATTGGTTTGGCTGCAAAATGGTGTCCCACGATCGATTCTTCATGCGACAAGTCGACTCTGATATGCGAAAGCATTGCCAAGAAGCTGTTTCCTAGAAATTTTGATCCCCAATTCGAAGGACTCGAAGAGGGTCACTATGTTTACAGGATCAGAGACAAATTGAGGAAACAAGTACTCGTTCCTCTTCACAAAGCACTCGAATTGCCAGAAGTTTTCATGAGTGCCAATGAATGGAATTCGCTTCCATACAATCGAGTCCCATCAGTGGCAATGAAGAATTACAAGAAATTGTTCGTAAAACATGACAATGATCGGTTCAAGGAGTATCTTGAGAGAGTGACGAGCGAGAAGGTGAAGATCGCAGCAGGGGCATTGCTTTCCCACGAGATCATAGCGGCATTGAGTGATGGAGATGGAGGTGAAGTTGCAGAGTTGCAGTGGAAGAGAATGGTTGATGACCTCATGAAAAAGGGGAAGTTGTCGAATTGCATCACGGTGTGTGATGTATCGGGAAGCATGAAGGGGATTCCCATGGAGGTCTGTGTTGCACTTGGTGTATTGGTTTCGGAATTGAGTGAAGAACCATGGAAAGGAAAATTGATCACATTCAGTGCTGACCCTGAGCTTCATATTGTAGAGGGTGATACCCTCTTGGCCAAGATTGAGTTTGTGAAAAGGATGGATTGGGGTATGAACACAAACTTTCAGAAAGTTTTCGATCGGATTCTTAAAGTTGCTATTGAAGGGAAGCTGAGGGAAGAGCAGTTGATAAAGAGCGTGTTTGTGTTCAGTGATATGGAGTTTGATGTGGTTTGTGAGAGTCCTTGGGAGATAGATTACGAAGCTATAAAAAGGAAGTTTGGGGAGAAAGGGTATGAAAATATGCCAGAAATCGTGTTTTGGAACCTTGGGAGCCCGCGATCCACTTCGGTGGTGGCGAGACAGAGTGGGGTGGCGCTGGTGAGCGGGTTTTCGAAGAATCTGTTGACGATGTTTTTGGAAGGTAGTGGGATTGTGAATCCAAAAGATGTCATGGAACTGAATTGGGATGATTTTTTCCTAAAGTTTCCTAGAGTGCTATATTGTGTGGTTGAGATTTACTGGCAAGTCACATCAATTTTTCTGATGTGACTTGCCAGTAAATCTCAATCACATAATATAGTACTCTAGGAAACTTTAGAGAAATTTCACTCTAGAGGATCCTTGCTCCATGGAACTGGCCATATTTGGGATTGTGAACCCTTTTGTTTATGATTGATGAGAAAAGTTAAGAATTATGAAAAAATTTTCATGAAAATGATCATGAAAAATTTATGATCCTTGGATTATTTTGATTAGTGTGTGGTATTTTATTCTAAGTGTAATTTAAGGGTCACAAATGTTTCATGATTATTTTCATAAAAGGTTTTTCATGATACTTAACATTGCTCTTGATTGATATGTTAAAAGATGTCCTACATTTTGATATAAATTTTTATTTATTTTTTAAAATTTTAGTTTGTCTTCTATTAATTTCTTATAGATTTGCTATGATCATTTCTATAATTTTGCAAGAAAAGTAAGATGGTGTCAATTCATTTCTCAAGTGCTTGAAATGCTTTGTTACGTGCTTTCGAACAAGAGTTTGAACATTCATTGAGATCAAAAGTTAGCTTTTTTTTTTTTTTTTTGTTTTGCTCCAAAAAGAGAGGTGGGGAATGAGAAACAAAGGTAGTGTTTGGTAGAGTTTTGTAAATGTGATTTGAGAGTATGAGTTGTATTTTGAGTTTGTGTGTTGTGGAATTATGATTTGAGTGTAGAAAATTTATTTGGTAAAGAGTTTTGAAAATAGTTTTGGAAAAGAGGTTTGATTTGAGTGGGGAATTGTTGATGTGACATTTGATATGTGATACAAAAATTTACAACTCATAACTAAACATACAATTCAAAATTATTTTAAAGCATATAAAAAATTCAGAAAATATTTTTTTCGATTATAAATTAATTAACATATCAATCGTAAAAAAAAAAAAAAAAATGTCGGCAGACGACGAGCAGGGAAAAACCATTCCGCATAACGCAGAAGAGAGCGCAGAATGACGCAGTGCTCTCTGCAGAGAGCTTGAAAACTGATTTGAGAAGCCTAACCAAACGTCATACTGGAAAACATAGGTAGAAAACTGATTCAAAAGCATAACCAAACAGAGCATTCTGGTTGTATTTTCTAAATATATTTTTATTTTTTATTTGCATTTGACGTTTACGGTTTTTAAAAGTTAATTCCATATTTAATTTTGAAAACTTTGTCTAAGGTGAGAAAATTTGGACTAGCCAGTCGTCTTACCGACCGTCCGGCTAGTTGAATGGAACAGTACTTTTTTTTTTTTTTTTGCAATTGACACATTTTAATTTTTATATATTCAATAAAAAATATTTTCTGAATTTTTAAAATTTTTTATGAGCTTTGAATAGAATTTTGAGTTATGTGTTTGGTTATGAGTTGTAAGTTTTTGTATCAAATATCACATGTCACATTAAGAATTCCTCACTCAATTCAAAACTCTTTTACCAAACAAATTTTTCACACTCAAATCATAATTTTAAAACTTACAAATTCAAAATATAACTCCTATTTTCTAATTATATTTAAAAAACTCAATCCAGCACTACCAAAATTTTCATTAGAAGTGAGTCCAAGAAAAATATATAATTTTCTTCCCAGGAAGTTAAAAAACATGAAAGAAGTTGCACTCAAATTCAAAGAAGACACAGAAGTTTTAGCAGGGATGCAGATTTTTGGTATCATTTTTGTTTCTCGTGTTTTTAAAAAAATAAAAAATTGAAAAACCTATCAATTTTATTTATCACTTTATTTTTGTTTTGACAATTTTAAAATTAAAATAAATTTCTTGGTTTTTAAATGGAAAATGACACATGCACCAATTTTTCAAGTCGTAACAGACTGTATTGTGACTTGTAAGAGCATTTCTAATGTTTGTTTGTGTTTTCAAACTAATTTTTAACGTGGTAATTTGAGTATGATGTTTGGATAGAATTGTGGAATTAATTTTTCACAATTCAGCAGAAAACTCTGTGTATTCTGTCAAAACCGAGCGCGATTTTCAATTTTTTTTTCGAAATTTGGCTTAACGGGACGTCCGGCCGGTTGACCGGAACAGTAAATTTTTTTTTTAATGTTATTTTTTATATATTCGAAAAAAATATTTTCTGAAATTTTTAAAATTTTTTATGTGCTTTAAAATAATTTTGAGTTATATGTTTAGTCATGAGTTGTAAATTTTTGTATCAAATATCAACAATTCCCCACTCAAATCAAAACTATTTTTAAAACTCTTTACTAAACAAATTTTCTATACTCAAATAATAATTTCAAACTCTACAAATTCAAAATATAAGTTATACTCTCAAATCATAATTACAAAACACAACCAAATGCAAATAATTTTCTTCCAAGGAAGTTGAAAAGCATGAAAGAAGTTGCACTCAAATTCAAAGAATAGGCCCTGTTTGGTAGAGTTGTGGGAAACTGCTTATAGCTTATGTCCAAACAGCTTATAGCTTATAACTTTCAACTTAAGCTGATTTCCAGCTTATTCTTAAAGCATCTCCTGCCCCACTCAAAGAATAAGCTGATTTCTGACTTCCAAAAAGCTATAAGCTATAAGCTATAAGCTAAACCAAACACATCAAAATAGTTTAAATTAAGCTGAAAGCTGGAATAAACTGATTATAAGCTGTGCCAAACAGGCCCATAGACGTTTTACCATGGATGCAGATTTTTGGTATCATTTTTGTTCCTTGTGTTTTTAAAAAACAGCGGTGCAGAGGCCTCAAATTCGAGGCCTTGAATTTGCCTCGATAACAAATTATTATTATTATTATTATTATTATTATTATTTTTTATTTTTTATTTTTTTATTATTATTTTTTTTTAAGGTGGTTTATGTGTAGAAATGTGTCAAAAAATTAGACATTCTATACCAACTCATCTCATAAAATTATATGAAATTAACAAAATTTAACCAACAGCCTAACTAATTAGTCAATTTTATCACTCAACCAGTCCAACCTAATTGACTAATCAGTTAAGTTGCTAGTTAAATTTTGTTAATTTCATATAATTTTATATGATGAATTAGTACGGAATGTTTAGTTTTTTGGAATACCCCTATAGATAACCACCTTTAAAAAATAAAAACAAAAACAAACCAACATAGCCTAACAAATAGAAGAAAAAAAAAAAAAAAACTCAGCCTATGTAGTTTGATAAGGTGAGTGAGTTGGGTTAGACTTTATCAAACCATACAGGCTGAGTTAGTGTGAGATGTCTAATACACATAACCATCCTTGCAAAAAAGAAAAAGAAAAATGAAAGATAGAAAAAAATTAAAAGAAAAACCAAACACATAGCCAAAAAAAAAAAAAAAGATTTTCGAGGCAATTTCGAGACCTCCAATTCGAGGCCTCAAGCATTAATCTTTAAAAAAATAAAAAATTGAAAAACCTATCAATTTTATTTATCACTTTATTTTTGTTTCGACAATTTTAAAATTAAAAGAAATTTCTTGGTTTTTAAATGGAAAATGACACATGCACCAATTTTTCAAGTCGTAACAGTTGTAAGAGCATCTCTAATGCTAAAAGACATTTTACTTATCTAAATAATATTATGAAGTATACATTTTACTTTACCTATCAATTGTTTCATATTTTTACTTCAATCATATTCTTTACTTTAACTTTTCATCCAAATACTATTAACTTTATAGAATGTTACATCAAACAATAAAGATGGAGGAAAATGATTTTAATGATTAAATATATATTGTCTAACCCTTGAAAGCTAACTACATGTAACTAGTGAATGTGAATTAAGTTAAAATGTCTAATTATATGTCTAGTGCATTAAAGTTAAAAAAAGTGAATTATGTTAGGTATTTTAACTAACAAACATATATGGCTAGTGGATTGAAGATGCTCTAATTGGTGTTAGACAAATAAGCTCCATAGGAGAATCAATGAGAACCTACCACATGAGTTGGGGTTCTTGGTAGGACCTTTTTATCAGACTGTATGGTAAGCATGACTGTTTACCTCTAGGATTTGCTCTCTTGTTGAAGTGTCAATAACTTTATGTGTAAGTGAATTTCCGACCACACTACCAACTCAGTAATCAGCTGGAGAGAACTAGCAGAATAGATGACACCTGGCTAACCTGCAACAGAAAGAGAAGATTCCGGCGGTGGTTTGTCCACCCGGAGGCACTCCGACGATCAAGTCAGTATATCTCTCAAAGATAACAAATAGTGTTAATCTCACTGTTCAGAGTACAAATTGCGTACCTTAGACCCATTGGGGGTGCCTTTTTTTTATAGTTAACTCAGTCCTAGTCCCACTAGAAGCCTAGTTTCAATGGACTCTTGCTCAATACTTATCCTGGATTCTCCAGGAGATAAAGATAAACTCTTTAAGAGAGTTATCCTTATTCTTGCTGTAGTCATTCCTCATTCTAGGACTCTTGTGCCTTATCCGCTTATCTCGAATTCCGATATCTTCGGAGATAACCTCGGCCTTGTCGAGATAACCTCGGCGTTGTGACCAAGACACGTGACACCTCGGCTGACACCTCGGCGTCACCTTGCCACGTGTTAGTACTTATAAATATATTCCCACAACTGCCCCCTAGGTTCTATTACCTCGGCATCTGAGGTAATGGAACCTATATCAGTACTCCTGAAAAGTACGTCGGCTTAAGTGTCTCAGCCGAGATCATTTACATCGGCCGACTTGTCTTCCTTAAAGATCAAGAATTCCAAGAACCCCTTCACGCGTATGAACTGTCATACATATTCATTCATCCGTTTAGCCACGTGCCCTTTCTTTACTGGATCATACCTGCTACGCGTCTGGAAGCCGTCTCGCGCCTACATACGCCGTTTGACGCATTCGCTGCTCCAGGCGCATTAATTGCCCTTTTTTGCCGCCGTTTCAAGTTTTTTGACAAAACTTGTTTCCCCCTCTTCTATCTTTTCACTTTTCCCTATCGTTTTCTAAGGCTTTCTCTCTCTAGTTTTTCTTTAATCCTCCATTGTTCTAAGCTCTGAAGCTCTGAAGCTCTGCTGCCACCGCTGTTTCACTTCTTCCGGTGAAGTTCTTGCCAATCTGTTCCACTGCCGCCGTTCTCCTGACTTCGGCAATCTCAAGTATCAGCTTCTTTTTTCTGGTAAGTCACCATTCTTTCTGGTTTCAATTCTTGTTGTGCTCCAAGAAATTCTGTCTCATCATTAGTTGTCATTGCCGTTCTTACTTAAATATTTGATTCGTGAATCATGTATCTGAGCATGTTTATTTCATAATGCTGCTCTTTGCCCATGTCTTGAACACTCGCATTGTTCACATACCTGTTGATTTCTGCCACTGTTCTTGGCCTGATACACTTGTGCGAACTTTTTGTTTTGATTTCTTGATGTCTTCATCACCATTTTTGTTTCTGAAACGGATCCCTGTTTTTCTGTTTTCCAGATTCGTTCCTTCAATCTTCATCTTTATAGTTTTAGGTTTGGGATTTGCTTGTAGAATCCACAATTTGTAGGAAAAACTAAAACGAATTCCTTCTAGATCTATATAAACCCTTATCATAGCATATTTGTAGATTTTTAGCCGAGGTCCTTTAAACCCTCCAAAAATATTTCTTCTTGAAATCCGATATCTTCATTTAAGCCGACGTTATGGGTATGTGGAAACACAGAGTAGACACCTCGGCCAAATTAGAGTACTTTAGGAAAGAGTTTGAAATCCCGGCCGACATTCATCTGAGGTTAGCTAAGGAGGATGACTCTATCATGCCCGATGAAAACCTCATGTCTTTTCCAGTAGTAGCATTTATTGAATGTGGACTTAGGTTTCCACTTGACCCTTTTTCCCGTGAAATCCTTCATTTCTATAGGTTGAACCCAATGTAGCTTGCTATCAATTCTTATCGAGTTATTAATGGTACCACAACCTTAGCCAAACAAGAGAATGCTAGGATTACTCTTGCCGATTTCCAGTACTGTTATACCATGTGTCGCCTTAAATCGGAAAAAGGCCATATCTATTACCTCAAGACGAGGTCCATTGAATACAAAATCGTTGCCGATCTCCCTGACTCCAACAAGGGAACGGGGGATGATTACTTCATTGTTTCGGGTAACTGGGAGTTTCAGCCAAACGATGACCTCCATCTTTATCCCTTTAGTCAATAGCTTTTTGAAAGGAGCTGGTAAGGGCCATCCTTCACAAATTTTCTTGCTTTCTTGCATAAAGTTTTCAACATTCTACTCTAATGTCTATGCTTTTTTCTTCTTTGCAGTTCTTCCTCAGCCACCAAAGGGCTTCCGTCAGTCTTTCTTCCCCAGCAAAGACTTGAAGAAACTACTGAATTTGCCAATTCACAAGCGGAAGGCCCCTCTGCTTCTCAATTTTATCCCCACTTATAAGTCGGCTCTTCCCGACATCCCAAAAAAGAAAAAGAAAAGTCTTTCTCCACCTTTTGCCACAACTCCACAAGTCGCGTCCACATCTCGGACAGACCAGGGATCAACCTCTGATCCAGCTGAGCAGCCGTCAACCTCGACTCCATACCTGATCCTAATATCCCAACGAAAACGTCGGCGACGACTTGTTCTTGCTACCGAGATGGGCCGTCAAAAAGTAGTCGCCAAGGATCTTTTGGCCAACATTCCAGACTTAGTTGATGCTCAACCAGCACCAACTCAACCAAAGCTGAAAAGAACAAAGAAGGCTCAACCGAAGGCAAATGTGACTCAGGTTGAAACTGAGGATACTTTGCCAGTATCCAAATTGGCTGAAAGTGAGAAAACCGCCTCTGTCCCTGCGAAGAGGTCTACCGAAACACAGTCGTCCGAATCCACTAAACCCAAGAGGCTGAGGTCATCAACTGCAACTACCTCGGGGTCTCAAAAGCATAATTCCCCCTGGGCCCCAAAAATTACATTGGAGGATAAGCCAGTCATGGTTGGGGATAGCTCCGATGATATTAACGTCGGCGTTGCTCTCAGTACCACCTTGCTTCTTCTCGGCGATCTTGACCGAAACGCCGAGTTGAGTGAATATGAGAACTATGCTCTGATGCTTCAACGCTCTGTTCAAGTAGGTGCCTTTTTCTGGTCATTTTTCTTTCTTTCTTGTACTTAGAAAAATTTTCTAATAACTTTTATTCATTTTCAGGCTATCTAGCATGCCCATTCCTTCTTAGTACAATCTTTCGAAAACTAGGAGAAGCTGGCCGAGAAGAAAAGGGAGATCTCCAGTCTTCAGAAAATTAATAAAAATTTACAATCCAAGATGAAGACTCTGGAGGATCAGGCCGAAGTCGCTATCAAGGCCAAGGATGATGCTGAAGAGAAGGTTGGTGCTGCTGAGGCGATAAACAAAGTCCTTCAAGCCCAGCTGAAAGAGGCCGAGGAAAAGATGGCCGAGGCCCAAAAAGAGCTTCAAGACGCCCTGGCCACCAAAGAGGCCGAAGTCAAAGTTGTCGACGAAAAGGGCTACAGCGAAGGGGTGGCCGATGTTACGGCGGACTATGAAAAGCAAGTGAAGCAGGCATGCAACAAGGGTTTCACCCTTGGTTGGATGTCTCTTCTAAAAAAGCTTGCAGTCCCCGAGGACTCGCCCCTCATGAACGCCGACGCTATTCTTCTTCCATTCCCTCCAACTCTAACTCAATCTGATAACGACTCTAAATCTGAGGAGGAGGTTCTGGTGAGAAAGTCCAAGAAAGCTGCTGGGGCCAAGTCTTCTTCTCAAAATGAGCAAGTCCTAGACTTGACTCAAGATGAGGAGGTTGAGGAGGTTCCCAAGGAAACTATCTCTGAGCAAGCATCTTTGGATGTGTCTCTTGCCGACAAGAGCCTTGATCAGACCTTTCAGGAGATTGATGCTGAGCTTGCGACCAAGAAGGTGGCCGAGATGTCCTCCCAGCAATCTTCCGAGATCCAGATCCAAACCCAGCCAGCTAATGATGTTGAGGAATCTTAGCTTTGATGTCTTTTTCCTTTGCTTTTTTGCACTTTGTACTTCTTTGTTTTTGAGACAATGTAAGCTCTTCATAGGGCCGACGTGCCTTTTAATGAATATTACTTCCTTTTTTCTTGAATGTTTGTATGTCTGTCTTCTTTTTACTGCTCTTGTATGATTCCATACTTAGAATTTTTTGTGTATCTTTAATATGCACTTCAATCTTTGCGCAACCTTTTCGGGGTGACACACCTCGATCATGTTTAACTTCAACTTGTAAACTTTTCTCAAGTTTCAACAAGTGTTAAACATCATCTCGGTTTAACTTCAACTTGTAAACTTTTCCCAAGTTTCAACAAGCGTTAAACATCATCTCGGTTTAACTTCAACTTGTAAACTTTTCTCAAGTTTTAGCAAGCGTTAAACATCATCTCGGTTTAACTTCAACTTGTAAACTTTTCTCAAATTTCAACAAGCGTTAAACATCATCTCGGTTTAACTTCAACATGTAAACTTTTCTCAAGTTTCAACAAGCATTAAACATCATCTCAGATTAACTTCAACTTGTAAACTTTTCTCAAGTTTCAACAAGTGTTAAACATCATCTCGGTTTAACTTCAACTTGTAAACTTTTCTCAAGTTTCAACAAGTGTTAAACCCATTTTTCTTCTCTCTGCCCCCTGATGTGAACCTAAGTTCCACTTGGGTTCTCATTAGAATTGTATTCCAGAAACAATGTTATGTATCTTTATCAGTCACAAGTGTATAAACATATAAAAAAAACTTTATTTATGTACTTTGGCGAATGACAAAAGAACAAAAAATTCTAATGATAGAAAATTTTTCAAATTGTAAGTGTTCCGAGGCCTTAGCAACTCTTCGCCCTCATTTTCGGTTAAGCCCAAGCCGAGAAGAAAGAAGCGTTCTTCATCCCCCTCCTGGACGGGGAATTTTTTTCAGTGCTTCTTCGCTCTTCTCGGCTAGCTCCTTGCCGATGTCCTCTAGGACTTCCACATCCTCATTTTCGATCTTTGCCTTCTTTGGTTCTCGAATGCTGCAAATGAATTTCATTGCTGCTATGGAGCAATTTTTTGCCTGCTGTTGGTCTTCTTTGATCTCTTCAATCCTATGCTTTGTTGGGAACCGTAATAGTTGATGCAAAGTTAAGGGAACTGCTCCCATTGCATGCAACCATGGCCTTCCCAAGATGATGTTGTAAGGGGAGGGTGTGTCGATTATGGTGAACTCTGTTGTTATCTTCCTGGTGCCTGCCTGTACCTCCAAGCTGGTTGTTCCCAATGGCCATGTCGGCATTCCATTGGACCTGACCATTGGACTATTGGATTGTTCCATTTCGTCTGGGTGAAGGTCGAGCTCCTTGTAACATCGTACGTACATGATGTCACAAGAGCTGCCTTGGTCAATCAAGATGCGTTTTACTTGGCACTCCCTAACCTGGAGGGATACTACCAAGGCATCATTATGCGGATGCTGCATCATCTCAAGGTCGGCTTCAGAAAAGGACACTACTGGTCCTTAGCACTCCTCTGCCCAATGTCTCTTCTCCCCGACTTGGTAGACATGCTTTAGGTGTTTTACCTTCTGGGTCTCCCCCCGAATTTCGTTTTCGTTGACCTTCGAGTGAATTACATTAATTACCCGAGGTCCTCCTGCTTGAGGTTACTGTGCTGGGGGAGGCGGCGCTGCCGGTGCCTGAGGCAGTCTTGCCTGTTCTTCTCTTGTTCTAGCCTCATCGACAAGGTCTCTCAGATGGCCTTGCCTCACCAGGTCTTCCAAGTGTGTTTTTAGGGCTCTGCAGCCCAAAGTCATATGTCCGTTTTCGTTATGGTAAGCACAATGCCTGCCAAGGTTTCTTTCCATAAATTCTCCTAGTGCCCTTGCTGGTGTTCTGAAGTAGGGTTGATTTCGAATTTGATCCAGGACTTTGTGAATTGGGATTCGGAACATAGTTGTCACTGCCTATGTAGCCCTCAGTTCTGTCTCTTGTTTGCTCGATCCATTGTTACCTTGGCCTCGCTTCGGTGAGCCATTTCCTTTCTCTTGCTTTGTCTCCTTAGTCCCTGATGTATCTTCCTCAGCTCTGGCGTATTTTTCAATTTTGGCCATGAGTTCTTCCATACTTTTTGGCAGTGTCTTTGCCAAAGACTTTCGTAGCGGGCAGTTGTCTTTTAGGCTGTTCTTGAAAGATACGACCGCCACCTCTTGATTACACTCTGGTATTCGGTTGAACACCTCATAGTATTTTTTTGCATAGGTCCTAAGGCCTTCATCCTTACTGATCTTCAAAGCCATCAATGTGTCCACACGCAATGGCTGCAGCTTGTTTGTCACGAACCTAACCACAAACATCTCGGCCAGGCCTTCCTAAGTCTTTACACTTCTCTTTGGTAGTTTGTGGAACCAATCTGATGCAATCTCCCTGAAGGATGAGGGGAACACTTTTCAGAGCAACGGCTCGTTCCCACTATATAATGCCATTCAGTTTTAGTATAATCCAACGTGGAAGTTGGAGTCTGACTTACCATCATATATTTGGAACCTCGGCATACTGAATCTCTTCGGCGTCTCAAATTTATCCAACTCCACTGAGAATGGTGTTCTCGGCTTATTGGGGGAGTTTACCTCGGCGTCTGCATTCTGTTGTTTCCTCTTGAGGTAATCTCTTTAGTCTTCCTTTGTCCGCTCAGGAGCTCGGCTATCCCCTGCTTTCAATCTTTTTGGTGCACTACTTTCAGCTTCGTGGTGAGTCCTCTTCGACTCATCTCCATAAGTTGTGTCGAAGCACAGCGCCTGCCCCTGAACATGCCGATGTCCTTTGGGGTCTGCCTTCTTTGTGCGATGCGTCCTCTGTGATTCTTCTCTTCTTGATTCTCCTCGTCCGACCTCCCTAGAGGGTTGGTGAGAGTGTCTTCCCGTGTCTTTGAGGGCTACGGGATTGTTTCCTGCCCCCTCTTCTAGGCATTGGCCGCTGGAATCGACGTGTCGTACAGCGAGAATGGTGACTGCATAACGTTATTTTGCATTATGAAATTGACGACCGACTGCAGGTCTGCTAATTTGTTTGCCATCTCTTTTATCTCTTCGTCCCTCCACAGGCATCTATCCTTCTATACCTGGAGGTCATCTTCTTTGTAGTACCCACTTCGATCTGGTTTCTTTGGTGCGTCGCCATCCTGGCTGACGTCTTTGTTGCTGTGATTCTGGTCATAAGTTTCTGTGTTACGGTTGTCTCCTTTGATGTCAAGGTCGATAGGTCTGCCACTCCCAGCAGGAGTGTCATCCCCAATCTTTTCCTTCTGTCCGTTGCTGGCCATTTATTCTCCTATCTTTTCCACAGACGGCGCCAAATTGTGTGAGTGAATTTTTGACCATACTGCCAACTCAGTAATCAGCTGGAGAGAACTGGCAGAATAGATGATACCTGGCTAACCTGCAACAGAAAGAGAAGATTCCGGCGGTGGTTTGTCCACCCGGGGGCACTCCGACGATCAAGTCAGTATATCTCTCAAAGATAACAAATAATGCTAATGTCACTGTTCAGAGTACAAATTGCATACCTTAGACCCATTGGGGGTGCCTTTCTTTTATAATTAACTCAGTCCTAGTCCTACTAGAAGCCTAGCTTCAATGGACTCTTGCTCAGTACTTATTCTAGATTCTCCAGGAGATAAAGATAAACTCCTTAAGAGAGTTATCC
The DNA here is from genome assembly GCA_025200525.1 of Camellia lanceoleosa. Lineage (NCBI taxonomy): Eukaryota > Viridiplantae > Streptophyta > Magnoliopsida > Ericales > Theaceae > Camellia > Camellia lanceoleosa. Next base: position 161,632,874 of record CM045766.1, on the reverse strand, counting down.
TTATCCTTGCTGTAGTCATTCCTCATTTTAGGACTCTTGTGCCTTATCCGCTTATCTCGGATTCCGATATCTTCGGAGATAACCTCGACCTTGCCCCCATAACCTCGGCGTTGTGACCAAGACACGTGACACCTCGGCTGACACCTCGGCGTCACCTTGCCACGTGTTGGTACTCAGAAAATATATTCTCACGCTTTCTTCGAAAAAATCAAGTTTAAAAGTAGAGTATAAGTGGCTCTTTAAAATTCTCGTTCACACACGTAAATGAATTGTATATTTATTTCTTCCTAAGTTGTGGATATGTCATCATGACTGTAGATTTAGCTTTCTTTTCAAGTTTAATGTTGGTAGAACTTCTGGAGTTAAATCTGGTAGGTGGTTTAATTGGAGTAAATGGGAGTAGTTGGACATCTTGAAAGGGACAATCTCATTTATTTATGCCCTTCTTGTGGGTCAAGTCATGAAGTATTAACACAGAAGAAAAAGCATTGTTTGCATAGAGTCTGTGAAAGAAATGGGGGAGGGGAGGTCTTGGATGCATGGGAATGGAGGCCTTCAGGCACTGATTCTGATCTCAACTATGACTACAACTTAGAGGAATGGCTAGAGCAGAGCTTATTTGGTGTGCTTCATGATCATCATGTTTTGCCACCAGAGACTCTCCAGCCTCTTCTGGATCAAGTTTGGGGCTACATGGCAAGTTCGGAATCACTCACAGCCTTGGAAAGAAATTCATCTTCTACTTCGACAAGAAGGAAGAAAGGGATTTAGTACAAGAAGGCACCCCATGGGCTGTGAATGGATGTTTCTCATGTTGAAGCCACAAGACAACGAAAAGGGTATTGATCTGGAGGAAGAACTCAAGATGGACACCACACTACACCCATCTGGATGCAAATTCATGGACTCCCATTAGAGTTATCATTTAGCCGAATTGTAACCCCAACTGTAGGGGAAATCTTTGGAGTTACTGCGGGTGAGTTCTTGAAGGTAGATAAGAACGGAAGGTTCGTGAAAGGGTATATTAGAGTACAAATAAGGATCAACCCTGAAGTTCCTGTGGTGCCTGGAGTGTTTCTGAAGTTGTACAGACAAGATAGGAGCATATGGGTTGAATTCAGGTACAAGAGAGTGTTCAAGTTGTGCTATATGTGCAGAAGAATTGGGCATATAAAAGAAAACTGTGACTTGAAACTGGAGGAGGCAAAGAGGAGGATGGATGAGAGGGTGGAGGAAACGGGGCAAGGGAAGGGATGTGAGTACCTAGTGGATCCCGGAAGGCCTATGTACAGCAAGAGGGTGAGGGTCCACAAGGGGAAGGGTAATAGGTCTAATAGGATGATTATCTTTGATGAAGAAGATGGAATGCTGGCGATTGAGGAAGACTTTGATTATGATCAAGACCCTCCTCTCACGGTGTATGTGATGAGGAGAAAGGTTCAAGGAGAGGGAGGAGGAGAGAGGGTTGTGTTTGAACAAATGGATAGCGAGGAGATTGGGCCACCCGTCAGAGAGTCAAGAATGTATTGGAGGCATGTCAGGAATTCATCAGCATGAGCATCCTTTTTTGTTAGGTCAATGGGATTTTGGGTTCTCAACAATTTGTCATCTAAGTTTGCTGATGGAGGAAAATGAAGGTGAGTATGAAGCATATATATATATAGAAGTTAATATATGTGTATTGATGGGTTAGCTAAAGAAGCTGTGGTGCAATAGGAAAGTTTCCAAGTGAATTCCTTGGCATCTGTTTCTATTACTACTGACTTCTTAGATGCTGATGCATGCTAGCTATGGGAATTGAATCTCCCTGTTTTTGATTTACTAATTCGGATATGGTTGTAATCATGTATTAAAATTATATATATTTGGGCATCTATTCTTAAAACGAGTATCATTGATGCCATATCATTTGTTTTGATCTTTCCGTGTCTCTTGTCACTATTCACCTCTTCGCCACATGATTAGTCTCTCTAGCTTGATTGTGTGGCGAAGAAGTGACTTCAAGAAGATAGGAGATCCGGATAGAGGATCCATCTTAGTGCGAGTGATCTTGGTTGATCTCTTTTTAGTTTTTGACAAATTTTGGTAGATAATTAGTGTTATTACATGCTCAAAAAAAAAAAAAAAAAAAAAAAAAAAAAAAATCCCTTTTCATTTGATTGGGTGGAATAGGGGAGCTGGTTTCAATTCCATGATCCAGTTGTACTTCAAACTCGCAAGTATGGAGAAATTGTCCCATGTACCAAAAATACAAACTATCAAGAAACTTGATCTTTAAAATAATACCCAGTGTACGAGATTTCTGTTAAAGTGAGATTTAGGGAGGGCAACATTTACGAAGCCTTGCTCCATTTTTGGATGCCTTATAAAAAAATCATAACGAAACTGGATAATGTGAAAGGTGGCATTCTGAGTAGATATATTCCTGAAAATTTGAACAGTTCCTTTTAGGGAAATGCAGCTTCTTTGAGAATATTGTATATTTGAATAAAACATATTATTTTGCATCAGCTTCCATGATTTCAATCAGGCCTCTGGACAAGTGGGTAGTTTTGTTCATAAGCAATTGAAATGGTTACATGGTTCTTGACCAATTGAACTCCAACAATCTCAAGAATATGCATGGCTATTTCATTTGCGATTAAAATCATATTCTGATTGATTAGTAAAAGAAATTATGGTGATGAAAATAGCAACTATTGATTCATATGATTGCCTCATTTTCTATTTACCATTTACTTTTTTTATTGCTTTATTGTATTGTTCTCTTTTTTAAGGTCTATGTATGACTTTCAGTTGTGAGAGATGCTAAAAAGTGCAGAAAAAAAAGATGAACTCTATTACCACAATATTCTAACTTGTCCCACATCGGTTGGATAGAAGACACCAATTACTCTTATAACCCTTCCCTCACTCAAACAAGATTGGTTGCCTAAAGTCATTTGAAAACTCAAAAAACACAACACTTGGCTTCAGCAACCATTTTTTGTTTTTAAAAAAAATTCCAGTGAGTTTGCTGCAATCATTCATCACTCACATAAGCAAAAAATATGGACAACTGAGTGAAAATTGTTCTTCAAGTAATTTGCTTTTTATTTTTTATTTTTGTTATTTTGTCTTTTAATCTCTAAAACTATTTTTTTTTTAAATTTTAAAATATGTGTTTTGTACAACTGATTCAAAATTGTTCTTCAAATAATTTGCTTTTTGTTTTTTTTTTTTTTTGTCTTTTAATCTCTAAAACTATTTTTTTTTTTAATTTTAAAATATGTGTTATGTACAACTGATTCAAAATTGTTCTTCAAATAATTTGTTTTTTATTTTTTTTGTTTATTTTTTGTCTTTTAATCTCTAAAACTAATTTTTTTTTTATTTTTTTATTTTAAATTTGTTGTCTATTGGTTACTACTAGGAGGAATAGGAAAATAGGTATACATAATTTGATACCTAATATGATAAATGAGATAAGCTCCCCATCATACATTTCCATACTCTTTTTATGGGTTTTAATTCGGACTCGCACAGATGATTCAAAAACCACCTACAAGATAGACGGTCTGAATCATCAATGTAGACTTGAATTAAAAAGCATAAATATGAAGAGATGAGATATAGAGAGGAGCTTATTTCATGGCAAATATGGGAAATAATCCAATTAATTTTAGCAAAGAAACAAATCACCAATCACCATAAAATCTTTTTGGTTCTTTTTGATGTTTTGTTATTCCATCTAAAAAAAAACAAATCACCAATCACCATAAAATCAGCAACAAATCACCCAACAAATCTGTGATTAAGATAAAAAAAAATAAAAAATAAAAAAAATATATGAGGAGATTCCTTCCTCTTCCTCTCCCAACAATTCCTGTATGTTTTCTTCTCTTTCAGCCCCCAAAACTAAAAAAATAATTTTTTTTAAAAAATGATGGCCCTGTGATGCTGAAAGACGATTTGTGACAACTTTTGGATTATCCAATAAGTCTATTATTTTGTTGAACCACTCATTCCTTATTTTCTCCTTTTCCCCTTCTATCACAGTAAAATGATTTCATAAATTAAAAAAAAAATTGCCATTACAGAACAGACAAACAGGGAAAACATTACGAAAACTAAAAGCAAAGTAGAAATAAGTTATATACTGAAGTACTCGTATTATGAATAAACCAAACTAAATCAAGTCTTAACCCTCATTAAATGGGGTTGATTGTATAAATCTTTTTCTCCACTCGACTTATAAAGGATTCGAACGGATTTTTTTACGTGTTGACTGTCGTTACCTAATACACAACTCTTCTCTTTTATCCGGGCTTGGGACCGACGGACTTGTTAAGCAACCTAGTGGAGTTACTCATATTATGAATAGAAATAAATTATACCAAAAAGAAAAGAAAAGTGACTATAAATATTGATGACAAACACATGGAAAGAACCAAGTCAAATAATAATGAAATTGAGACACAAAAAAAAGTTCATTCTATCAGTGTGAATCATGAAGTGCAGGAAATTAAGGGTTATATTATATTAATGAATCTTAAAATCAAACCAGTGATTATTTTCCTTGAGCTAAGTAAAAACTTGGATGGTAGGAAACAAATTAATGAACGAGATTGTAACAAATCACTCTCAAGTAAATGAAACTTCGCAACGACTGATCATCAAATGCAGACCCATTGTCACATATATGATGAGATTAGGGAGAAATTTCCAAAAACAAATGAAAAACAACAGGTCTCATTTTAAAATTTTAATTATGTGACACACTTGATCAAGTAGCCTTGCCACAAAGAAATGGTAATATATCATCCTACTCAAATTCACCCCAGTGATTTGCTGAGACAACTCAACTCAAGCAAAATGACACAGGCCAAAAAACTTGCTAAGGCTTTTTTGATGGATCATGGACCTCCTAAGCTCATAGCAGAGTTGTCCCCACCACAGTTACTAGATCAAACAAACAAGCCTGTGCAGTTAATCTTGAAGTTCATGTTATGATGATACATCTACAGCTATGACAATTAGAGTGTTCAATTTGAAAAAGTACTGAAATTGAAATTCATCAACCAAACTCCAACAATCCACCAGCAATTTGTGATCAATGAAAAGTAGAATACCAAACTCATTATCAGGGATCATTAAAATTCAAATTCCATAAATAAGCAGCCATTCACCTCATATTAAAACAAAAAGCCAAAGAGTTACACTTTGGATTCTTGAAAAGAAAAATGAACAATTTGACATATCACTCAGTCATATACAACTAGTTTCTGGTACTCTTCACCGGCAATGGCATGTTCCATCACCATCTCTGGGTTGACAAGCCCATCTTCTTTGAGGAGTACGGTAACCATGTTTTTTGAATAGCCACTAACCAGTGCCACTCCACTCTGCTTGGCTGTCACCGGAGTAGCAAGGGAGTTCCTGAGGTTCCAAAACACAATTTCCGGTACCTTGTTGTCCCCTTTCTCCCTAAACTTCCTCTGTATCACTTCATAATCTGTCTCCCACCCTTTTGGCCTTGGATCGTTATGTGAATTGAAATTACCATATTCATTGTACCCATACCCATATCCAAATCTACTATGCCCAGATGCTTGATCAAATTCCATGTCACTGAAAACAAAGACCTTCTTTATCATTTGATCTTCATTCAAATTCCCAGCAACTGCAACTTCCAAGATCCTATCGAAAACTCTCTGGAAGTCGGTATTACCGCCCCATTCCATCTCCCTTATGAATTTAGTCTTTTCCAGAAAACTATTCCCTTCAACTTTGTGAAACTGAGGATTGGCACTGAATGTAATCACATTCCCTTTCCATGGCTCTTCACTAAGCTCTGAAATTAACAGCCCAAGAGCAACACAGACCTCCATTGGTTCCCCATCCATACTCCCCGATACATCACACACGGCGATGCAGTTCCTCAGGTCAATGGGATTTTGGGTTCTTAACAATTTGTCATCTAAGTTCGCTGATGGAGGAAAATTAAGCCAAGTATGAAGCATGTATATATAGAAGTTAATATTTGTGTATTGATGGGTTAGCTAAAGAAGCTATGGTGCAACAGGAAAGTTTTCAAGTGAATTCCTTTGCATCTCTTTCTATTACTACTGACTTCTTAGATGCTGATGCATGATAGCTGTGTTGGGTATACCTTCTTAGTGAAGTGTGGGATCCAATTAGTTTTGGAAAAAGAGTTTTAATTGGACTTGGTTTAGGTATAATATTTTTATATATTATATTTGTGAAGGCCAAATTCAATTTAGGTACAACTAGGGTTTGATTTCAAAACCCAAGATTTAATAATATATATATTATTTTCGGTTTAAAAGAACACAGAAGCAAGGACGGCGGCTGATATAGTTTTTTTTGGAGTTTGTGTCAATTAATCAACTCTCGGTGTGTTTTGGTTCGAAGACACAGTCAGTGGATTGGTTTCGGCAGCCATTGGTGTTGATTTGAGTTCGTTATTTTGGGTCGTATTCAATTTTGGTTTTGAAGATTTTGGTTCTTCTATTTGGTGAGGTCTTTCTTCTTGTTTATTTGTGATTATTTTGGAATTCACCTAAGGGTGATTTTGTGAGACCATTCGTGTCTCGTTTGTAATCGTTTGGAATTTATTTGGTTGATAGTGGAATCAGATTTCGATCCCGTGGACGTACCTCACATTGAGGGAACCACGTAAAAATTCTTGTGTTGTCTTTGATTTAATTTTTCCACATTAGTTTATATTCCCATTGATTGATTTACTTGTGGGGAATCACATCGATTTTCCCTAACAACTGGTATTAGAGCTTACGGTTTATTTGGATTTATTTATTTGTGTAAATCAATGGAGGGGAATGTGGGTCGTATGTCTAGCTTCAATGGAAGCAATTGGGTAACTTGGAAAACTAAAATGGAGGACCTATTATTTTGTAAAGACTTGTATGGACCCATTGAGGGTAATAGTAGCAAACCTGCTGATATGAAAGATGATGAGTGGAAGAGGCTTAATCGAAAAGCCGTTGGTATTATCCGTCAATGGATTGATGACAGTGTGTTTCATCATGTTGCTACTGAAACTTCAGCATATGATTTATGGAAAAAATTAGAGAGTCTTTATGATAGAAAATCAGCCACAAATAAAGCCTTTCTGTTTCGTAAATTGGTTAATTTAAAATATAAAGAGGGCAGCCCTATTCCGGAACATCTGAATGAAATAAAGAGTATTGTTAACCAACTTGCTTCTATGAAAATTATTTTTGATGATGAGTTGCAGGCTTTGATGCTACTTAGTTCCTTGCCCGAAAGTTGGGAGACTTTAGTTGTGACAGTTAGTAATTCGGCACCCGATGGAGTTGTGACAATGGGCCAAGTCACTAGTAGCTTGTTGAATGAAGAAACTAGAAGAAAATCAGCCGGTTCCTCTCATTCGGAAGCATTTGTTGTGCGAGGCCGAAGCAAAACAAGGGGGAGGAGTAAGACTCCTTATGGTCGTGATCAAAGCCGTGACAAGTCAAGAGATGGTTCTTTTTCAAAGAAAGACATTGAGTGCCATTATTGCCATGAGAAAGGGCACATGAAGCGGGAATGCCGAAAGCTCAAGAACAAGGAGAAAATGCGTGACAAAAGTGTGGATAAGAAGCAAGAAGACACAACAGCAGTTACTACCGATGATATCATGGTCGTTTGTGAAGATGATTGTATCAATTTTGTGGGCCAAGAGAGTCATTGGGTGATTGATTCTGGTGCTTCTTTTCATGTGACTTCTCGAGTTGATTTCTTCACTACCTACACTGCAGGAGATTATGGTTCTGTTCGAATGGGTAATGAAGGTTTGTCCAAGATTATTGGTATGGGTGATGTTTGCTTGGAAACAAATTTGGGCTGCAAATTGTTGCTTAAAGATGTGAGGCATGTTCCCGACATTCGCCTTAATTTGATCTCTACTGGGAAGCTAGATGATGAAGGCTTCAACAACAAATTTGGTGATGGAATATGGAAGCTCACAAAGGGTTCTTTGGTGGTGGCTAAGTGCAAGAAGACTCATACACTTTATTCGATGCAAGGAAAAATTTGTAAAGGTGTTGTCAATGCACTTGAAGATGATACTTCTACCGAATTGTGGCACAAGCGGCTTGGCCACATGAGTGAAAAGGGGCTGCAAGTATTGTTCAAGAAAGAGCTTCTACCCGGTTTGAAAGGTACACATCTTAAAACTTGTGTTCATTGTTTGGCAGGTAAACAACATAGAGTTTCTTTTCATAAAAATGTTGCTTCTAGGAAAGAAAAGGTTTTGGAGTTGATTCATTCGGATGTTTGTGGTCCTTTAAAATTTAGAACACATGGTGGTGCACTTTATTTTGTTACTTTCATTGATGATTATTCAAGGAAAGTGGGTTTATCTACTAAAAACTAAAGATCAAGTTCTAGAAGTATTTAAGCATTTTCGTGCCATGGTTGAAAGAAAACAGGCGTAAATTGAAGTGCATCCGAATGCAGACAATGGTGGTGAATACATTGGGCCATTTGATGAGTATTGTCGCACCAAGGTATTCGCATCAAAAGATGATTAAGAAGACTCCTCAACAAAATGGTGTTGCCGAGAGAATGAACCGCACCATTGTGGAAAGAACAAGGTGTTTGCTTTCACAAGCTAAATTGCCAAGATCTTTTTAGGGTGAGGCAATGAGTACAGTGGTTGACTTGATCAATTTATCTCCTTGCTATCCTTTGAATGGTGATGTTCTTGAAAGAGTTTGGACTGGCAAAGATGTGTCTTATGAGCACTTGAGAGTGTTTGGTTGCGAGCTTTTGTTCACATTCCAAAGGATGAGAGGTCCAAGCTTGATAGTAAGTCAAGACAATGTATTTTTCTTGGCTATAGGCGTGATGAATTCGGGTATAGATTATGGGATCCGGTCGACAAGAAAGTTATTCGAAGCCGCAATGTTGTGTTTCTTGAAGACCAAACAATTGAAGACTTTGGTAAAGGTGATCAACCGGAGCCAAAAAGTAGTGATCTCATTGACATGGATCCATCTCCTTCATCTCCAGTTGATGATGAAAATGGGGGAGATGTGCAACCACCTATTGAAGATGTGGAGGATGATGCTAATCCTAATGAAGTTGAGCCAGAAATTGAAGAAGAGCATCCAACTCAAGAACCGCCACCACAACTTGAGTTGAGAAAATCTACAAGGGACCGACAACCTTCAAGAAAGTATCCTCCCAATGAATTTGTGTTGATTTCTGATCAAGGGGAGCCGGAGAGCTACCAAGAAGCAATTGAGCATGCAAAGATGATTGGAAAAAAGGCTATGGAAGAGGAGATGAATTCCTTACTTAAAAATCACACTTATGATTTAGTGAAGTTGCCTAAAGGGAGGAAAATTCTGAAAAATAAGTGGGTTTTCAAATTAAAGAATGATAGGAAGAATCGAGATACAAAGCACGTCTTGTAGTGAAAGGCTTTGGGCAAAAGAAAGGCATTGACTTTGACGAGATTTTCTACGGTTGTGAAGATGTCTTCTATTCGGGTTGTACTTGGCATGGCTGCAAGTATGAACCTTGAAGTTGAGCAACTTGATGTGAAGACCGCATTTCTTCATGGTGATCTTGAAGAAGAAATTTACATGGAGCAACCGGAAGGTTTTGTGGAGAAAGGGAAAGAGAAATTTGTTTGCAAATTGAAGAAAAGTTTGTATGGCCTCAAGCAAGCTCCACGGCAATGGTACAAAAAATTTGACTCTTTCATGATGAATAATGGTTTTTCTAAAACCACTTCGGACCATTGTGTGTTTGTGAAAAATTTTCCGGATGGCAAATTTATTATTCTTTTGCTTTATGTTGATGACATGTTAATTGTGGGTCAAGATTCTACCATGATTAACAAGTTGAAGTTGGAGTTGAGCAAATCTTTTGCTATGAAAGATTTGGGGCCGGCAAAACAAATACTTGGTATGAAAATTGTTCGTGATCACAAAGAGGGACTGATTTGGTTGTCTCAAGAGAACTACATTGAGAAAGTTCTTGAGAGGTTCAACATGGATAAAGCAAAGCCGGTTGGTTGTCCACTTGCGGGTCACTTCAAGCTTAGTTCGAATCAATGTCCTACAAGTGAGAAAGACAAAGAAGAGATGTTGAAAGTTCCTTATGCTTCAGCAGTTTGTTCTTTGATGTACGCCATGGTTTGTACAAGGCCGGATATTGCTCACGCCGTTGGTGTGGTGAGTCGTTTCTCTCTAATCCGGTAAAGAACATTGGGCAGGTAAAATGGATTCTAAGATATCTTCGAGGACTTGAAGGTGTGTTTGTGTTTTGGGGATGGTAAACAGATGCTTGATGGGTTCACAGATTCGACATGGTGGTGATGTTGATTCTAGGAAATCTACTTGGGTATTTGATGACTTTTGAGGAGTGTGGCATGGCAATCTAAATTACAAAAATGTGTTGCTCTCTCAACTACCGGGTTGAATTTATTGCCATTCTGAAGCTTGCAAAGAAGAGTTATGGTTGAAGAAATTTTTGCAAGAGTTGGGTTTGAAGCAAGAAAGGTATGTGCTTTATTGTGATAGTCAAAGTGCTATTCACTTGAGTAAAAATTCTACCTTTCATTCGAGATCGAAACACATTGATGTGAGATACCATTGGATTCGTGATGTGTTAGATTCGAAATTATTACAACTCGAAAAGGTTCACACAGATGATAATATTTCAGATATGCTGACTAAGACTTTGTCGAGGGACAAACATTTAAAGTGTCGAACTTTGGCGGGTATGGTTGATGTCTCTACCTAAGTCGGTAGGGGGAGAATTGTTGAGTATACCTCCTTGGTGGAGTGTGGGACCCAATTGGTTTTGGAAAAAGAGTTTTAATTGGACTTGGTTTAGGTATAATATTTTTATATATTATATTTGTGGAGGCCCAATTCAATTTAGGTACAACTAGGGTTTGATTTCAAAACCCAAGATTTAATAATATATATATTTAATATATATATTATTTTCGGTTTAAAAGAACACAGAAGCAAGGACGGCGGCTGATGTAGTTTTTTTTTTTGGAGTTTGTGTCCATTAATCAACTCTTGGTGTGTTTTGGTTCGAAGACACAAATCGAAGGATTGATTTCTGACCATTGGTGTTGATTTGGTTTCGTTATTTTGGGTCGTCTTCAACTTTGGTTCTGAAGATTTTGGTTTTTCTATTTGGTGAGGTCTTTCCTCTTGTTTATTTGTGATTATTTTGAAATTCACCTAAGGGTGATTTTGTGAGACCATTCGTGTCTCGTTTGTAATCGTTTGGAATTTATTTGGTTGATAGTGGAATCGGATTTCGATCCCGTGCACGTACCTCACATTGAGGGAACCACGTAAAAATTCTTATGTTGTCTTTGATTTAATTTTTCCGCATTAGTTTATATTCTCATTGATTGATTTACTTGTAGGGAATCACATCAATTTTTCCTAACAAGCTGGGGGAATTGAATTCCTCTGTTTTTGATGTACTAATTCGGATATGGTTGTAAATTGTAATCATGTGTTAAAATTATATATATTTGGGCATATGTTGCCTTGATCTTTCCGTGTCTCTCGTCACTACTCACCTCTTCACCTGAGTCTCTCTTAGCTTGATTGTGTGGTGGAGAGATGACTTGGACAAGATAGGGGATCCGGATAGAGGATCGATCCTTGGTTGATCTCTTTTTAGTTTTTGACAAATTTTTGTAGATAATTAGTGTTATTACATGCTCCAAAAAAAAAAAAACTTTTTATTTGATTGGGTAGTACAGGGAGCTGGTTTCAATTCCATGATCCAGTTATACTTCAAACTCACAAGTATGAAAAAACTGTCACCAAAAATATCAAAGTATCAAGAAACTCGATCTTTAAAATAATACCCAGTGTACGAGATTTCTATTAAAGTGAGATTTAGGGAGGGCAACATTTACGAAGCCTTACTCCATTTTTGGATGATTCATAAAATAATCATAAAGAAACTGGATGATGTGAAAGAATTCAGGTGGTATTCTGGGTAGATATGTTCCTGAAAATTTGAACAGTTCCTTTTAGTGAAATGCAGCTTCTTTGAGAATATTGTATATTTGAATAAATGTTTGGTTTGAGTTTGGGAGATAAAAAGTACGAAAAGTTGTTTGGTTTGATTTTTTTGGAAAGATGTTTTGAAAAATTATTTTGAGAGAGAGTTTTGGAGAAAGTGATTGATTTGATGTGTATGAGAGAGATTTGTTTGGAAAACTTGTTTGGTTTACAAGTTTTGGGAAATTTTTTTGCGAAAATTTGTTTGGTTTGAGTTTTTCTGAAAACTCATTTGTAGAGAAATTTTCCAAAATTTTTTTGGGAAATTCAAACCAAACGAGCCCATTATTTTACATCAGCTTCCATTGATGTCAAGCAGGCCTCTGAACAAGTAGGTAGTTTTGTTCATAAGCAATTGAAATGGTTACATGGTTCTTGACCAATTGAACTCCAACAATCTCAACAATATGCATGACTATTTCATTTGCGATTAAAATCATATTCTGATTGATTAGTAAAAGAAATTATGGTGATGAAAATAGGAACTATTGATTCATATGGTTGCCTCATTTTCTATTTACCATTTACTTTTTTTGTTGCTTTATTGTATTGTTCTCTTTTTTAAGGTCTATGTATGACTTTCAGGTGTGAGAGATACTAAAAAGTGCAGAAAAAAAGACGAACTCCATTACCATAATATTCTAACTTGTCCCATATCGGTTGGATAGAAGACATTAATTACTCTTATAAACCTTCCCTCACTCAAGCCAGCATGGTTGCCAAAAGTCAAAACATCAAAAACACAAGAATCTTGGCCCAGGCAGCCTTTTTGGTGTTTTTTTTCTTTTTGTTTAAATTTCAGTGAGTTTGCTGCAATCATTCGTCTGAAAACTGAAAGCATTTTTTTTAAAAAATTCAGTGAGTTTGCTGTAATCATTCATTTAGCATTCACATAAGCAAAAAATATGGACAACTGAGTCAAAATTGTTCTTCAAGTAATTTGCTTTTTATTTTAATTTTTTTGTTATTTTGTCTTTTAATCTCTAAAACTATATACATATATATTTTTTAAATTTTAAAGTCTGTGTTATGTACAACTGATTCAAAATTGTTCTTCAAATAATTTGCATTTTATTTTTTGTTTATTTTTTGTCGTTTTATCTCTAAAACTATTTTTTTAAATCTGTCATGTATTGGTTACTACTAGGAGGAATAGGAAATAGGTATACATAATATGATACATAATATGATAAATGAGATAAGCTTCTCATTATACCTCTTCATACTCTTTTTATGGGTTTTAATTTTGGACTTGCACGGCTGATCCGAACCGTATATCTCGTAGATCCTACCTACAAGATAGACGATTCAAATTATCAATGTGAATCTGAATTAAAATGCATAAAAAGAATATGAAGAGATGAGATATAGAGAGGAACTTATTCCATGACAAATATGAGAAATAATCTGACTAATTTTAGTCAAGAAACAAATCACCAATCACCATAAAATCTTTTTGATGCTTTGTTATTCCATCTAAAAAAAACAAATCACCAATCACCATAAAATCAGCAACAAATCACCCAACAAATCTGTGATTAAGATCACAAAAAAAATATGAGGAGATTCCTTCCTCCTCCTCTCCCAACAAATACTGTATGTTTTCTTCTCTTTCACCCCCCAGAACTAAAAAAATAAAATAAATAAATTCTTTTTAAAATGATGACCCTGTGATGCTGAAACATGATTTGTGAGAACTTTTGGATTATCCAATAAGTCTATTATTTTTTTGTACCACTCTTTCTTTGTTTTCTCCTTTTTCCCCTCACAGTAAAATGATTTCATAAAAAAAAAAAAAAAATGCAATTACAGAACAGACAAACAGGGAAAACGTTACGAAAACTTATAGCAAAGTAGAAATAAGTTACATACTGAAGTACTCATATTATGAATAAATCAATCAAACCAAACCAAGTCTCAAGTCTCATCAAATAGGGTCGCTTATGAATCTTTCTTCTCCACTCTTCGAGAGGCTTTTTTTATGTGTTGGCTGTCAACTATCTAACATACAACCTTCCTCCTTTACGGACTTGAAACCGCAGAATTGTTAAGCAATCCGTGGAGTTACTCATATTATGAATAGAAACAAATTATAAACAAAAGAAAAGAAAAGTGATTATAAATATTGATGACAAACACATGGAAAGAACCAAGTCAAATAATAATGAAATTGAGACACAAAAAAAAAAAAAAAAATCATTCTAACAGTGTGAATCATGAAGTGCAGGAAATTAAGGGATATTAATGAATCTTAAAATCAAACCAGTGATTTTTTTTCTTGAGCTAAGTAAAAACTTAGATGGTAGGAAACAAATTTATGAATGAGATTGTAACAAATCACCCTCAAGTAAATGAAACTGCGCAATGACTGATCATCAAATGCAGGCAGACCCATTGTCACATAGAAGACGAGATTAGGGAGAAATTTCCAAAAACAAATGAAAAACAACAGGTTACATTTTAAAATTTTAATTATGTGACACACTTGATCAAGTAGCATTGCCACAAAGAAATAGTAATATATCATCCTACTCAAATTCACACCAGTGATTTGCTGAGACACAACTCAACTCAAGCAAAATGACACAGGCCAAAAAACTTGCTAAGGCTTTTTTGATGGATCATGGACCTCCTAAGCTCATAGCAGAGTTGTCCCCACCACAGTTACTAAATCAAACAAACAAGCCTGTGCAGTTAATCTTGAAGTTCATGTTATGATGATACATCTACAAGCTATGACAATTAGAGTGTTCAATTTGAAAGGTACTGAAATTGAAATTCATCAACCAAACTCCAACAATCCACCAGCAATTTGTGATCAATGAAAAGTAGAATACCAAACTCATTATCAGGGATCATTAAAATTCAAATTCCATAAATAAGCAGCCATTCACCTCAAATTAAAATAAAAAGCCAAACAGTTACACTTTGGATTCTTGAAAAGAAAAATGAACAATTTGACATATCACTCAGTCATATACAACTAGTTTCTGGTACTCTTCACCGGCAATGGCATGTTCCATCACCGTCTCTGGGTTGACAAGCCCATCTTCTTTGAGGAATATGGTAACCATGTTTTTTGAATAGCCACTAACCAGTGCCACTCCACTCTGCTTGGCTGTCACCGGAGTAGCAAGGGAGTTCCTGAGGTTCCAAAACACAATTTCCGGTACCTTATTGTACCCTTCTCGCTAAACTTCCTCTGTATCACTTCATAATCTGTCTCCCACCCTTTTGGCCTTGTATCGTTATGTGAATTGAAATTACCATATCCATTGTACCCATAACCAAACCCAAACCCATACCCATATCCAAATCTACTATGCCCAGATGCTTGATCAAATTCCATGTCACTGAAAACAAAGACCTTCTTTATCATCTGATCTTCATTCAAATTCCCAGCAACTGCAACTTCCAAGATCCTATCGAAAACTCTCTGGAAGTCGGTATTACCGCCCCATTCCATCTCCCTTACGAATTTAGTCTTTTCCAGAAGACTATTCCCTTCAACTTTGTGAAGCTGAGGATTGGCACTGAATGTAATCACATTCCCTTTCCATGGCTCTTCACTAAGCTCTGAAATTAACAGCCCAAGAGCAACACAGACCTCCATTGGTTCCCCATCCATACTCCCCGATACATCACACACGGCGATGCAGTTCCTTAGTCTCCCCATCTTTGCAACGTCATCCACCATTCTAGCCCACTGAAGCTCTGCAACTTTTCCCCCATCTGGGTCGTTCAATGAGGCTACAATCTCGTGGGGAAGCAATGCTCCGGCTGCTATTTTCGCCTTTCCAAGTTTCACATCCTCTAGATACCCATTAAATCGCTTGTTGTCACGCTGCAAGAAGATGTTCTTGTAGTTCTTCATCGCCACCGACGCAACCCGATTATAAGGAAGAGCCTTCCACTGTTGAGCACTCATATAAACCTCGGGCAACTTCAAGACCTTGTGAAGAGGAACCAGAACTTGCTTTCGAAGCCGGTCTCTGACCCTGTAAACATAGTGAGAAGCTTCGATTGATTCATACTCAGGATCAGAATCACGAGGAAAAATCTTCCTCGCAATGCTTTCGCAAATCAGGGTGGCCTTGTCATATGCAGAGTCTATCGTGGGGCACCATTTAGCTGCCAAACTGATGTTCATAGTCTCTCCGGAATTCAAGTTCTGCATATCAGACTTCAAGAGATCGGCAAAGAGACTCGAAATCTGATCGTGCAAGAACTTGTAATCAGAGTCGCGACTGTACCTCTCGAAAGCTCTTTTGGCCATTGAAAACTCTTTCTCTTTCCTCAAAACCCTAGCTCTCTCTCTCTCCTCCTTCACTTTCGCTAAATTCGCTTCAACCCGCTTCTCTCTGGGTACTTCAGCCCTCAATCTCCTCTTTTTCTCGTCATCTTTCTTCTTCGTTCCTCTTTGTCCTCGTTTCGGTCTCGAACTACGCTTCTTCGCCAAGTAGAACATTTTTCGAGTCCTTCCTGAACACTTTTTGTTTCTGTTCCATTCAATCTTGGCCGTCGATCGGACTTCAGGGCCTTCGAGGAGCCGATAGAGGATCTCGAGCAAGTCCTTCAAGTACCCAAACTGGGCGAAAACGGCGACGTTGCAGGCTAGGGTTTTGGGGTGGTGTTTGTGGAGCCAAAGCGCCGCCGTGTAGAAACTCTCTCTGTCGGACTTTCCGGTGCCTCGGACGCCTCGAAGGTGGCAGATGAGTTTGACGGCGGTGAGAGGGTTGTGGTTCCAGGACAATGTGAGCCGTTGAATCAGCTGATCGGACGGTGTGGTGGGCACCACCTGGAAGAAGAAGTCGAGGCATGGGTTTCCGGTGGCGAGGTAGGTGAGGGAGCGGTTCTCGGTGAAGCCCATCAGTGGTGGCGTGGCGGGGAAGTGGAGTTTGGTTTCCATCTCGCCGCCGCCTGCGGCGGAGGACTGTGGTAGATGGTTGATTTCCGGCGGGCCGCACAGTCGGGAAGTAGACGCCATTTTAGTCGATATCTTTACTTGCTTGCTTGGTTTGCGTGCTTTTAAAACGAAGGTTTACTTGGTCACCAAGGTGAGGTTCAAATCTCCTGCGGACTAGTACACTGTATGCATTTAATTAAATCTTGACACGTAATCGATATATGATATGAATTGACAAAAATATCCTTAGCACAAGAATCTACTGGCTAGTTCTCTTGGCTGTATGGCAAGTTGATTTGTGGCTAAAATAGTCACAAAAGATAAAATAAGTTATTTTAGTCACAACAAACAAAATATCATATCTAATCCATAATCATTACATTCTTCTCTTACAAAAAAAGTTAAAAAAATCAAAAAGTCAAAAAATCATTCCCAAACCAAGTTTTTAACCCAGGCTAAAATAGCTAAAAAAGTCAAAAAGGCAAAAAGCCAATATACTTCCCAAACGAATAAATACGAGTGAGCATGGTCCGAATTGGATAGGATTATAGTAAAACCAAGAACAATCCGTTACCTACGAATCCTAAAAAATTGGAACCAATCCAATCTGTTTAAATCGTGGAACCAATCCGAACCAATCCATTTAAACACGGATTGAATCGGTTTAAGACCACGATTCTGTAATTAAACAACAAAATATATATATAACACTTTAATTTCATAAAATATAAATATAGCACCATATTAGTTTCATAATAGCAACATATCTTTTCATAATAGCGACAAACTGTTTTAGAATTTAAACAATTATAAAAAAACTAGTTTCACCATAAGTATTTAGACCATTACAAATTAACACTAAAAATTAGCAAATAAAAGTAATAAAAGAAGATACTATACAAGTTTAGGTTTGGATTTAAGTTTTATATGAAATAAGAGAAGATACTATGTAGGAGGGTGTATAATAAAAATGTAGACTATTTGTATACGGTTCGGATCGGTTCTAATTCGGAACCGTGGGGTTCAATCCGGAATCAATCCGTGAATTACAGATTTTTAATTTTTCAATTTAGAACCGAATCACGGATTTAAAAAACCAATCCAAACCTACTGAATTGGACTGGACTGAATCGGATTACGAATTTCACAGATTCCTTACTTCGCCCTATGAATAAATATCCTTAGGGCTTGCTCGGCACTCAAATAGTCATAATTTATTTATTTTTAATTTTTATATACCATTTATCATTTGCTTTTTATTTGTATTTCTCATTTACATTTTAAAATAAATCTTTTATTTCAGTTACAATTTCTTCTCCGAGAAGATTGCAGTTTCATTACAATCAATGGTATTATCAGTTATTTCCAGCAAGTATTATTGAGAATCGTTGAACATGATTAAAATGATTTGTCTGCATTTACATCAAATTTCCTTTTCACATTGTGAAATCCTCTCATTTTCTTCTTTTTGATTACTTTTTTTTTTATGCAATGTTTGGATATTGTATTTGTCCGGGATAACGAAAATGAAAAGTAGGGAGAAGGAAATGAATGCATGAAAAAGTTAAATTTTGTTTGGTTGAACCTTGTATACCAAATGGCTCCTTAACTGGAATGAATTTTTTATTGCAGTTTCAAACTTCTTAAATTTCATTGATTGTGTAGCATTTAGTTCTTCTTTATATTTATTTCGATTTGTACCTGATATAATCAAAGTGAATTCATAGTTCACATTTATCTAGTAATTTCTCAAGTGTAAAAAAATAGTTAGTGTAAAAAAGAGTAGATGAGGAGAACTATTTATGAGACATTAAGACCTTACAAATTACACCAAAAAATAATATCCATTAAACTAGAGAAAATAAAAAGTCTCCAAAAATTAACTCACCACCAAGTCCATGAACTTTCAATTAATCTTCATTCATGAACAAGATATAAGGTCACCAAAAAATAATGAATCTCCATTCATCAAACAAAGTAAGATTTATGAACAAAACCAAAAAAGTCACAAAAATAAATAAATAAATAAAAGATATTAAAATGGTTCAACAATCACCCACTCATTTTAATATCAACAAGGATAAAAGAGATTATTCAACACAAATAAACTAGTATACATCATGAAGGTGTACTTTGCATTGAACCTTCATTAGTGAAACAGCAACTTCTATTCCAGAGTTAATAGTGATCTCAGACTTAAACTATGACTATTTAGAGGAAATAAAATATTACTACTCACACATAATAATCCAGGTGTTGACATGAGTTTTTAATAGCCAGCATATTACGACTTTGTGCTAATTCCAGTTTTCATGAGCATATTTGAGAATAAGTATTGTTCTCATAGAAAACAGCCTCACTTCCGTGCTCACATAGGTGAAATCTCTCAAGGATGTTCTTGTAATTTACACAGCCCACTCAACAAGAGCTACAGAATTTCATTAAGAGTATAAAAACTCAATCCTCCAACATTACACGACAAATGCACTTACATAATAGTGATGGACAACAAAATATTAAGGGGTGTATTTTTTATAACCACCATATGATTCGTTTTTCTAATTGAACCTAGTTACTGGATCTCTGGTCCCTAAGTTGGGTGTCCTCATAAATGGTTTATGATTTTATAGGTTTCAAATCCATCCCCCTCGATGTATTCCAGACTCTATCTCTCATCAAGGTCTTGGTTAACGGATCCGCAAAATTATCACAAAATTTTACATAATTCACAGTTATGATGTCATTACTCAAATAGGAGCTCACATTACTGTGTTTCCATCGAATATGTCTAGATTTACTATTATAAAAATGATTGTTCACTCTACCAATAGCAGCAGTGCTATCATAACGAATTAACATAGGAGTAATTGGTTTTTCCCAAAAAGAAATTTTATGTAACAAATCTCTCAATCAATTTGCTTCCTCACATGCTGAAACTAACGCTATGAGCTCAGCTTCCATAGTAGAATTAGCAATTATAGTCTGTTTTTTAGATTTCCAACATATAGCACCACTACCCAAGGTAAAAATAAAACTTGATGTAGAGAGAATCACCTGACAAAGTATTCCAATCGACATCACTATATCCCTAAAGTATCGCTGGATACTTGTTATAAAACAAATCATAATTTTTGATACCAGATAAATATCTTATAATTCTTCCCATGGCTAGCCAATGGTCTCGACTTGGCTTGCTAGTAAATCTGTTAAGTACTCCAATAGCATATGTAATGCCAGGTCTAATACAATCAGTAGCATATCTCAAACTAACAATCATGCTAGCATATTCCTTTTGATTAATCACTTCTTTTTCATTTGTTACAACAGATAAATATATGCTTGCATCAAAAGGAGTAGCAATATGTTTACAATCTAGAAAATTATATTTCTTTAAAATTTTCGCTATATAATGCGACTGATCAAGAAAAATGCCATATTTCGTCTTGGTAATTTTAATTCCCAAAACAAAATTGGCTTCACCAAGATCTATCATATTAAAGTAACTATTAAGTATATTTTTAGTTTCATTTATAATATGCAAATTAGAGCTAAAGATAAGTATATCGTCCACATATAGGCTAATAATCACATGTGTATTCACATTCATAATATATGCACTTATCCCATTCATTAGTCTTATAGCCATTCTCAAGCATGCATGAATCAAATTTCTCATTCCATTGTTTAGGAGTTTGTTTTAAACCATAAAGGGATTTAGTTAACTTACACACCTTACTTTCTTGGTTAGGCTCCACAAAGCCCTCAGGTTAGTCCATGTAAATCTCCTCATCTAAATCTCTATTTAAAATGTTGTGTTCACATCCATTTAATGAATTTTTAAATCATGAATTGTAGCCACTGCTATCAATAGTCTAATGGATGTAACTCTAGTAACCAGAGAAAAAGTATAAAAGAAATCAAGATCAACTTGTTACTTAAAACCTTTCGCGACAAGCCTCACTTTATATTTATCTATAATTCTATCCAGTTTAAGTTTTTTTTACAAAGGACCCATTTACACCCAATAGTTTTACAATCTGGAGGTAAATCCATTAGCTTCCATGTTTTATTTGGAAGTAATGAATCTATCTCATCATTTATAGCCTCTCTCCAGAAAATAACATCATGTGATGATAAAGTTTCTTGCACCGTAAGAGGAATTTCTTTCACATTATAAAGATAATAGTCAAGGCTAAAATCTTTTTCAACTCTCGCTTGTTTACTCCTCCTTGGTTAGATTTGAGAATTTTCTTGTTCTTGAAAAACTTGAGATGGAGTAGAAAAGTTAGGCTTGGATAAAATATTTTTAGAAATTATTTGATTTCCACTATTTCTAGATTTGAAAGAAGATTTATTTTCATGAAAAATAGCGTCACTTGATTCAAAAATAATATTATTTTCCATATCGAAAAATCTATAAGCTGTACCATGAGACGCATACCCAAGAAAAGCATAAGTGGTAGCTCGTTTATCCAATTTAAGTCATTTAGGATCTGTAAGCTTCACAAAAGCTAAACAACCCCAAACTTTCAAATAACCTAGATTTGGTTTATGCCCCCGCCACAACTCATAAGGTACAATTTTAGTCTTTTTGTGTGGCACTCTATTTATCACATGGAAAGTTATCAAAATAGCCTCGCCCCAAAGATTTGAGGGAGCACCTGAATCAATAAGCATAACATTCGTCAAGTCAATTAACGTTCTATTTTTTCTTTCAGCTATGCCATTAGATGAAGATGAATATGGTGGAGTAATCTCATGAATAATTCCCAATAACTAAATAAAAGAGTTGAATCTAAGAGATTCATACTCCCGGCCTCTATCACTTCTAATTCTCGTAATCTTTTTACTGAATTGATTTTTCACTTCAAGAAAGAATTCTTTAAATTTCTCAAAAGCAACACTTTTATTTTTTTTTAATAAATATACGTTTGTGTATTTTGAAAAATCATCAATAAAAGTGATAAAATATTGGTTACCACCCCGAGTTAAAATTCCTTCAAACTCACACAAATCAGTATGAAATAATTCTAGCAATTTGGTATTTTTATCAACACTTTGATGAGGCCTCTTGGTAATTTTTGTTTTACTGCAAATTTCACATTTCTCAAATTTTTTTGTCCCTTTAGGAATTAATCCTAAACTACTCATGATTCCCACATATTTCTTTGTTAATATGACACAAGCGTGCATGCCAAAAATTAATAGAAGACAAAGTGTAAGTGGTGTCACAGTAATCATAAAATTGATCAACAAGGAAATTTAAGAGATAAAAACGATATTTATACTCATTTATATTGTAGGAAGCCACTTTTGTTTCATGTGTCTTGTAGTCTTCATCATTCATCTCCTCAGTTGGGATTTTGTTTGGGTTCATCATTCATCTCCTCGGTTGAGATTTTATTTGGGTTCTTCTCAGTAAGAACATAAGCAACTTTCAAAAGGTTGAGGTAAAAAAGAACTTTTCCTTTCTACCTCTTAAAATGAACTCCCTTGAACTTGAAAGGCATGTTGAGATCTCCAATTCCATCATTGGTTTTTTCTAGTACTTGCTCCATGGTTGATCTCCTTAAAATTGTTGGTGAAAATACCAAAAGAATTATATTTTATTGATAAATAATGCAAAGAAAATGAAATATAAATAGATGAGGCTGAGGCACGGATATTTCGTTTTCTTTAAGGAGATCAAGCCCATTGTGGTAGGAAGAATCCAAATATCTATGTAGCAGTCACGAAATTATGACTTATCCCCTCCAGGATACAACAACCCGATCACTTGTCGTATGGTTCGGGCCAACTCTACACAAGATGGTGAACCTAAATCTCGACCAAGAAAAAATACACTTCTTTGGCTATTAATCTCTTAAGTGTAAAAAAATAGTTAGTGTAGAAAAAAGTAGATGAGAGGAACTATTTATAAGCCACCAGAACCTTACAAATTAAACCAAAAAATAATGACCTTTAAATTAGAGAAAAGGGAAAGTCTCCAAAAATTAACTCATCACCAAGTTCATGAATTTCCAATTAATCTCCATTCATGAACAAGACATAAGGTCACCAAAAAACAATGAATCTCCATTCACCAAACAAAATAAGATTCATGAACAAAACCAAAAAAGTCACAAAAATAAATAAATAAAAGATATTAAAATGATCCAACATTTTCTGATGTATACTTAAATGTAATAGATTTCATTGCTATGGTTAATTATTATTATTTTTGTTTCTTTATATATAGGAGAAGTAATCTAATTATCAAAATTTCAGGGGGACACATGAACCCCCTGGGCCTTAGCTGGCTCCGCCACTATATATCATGAAGCCTTCACTTTCACATGATACTATGCACAGTTCAATAGATGTTGATAATATTTTATGCATCCTAATTCTTTCTTCAGTTGCATTGAACTCTTTTTATTAGGAGCTTGTGTAATGTTGCTGCATGTATTCTCTGTAATTATGAAAACATGAAAACCTAACATACCACATTATTGAAATTGTTTATATATTGAGTGAATGAATGTAATGAGGATACTCTGTTCATGTAGGCAATCGGTCCATGGTGACATATTTCCTCGTTGGCACTAGTAGAAGTGGACATGTATAACATAAAAATTTTGTTACATGATTGTGCATTGGCAATGTTCATTGACAAAACATGAGCTAGGCTGTGAGGCTAATAGTATAATCAGTGTGTCCAAGTGTCGCTAATTGAAGACCAACAGAGGCTATGCAATCTTTACTCATTGTATGCATTGAAAGTATATTTACATTTTGAGCATGTTGCATTAGTTTAGAACACCATTTTACTTGACGAACTTGACTTAGATTGACCTATACTCAGCCCTGCTTTTGGTATTCAACTATTAAAAAATCAGGACCGATGGGCACAAACAGTATACCTCCTATCGAAACCTACTTGAAAGGCTCTCGAGTGGTGGTCTATGCAGGATTTGAAGGCAACTTTAGTCTGTTTTGTAGGATGGAGATCTAAGGATGGCAATTTGAGGCCTTCTCAAAGGGCGCTATAGCAGGATCATAATCTTGGAATTCATGTGATAATTTTTCTGATGAAAACCTACATTAAGGGTTGGTTGTCTTTTATTCTAAGCTTAAAATAGTGGTTTTTGTCTTGGTTGCAAATAATTCTGTTGTCTAGAAGGGATATTACTTAGTGATGACAGGTGATTGCATCTTAATTGAATGAGGTTGGTGCCATTGATGCCATTGTTTTCAATCATCATTTTGGTGTCTTCATTTTCTATTGAATCCATTGAAGTAGCTGTGGTTTCAGTGGAAGTGATGGTGGTGTCCTTAGATATGGTATCAGTCAAGGTAAGCTCTATAGTTGGCTTCATTCTATGCATTTCATTTCTTGTTTGTAATGGTATTTATTCTTGGTGGTTGCTTGTGTGCCACGGGAAATTAGGGACTGTCTTGTGGGATCAGCATGAGAGGAAGTGGTGGTGACAATCACCACTCTTAAGGAACACCACTAGGCACTAGCATTAGGAAGGTACTCAATTGAAAAAATTTGACCTTTTTATCATGTAATATATACCCACATTTATGACATATAGTCACATTTATCCTCGTGTCCCTCACACATGAAACATATTATAAGTTTGAATAAATTAACTTGGAATCAAATGATAAAACAAAAATAATGTAAATTTATACTTGACTTTAAAAATTATTATCTTTATGACATAATAAATATTTATCCTCATATATGACATGAATAATCTTTTATAAAATTATACATTTTGTACGTGTCTTCCATATGTCGTATCTTACATTTTTTGAAAATTATTGTGTCGAGGTGTTCGTATGGTTTAACGTATCCATGCTTCTTACAAATGTTCCTAAATTGTCACAAAAGCTATTTTTTGACAGATTAACAACGTCAAGTGAGGTGATGCAAAAATAGGTGTGCAAAAGAGCATTTCATTTGGGAGAATGATTAACGATGTCGTTTTAGTGTACTAGTATTTGTGATGGCAGCACTGCTGTCGCAAAAGGACAGCTCATAGCAATGATATCATTGTTGTTGCAAATAGTTAATGCTTTTGCGACTAATATTTTGGTGACGGTAAATTGCCATTGCTAATCAACAGTCATTTGTGTTGGGTAAAATAATCAAAAAGTTAAAAAGTTAATTCTTCTTTCTATTTTACACATCTTTTTGTAAAAATTTTCATCAAAATTGAAAATCCATTTGATGGGCACGGACCCAAAGTTGTTTGTTGATGCTATTTAAGCGAGAAATGTTTTAAAACCTAGACCGGACTAGGCGGTCGGACTGGTAGAACCGGGACTTGGGCCTAGTTTCGGTCTAGAAGAACCCCAAAATTCGGACTAGGTTGAAAACCGGCCTAGATTGTCAAAATCGGAAGAACTGGTGATTCAACCGGAAAAACCGGTGACCCAGTACCGGTTTTGGAACGACACAGCGGTTGAAAATTTTCTAATTTTTTTATTTTTATTTTTCTTCTTTTCTTTATTTCTTTCTTATATATATATATCAAAATTTTAACTAAAAACTCTTACTTCTAGAGTCTCCTCTCACGAGGAGGAGTCTTATTAGAAGCTTAGAGAGATTATGAAAGTCTATTGGTATTTATAGAAAAAGATTTTTCAAAAAGAACCTATAAAATTTTATGTGAGATTTAATCAAATTATTTGAATCATATTGATTGGAGGGAGAATTGAAAATTTCATTTCCCTTCAAAATTAAATCTAGCATTCAATCAATTTGTTTGAAAGGAATGTTCAAAAAATTTAATTTCTTTAAAACAAGTGATTTTTTCTTATCAATTATGACTTAATTAAATATTATTAATAAATACTATGCAATAATTTTTATTTTTATTTGAGTATTTTTATATATTTTTATTTATTTATAATTCTATTTTTAATTATATAATATTAATTATAATGTCACGGTTCAACCGCTTTGATCCGACGGTTGAACCCGTGACCCATCCATTCAGTCTCTTTTTCGGTTCGCTTACCGGTCTAATTTTCAAAACATTGAATTCTCTCTATGCAACTGAACCAAGGCCTTGAAAATGAGAGAACTCAAATAGTAAAAGAGCTCATTTGGCATAAAAAAACCAAAGATTTTTTTTTGGCTAAAATACCCACAAAAAAAAAAAAAGTTTTTAGCTCAATAAGACAAAACATCACGTCCAACCCGTAATCATTTACTTTTTTTTCACAAAAGTCAAAAAAATGAAAAAGCCTATCTCAAAAAAGCTTTTTAGCCCCAAACTAAAATAGCCAAAAAATCAAAAAGTTAACCCACATCCCTAACGAACCCTAAAGTTTCCTAAGAGCTCGTTTGGCATTGGCTAATATAGCCAACTTTTTTGTGTTGGGACTTTTTTAGTCTCGTTTGGTTTTTGTTTTGGGGCTTTTTTGATTTTTGTGAGAGAAAAAGTATAGTGATTATGGGTAAAAAGTGAGAAATTCTATTTCCACTCATCTAATTATCTCAGTGCATATCTTTTCTCAGTGCACACATTTAGTAATTTGATTATTAATTTTTGTTCTTATTCTACACACCAATTATTCAAATCATTCCCTTCTTAACTCATATCTTGTACATACACCACTTCAACTTTCTTTTCACACTCAACCCTCTTTCCACACACCTATTCAAAATGAAAAGCAACGATATGCCCTATTTCAATTCATAGTGAAGACGAACACAACAACAGACTTCATTATTTGATGTCAATAAAGATCACAAAGGACAAAGGTGACAGATTGTTGCAATTGAATAACTATCATAACCCAGCTTTCATTGTATTGAGTCCTCACAGTGCATTACTCCATCCTATCGAAAAGAAATAGATACATGCATTAATTGGTAGTGGGAGTGGGCTTGCATAATAAGATATATGCATTTTCAAAATTCAAATGCACTTTACTTCTTATGATGAATTGGAGATATACTTTGAACAAAAGATGCCGGAGACAAGAAGAATCACTGTCTCCTCATAGTTTCGATAAGCATGTGAAATTGCAATGCTTCTATTTCTTCTCATTTTGATAACATCATTATGCTAATCCTTCTTTAAAAGATCTGGAATAATTTTAGCTGAATTGTTATTATGATGTGATTGTACAGTTTGCAAGGTTTTTCCTGGGGATAAAAAAATAAAACAAATTCAAGAAAATAAAAGTTGTTAGACCAATTATTGAAATGTGCATGGAAGCATCGACTAATGAAACAAGACTAATCTTCAACCTAAAAGATGTGTATAGAGAATATTTTGATATAATATTATGGGTGTTACTGGATGTCCCTTATAGTCATTTTAATTTAGGGTATAATTGTCATTAAAATAATATTCATTAAGTGTGTAGATTGAGATAAGTAGATGTGTGGAAATAGAATTTTTCATAAAAAGTAGCATTTTGTCTTTTTGTGATTATTTAACCCCAACATGAATGCCAAACTGGGGCTAAGTAATTAATAAGTTTTGCAAACAGTCCAATACAAGGAACTGTAATACATTGGGAGAACTCAAATAGTAAAGTTTCTTTAGTAAATCAAATTTTGCAAAGAGTTCAATATAAGGCACTACGGTAGATAGAATAGAACATTAATACTTTAATAGTGAACCACCTCATTTTCCTTATTTAAATTTATTTCTTTTTGGTAAAACTAGCAAGTCTTATTTCTGGCCACTAATTTTCTTTCGCAAACTATATTTGGATATCTTTGCCAATTTCTATTTGAAGGTGGGAGGAGCAGTTGATAGCGATGGCGGTATTGGAAACCATGGTGTCCTTGGTTATCTTAGCCGTATAAGCGCTTTTGGTTGTTTCTTGATTATTGGTGATTGTTGTCCAAGTCCCTTGGTAGAATTTGGTAGTTTTTCATCATCTGGTTCACCATTTTAGGTTTGGGGTATGTGGACTGAGAGGAAGGTTTATGTCGAGTAAATGGGCCGAGCTAGTTTGGGCTTGGGCTATGTCATCGAGTACCACCAAGCTAGCAAAAGTACACTACTAAAAAAGTACCTTTTGACCGCTACAAGTCCGCAGCAAATAATAAAAAACAATGAAAAGACTTTTGCAATGTTTCATGTGACGGCAAATGAGGGTCGCGAATGTGGGTGGTAAATACTTTTTATGCATCAAGAAAACAAAGATACAAACTATTTGTGACCACCTAACCTACTTATAGCGACTGATATTTTGTTGTCGCAAAAAAGTTTAAAAAATGGCTACAATGTATTAGCAAACATCTTCTTACCGTCGCAAAAAACACAAAAACAAATACCTGCAATCATATATATATATAGATATATATATATATATATATGTATATATATTAAAATATTATATGCAATATACGTAAAGACATTTGCAAAAATCTCAACATTCATGCATTATTTTCCATTTCTTTCCTTAATAAAATTCTCTTTCTTCAAAAAAAAAAAAAAAAACAAAAAACAAAACAAAAACAAAAACAAAAAAGAGTGCAACAATAACAAGGAGTTCCTTCAAGAATCCTACAAAGATTTTTCATCTCTTGCAAATACAAAGAACATTTGAGATTACAGTAGTTTTGATTCTAAAAATCCTTCACAGTCCTGTTATAGAGTCGGAAGAAGAGCAGCAACTCTTGAGTTTACAAACATCTTCTGATTTCGTCATCTGCTTTAAGAGAGAGAGAGAGAGAGAGAGAGAGAGAGAGAGAGAGAAAGAAAGAAAGCAAAGTAGCTCAAGTATTAATCTAGGAAAACAATGGAGCTCAAGAATGCTTTAAAATAACAACAATGATCTATATAATATCTATGAACAAAAAAGTCATTTCCGGACACATCAAAAAAGTATGCAGATGACAAAAATAATTCAACAGTATGAAACACTCCCATTTCTTAAAAGCAAACTGAGAGCAAGGCTCCTAGCTATATATTGAATATCACTTCCATTAAGAAGTAGCACCTGGATCACTGATCACACCCAAGAAATCATCCTTTATGGTGCCAATACAAAACTGCAAAAGAAGACAACACGTTAGACGATGAACAACGGCAACCAAAAAAAACAAAGTCAATGAACAACATAACCCCGAAAATATAATAATAAATAAAATAAAATACAATGTAGATTAAGAACATACATATTCATGTGAACAATTATTAAATGCACTATTTAAGATTTAAAAAATCTTGATTGAATACTCTGAAGTTCTGAGAAACAAAATGCAACAGTGACCAAATTTGGTTACCAAATGTATCAATAATAGATTGCTATAACGTACAAGACATGAAAGGTATGACGCATTAAACTAATGCATTGGTGGCAAATCAAATGATATCCAAAATTTGGTATCTAAATCTAGTCACTGTATCATTACTGTCCAGGAAATGGTTCCAAGGTCGGACCATGCCACATTTTAACTCTTGAACATGAAGAGAAATCATTTTCCCAAATTCATAAACTCCAAAGAGAACCTGACCTCAAGTCTTGGTAACCATCAAAAGACTTTGGCCCATTTGGATTTGGTTGTTGGGACAATAGCATTTTCAACAATTAAACATAATATCTGACTTCTTGAAGGTCAACAATCACACAGAAAAGGATCTCCATATGCCCAAAGTTTTTCTCATTTTCCAGTTCCATACCACCTTCCTCTTTAGAAATGGATAATTCAAGGTATTGGCCTACATCCTAAATACTTCTCCTTGGGCTAAGCTTCATATTCCAAATGACACAGTATCTCGGGCATTTTTCATGGATTTCTTATTCATTAATATTTATATGCTTGTATTCTCAAAGACCTCGATTCAGAGCGTGTTGCATAAAGAATCCCTTCTAGCCCCCAAACACACAAAATATTTAGTTTGGTCAACACTTATGATAATTTTGTTCAGGAGATGGTGGATCAACGTCATCCAACCCATGCACAAAGCACGAGAAACACATTTTTGTGCTTGATGAAGCTACATTTGAGGTGCTTTGGAAATAATAAATTAATAATTATATTGATGCTTATGTGCATACGAAGAAATATCCAATTCAGCAAGTCTAGTGTCTTATGCTTTTGCTTATTTCCTTTTCTTCCCCAATGTTTTGAAGATTCAAAGCATCTAATAGCACATCCTACTTAAAATTAATTCATGTCAAGTTTAAATGAACCAAAAATATATTATCAACTATGCTAACAACATGTGTCAACAATACACGCATGCGCAACTAAACAGAAAAATTAATTATTAAGTAAATGAGTGTAAGAAATAAGAACAGAATGGTGAGAAGAAATAAAGGTGATTCAAGGCACAAAAAACATCACCACAAAGGAATAAGTAAAATTACATGGTTATTTGAGAACTTAAACATAATCATTAGACCTCAATTTCAGAAATATAAGCCTCCGATTCACCATCTTTAATTTTAACAGCCTCTTTTTGCTCTAAAACATCCCTGTAGATGAAGCATTTTTAATTCACCATGTTAACAATATGGTAGCATTTTTTTCACTACATAAAGTTACTCTGTTATCACTATGATGCTACTGGATGTTACTATATTAATTACAAATTCTGAATACCATATGAAACATCTAGGGACTGCAAGGCAAAGCTGGTTTTAAACAATTACCTCTCTTTTTCAGAGTAAGAGAATTCTAATTTTTGACAATTAAAATAAGAATATCGATGTTATTGTTTACATGAAACTACTTCCAGGAGAATTTGAAAATTAATATAGTAACATCCAGTAGCATCATAAAGATTATTAAAAAAGAAAAAGAAAATGATGTGCATTAATATGATACCACCACAAAAATGGTCAAGCCAATGCATGAACTCCTACTATAGCAGGGCCTGGGGAGGGTCAGATGTACCCAGCTTTACCATCACGTATGGATAGGTAATTTTCGTGTTTTGAACCTGGGACACCCAGGTCACAACGGAGTAGCCTTACCATTGTGCTAAGGCCAAAATTAGCATGCTATATTTGCCTAGCACATGTTTGAATAAATCCTCGTGAAGGTGATGCAACATCAAGATGTCTTGTGATCAATTTTAGCATTTGGAACTTTAGTTATATTTGTCTATATGATCTATTGCTTCTTTATGCAACTGATAATAATTATTATCTAAACAACATTCAGGGTTTGTGAAAGATTCGGTAGTAGGTGAAGAACGTATTTTAATTTTGCTCCTTTTTGGATATGATTTTAAGGATATGATTTTGCTCCTTTTTGTTCACTAAGTTGAATTTGATTAAGCAGACATCTCATTGATATGAGCTCTATCAAACTAATGAATCATGGAAAGTGAAAATAACCATGAAATTTCACCTACACTATGGACTACTTCATTTATTAGCAGCCATTTGTTAAAATCATAACAAACTTTGTCAAATTCACATTTGCAAACCTCGGCAAAGAAACCACATCATCTAAAACTCTTCCAAAACACCGACTTTAACAAGTAGACTCAGAAAGCCAATATATTCTAAACCTTCTCACATTATTATCACATACTGGCTGCCCTGTGTTTTATAAAATGCGAGAAAATTAAAGTCTGAACCTCTCAAAAAATACTTGGCTTCAAGCTCAGTTTAGTGGATGTGAAGAAGAGATCGTTTTCCAACATTTTCTCGGCAATCAAACACAATAATATCACAAGAAAGCTAAATAATGTAAAGAAAAAGCATGAAAGAGACGCACCTGAAGCTGTAAATCCCTTACATTTTTTGCAAACTTCGAAGCTTGTGATCTAAATGAGAGCTTCGATCAGTGATTAGAGGATTTGCCAAAACAAAGAGAACGAATACCTACACAGAGAGAGAGAGAGAGAGAGAGAGAGAGAGAGAGAGAGAGAGAGTAAAGTTTGAAAATAAGATTCAAAAAGAAAAATTCAGATGTGTGTATATAAATATGCATGTATATGTGAGAAGAATTGAAAATAGATAGAAACTTTTCAGATGAGAAAAGAAAGAATTGCAAATAATTGAAAACCTAGATTTCCTAAGTCAGATAGAGAGAGCAGCAGAGGTGACAGATTATATTAAACCTAAGAAATTACGAGTGATTATGCAACTAACTGATTTGATTCAATTCATTCAGTGATATCATTAAACAGAACATAGAGTGATGATTACCAGACGAAGCAAAGGAGCTTTGGGATCCGCAATGCGAGTTAAGGCTATGTTGGAACTAAATAGATCCGACTCGGCTTGAAATCAGAGAGCAATGTTGGAAATTAGAAACTTTCAAATTGCTAGAATGAGCAGAAATTTCGGCGGATTTGAAGGCGACGAGGACCGATCTAGCAGCGGAATAAGCAGCCATGGAAGCTCCGGCGATTGAAGCGAGAGAGAGAGAGAGAGAGAGAGAGAGAGAGAGAGAGATGAAGAAAAAGAAGATCGCTACGAAGACAAAGAAACGATATTTATGAAGAAGAGAAACAGAGCAATGTGTTGTGGTTGATTAATTTGCTTTGGAAGCTTCGAAGAGTGTGAGAATGGCGATGCATACGAAGAGCTTCGACTGTGGACAGTGAGATTCAAGTGAGAGAGAGTGGAGAGTCAAAAGAGAGAGTCAAGCGAGAGAGATTTTGAGAGAGAGAGAGAGAGTTCATACAGAGGCAGATTTGGGAAATGACTGAAGGGGAGATAACAACGCGGGTCATTTTTGTTTTTTTTAATGTAAAAAGTAATTTTTTGCGACCGCTAAACCATCAGTCGCAAAAAGCCATATTTCTAGTAGTGGTAAGAGCAGTTTGGACCGAGGTTTTGGATCACGCAATTAAGCTAGTTCGAGATTCGAAAGTTAGACCATGCTAGTTGTTAGGCTTGGATCATGAGCCAA
This sequence comes from Camellia lanceoleosa, assembly GCA_025200525.1. Lineage (NCBI taxonomy): Eukaryota > Viridiplantae > Streptophyta > Magnoliopsida > Ericales > Theaceae > Camellia > Camellia lanceoleosa. The sequence continues at coordinate 161,600,050 of CM045766.1, read as the reverse complement.
GCTAGGCGAAGTAACGATGCTTTCGATAGGGCGAGATGCACCTGTTGTGCGCCAGGGTCAGGCGAAATTTGCCTTGACGAAGGGATAGAACTCAACAAAGCGAGTGTGGCGTGTTAAGTAGGTTGAGCGTTTCGACATAGACCGCAAAAGTCAACTCGCCTTGAAGGTTAGGGCTGGAGAACTAAGTAAGACTGGTTTGTATATAACTCGGCAGGAATAGCCACGTGGCCCAATCAGAATGTGATAAGAGGAATCCACTAAAGGTGTGCATCAATACCGTTTGGCGGTTTTGCTAATGTTGTATGGCGGTATTGACGCCAGACACCAGAAGGAATAGAGAGAGCAGTACTGCTACTCATCTAGACGACAGAAGTAGTGCGCGCACAACTTTGGAAGGAGGGCAGCAGCCTAGATAAGGCACGCGACCTTACACTCAGAAAAGCGAAGTGAATTCTATCAACTCTCTCTACATTCTCTTTCTCTCTAAAGTGTGCTAATTTGATCGTTGGAGGGGTTTCCCGGCCGCACACCCGTCGGGTAGCTCACTGTCATTTTGTTCTTAGGTTGAACGATTTTGTTTGAAGCTACATAAAGTTACAGAGAGAGCTTTTAATGTTTTCTCCCCGTACATGAGCAAAGGACCACTTCTCTACCAAATTTGAGTCTTTATTGGTAGCTTTTTCTCATCTGAAGATGGCTTATACTCATCATGATCAAAAAGAGATGGTGTTACAAGGACAAGCACTCAAAGAAAAAACAATAGAAAATTTGTAGCAATCATCTTTCATATATGTGATGGTCCATTGCTTGAAGATAATAGTGTCCCTTTTTATAGAAAGGGGTTTACCCTTGAAATATTAGTTACCTTTTTATAAAGAAGTTAATTAAATTTATAGCCCTAAAAAGCTTGTAAGTATAACACTATCTGTACCCCTTTTCAAATTTATTCTTAGTTTTTTTGTCAAATAATTTGTAATTACTGATAGTTTTTTTGAATAACTTTGAAGGCACAAACCCTATTCCTAAATTATTATGAAAAAATCTAAAAGCAAAGTTATAAACCTTATCCCTAAATTTTGATTTTTCAAAATATATATATATATATATATATTTTTAAAAAAAAGGAGAAAGCAAACGATGCATAAATGTTTTTAATTTTTTTTTTCAGGCATTCAGAATTTTAGCTCAGGATTTCACTACAAATATTAAATTAGAATATGTTACATTAATTTTTTTATATTATATTTCATTTAACAACCAAATATTAAGGGTGTATATGGAAAAATAATTTGGTATAAAACATTTAATGATAGTCTTCAAATTATACGCTTTAATGACATAATAATAGAATTAAAGTGAATTTTCTACCTAATCACAATGCTAACTTAGAAATAAGAATTTGGAAATCCTAAGATATCTTTATCCTCAAAGTAATAAATGGCAGAAATGTGCATATAATGGTCAATATTTTTGTTCAAATTTTTATTTTCGGAATAGTCCCACCCCACCACACCAACCAATTGATTTTTCTATATATTTGTCTTTGAAAAAAAAAGGAGAGTAAAAAAAAAAAGAAAAAAAAAGTTATTTATTTATTTATTTAATATTACTTGTCAATTTTATCTGTAAATTACGGTGAATCCACAGCTTTATCCTTAGACTCTGTCAAAACCAAATATTTCCAAAGATGTAATGCGAAGCATGACTGACAATGCGAAACTATGCATGTCCGAGAAAATTACAATTTCTCATATACGCAAGGGGCAAATGTAAGAGGAGCTAATTTGAGCCCACTAAATTATTTAGGCCCAATAGTCCAAGATTAGTGGGCCCGGATTTATCGCCATCAAATGGGCTGAATTGCTCTAAGCCTCCAAAGGATTCGGATCCACGAACTTAGAGACTTACTCGGGTCCGGACTCGAAAGAGTATTGAGCAAGCCTAGAGATCCGAAGCACTCGGACTCTAAAGGGTTCAGATCCACGAACCTAGAGATCCGAAGCAGTTAGCTTCGAATGGATTCAAATGCAATCTAGAAGTCGCTCCGTTAATGAGTCCCAGAACACTTGCGGGTTCAGAGCTTTCCGAGATCTACATACCAGAACCATGGGCGTAATGGAGTCCGAACAAAGGACCCGATCCCGAGAACGGTGAGTGGAGATAAATTCACTCTTCGGTTAAACTAGCCTATACCCGGGTCGAGGTGGCACGATCTAGGGGGTCTTTGAGACTCGGCAATGTTTGCGGCAGGGCGTCCTCTTGAACTACCCCTGACCCTTTGGAATGATTGAGGATCATTGGTTAGGTGTGGCTAAGAAGAAGGGTTCGCCGAGAGGTTGATCTCCTCTTCGGGGTTTTCTTCATCCTCGGAGAGGTCACCTCCTCGGACAAGGTGGTTAGAGAGAATATTCCCCATGTGCCTTGCACATGGGCTCCACCCTACATCATGAGGTGCCTATATATAACACCCACCCATAGCTTTATAAGGGATGGATTTTGGAGAGATGACTCTTGGGAAAAAAACAAATTTCCCATCTCCATTATCAACCTTGAGAGTGAAAGTGGGAGATCCATGGAAGAGTCTTGCCATTATTTTCTCTCTAGCTACTTTGCCTTCTTCTTCACCCAATCTCTTATCTCCATCATCTCCTTTACTCTTGTGTTTTTCAGTTGAGACTATTGAAGAATCTAAGTCTCTCATTATCTTATAGAGAATTCGAAATTATTCTTCAAGGATCTTCGAAGATCTTCGAATTTTCTAACGACGTTCTTGAATCCCCTCATACAGTAGTTTTTTTCGTACATGTACGATTATTGTTGATGTCTTTTGACCTGATATACTTTATGCATATTTAGAAATCTTGAAAAACTTTATAGCTATTATTTTTCTTTTTTAAATACCAAACTATTTTCCAAACTTTATAGCTATTATGTTTCTTTGACTATTTTTTACTGTGTTGGACTTATCTCACATTTAAATTTAAACTTGAGACTTTCAGAGGTTTATAGAGCTCACCATGAGTCTTGTTTATATGATCCAAATGATTAATTTTATAGGGTCTTCAATATATATTTTACATGAAAAAAAATTAGTTTGATTCAATAATTATAACATTATCATTTTGTTGATTCTATTTCATGACAAGTATCTTTTTGAAAATAAATTACTTATTTTTTTAGAGATAAACACGATAAAATTAAAAGGTTACGATTATTAAATCTGACTTTCCTTTTGCTCTTTTTTTTTTTTTTTTTTTTTTTTTTTTTGGGGGTGCGCAAATGATATACATATAGCCTTACAAAATACACAATTCTGATAATTGAAATAGGACAGTGGTGGGCTGGACGACCCCTCAGGCCCAACCCTTGTTTACTGCTATTACCAACACCCAAAAATTTCCAAATATATGGATGTAGTCAATGTGAAACCAGAGAACCTCGTTGATATCTTTTTCAATTATTTGTTTGCTTGATAGCTCACAATTTTTACTCAAGACCGAGACTGACTTTTTTTAACGAGAGAACTTCATTTAACTTAAGCCCAAGCCTAAGCCGGTCAACCAATTTGTGGGTTGAGTTTTTGAAGTGTGACCCTGTCGATAAAGAAAATAATATGGAAATGAACAAAAATTATAAAAAAACAAAACCAAAAAAAAATTAATGTTAAAAAGAGAAATCTTTTTTTGAATTTTATTGTTCAAAACAATTGTCTAATCTTAAGGGCTTACATTACAATTAACAGTGGATTAAGGATGACAATTTGCCTTGTCTCCTAATATCTTCAGTGGAAAGTGGGACAGATTTACTTCCGCTATCACGTTGTCACTGCCCTGCCTCTATCACATTAAATAATACATTTTAATGAATATATATATATATATATGTATATATATGTAATTTAATTTGTTAAGCATAATACAATTAAAACATCAAAATATATCCATATCTATCATCGTTAATTTTTTTAACTGATATAATTCATCAATTGTTATCGCTCAAAATACAGTGCAAGTCACTTTGCAGCAATGCCCTTGAACTCCTACCTTGAACTTCTTGGGTTATTTGAGATAAATTACGAGTGTTTTAAGTTAGATTCGATATTCTTAAATAATAAAATTAAATTATTATCTCATCATCAAATGATCAAATTATTTCATGAATTTCTCAGTCAACCACCATTGTCACACATATCCAATCCAGTAGGCCGGAGAAAATCAACTCCCTATTAAACATAACTTGAAACTTGACATGAATGTTAAGAACTTAAAATTGCAGTAGTTTGACATGCTAGATCAAATTGAAATGCGAAACCCCATATATATTTGAGAGGGTAATTTATATAGATAAATTAGGCCAAGCTAAGTAATGGGCCGGTATGGGCCGAAGTACGAAAGGCAGAGTAAAAAGGGCCTTAACTAGGTAGCCCGGTCCCAGAAGTATCTCGGTCACAACGTATTACGGTTAGCCCGGTCAAGTCCTCTTGACCGAAGTATATGGGCCACTTCAGTTTTGTTGAGTTAGTCCGGCTCGGCACTTCTATGGATAGCTCGGTCTTAGCATTCAAGGCCGAGGTAGAAGCAAGGAAAGGAAGAGCCGGACTCAAAGTTAGATCAGCCATACCTGCCTGTCTAGTATAGCAGTATTACTTCGGTCGTATGGTAGTTCGGCCATGGTAAAACCATCTCACTTGGTTTAAGCAGTGAGGGGGGTGTTGAAGGATAAGCATTATCCTTCAGGAATATGAATTCTAGGAGGACTCTACATGGAGAAGTAAAAGTCCTACTAGGATTGTGCCACATGGAACCTATAAAAGCTCACAGACATCACCTATGGAGAGGTAACACACAACTTTGATTCCCGAATACACAGAGCTTTTTGTCTATTTGTCTATTGAGCTGACTTAGGCATCGGAGAGGTATCCGGCACACACCTGCCGGCTAGCTCACGTTTGTGTTTTCAGGGAGTGAAGCGACGACGTACGAAGGAGCGCAATCTTGATCAACAGGATTATACGAGAAGGTTTATTTCTTTCCTGTACAATTGGCGCCGTCTATGGGAATTCAGACTAGAACAACACCTCTTGATCAAACTTTTCCTCTTTAAAATCAATGGTGCACAATGAGGATTTACCGCAGTCCGCCATTGACGGACAAACACCAGAAGGAGGCACAAGGCGCGAAGGTCTACCTTTGGTCCCTCCTATGGGGGACCTGGAGCCACCAAGACATAATCCCAGGAGGGATACAAGGGGGAGGAGGCGGACTAACAGCCCCCATCACTCTCGTTCACAGAGTCTAGAGAGACAAAGGCGGAGGATTGATCCTCAAACCTTGGAGGATCGCGTCAAAGAGCAAGACGAATTGATACGACGGATAGCGGCGGACATGGAATCTCTAAAGCGCCAGGTAAAGGGAAAAGAGGTGGCGACAGGAGAGGGGCGCACAAACAAGACGCCCCCTCACCACTCCGAAAATCGAAGTAGAAACACAACTTCTCAAGCAGAGAGTAAAAGCCTCAAGATAGGCGATATTCAATCCAGATCTTTCCGAACTCGTCACTTCAGGTCTAAGAGGACGAAATCTGAGAGGTCGTACACGGAAGGAAGCACCTATTGGCCCTCACATACGCACCAAACAAGATCCAGACAGACAGAGTTGCCCAGATCGTCCAACCTACGAACTGTGCTAGAAGAGAAGGCACGATGGAAGGAGGACGCCAGGGTACGCGATCCGCATAGAGTTTCTGCCTTACAGCGGTTGGCTCCTCGGACGCACGGAAGCGTCGAGGTTGGAATGCCAATACTGCGCCCTGCCTACGAACCAACGGACAAAACATTGGCAAGGTTGCAGACTTCGCCGTTTGTCCCAGCAATTGAGAACGCGCCTCTACCTTCAAGCTTCCTACAGCCCAAATTCACTACATATGAGGGGAAGATGAACCCCTACTCTCACTTGAGCCACTTTCGCCAGGTCATGGCTGTATGCCGGTGAAACGAGGCTTTGATGTGCATTCTCTTTCCATCAAGCCTTGGTGACCTAGGCTTGACTTGGTTCGAGAAACCTTCAGAAGGCAGCATAGCCTCTTGGGCGCAATTGGCGGAAGCATTTGTAACAAGGTTCAGAACAAACACCAAAACCCTGGTGGAGATCGACCAGCTACTCTCCATCGACATGGGCGACAAAGAGGCCCTAAGATACTATAACAGTCGCTATTGGGAGACCTTCAACCAGATTAGGGACTGCCCCATCAATCTCGCCATTGCACAGTATAAAAAAGGACTTCCAGTCGGGAACAAACTCAGGGACTCAATCATAATGACGCCATCCCTCACCATGGAAGCCTTGATGGAGAGAGTGCATCAGCACATCAGGGTGGAGGAGGATGGCGCTCGTGCCAAAACGAAATCTGGCACGACCGCAATACTAGAGAAAAAGGCCTCAGCAAAGGTCAACGTGGTAAATCGTCCGAGTAGAAACGGACGAGACAGGCGAGACAACGAAGAAGACCAGGATAAAAGATGGCTGAGAGTTCGCACTGCCATAACAACGGTATTCAAGAAGCCAATCTACCGAATTCTAAGTGAAATACGAGATGAGCCTTTCGTCAGATGGCCAGCCAAACTAGGAGAAGCACAGAAGGACTATGACGAAAGATCGCGATGCACCTTTCACAAAGAAAAGGGGCACCGCACTGAGAACTGCACGCCATTGAGACAGCACTTGGAAGAGCTGGTAGCAGCAGGTCACTTGGACAAATACATTGAAGAAGGGACGCAACCAGCCAACCAGGATCATAATAACCCCAATGGAATGCCGATCGATGCACCACCCCAAGGCACTATCAATGTGATACATGGAGTCTTCGAACCTGAGCGTGTATGCGAGCTCAGAGGATTAATCAAGAAGGCTAAACACTTAAGAGAGGTACTAAGTGCCCAACCTACCATTAAGAAGGGGAAGACAGAGGCCACAAACATTATGTCTTTTTTGGATAAAGATTTGGCAAGGATATATTGCCCCCACAATGATGCCTTGGTCGTCACTCTCCGAGTCAAGGATTTTGACGTCAAGCGGATTCTGATTGACCAGGGTAGTTCATGTGAAATCATGTACTACGAAACATTTAAACAATTGAAGTTCCAAGATAAAGACTTGGCACCTGCCGTATCTCCCCTGATTGGATTCAACTCCATGCCAGAATGGCCCGTCGGCAAAATAATCCTCCCAGTCAGAGCAAGGAGTGTGACAAAACAAGTGGAGTTCTGGGTATTGAAGGTCCCCTCCACTTACAACATCATCTTGGGCAGAACATGGCTGCATGCCATGCGATCGGTGGCGTCATCCTACCACCAAGTAATGCGGTTCCCCAACGACACCAGAGTAATAGAAGAAGTCTATGGAGATCAGATCATGTCGAAGCAGTGCTTTGTCACGGTGAATGGCAGCCGCGCTGCCAAAGGATACGTTCATTCGGTGGAAGAACCTGAGAGTAATGAACTGTTCGCAGATGTTGGCAAAGCGGCTAGCGTAGCGATGGAAGACTTGGTAGAGATAAGAATAGATGAAAAGAACCCGGATAAGTCCTTTTTGCTCGGTTCGTCGTTGTCCAGCACCGAGAGATTAGAGGTCTTGGAATTTTTGACCTCTAACATCGAAGTGTTCGCCTGGACGCCATATGACATGCCAGGCATTGATCCTAACTTCATCTGTCACCAACTCAATGTCCACCCATCCGCCAGACCAATCATTCAGCGCACCCGCAGATCGGTACTCCACCACGCCGAGATAGTGGCAGAAGAAGTAGGTAACTTGCTGGGGGTAGGAGCAATTAGAGAAGTGCACTACCCAAGATGGATCTTCAATACAGTGGTGGTACCAAAGAAGAACGGCAAGTGGCGATTCAAGGTCGACTACAAAAATACCAACAAGGCATGCCCAAAAGACAGCTTTCCTCTGCCACGGATAGATCAACTGGTAGACCTAACGGCGGGGCACAACCGACTTAGCTTTCTGGATACATACAGGGGCTACCATTAAATTGCCATGCACGAACCAGATCAAGAAGTGACGTCCTTTACAACTCCAAGAGGACTATACTGCTACAAGGTCATGCTCTTTGGCCTAAAGAACGCAGGGGCGACATTCCAGAGAATGGTCACCAAGATGTTTGAGCCATTATTAGGCAGAACAATGGAGGCTTACATCGACGATATGGTGGTCAAGAGAAAGGATGAGAATGACCATCTTAAGGACCTAGGTGAGATGTTTGAGATCCTAAAGAAGCATAAGTTACGCCTCCACGCGTCGAAGTGTGCATTCAGAGTAGGATTTGGCAAATTCCTGGGCTTCCTGGTGACCAACCGGGATATTGAGGCGGACCCATCTCAGATCAAGGCTATTCAGGATCTGGAGAGACCAAACTCAGTAAAAGAAGTACAGCGTCTCACCAGCATGGCAGCTGCGCTCAATCGGTTCATAAGCCGGTCGTCAGACAGACTACGACCATTCTTCCATGCTCTAAAGGCCAAGTTTGAGTGGGACGACGAATGCGACCGAGCTCTGGAAAACTTGAAGGAATACATGTCTTCTCCACCACTACTTGTAACCCCAATTCCTCGAGAAGAACTATTCTTGTACCTAGCAGTCTCACAACACGCAATTAGCGCAGTATTGATCCGTGCAGAAGGAATCCAACATCTGCCCATCTATTATGTCAGCAAGACATTGTTTGGTATGAAACAAGGTACCGCCATCGAAAAAATTGGCATTGGCCACGATGATGGCCTCAAGAAAGTTGTCACACTACTTTCACGCCCACACTATAGTTGTCCTCACACTTCCCATTAAAAACTCGCTTGAGAGGGCTAACTTCTCCCATGAATCTTAAATCAAGGCGATTGAGTTGGGGCAATACGACATCAAGTTCCAACCCAGAACCGCAATAAAGGCACAAGCATTGGCAGACTTCGTCACAGAATTCACCCCAGGAAGTCATCATATCTGCCTAGTCAACCTGACTGAAGCAACCGAACTAGGGATGGAAGTTGATGTCGGAATAACGCAACCCCTAGTACTGGCAACTCAGTCAGGCCCCAAGGCAGACCAGAGTAAGCAAGGAAGGAAAAAGTAAACCATGCTACACCAAGTCAAGACTCACCAACAAGACAAGACTTGGTACAACCAGATGGCGAGGGACAGACAGCAAGCATGGACCTTGAAGAAGACACCAGCAACAAGGAAGATCCCAAGGCATCATCTGATCCCTCTACTCACTGGAAGTTGTTCGTGGGAGAGATGTGGAAGCTCTTCGTGGATGGAGCATCCAACCGGCATGGAGCAGGGCTGGGCATAGTCCTCATCTTTCCAGATGGCCTAGTAGTGGAGCAGGCGATCAACCTTGGCTTCCCAGCATCAAACAACGAAGCGGAGTATGAAGTGCTTCTTGCAGGTCTCAAGTCAGCATTCTACATAAAGGCCACCGAGCTAATGGTCTACAGCGACTTACAGCTGGTGGTAAACCAAATATCTGGCGACTACGAAGCGAAGGATGACAGGATGGCCAAGTACCAAGAGTTGGTCAGAATAGAGGTCCAAAAATTTGATGTAGTCAGGATAGAACAAATCGGCAGGGAGGAAAACAACAGAGCAGACGAACTAGCAGGCTTCGCCTCAATGGCAGACACCTCCATCCCTCATCCATTACTGATCGACTACCTACCTAGACCAAGCATTGAAGACCCCGAAGCCGAAGATGTATGTTGTGCAAAGTTAGGACCTTCTTGGATAGATCCCATCATATTGTTCCTAAAAGACGGCACCCTATCGGAAGAGAGGAAAGAAGCCAACAGAATAAAAGCAAAGTCGCAGCGATTTTGGCTCTCTCCATCCTTGGCATTGTACAAAAAGTCGTTCTCAAGACCTTACCTAAAGTGTGTTCACCCCAGCAAAGTGGAAGCATTCCTGTTCGAAATACATGAGGGTGTATGCGGCAGCCATCAAGGAGAAAGATCACTGGCATACAGAGCAATCTCGCAAGGATATTGGTGGCCATACATGCAAGCGGATTCAGAGAAATATGTCAAAAAGTGCAAAAAATGCCAAAAGTTCGCACATCAAATACACCAACCTGCCAGAGAACTTTTACCTCTAACTAGCCCATGGCCCTTCGCAATGTGGAGATTGGACATAGTAGGGCCACTTCCAACAGCACTCGGCAACAGGAAATTCTTCCTTGCAGCAACCGACTACTTCATAAAATGAGTGGAAGCAGAAGCCTTGGCGTCAATCAAAGAAAAAGATATAAAGAAATTTGTCTGGCAGAATATCATCACTCGATTTGGCATACCAAAGGCATTAATCTCGCATAACTTTTCGGTTTCTTGACTAGAATTTTCAGAAGCTTTTGTGAAGAGTACAAGATAGAGTTCTACAATTCTACACCGGCATATCCCCAAGCAAATGGTCAGGCAGAGGCAACAAACAAGGTAGTCTTGGATGGATTAAAGAAAAGGTTAGAGAGAGCGAAGGGCAAGTGGACAGAAGAGCTCCCTTATGTTTTATGGGCTTACCGCACTATACCTCGCCGATCAACAGGAGAAACACCATTCTCCTTAGCTTATGGCATGGAAGCAGTCATCCCATTAGAAGTTGGTCTCCCCACAATTCGAAGCGAAAACTTTGACCCAGACTTAAATAGCGAAGCCATAGCATTGGAGCTTGACCTTGCGGAAGAAAGAAGAGACAGAGCATTGGTTCACATCTCCTCCTACCAACAAGAATTGTCCAGAAAATATAACAAAACAGTGCATCCAAGGCAATTCAAGATTGGAGATTGGGTACTGCGCAAAGTAATGGGAAATACCTTGGTACTGTGGAGATGGCAAACTAGGGCCTAATCGAAGGACCTTACAAAGTGGTTGGATTAGCGAGCAAAGGGCATACCACTTAGAAGATGAGGACAAAAGCAATTCCTGTGCCATGGAACACTGCCAATCTCAAGTTATTTTATTTTTAGCTTTTTTTCTTTTAAGTATGTGTAATTTTTTACTTTCTCAATAAAACAAGTCGATTCTTTTCAGCATAATTGTTTTCAGTAGAAGGTAACTTTAGTAAGTTAGGAGCATTGTAAACATAGTTGGCCGGAATAACCAACTATGAACCCTTCCTAAGCCCAGGATAAAGGATTCAGGTTGTAGGAAGTTTGGTCGGAATAACCAAACACTTTATTCTAAATTGGCTGGAAAAAACCAACTTAGAGGTTGGCTGGATTAAACCAACACCCCTCCTAAGCCCAGGATAAAGGATCCAGGCTGTAGGACGTTTGGTCGGAATAACCAAACACTTTATTCTAAGTTGGCTGGAAAAAACCAACTTAGAGGTTGGCTGGATTAAACCAACACCCCTCTTAAGCACAGGATAAGGATCCAGGCTGCAGGACGTTTGGTCGGCATAACCAAATACTGCATTCTAGGTTAGCTGGATTAAACTAACTTAGAGGCTGGCTGGATTATACCAACACCCCTCCTAAGCCTAGGATAAGGATCCAGGCTACAGGACGTTTGGTCGGCTGTAATAACCCCAACCCGGATTAACGTTAAATGGAACTTAATTAAGCCTAATAATAATTAAGAGGAAATCCGGGGCTAATTTACATGTGTATTGCATGAATTATGTGTTTTATCTGTTTGGAGTCGGAATATCTGTTCGCGTTCAAAACTTTAATTCGCAAATTGGAAGCCTTATCGGCACCCGATTTCGAAATCGATTAGCGTTTTAGACTAGTTGGATTTTATGTGATTTTATAGTATTTTTATTCAAAATGTGATTAGGTGTGATTAAATTAGATTAAAATAAGCAAAACACCTAAGTTGCCGTAATTACCCTTTTGCCATTGTTAGTGGGTTTTGTAGGCAACATGTTTTGAGCTTGTTACACTTAAACAAAACATTTTCCTCAGCCCAAATGTGAGAGTTCAACCGACCCTAGAGAAGAGAGAGCTAGAGAATTGATTTCATCTTGCATTGGCTTGGGAATTTGGAAGAATTGAAAGGAGTATTGGCAATTAAGCTCCTACAACTTAAATTCAAGACTTAGGTATGAAAATTCAACCTCTCATTGTTGTATTTAAGATAGTTCTTGCATAATAAGTGGTCCATTCAAGGGTGGAGTTTAGAAATTGGTTCTAGATGTTGAATTAGAGCCTAGCTCATGCATGCATGCACTTGTTCTTAGATTTTGAGGTTGTTCTTCATGAAGATTTGCATGCATGTTCATTTCCTAAGAATTATCCATGTATTCATTATGTTTTTCCACCAAATTGGCCATTTGATCATTGTATGGAGCTTTGGAATGAAATTAAACTCATGCATGTGTGTTCAAACATTGCTCTTGAAGATTTATGGAAATGGTGCTCAAATAAACTCACTTTTGGGCAATGATTTTATCAATTGGCTTTTAAAACTTGTTGTACTATGAGTTTGAAATGTTTTCCCAGAATTTGGGCCCAAGAGGTTGAGTTTTTGGTTGAAGAATGCTTGGTTCGAACTTGGAAGACAAATTTGGAAATTCCAGATTTTGCTTCCTCGCTCAAGCGAAAGATTCCTCGCTCGAGCGAGCACCTTTGTCCAGGGCTTCGCTCGAGCGAGCATCGAGCGACCATCGCGCGTAAAATTTCAACATCCAGTATTTTTACTGTTTCATCAGACCGCTTGAGCGAAGCCTTTGATTTTGGAAGCTCGCTCGAGCGAAGAAAGGCTCGCTCGAGCGAGGCCCCTGTTTTCAGCAACTTTTGAAAAACATTTTCTAAGGCATTCTTACACCCCCATTCCATCCTAGGCATTCCTAGGCCATGCTTAAGACTCCATACTAAGGGTAAGGGGTTAGATACACACTTAGAATCGTGGATGTGAGTTTTGTACAATTGAAGTGCATGCTTCAAAGTGTGTACCCGTAATGTGTTATGTAGGTCACGTGCCGCAGTCCGTTGATCCTTTGACTTCGTCTACTTGTATCAACGCCCACTATGAGTAATAACTTTGTAAAGTTATGTTCAAGGTTATGTATTTTCAGTATACTATGATACGAAATGATTGATTCTTTGAAAAGCTATGATATGTTGGAAATGAATGAATGATTGTCCAAGATTCTGAAAGTTAATCGTGGCATCCTTAGCACTACATGATATGCGTTCCTTTATGGGTCATCAGGTCCCTTTATGGGTCATCAGAACGTCTCTGTGCACATGAGTCATCAGAAAGCCTTCAAGGCTGTCCCTTTATGGGTCATCAGATTTGTGAATGCTATTGGATGTACCACGTATGATTATGTTACAAACCTGATTTTGGAAATGATATTGTACAAGTACCTGAATCTGTATGATACGAATATGAACATGAACATGATTATGTTTCTTATATGAACTCTGATTTCTAATTCTGTGATGGACATCATTCATTAAACCCCTTTACTCATTATTATTCATCGGCTTCACACGCTTTATTATATATATGTAGGTGAATCGGCACAAGACCCTGGCCAGAGTTGATGGCCCCCTGCTTCATTTTGTTTTGGTCAAGCTACCAATTGCGCCTCCCGAGGAGGTTCCGCTTGAAGCCTGATGTTTGGGCAGTTTTGCACTTCATGCTAGTTGATGGTTGTGTTTTTGTAATGTCGGATCTTGGGAGTACTTGATGTAAATATTTTGTACATATGGGTGTATCTGACTAGCATGGTTATGTATATAAATAAGTTTTGAATTTCCTGTCCCATGTATGTCATCACAGCTCATTGGACCTTGTATATTTTACATTATTGCTTCCGCAGCCCCCCTTAATATTTGTTAATGTCTTCTGAGGCCGTAGGTAATCCACTTGACATCGGGTTTGCCGCCAAACCTATAGGGGCGGGTTTGGGTCGTGACATCAGCATAACCAAACACTGTATTCTAGGTTGGCTGGATTATACCAACTCTTTGTACTCTTCAGCCGAAGTAAGTTTATCGCTGAAGAGTGGTTGGCTGGATTAAACCAACTCTTGTTATTCTTCAGCCGAAGTAAGTTTACTACCAAGAGTGGTTATCGATTAAACCAACTCTTTGTACTCTTCGGCCGAAGTAAGTTTATGGCTGAAGAGTGGTTGGCTGGATTAAACCAACTCTTTGTACTCTTCAGCCGAAGTAAGTTTATAGCTGGAGTGGTTGGCTGGGTTAAAACAAAGTTTGTACTCTTCAGCCGAGATAATTATATCGGCTAAAGAGTGGTTGGCTAGTAAGTCAGATTAATGAGATTGAAACCGGAATACGCTATCTCGGTCAAAAATATTGCAAGAAAGCATGCTCAAACAGGTAAGCAAACCGAAATTAAAGTCGAGCAGAAAAAAAGATTTTTTCATTGAAATGCAAAACAAGTACAAAAGAAGGGCCGTAGCCCGGTTACAAGTCCGTAAAAAAAAAAAAAAAAAAAAAAAAAAAAAAAAAAAAAAAAATCATTAGTTGAAAAGATCATCAATTTCGGCGTCAAACTCAGCATCAGCATCAACACGAAGACTGGTTTCCGGCGGGAGCTCGGTTCCGGTCACATGAGTGGTCTCGGTCGGAAGCACGGTTTCACCTGGTTGCTCAATGACCAGGTCTTCCACCGTGGACTCCGCCTGAACTGACTGGTCAGCATTGACAACCGGAGTGTCTTCAGAGGCCGAATCTTCATCAGAGCCTGAACCTTCAAGAAATTGTCAAGCGGCGCAGATACTCCATCGTGGAGCTCGATGCGAGGGTCGAGAGTTGTAGACCTCGGTCTGAGGACCGTGACCGAAGCTTCCATCACGCCTCCACCAAGACTTGAAGAAAAGATCCTTGGCGGCTTCACATTGTTGGGTATAGGCGTCTTCTGCCTTCTTAAAGCCTCGCTTTTTGGCCCCTTTTACGCTCTCCTTCAGCTGGGTTATCTCAGTATCTTTCTTCTTTTCAATCTTCGCCAGCTGGCGCAGGTAATTGTCTTTCGCCTCAATGGCAATCTTCTACCTTTCGGTTTTGGCCGAACTAACCAGTTCGGTCAGTCGGCTGTTCTCAGATCGTAGCTCGGCCATTTGCTTTCTGGCCTCCTCTAGCTCGGCCGTTTTTACTTCAGCTTCTCTCATGGCCTCCCTTGTATTTCTCCTGAGCTCCAACACTTTCCTATGTGTGATATTGTTTTTCTGAATGGCCTGCAAAAGAATAGTAATTTTCTTCTTGAGCCGAACTGAAAGTTGGGAAAATTAGAAAGATCAAAGAAGGACAACCCTACTTACCAGGATCATGGACTTTGTTGAAGACCGGATGGCCTTCAGCTCAGTGTTTAGTTGCTTTTGGTAGTGCTCCATGTCTTTGGGAAGACAAACACTCTTGGCTAGATTGAAAGCCATCAAGTGATCCTTTTCAAGAACCACCAACCGATTCCAAAGATATCTTGCTCGAAGGTAAGGTTGGGAGCCCATTTGGAGGTGGCAGCTCGGTCCGAGTGCTCCGATTGAGAACTTTGTTGAGGGCTTGGAGCAGGGCTTGGCGGCAGAATGGTCTCGTCCTCATCAACAAGTCGTTGCTCTCGGCTAGTCCGCACGCTTGCTTGGACGGATGAGGATGGTCATTGGGATGGAAGAGCAACCACGGTTCAAAGATGTCTGCGACGGTTTGGTACATCTACCGGATTTGTTACGATTAACGTGGCCTTCACCGCTCCTTTGGCCATCTCTTGTTCAGCGGTCAAAGGCACTAGGTTGATCTGGGGCAAGGTTGGGTCCAGTTCGGGGCGTCTTCAAGAAGGAAGTCGGTCACTCGCTTTCGCATCAACAGATTTGTAGGTCGGTTTGAAATTTAGAAGTTTGGCCCAACTTCTTTCTTTAACTCGTAGTGCGGCGCGGAGGGTATTGAGGTTAGGGTAGCTGTAAAGGGAGTGAAGATGAGCTGAATCTGCATAAAGAAGGCAAATTATTAGCTCGGTTCAGAATGGAAGCCGAAATAAAAGAAAGGCATAAAAGAAAACCGAAGTAGTTATACCGGGTTGTCCTTTTTTCCAGTTTATTTTTCGGCCAGGAATTTGGGCTTGATGATCTTCATAATTCCTAGACACCCAGAAAAAATCGTCGTCATTCAAGTCTTTATCTGGTGTATCTTTTATTATTTTTTCTCAGTTGCGGCGTATTCTTAGATAATAAACCCAGCCATCTTCTTTAGAGCCTATGGAGTATTGGTGTAATATTTCGGCTAAACCTAGGTTTAGACTGGCTTGGCGGTTTAGTTCGGCTATTCCCATTATGATTCGGTATGAATTGGTGGAAAGCTGGGTTGGGCATAGTCGTGTTTGTCTAAGGAATTCACAAATTAATGGCTGGACTGGAAATCTTAGTCCGGTTTCTATTATTGAAAGGAGGGTAAAAGGTACGAAGCCTTCATTCCCCCATGGTGTGACATCTTTTTTGGGTAAAACAAGTTGGACGTCGTCAGGGATGTTGTAATCCTTACGGAATTCGGCTAGGCCTCCAGGGGTTTCTACCAAAAACCTATATTTACCCATTTATTCTATAAGTTAAGAATAAGTTAGTTCGGTTGAAAAACTGTGCTCAGTAGTTCGGTTGAGTGCGCAGAGGTGCCTAGGCAACCTAAGTCTGCAAAGTAGAAAACAAAGGAGTTAAGCACAGATCATTGCACCGTGCTACAAATAAAGAGCAAAATAAAGAAGTCTTACTTCGGCTTAAGGAGTGCTACAGGTTCTATATCGGTTTCCGCATGGTGTTTAGAAGCTCGGGTTAAGCAAGGGGATGGATATCTCGGTTTGAGCTATGGGTTTCTTTACTTCGGTTAAGCCTCTAGGGGCAGCTTTCTGAGCTCGGTTTTAGAAACTAAGAAAACTGGCTTGGCCCCCAAAGGCTTAGCTCAGTTGAAAGCTAAGGTTTCTAGTTTGCTAAATTCAAACTTCGTTCGGTGAGTTTATCTCGGCTAAAGTGAATCAGGAGTTGGTAACTTACTGAAACTACTGATATATCTACTAGTTCTAGTTCGGTTATTGTCTGGATTGATCTACCTATATAGCACAAACAGTATCCTAGTTCGGTTGGGACAAGTTTATGGATCAAAACTACGTTCTACAGGTTGCTTCACGATATTCATAGTGTTCTTATGAAGATTTTTTCCAGAAAATACAAGACTAATGGAAAGTAGAAACAGAAATGTGTTCTGCAAAAACACGCATTACAGTGGATGAAGCAAATACAAACACAAAAGAGATCTAAGTAACTTACCAGGGCAAGAGGAGGAAACTGGAGATTGAAACAGTAGTAGCAATGAAGAACACGAGCTTGGTAGTTGAAGTGGAGGCACAGAGGAAGAACGAAGAAAGTGAACAAAGTATAGTAAAATTCAAAGAGAAAATGAATGGTTGTGTAAAAGATGAAAAACGCCATGATCGTTTCAAATCTTACGGCACGAGCGCGTGATAAAGATTGAAGGGCCAATCGGCCGCCACGCGGTAATCGAAAGGGAAGCGTTTCAGTTGCCTGTGATTAAAGGGACATTTTTAACCGGATAAGCACAGCTCGGTTTGAGGTTAGCTCGGCTGGAGAAGATAAAGGGTTTTAGCTCGGCTGGATAAACTATGGGGTTTTAGCTCGGCTGATGAGACTGGTAATCCCAAACATGCTGCGCAGATGGAATTAAGGAGCAATTGAGAGGGTAATTTATATAGATAAATTGGGCCAAGCTAAGTAATGGGCCGGTATGGGCCGAAGTACGAAAGGCAAAGTAAGAAGGGCCTTAACTAGGTAGCCCGGCCCCGTATATCTCACCACAACGACATTGCTAGTCTTGGTCAAGTCCTCTTGACCGAAGTATATGGGCCACTTCAGTTCTGTTGAGTTAGTCCGGCTCGACACTTCTATGGATAGCTCGGTCTTTGTATTCAAGGCCGAGGTGGAAGCAAGAAAAGGAAGAGCCGGACTCAAAGTTAGATCGGCCATACCTACCTGTCTAGTATAGCAGTATTACTTCGGTCGTATGGTAGTTCGGCCATAGTAAAACCATCTCAGTTGGTTTAAGCAGTGAGGGGGTGTTGAAGGATAAGCATTATCCTTCAGGAATATGAATCCTAGGAGGATTCTACATGGAGAAGTAAAAGTCCTACTAGGATTGTGCCACACGGAACCTATAAAGCTCACAGACATCACCTATAGAGAGATAACACACAATTTTGATTCCCGAATACACAGAGCTTTTTGTCTATTTGTCTATTGAGCTGACTTAGGCATCAGAGAGGTATCCGGCACACACCCGCCGGCTAACTTACGTTTGTGTTTTCAGGGAGTGAAGCGACAACGTACGAAGAAGCGCAATCTTGATCAACAGGATTATATGAGAAGGTTTATTTCTTTCCCGTACAATATTCTTGAAAGTTGCACAGTTGTTAGCGGGTTTATTAACTACTCTTTCATGTTAACCAAATAATTTCTATTTGCGATGAAAGGTTCCAAACCATATAATTCTTTTATTTATAAAACTCCATATCAAAAACAGTTCAAATATGGAAGAGAACATTTGGAATATATAGAGAACAATTGAAATATATCATAGAATAACTAAAAAGAGTACAGCAATTGAGCATAGCTCTTATTACTACTAATATATTGTACTGTAAAAAAGTATGAAAACTAAAGTTGGAATGAAACTAGTAGGCATTTTATTCTAGTTTCGGTGCCTTGGGCTTTGGTAGTCCATTGTGCCATGGTGTTGGATCCTGTGCGATAGGTGTTGGTCGTGTCGTTGGTGTTGTTGGCGGTGTTTGTTCCAGTGGCCATTGATGTTGGTGATGGTGCTGATTGAGGTGCTGTTTTTGGTGGTTTTAGACCCTTTGGTCCACACCCATGCCCATGATGATGACCATGACGGTGCTTTTTTGGGGATGCAGCCTGTGGGTTTACTCTTCTTCACCATAATTAGCCAAAGAAAGGGTGGTGAGAATAGAGAGACAAAGGGTAAGGACTAGGAAGAATATAAGAGTTCTCATCTTTAGTTAGGATGCGTATTGTGGAGGGTGTTGTTGATGATGGTGTTGTGAATTTGTGAATGCCTTTTTATAGAGGGCGTCTTGAGACCTCATCTACAAGTATGTTTTGTCTTTGGACTTTGAATTTAATAATTCCAATTATCATAAAATTTTAATTAAAATTTTATCTAAAAATGGATGTGTATGGTGAATGAATCTTGTTTATTTTAATTTTGAATAATTTATGGGTATATAACTATTTTGAATTTGATAGTTATCTCAACAATGTGCAAGTCCACGTCACTTGTCAATAAATTAAATGACAATGACCATGACACATTAAATGTTTTAATGCTATTTTCCCCTGATAATGTCTTATTATTCTGTTAAACAAAGAAAACTTTTTTTTTTTTAATGCTTTTTACTGTTTTCTTCTCATTATTTTGGTTCTGCCTAGGTTTTTATAAAATTGGAATTAGAAAAGTTATAGAGGAAAGTGACTGGTAACCATAATTTTTTGTACAAGAAAACACTTTATTTGAACGCTCAAAACAATAAATAAACAAAATGCTTTAAGTCTAAATAGGCCCGAGGCCCTGACATGCCTGGGCCCATCCAGATGGGCTGGGCTTGACATGCAATTTTGTGGCTGGACTTATTAGCAGCTAAAAATGCGACCAGTGAATTCGCACAAATAATCTAGCAGTAAAGAGTTTTGGCCTGGAATGAATGGTTCATTTTCCAAATATTTAAATTAATTTTATTTTTTATTTATTTATACACGCAGCTAAAAAAATAAATAAATTGAATTAAAAAATTGAGCTTGTGGGTTGAAATTTTATAAGAAGTAATTTGATAATACCTTTGTGTTGCACGCTTCCCTACTAACAACTCCACTTCTAACTTGACTGCGTTAGGATCCTCTGGGGTGTTTTTCCTAAAGTGATACCTAGAGTAATTCATCAATGGTTGACACGTGCTCAAAAAATTTCAGATTTGTTTTGAAGTCTCATGTTCCAGTGAAACATTGGAGAGAGAGAGAGAGAGAAGGGGGGGTGGTGAGAGAAAAGGAGGAGCTGCCGCCACTCATCGTCGAGAAATTCTATCATGTTCCAGCATTCTTTGTTCTTCGCCTTCATATTACCAACCTCAGATTTTGAAGAAAATGTGGACTCAGTCACCGGCGATGGTGTCGCCGCCTTCCGATCTTTCACCGGCGAGAATGAAATGGTGCTCCAGAACTTCTGACCGTTGTTCCTTCCTTTGCTTTTACTTCTATAGAGAAATTCTTTCAAGAACACCCACCGCTTCGAGCTCCGACTCACCGACGAGGATCTCGACGACGATGAGTGGCAGGTCTTCTTCCTCAGCTCCTTCTCTTCTCCCCCCCCTCTCTCTCTCTCCAATGCTTCACTAGAACATGGTAGGAAGGACTTCAAAACAAATCTGATTTTTTTTTTTGGTGGTTATTTTGCATATCAACCCTTGGATCTTCTAGTGGAGCACGTGTCAACCATTGATGAATTACTCTAGGGATCACTCTAGGAAAAACACTCCAGAGGATCCTAACGCAACTTGACTAGTCTAGTTTCTCTCTCCAAATGAATTGACTGGATGGTGTAGTCTAACCCATTGGTTCACAATGATCCCGTGTGGATGGTTTGATTTGTTTATTTTTTAAAATTGTGTAGATCATTTATTAAAAAAAATGAGATTGATTGATTTCATAATTATAATTACATAATTTTATTATATTTATTATAAAATCACATGCCTATGGTTATTAGATTAATTTAATTTTTTTAAAAAAAATAAATAATCTACAAATAGGAATTGTATTATATTCATGTTTAGATATCTGGGGACTTTAAGGCATTGCTTAGTTGATTTACACATGAGCAGGCCTTGCGAATTTTATGTCCAATGACACTCTTTTTTTTCTTTTTCTTTTTTTTAAATGTTATATTTTGGCAGCATTACGTAATTAGAGTGGACATGACAAGAATCCCGTATAATTAAGAGCATTGATAGAGACCCCCTCCAATCACCACTCCCCACACACACGTGGCAGGTGGTGATTTGAGGAGAATGGAAAAAAAAAAAAAACAAAAGAAAAAGTAGGCAATCAAAAAAGAAAGGGGGTCAAAGGGGGCATTCTTAAAGTGGTGTATTGTATGAATGAGATTTAATGCTAAAAAAATGATGTGACTTGTCATTAAATCTCAACCATACAACACACCACTCTAGAAAACTTTAAGAAAAAAAAAAAAAAAACTCTAGAGGATCCTTGCTCGGAAGGGAGTGGGGGGAAAGGGGGTCTTAACATTTTTGTATAATTAATTATTAAACACTGAATAGGAAATCATAACCACAAATAATTTATTTTTATTCTTAATTTTATTTTATAACCAAATATCCGGACTAGTTTACGAGATGAAAGCGCTACATAACCTCTCTCCATATATATAGCTGATCATCATCTAGCCAACAAGTACAGAGCACCAACACTACAGTGGAAACAACATAATATATAACATGAGCACACTACCGCTAGTACTAGCTGATCATACAACACTAACTCAGAAAATATAAAAAAACAAGGTCACACTACAATGGAAACAACATAATTGATAACATGAGCACACTACGACTAGTAAGCCGATCATACAACACCAACTCAGAAAATATAACAAACAAGATCAGCTGGTAATGACTCTTATTTCAATTCATACCCATAGTACAAAGACACACCGATCAGTCGGAATGGGGAGGTGATGGAACTTTGCGGGGTGGCTTGTGGGCAACATATGGCTTGTGGAAGTCTTCAACTTTTGCCACCGGAGGGTGTCCGGGGTGGTGACCATGACTTGGTGGCTTCTCTCCCCTGGGAGGTTTGCCAAATGGGGTTGGTGGTTTGTGCTCAAGCTTCTCACCCCTAGGTGGCTTGTGCTCTGGTGGTGGCTTCTCTCCCTTGGGAGGTTTGCCAATTGGGGTTGTTGGTGGCTTGTGCCCTGGTGGTGGCTTCTCTCCCTTGGGAGGTTTGCCAATTGGGGCTGTTGGTGGCTTGTGCTCTGGTGGTGGCTTCTCTCCCTTGGGAGGTTTTCCAATTGGGGTTTTTGGTGTCTTGTGTTCTTCTAGTAAGTGCTTTTCACCCCTAGGGGGTTTTCCAAATGGGGTTGGTGGCTTGTGCTCATATGGTGGTGGCTTCTCTCCCTTGGGTGGTTCTCCAATTGGGGTTGGTGGTGGTGGCTTCTCTCCCTTGGGTGGTTCTCTAATTGGGGTTGGTGGTTTGTGTTCTTCTAGTAAGTGCTTTTCACCCCTAGGTGGTTTTCCAAATGGGGTTGGTGGCTTGTGCTCATATGGTGGTGGTTTCTCTCCCTTGGGTGGTTCTCCAATTGGGGTTGGTGGTTTGTGTTCTTCTAGTAAGTGTTTTTCACCCCTAGTTGTTTTCCCAAATGGGGTTGGTGGCTTGTGCTCATATGGTGGTGGCTTGTCTCCCTTGGGTGGTTCTCCAATTGGGGTTGGTGGATTGTGCTCATAAGGTGGTGGCTTGTGCTCATATGGTGGTGGCTCCTCTCCCTTGGGTGGTTCTCCAATTGGGGGTGGTGGTCTGTGCTCTTGAGGGGGTGGTATGTCGAAATCAGCAAATGAGGGAGTGGTGAAAGCTACCACTGCAAGTAACAACACTAGAAAGCACTTGGGATACATTTTTTTGAATGTAAATGGTGGAATACTACGTGGTGGTACTGCCATGCTAAGTGGACTTGGGTGGCCTTTTATAATGATTTGGAGGCTTTGTATGAGCGACACGTGTCTTCATCATCCTGGGCATTTGGTTTTGGATATATGGACCGTGGGTGCTTCCTGAATGTGAAATTTTGTATGTTTTTCTTGAGAAACCAATGTGATTGGTGTAGATTATGGTCCCACTGAGTGGAAAAGTTTGACAATTGAGACAGTGGTGCCTACGTTGAGCAAGGATACTCCTTGATTCCTTACTTGACTTTGGTGCCTACATTGAGCAAGCGTACTCCTTGATTCCTTACTTAACTTTCTACTTGATGAGTTATTGGGCGGATTATTTAGTCTAATTTTGATAATTTAAACTGTTCATATTTTAAAATTTATCATATATATCATACTTGTAAAAAATAAAGTCGATTGGATATCAAAAATCACGTGAATTAAAAGTTTTATTAAATAATAAAACTGTTTATTAAATTTTTTTTAATAAACAGTTTTTAGTTCTTCCAATATTTGATCAATTTGATTTTTTACAAGTATAATGTATATGACAAACTCTAAAATATGAACGGTTCAAATCGTTGAAATTGAACTCAAAAATAGATCCAATGACCTATCAAATAAAAAGTTAAAAGAAAGAAGTCAAGAGGGGATCCTTGCTCCCTACATTGGCCAATTTTGACCGAATAGAGCGTGTAGAGTCACTTTTGGCACCCTCCTTTCTAATGCAATTTTTTTCTTCTATATTTGTACAAGATACCATGCACATGCAAATCTAAATTGAGATTAAATTTCTTCACTGGAAAAGAACGGATTGTAATATAATAGATTGTTAGTCCTAAATTAATAATATTTAAACTATTTAATTAGAAATGATATATATTTAGTTACTAATCTAATCTTTACTAAACTAACTAAATGATGGATTGGTAAATTTATTGGACATAGAATCTAATTCCACACCTCAATCTCATAAAATGAAACAACCCATAACACTTTGTTTGGATGGAGGGGTTTGATGAGGAAAAAAAAAAGAAAATTTTGTGAGAATATGAAACTCTTTCACTTGTTTAGATGGTTAAGTTGGTGAGCTATTCACCCAAAAAAGGTTAAGTTGGTGAGAAATGGTATGAAATGATGAGAAATTTTTTTTCACCAAACTTATATTTTGTTTCTCACCAAAAGTGGTGAGATTTTGTGAGAAATAAATTGGATTTAATAAAAAAAATAAAATAAAATACTAAAATTACCCTTATGAAAAAACATGCCTTATTAATATCGAAGGTTGTATTGATAAAATAAAATACAACATTTTCTTTTCTTTTTCTTTTTCTTTTTTTTATTTTTTTTATTTCTTTTACTTACTCTATCTAAACAAAATAAGTGAGAAATTACATTCTCTTTTCTCTTATTCATTCAAACATAATGATAAGAAAATATAATCATTTCTTTTCTTTTCTCATCAAAGTAAGAAATTATAATTATTTCTTTTTTCACCTCCTCTCATGATCTAAATGGAGTGAAAATGTATAATGTTTGTACTGAAAGAGAAAGAGAGGCGATAAGATGAGAGAGGATGTGGTCCTGGTGCTAATTTTTTATTCTTTTATGAGTTGGCATATGCAGATTACTAAAAGTGGTTATCAAATTTATCACCAAAGCATACATTTGGGCATAATTACGTAAATCTTATATTATATTCTTATACTTGTGTAATTTATAATTTTCATTTATTTATTTTTTTCTATTATTGTATATGTAGTCCAATTCTAGCTAGAAATTCTGCAATTCCTAGGAGGCTTAACATCAAATCTAAGTTTGTTCCCAGAAAATTGTACTCATCCAAGCATGAATGAAGGCATAATTGCGAAAAGAGTAGAGAAATGCCATCAAATTGCTGCTCAAACTAGCTTATATGATGAGTATTACAGTAACTAGTCACAGGTTTCACATTACATGAGCTTGATCTGTTGGTACAACTTCTTATAAAAATAAATAAAAAAAACAAAAATTAAAAGTACTCATTATTCCTCCATATGATACAGCTGAAAAACCGTTAGATATAAGAAGCTCTAAGCCCTTTATTTATTTGTATCTTTGGCCCCGTTTGGTAGAGTTGTAGGAAAGTGATTGTAATTTATAGCCTCACAGCTTATAGCTTATAACTGTGAACATAAGCTAATTTTTGACTTATAAATTAAGTTTCTTCGCCCCCACTCAAAGAATAAGTTGATTTTTGACTTACAAAAAGGTACAAGCTGTATTGTTAAGCTGAACCAAACACATCAAAATAGCTTAAATTAAGCTAAAAGCTAAAATAAGCTGAAAATAAACCCTACCAAACAGGGCCTTTGTAACAAATCCATAGGGCTACTAATTTGTCATACATTTCCCCCCTTGTATAATAATTAAGCAACTATTGTGCTTCATTATAATTTAATGATTTGTGGACATTAAATAGTTATGCAATCTTGAACAAAATTCGGGGTCTTGAATGTCAATACAACAATGGGATTGGCCTAGTGGTGTAAGTTTGAGACTCAAGAATTTGCTTCTTTGTAAATATTAAGTTTAATATCTCTTAGGTGCTATTAATTCGTGTGTTTGGTCATTCCATACGAAATTATGTTCTGACTTTAATTGAGTCCCCCGCTCGTGAGCAGTGAGATTGGTTCCCTAGAATCAGTCGATGTGCTCGCAAATTGACTTGAATACTTTGAGTTAAAAAAAAGAAGGAAAAAAAAACGGTGGGATTGAATCCATCGTCGGCAGGACACTTTTTCACCCTGTCCGGTGGATTCTACTTTGGAATATGCCTTCCTCTTGTGACTCACTTCCAATTGTTTTTCTGCCATTTTTTAGTGATCTAAACTTAAGGGGCTCGCGTTCAAAAAAAAAAAAAAAAAAAAAGAAAAACAACAAAAACTTAAGGGGCTCTGTATGGGTCCCTTTTAAAAGTTGGAAAATCCCATAGTAGAAGAAATTATGAGTGCCTATTTTTCATGCTTTTGAACCCTGCCTTAATCTGTTGTGGGTCCTGGGAAATAAAATAATTTTCTTTACTTCCCTGACAGGTAGTTAACAAAATTCTTGGTTTTCATTAGTTAATTAGTGAGTTGATTTTCTTTTTTTCTTCCGTTAACCAAGTGAAGTGAGTACACAAAATGCGAACTCCTTATTAATTCCACCTGTTTTTTATTAGGCCATGAGATTATTCATGTCCATTCACAAAACATGCTGGACTTGTTTAACATTCATCTTTTAAGTCATCAAAACTTAGTTAATATATTATAGAGATTCTTTCATTTTTTGTCAATTAATTTTAAATTGAATGTTCTAATATAATATCAGAGTTGATTTTCAATAAATTAAGTCTCCGTCCAGGTCTATTCTCTCATCTCCTATTTCTTTGTCACCTTCATATGTTCATTTAATTTATATATTCCAAACCTCTCCATTCCACTACGCCAAAACAGGACATTAACGGCGATTTTTTTAACGGCGGTTTTGTTACCGCCGTTAACAAAACTGTCAGTAATGACCCTTTAATGGCGGTTTCATTACTGCCGTTAAAAAACCGCCGCTAAAGCCATTTTTAAACGACAGTAATGAAATCGCTGCTAAAGCCCTCTCATTACCGCCGTTAATGACGGCAGCTTTGTCGGCCGAGCTCTGGTGAGTGGTGACTATGCGCGGCTAGGGTTGAACATGACCATCTACAATAAAGTAAAAATAATGTTTAAATATTTATTTAGGAAATATATTTTATGAAGAGTGGCTATGGTGGAGTGGTTGGTGTGGGTGGATGAGAGGTTGAGGGTTCAAGACTTGGGGAGTACAAGAAGAAAGAATTATTTTTTTAAAAATTTGAACCTATTTACGACGGTAAAGAACCGCCGTTAATGATTTTAACAACAGTTTTACAGCCTTTAACGTTAGTAAAAAATCGTCGCTAAAGTCTAATTTTGACGTAGTGTTTATTACTAATTGATTTTTAGTTAAATAAAAAAACAAATCATGGGCATTAATATACTGTCACTTGTGCAATTTGCAACAAAACATGACATTTTACAAAGGTTCGGAGCCCTTGTGGATGGGACATTTTCGCCATCTAGTGCATCTGTTTTCGGGATAGACTTATGGTAAAAGGCAAAAAAGCAAAAAGGCATACAAGTTGTCACGTTATTTTATTTATTTAAAGAGTTAAAAATAAACGCCAAACATTTTCTTAATACAATTTTGATCTCTGATTTCTATGATTCGATAATTTTTATATCTCACTTAACCAAAACATTAGTCGAGAAAAAAAGTAATGCCATAAATACGAATTAGTGTACCAACTAACATAATAACTAAATATAATGTTAAGTAAGACAACGTTAAATGGTGGAGTCCACATTGATATCTTGCGTCTTAGTTAGTGTGTTTAGTGGCAACTTAAAAAAAAAAAATTCAAAATGTTTACTGTGCATACCTTAGGAATTTTTTTTAGGATAAACATTTAAAATTTTAATTTTTTAGACTTTTTAAATCACACAAAAATAAAATAAAATTCTAATATATTGATATCATTGTTTCAAAAAATAAAATATAGATACAAACAATTATATAAATATTTTTTTTTTTATCACTAGCACGATAAAAGAAAAAATGACAAAAAACTCTTTTAATTTAAAGGGTAAATTACAAATACACCTCTTGAGATTTGCTTAAAGTACAGATTGCACTCTGTGGTTTGAAAAATTACAAATACCTCATTGTTAGTATTTTTTATTTGACAAAATTAACTAAAAAAATTAAATTCATAATTACTCTCCTATACAATAATAAAATTACCTAAATTATTAATTAAAACATATTTCTAACATCATTAAAAATTGTTAATTGACTTGATGATTTATTAATAAAATGAGCGATTTGTTATGAAATCAGAAACCTCAGGGGTGGAATGTAATTTTCAAAATCACAGAAGACGATTCGTATTTCAATCAAATCTCAGAGAGTGTATTTGTAATTTATCATAATTTAAATTGAGATAAATTATAAAATTATTGATCAATATTAACATTGAAGTGGTATACTTATTGAGAATTGTAAAATTATATAATTTTGTCAAAGAAGTACTTTGCATAGGCTGAGGAAGTAAAACTCTAAAACATGTTGTGTGTTCACTTCACTCTACAAAACATATATATTGATCAAATGGTTATGGATTGGATTGGATATTCAAGAAAGTGGGCTTGGGTGGGTGTTCATCTCGAAGGTGGATTAGAATGTTTAACATAAAGTTTTGGATTGAATTATATATATATATGTATCAAATAAAATAAAAATTCCAGTTCAATTGAACACCCAATGGTGGTTGTAGAGTCGTTCCTAAGTGTGTTTGTTAGTACACTAATCTGTGCTTCTAACATTATTCAAGAAAAAACTATTCAATTTACATGGATATCATATGGAACGTGTCAAACACGAATCAAGAACTATTATGGGAGTATTTGGTGCAGTTTATTTTAAGTTAAAAATTAATAATCAGAAAGTAGAAATCAAAAGCACACATTCCCCAACTTCTAAATAATCAATTTTTCTCAACTTATTTAAACTATTTTTGCCTAAAAAATTATAAACAGAAACTGCACTAAACAATTTGACATAAATTTCTAAATTAAAATAAGTTATAATTACTCGTTATAGTTCACACTAAACACCCCCTATATCATCTACAATTTTTTTTTCACTTAATATAAAATGATGAACTCACCTCCTTTACTAATCAAAAAAATCATGCGGCACCATGTGTGCATGCTATTAGGACACACCGAATAACGTCTCTTAGTTTTGAGATTTAAAGAACTCTCGTAATTTTTGAGTGAGTTAAATTGAATGGGCCCTATCTGATCCGTTTGGAGTTGCAAAGTTGGAAAATTCCAAAGTGAAAAGGAACGTTTTAGTCCAAGTGTGGCCAACTTTGGGTCCCTCCACTCTTCCAAACATAAACCATTTTCAAGCTCTGTCTCTTGTTTTTTCAACTCCAAAGTCCAAACTATAAATGTGGTTTTGGAACACTCCACAGTTTTAGCTTATATTATACCTACCTACGAGCAACAAATACATGTATATATAATGCAATTATTTTATATATATATATATATATATTTATGTGACCAATGATATTGTGATGATCACACTTGCGTACAAAAAATTATTTACCATTCATGTATCATTATTACATTAATTTAATGAATTCTATCATTGAATATATATTTTTAATATTGTAATGATAAATGATACTATAAAAAAATAAAAATAAAGATAAAAAAAAGGTTAAAAAATGTTGTGACAATCTGTCCTACTATCACTATAAAAGCATTGGCTTTTTGTTGACATATGCCATTAGAGTTTATGTTAAGAAAATATTAAATGAGTATAAATATTTCCACTTATTGAGAAAGAGTAATTTTACATTTACTATCTCTTTATACCACTTTCAATGTATAGGAAAATACTACAGACCCCAAATAAATGAGTAGTGATACATAACTCTAAAATAGTAACTCTAATGGGAGTTCTAATGAAGTGGAAGAGAGAGATAGAGAGAGGAGTGTGGGCCCCCATATCACATGGACACTCTTCATATCATTAGAGCTCTATTGGAGCTCCCAAATATTATTGCCAAATAAATTATCAAATTATCAAATTTTCTACCAACCTCTCACATGAGTATAAGATCTACACAAATCACATGCGCGTGGGTTCTACACCCCTGTGAAATGTTTGGTAAAAAATTTAATAATTTATTTGGAGTCCCTAACATAACTTCAATGTATAATCCCATGTATTAGCACATCATTTAACATGAACATGAGTGGTGGAACCCGCAGCAATGATATGTTAATATATGGAGTGATACATTGACGCTGTGTTTGGTTGGTGGATTTGGAGAGGGATTTGGAAAGAGAAACGGAAAAGGTGAGTGAAACTATGTGAAATGTAGGTATATTTTTTTCACATTTCACCTACCTTTTCCATTTCCTTTTCCAAATTCCTCTTCAAATCCCTCAACCAAACATAGCATGAGAGTGATATAAAAAAAGAGGTGGAAATTTAAAGGCTGTCTTAATTAAAAAATTCTTTTTTCACATAGAGACCAAAATACCCTTTTACAATAATTGTTTTACCTTCCTTTTTTTTTTATTGGTAATAAGAATATAAAATTCTACATAAGGTTATTTATTTATTTATTATTTAAGGTATTTTTATTTATTTCATTTATTATTTTTTGAAATAAATTGAAATATATATTTATTTTTGTTGTATTATTATATTATCAATGGATTAATTTTTCTTTTTACTTTTTTGTTCTAATATTATACATCAATGGATGAAAATATAATTGTAAGTGAAATTTTCATTAATGTATTTCAAAGAATTGTTTTGACTTAAATAAACTACCAGATGAATAAAGTAATATTATTTTTTGTGATTTATAATTTTTTTATATTGATAATGAAAAATTATTATATTTTATTTAAGAAGGCACTATTATTTTATTTCTTTTTATGATGAAATATGAGCTTCCAAATTAAGGAATTATTTTTCTATCCTTAGCAAAAATTATGTCCTACAATTTCTAGACTTGTATCAACACAATTATGGTGTACTTACATATTTTACTTTACTATAATATAATTTTTTTTAAAAAAAGTAAAAATATATGATGATGGTATTTCGATGGACAACTGTGTTATTTAAAAAATAAGAGTATTTTTGTTCATGTATAAAAGCATCTAACATTTGAAAAACATTAAATCTATATTCACTTGGATTTGATATTTCCGATACAAGTGGTGGTTGTTAAATTCATTAATTATTTCTTAACATGTGACTTGAGAGCAAAAAAATTTAACATGTTAATAGAGTACTACGTGATACTATCCTTTTATCAATTACAAATATATATACCTTTTAATATTTTCTAAATGGGAAATGCACGGGAGCTCGAGGGGGCTTCCCCCGAAAGCCCCGAAACTACCAAAAATGGCAAAAAAAAAAAAAAATGCAAGGCAAGTGTTAAAAAAAAAAAAAAAAAACAGTTTTCCAAAAATGGAAATTTGGGGGATTAGGGGGAAGAAAATTCGAACTACCAATCAAAGTTGTTTCTAAATATCCAATAATATGACTCATATTTTATTATTTTTCATAATCATCATAGTAACAAGTACAACATAAATATACTCTATTCACGTACAGAAATCAATCCCTAAGAATCGATATTAACAACCTCTACTTTCCGAGATTTTGAGGCGTTCTCCGTTTGGGAAGTGGGTTAATTTTTTAATTTTTTTTGGCTTTTTTGGCTATTTTAGCCTGGGCTGAAAAGTTTAGTTTGGGAAGGATTTTTTGGCTTTTTGACTTTTTTGACTTTTTTTTGTGAGAAAAAAGTCTAATAATTATAAGTTGGATGTGATGTTTTATTTGTTGTGACTAAAATAGTCTATTTTATCTTTTTTAACTAAAATAACCCTAAACCTCCTTGCCAAACGAAAATGTCCCGGACATTGTTTGTAGCATAGGACCACATGCATTGGAAACGAGCATACCCGTACGTATGAATTGTGAAAATGTTAAACAACTAATTTTTTGCTTATACAAAAAATTTTATAAAAATTATGTGTTCGTAATATTTTAAAAATTATAAATTACTGTAATTGACTTTTTAATTTGAAATGATTGGACATACTCATATCACCTCATTCTATATAAATTTTATATTTATATATCATCACTTCAATTTTGATAAAGTTTGAACTTCAACAAATACCATGGTACTAGCCATGGGCACAAAATGGAATTTTAGGAGTTTATTACTTTTTGTCTTTTTAGACTAAAATGTTGAGGAAAAAAAGACGGATGTTTGAGTTAACTTTTTGACTTTTTACGAAAAAATATATATTAAAAAATTGTATAAATTAGTGTATAGGAGAAGATTTGATGGAATATGCCGCAAGATAAGATGAATTGAGGGACAACATCAAGAGAGTAGAGGCTGGGAGATGATTCCCTACTTTTCGGGTATTGAATTGGAGGTGCTATTTGGCCCGTTGGGCCCACCACGGGTCTCATTTTGCTAATCAAAATCATTTCAATATGTAAAACTTGTCGAGTACTATATTCTTGTAAAAAATCACGTTGATCGAATATCGATAGCTATCTGATCAGATTAGTTTGTTTTCAACCGTGAACTATAACACCATCCATTTTATAAATTTTAACTGATTTGATCATATAGTTATCAATATCTGATCAATGTGATTTTTACAAGCATATAGTACTCAACGAGTTTTACACATTGAACGGTTCAGATTATTAAAAAGGGACCCGTGATGGACCCCCGTGGGCCGAACAGCACCGTATTATATGTACACCTAAATAAGTGCAATTTTTCCCACCCCCAGCTCCGCCTGCTCTATCGTCAGAGTTGTTTGAAAAGAAAGATTGTGTAAAATTAATTTTTTAATATTTTTTTAAATAAATAATAATAATTTTTTAACTTTTTAAATAATTTTTTAACTTTATAATTTTTTTTTTTTGATTACCCAAACCAACCTTACTTCTGCTAAAATCTATACTATATATATAACCAAATGTAGTTGTTTTGTCAAAAGCCTCCAAATATTTATTCCTAAATTCTCATAATTTTAAAACATTCTCTTTCCTACGTGGCAACCTTCTTTGATTGCCTTTCATATTTTCTATTTTTCTTCATTTTTTATTTGTTTGATTAATTAAAATTAAAATTAATTTCATTACTTATGGATAAAGATTTGAATTTCAAAATTCCTCCATATAGATAAACATATAAAAACTGAAAATTATTTTGTCAAAAGCCTCCAAATATTTATTCCTAAATTCTCATAATTTTAAAACACTCTCTTTCTCAACCTTCTTTGATTGCCTTTCATGTTTTCTATTTTTCTTCATTTTTTATTTGTTTGATTAATTAAAATTAAAATTAATTTCATTACTTATGGATAAAGATTTGAATTTCAAAATTCCTCCATATAGATAAACATATAAAAATTGAAAATTAATTTTATAATCTACAGATAAAGATAAAAAATGAACAATTAATTTAAAAAAATTAATTTCATAACTTATAGATAATTTAAAATTTCTTCCTATAAATAAACAAATAAAAGTTGATAAATAACTTATAAAAATTAATTTTATGGCCTACAAATAAAGATAAAGATTAAATAATTGTTTTCTTTTATAAAAAAAAAAAACAAAATTACTCTCTTTCCCCCCTCTCATTTCGTACTTTAATTAATTTCATTATAGATAAACATATAAAAATTCATAAATAATTTATGAAAATTTATTTCATGACCTATAGATAAAGATAAAAATTTTAAAATTTATTTAAAAATAATAATTTCATGACTTATAGATAAATAAACATATAAAAATTAATAAATAATTTATAAAGATTAATTTCGTGCCCTACAGATAAAGATAAAGATTAAATAATTGATTTTCAAAAAATTAAAATAATAAAATTTAGATAAAGATATGATTTGTTAATCTATATATCTATCAAAAACATATATATCTAAATCTTTATTTTGATTTACTCATTTTTTTCTCCTATCACATATTATCTTTTTTTATTTTAAATTTTTTATCTTATGAAATGCTCTTACCTATAACTTCTTATCTCCTATTAAATTCTTAACATTCTCTTGATAATTTTTATTATTCGTTATTATCTACCAAATAATAAAGATTACAAAAAAAAATAAAAATAATTATCGCTTTGAATGAGAATAATATTAATAATAAAATAATAAAGGCTGCGTGGGAGAAGGTAGCACAAAAATCTCACAAAATTAATTTTCTTCACTATATTTATAAAAGGTAATAATTTGAGATTCTTTCTATTAGTTATTAAAAATAATTTGCATTAGATCATTGTTATGCTCTTTTTTTTTAAAATTTTTTTATAAGGCTGTCATTCGTTATAGTATTTCTTCAATCCCATCTCTAAATTCTCTATTTGAAATTTTTGTTTTTTCAATAATTAAGTTTAGAATCAATTTCTTAGCAAATTTGTTTTCTTGATCCTTATTTTATTGAAGGATCGAGATGAATAAAACTTTTGTATAATATATGAAATTAATGAATATAATACAAAGATGATAAGGAAGTACTACATATTTGTCAATATCTCTATGTTATTATTAGTTGATTTCCTAGATTATACTATCAATTTAGAGCCCATATGATTTAATTTAATTTTCATGACTCTATTTGTATTGACCATTTTTTCGTTGAGTAACCGATATGATTTTTTTTTTTTTGGTATATAATGATTAAAGCTATCATCTGTTATATTTTTTTAAGAACAATTCAAATAATTTTTTATCATTTTTTTATAAATAAAATGGATTAAAACTATTCTCTTATATAATTTTTATAATACTATGACATTCTTATCTTGATTAATTTTTTTAAAATGACGTAGGAGCTATGCAAGTATTATTCAAACTATGGAGAATAATTTATACTTTGATATGATATGATATGAGTGTTTCATTGATAGAGGAAATCAAAGATAGAGAGTTGCTAATATAATCAATTAATGATTTGTTTGAGAAGTTCTTTTTATAAGCAATGCAACAAACTTAGATTAAATTTTTTTAAAAACTACTTATGAATTATAATTAAAAGTTGATATTTATTCATAATTTGATCATACAATAATAATATACACCACTGATTTAAAAGTCCAAGTAAATTTATGATAACTTTTCTGAGCTTATAGAATTTCTCTCTTTTAATGTTTTGTTTAGTTTGATACAACTTATTTATGTTATCAAGTGATTGTAATACTATTATTCTCAACAATTTTCATAATTAATAATTTCTTATGCATATCAAATTTTATTGTAAAATTTTGTGGGTTAATTATTGTTAACATCTACCTAGATGGCTTAATATTATGACTTGTCACTATTAAGATATAATTTAAGATTAAAATAATTTATTTATCACACAAAATATATATAGCCTACTTTTCCGTGCATCGCACGGGTTACCGCTAGTATGTTTAGAAACGTTTGTATAGATGTAGGTGTGGAAGCTAGTCACGTTTCAACATTGCATGGCATGAGCGCCTACATTGACCTTTTTGCCATTTCCCATTTGTGATTGTGACTTTAGAGCAGGACCCTCCACTTTCACAAATTACATAACACTCACTTTTGTTTGTTTAACAAATCTATATCCACTAAAGTTATTGGGTGAAATTAAACTTTATCCTTTGATGTGATCTATAAATTTCATTATTGAAACAACCGATATTTTTTTATTTTTTATTATTATTTTGGAATAGGTATAAACAATTGGTGTTAGGGAGGTCACAGAGAGTGGTATTATGTACTCAATAATTTATCTTCTACGATGAGGCTCCCACGACTCTAATCCATGACAACCAAGCTCTCATTCTATTTACCAAATCAAGTTTCATATCTCCTAAAACTAATTGGTATTAGGAAGGATTCAATTCTTCTTTTTTTTTTTTTAATTTATTTTATTTTATGGTATTTGACATCTCACCTATATACTTGTTTTTAGAGCAATCTTATAAGGAGTTGTATATCCAATAATCACTATATTGGAAGAACAAATCTCATATTTCATACCAATATTTATGTTACAATATCTAAGAAAGAGAATGAGAATATTATATTGAATGTTGTAATAATGTATACAAGACTCCCTTATGAATATATTGAAGAGAGAAACTAAAACATGAAATAAAACTAAAAATAAAATAAAATACAGATAGATCCAAGGCAAATAGATTGCAGAGTTCGAATTGTAGCACAAAGGCGCTTGAGATAGATTAGAGGCCGGTGCTAATGTTGGGAGATAATTTTTGGTGAGATTGTACCGGACCGTTATAGAAGAAGCCGAGAGCAAAGAAATCTCAACCGGATGATAGTTTTTAGGGTCATTTTGGACCGTTCAAGAATTGGATGTTAAACTAACAAACGTGGCACACACTTAACCTATGACGTGGTGTTAAACCATGATGGCAACGGATAAAGAAGTATGCCAAGGAGAGGCTTGAAAGGGAACCATGTACGCTAGGGGGCAGCTTGGAAATAATCCACGTACGCCAAGAAATGGCTTGGAAAGGAACAAAAAATGTGCCAATGGAGCAACTTTAGGAGTGTGCCAAGGAAGTAGCTAACGGAGCACGCCAAAGGAGATGGTTTAAGAAGTGCGCCAAGACTTAGGCAAGACGCCAAGGGGGCAACTTAGATAGTATGCCAATGAGGTGGCCTCGGTGGTGTGCTAAGGAGGCGATTTCAGTGGTGCATTAAGGGAGCAGCTTGGATGGTACGCCAAGGAGGGTGACTTAGGTAGTGCGCCAAGGAAGATGGTCAAGCAAAATGGTCAGAAGAAAAAAATATTGATATTCCTTTTTTTGATAAGAAAAAGGTTGTAAGATGGAAAAAGAAATATCCTGAAATTCAATATATTCATATTGGATTAATCCAAGTAACCATAATAGCCTTATTTCGCCAAGGGATAGATACTCCTATTTTGGCAGTAATTTTTGATAAAAGATTTTCCGACCCAATGAAAGCAATCATTGGAGGAATTCAGTCTAATTTGGCTAATGGAGTAGTTTGGTTTAATGCCAGACCAAATTTCTTTATTTCCATAAATGATCCTAATCTTGAAGATACAGTCAGAATAAGAATTAAAACACAAGGATTAGGAATGAAATCAAATTCTCATGATTTGGCTATTCGATGGAAAACAATTCACGAATTAACCAAATTTCCTGAAACAAAAACAATATCAAACGAGAATAAAATCGTTGAAATCTTTGAACCAAGATCATTTGACACGGTAATACAACCTCGTCTAATGAATTGGAGCGATTTAGAAGTCCCTTGACAATGGCTAATCCAAGACCTAGTGAGACAAGGAGAATTTTCTAAAACAAAAAAACCTGCACAATTACAAATGCAGGCATCAGGAAAAAATTTATATATTGAAAATACAGTTCCAAAAATTAAAAGAACAACTTCTGTATTTGAAAAAGATTTTCCTAACAAATCATTTTCAAAGATAAGCATTGGAGAATCAAGTAATAATTCTAATCAAGAATCTATTACTTTAAACAATGTTCAGATTCCTATTTTTCCAAGAACAAGAAAACTTGAACATATTAAGTTTGCATATATGTATCATTTTCAAACAAAAAATGATGATATTATTTTTTCTCCTAGCCAAGGAAAAAGAAGATATACATATGTATTAGGAACATTTAATTTTGCAGGTTATAAACCCTATAGCCTCAGTGTTCTCATAGACACAGGAGCTACAGTTAGCTCATGTAAATGGAATGCCATACCAAAGGAAAAATGGACATTAATGAAGCATCCAATTTTGGTTACTGGAATTGATGGCAACCATACTTCCATACAATTCAAGGCTAAAAATATCGCTATTTGGTTAAATGATAGCAAATTCATTATACCAAAAATTTTATGTTTTCCGTATATGCATGGAGATTTCCTTCTTGGAAATAATTTTATATATAAATACATTCCAATGCAAATATAGGAAAAGGCTATTTCATTAAGCATAAACAATGTCTTAATTCATATTCCCTTGTTAGAACAACATAAATATATTTGTGATAAAGAGTTTGCGCCCGTGTCGCGTGGTGATTTAACTCATATCATCAAAACTATTGATAAATCACATTGGATTTATAAAATTTTAGATGAAAATTTTAATGAACATCCATTAAAACTATGGCAACGTAGTCCACGTTATTGTAGTTTAAAATTGAAAGACCCTAATGTTATCATTAGAGTAAGACCAATGATCTATACTAGACAAGATATAGATGAATTTGATATTTAACTCCACGAACTTTTAGACAAAAAGTTAATTAAAGAAACTAAAAGCCCTCACTCTAGTTCAGCTTTTATGGTAAGAAATCATGCTGAAATTAAAAGAGGAAAAGCCCGAATGGTAGTCAACTATAAACGGCTAAATGAAAATTTAGAATTTGATAGATATTTTATTCCACAAAAAGATGTTTTGATTAACTTAACCAAAGGATCAAAAATCTTTAGCAAATTTGATTGTAAAAGTGGATTTTAGCAAATTCAATTGACTGAAGAGTCAAAAAAATTGACAGCCTTCAGTACACCTAGAGGACATTACCACTGGAATGTTATGCCCTTTGTATTAAATATTGCACCACAGGTATTTCAACGGTGGATGGATACAATTTTTAAAGATCTTAAAGATTGTTGTGTAGTTTATATTGATGATATACTTATCTTCTCTAAAATCAAGGAGGAGCATAAGAAACATTTAAAATTACTTTGTGAAAAATTCTAAAAACATGGAATTATTTTGTCTCCAAAAAAGATTGAACTAGAAAAAGAATCAATTGAATTTTTGAGAATAATTTTAGACCAGAAAGGTTTAAAATTACAAGAACATATTTTGTCCAAAGTACGAGATTTTCCTGATACTCTCGAAAATATAACACAATTACACAGTTTATTAGGCATTTTAAATTATGGACGAAATTTTATCAAAAATCTTTCAAAAATAGATATTCCTTAGTTAACCAAATTAAGGAAAAATGTTAGTTTTGAATGAACAGCAGAAGATGTTGCTTTTAATTAAACAAATTAAAGAAAATGTTAAAACTTTACTAGATGTTTATCTTCCTAAAACAGGTGATAAATTAATTTTAAAAACAGACGCCTCAGAAGCATGCTGGGGATGTGCTCTTAAAGCTATATCCAGTAATTTATGGCATGATAAAGAAATACCTTTATCAAAAAATGGGATTAGACCAAGAAAGAATTCAATACCCATAAAATTACAAAAAGAAGAGTTAATTTGTGGATATAATTCTGGAACATTTAAACCAAATGAACAGAATTATATTATTTTTGAAAAAGAAGTACTTGCAATAAAATTAGCAATAAAAAGCTTTCATATTTATTTAGCCCCAGAAAATTTTATTGTACGCACTGATAATAAGGCAGTAAGAGATTTCTTGATCAATAAAAAAACCTGTTGAACAAGGAAGAAGATTAGCCTGGTATAATAAAATTTCTGAATATGCTTTTGAAGTAAAACATCTTAAAGGTACTAACAATTTTCTTGCAGATTTTCTTAGCAGAAATTGTTTCAGAAAATTAAATTGCTAAACAAGTAAATTTAATTTTTGCAGAAGACCTCTAGACCAAGAGAAAACAATGGATAAGGGTAAACAACCCGCTCAAGGAGATTGGGTGACAATTGCTAAAAAAGCAATCCCTAGAGAAGAAAAAGTTTATGTTGTGTTTTCAGGAAGACAACCTGGAATTTACACAGACTGGAACGAAGCCAATCTGCAAGTTTGTGAATATTCAGGAGCGAGCTTTAAAGCATATGATAGCATGACCAAAGCTAAAAAAGTTTTTTACAGTGCACCAGTTATGCCTATTTATCAAATGAATCAAATAACAACTAACCCAGTTCCAACAAATATTCAGACATCTAAACCAGATGAATCTGAGATAAAAGATTTTTTCAACCTTGGTATATCCAGAGAAATTTATACAGAACTCAATGGAGTTTGGAAAACTCACATTGTAGAGACAACAAAGTGAAATTTCGAAAACACATGGGAGTTCTGGCCAACAAATTAGCTGAGCAAACAGCTAAATTAAAAGATTTGCAAAATCTTTGTTTCAATATTCTCAAACAAATGAATTGGAATGAAGATTTTAATTTTGAAAAAATAAACAATTTTCTTCAGCTATCAGACCTCATATCAAATGAGTTTTCTAATCCAGTTTTTGAACAAATAAAAAGAATTTGTTTTTTTGAAAAAGCAAGAATTTTGCTTCCAAAAGAAATTTTTATGTTAATTAAAAATCGAGTTGAAGATCATCATGATAAGATTAGATAAATCTTAGAACGATCTTATAATAAATTAAATTTGAAAGATTGAATTCCCAAAATAACCATCATGGCAAACCATGACATGTGGTTTTTTGAGGATATAGATTGGGGAATAACTAATCAAGTTATTTTTCAAATTTTAGATCCAATCCAATGGATAGATTATCCAATGATCATCAAAACAATGCTTTCATGGATAGTAAAAGGCTTTCGATGGAGCAAATATTTTACTTTCTGGATCTCTAGCACTGTTGGTTGGCGAGAACGAGAACATTTTTTCCAACCATACCAGATTTGGTATCTTAAAGAAACTGAAGATTTTGAATTTGAAGATGATTATTTAGATGAAGATCACTAGAGAGAGCGATTGGAAAATATCCAAAAATTTTCTTTGACAGAATATTGGATAGACAGTTGTAGACACCCCATTTTTTACCGACCTTAAGACTCAGATGTCACCGATTGAGCGCTTGGTGATATTGCATATCGTGCTCGTTCAGAAGTTTCAGAGTCTCGACTGCGAGCCTTGCCTTCGGACTTTCGGGTTTTTCTGTACTTTGCCTCGGTTTGCGAACCAGGCTCGGTTTTCTCTGTTTTCTCTTCCTGAGGGGAGAGAGAGGTCTCGTAGATCGTCTCTCAATGGTCGTAGGCTATGTTTCGTGGTCGCAAACCATTTTTCCCATTTCGGAGCCCGGTTTCCGGTTTTCAGAACCGTCAGGCCGTGTGCCTCTGTTCGAGACCACCTAACTACCTCCGTTTGCTCCGATTTTTGGCATGCACCTTATTTATTCCCTTTTGAGGGACACTGTGGTCTGAGAGACCCACTTCGTGGTCGAACACTACTCCCGGTGCCTAATAACGATCGATTTTAGGGCCTCGTCAAGCTGCGTTAATTCGAACCTTTATTTTGCATCGGTTTTCGTTCATTTTTGGAAGGGACCTCTGTTTCATCACCAGGAAGGTCATAGAAGGGTGGGAGGCCAGTAATTGTTTCAGCAACCAGTTATATTCCTTCATCGCCCTCCGACGGCCGTTTTTCTCACTTCAAAGCCAATGTTGACCACCCTAAGGCCACTTTCTTCAACTCCAAACCACATATTTGTGTTGTACACACCTGGGAGGACACAAATATCACATGGCCGGCCAGTAATTCCATCTGACCCTTTTGAACCCCTTTGAAAAATGGCTTGTTCTCTCTCCTGTTTCACTTCCTCCAGTTTTGGACCACAGGGTTGGGTTGAGGGCACCTGGGAGGACATCAATTGGTGGTGGCCGGCCACTAATTCAACTTGGCCTTTTTGACCCCTGGCCGGCCGGCCATGGGGGGTGGCCGGGCGGCCACCTGCAGCTCCAATACTTGGCCGGCCTTGATCCTTACAGGTGGTACATTACAGCTGTATACTTTTTTTTCCCCCAAAATCTGTATCCGGAGGGGAAACTTTTTGGGGGGAAACTTGGCTTGTTTTCCCCCCCATTTTTCCCTCCTTTTCTCCCCCTCTTTGGCCAATATAACCAGCCTCCCAGGTCTGGTTTAGAGGTTGGAAAAAATTGCCTTGAGCTTGCATATACATCCCTCCTCTCTCTCTCTCTCCCTTCAAGCTTCAAAACATCAAGTTCTACACCCCTTTCTTCATCACCACCTAACACTACACTACCACTTCCATTTCCAGCAGCTTGGAGCTCTTCTCAGAGGCTAGGAGGCACCATTTTTCAGTCCAAGAGGCAGCCAAGGCTTGGTCTTCAAGGGTAAGCATCATTTCCCCCTTTTCTAGCTCATTTTTGTACCATTTCTTAGCCCTCTTTGCTTATTGTTTTGAGCTCCGGCCATAACTGGAAATGTCATTTTTTTGAGCTCATTTTTTTGTTGCATTAAGGGTATTACCCTGTTTGGGACCCCCATCTTGCTCTTGCTTCATTACCCTTCTTTATGCCATAATTTTGCATAGTATTTTTGGCCTATGTGTAATTTGTTTTGAAGCATGATGTAAACTGTAGATAGGCTTATTTTGAGCCCTTCTTCAACATTGAAGAAGGGCTCACCACTGTTTGGGACCTCCATGTATCACTTGCCATTGTATCCCTCTTTGGTCCCTATTTTTGCATGATTTATTAGCTTATTGAGATTCTGTTTTTGGACCTTGGTTCAAACTGAAAAGAGGCTTATTTTGACCCCCTCTTCATGTTTCATTAAGGATCTATGGCTGTTTGAGACACCCTTTGTATACTTCATGTTATAGCCCTTTTGGTGGCCTCATTTTGCATGATATTTTGAGCCTATTTGTACACTGTTTTGAGCTCGGCCATCAACTGTAAAAAGCCGTATTTTTGGTCCCTATTCAATATTGTTGAAGGGCCCTTACTTGTTTGAGACCTCCATGCACCACTTGCTTCTTTGCCCCTTTGTTGGCCTATTTCTTGCATAGCATTTTGAGCATACTTGTAATACATCATATTTTTAGCCCCTCTTCAGTATTGTAGAAGGCCCCTTCTATGTTTGGGGCCAGCATTTGTGAGTTGCTTCATACCTCTCTTCCGGGGTCATTTTTGCATGCTAATGTAGTCCCATTTGTACCCACTGTTTGGCCATGCGTTGAACTGTAAACATGCTTTTTTTGGGGCTTCCTTGCTTCTGTATTTACACTTCATGTTCAAATTATGCATGCATTGCATAGCTATAGGCCATTCCATGTGCCAAGTTTCATGTTTCGGGATTCGTTCCATGCATCGGGTATCATTTTGCCATGATTCGGGGCTGTTTTGCATCTCATTTTGCCTCTGAAATTTGCATGCTTGTATGCCATATTCCATGTCTTGCCATGTCTTGTTAGAGTGGCATTTTGGTGCCTTAGGGTCGGTCCTCGGTTTGCATGCACACGTGCACGTATTTCGAGTTGTCTCATTTTCATCTTATGGCCTCTCATGTAAGTGTGGTTGAGGTCCACTCATGTTAGTGTAAGTCCATATTGCATTGTGTATGCCATTTCATTTCATAGCATTATGTATGTTAGGATGTATGTTAGTGCATTGTGTATGCCATCTTACCTCGTGCATCGTGTATGCCATTTCATAACATTGTGCATGTTAGGTTGCACCTTAATTTGCATTCATGCATGTCATGCATATTGTATTGTGCTTGGGATAGGAGTTAGCCCGAGCACGGGAAACGAGGGACGTTTTGTACTTCGAGTGACGGAACGTGTCTCAATTCTCAAATCACCGACACTCTGGATCATCCATGATGGCGTTAGGTTTTGTCATGTTTTCATGTGCATTCATTCTATATTGAATTGTGCAATTCGGCTCCTCGGCCATCATGCATCGATATGCGTGATTGGTGGCACGAGGATCGAGGCATGCATACATTTGTGAAAATACATTGCCATGGCCCTTTCCTGCTCTCTGTTGCAGCAAAATCAAGAATCAGCAGTCTTCCGAGGCTTGGCACGCATTTCAAGAACAGGTGCAAACAGAGGCTAATTGGGGCATCCCAGTGGATTTCCGCGCAAGGCAGCCCAAACATACATCATTCATCAGAGTTGAGGCAGTCCCTGGCTTGCATGCCAGTTTATTGTTTTTCTTAGTTAATTTGTAAATTAATTAGGGATTTGTATATATTTGGACTGTATTATTTGGACTGTAATATTTATTTGGATTGTAATATTTATTTGGGACTGTATATTTATTCAGACCCTCTGCGCGAGGGCAATGTTGTAATAAGTGTGCGTGAGTGTGATGTATGTCTTCCAACC
This sequence comes from Camellia lanceoleosa, assembly GCA_025200525.1. NCBI lineage: Eukaryota > Viridiplantae > Streptophyta > Magnoliopsida > Ericales > Theaceae > Camellia > Camellia lanceoleosa. The sequence continues at coordinate 161,556,550 of CM045766.1, read as the reverse complement.
CCACGTCTTTCTTCCCTTTTATTTACCTGCTTATGATGGTTAGATTAGGGCATATTTCAATTAGTATACAGTATGATAGCATGTTTGCATTCATTCATCTATTTTGCATGCACCGGGCTCGGCGCATCATACAAACTACATTGTATTTCAATTCTAAGTTGAGTACTTGTTAGCTGTAGCATTCCATATGCCATGTTTAGAATAGCCGAGCCTGCTATAGTTTGCATTTTTGCATGTGTTGCATTAGGCATTTCTGTATATTTAGGATCATGCATGGATTTCTAATCGGTTTCTGTTTTGGCTTGGAGTACTCGGTGAGTTTTTATGCTTTAGCATCCTTGCATGCGTGTGAGTGACTGCCATGATAACATGCTTACCATTAGGCTATGTGCTTATGTGATATATCTGCCTGAATGCCTGTGGGTGGAGGTTGGGTTACTTGGATTGGAATAATTCATCAAATGTTTGTTTTAAGCCCACTAGATAGTGGCAAAATCATGTTTTCTAAGCCTACCCGAGGGTGGCAAATTCACGTCTTAGCCTACTTGCGAGTAGCACCATCAAACCATTTTAAAAAACAAACATGAAATGTATTGTTCCAATTCAGGCGATCCAGTCTATACTTGTATGCTGTGCGCATCACATAGTAACCTAGGCTAATAACTGGAATAAGAACGCACAATGTTTTCAAAACTTGATATCATGGTTAGTAGAGGCCGGTCTTTGACCGGGCGAGCGGGGGTGCTCACGAAGTGACCTTCCCCAATCGTACCCAAGTTCCCGAGCCGAGGCAACTTTGGTGATGACGGACACGTGGCCTTTGGCACCGAGTCAGGGTTTCCTAAATTTCCCCATTAAAAAATATTTAGGTGGCGACTCTGTATCTGGCAAAGCAGTCCATGTTTGGCACTTCTTTCAAGAAAATCAGTTTTCTCAAAACGATTTGCCAGATTTGGACTCTTTGGTTCAGACTAAGAACCGTGACATTTGAGTCCTTGAACTGTAGTGAGCCCAAACGAACGGAACGGGACTTAACCCTCCCGGGGCGTTCGGGGACGCTAACGATCTAATATCATTGCTAAGCGGCGTTCAACATCCATGGCTCAGCAAAATTGCCATTCATAGTTACAGATGGTAGAATATTATTTGTAACCTATTTTCCCATAACCTATCAAAGGCCTCCTACACAAATTAATGAGGCTCTCGACTTGTTAATAAATCTGAAAAAGAGAAATAATTTGGATCTTCCGTTGGAACTAGCCATGACTGCAGATGATGTAGAACATTTCCGGAATGAGCAATATAGCCAAGATCTGGATTCCCCTCCATCAGAGACTGATGAAGAATATCACAATCTCATCAACAGGATAGAAGCACAGTGGGCCCCACTATCAAATTCAGTTGTCTCCTGATCGACGCCAACCTTATTTAGGACACGTGGAGCAACCTGCATTATTAGGCGGAAAGTGATCAGCCACATCCTTTCAAATTGACGCTACATAAAGCAAATTTCGACCAAAGCTTATCTACAACAGTCTATCTCTTGGAAAATCGGGAAGGTAGACAGTGTGTATCAGTGTATATAATTGTAAAAACTGTAGCAAAGAGCAAATAATTGTAGTCTTTCCTTTAACTATTTTTGTCTCTTTGTATTTATTTTTTGAAGACTTTTTATAAAGCCTATGACTAGGCTTGACTAGGGTGATAGAAATTTTGCAACTCTTGGCCGTAAAAATTAGATATGTTAGATATGCATTAAGTTTGGTTTTGTTTGTATTTACCTTCTTGTAAGTCTATATATTGGCATTTATGCTAACATAATGGAGTATGTAAATTCTCTCCATTTTCTCTCCATCTTTGAGCTCACTACTAAAGAAACAACCTTTTGAGTCGGTTTTTTGAGTCGGCAAATTTTACCGTCGTAAAAGTTAGTCTTTTTGAGACGGCACAGAGTTACCGACGCAAATACCAACACTTTAGCGTCGGCACCGTTGGCCGACACAAAAAATTAATATTTGATAGCATTACTTGAGACGGTTGAATTTACCGACGCAAAAGATAGACCTTTTGCGTCGGCAAATTTGTGTCGACGCAAAAAATTAGACCTTTTTGTATAGGCAACTGATGCCGTAGAAAAAAAAAAAAATTTATAGCCAAGATATATATATATATTTACTTGATTATATTTAATAAATATATTTATTTATACATATACTTTTATATTAATATTGAGTGTATATACTATAAATAATATATATCTCATTTAAAATTTGAAAGAGGTATAGTGGTGAAGTGGGCGTAGTGTGGAGACTTTGGGTCAAATCTCTCAAATAGAGTGGATTCGAAACTTGGGAGCCTCAATGAGAAAATTATAGGTTAAATTTTTAAAAACATTTAACCACTTTTTGAGTCGGCAATCTACTGTCTCAAAAAATTAAAACTTTTTGCGTTTACAGATTGCCGACTCAAAAACCTTTTGCGACCCCACCATTTTCGTCCCTTGAGTTGTCGTCGAAACACCATCGCAAAAAGTTTTTGTGTCGGCAAATATGCTATTTGCGACGGCACGCTGCCGACTCAAAAATCCTGTTTTCTAGTAATGACTTCATTCTTTGTCTCTAATTTCTCTACCATAATTCTTTATTCCATAACTCCACCATAATTCCATAAGAAAAATATTAAAAAGCTCCTTTAGGAGAAGTTGATTGGATGGTATAGTCTAACCCATGGGTTCACAATGGTCCCAGGTCAATGGTTTGATTTGTTTATTTTTAAAATTTTTTGTATAGATCATTTATTAAAAAAAAATGAGATTGGTTGATTTCATAGTTATAATTACATAATTTTATTATATTTATCACAAACTCACATGCCTATGGTTATTAGATTAATTTGATTTTTTTTTTAAATAAATAATCTACAAATAGGAATTGTATTATATTCATGTTTAGATATCTGGGGACTTTAAGGCATTGCTTTTTAGTTGATTTAAACATGAGCAGGCCTTGCGAATTCTATGTCCAATAACACTCACTACAACAAAAAGCGCTTTTCGCGACTAAAACTTCAATTTTCGTCGCTGAAACTCGTAGAAATGGCGACTAAAATCGAATTGGTCGCCAAAATTGATAACTTTTCCCGACTAAAACAGTTTAGTCGCCAAATGTAAGGGTTTTAGCGACTAAAAGGCAGTTTAGTCGCCGAATGTAGGCTTTTTAGCGACTAAAGATTGTTTAGTAGCCAAAACTCACAGTTTTTGGCGACTAAAATGATTTAGTAGCCAAATGTGACAGATTTGGCGACTAAATCTGAATTTCGTCGCCGATTACAGGAGTTTTGCCGACTAAAAACTATTTGGTCGCTGAAAGCGAAGCTTTTTGGCTACAAAAAAAAAATTAGTAGCTAAAGATCAAGAATTGGCGACTAAAATTTATTTTCGTAGCCCAAAGTAGAGGTTTTGGCGACTAAAAACTAGTTTAGTCGCCAAAGGTGCTATCCTTAGGCGGAATTGAGTTCTTTTAGCGACAGAAAATGATTTAGTAGCCAAAAATTGAAGAATTGGCGACTAAAATTCACATTTAGTCGCCGAAAGTACTATCATATTTTTTTTAGTAAATAATTTATTTTTTACATAAATAATATTAAATAAAAAATAATTATTTTTATATATATAATTTTCTATTAATACCAGTGAAAATAGTATATAAATAATATATATTGCAATAATAATCATGTGATATGGTAGTGGCGTAGTGGGGGTCGAAGTGTTGGGCTGGGACGTTGTGGGTTCAAAACCTGGGAGCAAAGGTAATTGTTTTTTTTTTTTTTTTGAAAAACGGTTTTGGCGACTAAACTCTTTAGTCGCGGAAAGGTACACGTTTGGCGACGAAAGGTTTAGTCGCGGAAAGGTGTAAATAATAAAAAAAAAATTATTATTGGCGACTAAAAGTTTAGTCGCTAAATGTAAAGTTTCCAAAAATGAAATTGCATTTGGCGACAAATATTTTCGTCGCTAAAGACACATATATTGGCGACTAACAGTTTTTTAGTCGCCAAAGGCATCCGCGACCATGTTTTGGCAACAAGACGGGCGACTAAAATTTTTAGTCGGGAAAAGTGAAATTTTGACATTTGGCGACTAAAATGGGACCTTTGGCGACTAAAAATTTAGTCGCCAAAGGTGTTTTTTTTTTTGTAGTGACTCTTTTTTTTTTTTTTTTTAAATGTTATATTTTTGCAACATTACGTAATTAGAGTGGACATGACAAGAATCCCATATAATTAATTACTAAACACTGAACAGGAAATCATAACCACAAATAATTTATTTTTATTTTTATTTTTATTTTATAACCAAATATCCGGACTAGTTTACGAGATGAAAGTGCTACATAACCTCTCTCCATATATATAGCTGATCATCATCTAGCCAACAAGTACAGAGCACCAACACTACAATGGAAACAACGTAATATATAACATGAGCACACTACCACTAGTACTAGCTGATCATACAACACAAACTCAGAAAATATAAAAAAACAAGGTCACACTACAATGGAAACAACATAATTGATAACATGAGCACACTACCACTAGTAAGCCGATCATACAACACCAACTCAGAAAATATAACAAACAAGATCGGCTGGTAATGACTCTTATTTCAATTCATACCCATAGTACAAAGACACACCGATCAGTCGGAATGGGGAGGTGATGGAACTTTGTGGGGTGGCTTGCGGACAACATATGGCTTGTGGAAGTCTTCAACTTTTGCCACCGGAGGGTGTCCGGGGTGGTGACCATGACTTGGTGGCTTCTCTCCATTGGGAGGTTTGCCAAATGGGGTTGGTGGTTTGTTCTCAAGCTTCTCACCCCTAGGTGGCTTGTGCTCTGGTGGTGGCTTCTTTCCCTTGGGAGGTTTGCCAATTGGGGTTGTTGGTGGCTTGTGCTCTGGTGGTGGCTTCTCTCCCTTGGGAGGTTTTCCAATTGGGGTTTTTGGTGTCTTGTGTTCTTCTAGTAAGTGCTTTTCACCCCTAGGGGGTTTTCCAAATGGGGTTGGTGGCTTGTGCTCATATGGTGGTGGCTTCTCTCCCTTGGGTGGTTCTCTAATTGGGGTTGGTGGTTTGTGTTCTTCTAGTGAGTGCTTTTCACCCCTAGGTGGTTTTCCAAATGGGGTTGGTGGCTTCTCTCCCTTGGGTGGTTTTCCAAATGGGGTTGGTGGCTTGTGTTCATATGATGGTGGCTTCTCTCCCTTGGGTGGTTCTCCAATTGGGGTTGGTCGTTTGTGTTCTTCTAGTAAGTGTTTTTCACCCCTAGTTGGTTTCCCAAATGGGGTTGGTGGCTTGTGCTCATATGGTGGTGGCTTGTCTCCCTTGGGTGGTTCTCCAATTGGGGGTGGTGGTCTGTGCTCTTGAGGGGGTGGTATGTCGAAATCAGCAAATGAGGGAGTGGTGAGAGCTACCACTGCAAGTAAAAACACTAGAAAGCACTTGGGAGACATTTTTTTTTAATGTAAATGGTGGAATACTACGTGGTGGTACTGCCATGCTAAGTGGACTTGGGTGGCCTTTTATAATGATTTGGAGGCTTTGTATGAGCGACACGTGTCTTCATCATCTTGGGCATTTGGTTTTGGATATATGGACCGTGGGTGCTTCCTTTTTTCTTTTTTTTTTTTTTTTTTTGAACTGGAAGGTGCCCTGAGGCTACAAAGGAAAATCAGAGGCCAAAAGAGCCTTAATACCAGAAGGAAGGTCGCGTTCCCAGTCTAAGGGAAGAAGGTCATTGAGGTGAGCATTGGCCAGCCAATGGGCCACTCGATTGGCTGTTCTGGGGACCCAAGAAAAAGCAAGAGATAATCGGCTGCCCATAGTTCGAATGTCATGGAAACACGCTCTGCTCTCCCATGGAGGAACCAGTTTTGTATGTTTTTCTTGAGAAACCAATGTGATTGGTGTAGATTATGGTCCCACTGAGTGGAGAAGTTTGACAATTGAGACAGTGGTGCCTACATTGGCCAATTTTGACCGAATAGAGCGTGTAGAGTCACTTTTGGCACCTTCCTTTCTAATGCAATTTTTTTCTTCTATATTTGTACGGGATACCATGCACATGCAAATCTAAATTGAGATTAAATTTCTTCGCAGAGCGGATTGTAATATAATAGAGTGTTGGTCCAAAATAAATAGTACTTAGATTATTTAATAAGAAATGATATACATTTGACTACTAGTCTAATCTTTACTAAACTAACCATGGATTAGTAAATTTATTAGACATAGAATCCAATTCCACACCTCAATCTCATAAACAAAACAACCCCTAACACTTCATTTGGATGGAGGGGTTTGGTGAGAAGAAAAAAAAAAAAAGAAATTGTGAAAATATGAAACTCTTTCACTCGTTTAGATGGTTAAGTTGGTGAGAAATTGTGAGAAATTTTTTTTCACCAAACCTATAAAATTGTTTCTCACCAAAAGTGGTGAGATTTTGTGAAAAATAAATTAGATTTAATAATTAAAAAAAATTAAAAATACTAAAATTACCTTTATGAAAAAACATACCCTATTAATGTAGAATGTTATTTTGATAAAATAAAATATAACATTTCCTCTTCTTTTTTTTTTCCTCTTATTTACTCTATCCAAACAAGATAAGTGAGAAATTACATTTTCTTTTCTCTTATTCATCCAAACATAATGGTGAGAAAACATAATTATTTCTTTTCTTTTCTCATCTAAGTGAGAAATTACAATTATTTATTTTTTCACCTCCTCTCATGATCTAAATCGAGTGAAAATGTATAATGTTTGTAGTGAAAGAGGAAGAGAGGTGATAAGATGGGAGAGGGTGGTCCTGGTGCTAATTTTTTTTATTCTTTTATGAGTTGACATATGCAGATTACTAAAAGTGGTTATCAAATTTATCACCAAAGCATACATTTGGGCACGTAAATCTTATATTCTTATACTTGTGTAATTTACAATTTTCATTTATTTATTTTTTTTCTATTATTGTATATGTAGTCCAATTCTAGGTAGAAATTCTGCAATTCCTAGGAGGCTTAACATCAAATCTAAGTTTGTTCCCAGAAAATTGTACTCATCCGCTGAGTGAAGGCATAATTGCGAAAAGAGTAGAGAAATGTCATCAAATTGCTGCTCAAACTAGCTTATATGATGAGTATTACAGTAACTAGTCACACATTTCACGTTGCATGAGCTTGATCTGTTTGGTACAACTTCTTATAAACTAAAAATAAATAAAAAACAAAAATTAAAAGTACTCATTATCCCTCCATATGATACAGCTGAAAAACCATTAGATATAAGAAACTCTAAGCCCTTTATTTATTTGTATCTTTGTAACAAATCCATAGGGCTACTAATTTGTCATACATTTCCCTTCTTCTTGTATAATAATTAAGCCTATTGTGCTTAATTATAATTTAATGATTTGTGGACATTAAATAGTTATGCAATGTTGAACAAAATTTGGGGTCTAAATGTCAATACAACAATGGGATTGGTCTAGTGGTGTAAGTTTGAGACTTAAGAGTTTGTTCCTTTTTAGATCCCAGGTTTGACACTTCTTTTTTTTTTTTATCAGCAAAGAAAAATTTCATTTAACAGTATCAAATTAAAGGTACAGGAAGATGACATGTATCGAGAGAGATTTGAAAAGTATAAAAATACTCCTACTATCCAGGTTTGACACTTCTTAGGTGCTATTAATTCATGTGTCAAGTCATTCCATACAAAATTATGCTCTAACTTTAATTTGATCCCCCGCTAGTGAGTGGTGAGATTAGTTCTCTAGGATCAATCGATGTGCTCACAATCTGACTTGAATACTCTGAGGTAAAAAAAAAAAGAAGAAATAAAAACAGTGGGATTGAATCCATCGTCGGCAGGACACTTTTTCACCCTATCTGGTGAATTTTACTTTGGAATATGCCCTCCTCTTAAGACTCAGTTCCAATTGTTTTTCTGCCATTTTTTAGTGATCTAAACTTAAGGGGCTCGCGTTCAAAAAAAAAAAAAAAAAACCTTAAGGGGCTCTGTATGGGTCCCTTTTAAAAGTTGGAAAATAAGAAATTATGAGTGCCTATTTTTCATGCTTTCGAACCCTGCTTTAATCTGTTGTGGGTCCTGGGAAATAAAATAATTTTCTTTACTTCCCTGACAGGTAGTAAACAAAATTCTTGATTTTCATTAGTTAATTAGTGAGTTGATTTTCTTTTTTTTCTACCGTTAACCAAGTGAGTACACAAAATGCGAACTCCTTATTAATTCCACCTCTTTTTTATTAGGCCATGAGATTATTCATGTCCATTCACAAAACATGCTGGACTTGTTTAACATTCATCTTTCAAGTTTTCAAAACTTAGTTAATATATTTTAGAGATTCTTTCATTTTTTGTTAGTTAATTTTAAATTGAATGTTTTAACATAATATCAGAGTTGAAACTTGAATGATTTTCAATAAATTAAGTCTCTGTCCAAGTCTATTCTCTTGTCTTCTATTTCTTTGTCACCTTCGTATTTTCATTTAATTAATATATTCCAAACCTCTCAATTCATTACTAATTGATTTTTAGTTAAATAAAAAAACAAATCATGGGCATTAATGTACTGTCACTTGTGCAATTTACAATAAAACATGACATTTTACAAAGGTTTGGAGCCCTTGTGGACGGGACATTTTCGCCATCTAGTGCATTTGTCTTCGAGATAGACTTATGGTAAAAGTCAAAAAAGTAAAAAGGCATACAAGTTGTCATGCTATTTTATTTATTTAAAGAGTTAAAAAATAAACCCCAAACATCTTCTTAATACAATTTTGACCTCTGATGTCATGATATAATAATTTTCATATCTTACTTAACCAAAACATTAGTTGAGAAAAAAAGTAATGCTATACACACGAATTAGTGTATCAACTAACATAGGAACTAAATACAATGTTAAGTGGTGGAGTCAACATTGATGTCTTGCATCTTAGTTAGTGTGTTTAGTGGCAACTTCAAAAAAAAAAAAAAAAAAAATTCAAAATGTTTACTGTGCATACCTTAGGAATTTTTTTTTAGGATAAACATTTAAAATTTTAATTTTTTAGACTTTTCAAATCACACACAAATAAATAAAATAAAATAAAATAAAATTCTAATATATAGATATCATTGTTTCAAAAAATAAAATATAGATACAAAAAATTATATAAATATATTTTGTTTTTATCACTAGCATGATAAAAGAAAAAAATGACAAAAAACTCTTTTAATTTAAAGGGTAAATTGCAAATACACCTCTTGAGATTTGCTTGAAGTACAAATTGCACTCTGTGGTTTGGAAAATTATAAATACCTCATTGTTAGTATTTTTTATTTAACAAAATTAACTAAAAAAATTAAATTCATAATTGCTCTCCTATACAATAATAAAACACTACAAGAAAATCAGGTTTTAGCAACGTTTTTTTATTGCAGCGGCCTGAAAAATGCTGCTACAGATGGGCTATTGTAGCGATTATTGACCACAACTAAAAATTAAATTTTTAGTAGCATTTTTTCCTTAAAACACTGCTATATATTTTTTTATAGTGACGTTTTGTACTCAACCGTTACAAAAAAAGCCAAGCAAAATAAGGCCCGCTAAATTCAATCTGATTTCGCGCCGAATCAGATTTTTTTTAATTTTTTTTAATGCTTTGTGTGTGTTGATGAATAACGTATCAGAATTTCAGTCCCCGAAAAAAAACAAAAGAAACCGTTCATCTCACAATTTGTGCCCTAGTCCACAACACTTCTTTGGCGAAGTATCAGACTTCATCCTCCTTGCGGCGTATTGACGACATCGAGCTAGAGCATCCCTGTGATTTCAAGGTCAGTTTTCTCTCTGTTTCTCTTTCTCTATCCCTCTCTTTTTTCTTCTCTCTCGGTTTGTCTCTCTACCCTTCTCTCTTTCTTCTCCTGTCTCTCTTTCTCTTTTTCCCTGACTGTCTTCGGTCAAGTTTGGGTCAATGAAATTCATTGTTAAGCTAAGACTTGCCATTCCATTCATTGATTCTAATATCTCCAAAGCTTCTCTACTGTGAAGGATTTCATAAGCATCTTGAATGATTTTGATTTGGGAAAATAATTTAGAAAATATATTGATTAACATGTTCGGTATTCTGATTTTTGATCATCTGTGATATTCATATTTTCACCAATATAATTAGTGAAGTGAATGGATTGTTGTTGATGCTACACAATAAAATCTCATGCTTGGGGATTCATTATGTAGGCTAGGTGTTTGATGAAATGTCACAAAGGAGTAATAGTGCCCTACATTTTGGTTTATTGGTTTTTTTCTGTTTTTCTCTCTCCCTCTTCTTTTTTTTTCTTTTTCTTTTTTTCTTTTTTGTTTTTTGTGTGGAGAAAATTGTTGTCTATGAATTTAATGCACAGTTTGTAATGTTTTGTTGGCTTAATAATGTGATTAGAAAAAATTGTTGTCTCTTTTTATTGTGATTGCTTCTTGTTTATGAAAGCGTTCGTGCATTGAACCATGAGATAAATAAACAAAGATGCAAGTTTTCTGGTTTCAAGGGAATTATACATGGAATAAATTCAAAATACCCAATATTAGGAAGCACAACAAAAGTGACCTGCTCAGGAGGCAATTTTGGGTTCACATTTTCTCTGATCCAACCTTCAGACAATCCATAATCAGCACTCAACAGTGGTAGCTCGCCTGCATAGTGCCTCAGTTTTTTCAAATAAGGTCCCATTGAACCAGTCATGATTCCATAGACGTACTTGGCTTCAGGAAATAGCTCTAGTATTAATCTGTACCAATTACTTAATCCCAAACACTTTTTATAGATCATATCAGCCAATTCAGGGTTTGCCTTTAGCAGTTTCGACATAGCTGTTCGGATAGATGGGACGGTGATTCGGCTGCTGAGAACCCCTTCTCGGATTTCTTCCAAACTTGTTCAAAGGTTCGAAAGGAATGTACAATGTTGTGGGCAAATGTAGAAGACACAACTCGGACTTCGTCCCAGTAAATGAGTCCACTTAGAAGATGGCAGTATAAGGATTGATGGAAGTCAGAACCAAATATCACTTCATCAAGGCTACAACATGGGGACTGCATTGTCTTCATTGTATTCTTAAACTGTAAACTACAATACACATTCGTAGTAGCAGTTCCTGCTGCCAGACCCCATTTCTTTTTAAACTGCTTGCTGTTGTAGATAAATTACAAGGCCTTACCATTCCCAATCAGAAATTCCCTGCAAATCAATAATTCTTCATATCAAAAAATAACTTATTAACATTTAACACCACGTACAAGGGAGGAAAACGTGAAACACATTGAACACTAATATAAGAGATGCAGACAGTTCTAAGACAAAAGGAAAGCTAGAAAGCAGTCTTTGACTGCTTGTGGGTGTGGCCATATGTGAACATGTGGGTGTTCCAACCACCAGCTCACATTTTCCTGAAAGTTCAGTTTATGTGAAATTATTAATGTTATCTCATAGGAAACACTGCCTTTTTGGAATTTGGATCTTTTTGACTTTGTAAAGATCAAGTGGAACCCTTGTTGGTCTACTTTACCCAAAATTTCCACACTCACATAAAGATATATATATATATATATAGAGAGAGAGAGAGAGAGAGAGAAACAGAGAGGCATGTGTTTGATGGATGCCTCTGAAATCACAATGGCCACAACTTTTCATTTATGTGATGTGTGTGTAAAACTTGACTAAGAGAGAACATCTGGAAGGTCATTTACACTATTTGCAGCAACCTTGTTTAGAGATCTTATATTCCACTCGTCTTTATAATTCTTCTCTGTCTCGTGTGTGAATGAGTTGAGCATGCATTTTCAATGATTTGGCTTCATTTTCTCCATGTTGATAGTGCTATATTGATCTCTTATGCATTGTAGATATTGCTTGTCTTTCTTGTTATAGAATTCTGTGTGTGAATAAGAGTTGCATCAATTTTGTAAGAGTTGAAGGCCTAAGCCAAACCATCTAAATTATCTGTTTTCTTCTTTATCATTGTGTTTGCATCAATTTTCTACTTTGTATCCGATCTCAAATTTGTGTGGATTTGTCAGGACACTTGTCTAGTTGCCATGGAAGTATATTGTATGGGTTATTAATGAGGACATCTATATTTCTTCTAATAGATAACTGATGTTTTTTTTTTAATGTTTATTGTTAAATATAGCTATTAAAAACTTGGACTTGAAAATCAGCATCTTGACATTCTTATTTTTATGCTCTCTCTAGTTTTAACTTTTAGTTTGTGAATGTAGGTATATCATATCTTGAGAAGAAAGAAGTCCGCACCCGTCTAAGAGAGGTGAGTATAGTCATGTATGTCCGCACCTGTGGTTTGATTCCTAGATTGTAACAGTTGTCATACTTCAAAAAATCCACACCCTGAATAACACATCATAAAATATCAATTAATGAAGCTCATGGATAGATGATGTGGTAAACTGGCAGAATTTTCATCTAAATTCATGAATTCCTGATTAATTTTAAGACACATTTATCTGGGTATTTTTTTATTTATTATTATTATTATTATTTATTTATTTTTCAAATTTGGAGGTAATTTGGTAACTTTCTTTTTAATTTAGAGAATGAGCTATTTTGGTGGTTGTTTATGAGAATTATTGCGCCCTTCCCTTATTTGGAATACCTTCAAGTTCTAGTTTGTCTTTGAAATACTTGTTGGAATTTCTGGAAATTCTTAGTCTAGCAAGATAGTCTTATACTTCTATATAAAATTAGCTTGCAGAGACAACGATACAAGTTTAGATAATGAAATTTCTGGAAATTTCTCTTACATTTTTAGTGGTGGTGAGACTTCATTGAATCTTTCTAGATGAGATTCCTAGAAAATCTCAATGAGATTCAAAGGTTCTTCTTATATGTTTAAATTCCAGAAAGCCTCTGCATAAATAACAACCACATCTATCTTTTCTGTCACCTTAAGTGAGTCCTTAAAACCCTTAGACCTTGATCCAAACCCTAACCTTTATATTCTAACTCTAAGATTTCTTTGTTGTCCAGAAAATTCCAGATTTACCCTACAGCCCAGAAAATCCAGCAACTTATCTCCTTAAATTTCCAATTAAAAAAGACATCAAAGCTCAATCATTCTGACCACTATCTATGCTCAAACCCTCAATCCAATTTCCAAATCCTTAACCATTCCAAACCCACGATATTTAATTATAGGGCATCCTTAATCCACAAGGGCTAAGGAAAACATTTGACTTTTTCTTCTTATATTTGATAAGATATGTCACAAACTAACCGAAGAGGCAAAAAGTTCTGCATCATCATTTTCATGGTAAATTGATCCAGGTCGAACTTGACATGTATACATCCTACAAATTAAGTTGAATAAGTCAGAAGAGAGAAATCAGATTGTGACAGCAGTATAGAACACTTGAGAAATAAAAACAAGATAATAATTTAATTGTGATATAATTTATAATCCTCCGACACAATATTAGGAAATTAATTTTGCCCAGCATCAGAATAAATTCCAAGCTTGAGGCCTTTATCATGTACATAGTCAGCAAGAGATTTAATTCCCAATGGAAAACTTTCTGATTCGGGGACTAGTTGACCCTGCAAGACCAATTTACAATGAAAATAAATTTATTCAATACCTGGCTTTAAAGTTCAGTTTCTACTATTTCTGAGCTTAACAACCAATATATTTATATCAAAAGTAAACATTATTATGTTTTAAAGAAAGAAACAATATTTTCCTAATAGACAGCAAGGTATATTGTTCAATTCTTTTTTTAGTCCAATGGTAATGGACACAATGAGAGGGTAGCTATAAAAGTGGGACTGACAATTCCAATCCCAAGTCTCTAGTACCACCACCAAAAGACTTTACCAATTAAACTAGATGGAAAACATGGCATAAATGTAGTAGGATTTAAATTGACCTCTGAATTTCATTCTTGAGCCGACTAGCAATCATCTGATTTGAAAAAAGAAATTATTTAGTATGAAACAGAACCAAGTTGTGAAGGGGAACAAAACAAATACATCATGTGGATGAATACCTATGTTAACATAAACATAACCTAAATCAGCCAAATCAGTTACGATAAGTGCATCAGCTTTCAAAGAGGAGAACATATGTTGGTATTTGTGACATTGAGTTTTTGAAAACATGATAAATGAAAGGACATATTTCTATTCACGCATTCAAATTTTAAATACTTTTGATAGTCCATAGGGGCTTTTGTTTGGGCAATAATAAGTGGTTGGGTTCTCATGTGCAAGTTTTCAAGGGCCTCTGTTTTGTGTAAATAACGCCTCAACCCTCAAAGACCCTCAAATTAGAGACCCTCTGATATGTAGAGTTACTGAAGTAGACAAAGAAAATAATCTTGTGAGGTGTATATGAGCTTTTCCTATGGCTTATGTTCTTTAATATCTTTAGTATACTATCATAAATGCTCATTTAATTTGATTAATATCTTTGTTTTTGATTAATTACATCTATTATTTGTCTAGTAGATATGGCAAAGAAACGATTTATAACTTGTAATATTGAGAATGAGTCACAGCTCAAGCGATCAAATGCCTCTTCACAGCCTAACAAGCTCAAGATGCTGTAATAAACTCTTTAAAAGAGCAAGTAGCATTTTTGATGAGTCAGAGACATAGTTCTAGTAGTTTGCAGGTATAACTACATATAACATATTCTTTTATATGATGTATTTATCATATGTTATCATTTTCTAAATTTATGTATACTTAAGTAAATTTTATGGTATAAATTAGGCGACAGATGGATCTAGTGGCATTCCGAACCAAGCTTCTCCACGAACACATCAAAGATCCTCTTTTGGGAGTCAAGAAATGCAACCTTCTAATCGAGGTAAGTCATCATTACAATACACATACATTGACACAAATTTAGAATCACTGTTAATGACTTCTTTACCAATAAATTGTTAGTTAGTTAGTTTGGACAAAATTGGGATTTGATAGGTTGACTTCTCTACTTTGCTTCCTTTATTGGCATCCGTAAAAATGCCAAACAAACCAATGAAATACAGAATTGGGCAATCGAACAAATTTGAATATCGACAGTATCAAATCAACCGAATATACAATTAAAAATAGACTCTTGAATGTTGCTAGTGGTTGCTTGATTTGGTGGCTGCTACTAATGTTTGGCTTTATGATCTTCAACTTCATTCTAATCTTTATTTTTTGATATGTAAACCATATACTTACCAAAAAAAATAAATAAATAAGACTTGTCGAGAATTATTTGTAGTCTAAATTTTCTTTATAGATTTTAAAATTGAAAATTATACTTATTCTCATTCAATTATTTTTATTGCAGGAAATAAGATAATATGAAGTATCAAACAATGGGCGTCATTTCTCGATTTGAACATTTTTCATGGAGATTTTTATAAAATGATGTCATGAGTAATACTTTTGAGTACAATTGTTATGTGACAAGTTTTTCTTTTAGATTATGGTGTGGGCTATTAGTTTGCTAGAAACATTGGATTTTTTTTGTATTACAGGCTTATGTAATGAACCTTTTAATTAAGGTGTTTTGGATATTTTGGGATTATGAAAATGCAAACTCTTTTACCTTTTACAATTACTGAGTATTGAGCCATTAGAATAAAATAGTGTTGTTATAGATATATAATGTGAGCAGGGCTATGGTGTCTGTTTTGATCATTTTGTAATCAAATTGTCCTTGTAATATGGTTTTTTGGGTTTTGTTTCTAATTCCTTTCGTTGTTTGGATCTTTTCAATGTAACAAGGTTATGTTGCTCTTAGGTTTTTTTTTTTTTGGTATTGTTTGCCTTGTTCTTGCCCTCATTTGCTCTTTGCTTATGTGGTGTGTGAACATGATGGTTTTTGCTGTCTAGATTGTCTTTTTTTGTTTTTTGGTTTATGTGTCTTTGTATAGTAGGTTAGCTCTTACGGTATACCCCTTGTATCTTGTAGTTTTTTGTCGTTTTATTTATGACTTTATTCATCCCCTCCTCCCCTCCAAAAAAAAAAAAACTAGCCTACAACAACGGTTAATAACCGTCGCTATAAATAAAATTCGAAACGAATTCTATGGTTATAACGACAGTGTAAAACTGATGGAATAGAGTCAAAATATAGCAGCGGTTTACAAAATGTCGCAAAAGTGAAGGATATAGCAGCAGTCGGCCCGTCGCTATAAAGTTAACAAATAATTGGTAAATTCAAGATATAGCGACATTTGTAACTGCCACTACATCAACCGTCGCAATAAAAATAACTATACCAGCGTTTGCGAAAAACGTCACTATAAGGACATGCCGACGGGGCTATTGCGGCGGTTTGGCCGCCACTATTGCAACCGCGGGTAAAGGTGTTTCAGTTTTTAGCGACGCTTTTTCCTGCTTTTAGCGACAGTTTTGGCCGCTACTAAATCTTGGTTTTTTTGTAGTGAAATTACCTAAATTATTAATTGAAACATATTTCTAATATCATTAAAAACTGTTAATTGACTTGATGATTTATTAATAAAAGGGACGATTTGTTATGAAATCAAAAACCTCAGGGGTGGAATGTAATTTTCAAAATCACATGGGCAATTCGTATTTTAATCAAATCTCAGGGAGTGTATTTGTAATTTACCCTAATGTAAATTGAGATAAATTATAAAACTATTGATCAACATTAACATTCAAGTGGTATATTTATTGAAAATTGTAAAATTATATAATTTTGTCAAAGAAGTACTTTGCATAGGCTGAGGAAGTAAAACTCTAAAACATGTTGTGTGTTCACTTCACTTCACAAAACATATATATTGATCAAAGCGTTATGGATTGGATTGGATATTCAAGAAAGTGGGCTTGGTTGGGTGTTCATATGGAAGGCGGATTAGAATGTTTAACATAAAGTTTTGGATTGAATTATATATATATATATATGTATGTATCAAATAAAATAAAAAATTTCAGGGTGTTCAATTGAACACCCAATGGTGGTTGTAGAGTCATCCCTAAGTGTGTTTGTTAGTACACTAATCCGTGCTTCTAACATTATTCAAGAAAAAATTATTCAATTTACATGGACATCATATGGTACGTGTCAAACACGAATCAGGAACTATTATGGAGGTGTTTGGTGCAGTTTATTTTAAATTAAAAGCTAATAATCAGAAAGCATAAATTAAAAGCACACATTCCCCAACTTCTAAATAATCAATTTTTTTCAACTTATGTAAATTATTTCTGCCTAAAAAACTATAAACAGAAGTTGCACTAAACAGTCTGACATAGATTTCTAAATTAAAATAAACTATAATCACCCATTATAATTCACCCTAAACACCCCCTTTATCATCTACAATTTTTTTTTTTCACTTAATATAAAATGATGAACTCACCTCCTTTACTAATCAAAAAAATCATGCGGCACCATGTGTGCATGCTATTAGGACACACCGAGAACTCTCGTAATTTTTGAGTGAGTTAAATTGAATGGGCCCTATCTGATCCTTTTGGAGTTGCAAAGTTGGAAAATTCCAAAGTGAAAAGGAACGTTTTAGTCCAAGTGTGGCCAACTTTGGGTCCCTCCACTCTTCCAAACATAAACCATTTTCAAGCTCTGTCTCCTGTTTTTTCAACTCCAAAGTCCAAACTATAAATGTGGTTTTGGAACACTCCACAGTTTTAGCTTATATTATACCTACCGACGAGAAAGAAATACATGTATATATAATGCAATTATTATATATATATATATCAATGTGACCAATGATATTGTGATGATCACACTCCACAGTTTTAGCTTATATTATACCTACCTACGAGCAAGAAATACATGTATATATAATGCAATTATTTTATTAATATATATATATATATATTTCTATGTGACCAATGATATTGTGATGATCACACTTGCGTACAAAAAATTATTTACCATTCATGTATCATTATTATATTAATTTAATGAATTCTATCATTGAATATATATTTTTAATATTGTAATGATAAATGATACTATAATAATAATAATAATAATAATAATAATAATAAGTCTAAAAAATGTTGTGACAATCTGTCCTACTATCCCTATAAAACATTGGCTTTTTGTTAACATATGCCATTAGAGTTTAGGTTAAGAAAACATTAAATGAGTATAAATATTTCCATTTATTGAGAAAGAGTAATTTTACATTTACTATTTTATACCACTTTCAATGTATAAGAAAATGCTATGGACCCCAAATAAATAAGTAGTGATACATAATTCTAAAATAGTGCTCTAATGAGGTGGAAGAGAGAGATAGAGAGATGAGTGTGAACCCCCATCATTACAGTTCTATTGGAACTCCCAAACATTATTGTCAAATAAATTATCAAATTTTTTACCAAATCTCTCACATGGGTATAGGACCTACACAAATCACATGCGTGTGGGTTCTACACCCATATGAGAGGTTTGGTAAAAAATTTAGTAATTTATTTGGAGTCCTTAGCATAACTTCAATATATAATCCTATATATTAGCAAATCATTTAACATAAACGTGAGTGGTGGAACCCGCAATAATGATATGTTAATATATGGAGTGATACATTGAGAGTGATATAAAAAAGGAGGTAGAATTAATTAAAAAATTCTTTTGTCACATAGTGACCAAAATACTCTTTTACAATAAATGTTTTACCTTCTTTTTTTTTTCTATTGGTAATAAGAATATAATAGAGAAGATAAAATAATTTTACTATAAAATTCTACATAAGGTTATTTATTTATTATTTAAGGTATTTTTATTTATTTCATTTATTATTTTTTGAAATAAATTGAAATATATTTTTATTTTTGTTGTATTATTATATTATCAATGGATTAATTTTTCTTTTTACTTTTTTGTTCTAATATTATACATCAATGGATGAAAATCTAATTGTAAGTGAAATTTTCAATAATGTATTTCACAGAATTGTTTTGACTTAAATAAACTACCAGATGAATAAAGTAATATTATTTTATGTGATTTATAAATTTTTTTATATTGATAATGAAACATTATTATATTTTATTTAAGAAAGCACTATTATTTTATTTCTTTTTATGATGAAATATGAGCTTCCAAATTAAGGAATTATTTTTCTATCCTTTGCAAAAATTATGTCCTACAATTTCTAGACTCGTATCACCACAATTATGGTGTACTTACATATTTTACTTTACTATAATATAATTTTTTTAAAAAAAGTAAAAATATATGATGATGGTATTTCGATGGACAACTTTGTTATTTAAAAAATAAAAGTATTTTTGTTCATGTATAAAAGAATCTAGCATTTGAAAAACATTACTTGGATTTGATATTCCCGATACAAGTGGTGGTTGTTAAATTCATTAATTATTTCTTAACATGGGGCTTGAGGGCGAAAAAGTTTTACATATCAATGGAGTACTAAGTGATATTATTTTTTTATTAATTACAAATATATATATATATATATATGCCTTTAAATATTTTCCAAATATCCAATAATATAACTCATATTTTATTATTTTTCATAATCATCACAATAAAAAGTACTACATAAATATACTCTATCCACGTACAAAAATCAATCCCTAAGAATAGATATTAACAACCTCTACTTTCCGAGATTTTGAGGTGTTCTATGTCCCGGACATTGTTTGTAGCATAGGACCACGTGCATTGGAAACGAGCATACCTGTAATTGACTTTTTAATTTGAAATGATTGAACATACTCCTATCACCTCATTCTATATAAATTTTATATTTATATATCATCAATTCAATTTTGATAAAGTTTGAACTTCAACTAATACCATGGGACTAGCCATGGGCACAAAATGGAATTTTACTTCTGCTAAAATATGTTTAGAAACGTCTGTGTAGATGTCGGTGTGGAAGCTAGTCACGTTTCGACTTTGCATGGCATGAGCGCCTACATTGACCTTTTTGTCGTTTCCCATTTGTGATTGTGACTTTAGAGTAGGACCCTCCACTGTCACAAATTACGTAACACTCTCACTTTTGTTTGTTTAACAAATCTATATCCACTAAAGTTATTTGGTGAAATTAAACTTTATCCTTTGATGTGATCTATAACCAAATTGAGGAATACTAAGATAAATTTCATTATTAAAACAGCTGGTTTTTTTTTTTTTTTTTTTGAGATAGGTATAAATAAAGAATTGGTGTTAGGGAGATCACAGGGAGTGGTATTATGTACTCAATAATTTATCTTCTACGATGAGGCTCCCACTACTCTAATCCATTACAACCAAGCTCTCATTCTATTTAGTAAATCAAGTTTCATATCTCCTAAAACTAATTGGTATTAGGAAGGATTTCACTTTTCTTTTCTTTTCTTTTTTTAAAATTTATTTTATTTTATTTTATGGTATTTGACATCTCACCTATATACTTGTTTTTAGAGCAATCTTATAAGGAGTTGTATATCCAATAATCACTATATTGGAAGAACAAATCTCATATTTCATACCCAATATTTATGTTACAATATCTAAGAAAGAGAAGGAGAATATTATATTGAATGTTGTGATAATGTACACAAGACCCCTTTATGTAAGAGGAGAGAAATCTAAGTATGGTAACGAACATATTGAAAAGAGAAACTAAAACATGAAATAAAACTAAAAATAAAATAAAATACGAATAGAACCAAGGCAAATAGATTGCAGAGTTCGAATTGGAGCGCAATGGCGCTTGAGATAGATTAGAGGCCGGTGCTAATGTCGAGAGATAATTTTTGGTGAGGTCGTACCGGACTGCCATAGAAGAAGCCGAAAGCAAAAAAATCTCAACTGGATGATAGTTTTTAGGGTCATTTTGGACCGTTCAAGAACTAGATGTTAAACTAACAAACGTGACACACACTTAACCTATGACGTGGTGTTAAACCATGATAGCAACAGATAAAGAAGTATGCCAAGGGGAGGCTTGAAAGGGAACCATGTACGCTAGGGGGTAGCTTGGAAATAATCTACGTACGCTAAGAAGTGGCTTGGAAAGGAACAGAAAATGTGCCAATGGGGAAACTTAAGGAGTGTGCCAAGGAGGTAGCTAAGAGAGCGCGCTAAGGGAGACAGTTTAAGAAGTGCCCCAAGACTTAGGTAGTACGCCAAGGGGATGACTTAGATAGTATGCCAATGAGGGTGGCCTCGGTGGTGTGCTAAGGAGGCAATTTCGGTGGTGCATTAAGGGAGCGGCTTGGGTGGTATGCCAATGAAGATGGCTTGGGTGGTAAGCCAAGGGATGACTTAGGTGGTGAGCCAATGAGGGCGGATTGGGTGGTTTGCATGATATATCACCATGCTTACTATAATATAAGTATATTATCCCACTCAAATTTAAATAGGTTTTAAAATAGAAATCTATTTGAGATTAAAAGAGAGAACTAAGAGAGAGTGGAAGCATACCAAAAAAAAAAAAAATTGAATTGCAAGTAAAAATAATAAAATATGATAGAGATAAAACAAAATGAGTTGGGGTAGAAATAAATCAATATAGTGATATTATAGAAAGAAAAAAAATTTATAATAAAAGAAATTTTTTTTATTTTTATTTTCTAGAGAGGGGTAGTGAGAGTGGGCGAATTGAAAATTTGTTGATGGCAGAGGGGGTGGCATCACAGTGGTGAACAAGACTAAAAGGGAATGATGATTAAAATAATAACAATAAAATAAAACAAAACAAAAATTGGATTTTTTTTGTTTTGTTTTTTTTTTTTTTTATATTGTTAAGTGGAAGATGATGACTCGTAAGAGCGACAAGAATTGGGCTTGAAAAGATGGAGAAGTAGACAAAAAGGAAGCAAATCACTAAAGGGACCAGCCCATGTGATTGAACAATAGCAAAGTGGCGGACAAATCAGATGAGAAAGACCATATGATATAAAAGAAGGGCGATTGAAATTGTAATGTTAGAAATTTTAAATATTTATTTAATATTTTATATGATTATGAAATTTATATATTTATGTGAGATATTTGGTAAAATATTTAATAAAATATTTAAAATTCTTAATATTTTTCTCAGTGAAAACATATGTTCAGTTGTTTAGGACTCACCAAGGCCTTCTGTTGAAGTTGTAGGCGGTCACAAAGCAGTAGGCCACTGGAGTAGGTAATGGAGACGAAAGAGTTGGAGCTATAAATTAAGACAAAAAGTAAAGGTATGTCTTGAAATATTAGCGGCCATCAAAGATAAGGTTCCCCACCGGTTGCCTATGGTAAACTAGAAAGATGGGTTGGATCTTATAGTTTTGATACCACAATACAATATGTAAGAGAGGTAAGGAGAATATTATATTAAATATTATAACAGTGTATAAGATTCCTTTATATAGAAGGAGAAAAATCTAAATATGATAATAAATATAATATGGTATAGATTGTTTTGAGAAGTAGATTAAAAATTAATTTTTTTGACTTTTTTTTAGTTTTTTTTTTTTTGAAAAAAACGTATAAAAAAATAAAGAGATAATATGAAGGTAAAAAAAAAAAAACTGCTTTTAACCTTTATCAAAAGAGATCTAATGTAAAATAAACAAAATATATAATTACTATATTAACAATTTAAATGACATATGAGATATCACGTTAATTTATATGATAGATAAATTTTGTAGAAAAATTTAGGACTGAAATCTGAATACACCCCACAATGACTTGTAGTGATTACAGTTTATCGCCATCAGTCGACTTTGTTTTGCTTTATTGAAAAATTACATAATAATTTTGAAACAAGTGCACGTGATGTGCCAAATTAATTTTTAAAAAAATATTATGAATCTCAAATAATTTATTAATTTTTTTTATAATATTGGATCTTACGCTTATGTGAAAGATTTAGCAAAAAATTTGATAAATCATTTAGAATTTTTATGTGTGTAAGTCTCACAACCATATAAAAAATGAATAAAGATTGAGAGTTTTAATTTGAAGTTTCAAAGAGAGTTTTAGTGATGTGGTAAGGAGTGGGAATGAAATGGAATCGATTTCGAATCAATCGGTCAAATCACTCGACTGCGGCCCATTAGCCCGAACCTTTCATTGGCCAAAACAAACTCATTTTCTTGGCTCCGAAGGTCTCTTCTATTCAAATTAAAAAAAAGTAAGTATGTGGTCCCAAAATCCCCTCTGAGACTTTTGCTTGACTGCCTGCTGAAAGGCCTCTATGTCTTGCACACTACAGGAAATTGCACTTTTGCCGACTAAAAATTTAGTCGGCAAAAGTTATCCGCGACCAATATTTTTAGTCATCACTTTGGTCACCAATTGAGGGTCAGCAAAAGTAATTAGTGACCAAAACTTTTGTTAGTCGGAAAAAAGTTAGATTTGCCAACTAAATTTTTGGCCGCTAAATATATCATTACTGCGACAAATCCATTTAGTCGCTAAAACACTTTAGTCGCGAAAAGTGACACATTCTCGACCAAACATGTTAGTCGCCAATTGTCACATTCCACGGCCAAACATGTTAGTCGCCAAAAGTAATGTTTGCGCGACTAAAAGTTTGGTCAACAATAGACCTATTCGCGACCAAACTCTTTGGTTGTCAAAAGTTTACCGACTAATTATTTAGTCGCCAAATGTACCATTTTGCCTACCAACATTTTGGTCGGCAAAATCACACTTTGGTCGCCAACATCCAACAAAATAAACCTATAATTGAAGACAAATATTCCATCTAATCCATTCAATATAATCTGTAATTAAAAAGAATTATTCATACCAACAAAGTATCTGAATCATGAATATTCAACAAAATACATAAATCTAATCCTGAACCTGTTTAATAAAAGTTAACAACTATTGTAAGTTTCCATCCACAAGTAATTCTAAAGTACATATTCCTCCAATTTAAATTTTTATCCATGTGCACCTATCAAAAAATGTAACTAGTCTACCGAAACATTTTCCATATACACCCATCCAAAAATATAACTACTAGTCTATTGAAATATTTTCCATACACATCTATCCAAAAATATATAATACTTCCAAAAATGCTTATAGCACCAATTAGTCCTGTACAATTTAGCTTTGTGCACAAGTTCATCCATCTGTACCAAACAAAAAAGAAAAAGAATGTTAAGAATTGAATAAGGTATATAATTTAAGTAAAACTTGTAAAGCTGAACTTACCTGAATAATGGACAAAGGGATAGAATTCACAATGATGCCCTGCGTCCTCTGCAAGAAAAAGGCTTGGACTTACTAATGATCAAGATGCCCAGCGTCCTCTACATTAACTAAAACAAGCAGAAAACCAAAGTTAATGACAATGTCTCTGCTGCAGATATTAACTGAGGGATTATATGGTTTGTCCAAGTTTTGTTTAAGAAATTAGATAATAAAGGCATGTCAACTAGTTAAACTGTTAAAAAGTAGGATGTGAACATATCAACAAGTCAAAATCTTAAAAGCAAGATATTGGCATAACCACTCCTAATCCTACTCCTGTTCATCTTTGCTGTAAAATATCTGATATATTTGTACACTTTTCTAAATACATATTAATTGTTGAAATATTTGATCATTTTTTACTTTTTAAACTTCCATTGGACTCTATTATTTTTTAAACTTTAACTATTTTTCCTTTATAAAATCTTATAATGGACTAAACACTAATTCTCCCATATGTACTAGAAGAGGCCCATACTACCCCAATTGGTGAAATAGCCAAGTGCAATATAAAATAATCAGGCACTACCCTAAAAATTACCCCGAAGAGAATGGAACTCACTTCGTATCATTTTGTTGCCAGTACAATAAAGTACTGGACCATTCCAATAGGTACAGAATGGAATTGACAACTATGATATCTACAAATACAAAAAATTAAAAATAAATACCAAGTGAGGAGTATCTCTGTGATTCGTAAATCCCAGGCATTATTAAGATTTCAAACATCAAAACTAATTTGCATATTATGGACGAAGGTTTCCATCACCTAAAGACAGCTCAAAATAATTTTTCCAAGCCAAAAGTAGTGCAGCAACCAAACCCAACAAAGAAAATAATTTGCATATTATGCTCATGGATGTATTCAACTCCTCTAGCTAAATTAAGGGCAATTTGCACCCTATTAGACCATGGCAATGGGTCCTTATCTAAAAGCAACATAAGTTATACAATTACAAAACAGATTGAAATACCAAGGGATAGAATTCACACTTCGTGGATACATAAGAATTTTTCACCTAAACCACGCTATGTTGACTTAAGTTGCCATTCTCAATGAATTCATAGACTAAAACTAATGAACCCTCCACACAGTGACCTATTAAGCGCACCTGCATTCAATTTTCAATAATATTAGTAACACATAAACTCAATAAAAATCAACAACTAAACCCCATGTGAACACAAAAAGAACCCTCAGAATTGAGAACTATGTATGATGTGTATTATGCATGTGTATGTTGTTCACAAAAAGGTCAATAGTGCAAAGAACTGATTGTTATTAAAGATAGTTTAATGTACTCTAGTTTTTCAGTGCCAAGCCCAGAGGTATATGGTATGTGATACATTGGTCTCTTTTGATGCCGGTTTTTTATTTTTTTATTTTTACCATTTTATTTTATTTGTACATAACATTATATTATTTGTTTTCATTGTTTCATTAATGTTTGTTTCCAAACAAAGGAATTAATTAGGAATATTCGCATAATGCTCCATTTTAGGTCCCAATAATGCTCTGGTCAAGCTATTGTTGTTTGTATCAGACCTCATAGAAGGATTTGACTAAACTTGGAGAGTGTCCATTTGATCAAGGTGGGTATTTCATTATCAATGGGAGTGAAAAGGTTCTGATTGCTCAGGAGAGGATGAGCACCAACCATGTCTATGTGTTTAAGAAAAGGCAGCGTAACAAGTATGCTTTTGTGGTTGAGGTTCAGTCTATGGCAGAGTCCCAAAACAGGCCACCCAGTAGCATGTTTGTCAGGATGCTTTCTACCACAAGCGCAAAAGGGGTAAGCAAAGCATTAGTTTAGGGACACTTAAAAACATGTCCCTAGCATTGTTAAAGGGGTATTAGTGTTGGCAGCACTGCATTAGTCCTTGTGGAGTATTGCAAACACTACATTATGTGCACTTTTATGGAAAATTTGTGTTTTTATCGTTTTCCTTTGCAATTCGGATGATGTGAGGAATATTTCGTTGTAAGTAAATGCAGGGATCTTCAGGGCAATATATCCGTGCTACCCTTCCGTACATAAGGACTGAAATCCCAATTGTAGTTGTGTTCAGGGTATTGGGATTTGTTGCAGACAAGGACATATTAGAGCACATATGTTATGAATTTTCTGATTTTCAAATGATGGATTTACTTTGTCCTTCCTTAGAAGAGGCATTTGTGATTCAAAATCAACAAGTATTTATTTTGTTACAGTCTCATCATTTAGTGTTCATTTAGCTGTATGGACAGTTGTTTCTATTTGCCGTTGTAGGTTGCATTAGACTATATTGGAAAAAAAGAATCTGCTGTGGGTGTCACACGAGATAAGAGGATTAGGTAAACAAACTTGTTGCTCAGTTCATATAGTCATATTTGATTCTTAGCTAACTTGCTTGTCTATTTTGTAGATATGCCAAGGAAATCCTTCAAAGAGAAATGCTTCCACATGTTGGTACCGGGGAGTATTGTGAAACTAAGAAGGCTTACTATTTTGGGTATGTTTAGTTAAGGACTCATATTGGGACTCATATTCCATAAAATGTACTGATTGTTCTTAATTTCACTAAGTATATTATTCATCGGCTTTTACTTTGTGCCCTTGGTCGAAGGCCAGAAGATGATAGGGATCACTATGCAAATAAGAGACTAGACCTTATAGGTCCTCTACTCGGAGGCTTGTTAATGGTCCTTTATCTGTAACCTCTTTGGATATTATGGCAATTTGAAGGCTCAAATATTTCTGTTCTTTTTCTTTTCTTTTCTTTTCTTTTATTAGGATCAAGATGCATAAATAGATCCAAATTTTTTGTGTTTGTGTTGGTTTTAGCAATAGAGAAGTTTGGGATTGGATTTTAAGAGGAGTCATGCCAAGGGAAAAATGCTATTCAACATACTACAACTCTTAATGTTACAAAAAATGAAATTGTTACTGAAGAAATAAGAGCTATGAAAGGCCCTTTAAACTATCCATATAGGAGGCACATAATGAAACTGAGCTTGAAAAGCATCTGATTAGAACATGAAGATCAAATACAACAGTTCAAATACAAAAAAACTGTTTTTGAAACAGAGCATATAAACTAGGGCAATCACAAAAATCAGAGCTAGCATGGTGTGCACAAATGATTTTGGAAACAACATACGCAATTTATAACATGAAAGAATTAGAAGAGAACTGACTTACTCTTGATTGAAAGTGAATCTGACTGAATTTGCTAGTGTATGATTCTCATCAGCCAAAGAAAATGTCGATGTTGTTTGGTCCTGGAACGACCCGTGCTCCATCACCAAAAGCAATAATAATTCTAGGGAAAAAAGAGAGTACAAAGTCAATCAACAAACAGAAAAATTAAAAAAAAAATTGAATCTTCATTTACTATTATGCAATTTTCTTAAGCTTTCTAGGCTCTGCATTAACACAAATGTTCATAACTAAGCCTCAATTACTTATGTGCATATACATATATGTTGGATTGAAATGTATGTGTGTGTGTGTGTGTGTGTGTGTGTGAGAGAGAGAGAGATAGACAGAGAGAGAGAGAGAGAGAGAGAGAGAGAGACAGAGAGATAGAGAGGTTACCTCAACCGGCGTTGTCGGGTTTTCAATTTGGGGCAAAACCCTAATAGCCTAATAGCTCAATCAGAGGGACGGGTTGAACCGGTAAAGATATCTGAGACGCCGCACCATCGTTGCCGCTGCTAGCTATCGTCACTCACTACTCACCGTCGTCGCTCGCTGCTCGCCATCGTCCCCCTTTTCTACTGCTGCCACTGCCGCTGCTTGTAGACGTGAGAGAGAGAGAGAGAGAGAGAGAGAGAGAGAGAGAGAGATGGCACAGTATTTTGGAGATTTTTGAAATTGGGGATTTTTTTTTTTAAGGGATTAGGGATTGGAGATTTGAGTTGGTGCGAAACAAAAAGGGGGGGAAGGAATGGGGGAATTTGGATAGAAAGAGGGGCAAACGAAAAGAAAAGAAGAGGAGATGCGGTGTGAATGACGTGGTTTTATTTATTTATTTATTTATTTATTTGTAGTTAATGATTTTTTATTTTTATTTTTGATTTTTTTTTTTAGTTACTAAAGTTGAAAATTTATTTGTTTCATTTTTATTTTAATGAAAAAAATTATTTTTATTTTTATTTGGTAAAAGTTGGGGTAATATTTTAATGAAAAATATTTTCCATTAAAATAAAGTTAATTTTTTGTGGTCAATTAAAAACATTTTTCTGCGGCCCATTTTTTTTTTGGTTACCAAGAATCAGGAACTAATTTTCTATAGTGGAAGAGAGGGAGCAACAGTAGTAATGAAGGTGGTAGATAAAAGGTGATGGTGGTGGTGGTGGTGATGGTGAAGGAAATTAGTGGTGAAGTTGTGGTAGTGGTAGAGAAGATGGAGTGGCGGTGGTAGAGAAGAGGTAATGGTAGTAGTAGTGGCAGTAGTAGTGGTGGTGGTAGTGAAGAGCTCGAAAACCAAGAAACCCTAGCTGATGATGATGAGGAAGAAGACGAAGATTTTCGAAAACACTTTTGAAAAACATCCAAAGCACTCGGTCCATTCCTACAACTTTGGGTAATCTAAGCTGGTTCATGTTTTCTAAGCTATTTTTTTGACCAACTAGGCATCTGAGAGATCTGTTTGAAGTAGCAATAGAGCGCGACTCCGACAATTGAAGCGCGTTTGGTCTATTTCACAGCGATTGGGGGCTTGAGAGAGAGTGAGAGGACTTCGATCGAGGGTTGAGATTGAGCGGTTAGGTTAGGGTTTGGCTTGTTTCGAGGGGTGTGGTAGAGAGAAGGTTGAGAGAGATCAAGAATCGAGACAATGACTCAAATCTGATTCAGACCCTGACGATCTTTCGGATCCGGCGGAGGCACCAGTGGAGGAGAAGGAAGATGAGCCCATCACAGAGAGAGAGAGAGAGAGAGAGAGAGAGAGAGAGAGAGGCACCAGCAGTGAGGTGGGGGTGAAGGAGAATCTGTGTGAGAGAGAGAATAATCTGATTTGTTTAAATAGAGAACAAGCGAGGACAATATTAAACAGTTTCCCTCTAAAATTTTCACACCTTTGGCGACAAAAGTAGTTTTTGGTCGGCAAATGTTAATAATTGGTGACTAAAATTTTGTTGTAGCCAAAGCTTAATTAACGGCGACTAAAATATTAGTCGGCAAAAAATATTAATTTGGCGACTAACATTTTTTTGGTCGGAAAAAATAAATATACGACGACTAATATTTTTTTGGTCGTTGAAAATAAGTTTTTGGTCGCCAAAGATAAAAAATAATTTTTTATTTTCTACTCGGCGACTAAATATTTTTAGTAGCCGAAACTCAATATACGGCGACTAAAATATTTTTAGTTGCTAAAAATAAGTTTTTTGGTCACCAAAGATAAAAAATAATTTTTTATTTTCCATTCGGCGACTAAATAGTTTTAGTAGCCAAAACTCAATATACGGCGACTAAAACATTTTTAGTCACTAAAAATAAGTTTTTTGGCGACCAAAATTTTGGTTGCTAAAGATAAAAAATAATTTTTTATTTTTCATTCGGCGACTAAATAGTTTTAGTACCAAAACTCAATATACAGCGTCTAAAATATTTTTAGTCGCTAAGAATAAGTTTTTTAGTGACCAAAATTTTGATTGCAAAAAAGAGAAAAAATAATTTTTTATTATCCATTTAGCGACTAAATAGTTTTACTAGCCAAAACTCAATATACGGCGACTAAAATATTTTTAGTCGCTAAAAATAAGTTTTTTGGCGACCAAAATTTTGGTTACCAAAAGATAAAAAATAATTTTTTATTTTTCATTCGGCGACTACATTGTTTTAGTAGCAAAAACTCAATATACGGCGACTAAAATATTTTTAGTCGCTAAAAATAAGTTTTTTTGCAATCAAAATTTTGGTCGCCAAAAGCTAAAAAATAATTTTTTATTTTCCATTTGGCGACTACATTGTTTTACTAGCCAAAACTTAATATACGGTGACTAAGATCTTTTTAGTCGCTAAAAATAAGTTTTTTGGTGACCAAAATTGTCACCAAAAGAAAAAAAAAAAATATTTTCCATTCGGCGACTACATTGTTTAAGTAGGCAAAACTCAATATACGGCGACTAAAATATTTTTAGTTGCTAAACATATGTTTTTTTGGTCGCCAAAAGATAAAAAATAATTTTTTTATTTTCCATTCGGTGACTACATTGTTTTAGTAGCCAAAACTCAATATACGGTGACTACAATATTTTTTGTCGCTAAAAATATGTTTTTTGGCGACCAAAAGATAAAAAATAATTTTTTATTTTCTATTCGGCGACTATGTAGTCTTAGTAGCCAAAACTCAATATACGGCGACTAAAATATTTTTAGTTGCTAAAAATATGTTTTTTGGCGACCAAAAAAGATAAAAAATAATTTTTTATTTTCCATTTGGCGACTACATTGTTTTAGCAGCCAAAACTTAATATACGGTGACTACAATATTTTTTGTCGCTAAAAATATGTTTTTTGGCGAACAAAATTTTGGTCGCCAAAAGAGAAAAAATAATTTTTTATTTTTCATTCGGTGACTACGTAGTCTTAGTAGCGAAAACTCAATATACGACGACTAAAATATTTTTAGTCGCTAAAAATATGTTTTTTGGCGACGAAAATTTTGGTCGCTAAAAGATAAAAAATAATTTTTTATTTTCCATTTGTCAACTACATTGTTTTAGTAGCCAAAACTCAATATACGGCGACTAAAATATTTTTTGTAGCTAAAAATAAGGTTTTTGGTGACCAAAATTTTGGTTGTCAATTCTACAACCAACTTATTTTTGATCTTCCGCAACCAACTTATTTTTTGATAGCCAAAATGTGACCTTCCGCGACCAAATTTGTAGTTGGTCGCCAAAATCATACCATTTTTTGCGACCAACTCATTTTTTGGTCGTCAAAATATGACTTTCTGCGACCAACTCATGTTTGGTCGCCAAAAATAATAATCATTCGCGACTAATTAATATTTGATCGCCAAAATGTAACTTTTAGCTACCAATTTTTATATTAGTTGCGGAAAGTGGTCGCTAAAAGTGCAGATTCTTGCAGTGGCAGTTGGCTACCTTCCGCTTGGCCTCTTCTGCTCTTATATCTCGGATATCTCCAGCCCGGTGATGAATCTTCTTTCACTCTCAAACCTCTAAGGAGTTTTAGAGCAATATCTTTATTGGCAGTTGCGCGACCTTCGATTGAAGCTATTTCTGGGGATTGCGACTGCACCTGGGGTTGGATCAAGGCTCTCAGTAATATGATGCGTGTGCCTATGTTTGTTTGTTTGTTTTTTTTTTTTTTTTTCCTCTTGCCACATCACTAGAACTCTTTTAAAGCTCCAAAAGTAGAACTCTCTATTATTGTTGATAAAAAGTTTAGTAAAAATTTGATAAATCATTTATGATCCCTAACCTAACTCAAATTTTTATTAGCATTCTTCAATCACAAATATGTAAACATGCATAATGTAAAACATTTCTCCAACAATTATGATCGCCGTTTTTACAGTAAGAATAGCAATAAGGACTGATTGATATAAATCATAATCATCTACTGATTCTAATTTGAGCAGAAATTATCTACTTGGAGTTGAAACGTCGGAAAATTCCAAAGTACCAGAAATTTGAGTCCAATTATAGTTTTCTTGACCTTTTTTTTCAACTTGTTTTTGTTTAATAAACTTTTATTATTATTATTATTTTTTGTCTGTCTAGACTGAACGAAGTTAAAAACTAAAAAAATATTTGGAACAATTTTTAAAAGCTCACTAAAAAAAATAAGTTTAAATTTTGTTCAAAAACTAAAAATATTAATTTATTTTTTTCAACAAACTTATTTATTTATTTGTTATAAATTTTAAAATTTGAATTAGTATAGACTGACTTAAAAACTATAATATTGAACTATAATATTGAACCTAAAATTTAATTTTTTTAAGGATACTGTAAAAAAATTTAAGTCAACTTTACAGTTCGAATATTCTTAGGAAATCACGGGAGCAACGACGAAACTAGTTTATAAATTTTCAATGCTATTCTTCTTTGTGACACTCGTCACTTGTATGATGATTTTAATGGGTCAATTATAATGTATGGCTAAGTGTCTCTCCAATTTTTTATTCTTTTATTTTATTTTAAATTTAAGTAAAGAAATTTAATTTGATATGAGTTTTTTCAATTGTTTTGTCAAATTTTCATTAACTTTTTTTAAACAATTTCTCTCTTATTCTAAAATTTCCTTTTTGTCAAATTTAAAGAAAAAAAAATGTATTTTTAATGCTTTATGAATTCTTAATTTGATAAAAGAAAAAATATTTATTTTTTAATTTGATAAATTGGGGACGATGTTTGATTAGTTTTTATTAAATTTAAATTTAATAAAAAAAATTAAGAAATGATACTTTAATTTATTTTTATTTAATGCACTTTTATTACCCACAAAAAATTCATACAAGTAAATAGGATTTGACATCCTCTGATTTCCCGAATTTTTTTGACAAAAAGTAGCGGCGGGGACGATATTTGTCACATGTTAGTTAGTGCTTTGGGAACATGGCACGTGTCCGCCTACAACGGAGAGTCTACGTTTCCCACTCGTGATCGGGACCTCATAGAATCTAGAATAAAGCTACAGTAACATGTGCATTTTAGATTGTTTGCACCAATTTTTTTTTTTTTTTTTTTTTTTTTTTTTTTTTTTTTTTGTGTATGTGTGTAGTCATTTTTTTTTAATTAATAAATTCTTTTGAAAATTGCGTACATTCATATCAACGTTCCTATTTTTTTTTTTTTTTAAATTTGGAAAAAAAAAATCATGAAAGATGGACAAAAATCAAATTTTATCAAAAAAAAAAAAAAAAGAAAAAATCTATAAAAAAATTCTTATTTTTTGTGAACTTTCAAAATCTACTAATTTTTAAAAAAAATAAAATTAGAAGAGTCTAGTTTAAATAGACTTAAAAAAATTAACATATTTGGACTCAAACTTCTACCCACACCAAAAATAAAAAATTTGCATGTACTTAAAAAATATCACAACTTATAAGTTGTAACAAAAAGATTGTACTAGTTTTTTTGGGCAAGTTGTCTCCAGTTCACAAAGTGAATTGGACGGTATTATTGGATCTGTAGAGCTCACCACAGGTTCTGTTTTAATAATTCGAACCGATCAATGTGTAAAGTTCGTTGAGTACTTTATTCTTATAAAAAATCACGTTGATCGGATATTGATAGCTGTTTAATCGGATCGTATTTTTGTCAATAATTTATTTTGAAAATTATATTTATTGTTGACAGAAATCTTATCCAAACAAGTAGTTATCGAAATCAGATCAATATAATTTTTTACACGGATAAAGTATTCGACGAGTTCTACATATTGAACGGTTCGGATTATCGAAACGGGACCCGTGGTGAGCCCTCATGGGTCCGCAATACGCTCCAGTCCAATTATGGATTGTAGAGAAACCTAACCTTTTATTATTATTATTATTATTATTATTATTATTATTATTATAACCAAATGTCTAAATCAGCTTATACGGATCTCAATTGATCCTAATAGACCAACTAGTGAGTATTGAACTTAACACCTGAAAAGATCACACTCGAAACTCCAAGTTGTGCCCACTAGTACCCACATGTAGATTAATAATAGATCAGTAATCTGATTTGCAACACCTCCAATATCGGGGTCATTTTGATCATCATTGTCTTCGTCTTCTTTTTCGTCACATTCATTTTTATTGTTTTGTATTTTTGGTAAAAATAATGTAAAATTTAAAGCACTCACAATTTTTTTTTTGTATCATTACAAAAAAAACAATTTTTTGCGACGGCAGAACGCCGTCGCAAATACCCCCGAACGCCGTCGCTAATACTTTTTGCGACAGTAATTTGGCTTTTTGCGACGGGAAGTGGGGGTCGCGACAAAGGGGGTTGCAAAAGGGCTTTAGCGACGGTAAGTGCCGTCGCAATTGTTTTTTGCGACGGTAAAATTCTTTTTTTGCGACGGCACTTTTTCTGTCGCCAATAATGGAAGAAAGTATGAGTTTTTGCGACGGTAAAGCATTTCCGTCGCTAAAATGGGTTTTTTGAGACGGCAACAATGCCGTCACTAAAAGTGTCGTAGCTTATAACTATTGGCGACGGCAAGCTCAACCGTCGCTAAAGGTTTCTTTTTCAATTAATTTCCATAGTTTTTGCGACGGTATGGGTGCCGTCGCAAAAGCTATTACTGTTTTTTGCGACGGTTTGTTATGCCGTCTCAAAAAAAAAAAAAAAAAAAAAAGAAAAAACTTGTTGGGAAATTATTAAAAAAATTAAAATAACCTGTATTAAATGAAAAATAACTATAAAAAAAATCCAAAAATTACATCATAATATAAATACATACATAAACAAAAGTTGACAAATAATGAAAATTCATAATGTTGTTCCATTCATAACAATACATAAATATAAATTCGTAACAATAAAAATTATGCCACTACATAACGTCGCATAATACATACATAATGTTGTTCACAAATTTAAATAACATAAATCAAAATCAAAACCAAAAGTTTTCGTCTTGATTCTTTCGTGGATTACAAAAACAAAACTTGGTCATAATCTTTATACGCCCGCATTCCACAAGAAACTAACTGCTACTCAGAAAATATCTGAAAAAAAACAAGATAAAAATAATTAAAAACCATATAATGGTGTTAATATTTTAATTACCGAAAAATATAAAAAAAAATTGAGTACTATATAATTAGAAAGATAGTTTAGTAAATAATTTTCACTGGACCGAAATCCGACTCTAACTCCTAAACCGGGAACCCGATTCGAGCCCCGTCTTCTCCCACAAGTCTCTCGTGCCTAGGAGGTCGTGTGTGCCAAGTTTCGTCCTAAACCGACGCGATTTGGTGATTTTGGGGCGTTAACGCCTCGAATTCAAGTTTTTTAAGAAAGTAGTTTGCCTAAAGTGAAATCCGGCTCTAACTCCCAAACCGGGAACCCGATTCGAGCCCCGTCTTCTCCCACAAGTCTCTCGTGCCTAGGAGGTCGTGTGTGCCAAGTTTCGTGCTAAATCGACGCGGTTTGGTGATTTTGGGGCGTTAACGCCTCGCATTCAAGTTTTTTAAGGAAGTAGTTTGCCTAAAGTGAAATCCGGCTCTAACTCCCAAACCGAGAACCCGATTCGAGCCCCGTCTTCTCCCACAAGTCTCTCGTGCCTAGGAGGTCGTGTGTGCCAAGTTTCGTCCTAAACCGACGTGGTTTGGTGATTTTGGGGCGTTAACGCCTCGAATTCAAGTTTCTTAAGGAAGTAGTTTGCCTAAAGTGAAATCCGACTCTAACTCCCAAACCGGGAACCCGATTCGAGCTCCGTCTTCTCCCACAAGTCTCTCGTGCCTAGGAGGTCGTGTGTGCCAAGTTTCGTCCTAAACCGACGCGGTTTGGTGATTTTGGAGCGTTAACGCCTCGAATTCAAGTTTCTTAAGGAAGTAGTTTGCCTAAAGTGAAATCCGGCTCTAACTCCTAAACCGGGAACCCGATTCGAGCCCCGTCTTCTCCCACAAGTCTCTCATGCCTAGGAGGTCGTGTGTGCCAAGTTTCGTGCCTAGACGACGCGGTTTGGTGATTTTGAAGCGTTAACGCCTCGGATTCAAGTGAAATCGGATACAATTATGTGTTTGCTAGGAGTGAAATCGAATTCACATGTCCTTGATCCTTTATAATGATCGCAATGAGTCAATTAAATCAAAACTCAAAATCATAATTAAAACTACTCGAAATGTAATTAAAAATCTCTTCAATTATAATTATAATTAAAATAATAATTATAATTAATATTATAATAAATTATAATTAAATATAAAAATAATTATAACTGAAATATATAAAACACACTGTTTTTAAAATATTTTTGATGTGTATTGTAAAATTTCACAACAAGAATATGCACCAAACATAGAGTACAATGCGAGAAGATAGAAGCTATGACAAAGAATACTTCCCTTTTTTTTTTTTTTTAAATCGTAGGTTAATAATTAGATATTTATTTAAATAAATTATTTTCTTGTTTGACCACCCATAAATAATGAATTTTCATTTCCACTTTCATTGACAAATCTAAAATCCAACCATGGTGTTACTGTGAGCAAAAGATTAAAAAAAAAAAAAACATTGAGAGAAAATAGTAGCTCCATACACATATATATCTAATTATTACCACAAATTATCACATAGACAAAACACAAATAAATTTTTTTTAAAATTTTTTTTAACAGCTAATACATACATATATGTATATATATATATATACAGAGAGAGAGAGAGAGAGAGAGAGAGAGAGCATACGGTGAGTGTGAAACTCATCGCCGGTCACCGTCGCCGTCGCCGTCGCCGTCGCCGCACCACCGCTAGCCTGCTCGTCGCTCGTCTAGAGAGATGCCAAGTTCGCGGTTCGTCGCCCTCGAACAATTAGGGATTTCAAAGATTTAGGGATGATCCAAATGTTGGAGCGCGAAGATGAAAAGCAGAGGGGGGCAAATTTTTTTTTACTTTTTGCGATGGTAAATTATACACCGTCACAAATGATAAATTATTAAGCTAAACGACGCCGTTTTGATAAGTTTTTTGGGCGACGGACATTTTGCCGTCGCAAATGGTCCACTATTTGCGACAGCCAACGCACGCCGTCTCAAAAAAAAAAAAACTTTTAGCAATGGTAAAAAACGCCGTCGCTAATACTTCCTTTTTTTTCCACTATTCGCGTAGTTTTATTTGCGACGGTAAAAGGCCGTCGCTAAAGGGATTATTTGCGACGGGTTAATCTACTGTCGCAAAAGATCATTTTTTGCGACGGGAACGCGCACCGTCGCAAAAGCTTCCGTGTTTATATCCCCTTTTCTTGTAGTGTATGAAAAAGGATTTTCAAAAACTTAAAGAAACATTAGGATTGTTTTCATAGGCTTTTAGTACACTTAACTATTTTGAAGGCCAAACTGAATGTATATATCATTTTGTCTATAACGTTCTAAGACCTGCACTTTTATTTACTTGATCTAGTATTAGTATAGAAGAAAACTTTTAGCACGTGACTTTTATTTATTTGATCCATCAAATAAATAAAAAAACACACACACATACAAGACTTCATTTTATATATATATAAAATTATGATTTGAGCATGTCAAGTATTGTCTACTTTATTTTTAAGTCTAGAGAAATTACAAGTTTTACAAACAACCTTTGAGTCACCAAACCCTGTCTACATTAGGAATGGCAACGGGGCGGGGCGGGGCCAGGGACCACACTCTCCGTCCCCGATCCCCGATAATGAGAAATTCTCCGTCCCCGGCCCCGATTCCCGACGGGGATCCCATCGGCCCCTCCGCCCCCGCCCCGGATCGAGGATCGGGTTTCCCCGACCCCGAAAATTCCCGACTTGTTCATTTTTTTTTTTAACACAAAAAAAAAAAAAAAAAAAAAATTTCAATCTGTATTCAGTAATCTATCATCATCATCATCATCATTAAAAATTTCAATCTGTTGTATAATCTATCATCATCAACTTAAAAAAAAAAAAAAAAAATTTCTCAAATTCTTCATTACACAGATATATATCATCATCAACGCAGATATATATATATATAAAATCTGGCGACGAAGATATATATATCTCAAAAAAAAAATCTCAAATCTCAAAAATCTGAACTTGTTCATGTCACACACACGCAAATATATATATATATATATATCATCAATAACAACTTAAAAAAAAAAAAAAAAACCGCGGATATATCATCATCAACACTGTTACGACAGAGCTGCAGCGGAGGCTGGACAGAGTGGTGTTGCGACGAGGAAGCCATGGCGACGAAGGCGGTGGTGGTGGAGGATCGGCGGATCTGTTCAGATCTGTTTAGATCTGATCTAGATGATGATGACGGAGGGTGGATCTATTTAGATCTGTTCTAGATGATGAGAGATGTGGTCTGAGGGAGAGAAATTTGAGTGAGGGAGAGGGAGATGAGAGACGTGGTCTGAGGGAGTAGAGAGAACGGCGATGAGAGTGAGAGAGTGAGAGAGAGAGCAGCCTCATTTTGTTTGTGTTATGATTGGGTCAACAAACCCTAAACACAAACATATATATACACAGGGGCATAGTCGTAATATCACTTCGGGGGAGATACGGGACGGGGGACGGGGACGGGCCGGGTCCGGGGCTGTGAATGTTATCCCCGTCACCGGCTCGAAATGCTTCGGAGATTTAATTTCAAATACCATCCCCGTCCCTACGGAGGTATTTTTCGGGAAAAAACCATTCTGATCGGGGTCGGGGGGTCGGGTCCCCATCGGGCCGGGTTTAAATTGCCATCCTTAGTCTACATAAAACATATTCTTAATAATCTATACAATTATCAGTCCAAACCAAATAAACCACTACAAGAAAAAGTAGTTTCGGTGACTAAAAAATCCTCTTTGGTCGCTGAAAGTAGCATCTTCGGCGACTAAAAACGCATTAGTAGCCAAAAGTGAAGACTTTTGGCAACTTAAACAATTTTGTAGCCAAATGTATAGGTATTGGCGACTAAACATCTATTTGGTCGCCAATATATGGCTTTTACCGACTAAAAAAATTTTAGTAGCCAAAAGTAAGGACCTTTGGCGACTAAAAAAAATTTAGTAGCCTAAAGTGAGGCATTTGGCGACTAAAAACATGTTTAGTAGCCAAAAGTGAGGCTTTTACCGACTACAAACATTTTAGTAGCCAAAAGTAAGGCTCTTTGGGGACTAAAAAAAATTTAGTAGCCTAAAATCAGCGACTAAAAACATGTTTAGTAGCCAAAAGTGAGCTTTTTGGCGACTAAAAAGAAGTTTAGTCGCCAAACGTGGTAATTTTAGCGTGGAAAATTTATTTTTTAACGATTAAAAAATAATTAATAGCTAAAAGTATAGAATTGGCGACTAAAATTATGTTTAGTCGCCAAAGTGGTCTCTTTTTTTTTTCTACTAAATAATTTATTTTTAAATAAATTTTTTTTAATAAAAAATAATTATCTTTATATATATATACTTTTATATTAATACGGGTTTATGTAGTATATAAATAATATATGTTGCATATATAATCATATGGTGTTATGGAGGTATAGTGGAAAGAGTGTGTTGTATAAGGTTTATGATGTGGGAGGTTCATGGTTCGAAACTTCGGAAGAGTACAGAGGTAATGTTTTTTTTTTCACAAATAAGCTTTTGGCGACAAAAATGTTTGGTCGCCAAAAGCTTGAGTATTGGTGACTAAAAAAATAGTCGGTAAATGTATTATTTAAAAAAATATAATTGACTATTGGCGACTAAACAATTAGTCGGTAAATATATAATATAAAAAATATAATTGACTATTGGCGACCAAAGTTTGGTCGCTAAAGACTTTCTTTTTAGCGACAAAAAGTTTTTTAGTCACCAATACCTTCCCCAACCGTTTTCTGGCGACTAAACCGGCGATTAAAAAATTTAGTCGGGGAAACTAAAAAACCTACTTTTAGCGACTAAAAATTTAGTCGCCAAATGTGTTTTTTCTAGTAATGAACAATAGTCTTATGGTTTTGTTTTTCTTTTTAAATGATAACAATCGTATCGGAAATAAATTAAATCAAGGGGACTTACCTATAGGTTTTAATAAGTGAATTTATTATTCAATAAGTTTTATGATAATTAATGATATTTTTCATTAAATACTATTAAAAAAAATTAGTAATTGTTAATTTTCAGCGACAGTTTAATAATGGTCACAAAAGATGTTATTAATTATAAGTTTTAACAACAATTTAAAAAAATCGTCACAAAAAAACTTTACTAATTTTCAACTTTCAAGGTTTTAGAGACCAAAAGTTAGTGACAAAATTATTTTTTAGGAACCAAATATTTTTGTTGCGAAAAGTGTCGTTATTATATTTTCGCAACGAAAATTAGATATTAGTGATGAATTATTATCTTTTTGGAATCAAATTTTTTATCTCAAAAAATAAATCATTTTGAGACCAAATTATTTTGTCCTAAAAGTGTATTTATTAGTGACATTTTCAAAATTTTATCGCTAAAAGCTTTATTTTTGACTTTTTGAGAAGATTTTTTAGTGACTATCCTCACGACAATAGAAATTGGTATCTAAACGCCTTTTGCAACAAAATTTTTACTTTTAGAGACCAAAAAATTTGGTCTATAAAACTCTCATATGTTGTAGTGTTTTAGTGACAATTTAAAAATTTTATCACAGTAAAAGTAACTAATTATAAATTTTAACGACAATTTATAAAAATCGTGACAAAAAAAAGTTACTAATTATTAATTTTTAACGATATATGTAAAAAATCGTTAACAAAAATTATTTTTAACAACGATTTTAGTATGACTTATTTTCAATAACACTTTATAAAAATTAAATACAACTATTAAGATCTATTGATAATTTATCTTTAAATTCAATTAATATTTTACTACGCTTGGCGCACAATAGTAACGATATAGTGCTGTTTTGGCAACTTGCAAAAAAAAGTTACGTTTTGCAGCTCTTCCCAAAAAAGCCAAAATGGCTTTTTACCATTA
Source organism: Camellia lanceoleosa (assembly GCA_025200525.1). Taxonomy (NCBI): domain Eukaryota; kingdom Viridiplantae; phylum Streptophyta; class Magnoliopsida; order Ericales; family Theaceae; genus Camellia; species Camellia lanceoleosa. Next base: position 161,515,643 of record CM045766.1, on the reverse strand, counting down.
AAATTATCTGGGAAGTAAAAAAAAGTTGCTTGTGAAATTACAACTATACCCTTCATGGATCAAAATGAGCCACATAGGTGAAATTGTAAATTTTTTAAATTAGGTAGGGATAGTTTAATCATTTTATTGTGATGTAATATTATAAAGAAATATTAATAAAAAAAAAGCCAAAAATAACTTTTTATTAATTTCTCAAATCACTTTTTAAAAAAAACTAAAAAATTTAGTTAAAAATAAAAAATTAATTTTTAATCATCTTCTCAGAACATTCCGTAATAATAAATGACATCACAGCGTTGTAGGGAGGAACACCTCATATACTGTTAATAAATCACAAATTAATAATTACAATGAATACGGTTGTCAACTCAATTTGACTTTGGCACGAACAACTGTTTTAATCACGACGTATATCACCATCATCGTAATAAAACTGTATATAGCAAGTTGATGATGTTGATGGTGACGATGTTATACCTGAAATATGATGAATTGAAAGTGATGGGTGATTATGAATCTTACCCTTGTAGATAATCAAATATGTCACACTTTGACAACAAAAATGCTGCACCGCTGCCACTCGACTTTGAAAACATAATCACCGACGTAATTATATATTGAATAATATGATAATAATATTATATGTTACAATTAATTAAATTTAATGACATTCAAGTACGGCTCATTATTATTATTCATATTTAACAAATTTTATGTATCATATCAAATAATAAATAAAATATAGTAAAAAAATAATAAACACATTGAAAAATATATAGAAATGTATCAATAAAAATGATTTAAATTCATTTTGATAACACATTAATTTGGCCTAATTTGAGAACTTGACTAAAAGTTAATTTTTAACTTTTAATCTATTTTAGGTTTTGTTTGGAATAAATTAAAAAAGTCACAAAATTTATTAAAAACATTAAAAAAATCTATACTATTCAAGGTTAGCTTGTGGGGGAAGCCATTAGGGTAAAATTATTATTTTGCTCTTTGAATCCAACTATCCAAAAAATCAAAAAGTTAAAAGTCAAAAGGATAAAATGGTCATTTTGATTTTATTACATATCTTTTCGTAAAAAGTCAAAACGTTATCTCAAACATACATTCTCTACTTTTTTAATCAAAAAGTCAACAAGTACACTTACATAGCACATCCCAAATAACTACTTAGATTACATTACCTCTCTACTTTTTTACACCTTTTTTTTTTTAAATTAAAAAAAATCAACTTTTAATTAAATTTCCAAAATAATCCTTTATTTGTATACTTTTCTTTACGCATGGCATTTGTTTTTGTTCTTTTCATACCAAAAATAAATTGTATGCAAGATTCTTTGGATCTAGTTAAGAGTGCAAACTCGAAATATGTGCGTTAACACGCTAGTCTCACATAATGGATGAGTTTTTTTTTTTTTTTCAAACAGAACAAAAAGATGTTTTATGGTGTCATCACGGCATCTGTAAGTCCAGACTTTGAATAACCGGTTGCCAGCCTAACTTGACCCAATCACATAATGGATAAGTTTGCTCATGTACTTTTCTTTGTAAAGGTTTTTTTATTGATAATTGAGAATGATCGTCTTTGGCCCCAATAGCACAATTCAAAATATGTGCAACCTCCTGCTAATCTTAGATATCGGGCGGAATAGGATATAAGGACTAATAGAACGTGCGGCTTACCTGATTCTCACTGTTCTTTGCACATAGCATTATTAAAACTAGTGTTTTTTTTTTTTAATCGGTAAAAAAAACATTATTAAAACTAGTGTTTGATGAAACAAAGACAGAAAGATAGTTCAATGGTGAGAAATTCAAACTAAAATATGAGTACTCTAGATGATACTTAGCAAATAAGTGCAACTTTGCTCATTATCATTTACACGCAAAGTAAGTACGTGTCTACAACAAGAAGCATACTAACAAAGATACAGAGCAGTAGCACTCCCCACTAGCAGTAACAAGTGATCAATATCACATATGATCAGCTAGCAACAGCTCTTATTTCCATCAATGGAACAACTACATATATATGATATATGCCCAACAAAGTCACTCAGTTGGAGCTGATAGGTGATGGAGGCATGTGAGGAACACTTGGAGGCTTCTTCTCAGGAGTTGGTGGTTTCTTATATGGAGTTGGAGGCATCATCTTCTTGGGTAGCTTGACTTCTGCTTCACCACTCTTCATTGGAGGGTGGCCTGGATAGTGACCATGAGTTGGTGGCTTCTCTCCCTTAGGCGGCTTGTGTTCCATTGGTGGCTTGTGCTCCATTGGAGGCTTCTCACCCATGGGAGGCTTGTGTTCCATTGGTGGTTTCTCACCCATGGGTGGCTTGTGCTCCATTGGTGGCTTCTCACCCATAGGAGGCTTGTGCTCCGTTGGAGGCTTCTCTCCCATGGGTGGTTTGTGTTCCATTGGTGGCTTCTCACCTTTAGATGGTGGTTTGGGGAAGCCAGCGACTGAGGGAGTGGTGGTGGTGAGAACCACCACCACACAAAGGAACAAGACTAGCAAGTGTGTGGGAGACATATTTCCTTTGCTTTGGGCAGTCTGGATTTTTTGGTGATGCAAAACTAGGCCATTTGGGTGGCCTTTTATAAGGGTTTGGAGCCAATGTCGGCAGGACACGTGCCATTACTTTGTGAATTTTGCTTTGGTATGTGGTGTGTGGTAATTGTAGCACAGTACTGTGAATGTCAAATTGATGTTGTGATGGTTAGTAGAAAATATCTAATGTGAAATTTTTCTTTAGTATATTGCCTTTAAATGTGATGGGCTCCTCTGGGACCCTCCAAGCTGATAAGTTTGACAAATTCTACAAATTAAAGCGATGTTCGTCCAAACATGATCAAGAAAAAGTTCGGTGGTCTGGAAGAGATTGTGATACTTTGTAATGATTTTTTTTTTTTTAAATTTAAAATAATAATAATGAATTATTTTGATCATTTCATAATTCTTAAATGTTGTAATGGAGATTTTTCATTACAATCATAATATGAAAGATCAAATCCGTCCGTTTGGAAGATGCTTCAAAAAAAAAAAAAAAACAGCACTACTATAATTTTAAAAATTTTATCTCAAAATATTAATATATAATCTAGATTCATTTTATAATTTATACTAATTTAATCGCTCTCACACATGCCCATTGACACACTAGTAATTTTGAAAAAATAAAGTATATAGTGTATATCAGTAATACTAGAATAACTACATTTTATTTATTATCTAATTTGATACACCACCATCAATGTTAAAAGCTCTACATAAATCTCATTAATATTTAACCACTGTGAGTATATCATATCAAGTGATACAAAAATATGATGACAATAGAATTATTGGATGTATGTTAAAATATAATGTAATGATTACACTCAGAATTTTTAGTATTTAATCATATTCTATTAAGATACATTACAAATACACTCTTTAAAATTTATTTAAAACATAAATTGTCCTTCGATAGTTTTGAAAATTAAAAATGTCCTCTTTTTTCATAATTTTTTATTTAACAAAAAAAAAATATTTTTATATATAACAATAAAATTACCTTAATTGTTAATTAAAATATATTCTTGACGATATTAAAAATTATTAATTAACTTGATAATTTAATAATATAATGAATCATTTGTTATGCAACTATTAAAAATTTAAAAGGACATGATATAATTTTAAAAATTATATAAAATAATCTATAGTTTAAAAAAATTTAAAGAGTGTGTTTTTAATTTACCCTTTTATTTATCATACGATACATCACATTTATATATAATCATTCATACAATCAGTCGCTGGTTAATATGAATAGCATCTAATAATTGTGAGTCTTTCACATATGATAAGTGTGGACATGTTGCATTTGTCATGCACAACTTTTTATAGATAAAGTAACGTAATTTTTTTTTTTTTTTTTTTTTGGCGCAGCAGTAAAGGAAAATCAGACTTTATTAGTTAACTTTAATCTCAATATAAATGTTATCCAGGTTGGGAAAAGTTATAAATTTGGTCATGGACCACCAAGAATCCACTAAAAAATGTGTATTGGGCACACATCACATATCACATTTAACGTGTCATATAATATAATATCAAGTATGTATATGTCAAAAAAATATATATGAATTTAGTCGCAATTTTGTTGGACCTTAATTACAATGTCAGAAAATTTTGTTCACTCTTTATGAGTACCGACACACTACAATTTGTTTCTTAAGAAAGTCTAGACACTCCAAAAAATACTCCAATTTTTAGATCTATGATATAGGATGAAACTTTTTTTATGTTGGATCATAGTAAAAATCATAGCCCTTCACTACAAAATTTGAATTTGTTTTGTTTTGAGAGTTTGGAATTACTATTGTTTCTTGGTTTCTGACTGACATTGGCAATTCCATTTTTTAAGAGTTCGATTCTTTCTCTCAGCAATTCTAATTGACTGAGGAGAATAGAGTGCAGTGGTTTAGTAAATAATACCATATTCAGAACAAAATTCTTCAAATGGTGCATCATACTAACCACCTGTCACGACCCAAACCTGCCCCTATAGGTTTAGCGTCATAACCGGCTAGTAATCCTTGGATTACCAAAGGCCTCTTAACAGAATGACATATAATAATCGGCTGCGGAAGCAAATATAGAAAATATATAATGTTCATAGAGCTGTTAACGTATATGAGACAGAAAACTTCAAAACAACATATATATATATTTGTGTGTGTGTGTGTGTGACGTCATAAATACATGAGTCTTACGTCACCCAAATACACAGATAATGCCAAAAAGGAACTTAGCCCAATGTATAGATAAGCAAAAACATTTGTTACAAGGTTACAAAACCAAACATTTTAAAGGGAACCTCCCCGAGAGGCATAGTGACTGGCTGACCTAAAACTCCAAGCAGCAACTTGGGCCTGGTTACGTGTTTGCTCACCTACATATATAATATAATAGAGTGAGCGGAAGCCTAGTGAATAATAACGGAGTAAGGGTTTAAATGAATGATATCCATAACAGGTACAAAAATCAGAGTTCATAGTAGAAACAGATTTATATTCATGTTCTTGTTCAATCTACACACAGAAATCAGAGTTCATGTTTCGTTATACATGGTGTAGCCAATAGCGTTAACTTGCTTGTTAGTCCCATAAGGAACCTCTGGTACCGGGAACTTATAATATACTTGAGCCACGGTATTATTACCCCCAAGCAAGGGCTATGAGACCACGGTATTATTACCCCCGGGCAAGGACCTTGCTTATAAACCACGGCATTGTTACCCCTCGGGCAAAAGCCTTGTGCTAAGGATGCCGCGAATACTTATCAGAAATTGAACAATCATTCATTGGACAGAATATTGCATTCCATAAAACAGAGCATTTCTCATCATATCATATCATATAAGAAAAATAGCTTTACAAAGTTATTAGTCACAAATGGCTCTATTTGCAGAACAGACAAATCAAATAATTTATGGCGCGTAACCTACACACACATAGTGAAAACACATAATGAAACACACACTCGGTTGGTACTTAGCTTCTTTCATTTCATTCTTAGTGTGTTTCTAAGTCTTAACCTCTTATTGAGTCTTAATTATGGCCTAGGAATGCCTAGGATGCAATGTTGATATCAAAATGCACTTTGGAACCCTTAACAACACTTGCTGAAAACAAGAGTCTTGTTCGAGCGCAACTTTCTTCGCTCGAGCGGACATGCAAATATGTGAGGGGCCGCTCGAGCGCAACCTCCTACGCTCGAGCGGTCTGCAAACTTTGAAAAAATACTAGTTGTGTGATATTCACGCTCGACAGGTCGCTTAAGCGTGAGATTCAGGTCCTCGCTTGAGCGCAACTCTTATCGCTCAAGCGGTTTGCAAAAACATGAAACTGCTGGGAGCTCGCATTTTACGCTCGAGTGGACCTCAGGTCGCTTGAGCAGAAGTTTAAGATCGCAGAGTGGTTGCTCGAGTGCAAATTCTGTCGTTCGAGCAGAAATGCAGAATCTGAAATTTCCATATTGCACTCCAAAGGTCCAAACTCGAACTACACACCTTAAAATTCATCTTTTGGGGTCAAAACTCCAAAAATCATTTAGAAACTTGTAAAATTCCATGGTTTGAAGATCCTTTCACTAAATCAAGGCCCAAAAGCTTGCTAATTGACCAAAACTCCAACTTGAAATTTATGAAAATGCCATGAACATGACATGCATGAATTACTTTGAATTAAGACTTTTCAAAACATGATTAATTAAGGTCAAATAGTAAGAATTATGAAGAATTCTCAAAACCAAGTCAAGATAGACACATGCATGTGACCATTTTTTAGAAATCTATTCAAAATGCCATGATATATACATGCATGCATAGAATTCATTTATTAAAGCTCAAGTCTCTTAGTCACCAAAACTTCTTGAATTCTCTTCATTAACAATTTAAATACAAAGATTAAGAATCAAGCACTCACCTAAGACCTTTAATTGAGCTCTAGGTTGTTCTATCTTTGAGCCTTTGAGTCAATTTCCTCTAGATAGCTAGCAATTCCCTTGTTTGATTTCAATTCTCTCTCTCTCTCTCTCTCTCTCTCTCTCTCTTCACACGTTGGAGCCAAACGATGAGGAATGAGAGTGTAAAAAGTTCTAAGGTTTATATTAGCCTTATATAGGCTCCACTAGTGGGCTTAATTAACCTTAATTAACTTAGGCTAGGCAAGGCTATTAATTAATCTAAATTAATTCGTTCCAAATCGAATTTCAATTGAACCTACCATAATGTTCTAAAAATTCCGAATAACACATATAACAAGTCAATTTCACATTCGGTTGCCGATAAGGCCTTCAATTCATAAACCGAAACAGAAACACAAACAGATATTTCTACATTAGACAGATATAAACACAAATAATGCAATGCACAAGTAATTAACTCAGGATTTCATCTTAATTACTTATTAAACGTATTAAATCATGGATTAACATTAATCAAAGGTCGGGGTCGTTACACCACCTCTGTCACTTCTCACTATCTTAATATTTTTGCCAAGTTAATTTTCAATCTCAAGTTTATATTGCTTAAAAACTTTTAAGGCTTCATCTTTACTTCTCAATAAGTAAACAAGCAATATCGAGTGCAATCATCAATAAAAGTAATATAGTACTTTTTACCTCCTCTAATTTGAATAAATTTTAAATCACAAATATTTGTGTGAATTAAACTTAGAGGTTCAATACTTCTTTCTACTTTATTAAATGATGCCTTAGTGAGTTTTGCCTCAACACAAATCTCACATTTATGATTAGGATCAAACTCTAAGTTTGGCAAACATTCTAAAGAAACAAGTCTACGCAAAGAATTAAAATTAACATGTCATAATCTACCATGCCATAAGAAAGAAGTCTCAACAATATAAACAGAAAATGTGTTATTATTATTAAAAGCCAATTTTGGTATAACAGTTAGTACATTGAGCTTAAAAAGCCCATCACTCATATAACCTCGCCCCACATACATTCTACTCTTGGAGAGTACAACCTTGTCAGATTCAAAGACTAATTTAAACCCATTCTTGATTAATAATGACCTAGAAATCAAATTCTTGTGAATCTCTGGCACATGAAGTACATTGTTAAGAGAAAGTTCTTTCCTCTTCCTTGTCTTCCACAGTTGAAGTGTAGGAGTTTTCCATAAAAAGTAGTTCTCTATTTTGTGAGCATCTTTTTATCTGCATATGGAGGGTTGCTCTAGTATCCACCCATCACTCCTTAGGATTGCCCACCAAATTTGCTTCAAAGACTACTGCAGCAAGATTGATGTCTATCACTCTATCGGAAAGATAAAAGTCCTAAGCTATATTGGCTTGTGCTGGCTTTTTGTTTGAACTCCCTCCGTCCTTGTGAATGTGACAATCCTTAGCGCGATGTCCATCTTTGCCGCACACTAAACACTTGCCTTTGAACATCTTGTTAAACTTGTTGTTGATCTCTTTGTTGATCTTACTAGTGGATCCTTGTTTGGAACCATTGCCATCATGCTTCCACTTCTTGTTGTTGAACTTTGACCCTTGTTCATGTTCCATAACATTTGCTTTAGCTTGCATGACATGGTTTCCTGACTTCTTGTCGGAACCATGGCTGTCCTCCTCAATTCTGAATAGCACTATCCGCTTCTCTAATTTCATCTCCTTACACTTATGCTTTAGATAATTCTTGAATTCTTTTCAAGATGGTAGCAATTTTTCAATGATTGTCGCTACTTGGAAAGATTCACTGAGAACCATCCCTTTCGCATATATGGCATGGAGAATTAATTGGAGATCATAAATCTGGCTAATAACCATCTTGGAATCTATCATTTTAAAGTCTAGAAAACGGCCGACAACAAATTTCTTTGTACCGGTATCCACTGTCTTATATTTATGATCTAGAGATTTCCACAGTTATTTTGCAGTTCTTTTAACACTATACACATTGTACAGTGTATTGTCCAACCCATTGAGGATATAATTCCGACACAAAAAATCACCATGTTTCCGTGCATCAACTGCGGTAACCACTTGCCGGTCAGTTTCTCCCTCGTTTAGTGCTGGAGCTTTTTCATGAGTGAAACGAGCCAAATTCAATGTCGTAAGATAAAACATCATTTTTTGTTGTCATCTTTTAAAATCATTTCTATTGAATTTTTTCCATTTCTCCCCATGATTTACCAGTACTGCCGGAGTCATCACTGACATAACAAGTGTAGGGGTCAAAGTAATAACAGTCTCAATACTGTTTGTTTCAATAGCCATATTTCTGACTTAATTAATGCACAAATCACAAATTTATACATAATACAATTTACACACAAAATATACAGAATAATATTTTGTAACAAAATTTCAATGATAAACAGTATATGACAACTATGTTATCAAAGAAATTATTAAACAATATATTACTACTATTTAAGAAATTAAACAGCATATGACTACTATTTAATTTCCCAAAACAAAATATTTGTCTGTCTAACACACAAATTAAAAAAAAAAATAACAAAAATCTACTTTAAGATTGTTATGCCCATAGTGGATGTGTGTATGTGTGTACATTAAATGTCTAAATAAAATAAACAACAAAATAAAATAATTCAGAAAATAATTATATAAATTAAATTCCGAATTAAATGCTTACAGAAATTATAAGTCGAGGCTTGTGTTGGACACAATCTCTTTAAAGTAGATTTCGCCCTCGCTCTGATGCTTCAAGTTTTAATAGCTTCTACTTCTCAAGATGCAACGGCTACTACCACTACAAAATCAAGTCTTGTGAACCAAACAATGCTATAACTCTTTCACTTTCTTTTCCTAGAAACTAAATAGTAAATAGATATAGGAGCACATGAGGATGAACAGAAGAAGAAAATGAAGAGTTTTTGGAAATTTTTGATGCAAATGAATTTTTGGATGGTAGATTATTTATAAGAGAAATGGTGGCTTTTCCGAACAGGTAGAAAACCTTTTCAGACCAATTCTAGATTTGAATAGAAACAGATATGTTCGATTTGAATTTCAAGAGGTAGAAAACCTGTTCGGGATCTATTTGGGTAAAGGAAAAATTTGGACCAATTTTATTTTGAATTTTGAAACCAAAATTAAAAAGAAATAAATAAAATACAAATATTTTTGGCCCAAAAAGATAAGTATTAGGCCGAACAAGCCCAACCTCATCCCGTCTAGATGGCGGCATGCATGTTTATTGTTTAGGGTCCAATGGAACTAACCCACTTTATCCATAACCTCACCCTTCCACAAACTTGGGTACCCTTTGTGGCCTATCCCAAGTATCCCAAGCTAGAATATATATACCCATATAAATCTTTAAGCTTTTCCAATATGGGACAAGCATATTGTAATAACCCTCACACTATCCTAACTATACTCATATGCATTTATATAATTCTGTCCTATTAAGCTCGCATTTCAGATCTTGTCTTTGTTTGGCTTAAGTGTTATTTGCATGCTTTGTTCCTTGTTTGGTGTGTAGTTAGCCTAAACTAATCCAAGCCGAGGTCACCTTAAGCCTAGAACTACCTTGGGACCCTTTTTCTGGTTGACCTCCACCCCTGCCCTAACATGTTGGCCGAGATGTCACTATCTAGGCCTAGGTGTTCACCACCAAGGCCGAGATGTGTATTATCTAGGCCGAGATGTTACCCTTGAACCCAAGTGATCTTGCTCCTGGACTGGTACGACCTAGACCGAGGTGTGGTACGACCTAGACCGAGGTGTGGCACATCTAGGCCGAGGTGTGGCACAGCTAGGCCAAGTATTGTCCTTTCTAGCCGAGGTCATTGTCCTTTGCTTGTCGAAGCCTTGTTATTAGCCGATGTCATTATTTGCCGGAGTGCCCTTGCCGCCTAGCTTGTTGAACACACTTTGTCATAGTCTTGTCTTGTCAATCAGTCATTTTTTAGGGTAACCCAATCCGGTAACGCCACGTGTCTAAGCTGAGGGTTAAGTCAGCCGGCAGACCTGGAAACATATCATTTTGTATCAAATCTTGCCTTGTAGAGAGAGAAGCTCTAGGAGAAGAGTTCTTAAGAGAGTAGTAGAGTTCCAAGCTTGATCTTCGAGGTTTGAACCGTTGGATTCGAGTTTTGAGGTTAGAATCTTAACCCACTCTTGTTGTTCTGATCGATCTCCAGTTGCATTGCACAATCGAATCTGTTCTGCATGCCATGCATTGATTTAAAGTTGGTTTTAGAAAGAGAAAGTAGTGTTCATGTGTTTTTGATGAAAAGTCTTGTTTTGATCCGAAAGTTTGTAACAAGAACCATGTTTTTGTGTTTGTTTTCATATGACCTTCAAGTATAGGTACCCAGGTCCATGTTTTCGAACTCATAGCATGAAAATCCTAGATTTTGAAATAACCAGCTATGAATGAGCATTTATGTTTTTCATGTTCTTCATGTTCTTCAGTAGAGGGAAACCCAGATTTTTCCGACTTCATATCCTTGAATGTGGCCCTCGGGACCACACCTCGGCGAGAAGGTGTAGAACCTCGGCCTGGACCTGGTTGGTGCCCAGCATGTTTTCCCGAGATGAGAAACAGTGTTTCATTTTGATTTGACTTAGTTTTGAAGAATGACGAGATCATCTGTATGCATGTGAAACTTGTTTGAAAGTGCATTCAACAGACTTTGCCATGTGTTTGTAGGACTTGGACTTGCCTTGACCCCGACGTTTGAAGAATTATGTGAGTGGTATTTTTAATAAAGCTATGTTACAATGTTTTGATAAAAGCCTTCTTTTGCTTTGTTTTGGAAAGTATTTGTAAGCATGAATGATTATTCCTATTTTGTATATCAAGTATTATATCTTGTTTTGATGACATCTTGAAAGTCCGTACGTGTTAGGGGACTATAAGCATTTGTAGCACAAAATTTGCAAGTCCTTACGTGCTGGAGGACTCTAAGCATTTGCAGCACAAATTTGGAAGTCCGTACGTGCTAGGGGACTCTAAGTATTTGTAGCACAAGTCCTTAGTGCCAGGGGACTATAATGCAACTGCACCATTGATTTGAGATATCTCCATTGTCTTGCCTTGTCTTGCCACTGACAGTTCACCGCGTGGGTTTGTTTGCTCGACATGTCATCACTTGTACTATGTTGATGCTAGTAAACATCCTTTGAAGCTTGAAAGATTTGCTAGATGGACTTGGTTCATCCCTCGATTTGCACTAATTATGTTATGTATCATTGATAAAGATCTTGAATATCAGTCATGCAAACCCCTTTATTATTCATACCATTCACTGAGTATCCAAGCTCACCCCTCTCTATATATATGTAGGTGACGAGCAGGACGGCGGTGACGCCTAGATGTACTTGCTACTTGTTTTGGATTTTGCATTTTTGCAACATCTTGAAGATCATGCTTCTTAGTTGTATTTCACTGTATTTTGTATTTGATGGCTAAGAAGCCTTTTGGTCAAGATGTATTTTTGTACTTCGTTTTGTTGTATTAAAGCTATGTAAAGATGTATGACATTCCATTTGACTTATGCACTGTTCTTATGGACTACTTAACTTTTAATTTATTGCTTCCGCATTTGTAAACCCCATATGTGTACTTTGTTGTGTGTGAATTTTGAAAGTTGGCCTTTGGTAATCTCGGATTACTGGCCATCACGACACCGTTCTACTAGGGGCGGAATGGGGTCGTGACACATATTTCACAAATGTGTTAGGAAACCTACCTAAAGCCATATCCACGAACTCGAAAATGCGCGTTGAATTATCATTCATCCGAAAATAGTTTTTAGCAACCAAATACACGATGTTATTCACTACGCGACATTAAACATGAGCCCAATAAGAAATGTTAAAAATAATGCTTAGGTCCCACTTTAATTAATACTCAAAGTTAACAAAAAATTAAAGTTTTTCAAAGTCATTTTCTAACAAATATATCATAGAATAACTCAAAGAGTACAACGATTGAGCATAGCTCTTATTACTACTAATATATTGTACTGTAAAAAAGTATGAAAACTAAAGTTGGCATGAAACTAATAGACATTTGATTCTAGTTTCAGTGCCTTGGGCTTTGGTAGTCCATTGTGCCATGGTGTAGCCTGTAGGATCCTGTGCGATAGGTGTTGGTGGTGTCGTTGGTGTTGTTGGCGTTGTTTGTTCTAGCAGCATTGATGTTGGTGATGGTGCTGACACTACAAGAAAAGTGGGCTTAAAAGACGGAAGCATTTGAGACGGCACACTTGCCGTCTCAAAAAGTGACTTTTTGCGATGACACAACTTGCCGTCGCAAAAAATGTGAGTTTTTGCAATGACACATCTTGCCGTCGCGAAAAATGTGAGTTTTTGCGACGGCAGAAATTGCTGTTGCAAAAAAATGAGAGTATTTGCGACGGCAAAAATTACTGTCACAAAAAAGGAGAGTATTTGGGATGGCAGAAAATGCTGTCCTGAAAAACGAGAATATTTATGACGGCAGAAATTGCTGTCACAAAAAAAAAAAAAAAAAAAAAAAAAAAAGAAAGTATTTGAGACGGTAAAGATTGCTGTCGCAAAAAAATAGAGTTTTTGCGACGGCACCAACTGTAGTCGCAAAAAAAAGGTGAGTTTTTTGCGATTGTAATAGGTACCGTTGCAAAAAAAAAAAGTTTAAAAAAATATATTGTAGCTTTAAGACAGCTTCATATATATATATATATATATACAGTCACAAAATGGTTTGAATAAATGTAATGGTATTTTTCTGTCGCAAAAAAAAAAAACATAAAAAAATGACGTCGTCTTACTCTTTTGATATAGCATTTCTCTTTTCACCCATTTTTTCAGCTTCTTGTCTCTGTCTCTCTTTGTCTGTCTCTCTCTCTTCTCTTTCTCTCTCTCTCACTCCTCACTCTTCTCTCTCTGTTTGTCTCTCTCTCTCTCTCTGTGTCTCTCGCTCATCTCTCATCTCTCTTCTTTCTCTGTCTGTCTCTCTCTATCTCTTTTGCTCATCTCTCTTATCTATATCTCTCTCATCTCTCTCTCTCTCTCTCTCTCTCTCTCTCTCGCTTATCTCTCTCGCTCATCTCTCTTATCTCTATCTCTTTCATCTCTCTTCTCTATCTCTCTCGCTTATCTCTCTTCTCTATTTGTCTCTCTCTTTTTCTATGTCTCTCTCTCTCTCTCGTTCATCTCTTTTTGCTCTCTTTCTCTCTTTTTTTGTCTATCTCTTACTCATCTCTTGTTTCTCTCTCTCTCTCTCTCCCTCTCTCTCTCTCTATGTTTGCGTTGCTCACTCTCTCCCTCCCCTCTTCTCTATTTACTGAGCTTCCTTTCGATTTATCGATCCACTATAAAAAAATGCACTTTAAGCGACTACTTTGTCTCTCTCTCGCTCATCGGTCTCTCACTCATCTCTCTCACCACCCATCTCCTCTACTATATTCACCACTACTGCAAATGCCATTCCACTACCACCACTACTGCCACTGTCACCACTTCACCTGTACGACTACCATTAATACTACCATCGCCACCACTCCACTACCATCACTACCACTACTGCCACTATTACTACCATTACTTCTCCTTTACCCCTGCCACTCCATTTACTCTACCACTACCACAACTTCACCACTAATCTCCTTCGCCATCACCACCACCACCACCATCATCTCTTATCCACCACCTTCACCACTACTGTCGCTCCTTCTCCTCTACCACAAAAAATTAGTTCATGATTTTTAGTAACAAAAAAAAAAAAAATGGGCCGCAAAAAAATATTTTTCCTGACCACAGAAAGTTAACTTTTATCTTAGTGGAAAATATTTTTTATTAAAATATTATCCCTACTTCCACCAAATAAAAAATAATAATAATTTTTTTTCATTAAAATAAAAATGAAACAAATAAATTTTCAATCTTACTAACTAAAAATAAATAATTTTTTTTTAAAAAAATTCATTAACTACAAAGAAAAATTTATTTTAACAAAAAAAAAAAGTTTTTTGGTGACGACAACTCTTGTCGCAAAAAAAACAAAGAAAAAAAAAGAAGTTAAACGGCGTCGTTTTGTTATTTAAATTTCATTTGTGACTAAAAAAAAAAATTCATTCCTGCTCTGTTCCCCCTCCCCCCCGCACTCAAAACCAAAAATCCCCAATCTCTTCTTACCCCTCTCTCTCTCTCTCTCTCTCTCTCTCTCTATCGACGACGAGCGGCAGACAACTGCGAGCAGCAAATGAGGCTACTGTGTGAATGGAAAGGGCTCCGGTTCTTCTCCGTAAGATCGATGTCTTGAATTTTTATGGGTATATATCATAGACATTTCTTATATTTGTCTGCATGAAAATAATATGTTCTCTCGTGTGTAAGTGGATTGTTTTTGGGTGACTATGGTGTGAATAAAAATCCCACTTGTTCTCTGTTTGGTTGCCAAGAAAAATGAAGAAAAAATCAAATCAAATCAAATCCTAAATCTCATGCTTAATGTAGTTCTGATTTCTGATAAACAAAAGCAAACATCAAATAAATAGTTGTGCCAGGTTGACTGGAAATTATTTTGAAGATTCGTTATTGGGATCCATGCAGGTCATGCATGATTGCAACATTGCTGCTTTATAATTTTTGCTTCTACTGCACAGATTGATATGTTTTTTTTCGAGTTATTTGTGTGTTGTGTAAAGGAATTCCTATGAAATTTTATATTACATGTGTGATTTACGTTTTTCAATTATGTGATGATGAAATGAGTGATGTTCTTTTTATATCCTGTAATCAGGGAGCTAAGTTGATGAGGAAACAGGGAGTCAATGTTCCAAAAGGTGTAGCCGTTTCTACAGTTGAAGAAGCCAAAAAGGCCGTTTGGGATGTATTCCCCAATGAAAGTGAGGTAATTATTGAATTCTCCAACTCCATGGAACAATCAATATGGGGTCAAATTAACATTTTGTTTGGAGCAGACACACGACAGATATATGGAAGTGAAATTTCGAGGCCTATGTATGTCTGATGTTCTTTTGAAGAACTCAACTAATTTGGACCAAATAGTACTCCCAAAAAGATAAAAAGTCAAAAAGTTACTCAAAAAGTTAAAAAGTTATTACTATTCACCCAAAAAATATTAAAAATTTAATTTTACACACATTCATACAACTCAGCAATCATGTATGG
Source organism: Camellia lanceoleosa (assembly GCA_025200525.1). Taxonomy (NCBI): domain Eukaryota; kingdom Viridiplantae; phylum Streptophyta; class Magnoliopsida; order Ericales; family Theaceae; genus Camellia; species Camellia lanceoleosa. The sequence continues at coordinate 161,499,965 of CM045766.1, read as the reverse complement.
CTGGCGCTGTGCAGCCTTTGTTAAGAAAAATTGCACAATTTTGGTGCAATTTTTTCACAATGCTGTTCGGCCCATGGGGGCCCATCACGGATCCCATTTTGATAATCCGAACCATTAATGTGTAGAACTCGTCGAGTACTATATGTCTGTAAAAAATCACATTAATCGGATATCGATAACTACCTGATCAAATCAGTTTTGTATAAAAAAAAAATAGATGGAGTTATAATTAACGATTGAAAAAAAACAAATCTGATCAAATAGTTATCGATATTCGATCAACATGATTTTTTATAAGCATATAGTACTCGACGAGTTCTACACATTGACGGTTCAGATTATCAAAATGGGACCCGTGATGACCCCCATGGGCCAACCAAAACTGTCCAGTGCAATGCCCGAAAAGTAGCCAATAATTTCTTACCATCAATTCGGCTGTTCAGATTGTATGACTGTGGCCCACACATCTCTAATCTTCTCCTACATACTTCTTTATATAATTTTTTAATACACATTTTTCCATACAAAGTCAAAAAGTTAACCTAAATATACATATTTTTTTTCTCAACTTTTTAGTCTAAAAAGACAAAAAGTGCACTTATTTAGGACATCCCAAAACAACCCCCATTGAGTGCAGATTTCAAATTATTGAGTCCTTAATAATGAAAGTCCTCATATCATGTACTCGAGACAGAGTGGACATGTTGTGTTTGGAAGTTTGTGAAATATTTTGCTAAAAGTAATGCAAAAACTATCTTTACAACTTTTGGAGTGTAACTTCTGTTATTTATTTTCTTTTCATTAGTCTTTAAACAATCAAGTAGAGAAAAATAAATGAGCTATATTCACATGCAGTTGGTGGTTAAAAGTCAGATCCTCGCTGGTGGGCAGGGCTTGGAAACTTTCATGTTAGTATATTACATGTATTATATGTTAGTGCATAATATGTTAGCTGTAAATTACCAAGCTTTAATCATGTTGTTTTCTTAGTGCTTCCTTAGTGCACACTTTCTGCTTTCTTCTTTCGGCTCTCTTGGCTCCTTTGTACACTCTCCCCTCTATAAAAGGAGAGTCATCTTCACATTGTAAAGATACACTTAATATCAATATATACATAATTTATTCTCTCCCTTTCTCCATACAGTTATTCTAACATGGTATCAGACTTAGGTTAAGAATCTAATAATTTTGTTTCACCGGCGGGCGGCAACCTCGCCTTAGCCACCCGCCGGACCTCAACCCCTCTCTTCTGTATATACACAGTCTCAAAGGTGATCATACCCAAATGTCAGGTTATCTCAGAAATCAACCAATCGATTTCAACACAAAGAACTCGATTGCAAAATCCCGAGAATCGACGGTACTTCTTCTATCTTCGCCAATTTACCACTTTTGCCACAGATAGAACCCGTGTGGTGCACCGGTGGGCCAATTCGTTACCAAGGTCCGATCACCCAAGTCAACCACACACGCCTAACTCAGAAGTCGAGTCCGACTCAAATCAAAGAAATCAAGCTTCCACACCTCCGCTGAGCTCCCGTCGCGAGCCAACACGCCTTCCGACGAACTCAGATGGACGATCGGAGCCGGGCCACGTGTCTCATCATCCTTGTCTTCGCAGAGAAGAGCTATGAGCTTAACCTGAGCTTAAAAGCAGTACCGAATCCACAGCTTCGCCCCTCCGGCCTTCTTCTTCGGCTTAATCGCCTCAATGTCCCAATGAACCCTCTTCTGAAATTTGTTGGTCTCCCTGAGAAAGTACACCATTTGTTGAGGTCTTCTCAGTTCTAGCAATCTGGCCACACTCAGGTTGGCCAAAGGAACCAACCATTTCTAAGAAGCTTCCACTTTCAAAACATGGAGGAAGCTTTGGGACCATATCAACAAGACCAGAATCAGATGGATAGTGAACACCAAAAGTGTGAGGAATCACTGAAGAACCTGCAAATTCTCACTCTGGCTCAGTGAAACAAGTGGGTCCCAACTAGAACCAAAGAAATGGTGGTCTGCACCACTTAAAGATTAGCACTGATGCTCTCTCTCTCAGGGGCTCTTTCTCTCTCCTCCTTTGTTGTGTGAGACTGATGATGGGGTAGCACAGCAGAGATGCTCCATTTTTTTTTTTATCTCTTTCTTTCTTTCCAAACCCAACACCCTCTCTCTCCACTTTATCACATGGGCTTGTCCCCTCTCTCTCCTCTATTTGATTTCAAAATCAATTATTTTTATTTATTTTCTCCAAACCACTTTTAATCCCTTTTAAATACCCACTTTACAATAATATATCTTTTGCTGGGCACTACCCCTAACTTTATTTTGAAACAATCACACCGATGTTTTTCATATAACCCATCCACAAATATTTTTTTATCTATTTTCTTTATCCATTGTTTTATTTTATTTTATTTTTATTATTAAACAACACAACACCAAAAACATTTTGACAAACTTGTCATTTCTTCATGTCGGGGATCAACCCCGATCACCATTTTACACCAAAAAAAAAAAAAAAAAACAAACAAACAAACAAACAAACAAAAACAACAAAAACCACACCCACAGCGGAATTTTTCTTCTCTACTTTGCTGCCGATCTCTTCTTCTTGCTTTTCTCTTGGGTGTCCCTTACCGGCACTGCCTCTATACTTCCTAGTTCACCGGGCACGTTCACTTCCCGATGCTCCTCCACCGCAACATATGGCGGACCTCCGAATCGGAACATAACGGTGGCCTTCCGCTTCAGCTCCTTATTTTCCGCCTTCAGCACACATATCTCTGCTCACGCATCCTTATACATGCACTGGAGCAGAGCCAGTTGGGCATTTAACTGCTGCACCTCATTTGTCCTACTCTGAAGCCGGTGCGACAAGTTTGTGACCGCAGTCATGGTCTCTACACATGCCTTCAATGTATAATGATTTGCCTCAATATCTGATTGCGCTGCCATTATTTGCTCCACAGACAGCATAGGCAAGTTCAACGGAGCAAAACCAGGGACGCTTGGTTGAGGTTCAAGGGCGACCGCACCGGTTATCTCTCTTGTGGACTCGTTGAGGTCTGGAAAGAGAGTGAGCGGACCACGAGAAGAAGAGGCCATGTTTTGGATAACGGAACGGGAAGAAAAAGCCATGTTCTGGATTGCTAAGTGTTTAAGAGAAGCAGCGAATTCAAACCGGTAATGTCAGAAAGGGTTGGTTACGGAGTATGTTTTTTTAGCACAAAAATGTTGCAGCGTGTTTTGCAGAATGGTTTGTTTACAAGCCTCAGCCTTCGCCTCGGTTTATATAGACAATGACAAAGAGGACGACACAACGCTCTATCGGTCATGTGCATCGCCGCGTGTCCAGCGCGACTTTTGATGGCTCGCTGCTCGACAATTTCTGTCGGGCACGACTTTTGATGATTTGGGCACGCTTTTTGAGGGTGTGAATTTTGAGGGCTCCATATATATATACATATATATCTTTTGGGCAGCCTCTATACACGATCATACAGTGTCTACTACAACGGTCCGACATGACCCCGTAAACTGTCCCGACATTGATTCTGGTTAGCTTCTACAACGGTCTAACATGACCACACAGTGTCTGCTACAACGGTCCGGCATGACACCGTAAACTGTCCCGATATTGATTCCGGTTAGCTCCTACAACGGTTTGACACAACCACACAGTGTCTGCTACATCGGTCCGACATGACCTCGTAAACTGTCCCGACATTGATTCCGGTTAGCTAGTACAGCGGTCCGACACGACCATATAGTGTCTTCAACAATGGTTCGACACGACCATACAGTGTCTCCTATCCTATTTTATTTTATTTTTAGGTTACTCTCTCCAAACTCAAGTTGGCTGGTACTTGTCCTCCTTGAGTTTGAGGGGGGCTGTTAGTATATTATATGTATTATATGTTAGTGCATAATATGTTAGCTGTAAATTGCCAAGCTTTAATCATGTTGTTTTCTTAGTGCTTCCTTAGTGCACACTTTCTGCTTTCTTCTTTTGGCTCTCTTGGCTCCTTTGTACACTCTCCCCTCTATAAAAGGAGAGTCATCTTCACATTGTAAAGATACACTTAATATCAATATATACATAATTTATTCTCTCCCTTTCTCTATACAGTTATTCTGACATTTCAAAAGTGGTCTTAAGGGTGGTGTCCATATTGTTAAGGCTAATCAGGTTGAAGAGATAGCTGGTATGGAAGATTCTGCTTTGTTAGTGTTGTAGAGATTATTGCTTTGTTTTAATTTGCTATTATCATTGCTATTATCTACATATAGGCCATTGTGTAATAATGTCTGAGGTCTCTAGATTTTGTCAGAATACTTAAGACTTCACTAATATGTTATAGTGGTACCTTGCCATTTACTAACTCTTTTGGAGAAATCTTAAGTAGCCACAAACTCTATATACATTGAAAGAACCACTAAATTTGCTATGTTTGAAGGAATTGTATCATGGCTTTTTTTTTTTTTTTTTTCTAATTGACATTATTTTACTTGACTTACCAGCTTAACTAGCTAGCACAACAGACTAGTTAGGATATGTCCGTAAAAACTTAGAATTTTACTCTAGGCAAACTAGTTTCTTAAGAAATTTAGAATTCGAAGTGTTAATGTCCCAAAATCACCAAATGGTGTCGGATTAACATGAACTTGGCACACACGACCGCGTTGGCACGAGAGACTTGTGGGAGAAGACGGAACTCAAATAAGGTTCCCGGTTTGGGAGTTAGAGTTGGATTTCACTCTTAAGAAACAAATTAGTTTCTTAAGAAACTTAGAATTCGAGGTGTTAACGTTTCAAAATTACCAAACGACGTCGAAGTAGCACGAAATGGCATACACGACCGCCAAAGCAAGAGAGACTTGTGGGAGAAGACGAAACGCAAATAAGGTTCCCAGTTTGGGAGTTAGAGCCAGATTTCACTCTTAAGAAACAAACTAGTTTCTTAAGAAACTTAGAATTCAAGGTGTTAACGTCCCAAAATCACCAAACGGCATTGAAGTAACATGAAACTTGGCACACATGACTGCCTAGGCACGAGAGACTTGTGGGAAAAGACCGGACTTGAATCGGATTCCCGATTTGAGAGTTAGAGCCGGATTTCACTCTAGGCAAACTAGTTTTTTAAGAAACTTAGAATTCGAGGTGTTAATACCCCAAAATCACCAAACGGCGTCGGAGTAGCATGAAACTTGGCACATACGACCGCCTAGGCACGAGAGACTTGTGGGAGTAGAAGAAACTCGAAACGGATTCTCGGTTTGGGAGTTAGAGCTGGATTTCACTCTTAAGAAATAAACTAGTTTCTTAAGAAACTTAGAATTCGAGGTGTTAATGTCCCAAAATTACTAAACGGCGTCGGGGTAGCACGAAACTTGACACACACGACCGCCTAGGCACGAGAGACTTGTGGAAGTAAACGGGACTCGAAACGGATTCCCGGTTTGGGAGTTAGAGCCGGATTTCACTCTAGGCAAATTAGTTTCTTAAGAAACTTAGAATTTGAGGTGTTAATGCCCCAAAATCACCAAACGGCGTCGGAGTAGCACGAAACTTGGCACACACGACCGTATAGGCACGAGAGACTTGTGGGAGAAGATAGGACTCAAAACGGGTTCCCGGTTTGGGAGTTAGAGCCAGATTTCACTATAGACAAACTAGTTTCTTAAGAAACTTAGAATTCGAGGTGTTAACACTTCAAAATTACCAAACGGCGTCGGATTAGCATGAAACTTGGCACACACGACCGCCTTGGCACAAGAGACTTGTGGGAGAAGACGGGACTCAAATCGGGTTCTCAGTTTGAGAGGTAGAGTCGGATTTCGGTCTCAACACAATTATTTACTTAATTATCTTTGCAATTGTATAGTAGTTAAATTTTTATAGTTTTTTCTTTTTTTTTTTTTGTAATTAACATATTAATACATAATTATATTGTCATTAACTATTTTTATTTTTTTTTTTAGATATTTTCGGAGTAAGAGTTTGCTTCTTGTGGATTTCATGCTTGTGAAAAATGCCACTAATTTTTGTTTTTGTACCACGGAAAATGCTGAGGAAAAATTTAATTTTGGTTTATGTTATTTTGAATTATGAATAACATTATGTATTTAAACATTATATATTAGGGGTGGGCGCGGATCGGTTGCGGCCACGAAACCTCCAATCCGCCATCCGTCTGCCAAATTGGTGGATTGGTGAAAATCAATCCGCATCCGTCCGCCAATCCGGCGGATGCGGATTTGGCGGATTGGCGGATGGATGCGAATCGGTTTGGCAGTTTGAAATTTTACAAATTTTCAACATACAAAAAAAAAAAAAAAAAAAACCCAGGAAAAAGTTCAATTAATATCACTTAAATAAAAAAATAAAAAAATAAACCCAAGAAAAAACTCAGGAAAAAATTCAATTAACATCACCCCACTTTGTTATTTTGTGTGTATATTGAATATTCAATATCATATTTAGTGGAGTGGTAACTAGTCATTCTGGTAGAAATTGGGTTCGAAGTGTAAAAACTGTCCCATAAAACATTTCTTTGTATTCCACAACTCTGATATTCTAGCCTACTTTGTACCTCAAGATTTGATGTTGCACTGCACCAGAAAGGACCATTATTCTGGTGTGTGTTCTAATTTGGGAGGGAAGCTTGCCCATACTTACTTTATGGTTTTGTTTAGTGGCAGTGGCAATGTGGTTTGAGTGGCAGTGTTCTTTTAACAAAATTTTAAAATGAATGGCAGTGTTGTTTAACAAAATTTTATTTTTTGAAAAAATTTCTATGGGCCTTAATTAATTATTTATAGACTATTACGAAAACTCTCATAAAAAAAAGATGAATTGTGTTGGCCTATAAGACTGTAATGTTAAAGTGACACGTTATCTTTTTCACTATTCAAATTGATTTGGTTTAAATTTGAACATCATTTTCCTTAAAACAAATAATCTCAAAACCTTTTAGCCATCCACACACAAATCAATTTCCAAAGGACTGTTTTCTTTGAGCCAAAAACAATATGCAGCAAATCTGCCATTCATCTTCTTCACATGTGATGTGAGACCAGAAAACATTGCACAAACAAACATAAATTTGATAGGTCTCCTGGGCATCAACAGCATAAGACATGACATGCACAAACATACACAAAAGAAAACTTCAACAATTCCACAAAAGCATCAACTTAAGAAACCTCATAAGACATAATTCATTACAGTCATCCAAAGTTCTAGTGGGCAATCCAAAAACATAATTCATTACAGTCATCCAAAGTTGAAGTTGAAAATCATCCAAAGTTTCAAAAAAAAAAAAATAATACAGTCATCCAAACAATAATACAGTCATCCAAAAAGAAGCAAAAAGTCGTTAATTTCCTTGAGCCAAACCATGAAATAAACCATCTCAACCTGCATAACAAAAAAAATGAAATTATTTAATAAGGAAAACACTAAAAAGTCTTAAACTTAAAACAAATAAACATATGTTAACAACATTTAGCAAAGGGAAGGGGTATTTTACCATGATATTAAACTTCAATAAAATTAGGTTCTGGACTTGGGCTTGAACAAGAACTTGATTCTGAAACAACTACACATAAAACATAACACAAGAAAAACATGTAAAGTGAAAATAATGAGTTTTGAATAATACAAAATAAATGAAATTTAAAACAAAATAAATCATTGAATGTATTACCCGAATCATATTGTTGTTCAAATTCTTCAATATCATTCATTGCTTGTCTAAGACATATTGTAATGTTACTTCGAAGCCAATTTTGTGCACAAACAAGAACCTCCACCATCTTGGGAGCAAGTGAACTATGAAATGGATCAAGTATACGACCTCCTGTACTAAAAGCCGACTCAGAAGCAACAGTGTAAATAGGCATCGCCAACACATCTCGTGCTATAAGTGATAATACTCTATACTTTGTTGTATTAACCTTCCACCACTCCAAGATATCAAATTGAGAATTATTCCCACATTTCTCAATATCACCCAAGTACTTGTCCAATTCCGACATACTCCCACTACTACAAAATTGCCCCTCAAAAAATGAGTTAAATTGAGAGTTCACAATAGAGTGTGGGTCATTTTCATCTATCACCATATCTACTCTTTCATTTACATTAGAGGCATACACATTTGTTGGCTCAAGTGTGGCATAATGATCATACAATTTGCCCAAACAATTTTTGACCTTGTCTAACATTTCTTTCACTTTCACCATATCTCCAACAAAAATTGTTGAAAAAAAAAATTGCAAGTATGTCATTTTTCTTCTAGGATCAAACACAACCGCAACATACAAAAGTAGATTGATTTTATCCCCATTTCCCCAATACTTGTCAAACTTCTCTTTCATTTTATTTGCCATTGAAGACAAAATAAGATCATTGTCTTTGATTAGTTGTCCAATCATATTTTCAATGACAAAAATTTCAGTGTAGAATGTGTTTGAAGTAACAAATAAAGACCCAGAAAATCTCTTTGTGGCATTGTAGAACATTCTAAGAAATTTCAAAAACACCCTACAATTATTCCAATCCTTGGCTGTAGGCATCTCTCTCCTCTTACCCCCTTCATTATCCAAAAAGTAGTGTTTGTAATTGCAGTCCTCCTCACCCATTCTTTGAAAAGCACTCTCAATTTTTTTTGCTGCCTCCAACATAAGATATGTTGAATTCCACCGTGTTGGCACATCTAGGCACAAGAGGCTCTTACTCTCAATTTTCAAACTTTCCACATACTTTTTAAAAATGTCAAGGTGGTTTGGGGAAGACCTCACATACCTCACTGCATGCCTCACATTCGCTATACAAGACTCAAGATCATTCAATCCATCACTAACAATAAGATTGAGAATATGCGCACAACAATGCATGTGTAAAAATTCATGCCCCAAGATAGTTCCCTTCCACAATTTTGTTGTTCGTTTCAAGAATCTAATGGTTAGATTATTGGAACTCGCATTATCCACAGTTAAGGTATAAAGGCCATCAATGTCCCACTCCTTTAAAAGTGCCTCAATTTTTTTACCAAGAGTTTCTCCTTTGTGGTCTTCAACTTGAAAAAAATTTATGATCCTCTTTTGTAACTTCTAATCATCATCAATGAAATGTGCAGTTAGACACATATAACACAAATTTTGTATGGAAGTCCATGTGTCCGTGGTAAAACAAATTCTATGCCCCTTCACAATTTTTTTCAACCTCTCCTTTTCATTGGTGTATATGTCTAGAATGTCCCTAGCAACGGTATATCGAGATGGAATCTTGAACTTGGGTTGCATGACATCACAAAACCTCTTAAAACCAACACCATTGTCACGCCCCCAAAATATTACAATAAAGATAACTCATATGCAGAATAAATATGATAAACAACATACTTTCATATATCAGCGTTCACTGTTTAACAAGCAATTAAATGCCATATAAGCTATCATCTTTCCAAGACATTGCTTGGTTATACAAATTGAGTCTCACTCATTACATCTTAAGCCCTTGGCTTTACAAATAACAAACATGAACACATAAAGCATAAATAGGAAACTCTTGCTTTCCAAGAGTTTATCCATGCTATTGCTTTGGAGGTAACACCTCACGTGCACCTGAAAATGATATTCCCGTATAGGGTGAGCTAACAGCCTAGTAGAGATATGCTAAACATAATATGAGCAATAACTAAAACATGAGCATTCGATAAATGTTTCACTCACATATATCCATTCATGATTCATTTCAATTACATGACAAATGTATCCATGTTTCATAATAATTTCCATTTCTTAATTCATAATCCATTTCAATTACATGACAAATTTGTCAATGTTTCATTTCATTTTCATTACTTATTCAATTCCTCAATTCATAATCCTAGTTCAGAACCTGGTCATATACTTTAAATGAGATTACATCTCTTATCAACAATACTTCCATTTCAATTGAGATAACAACTCAAATTAAACATTTCACACTTAACCAAAGATACACATAATTGCTGTATCAATCTCAAACCAAACACTTCCATACTTCATATATGATATACATATTTGCTATACCAATACTTTAATAGGTTGTAGCGATCCCGGTCTTTTCCCATTTGATTATTGTACCCGGACTTGGGTTTCGTAGATCCTGTCATTATATAATTGTTGTTGTCCTTTAAATCCCTATTCTTAAGTTATGGGTTATGTTGGGCAGGTTTGTTACAGGTTGGTTGAGTCCGGAAACCAATAGTTGCTGTTCAGTTTTTGGGTTGGTCGCTCGAGCGAGGGTTTGGTCGCTCGAGCGAGGGGTGAGTTTTGTCTCTGGTGGCTCGAGCCAAGGTTTCTTCGCTCGAGCGAGCGATTGCGTCTAGTATAGACCTGAGAGCAGTGTTTCTTCGCTCGAGCGAGCTTTTCTTCGCTCGAGCGAGCGAGGTGTATGTTTTCGAGTTCTTTGCTCGCGCGAGCATTCTGTCGCTCGAGCATGCTTCTGGGTTGCAGACCTAAAGCATTGCATTCTTGGCTCGAGCGAGCTTTTCTTCGCTTGAGCGAGTCTTTCTTGTGTCTGGTCGCTCGAGCGACCATGTCTTCGCTCGAACGAGCCTGTCCAGTTTAAATAGACAACAACGGGAATTTAATCAGTTTTTCATCCTCTTTTTTATTCTAAACCCTAGTTCCGACTTCTCTCTCTCCCAACTCACCTTGTCTCTTAGGTTTGATCTATTTAGAGTGTGTTTCTACCCTAGTCGCTTTATTAAAAAGGTAGTGTGGGTCGAGCGCTTCAGTTTAATCTGAACGATCTTGGATTTGGAGCACTTTGGGTTTTGGGTCGTCATCTCCATCTTCTCCATTTTTGTTGATTTCTTCGAGGTAGGGATTTCCTACTCCAATGTATACGTTTTGTTCTAAGTTCTGGCATTTTAATATGTTGGGGGTATTTAAGTAATTTGGGAAAAACCCTAGTGGTTTAAATAAATTGAATTGTATATTTAATTTGAGGAATATTGAGGAAATTAGTTAAATTCATGAGATTGAAGAATTTATTGATTCAATGGAGTATTTGGTTAATTAGATCACTCGTCTATTTAACTGTTGAATTATTTATTTCTAAGTCTAGAAATAACTATTTTGGGCTATCGGTGGAGGATAGTCGTGATTGTTGTAGACATTGCATGTGGATTAGGGATAACTGAAACTAATTATTGGTTAAGTCATTAATCTTGACTGTTGAATTAATACAGACATTATGTGTATTGATTATGTGTTGTATATGTTATGTGTTTACATACATTATTTTGTGTGGGAGGAGATAGGGATGTACTCCACGGTTTAGGGGAAGATAGGGGATGGACCTCTAAACCGGATTTTGTTTGGGAGGAAATAGGGGATGGACTCCATTAGCATCACTTTTATGTGTGCTTATTTATATTGAAGTGTTTTATTGATACAGCACTAAAATGTGTATCAATCTGGAAGTATGAAGTGTTTTGATATGAGCCTGAGTCTCATTTGTGTTGTTGATATTTGAAGTAATGTGAATATGCTATATAGTTCACCGTTGTAAGTTTGGCCAGGTTCTGAGCCACATTGATAATAATGGATATTGATAAGTGTCATAGACATTAGTGTCTTAAGATTGAATATTGATATAACTGATTATCATTGTTAACCATCTATTAAGTGTTATTGCTTTATTCAATGCTTATATTTGGTTTAGTATATTTCTACTGGGCTGTGGCTCACCCTATATGGGAACATCATTTTCAGGTCCAGGTGATTCGCTACCTCCAAGGAATTAGCTTGGAAGGAATTGGACTTTGAAGCCTTGATATTAGTTATTTGTTTTTATCTGATTTATATGTAAACATTCAAGCCTAGGGCTTAATTTGCATTTGAGTTAGAACTCATAATTTTGTGTCCAAGTGTTGGCTTGGCAAGATGTAAGCCCCTAGGGCATTTACTTTGATGTTACATGTAATGTCTTTATTTAGAAATACTCTGATGAATGAATTGTGGTTTATTTACTTCAGTAATGTATCTTATTATTGTGTATGTTGGGTGATTATTTTGAGGGCGTGACAATAGATACACAAAATTGCTGTATCAATCTCAAACCAAACACTTCCATACTTCATATATGATATACACATTTGCTATATCAATACTTTAATAGATACACAAAATTGCTGTATCAATGGAGTCCATCCCCTATCTCCTCCCAAATAATATCCGATTTAGGAGTCCATCCTTTATCTTCCCCTAAACCGTGGAGTACATCCCCTATCTCCTCCCACACAATACAATGTATATAAACACATATCATATACAAGATCAATCAATACATAAATTCAATGTATTATTCCAACTGTCATATTCGATGACATATTCAATTAATTAGTTTTAGTTTGCCTAATCATCATGCATTGTCTACAACAATCAAAACTATCCTCCACCGATAGCCCAAAGCAGTTATTTCTAAACAGATAATAAATGCCTCAACAGATATAAAATTTTCAACATTTTTAAAGTGAGCGATTAATAAATCCAACTCCACCATTCTAATCCATAATGAGCTAATTCTATTATTTCCAATTCAATTTCACATTTCCATAACAGTTGTCATTAATTACACTAATGACACAAATATATCCAAACATGGCATTTTTCTCATTTTTTTCAATATTGACCCAAAGGTCCAAATATTATCAACAACATCAATACTATCATTTTAAAACCCAAATATATATATTTATGAGCCAAAATAACAAAACCCCTCTTTTGAAAATAACACATTTCAAGTCTTAACTTTCCTAAATCAACCCATCTATACAAATAATTTAATGTCTATGTTAAAGCACATAAAAATGAGTAAGAACCCCTACCTCAAACCAAGAAGATGAAGCAAGCCAAAAATCCAAATTTTCTATTTTGTCAGATTTTGATCTTCATCGATCAAAATGTTGCTCTCACTAAATTCTTCACTTTGGTAACAGATCCACCAACACATTCAGAACAGTTGGATTGTCAGAATGTATAACTAAAATAGTAGTTGAGTGATTGGTCTGGGGAAGCATGTGATTTGAAATATACAACCTCGGTCTAGCAAAGTCACATATGATAATCGGAAGGTAGTAGTAGCTTGCTTCCCTGGCACATCCTCATTGATGTCAAAATTCCTCCCAGCTTCAACACTATGTCCAATAAAGAGAGAAGATCCCTTGCCCCAATTGGCCCCATACGAGATAGAAGAATTGAAGCTAAAACTTGAAGTGACTTCAATCCACCTTTCTTTTTTTGCCTACTTTTCTTTACAATATTTTCATTCCCAACCACCTTCTCTAATTGTTCTTTATTGTCACAGAGCCCATTGTAGTGACCAAAATGATCAGGCCTTTCGCCACAATATCTTGATCGCAAGTATGTAGTTGTCCCACCAGCAACCACGACACCAGTAGAAAGTAGTATTGTTTTCCTCCTTGAGGCCAAAAGGCTACAACCATGTTCAGTCCACTGCAATAGCTGAAGAGACGGCATAGATAAAGATGAACCTTCCTAAACCAATAAATATCAGTAACTTGGATGCCTTCCTCTCAATTTCTGATCTTCAACGGAAAATCCCAACGACATCACTTTCTCTACCTATCTATCTCTGAATCCAAAGCTCAGAACGCAGTGCACAGTTGGGTAATCAAGATTCTCAAACAACTACCCAATCCTGAAACCAATCGGATAGAGTGAAGCCCTAGAATACCCACAACATATATATGCAATCATTTGAATCGTCTCAATAGCATACAGAAGAACCGCACCGAACAAAAACTGTCTCCAAACAAAATAGTGATAGAGAGAGAGATGAAGTTGGGTGGGTGTTGTCTGTGTTGCTCTTTTCCCTCTAAACCGTGTGTGTGTTATCTCTGTCGAGAATGTCTTGAGGAGGGTCATAAAACTCTAGTGCTGTTCCCCACTCACTCTTGTCCCAACTTTTCTCTCAAAAGCATATATTCCATTGCCCCACCATTTTGATCATGTTCTCTAATAAATTTATTTATTTATTTATTTATTTTTTATAAACTTAGGTCATCACAACCTACCCTCCTTAAAGAAATTTCGTCCCGAAATTTAAATAAGTAATATAATACATTCTACAGTCACCTACAAACTTCCTCCGGTACTTACCAATGCATATACAATAATTCTTCGACTTCTACATGAGTCTCAACGAGTCACATCGGTAACGAACCAAACCATTATTTTTGCACAACAATTGATTATAAAATCCATACTAGTATAAACCATTAAATGATTATTCTATTCACATTGATAACCCAAGGCTATAAAATAAGATCTCATTTCCCCCAAGCGTAGCAAAATTTTGGCAAAACGACTCCTCAGAATACCAAGACACCATATCTTATTGGTGATAACCCAACTTCAACGAACTATCTCTATCGCCTAATGCACAATGCATCCTAAGGCCAAAATAACCATCACTACCCCAAAACCTTAACAAAACGAAATGACAACTCTTCAAAAGCCCTAACCACCAACTCAAATAATGGCCATCAACCGTCACAAAACAGATGATACCTTACCAACATTGTTCTGCATCACACTAATATCATGATAACCCACGAGGTCAAACACAAATTATGCATATGCCGTTATCACAACGGAATATTTCGTTAGCTGACGTCATTGCGCGTAAGCAAAACACGCAAAAAGAAAAATAAGATGCGAATACAGAGATATGGGGTTTCGAACCCCTGACTTCAAGCTCAGGCCACAGTCCAAACCACTAAGCTAAACCACTGAGCCAAGCTACTCTTGTGATCAGATATTCAAACAAATATATATATGTATGAGACACATATACATCAAAACAAAACAAAATAGAAGAAATACTCGTTGCGAGGTTCGAACCCTTAACCTCGGGCTCAACCTCTCCATCCTTAGATGCCGAACCAGACCACTTAACCGACTCACTCTTGTGACACGATTAGTCGAATAAATGTATATAATACATAAATATACAATATATATACATATATGTATACAACTTTCCCATTTCTCTCTCTTCCTTCGAAAACTACGTCTAACACGCGGTTTGCTTTTGCGTCGGTTGGCCGACAAAAGTAGACTTCATCGATTACGCCTCGCCTCGACTCTCTCTCTATCTTGTCTTCTTCTCTTTTGTATTATTCTGAATCAGAATTTTTCCCTCTTCTACTTATTCCCTCATTTCCCTTTCTTCTTCATCACTCTCTTCCATCTCCCTCTTCATCACTCTTTTCTGTTTCCTCTTCCTCTTCGAGAGAAAAGAGAGACTGAACGGAGGAGAAAAGTTGTCTCAAAACTTAGTTTGTTCTTTGTTATTTTTCTTACTCTCCTTTTTTGCACTTTACATCTCTCACCATACATGGCCTCATCTCGCCCCCTCACTCTCTTTCCGGACCTCAATGATCGGAGCTCCTCTGAACCAAGTGCCCATGTTCCTACCCTTCCTAACCTTCCTGGACCGAGTGCCCCTGTTCCCATTCTTCCTAACCTTCCTGGATTGAGTGCCCCTGTTCCCATTCTTCCTAGCTTTCCTATGATATCAGTTGAGCAAATCATGGTTGCTCAATCTGATATTGAGGCCAATCACTTCACACTAAACTCTTGCATGGAAACCGTGACTGCGGTTACCAAATTATCTCACCGATTACAGAATAGAACCATTGAAGTACAACAACTAAACTCCCAACTTTCTCTGCTCCAGCGCATGTACAAAGATGCACGAGCAGAGATTTGCACCCTAAAGGCAGAGAACAAAGAGTTGAAGCGAAAGACCACCGTCATGACCCGACTCGGAGCACCTTCGTCCTTCACCTTTGACAACCAGCAGGGAGTCAAATCCCCCAACGGTCCTACACATACTGAGGCAGAGCCTTCAAAGGTCAACCAACAAGGAGTCAAATCCCCCGGCGGTCCTGTACGTACTGAGGCAGAGCCTTCAAAGGTCTCCCGAAACGACAAAAAAATGAAGGGCTCGGCAGGAGAGTCGAGTAAGTGAAGTCGGCATGTGGCTGTTATCCAAAACAAGATCATTCTCTTTTCTTTTTTCTTTTTTTTTTCTTTTTTGTTGTTGTTGTTGTTGCTGCTGTTGTTGCCTCTGTAATCGGGGATGTCATCCCCTGACTTCAATAAAATCAGCTTTGCTCTTTTCTTTTCTTTTCTTTTCTTCTTCTTCTTTTTTTTTTTTTTTTTTTTTTTAATAACACAACTGTGGCATAATTATCATAATACTTTGAGCTCGAAAACAATTTCGTTCGACTAAATTTGAGAATGATTAAATCTTGAACTCTAAACTGAATATTGATTCCATATAGACCAGAATCAAAATCATGGCTTAACGGAAAAAAAAAATGAAACAAAACAATCCAAACATACCAATGGCGAAATGAAGAATCAATATAAGAGATCCACCACTCTTACTCCACAGATACTAAACAATCTCCATTTCTATTACATGAATCACACCATCACGACACACACCAATGTTAACCCAAAACACTCTCATATACCTTCCATCTTCACAATTTCAACTCATACCTAAGAGGAATTGTAAAAGTTAACATCGGAGTCCATCCCCTATCTCCTCCCAATAGATAAGCATAAAAGCTATATCAATCTTTCAATAGACACACATTTTGGTGCTGTATCATCGAAGTCCATCCCTTATCTCCTCCCAAACAATATACATACATAATGTATATAAAAAATCCAATCATTCACAATGATCATTCAATACACGTATTTGCTGTATTATTATAACCGTCATATTCAATGACAAAACCCGGATGATTAGTTTCAGTTTTCCCTAATCAACACACAAAGTCTACAACAAACGAGACTAACCTCAAGGTGACTGATGTCAACCCAAAACCCGATACCAACGAGCTGATTAATCAACTCAATAACCTCCACACTCAGTAGTCCACACACTGATGTGCCACTCAAACCACTAATCCCAGATACGGAGTTCCCTACACAAACCCCAAGTTTTGGAATCGCACCGGATCTCCTCAAATTAAACTGCATCAACACTGCGTCTAAGGGAATCACCATTTCTCTCCCCATGGCTACATAGCAAGCCTGTTCATCTCCTTGACCGAAGACCGACATGGTCAACCTCAATCACAACAACCTAATCACGAAAGACAATTTTGACCAACGCTATTCTCGTTACTCTAGAACACAAACTGCTCTTCCTCTAAAGAATGCTGCCTGCATCCACTTACAAACCATACCCCACAATTGATAACCAACCACAATACAAACACTACCCCTATACAACCAATGGAGTCACCACGGACTCACTAACTAGCAAAGCCCAAAACACGAACCAACATACAGGTACCATTTCCGCTAAATACTCAAATTACCACCATACTAATTACCCTAGAGCACATACTTTAGAATTATAATATCCTCACAAAGAAATCTTAAAATTTCCTCTAAGAGCATTGGTTGCTAACACAACTCCACAACATCCATCATATCATGTCCTTCAACACTCATTTATTGCACTTGAGAACATCAACAACTAAATTTGAGGCAACGGACTCCACCAATCTCAAAGGCACACAGAGCTCGCCTACATGTTCTAAAATATCAACTCACGAGTCAATGTTGTTACTACTAATAATCCCATCAAATGGCATAACTCAAATCAAATTTAATCTTATTCCAATCTATCTCAAAATTATTTATCTCATTTGCCCTCTTAGGATTTACTACAAAATTATAAATAAAACAAACTCTCTAAGAAACACATTTCTTACTTCACGCTATAATTTTTATCATGCTAAGACCACGTTTATTCCCAAACGCATACAAAATAATTGGCCTCGGACCCATCACTAACCTCACAAGTAGTCTATCAAGCGAGTGAAATAATCCAACTATAACTAACTTCGTCAATCCCAAGAAAATTTAGAACTAGTTTTACGAGTTCTAATGTCAACAATCCAAAGAATATTATCTTAGATAAGAGACAGAATTTAGCTCAAAAGTAGGTACTTCACACTAGTCCTAACACGTTGCATATGGCTTAAACATAAACCTACACATGTATCTACATCACATAAAGCAAACCATATAAGCACATAGTCACATAATCACATACAGATTTTCTTTCCAGATAATGATTGTCCCATGATGTTGCTAGAGTGCCAATCAGAAATAGCGGTGATCAAGTGCTCTTCCGACTAGACTTCCAGGAACTCACTGACCCAATCAACATCTCAGAATTCAAACCCCACACCAATATAATCACATAAGCATGTTATCACATACTCACAACATGCATAACACTTCCTAACCATGCTAAATGAACCCATTATGGTTAAACAACCACTTCCCACGAGCTCCAAGTATTCAAACCCGGTAGCTCTGATACCAAGTTGTCACGCCCTCAAAATATTACAACAAAGATAACTCATATGCGGAATAAATATGAGAAACAACATACTTTCATATATCAGCGTTCACTGTTTAACAAGCAATTAAATGCCATATAGGATATCATCTTTCCAAGACATTGCTTGGTTACACAAATTGACTCTCACTCATTACATCTTAAGCCCTTGGCTTTACAAATAACAAACATGAACACATAAAGCATAAATAGGAAACTCTTGCTTCCCGAGAGTCCATCCATGCTATTGCTTTGGAGGTAACACCTCACCTGCACCTGAAAATGATATTCCCGTATAGGGTGAGCTAACAGCCCAATAGAGATATGCTAAACATAATATGAGCAATAACTAAAATATGAGCATTCGATAAATGTTTGACTCACATATATCCATTCATGATTCATTTCAATTACATGACAAATGTATCCATGTTTCATAATAATTTCCATTTCTTAATTCATAATCCATTTCAATTACATGGCAAATGTGTCCATGTTTCATTCCATTTTCATTACTTATTCAATTCCTCAATTCATAATCCTAGCTCAAAACCTAGCCATATACTTTAAATGAGATTACATCTCTTATCAACAATACTTCCATTTCAATTGAGATAACAACTCAAATTAAACATTTCACACTTAACCAAAGATACACATAATTGCTGTATCAATCTCAAACCAAACACTTCCATACTTCATATATTATATACACATTTTCTATATCAATACTTTAATAGATACACAAAATTGCTGTATCAATCTCAAACCAAACACTTCCATACTTCATATATGATATACACATTTTCTTTATCAATACTTTAATAGATACACAAAATTACTGTATCAATAGAGTCCATCTCCTATCTCCTCCCAAATAATATCCGGTTTAGGAGTCCATCCCTTATCTTCCCCTACACCGTGGAGTACATCCCATATCTCCTCCCACACAATACAATGTATATAAACACATATCATATACAAGATCAATCAATACATAAATTCAATGTATTATTCCAACCGTCATATTCGATGACATATTCAATTAATTAGTTTTAGTTTGCCTAATCATCATGCATTGTCTACAACAATCAAAACTATCCTCCACCGATAGCCTAAAGTAGTTATTTCTAAACAGATAATAAATGCCTCAACAGATATAAAATTTTCAACATTTTTAAAGTGAGCGATTAATAAATCCAACTCCACCATTCTAATCCATAATGAGCTAATTCTATTATTTCCAATTCAATTTTACATTTCCATAACAGTTGTCATTAATTATACTAATGACCCAAATACATCCAAACATGGCATTTTTCTCATTTTCCTCAATATTGACCCAAAGGTTCAAATATTATCAACAACATCAATACTATCATTTTAAAACCCAAATATATATTTATGAGCCAAAATAACAAAACCCCTCTTTTGAAAATAACACATTTCAAGTCTTAACTTTCCCAAATCAACCCATCTATACAAATAATTTAATGTCTATGTTAAAGCACATAAGAATGAGTAGGAATCCCTACCTCAAACCAAGAAGATGAAGCAAGCCAAAAATCCAAATTTTCTATTTTGCCGAATTTTGATCTCCATCGATCAAAATGTTGCTCTCACTAAATTCTTCACTTTGGTAACAGATCCACCAACACATTCAGAACAGTTGGATTGTCAGAATGTATAACTAAAATAGTAGTTGAGTGATTGGTCTGGGGAAGCATGTGATTTGAAATATACAACCTCGGTCTAGCAAAGTCACATATGATAATCGGAATGTAGTTGTAGCCTGCTTCCCTGGCACATCCTCATTAATGTCAAAATTTCTCCCAGCTTCAACACTATGTCCAACAAAGAGAGAAAATCCCTTGCCCCAATTGGCCCCATACGAGATAGAAGAATTGAAGCTAAAACCTAAAGTGACTTCAATCCACCTTTCTTTTTTTGCCTACTTTTCTTTACAATATTTTCATTCCCAACCACCTTCTCTAATTGTTCTTTATTATCACAGAGCCCATTGTAGTGACCAAAATGATCAGGCCTTTCGCCATAATATCTTGATCGCAAGTATGCAGCTGTCCCACCAGCAACCACGACACCAGTAGAAAGTAGTATTGTTTTCCTCTTTGAGGCCAAAAGGCTACAACCATGTTCAGTCCACTGCAATAGCTGAAGAGACGGCATAGATAAAGATGAACCTTCCCAAACCAATAAATATCAGTAACTTGGATGCCTTCCTCTCAATTTCTGATCTTCAACAGAAAATCCCAATGACATCACTTTCTCTACCTATCTATCTCTGAATCCAAAGCTCAGAACGCAGTGCACAGTTGGGTAATCAAGATTCTCAAACAACTACCCGATCCTGAAACCAATCGGATAGAGTGAAGCCCTAGAATACCCACAACATATATATGCAATCATTTGAATCGTCTCAATAGCATACAGAAGAACCGCACCGAACAAAAACTGTCTCCAAACAAAATAGTGATAGAGAGAGAGAGATGAAGTCGGGTGGGTGTTGTCTGTGTTTCTCTTTTCCCTCTAAACCGTGTGTGTGTTATCTCTGTCGAGAATGTCTTGAGGAGGGTCATAAAACTCTAGTGCTGTTCCCCACTCACTCTTGTCCCAACTTTTCTCTCAAAAGCATATATTCCATTGCCCCACCATTTTGATCATGTTCTCTAATAAATTTATTTATTTATTAATTTATTTATTTTTTTATAAACTTAGGTCATCACAACCATCCACAAATCTAAAGGGCAATTTATCTATTACTATCATCTTCGCAAGATGCCTTCTAGCAACTTCTACAGAAAATGACGTAGTCACAACATCAACAACATCCTCCCCACCAACTTCTCTAGGTTTAAATCCCAATGATTGTTGCCCATGAGTATCCCTATATGGATACTTTGTACAATTTTTCAAATGACTTAACAAATTACTTGTTCCATGACTCTTAGAGCCTGCCATATATTCTTTCTTACAATATTTGCACATAGCCCTATCTTTCCCATCAATGCCCTTAATCTTTTCAAAATGATCCCAAGCCTTTGATGTTGTTCTCCTGCTACTACTAGTTTTGGCCAAGGGTGGTCTACGAGGGGGAGCACCAGATTGGGTAGAGGGGTCAATAGAAGATGATTCGGGCTCAACATTAGGACTCACAAAAAAAGTTTCTTCACTTGGAGAATCCATGGCCAAAAGATCATCAAATAAACTGCCAACAACCGATAAAAAAATCATTCAAAATATGCTTTTCAAATCCATACACTTTTTGAAAAACTAAGAGATTAGTTTAAACTATGAAGGATATTAAATGTTTACTGGACAGAGTTAAATGGATAGAGTTTAAATCCATGCTCTTTTTTTTGTATTCATCATGGACAGAGATTAGTTTAAATGAACAGAGATTAGTTTCATGTTCACTGGACAGAGTTAAATGGACAGAGTTTAAATCGATGCTCTTTTTTTTGTATTCATTATAGACAGAGATTAGTTTCATGTTCACTGGACAGAGTTAAATGGATAGAGTTAAATGGACATTCATCATTTTGATCACAAAAAATTATAAAGTTATGTTCACTGGACAGATTAGTTTAAAATTATATTCATCATATTCATCATTTATAATTATAAAATTATAAATCCATGCTCTTTTTTTTGTATTCATCATTTTTTTGTATTTAAACTGTGTATTTTTCTAAGTATATGGTGAAATTTTAAATTTTTGAGAGAAATTATAGGCTCCACACTTCTTCTCCTAGAATTCTAACGGGACATCCAATTCAATTAGAAAAAAAACTCATATCCATGATTTATATCATGTTTAAAAAAACTCATCTATCAAAGTAAATCACATGAATTGATCACCAGAAATTCAACTTGTGTACACATAGCAACAAGTGGTAATTTTCTAAATGATGCTAGTGAGTTTTGTTAAAGAATAACAAGTAACTATTTTTTACTCAATGTATCAATTTGGACTCTGAGGGAAAAAACTATTCAACTGCCTCTTTGGCCATGTCAAAAAGTATCTAAATTATACATTTAAGTGAATCATACATAAATAAATGATAGAAATACTTTATTGCATAATTACATCAATGTTCCAAGTGACACTAAACAGTTTGAGATCAAACAATACAATTAATCCAAACATAAAATATAGTTTATTATGGCAAGAAAGAGAAGGAATCAGATTCTACATTATCATTTTCCAAAAACTTTAGCCTATAAATGTTGTCGAAAAACAAATTTCACAAACATCAACAACAATCAATCCTAGTATAGCCCAATAATCAATCCTAGTATAGCCCATATGTTGTCGAAAAACAAATTCACAAACATCAACAACAACATTCCAAGTAACAAAACAGATTGTTCCAAAAAAATAAACCAAAAAAAAGAAGTTTAGAACTAGAACCAAAAAAAAAAACCAGTTAAGATTCAAAAGAAGAAGAAGAAGAAGAATGAGAGAGGGAGAGAGAGGTACCTCTTCTGATCATTAGTAGTAGACAGATCAGAGATCGATCGAAGAAAAAAAATGAAATACACAAGTAGTTCTAAGACTATATTTCATTTTAGAACTGGAACAAAAAAAAAAACCAGATTAGACTCAGATCAGAAGAAGAGAAGAAAAGAGAAGAAGAGGAAAGCAGAGAGAGAGATACCTTAGTAGATCGATCGCCGACGCCGTGTAGATGATCGCTGACGCCGTATGTGTAGATCGTCCGACGATGGGTAGGGTAGGATAGGGTAGAGAGAGAGAGAGAGAGAATGTCTGCCTCCATCGAAAATTAGGGCAAAATGACAAGAGGAGGAAAGGAAAATGGGGGAAAATCAGCCAAAAATAAATTTTAAAAAATAGGCAAAGGTGGTCGGGTCGGGTCTAGTGATTGAAATGGCGGATTACCCGCCACCCGACTCGAACCCGAACCCGAAAAATGTCAGAAATCAGGCCCGCATCAGCCCGCCACGTGGCACGCATCCGTCCATTTGGGTTCGGGTCGGGTGTGGCGGGTCGGTGGATCCGCTGCACAGCCCTATTATATATGTATTATGGAACATTATATACTAGGGTAATTTTGTTGATGTATAGTTATAAATGCAAGAATATTTTTATTACGGAGAAATTGTTATTTTTATATAGGATTTTTTATATTATTATGCAATTATTGGTTTCTTTTTAAATTGTTTTTCATTGAATACAGGTAATTTTGATATTTTTAATTAATTTACAACAGGGCTTTTTGTTTTTTTTTTTGTTGCAACAGCACCTAACCGTCGCAAACAACAGGTATTTTTTTATTTTCAATAATTATTGCATTTTTTGCGATGGCAGCACACCGTTGAAAAAAATCAAAACCTTTTTTTTGGCAACATATTCAATGCTGTCGCAAAAAAAAAAAAATTTGCGACGGCAATTTCTGTCATCCCAAATAAAACTTTTGGCGACGGTAAAACAGAGCCATCGCAAAAGGTCTCTATTTTTACACATTATTGGCGATAGTAAAATGCCGTCTAAATAGTAGCATATGCCTTCGCAAAAAAAAAGGCGACGGCATGCCGTCGCTAAAAAGTTTTTGCAACGCCCTGTATTGTGACTCCCTCCTTTGCCGTCGCTAAAAGTCATTTGTCGTTGCTAAAAGTTTTTTGAGACGGCATGATGAGTATTTGCAACGGCATTTTGCCGTCGCAAAAAAATCAAAATTTTTGTAGTGTGATTTAGGTGTTGTTTTTGGTGGTTTTGGACCCTTTGGTCCACAACCATGCCCATGATGGGGATGCATCCTGTGAGTTTACTCTTCTTCACCATAATTAGCCAAAGAGAGGGTGGTGAGAATAGAGAGACAAAGGCTAAGGACTAGGAAGAATGTAAGAGTTCTCATCTTCAGTTAGGACATGTGTTATGGAGGTTGTTGTTGATGATGATTTGTGAATTTGTGAATGCCTTTTTATAGAAGGCGTGTTGAGACCTCAACTACAAGTATGTTATGTCTTTGGACTTTGAATTTAATAATTCCAATTATCATAAAATTTTAATTTAAATTTTATCTAAAAGATGATGTGTATGGTGAATGAAGCTTGTTTATTTTAATTTTGAATAATTTATGGGTATATAACTATTTTGAATTTGATAGTTATCTCAAAAATGTGCACGTTCACCTCACTTGCCAATTTATTAAATGAGAATGACCACGGTACATTAAATGTTTTAATGCTATTTCCCCCCTGATAATGTCTTATTGTTCTGTTAAACAAAGAAAACTTTTTTTTTTTTCACTGTCTTCTTCTCATTATTTTGGTTCTACTTAGGTTTTTATAAGATTGGAATTAGAAAAGTTATTGAGGAAGGTGACGGGTAAACATAATTTTTTGTACAAGAAAACACTTTATTTGAACGCTCACAACAATAAATTAATAAAGCATAAAGGTTGAGACGTCTTTTGGGGGTCACTCTCTTCACCCCTTTTAGTTTTGATTGATCAATTTTTCTTTTTTTTTTTTTTTTTTTTTTCCTTCTCACCTAATCCCCAACCTCCATGTGTGTGAAGGGGTTGTGGGGGTGAGTGTATTAAGGGGGTCTAAATCAATGCCCATAAATAAAATGCTTCAAGTCTAAGTGCTCGGTTGGAAAATGTGGATTTAGGATTTTTTTGACTAAAATATTATAAAAAAAATTAGACTTTTTAGTTTAATAAGATAAACATTACATCTAACCTATAATCATTACATTTTTTTCTATCAAAAAAATCAAAAAAATCAATCTTAAATGAATTTTTTTAATCTCAGAGTAAAATAATCAAAAATTCAAAAAATTCAAAAAATAAAAAAGTTAAGTCACTCTACAAACGAACCCTAAATAGGCCCGAGGCCCTGACATGCCTGGGACTATCCAGATGGACTAGGCTTGAGATGCAATTATGTGGCTCGACTTATTAGCAGCTAAAAGATGCGACCACGATGAAGATATTTGATAAATTCGCACAAATAATCTAGCAGTAAAGAGTTTTGGCCTGGAATGAATGGTTCATTTTTCAAATATTTAAATTAATTTGATTTTTTATTTATTTATACACACACTTAAAAAACTAAATAAATTGAATTAAAAAATTGAGCTTGTGGATTCAAATTTTATAAGTAATTTGATAATACCTTTGTGTTGCTCGCTTGCCTACTAACAACTCGACTTATTCTAATTGGAATAGTCTAGTTTCTCTCTCCAAATGAAGAGACTGGATGGTATACTCTAACCCATGGGTTCACAATCATTTCAACTTGATGATTTGATTTGTTTATTTTTAAATTTTTTGCGTAGATCATTTATTTAAAAAAAATGAGATTGGTTGATTTTATAATTATATTTACATAATTTTATTATATTTATTATAAAATCACATGCCCATGGTTATTAGATTAATTTGATTTTTTTTTTTTAAATAAATAATCTACAAATAGGAATTGTATTATACTCATGTTTAGATATTTGGGACTTTAAGGCATTACTTTAGTTGATTTACATATGCGCAGACCTTGGGAATTCTACGTCCAATAACATTCTTTTTTTTCTTATATATATATATTTAGATGTTATATTTTGGCAGCATTACGTAATTAGAATGGACATGACAAGAATCCCATATAATTAATTATTAAAAACTGAATAAGAAATCATAACCACAAATAATTTATATCATGAAAGTGCTACATATTTTTATTTTTATTTTTATTTTATAACCAAGTATCCTCCAGACTAATTTATGAGATGATCATCATCTAGCCAACAAGTACAGAGCACCAACACTACAATGAAAACAACATAATATATAACATGAGCACACTACCCCTAGTCCTAGCTGATCATACAACACTAACTCAGAAAATATAACAAGGTCACTGAAAAATAAATATTGAGAGAGAGAGTGATTGAAAGAGCAAAAACAGGCTTTGTGTCTCAATTCTATTAATCCTTACGAGGATACACCATTATATAGGAGAGATTATACAATATTATGATGATAGTTACTAGACAACATCATAAAAGGCAACATATAAAATGAAAAATAGCCGAAAGCATACAACATATAAAAATAAAAGTAGCCGAAAGCATATGGCACTAACATCTAATGACTAATGACACACAACTATTAATATAATATATACATTATATATATTATATGTTATTAACAATGAAAAAGAAGCTTGATTTCCAACACTCCCTCTCAAGCTACGTTGTAGATGTTAATCATTCCCAATTTGTCCGTCAGATCTTTGAAGTTAACCCGAGCAAGAGCTTTTGTGAGAATGTCAGCCTTTTAACAGTTTGTTGGAGTGTAGCTGACTTGAAAAACTCATTCTTCAATCTTTTCCTTGATAAAGTGTCGATCTATCTCCACGTGTTTAGTTCGATCATGATGAACCGGATTCTTAGAGATACTGATGGCGGCTTTGATTGTCGCAGTATAAAACTATGGGATGCTCAGATAGAACCCGTAATTCTTCTAACAGTCTGTTCAACCAGATTCCCTCACAGATACCTAGGGCCATAGCACGAAATTCTGCCTCAGCACTACTACGGGCTACCACTGACTGTTTCTTGCTTCGCCATGTAACCGCGTTCCCCCAAACAAACGAAAAATAGCCAGAGGTTGATCTTCGATCAGTCACTGAACATGCCCAATCTGCATCTGAAAAAATCTCAATTTTTCTATTTGTTGTTCTTTGGAAGAAGAGACCCTTTCCTGGTGTCCTTTTTAGGTACCTCAATATTCTGGTCACAGCAGCCATGTGTTTTTCGGTTGGATTATTCATGAATTGACTGACCACACTAACAAAGAAGCCGATGTCTAGCCTTGTATGAGAAAGATAAATGAGTTTTCCCACAAGACGTTGATATCTCCCTTTATCACTTGGTGCACTACCGTCACTTTCTTCCAGTTTGATAGTTGTGTCCATAGGAGTTTCTGCCGGCTTGCATCCTAGCATCCTTGTTTCATTCAGTAAGTCTAGAACGTATTTACGTTGTGAGACTGCTATACCTTTCTTTGACCTAGCAATCTCCATTCCAAGAAAGTACTTAAGATTTCCAAGATCTTTAATCTCAAATTCCTTTGTTAGGAATTTTTTAAGTAAGCCAATTTCCTCTTCATGATCACCTGTTAGAATTATGTCATCCACATAAACAATGATAATTGCCAATTTCCCTCCTAGGGAGTGCTTCACAAATAATGTATGATCGGATTGACATTGAACAAAACCGTACCCTTTCACTGCCTTAGTGAACCGTTCAAACCAAGCCCTAGGAGATTGTTTGAGACCATACAAGAATTTTCGGAGTCTGCAAACTTTGTTGAAATTTGATGTCGTCTCAAGTCCAGTAGGAATGTCTATGTAAATTTCTTCCGCTAAGTCACCATTGAGGAAGGCATTTTTTACATTAAGTTGGTGAAGTAACCAATCGAGATTAGCTGCCAAGGATAAAAGTACACGAACAGTGTTGAGCTTGGCAACGGGAGCAAAGGTTTCTTGATAATCAATGCCATAGGATTGAGAGAATCCTTTGGCGACCAACCGAGCTTTATAACGTTCCACATTACCATCTGCCTTGTGCTTTACTGTGAAAATCCACTTACATCCAACTGGTTTTTTACCTCTTGGAAGATCAGTAATTGCCCAAGTACCATTCTTTTCCAGAGCCCGAACTTCCTCATTGACTGCCGCCTTCCACTGAGGAGACTTGAAGGCTTCTTGAATATTCCGAGGAATGGGTATCTCCGTGATGCTAGAAGTGAAGGCACGGAACGAAGGTGATAGCTTATCATAAGAAATAAAGTTCCCAATGAGATGCTGAGTACATGATCTAACTCCTTTTCTCCAAGCTATGGGCATATTAAGAATATTGTTTTCTAACTCAGAATCAACAGTACTATCTGTGGTAGGAATATTGTTACTTGGAATGTTGCTTGGATTAGAACCCGGTTCAGCCTCATGGGATTGTTGAGAAAGTGCTCCTTTCTCCGTGTCCTCTTGGATATGCTCATTATCCCGCAAGTCAACAATGAACTCGGAATTTTCGGCAGGTAAAGATTGATTAAATGACTCTGGAGGTGTGTGATTTTTGGTGGGAATGGATGGCTCACTAAATGACTCAAGGGTCCAAAATGGATATTCCTGGGTTGGAGTCTCCCCCTGAATGACGATTTTAGGATAGTAAGACTGGGTTTCAAAAAATGTGACATCTATGGAATTGTAGAATTTCCTTGTGACCGGAGAGTAACACTTATACCCTTTTTGATGTGATGAATACGCAATGAAGATACACTTGAGTGACCTGGGATCAAGTTTACTTCGATACTGGTGATGGATATGAACAAAGACAGAGCCCCCGAAAATTTTTGGTGGGATGGTGGAGATGAGGCGAGTTGTTGGAAAGGATTTTAGGAGAAGTTGACAAGGGGTTTGGAAATGTAGTACCCTAGATGGCATCCTATTAATAAGGTAGGCTGCGGTAAGAACAGCTTCCCCCCAGAAGAATTGTGAAACATTTGTGGAAAACATTAGCGATCTAGCAACATCTAACAAATGCCTATTTTTCCGTTCAGCGATGCCGTTTTGTTGTGGGGTGTCAACACATGAACTTAAGTGAACTATCTCTTCTTTTGCTAAAAATTCTCCTAGAATGGAGTTGAAATAGTCCTGAGCATTATCAGACTTTAGAATTTGTATTTTTGACTGGAATTGTGTCTGAATCATAATGTGAAAATTTTTGAAGATTTAGGTTGTTTCAAATTTGTCTTTCATGAGGAAGATCCAGGTTAATCTAGTATGATCATCTATGAATGAGACAAACCACCTAGTACCAGTTACATTTTTTATTCTAGATGGACCCCAAATATCACTATGAATTAGTGAGAATGGACGAGATGCTTTATAGGATTGAATGGGAAAATGGGACCGTACATGCTTAGAAACTTGACAGATTTCACAATCAAAAGGTTTTGGATTTTTATTAAATAATGAAGGAAATAGATGCTTGAGATACATAACATTAGGATGACCTAAGCGATAATGCTACAACATAATTGCTCTATCGTTATTTTGACACGAAACCGAAAAAGAACTACCACAAATTGCCGTTTGAGGTTGTTCCTGTGGATAGTGGCGTTCCTTAAGCATGTAAAGTCCAGAGCATTCCTCAGCATTGCCAATCGTCTTCCCCGAATCCAAATCCTGAAATTCACAATGAGTGGAGAAAAAATTAGTAACACACCTCTTTCCTTAGTGAGTTTACTAATTGACAATAAATTACAGTCCAAGTCAGGAACAAGGAGAACAGAGTTGAGAATAAGATTCCTAGACAACACAACTGAACCTGTACCGGCAACCTTTGATAGTGAACCATCTGCTATTCAGACTGTTAAATTATTTTGACATGAGCTATATGTATCAAAAATTATTGCATCTCCCGTCATATGATCAGATGCTCCTGAGTCCACAATCCAAAGTTTTTTACGTTTCTTACTAACAGTAAAGGCGTTCAAAGAATTACCTTCGTGAGCTAAGGTTCCGGATCCTATGATGTGGTTGGAAGACGAACCAGATTGTGACTGTAGAATAGGAGACATTAGTTTCTAGAGCATCTCCATTTGCTCCTTGGTGAAAGGGCTTGCTTCAGGTTGTGGTGATAGTTCATTGGTACCTGTATGATTACCTCGTCCTTCTTTCTCAAAAGGCTGACGTGGCTTCCAATCTGCTGGCTTTCCATGAATCTTCCAGCAAGTTTCTCTCGAGTGACCCGGCTTTCTGCAATGATCACACCAAGGCCTACCTTCTTTATTTTTTTGACGGTTGTCAATAGGAATGAATTGAGTCTTAAGAGCCGAGCTTTCTGCTATATTCAGTTGTTGATGGGATCCCATCATGAGTTTTTTCCGACTTTCTTCGCGATGGACTTCAGAGAATGCCTCTCTAAGACTAGGTAGCGGTTTTACTCCCATAATTCTTCCTCTGATTTCATCAAGATTTGTGTTCAATCCTAACAAGAATTTAAACACACGCTTCCCTTCGGCAATCTTTTTATACAACAAACCATCAGCAACACATTGCCAGTTATGAACCTCAAACGTATCAAGTTGACGCCATAGACGAGTAAAGGTATTGAAATATTCAGTTACCGTAAGATTGTCTTGACGTAAATTGTGGAGGGAGCTTTCAAGATAGATGATTTCAGATGTGTTTTCCTTGTCCGAAAATGTTTCTTTTGCCATGTCCCAGATCTCTTTGGCAGTATCAAATGACAGAAGATTTTCGCCAATGTCCGTGGTCATAGAGTTGACGAGCCACGACATGACCATATTATTTCCGGCTATCCACCTTTTGTAGGTTGATGCTGTGGTTTCTGGTAACGCTGAGGCTCTAGTGATGTAGTTATCTTTCTCCTTTCCCCGTATAAAAATTAATATGGATTGAGACCATTGCAAATAATTTTGCCCATTCAGTTTATGGTCGGTGATCGGAAGATGAGAGGTTTCCATTTGATGAGAGAATAAAGATGATGAGATGATAATATCAGAAGAAGAAGAGGATGAGTCGATAGCCATTCCAAAAGCTGGACCGTATTTAGGCATAAAATAGAATGATAGATTTGAGTAGAAGAGAGAGACAAAAATTAAAAACAGAAAACTCGAATACTGACTGAAGAGGCGAAAAATAATGAGACAGGATTACACCTGCTCTGATACCATGAAAAATAAATATTGAGAGAGAGAGTCATTGAAAGAGCAAAAACAGGCTCTGTGTCTCAATTCTATTAATCCTTACGAGGATACTCCATTATATATGAGAGATTATACAACATTATGATGATAATTACTAGACAACATCATGAAAGGCAACATATAAAATGAAAAGTGGCCGAAAGCATACAACATATAAAAATAAAAGTAGCTGAAAGCATATGGCACTAACATCTGATGACTAACGACTAATGACACACAACTATTAATATAACATATACATTATATATATATATATATATATTATATTATTAACAATGAAAAAGAAGCTTGATTTCCAACAGTCACACTACAATGGAAACAACATAATATATAACATGAGCACACTACCACTAGTAAGCTGATCATACAACACCAACTCAGAAAATATAACAAACAGGATCAGCTGGTAATGACTCTTATTTCAATTCATACCCATAGTACAAAGACACAACAATCAGTCGGAATGAGGAGGTGATGGGACTTTGTGGGGTGGCTTGTGGGGAATATATGGCTTGTGGAAGTCTTCAATTTTTGCCACCGGAGGGTGTTCGGGGTGGTGACCATGACTTGGTGGCTTCTCTCCCTTGGGAGGTTTGCCAAATGGGATTGGTGGTTTGTGCTCAAGCTTCTCACCCGTAGGTGGCTTGTGCTCTGGTGGTGGCTTCTCTCCCTTGGGAGGTTTGCCAATTGGGGTTTTTGGTGTCTTGTGTTCTTCTAGTAAGTGTTTTTCACTCCTAGGTGGTTTTCCAAATGGGGTTGGTGGCTTGCGGTCATATGGTGGTGGCTTGTCTCCCTTGGGTGGTTCTCCAATTAGGGTTGGTGGATTGTGGTCATAAGGTGGTGGCTTCTCTCCCTTGGGTGGTTCTCCAATTGGGGTCGATGGCTTGTGCTCATATGGTGGTGGCTCCTCTCGCTTGGGTGGTTCTCCAATTGGGGGTGGTGGTCTGCGCTCTTGAGGGGGTGGTATGTCGAAATCAGCAAATGAAGGAGTGGTGAGAGCAACCACTGCAAGTAACAACACTAGAAAGCACTTGGAAGACATTTTTTTTTAATGTAAATGGTGGAATACTACATGGTGGTACTACCATGCTAAGTGGACTTGGGTGGCCTTTTATAATGATTTGGAGGCCATGTATAAGTGACACGTATCTTCATCATCTTGGGCATTTGGTTTTGGATATATGGACCGTGGGTCCTTCCTGAATGTGAAATTTTGTATGTTTTTCTTGATAAACCCATGTGATTGGTGTAGATTATGGTCCCACTGAGTGGAGAAATTTGACAAGTATCCGGATCCTTCATTACACTCCCCTGCAGCCCATTCCTGTTGCCTTCCAAAACGACGTCGTTTTGGAGGGTTTTTTTCTTTTCTTTTCTTCTTTCTTTCTTTCTTTCTTTCTTTCTTTCCAACACTGGTATGTCTCTCTCTCTCTCTCTCTCTCCTCATTTAAGATTGCAAATTGAATCGGAGAGAGGAGCAACAATCATTGACCCAAACCACCCCTCTCCTCGACCTTCTACTGTAGCGCCACCACCTTGACCCAAACCACTCTCCCATGCGCCACCAACCTCCACCTCAAAACCACCATCTGGTCCAAACTCGGGGACTCCGTCGGCGACCTCAACACTCTCATCTTCACCTCCCTCTAAAACATCTCCACTGGCCTCCTCTTCGGCACCTCCATACCCGTCCAATCCATGAAATCCATCGCCGCCGTCGCCATCTCCGAATCCCCTCACCTCAACACCTCCACCGGCCTCTGAATCCCCTCACCTCACTATCCCCCAAATCGCCTCTGCCGGAATCTCCACCGCCTCTGTGCTCCTCCTCCTCGGCGCCACCGGCCCCAACAACCGAAATCCATCAATAGAAAGAGAGAGAGAGAGAGAGAGAGAGAGAGAGAGAGAGAGAGAGAAAGAAAGAAAGAAAGAAAGAAATAAGAAAAGAAAAAAAAAACCTCCAAAACGACGTCATTTTGGAGGGCGACAGGAATGGGCTGCAGGAGAGTGCGATGGAGGATCCAGATTCATTTGACAATTGAGACACTGGTGCTTACATTGGCCACTTTTGACTGAATAGAGCATGTAGTGCAATTTTTTTCTTCTATATTTGTATGAGATACGATGCACATGCAAATCTAAATTGAGATTAAATTTCTTCCCTGGATGAGAGCGGATTGCAATATAATAAATTGTTAGTCTTAAATAAATTATACTTGGATTATTTAGTTAGAAATGATTATTGGACATAAAATCCAATCCTACACTTCAATCTCATAAAACAAAACAACCCTTAACACTCCGTTTGGATGGGGGTTTGGTGAGAAAAGAAAAGAATTTGTGAGAATATGAAACTCTTTCACTTGTTTAGATGGTTAAGTAAGTGAGAAATGGTATAAGAAATGATGATAAATTTTTTTTCTCACCAAACCTGTATTTTGTTTCTCACCAAAAGTGATGAAATTTGGTGAGAAATGAATTGGATTTAATGAAAATTATTTAAAATACCAAAATTATCCTTATGAAAAAGCATATTTTATTAATATAGAAGGTCATTGACGCAGAAGTAGCAAGTAGAATGAAGAACATTGACTACAAAATCAAATATGACTAAAATTGAACAACAGATTTGGAATGCACATTTAAAATACAGATTTAAAATACAGAAAATAACTTATTTGAAATACAAAAAATAACTTACAATTGTAGCAACTGCAAGGATCTTTAATTGGGTTACAACAGGAAATGAGTAATTATCACTCAGGGCTCTCTGTTTTTTCTTAAGACTGAAGAATGGAAAAACTTGAAGCTTTCTGAATGAATACGTTACAATATATAGAAAAGGAAAATACAATAATCATGTGACTAATACAGTAATCTTGTGACTTCTTTGATTGATGAAAGCAGCTGGCAGCGCATAGGGTAAAGTAGATGCTGTCGGTTGCTTTCGGTGGAGTGATTGCACGAATATGCAGCTTTAACAAAAGTTAATTGGGTGAACAGTAAAAGTAAACAGTAACTTTTACTATTCATTACTTTCGGTGGAACACGTGAATATGGGAATCAATATAGATACAAATTAGCAGCTTTTCTCAAAAGAGTATTGATTGAAGCTAATTTGTATTTATAGGGAATCCTATGTTGATCAGGCAAATGGGTCCTGAGCATCTTGGAACTCAGATCTGTCATAGGAGATGGGTTGAGTAGTTGATCCTTCAGAAGATTGTGAATGGTCTGAACTGTCTTCTGAATTTTCTGAACTGGTTGACTGGGCTTCAGCTTGATCTGTAATTTGACGGGCTAACTGGAGCAATTCATCTCTGGATAGCTTGGGCTTGACCTTTGATTTAGCTTTGGGCTGAGCGGGGGGTGAAATGGGCTTAGCCTTAGCTTTGGACTTTGATTTGGGTCGTGAATGTTCCTTGGGTTGGTCCGGAACTGCAGGAGCTTTGGACTTTGCCTTGGATCTTGATTGGGCCGGCTGAACTGATTTGGATTTGGATAATTTGGGCTTGGAACAACTAGATGAGGGGCTTCCAAGGTTGATTGGAGGAAGACTGGGCTGACTTCCTTGACTGATTATAGCAATTGAGTTCTGCTGGGCTTTGATCATAGAAAGAGTTGGAGCACATTGATCAATGGGAAATTCTTCTTGAAAAATTTCAAATATTCTGGGCACATTGAACTTAGCCCACCATTTGACTGAATGCTGACGGGTGATTATGTTACCATCAATTCCATAATGCCATTTAAATATCCATGGGAGTTTATATTTGGATATAAAAATTAACAAATATGGAAATTGTCTCTGATGAGTGGTAAATGGATAAACAGAGGAGAAATAGTTAACTAGTTCAATGAGATCACCAGGAACGATGTCTGAAATGGCACCATAATGAGTCCACCATCTCAGAGACCAGGTAGGTAATTCAGATTTGAATTTTTGATCAAAGCAAATGAACCAGGAATGACTGAATGACTCATTTTGGTACAAGAAGATCTTGAACCACGCATCAACATAATCATGGTAATTGTACTGAATAGAATGACCAGGTAAATTTCGAAGCTGATAAGGAGGACCCCATTCAGCTTGGGAAACAATACTATGGATGTAAATGGAATGATACAGAACCTTGCTAGCATAGGTTCGATCATAAATGGGTTTGATCAAGACTGATTGATGATGGATCAAAATATCTTTGCAATAGGTGAGTGTTTTCTCTGGATGTGAGAGGATGAAATGGCATCCAGAGCCAAAATGGGATTTAGCAATTTCATGGATCAATTGACTTTTAGGATGACTAGGTTCTTTATAGAATGTTAGTAGTGTGTGATTTGATATAATCGATTC
Source organism: Camellia lanceoleosa (assembly GCA_025200525.1). NCBI lineage: Eukaryota > Viridiplantae > Streptophyta > Magnoliopsida > Ericales > Theaceae > Camellia > Camellia lanceoleosa. Next base: position 161,464,375 of record CM045766.1, on the reverse strand, counting down.
GGGATGACTTAAGCGGGTTGGCGAAATAGAGTGGCGAGGCGATTGGCTTGATGAAGCAAAAGGATCAGTAGCCAAAGCAGTGGAGTAATTAGGCCTGGAGATGTTACCAAGGAGTTGGTAACGGTTGATCATTTGAATGGGTTGAGGGTATTGTTCCACTAACTCCAAACGAGGAGGAACAAAAGGCTGGCTAGAAGGAACCAAAGCCTTGGAAGGAGGCCTTGGGCGAGACATCTGTTTAAACAAGAAACAATGATTAGTAGCAGGAATTAACAACCAGAAAGAAGATCAAGATAATTTTGGTAGTAGTGTAAATCATTGTAATAGTTATGACGCAGAATGCGACGAGCTTGAATCTGTTGGTGAATGATGTATTGGGCTCTCTTGGTAGTGGGTTTGGTTGATTTAAGGCGATTAATTCGGTGATTGACTTGTTTAATCAAGGTTTGGTAATGGATAATTTGGGTTTTTAAATATGGAATATGTGGAGCTGCACTCATCCCTTAACCCCCTGTAAAAATTCCCGAGGAAAATCATAAAGGGAATTTTGACAACCAGGTATATAGGTAATATCAAAATCAAAAATACTTAAAATAGATTACCAACGTGCAAAAATTTGTTTACTAGCAAGATTTTGAACATCTTTTTTCAAAACATATTTAGCAGATTTGCAATCAACACGGAGTAAAAATTTTTGATTTAGAATATCATCTTGAAATTTTTGAATACACAAAACAGTAGACAAAATTTCTTTTTTAATAGTACTATAATTTAATTGTGCTTTATTCCAGACACCAGAATGATAACGAACAATTTGTTCAGAAGATTGAGGAGTGATTTTTTGAAGAAGAATACCACCATAACCAATATCAGAAGCATCAGTTTGAATAATTTTGAATGAATTCTCAGTAGGAATACCAAGATAAGGAAGAGTCTTAACATAGTGTTTAACTTGTTGAACAATGGCAGTGTGAGCAGGAGACCAAGGAGGAGGATTATCCTTTAACCTATCAAACAGAGGTTGACAGATTTTCCTAAGGTCGTTATAGAACTCAGCAATGTAATTAAGGGAACCTAAGAATCTTTGTAATCGGGTTTTATCAAGAATTTCGTCAGGAAATTTGGAACCAAATTCAATAGATCGACTAATGGGAAGAATAGTTTTTTGGTGAATATCATAGCCTAAAAACCGAACCTTGGTTTGAAATAATTTAATCTTGGGAACAGATATGACCAAACCATGACTTTTAATTGTGTAAAAGAATGCAGTTAAATGTTTCCAATGTTCGCTGATGGATTTGGAGAAAATTAATATGTCATCAATGTAAACAATAGAGAAATGACTAAAGGGGTTGAATATGTCATTCATGATATGTTAAAATTCACTAGGGGCATTTTTTAAGCCAAATGGCATGACATTCCATTCATATTGACCAAAAGGTGTATTAAAAGCAGTTTTGTATCGATCTTTTGGATGAATTTGAATTTGCCAAAAACCACTTTTTAAATCAAATTTACTAAAAATGATAGCTTGGCTAAGTCGTTTAATTAAATCTTTTTTTATTGGGAATAGGATATTGAATCCATTCTAAAACAGCATTTAATGGTTTGTAATTTATAACTAAGCGGGGGACACCTCTTTCTAATTCAGCATTTTTATTAACATAAAAAGCAGGACAAGACTAGGGTGATTTACTAGGACTAATAATTCTATTTTTTAACAATTCATTAATTTCTTTTTTACAAATTTTTAAGAATTCATGATTTATTTGAATAGGTCTAGATTTAGTAGGAATTTGTTTTTCATTAAAATCCTTAATATATGGTAAAGTAACTACATGCTTTTTCCTATGCCAAAATGCAGTAGGTAAAGATAAACAAACAGTTGATTCAAGTTTTAATTTAAATTCATTAATTTGAGAAATAAGAATTGGATCGGTTAATTATTGATCAATTCGTTTATAATTAATTTCTTCTTTAAGAAAATTAATGTGTCGGGTTAATCTATTAATAGTATGAGAAATAGAACAATCTTGTAATTGATTTAATTCTAACATTTCAGGTGGAAATAAGAATTTAAATGTGGCAGGTTGTCCTAAAACATGAGTAGTTATTCCTTCACTAGAAGTGGTAAAAGGATATAACAAAGATATGAATGGTGTGCCTAAAATAATTCTATCAGTTATATTTTTGACCAAAACAAATGTGGTTTTAAAACAAACATGATTTTGACAAACATGCACTTCAGGTAACTTGTATTTAATATGCATTTTACTACCATTAGCAGAGGTTAATTTCTCTTGACATTTTTCATAATATTTAGTAGGAAGTAATCCTTCTTGAATGCAATTTAAATTAGCACCAGTATCAATTAAAGCAACTAATTCTAATTCAAAGTCTTCAACTATGATCTTAATTCTGGAATACCATTTTTGCATATAGATTTTATTGAGTAAATTTAATCGTTTATCTTCAAGGTTAGTAGATTGAGGTCGATTATCAAATATGAGTTTAACTGGATTAGTATGATCAGAATCAGGATCAGAATTATGTTCAAATTCATGAGGTGATTTTGGATTAGGTTGGAAATTATTTAAATTTTGATTAAGTTTGAGATTAATGATTTCATTTTCTAATTTGTTATCTTTAGATTGGAGGTCTCGGATAATTTGTTTAATTTGATTGATTTCAGATTATAAATCTTGAAGCGTAACTTTTTTAGTTTTATTTTTAAATTTTTCTAAGGTCTTAGATAAACTAATAATAGGTTTATTAAACTTAGGTTTAGTATCCGATTGAAGTAGTAAAGCTTTTAATTCATCAATATATTATTGTTTTAAATTAGGATCATCTAATTTACTAATTAAGTCAATTAAAGCAAATTCTTCTTGAGTATGTTTAGTAAGAACAGAAATTTGTTTAACTGGTTTACAACAAACATCATTACATCCTAAGGTAATTTGATTATCAGAATCAGAACTATCACTATTAGAAGGGGAATTAGATGTAGATGGAGGAACAGAAGAGGAATCATTATCAGATTGATTTAATTGAAAGATTTTAAATAACTGAATTTTGGATTCTTCATTAATTTGGAGTTGGTTAATTCTATCTTTTAGTTTTTGTTTTTCTTTACATTTATTAGCATAATGACCTTTGACCACAATTATAACAGGTAATATCTTTTTTAGAATTTGATTTTGGATGTGATTTAGATTTATAATGTTTCTTTTTGGGTTTGGTATAAAATTTATCATTGGATTTGAAATGTGAATAAGGCTTTTTGTATTTATTATAATATTTGGATTTATTTTTATGCTTAGAATATTTATGTGATTTCCTTCGAGAGGGTGCTACAGGAGGTAATCCATATTGCTCACAGAAATTTCCTAATTCATATTTAGCTTTATGTTTATCTTTAGTGGCTTTTTGACTAAGTTTAAGATCAATACACATTTTTAATCCTTCTTTTTGAATAGTGATAATTATATCACGATATGTTAAATTATCATATTCTATAACACCAGTAGGTTGGCTAAGAACGTCTCTAATTTTGTGAGCAAATAAGCTAGGTAATCCATTAATAAATTTTTCTTTCCAAAATGATTTAGTGCAGTCTTCTCTTAACATAACTCTAGAGGTGAATACATCTTTATATCATCGAAAATCACTTAAGGTTGGACAAGTAAGATTACTAAGTTGATCATGTATGCGAGAATAAATATTAGTAGGAGTACCAATAAAATGTCGAACAATAGTATAAATTAATGCATTAATACCATCAGGGTGGCAACATCCAATGTTTTCATCAAAAATAAGTAAACCATTTTCATCAGTTTGATTAGCATAAATTATGGATTCTCTTTGTTGTTAAATATTTTTCCACCAAGATTTAAGCATACTAGTGAAACGAGTAATTAAAGTAACAATTTGATTGAGATTATTGCGGATAATTAGAGATAGCTGTTGGAGACCATAGATAAATGATTTAGTTTTTGGAGAATTTGATCTTCACTAAGGCCATCAATATTCCATTAGTATAATTTTTTAATTGATTATTAAGATTAGTTTCTTCGAATTGAAGATCGGGAGAAGTAGGTCGAGAATACCAATTTTTGGTAGTTTGAGGATTAACTTTGGGATAATGTATTTTATGAAGATGAGAGGATTGGAATTGTTGAGCTAATTGATTTATGTCATCATCAGTGTCAGATTCGGTGGAAGTAGTTTCAGTATTAAATTGTTGATTTAATACAGTAAGGCCTTTATCTTTAGAGGGTGAAGCCTTATCAGATGTAGTTAGTTTGATAAATAATTTTTCAATAGCTTTAACTGTAGATTGGTCATTAGTAACTAAACTAGTTCGTTTAGAATGATTACTGGGTAAATTAAGTAAAGGTGACTCTAGAGGTTGTGTCGTGGATGTAATGTGAACAGATTCTATATTGGTTTCTATCTTGTCTAATTGTTTACCAATGGTACTTAAACATTGATTAGTATAATTATTTTGTTCAATAACTTTTTTAATTTCATTATCATTACCAGCTAACTTAAAGGTGGCAAAATTTGAGCCTTGTTGAGTAAAGTATTTTTTCTAAGGAGGATGACTAGAACTAGAAGTTTTCCATTTATATTTTGTGATTGTATTAAGCTGTTTGTAATATTTGTCAACATATTCTAATAAAGGTAATTCAAAACCATATTCAATCAAAAAATCATACCATTGTCTAGAAATTTTGGACATTTGAGCAGAAGTATATTGAGCATAGTAAGCATGTCGTTGAGTTCTATTTGTGGGAGATTTAAATTCAATAAGTAATTTATCAAGATTAGGAGTGAATTCTTTTTTGATTGTCATTAATTGAGAATTGATGGGTGGTGTAAATTCGTCAAAATCAGTTTGAGTGGGAGAATTATTAGAAGCAATTTCTTCTTTAGGTAAATATGTGTGGGTAGAATAAACAGGTTTACTAATTTGAGAGGAAGTAGTGTTATCAATGCCTTTTAATTTACTAGTTGCAGTTTGACCAAGATGAAATTGACTGTTTTTTCGAAATAATGGAGTATTGAAGATTTCATCTTCAGTTTCAATTTCAGTAGGAACACTAGATGTACTATGTCTAGAGGATTGACTACGATTAAATTTAATTCGAACAGAACCATCATTGTATTGTTGAATACCTTGTTATGAGGATTGTTGTTGATTATGTTTGTAATTTTCATTGACAGTAACCCATTGATCAGGTAAATCAACATTTTTCCATTCAATCATTTGTGGTATATTAATATGGGATTCATTGCGACTACTACTTTGGATTAAAAGAGTTTTATCTGTGGGACTTTTATCTAAAGCATGAACATTTAAATTAGTTTGCATGCATTTATAGTGGACACGATATATTAAGGCAATATTATGAACTTTTTCTTTCATGTTGGTAAATGAACCATGTAATTGAATATTTAATGTTAATGCATCTAAAATATGCGGATCTCATAAATTAAGTGTAAAATTAGGGAAACAATTAAAATGTACTGGACCTTTATGAAGACCAGTTTCCATCATACCCATTAAATTGTCATTGTAATTAAGAAAAAGAGCATCTCGTAAACATAATAAAACAGAGGTATTCTTACCTACAATTGTTAAGAGATTAACACCAACTTGAATGAGACCAATATGCATAAAATTGTAACCAAAAAATTGTAACCTCGAGCAACCTGCCAATTATTTGATGCTAAATTAATTAGAAGAATGGTTACAATTTTATGCATATTGGTCTCATTCAAGTTGGTGTTAATCCCTTAACAATTGTAGGTAAGAATACCTCTATTTTATTATGTTTACGAGATGCTCGTTTTCTTAATTACAATGACAATTTAATGGATATGATGGAAACTGGTCTTCATAAAGGTCCAGTACATTTTAATTGTTTCCCTGATTTTACACTTAGTTTACGGGATCCGCATATTTTAGATGCATTAACATTAAATATTCAATTACATGGTTCATTTACCAACATGAAAGAAAAGTTCATAATATTGCCTTAATATATCGTGTCCACTATAAATGCATGCAAACTAATTTAAATGTTCATGCAAAGTCCCAAAGATAAAACTCTTTAATCCAAAGTAGTAGTCACAATGAATCCCATATTAATATACCACAAATGATTGAATGGAAAAATGTTGATTTACAATGAAAATTACAAACATAATCAACAACAATCCTCATAACAAGATATCCAAGATATTCAACAATACAATGATGGTTCTGTTCGAATTAAATTTAATCGTAGTCAATCCTCTAGACATAGTACATCTAGTGTTCCTACTGAAATTGAAACTGAAGATGAAATCTTCAATACTCCATTATATCGAAAAAACAATCAACTTCATCTTGGTCAAACTGCAACTAGTAAATTAAAAGGCATTGATAACACTACTTCCTCTCAAATTAGTAAACCTGTTTATTCTACCCACACACATTTACCTAAAGAAGAAATTGCTTCTAATAATTCTCCCACTCAAACTGATTTTGACGAATTTACACCACCCATCAATCCTCAATTAATTACAATCAAAAAAGAATTCACTCCTAATCTTGATAAATTACTTATTGAATTTAAATCTCCCGCAAATAGAACTCAACGACATGCTTACTATGCTCAATATACTTCTGCTCAAATGTTCAAAATTTCTAGACAATGGTATGATTTTATGATTGAATATGGTTTTGAATTACCTTTATTAGAATATGTTAACAAATATTACAAACAGCTTAATACAATCACAAAATATAAATGGAAAACTTCTGACACTACTAGTTCTAGTCATCCTCCTTAGAAAAAATACTTACTCAACAAGGCTCAAATTCTCACCTTTTAAGTTACTGTAATGATAATGAAATTAAAAAAGTTATTGAACAAAATAATTATACTAATCAATGTTTAAGTACCATTGGTAAACAATTAGACAAGATAGAAACCAATTTAGAATCTGTTCACATTACATCCACGACACAACCTCTAGAGTCACCTTTACTTAATTTACCCAGTAATCGTTCTAAACGAACTAGTTTAGTTACTAATGACCAATCTACCGTTAAAGCTATTGAAAAATTATTTACCAAACTAACTACATCTGATAAGGCTTCACCCTCTAAAGATTAAATCAACAATTTAATATCAAACTACTTCCACCCCGATGATGACATAAATCAATTAGCTCAACAATTCCAATCCTCTCATCTTCATAAAATACATTATCCCAAAGTTAATCCTCAAACTACCAAAAATTGGTATTCTCGACCTATTCCTCCCGATCTTCAATTCGAAGAAACTAATCTTATTAATCAATTAAATTATACAATGGAATATTGATGGCCTTAGTGAAGATCAAATTCTCCAAAACTAAATCATTTATCTATGGTCTCCAATCTCTAATTATCTCAATACTCTCAATCAAATTGTTACTTTAATTACTTCTGGTTTCACTGGTATGCTTAAATCTTGGTAGGAAAAATATTTAACTGACGAACAAAGAGAATCCATAATTTATGCTAATCAAACTGATGAAAATGGTTTACCTATTTTTGATGAAAACATTGGATGTTGCCACCCTTATGGTATTAATGCATTAATTTATACTATTGTTCGACATTTTATTAGTACTCCTACTAATATTTATTCTCGCATACATGATCAACTTAGTAATCTTACTTGTCCAACCTTAAGTGATTTTCGATGGTATAAAGATATATTCACCTCTAGAGTTATGTTAAGAGAAGATTGCACTAAATCATTTTGGAAAGAAAAATTTATTAATGGATTACCTAGCTTATTTGCTCACAAAATTAGAGACGTTCTTAGCCAACCTACTGGTGTTATAGAATATGATAATTTAACATATGGTGATATAATTAGCACTATTCAAAAAGAATGATTAAAAATGTGTATTGATCTTAAACTTAGTCAAAAAGCCACTAAAGATAAACATAAATCTAAATATGAATTAGGAAATTTCTGTGAGCAATATGGATTACCTCCTGGAGCACCCTCTCAAAGGAAATCACATAAATATTCTAAGCATAAAAATAAATCCAAATATTATAATAAATACAAAAAGCCTTATTCACCTTCCAAATCCAATGATAAATTTTATACCAAACCCAAAAAGAAACATTATAAATCTAAATCACATCCAAAATCAAAATCTAATAAAGATATTACCTGTTATAATCGTGGTCAAAAAGGTCATTATGCTAATAAATGTAAAGAAAAACAAAAACTAAAAGATAGAATTAACCAACTCCAAATTAATGAAGAATCCAAAATTCAGTTATTTGAAATCTTTCAATTAAATCAATCTGATAATGATTCCTCTTATGTTCCTCCATCTACATCTAATTCCCCTTCTAATAGTGATAGTTCTGATTCTGATAATCAAATTACCTTAGAATGTAATGATGTTTGTTGTAAACCAGTTAAACAAATTTCTGTTCTTACTAAACATACTCAAAAAGAATTTGCTTTAATTGACTTAATTAGTAAATTAGATGATCCTAACTTAAAACAACAATATATTGATAAATTAAAAGCTTTACTACTTCAATCGGATACTAAACCTAAGTTTAATAAACCTATTATTAGTTTATCTAAGACCTTAGAAAAATTTAAAAATAAAACTAAAGAAGTTACCCTTCAAGATTTACAATCTGAAATCAATCAAATTAAACAAACTATCCGAGACCTCCAATCTAAAGATAACAAATTAGAAAATGAAATCATTAATCTCAAACTTAATCAAAATTTAAATAATTTCCAACCTAATCCAAAATCACCTCATGAATCTGAACATAATTCTGATCCTGATTCTGATCATACTAATCCAGCTAAACTCATATTTGATAATCGACCTCAATCTATTAACCTTGAAGATAAACGATTAAATTTACTCAATAAAATCTATATGCAAAAATAGTATTTCAGAATTAAGATCATAGTTGAAGACTTTGAATTAGAATTAGTTGCTTCAATTGATACTGGTGCTGATTCAAATTGCATTCAAGAAGGATTATTTCCCACTAAATATTATGAAAAATGTCAAGAGAAATTAACCTCTGCTAATGGTAGTAAAATGCATATTAAATACAAGTTACCTAAAGTATATGTTTGTCAAAATAATGTTTGTTTTAAAATCACATTTGTTTTAGTTAAAAATATGACTGATAGAATTATTTTAGGCACACCATTCATATCTTTGTTATATCCTTTTACCACTTCTAGTGAAGGAATAACTACTCATGTTTTAGGACAACCTGTCACATTTAAATTCTTATTTCCACCTGAAATGTTAGAATTAAATCAATTACAAGATTGTTCTATTTCTCATACTATTAATAGATTAACCTGACACATTAATTTTCTTAAAGAAGAAATTAATTATAAACGAATTGATCAACAAATAACTGATCCAATTCTTATTTCTCAAATTAATGAATTTAAATTAAAACTTGAATCAACCGTTTGTTTATCTTTACCTACTGCATTTTGGCATAGGAAAAAGCATGTAGTTACTTTACCATATATTAAGGATTTTAATGAAAAACAAATTCCTACTAAATCTAGACCTATTCAAATGAATCATGAATTGTTACAAATGTGTAAAAAAGAAATTAATGAATTGTTAAAAAATAGAATTATTAGTCCTAGTAAATCACCGGTCTTGTCACCTTTTTATGTTAATAAAAATCTTTGAATTAGAAAGAGGTGTCCCGCTTAGTTATAAATTACAAACCATTAAATCTTTGTTTTAGAATGGATTCGATATCCTATTCCCAATAAAAAGGATTTAATTAAACGACTTAGCCAAGCTATCATTTTTAGTAAATTTGATTTAAAAAGTGGTTTTTGGCAAATTCAAATTCATCCAAAAGATCGATACAAAATTGCATTTAATACACCTTTTGGTCAATATGAATGGAATGTCATGCCATTTGGCTTAAAAAATGCCCCTAGTGAATTTCAACATATCATGAATGACATATTCAACCCCTTTAGTCATTTCTCTATTGTTTACATTGATGACATATTAATTTTCTCCAAATCCATCAGCGAACATTGGAAACATTTAACTGCATTCTTTTGCATAATTAAAAGTCATGGTTTGGTCATATCTATTCCCAAGATTAAATTATTTCAAACCAAGGTTCGGTTTTTCGGCTATGATATTCACCAAAATACTATTCTCCCCATTAGTCGATCTATTGAATTTGCTTCCAAATTTCTTGACGAAATTCTTGATAAAACCCAATTACAAAGATTCTTAGGTTCTGTACGGGGAGCAAATGTTCAGGCAAGCCCGTACTCCTTCCTTCCAAACTCCGTTTCTGTCTGATCACCTGAAAGCACAACGGCGGTGAGCTACCCGGCGGTGTGTGGCCGGAAAACCCCTCCGACGGTCAAATTAGCACACACCTTAGGATAGAGAGAGAGAGGAGAGGGTGTTTTATGCCTTACCATCTGTTCCACCGTTGCGTATGGGGGGCGCAGACATGCTTATATACCCTCTGCGCCCCATATCCACTCCCAGTCGTCTCCTGACACGTGGCTCTGCTATCCCATCTGTCAGCGGAAACCTTGCTGAACATCACCTAATCTCAATCCGGCCTTCTGCTGGAGCTCGGCCCCATTGCAGCCATGGTGCTACATGCCCATGCTCTTCTTTGGCTAAGCTCAAGAGAACCGGGCTAGGCAGCACCTTGGCATAGCCGAGCCCGAGACATCTCGTGAGCACCTGCGGTCAACCTCCCTGCCGAACAAATAGGTATCTCGGCTGACTTCGCCTTTTCGGGCGCCGGTCGTTCAACTCGACTGTGGTTGGCCTTCTTGCCGAGCAGGCAAGTACCTCGGTCGATGACGCCTTTCCGGGCGCCGTTTAGCCAACTCGATCGCCGCTTATGCCATACATGAAGCTCGGTCTATCCGGATATGCTTAACGAGCAACTTATACCGGTGGCGGCGCATACTTGGCCCAACACCTGCCCAGCCCAGGTCCTAGTAGCCCAATTTTGGGTGGACCGTGGATCATTTCGGTCCAATGATCCACTTGGCTACCAATCTCCTCGGCTGTTACCTCGGCCCAATTCCATATCATAAATCTCCCTCTCAATTGCCCCTTAATTCCGTCCGCAAAAGCGTGACTGGGATTATTCACTTCGACCGGGATTACACCTCCTCGGTTGTCAGAATGCGAAATGGTGACCGGGCTAGTTAAACGTTCCTGTTTGCAAACTTGCCCGGTTATACTCTACGGCTGGTGATCCCTGCTTCAAATGTAGCCCGGTTGACTCCTCGACTCTCCAGCCTGTCTCTTCATTTTGCTCGGCTGACGCCTCACCTGTCCCCCGTCTCTCCAACTCTGATGCTGCCATTAATGGTGACAGGTGGCGCCCTCCCATTCGTCCTCGAGCGGCCAACCGCCGTCGAATGAAATTCAAATTTTGGCGGCCTCGCAACGCCTATATACATGCCCCCTTCTCTTTCATTCCTTTCCTACTACCATTTCTTCGTTCAAGCTACTCAGAGTTCATGTGCCCCCTTCTCCCTCGCCATTGTTGAACTCGCATTTGAAGAAGGAAGAGCCACTGCCCTCCACAGGTATGCCCTTTAACCTCTCTTTTGTTGTCATTTCTTCTGGTATTTCACACATTAGGGTAGAAAAACGTAGCTTTTAGGATTTGGGCCCCAAAAACCACCCTAAACCTTCGAACATTCATAGTGTTCTTCATTTTTCCTGAAGAACACTGAAGAACTGGGGCGGACCGGGCTCCTGGTCTTCTTTTGATCCAAAAAACTCTAAGAACCGAGCAAATAACATGTTTGTCATAAACCCAGCTAAAACCGAGATAGCAACGTGGACCAGGTCGTTCAACCGGGCTAATATCTGGTCCGCTTGGGCGACCGGGCTCCTTGGTAAGCTTAGAACACCGAGGTGGTTTGGCACTTTTCATGACCGAGCTAAAATCAAGCTCGCTTTGCGCGACCGCGCTCACACTCATACTTGCCATCCTTTTCCTGCAGAGTCCAAGGGGACCTTTGACCCTTCTTGAGGCTCTCAAGACCGAGCAAAATCCAACTAACCTGCCAAACCCCTCAGCCGTGACACACTAGCTCGGTCACATGGGGAAATTCCGCTTCCTAGTGGACTCTCCAGCCGCGCTAGATGCCTTTAGGGAGGAGTACGGCATCCCGGCCGACGTCCATCTAGAGCTGGCGGAAGAGAAAACAACACCCTGGGGCAGACTTGACCAATGCCCCTTCACCGTGCTGTCAATAGTAGAAGGAGGCCTCCGCTTCCCGGTCAATCCCCTCATAATCGAGTTGCTGCGCTGAACCGGGCTGGCGCCAACCCAAGTATCCACCAACACATACCGGATAATAAACGGAGTGCACGAACTGAACAACCGGCTAGGCATAAGCCTAGGTCAAGCCGAGATCCTTCGCCAATACACCTTAGGCCACACCGGCGACAGTCTCGCCTATTACCTCAAAATTAGACCGGGCAAAGAGAAAATTGTGACCGGCACTCCAAAAAAGGATCTTCACGATGATGATTTTTTCTAGGTGTCGAACAGTGCAGAAGACTGGCATTTTGGATGATCGAAAAATTTTGGCAATACATGTAAGCCGCACAAGTTAACTCGGTTGACTTACTTTTCCTGTTTACGCTTAATCATTTTTCTTACCTCTTTGCGACAATCCAAGCCTTGCAAGCCAACTACCACTTCCCCAACGTCGAGGCAATCAGGACCGCGCTCCGATATCGCAACCGTGATTGCAACCAGTTACTCGGCTACACACCCACATATAGATACTCCGCCCCTCGCCGGAGCAAAGTCACAGACTTCCTTCGCACTCCATCACCTCCACCAGATCCAACCCTACCAGACGTCCCATTCATCCGTCTAACCGAGAAGCAAGAGATGGCAAAAAGAAACAGAATCAAGAACTTGCTCACAGCCACATCGGCCGAGATACCGAGTGTTGTCACCTGCTCGCCAGCCACCGGACAAACAAGCGACGCCGTGATCGCTCTTTCTTCTCCGGCTGCCGGGCAATCCAACAGGCAACCATCTCAACGCCGGGCTAGCAAGCGAGCTCGCGCGGATCCGTCCGCCGAGCTGGAGGCCAAGCTCACCACCGAGCAACCAACTGAAACAGTTAACCCAATACCGGCCTGGCGCCCTCAGTTGAAACACCGGGGCCAGGACATCCTGGCAACTGCTTCGATCAAGGCTGACAAGGAGCACTTGCTCGCCTTCGATCTCTCCAAAGCACTCCTACTACCGAGCGACGTAGTCGGCAGTGACCACATCCCAGATACTCGGTTGGTAAAATCATCTGTCAAGTCCATGGCCAGGGTAAGTCAATCTTCATTCCAAATTTTTATAAGTGTTAGACCGGTTCTTTCTCTGATCAACTTTGCTGCTTGCAGGCTATTCAGAAACAACATCTGGTTATGGAACGCATACATAGACTTGACAAAGGCCCGGACACCTTTGCCAGCCAAGTCCAGAGCCTCCAAACCGAGCTTGGCCGGGCAAAAACTTCTCTTGAGAACGCCAATGCAGACAACAACAGATTGCTTGGTCAGCTGGAGGCCGCCGAGAAGAAACGAGATGAGCTCCAGGCCGAGCTAAACGCTCTGAAGAAATCACGAAAAAAGGACCGCCGAGATACAAACAATGCGGTTTTAATGAAGCGAAAACTACAAGAAGCGGTGTTAGCAACTCGGGACATCTACTTCAAAAGCCGGTGAAATCGGCATGAGCATCTGGGTCAGGCTCGGCACGATGTGTTCGCCAATCCTCCTCCTGCTTCCCTACCGGACTACCTCGTGCCTTCATAAGCAGCGTCTTCGGTAGCGTTGCAAAGGCCGAGGAAGGGCTTGAAGAGGAGACGAGAGCAGATACTGAGGCAGAGGATACCGAGGTGCGAGGCGACCCGAACGAAGCGAGCCCGGTGGCCAAGACAAGAGCCCAACCGTTAACCTTGAAACGACCGAGGACGAGTTCACCAACCTCTCCCCCCTAGTTTAGTTTTCTTTTCTTTTATATGTATGTTTTGCATTTCCCATGTAACCGGGCTCTATCCCCACCTTTTGTAATGACTTTTTAGCAATGAAAAAACTTGATATTTTTTGCTAAGTGTTTGTACGGTTAACATCAATTCCATCTTCAGCAAAACATCTCGGCTTAAATCATAAATCTGAACACTTCGTCAACCGGAATACATAACTCGGTTGAAGTACTAAAGCAACTTTATAATCTGGAATGTCTATCTCAGTTGGTAATAACTAGTTGAACGAACCACCAAGTCTGCAAACCGGAGTAAGTCATCTCGGCCCGGAATAATTAAGTTGAACAAAACGCCAACTTTTTCAACCGGGATAAATCGTCTCTGCTGGGAATCTTAAGTTGGACAAAACACCAACTCTTCCAGCCGGAACAACACATCTCGGCAAGAAATATCTAAGTTGAACAAAACATCAACTCCTCCAACCGGAACAAATCATCTCGGTTGGGGATCCTAAGTTGGACAAAACACCAACTCTTCCAATCGGAGCAAAATATCTCGGCAAGAAATATCTAAGTTAAACAAAACATCAACTGCGCCAACCGGAGCAAATCATCTCAGTTGGGAATCTTAAGTTGGACAATACACCAACTCTTCCAGCCGGAGCAAAACATCTCGGCAAGAAATATCTAAGTTGAACAAAACATCAACTGCGCCAACCGGAGCAAATCATCTCGGTTGGGAATCTTAAGTTGGACAATACACCAACTCTTCCAGCCGGAGCAAAACATCTCGGCAAGAAATATCTAAGTTGAACAAAACATCAACTGCGCCAACCGGAGCAAATCATCTCGGTTTTTACATTTAAGACAACAATCTAAAGCAAAATCACTTCTATATATTGACAAAAAGAATTACATTCGGAAGTGCAGGCCAAAAAATTCCTTTGCACAAGAAGATAAAACTAAAGCTAGAA
Source organism: Camellia lanceoleosa (assembly GCA_025200525.1). NCBI lineage: Eukaryota > Viridiplantae > Streptophyta > Magnoliopsida > Ericales > Theaceae > Camellia > Camellia lanceoleosa. The sequence continues at coordinate 161,449,324 of CM045766.1, read as the reverse complement.
ATAATACAGTTTGAGGTTGGCCGCATTCCATGGCCGGGGTATTGCTCTTCCCTCCAGATCCTCCAAGTGGTAAGCCCCCTTGCCCGCCAGACCGGTGATCTTGTAGGGTCCTTCCCAATTTGCCCCTAGTTTGCCTTCACCTGGCACCAGGGTGTTGCCCATAACTTTCCTCAAAACCCAATCACCAACTTTGAACGGTTTGGAGTGCACCATCTTGTTGTACTTCTTTGAGAGCTCTTGTTGGTAGGCGGCCATGTGGATGAGAGCCTTCTCCCGACGCTCTTCCACTAGATCCAGCTCCAAGGCAATTGCCTCGGCATTCAATTCTGGCTCAAAACTCTCACTTTTTAGGGTGGGCATGCCAACTTCCAAAGGTATGACCGCCTCCATGCCATAAGCCAAAGCAAATGGAGTCTCCCCGGTAGATCGCCGCGGGGTTGTTCGGTATGCCCAAAGGATGTTGGGTAATTCCTCAGCCCATTTTTCCTTTGCCTTTTCCAGTCGTTTCTTCAACCCATCCAGAATAGTCTTGTTCGATGCTTCGGCTTGACCATTGGACTGCAGGTAAGCCGGGGTAGAGTTGTAAAACTCAATCTTCAGATCTTCACAAAATCCTCTGAATAGGCGACCGTCAAACTGGGTGCCATTGTCAGAGATCAAAATTTTTGGGACCCCAAACCGTGTGACCACGTTCTGCCAGAAAAACCGCTTCACGTCTTTCTCTTTGATTGTTGCCAATGGCTCAACTTCAACCCATTTCGTGAAGTAATCTGTGGCCGCAATGAAGAATTTCCGGTTGCCCGGTGCTGTTGGCAGTGGCCCCACTATATCTAGCCCCCACATGGCGAAGGGCCAAGGACTGGTGAGGGGAAGAAGTTCCCTGGCAGGCTGATGGATCTGTTAGGAAATTTCTGGCATTTCTCGCATTTGCGGACGTACTTTTGTGCGTCGGCCTGCATCTGACTACCAAGATATCCTGCTGAAATAGCTCGGTAGGCCAAGGACCTGCCCCTTATATGGCTGCCACAAATGCCTTCGTGAATTTCGAACAGGAAGGCCTCCACACTACTCGAGTGCACGCACTTTAAATAAGGACCAGTGAAGGACTTTTTATACAACGCACCAGATGGAGAGCCAAAACGCTCGACTTCACGGACTTTGTGTGCTTCTTTCTTGTCGGTTGGTAGAGACCGGTCTCTGAGAAACAAGATTATGGGGTCCATCCACGAAGGGCCCGGTAGCGGTCTGAGTACATCCGTCTGCCGGTCTTCAATGCTTGGCGTGGAAGAAAGTCAATTAACAGGGGTTTGGAGCGTACTATCTACCATTGAAGCGGAGGCCGGTTCATCGGCCATGTTTTCTTCACGGCCAATCTGTTGGACTCGATTGCGAAAGCTTGATATGTTCCCTGACCAGAGCTTGGTACTTCGCCATTCTTTCATCCTTTGCTTCGTAAATCCCAGAGACTTGGTTAACCACAAGTTGGGAATCACTGTACACAATCAGCTCGGTAGCCTTCATCTGAATAGCGCTCTTGAGCCCGGCCAAAAGAGCCTCGTACTCAGCCTCGTTGTTAGATGCTGGGAAGCCAAGCGTGATAGAATGTTCAATGGTTAGGCCATCCGGGGAGATAAGAACGATACCTAAGCCGGCACTGTGACGGTTCGATGCTCCATCAACGAAAAGCTTCCACACATCTCCCCCACGAAAAGCTTCCAACAATCTGACGGGTCCTGAGAGTTGCGGAGGGTGATGGGATCACGGTTGCTCAGCTGTCCGTTTTCAGGTTCCGCGTTGACTGGTTTTACTCCAACCCCCCTTGGTGATTCGGCACCGGACTCCGCAAGTCAGTCTAAAATGCCTAAGTCCGTAGGCGAATCACCAGTCACGGTATTATCTTGCGGCCGCTCTGTCTTTGATAGTTCTATTACTTCCCCCCTGGTGATGCGGTACCAGACAGAGTAGGTGGGACAACAACACCCGACTCGGTCGTCACGTCACCAGTAAACGGAATTGTATAAGCTGAGGGCACTTCGGTGGGGCGCGCAAATTCCGCGTCGCCAACTCCACCAAGTTTTTGTATCTCGGTCAGGCTTGCATTTTCTTCTTCCGCCGCGGCAACATCGACCGGGCATACCGGATGGGTACCTGGTGAGAACTCCGCAACGAAATCGGCCAAAGTCTGGGCCTTTATAGCTGTGCGCGGCTGGAACTTCACATCAAATTGTCCCAATTCGACCGCCCACTTGAGGATTCGGCCGGAGAAGTTCGCACGTTCAAACAAGGCCTTTAGGGGGAACTCGGTCAGTACGATGATGGTATGAGCGTGGAAATAATGTGCCAACTTTCTTGAAGCCATCATTAATGCCAACGCCAGCTTTTCCAACGGCAAATACCTCGTTTCTGCCTGCAGCAAGGTTTTACTGACATAAAATATTGGGAGGTGCTTAATGCCTTCAGTAGCGAGCACCGATCGCATCTTCTTGCGACGGCGAGGTAAAGAAAAAGTTCCTCGCCAGGCTGAGGTGTAACCAGCAGTGGTGAAGAAGACAGATATTCCTTGAGCTCGGCCAAAGCTCAGTCACACTCTGCGTTCCACGAGAACTTCGATTTTAATGCCTGAAATAATGGACGGCAACGATCTGATGACCGGCTTATGAATCGATTAAGCGCGGTGGCCATTCCGGCCAGATGCTACACGTCCTTTGCCGAGCTGGGCTGTTTCAACTCCTGCACGGCTCTGATCTGAGTCAGGTCTGCTTCGATGCCTCGGTTTGTGACTAGGAACCCCAAAAATTTTCCGGATCCCACGCCGAAGGCACACTTGGACGCATTCAGGTGCAAATTGTACTTCTTGAGAATGGCAAACATCTCGGCTAAGTCGAACAAATGGTTTGCTTCGTGTCGGCTTTTTACCACCATATCATCGATGTAAGCCTCCATTGTCCGGCCAAGCAAAGGAGCAAACATTTTGGTCACCATCCTCTGAAAGGTTGTCCCGGCGTTCTTCAAACCAAAAGGCATGACCCGGTAACAAAAGAGTCCTCTTGGAGTCGTAAAAGAAGTGATCTCTCGGAGTCGTGAAAGAAGTGATCTCTCGGTCAGGCCCATGCATGGCGATCTGATGGTAACCGCGGTAGGCATCCAGGAAACTGAGCCTGTTATGTCCAGCCATCAAGTCCACGAGCTGGTCAATTCGGGGTAAGGGGAAGCTATCTTTGGGACAAGCTCAGTTGACTATTTTGTAGTCAACACATACTCGCCACTTGCCATTCTTCTTGGGCACCACCACTGTGTTGGAGATACACCGAGGGTAGTGCACTTCCTGAATTGCTCGTGCCTCAAGCAAATTTTTGACTTCCTCCACCACTACCTCGGCGTGATGCAATGCCGACCTCCTTGTTTGCTGGATGACTGGCCTTGCTCCAGGGAAAACGTTGAGATGATGGCAGAAAAAACCTAGATCGAGGCTGGGCATGTCGTAAGGCGACCATGCGAAGACTTCAATGTTGGCCATCAAGAACTCAACCATTTCAGTCCTCTCCCGGGCGGTAAGGCCGGAACCGAGCAGGAAGAACTTATCCGGTCGTTCCATATCGATTCGTACCTCCACCAAGTCCTCCACAGCCTTGTCTTCTGCCTTGGTGCCTACATCCTCCAGAACTCCTCGGTCTTCCGGTCCTTCTATCATTTGTACGAAGCCTTTGGCAGCCTGGCTTCCGTTCACCATCACGAAGCACTGTTTGGACATGACCTGATCCCCCCAAATCTCCTCGATTGCCCCCATAGCCGAGGGGAATCTCATCACCTGGTGGTAGGTCGATGCTATAACTTGCATGGCGTGAAGCCATCCCCTCCCAAGGATGAGGTTGTAAGTCGAAGGCACTTGTAACACCCAGAACTCCACCTGCTTGACGACGGATCCCGCTTTGACCGGCAGGATAATCTTTCCCAAGGGCCACTCTGGCTGTGAGTTGAAACCAACAAGTGGCGAAGTTGCCGGTGCCAAGTCTGTTTCTCGGAGTTTGAGCTGCTTGAACGCGTCGTAATACATGATCTCGACCGAGCTTCCCTGATCGATCAAGATCCGTTTGACATCGAATTCTTTGACGCGAAGTGTCACTACTAGGGCATCGTTGTGCGGCGTCTGGATACGCTCTAGATCCCTTGAGGTGAAACTAATCACATCTTTCTCTTCGGCCTTCCCCCTCTTGATGGCGGGCTGTACCGACAAAACTTCTCTCATATGCTCTGCTTTCTTGATCATACCCCGGAGTTCGCAAACACGCTCCGGTTCCACTATGCCGTGGATGACATTAATAACTCCTTGTGGCGGCGCATCTCGGTTATCCTGTCCCCTAAAATCAACCGGAGCATGATTCGGCTTTACGCCGCCATCAATGTAAAGGTCTAAGTGACCGGTCGCGACCAGCTCTTCTAGGTGTTGCCTTAAAGGCAAACAATCCTCAGTCTAGTGGCCTCTCTCCCGGTGGAATGTGCAACGATACCGCGGATTGTAGCCCTTCTATCCATCGCCCAACTTAGCAGGAAACCGGACATACTTCTCGTCTCGGATTTCACTAAGTATGCGATAGATTGGAATCTTGAAGACCGTGGTGATGCCATTCCTTGCCTTCAACCTTCTGTTGGCATCCGCAACATCATCTCTGGGGTAATCATCCCGGTCATTCCGACGTCCTCTACCTCGGTTCTTCCGATTTGAACCACGGTCTGATTCCTCCGCTCTGTCACTTGAGCGGCTGGACTCCTGTCCAACTGCGTGCACCTTGCCTGCTGTCTTCTTGTCCGCTACTGCCGGAGTTGCCTTGACAATAGACGCCGACGCATCATCCTCAACCCGGATGTGCTCATTGATGCGCTGCATGAGCTGGCCCATGGACGTCGGCTGATGCATGGTAAGCGCGTCCCGCAGTCTATGCCCGACCGGGAGACCTCGCTTGTATTGAGTGATTGCTAGGTTTACCGGGCAATCCAAAATCTCATTGAAGGTTTCCCAATATCTGGAGTTGTATGCCTTCAATGTGTCACTCGGTTCCATCTTGACACTCAGTAGGTGATCCACTTCCTTAGGTGTCTTGGTGTTGGTTTTGAAGCGTGTCACAAAGGCTTCGGCCAACTGATGCCACCTCTCTATACTTCCCTCCGGCAACCTTTCGAACCACTTCAAACCCAGTTCGCCCAAACTTGACGGAAAGATGAGGTACATAAGAGCGTCATTCCGCCTATGTCTGGCCATGACCTGTCGGAAATAGCTTACGTGCATGTAAGGATCCGTCTTCCCGTCGTACAATGTGAACTTTGGCTAGTGGAAGCTCGACGGAAGAGGTGTTGTCTCTATTTCCAGGGAAAAAGGGGTGGCGCTCAACCTTGCCAAGTCGGAATCCACCATGAGCGGTGCTGCTTGGCGGGGTGGAGGCATTCCGACCTCCTCGCTGGCGTGAACCCCATAGGATAACCGCTGGAACGCCGGTATCCTTTGAGCCTCGCGTCGGCGAGCCCGCTCCTTTAAAACTGCCCACAAGTCTTCTGTGCAAGCGGAATAGGAGTACCTCGACGTCGTCGCCGGACGTGAGGGTTGGTAAGTGCTATCTTGTGCGTTGGACTTTTCTGCGCGCACATCGAAATCACCAACCTTGTAGCTTCTAGTAATGGAGATGGACGGAGTGTGTCGCTGACTCTAACTACCTGAATGGCGGGGTTGGGTGCGCTCACTGTGGTCTCCCACTCCAGCTACACCTTTCCCCTTGACATGCCGCTTCAGCTCCTCCATTTCTGCCGCCATATGCCGGATGACGGCGTCCTGGTCCATCAGCTTGCTTTCCAGGCGCCTGGCGTGTGAGTCTCTTCGCCGGCAATGTCCGTCTGGACTCCGTGAATGGCCATGACTCCTGCCGCGCTTATCGCGCGTCACCGTATCGTCACCGAAATGTCTCGGGTTTGACATCGGAATGATGTCGGGGTGCCCCTCTCTCCGCCTGCCGGACTCCGGCATGACTCCATCGATGGCGGACAACGGAAACTCTTCGTTGTTCACCATAGTCGGCGATCAGACGAGCGTGGAAGACAAAGTTTTGTCTGCAAGTCTTCCCACAGACGGCGCCAATTGTACGGGGAGCAAATGTTCAGGCAAGCCCGTACTCCTTCCTTCCAAGCTCCGTTTCTGTCAGATCACCTGAAAGCACAACGGCGGTGAGCTACCCGGCGGTGTGTGGCCGGAAAACCCCTCCGACGGTCAAATTAGCACACACCTTGGGATAGAGAGAGAGAGGAGAGGGTGTTTTAGTGTAAGAATGCCTTATCATCTGTTCCACCGTTGCGTATGGGGGGCGCAGACATGCTTATATACCCTCTGCGCCCCATATCCACTCCCAGTCGTCTCCGAACACGTGGCTCTGCTATCCCATCTGTCAGCGAAAACCTTGCTGAGCATCACCTAATCTCAACTGCCAGCCTTCTCTGCTGGAGCTCGGCAGCCAAGCTGCCATACCCATGGCCGAGCTGTGCTACATGCCCATGCTCTTCTTTGGCTAAGCTCAAGAGAACCGGGCTAGGCAGCACCTCGGCATAGCCGAGCCCGAGACATCTCGTGAGCACCTGCGGTCGGCCTCCCTGCCGAACAAACAGGTATCTCGGCTAATATCGCCTTTCCGGGCGCCGGTCGTTCAACTCGACTGTGGTTGGCCTTCTTGCCGAGCAGGCAAGTATCTCGGTCGATGACGCCTTTCGGCCGTTCAATAACTGGCTTCGCCTATGCCATACATATAGCTCGGTCTATCCGAGCGTCGCCTTAACCGAGCAACTTATACCCGGACTGGGCGGCGCATACTTGGCCCAACACCTGCCCAGCCTAGGTCCTAGTAGCCCAATTCTGGGTGGACCGTGGATCATTTCGGTCCAATGATCCACTTGGCTACCAATCTCCTCGGCCGTTACCTCGGCCCAATTCCAAATCATAAATCTCCCTCTCAGGTTCCCTTAATTACATTGCTGAGTTCTATAAAGACCTTAGGAAAATCTGTCAACCTCTGTTTGATAGGTTAAAGGATAATCTTCCTCCTTGGTCTCTTGCTCACACTGCCATTGTTCAACAAGTTAAACACTATGTTAAGACTCTTCCTTGTCTTGGTATTCCTACTGAGAATTCATTCAAAATTATTCAAACTGATGCTTCTGATATTGGTTATGGTGGTATTCTTCTTCAAAAAATCACTCCTCAATCTTCTGAACAAATTGTTCGTTATCATTCTGGTGTCTGGAATAAAGCACAATTAAATTATAGTACTATTAAAAAAGAAATTTTGTCTACTGTTTTGTGTATTCAAAAATTTCAAGATGATATTCTAAATCAAAAAATTTTACTCCGTGTTGATTGCAAATCTGCTAAATATGTTTTGGAAAAAGATGTTCAAAATCTTGCTAGTAAACAAATTTTTGCCCATTGACAATCTATTTTAAGTATTTTTGATTTTGATATTACCTATATACCTGGTTGTCAAAATTCCCTTCCTGATTTTCTTACTCGGGAATTTTTACAGGGGGGTAAGGGATGAGTGCAGCTCCACATATTCCATATTTAAAATCCCAAATTAGCCATTACCAAAACTTGATTAAACAAGTCAACCACCGAATTAATCGCCTTAAATCAACCAAATCCACTACCAAGAGAGCCCAGTACATCATTCACCAACAGATTCAAGCTCGTCGCATTCTGCGTTATAACTATTACAATGATTTACACTACTACCAAAATTATCTTGATCTTCTTTCTAGTTGTTAATCCCTGCTACTAATCATTGTTTCTTGTTTAAACAGATGTCTCGCCCAAGGCCTCCTTCCAAGGCTTTGGTTCCTTCTAGCCAGCCTTTTGTTCCTCCTCCTTTGGAGTTAGTGGGACAATACCCTCAACCCATTCAAATGATCAACCGTTACCAACTACTTGGTAACATCCCCAGGCCTAATTACTCCACTGCTTTGGCTACTGATCCTTTTGCTTCATCAAGCCAATCAGTCTCAGTTACTCCATTTCCTGCCAACCCAGTTAAGTCATCCCGAACTGATTATATCAAATCACACACTACTAATCTGTTCTATAAAGAACCTAGTCATCCTAAAAGTCAATTGATCCATGAAATTGCTAAATCCCATTTTGGCTCGATGCCATTTCATCCTCTCACATCCAGAGAAAACACTCACCTATTACAAAGATATTTTGATCCATCATCAATCAGTCTTGATCAAACCCATTTATGATCGAACCTATGCTAGCAAGGTTCTGTATCATTCCATTTACATCCATAGTATTGTTTCCCAAGCTGAATGGGGTCCTCCTTATCAACTTCGAAATTTACCTGGTCATTCTATTCAGTACAATTACCATGATTATGTTGATGCGTGGTTCAAGATCTTCTTGTACCAAAATGAGTCCTTCAGTCATTCCTGGTTCATTTGCTTTGATCAAAAATTCAAATCTGAATTACCTACCTGGTTTCTGAGATGGTGGACTCATTATGGTGCCATTTCAGACATCCTTCCTGGTGATCTCATTGAACTAGTTAAATATTTCTCCTCTGTTTACCCATTCACCACTCATCAGAGACAATTTCCATCTTTGTTAATTTTTATATCCAAATATAAACTCCCATGGATATTTAAATGGCATTATGGAATTGATGGTAACATAATCACCCGTCAGCATTCAGTCAAATGGTGGGCTAAGTTCAATGTACCCAGAATATTTGAAATTGTTCAAGAAGAATTTTTCATTGATCAATGTGCTCCAACTCCTTCTATGATCAAAGCCCAACAGAACCCAACTGCTGCAATCAGTCAAGGAAGTCAGTCCAGTCTTCCTCCAATCAAGCTTGGAAGCCCCTCATCTAGTGGTTCCGAGCCCAAATCATCCAAATCCAAATCAGTTCAGCCGACCCAATCAAGATCCAAGGCAAAGTCCAAAGCTCCTGCAGTTCCGGACCAACCCAAGGAACATTCACGACCCAAATCAAAGTCCAAAGCTAAGGTTAAGCCCATTTCACCCCCCGCTCAGCCCAAAGCTAAATCAAAGGTCAAGCCCAAGCTATCCAGAGATGAATTGCTCCAGTTAGCCCGTCAAATTATAAATCAAGCTGAAGCCCAATCAACCAGTTTAGAAAATTCAGAAGACAGTTCAGACCATTCACAATCTTCTGAAGGATCAACTACTCAACCCATCTCCTATGACAGATCTGAGTTCCAAGATGCTCAGGACCCATTTGCCTGATCAACATAGGATTCCCTATAAATACAAATTAGCTTCAATCAATACTCTTTTGAGAAAAGCTGCTAATTTGTATCTATATTAATTCCCATATTCACGTGTTCCACCGAAAGTAATGAATAGTAAAAGTTACTGTTCACTTTTACTGTTCACCCAATCAACTTTTGTTAAAGCTGCATATTCATGCAATCACTCCACCGAAAGCAACCGACAGCATCTACTTTACCCCATGCGCTGCCAGTTGCTTTCATCAATCAAAGAAGTCACAAGATTACTGTATTAGTCACATGATTACTGTGTTTTCCTTTTCTATAGATTGTAACGTATTCATTCAGAAAGCTTCAAGTTTTTCCATTCTTCAGTCTTAAGAAAAAACAGAGAGCCCTGAGTGACAATTACTCCTTTCCTGTTGTAACCCAATTAAAGATCCTTGCAGTTGCTACAATTGTAAGTTATTTTCTGTATTTCAAATAAGTTATTTTCTGTATTTTAAATTTGTATTTTAAATGTGCATTTCAAATCTGTTGTTCAATTTTAGTCATATTTGATTTCGTAATTAATGTTCTTCATTCTGCTTGCTACTTCTGTATAGAACGTTATTTTAATAAAATAAAATACAACACTTTCATTTTTTTTTCCTTCTTATTTTCTCTATCCAAATAAGATATGTAAGAAATTACATCCTCTTTTCTTTTATTCATCCAAATATAATGGTGACAAAATATAATAATTTCTTTTCTTTTCTCATCTAGGTGAGAAATTATAATAATTTCTTTTTTCACCTCCTCCCATGATCCAAATGGAGTGAAAATGTATAATGTTAATAGTGATAGAGGAAGAGAGGTGATAAGATGAGAGAGGGTGCGTTCCTTGTGCTAATTTTTTATTTTTTTTTATGAGTGGACATATAAAGCCTTCTGCAGATTACGAAAAGTAGTTATCAAATTTATCACCAAACCATGCAACTTGCTGAATGTAGTTCTAATTTTGAGTATAACCACGTAAATCTTATGTTCTTATACTTGTGTAATTTACAATTTTCATTTATTTATCTTTTCCTATTATTGTATATGTAGTCCAATTCTAGGTTGAAATTCTGCAATTCCTAGGAGGCTTAACATTAAATCTAAGTTTGTTCCCAGAAAATTGTACTCATCCCAGCATGAATGAAGGCATAATTGCCAAAAGAGTATAGAAATGCCATCAAATTGCTACTCAAACTAGCTTATATGATCAGTGTTACAGTAACTAATCACATGTTTCACGTTGCATGAGCACTTAAATTGATCTGTTTGATACAATTTCTTATAAACTAAAAATAAAAATAAAAAACAAAAATTAAAAGCACTAATTATCCCCATATGATACAGTTGAAAAACCATTAGATGTGAGCCCGTTTGGTAGAGTTGTGGAAAAGTGATTATAATTTATAACCTAACAGCTTATAACTTATAACTGTGAACACAAGCTGATTTTTTACTTATAAATTAAGCTTCTCCTCCCCGCTCAAAGAATAAGTTGATTTTTAGCTTACAAAAAGCTATAAGCTATATTATTAAGCTGAACCAAATATATCAAAATAGCTTAAATTAAGTTAAAAACTGAAATAAGTTGTAAATAAACTCTACCAAATAGGGCCCTAAGAAAGTCTAAGCCCTTTGTTTATTTGTATCTTTGTAACAAATCCATAGGGGGCTACTTATTTGTCATACATTTCCCTTCTTGTATAATAATTAAGCAACTACTGTCCTTCATTATAATTTAATGACCTGTGGTCATTAAACTTACGGTGAATTACACTAATGGTTCTTATAGTTTGGAACTTGTATCATTTTGATTTTAAATTTTTCAATTATAAAACATTTGACTTTTAATTTTGAATCTTGTTTCAAATAAGGATAATTGAAAATTCATTGCTCAATTTCAATGGCAAGGTGATTAATTTAATAAAATATAAACTAGTTTGACTAAAATAAATATCAAAAAATTACATTTTTAATTTTTAAAAATTACTTATACCCACCAAAAATAAAATTATATCAAATTGATAAATCTTTTACATATTTATTTATTTTTAACAAATTAATTTTTAATATATGTTTGGATGATGATCATGTAATGGGTGGTTATTATTATTTTCATTAAATTAGTTTCTATTTTTTCAAAAGTTAAATATGACAACAACTTTGATATCATTATTAAACCGATCCATTAAATGAAAAAAATTCAAAACTAAAAATATTTCATATGTTCAATATATCCATCATACATTAAAAGCCTAATGACCATCATTACATAATAATCATCCAAAAATATCTATTAACAATAAATACAACCATCTCTTACATAATAACCATCAAAAAGCATCAAATAAACAACCAGCCATTACATGATCATTATTCAAACACGTAATAAAAATTAATTTGATAAAAAAATTAAATAAATATGTAAAAGATTTATCAATTTTATATAATTATCTTTGGTGGGTAGAAATAATTTTTAAAAATTTAAAAATATTTTTTTGATATTTATTTTTGTCAAATTAGTTTATATTTTATTAAATTGACGATTTTGCCTTTGAAATTGAGCACTATTATTTTCAATTGTTCTTATTTGAAATAAGATTCAAAATTCAGGATTAAATGTGTCACAATTGAAAAGTTAAGAATTAAAGTGACACGAGCCTCATCCTATAAGAACGATTAGTATAATTCGCCCTTAAACTTAAATAGTTATGCAATGTCAAACAAAATTTGGGGTCTAAATATCAATACAATAGTGGGATTGACTTAGTGGTGTAAGTTTGAGATTTAAAAGTTTGTTCCTTTCTAGATCTCAAGTTTGACACCTCTTAAGTGCTATTAATTTGGCATATTTTGGAAAGTTGGTAATAATCAACTTTTTGGTAAAAAGCTGCTTATAAGCAGCTTTTTTGTGAGAGAGGAGGTGTGTTATAATCTAAAAAGCAGATTATAACTAAGTTGCCAAAAGAGGCCTTTGTATGTTGAGTCAGTCTATACAAAATTTTGCTCTGACTTGAATTAAGTCTCTCGCTAGTGAACGGAGAGATTGATTTTCTAAAATTAATCAAATTATTCCCAAACTAACATGAATATTCTGAGTTAAAAAATAAAAAATTAAAAAAAAAATGGTGGGGTATTGAATCCATCGTCGGCAGAACACTATTTCACCCTATCTGGTGAATTTTTCTTTGGAATATGCCGCTCCTCTTGAGGCTCACTTCCAGTTGTTTTTCTGACATTTTTTAGTGATCTAAACTTAAAGGGGCTCGCGTTTCAAAAAAAAAAAAAAAAAACAAACGTAAGGGGCACTGTATGGTTCCCTTTTAAAAGTTGCAAAATCCCATAGTAGAAGAACAAAGCGCCTATCTTTTGAACCCAGCCTTCAGGGGTTGTTTGGGTATTCTAAATAAGTATATTTTTTATTTTTTTGAACTAAAAAATAGAAGTTGAAAATATATATGTTTTGGTTAATTTTTTGATTTTTTATGAAAAAAATGTGTAATAAAAAATTATAAAAATTGATTTGTAAGGAAAAATTTGACTTAGGAATTGTGCAGCTGTAATTGTTGACTTTTAGTGAATAGTGTTAACTTTTTAACCTTTTTAGTAATTTTTTAACTTTTTAACTTTTTGGCTATATGCCAAACTTGACCTTAATCTGTTGTGGGGTCCTGCGACATAAAATAATTGGAGTAATTGCGTGTAAATCTTAATAAATAGGCCTATTATTTAATAGGTTCTATAAAAAAAATTTGTCATAAAAAAATCACTAATTATAAATTTTAGTGACAATTTATAAAAAATCATGATAAAAAAAATTACTAATTGTTAATTTTTAGCGACATATATAAACAATTGTCACAAAAAAAAATTAGCAATAATTTTATCAAGACTTATTTTCAATAAGACTGAATAAGAATTAAATCTAATTATTAGGACGTATTGATAATTTATCTAAAATAATTTTCTTTAATTCCCTAACAGGTAGTAAACAAAATTCTTTTGATTTTCATTAGTTAACTAGTGGGTTGATTTTCTTTTCTTCTGCCGTTAACCAACTGAGAACACAAGATGCGAACTCCTTATTAATTCCACCTTTTTTTTTTATTAAATAATGTTATATGTATCAATTAATATATTAATTAGTATATTAATTGATAATATGACATAATTTTAAATATTTTTGATATATGTAATTTGTATAATGAGTGGAGTTAATAATAATGATATAATTAATATTGATATATTAATTAGTACATATATTAATTAGTACATATAACACTATCATTTTTCTATTAGGCCATGAGATTTTTCATGTCCATTCATAAAACATGCTGGACTTGTTTAACATTCCTCTTTTAAGTCATCAAAATATATTATAGACTCTTTTATTTTTTGTCAATTAATTTTAAATTAAATGTTCTAACATGATATCATAATTCATTTTAAAAAAATTAAAATTTTAGAAATCAAAATTTACGGACAAAATTATTTTGCAGGGATCAAATATTTTTGTTACGAAAAGTATTTTTATTATATTTTTAACAATAAAAATTAAACATTAGTGATAAATTATGATCTTTTTGGGACCAAATTTTTTGTCTCAAAGAATAAACTATTTTGAGACCAAATTATTTTATTCCTAAAAGCCTATTTATTAGTGACATTTTTAAAATTTTGTTGCTAAAAGCATTATTTTTGACTTTTCGAGACGACCTTTAGCGATTATCTTCACGATGGTAAAAATTAATCCCTAAATGTATTTTGTAACAAAATTTTTATTTTTAAAAACTAAAATATTTAGTCACTAAAATTTTTATATATTGTAGTGGTTGAAACTTTGAGTGATTTTCAGTAAATTAATCCGTCCAATTCTATTCTTTTGTTTCCACACCTTTGTCACCTTCGTATGTTCATTTAATTAATATATTTCAAACCTCTCAATTCATTAATAATTGATTTTTAGTTAAATAAAAAAACAAATCATGGGTATTAATCTACTGTCACCTGTGCAACTTACAATAAAACATGATGTCTTACAAAGGTTTGGAGCTCTTGTGGACGGGACATTGTGCTTATTTGGTGCAGTTTAAAAGCTGTTTATTTCAACTTTCAGCTTAATTTAAGTTATTTGATGTATTTGGTTTAGCTTATAGTTTTTTGGAAGTTAAAAATCAGCTTATTCTTTGAGTGGGGCAAGAGATACTTAATTTATAAGTCAGAAATCAACTTATATTCATAGTTATAAGCTATAAGCTGTTTAGGCATAAGCTATAAGTACTTTTCCACAGTTCTACCAAACAGGGTGCACCTATCTTTGGGATAGACTTATAGTAAAAGGTATTTTGAAAAGATAGTTAAAAATTTATTTTTTAATTTTTTAAATTTTTTTATGTAAAAAGTGATGTGACTTAAAATGAATTAAAGCTAACTTTTAATTTTTTTATAATATTCCCAAATGGCTCCTAAGAGTAAAAAAGCAATGTTAGAATAGTAGAGAGAGAGAGAGAGAAAATAATATGTATTGTATTGAATGATTGTATATAATGAATTGTGTTGAATGATTTTTTCTATACAATAGAAGGCCTGTATATATAGGCTAAGAAAGAATATACTACTAAAAATCTAACTATGAGAAAACGAATCCTACAAGAGACTTAACTATGGCAATACTTAATATATCTAGGAAATCAATACTTAATATATGTAGGAATATATACCATATTGTAGACTTGCCTTTTTTTGCACCTCGCCTTTCGGAAACGATTTGAAAAGAAAGGCTTTATAGTTGGGACTTCTGCAGTTCTAAATCTAGTCTTACAAGTGCAATGTGAAACTAATAATCATCAAAGAATCTAATCCGGCAAATCTTTTTGGAAAATCGATTTTAAATCAAATAATGTCAAAATTGGATTGCTTTGCCAGATACAGAGTCGCCACCTAAATATTTTATTTTTGGAGAAATTTAGGAAACCCTGACTCGTGCCAAAGGCCACGTGTCTGTCATCACTAAAGTTGCCTTGGCTCGGAAACTTGGGTACGAGGCGGGAACTTGGGTACGAGGCGGGAAGGTCATGAAATGAGCACCCCCGCTCGCCCGATCAAAGATCGGCCTCTGCTAGTCATAATATGTCATTTTATAAACCTCATGTGTTCTTGTTTCGGTTTTTAGCTAACATTACTATGTGATGCGCACAAACAAGTATAAACTAGGTCACAAGAATTGGAACATTTCAAGTCATGTTTGTTTGCGAAAATGGTTTGAAGTTGCCACCCTCTAGTGGGCTTAAAGATGCGGATTTACCACTAAACATAGTGGGCTTAAAATATGATTTACTACTTAACAAAATGGGCTTAAAACTTACATTTGATGAATCGTTCCAATCTGAACAACAAAGCTTCCATCCACAAACATTCATGCAGTTTAGCATATAAGCACATAGCCTCATGGCAAGCATGCGAAACATGGCAATACGACAATCACACTCATGCAATATGCTAAAGCTTAAAGACTCACCGAGTACTCCGAGCCAAAATAGAAACTAGCTAGAAAAATACATGATCCTAACTATACAAAGTGCCTAATGCAACACATGCAAAGGATGCGACTAAATAGGCTCGGTTACCTAATCAT
Organism: Camellia lanceoleosa; assembly: GCA_025200525.1. Classification (NCBI taxonomy): domain Eukaryota; kingdom Viridiplantae; phylum Streptophyta; class Magnoliopsida; order Ericales; family Theaceae; genus Camellia; species Camellia lanceoleosa. The sequence goes on along the minus strand of CM045766.1, from coordinate 161,433,393 downwards.
GGTATTTGCAACACTTTGATATCATGCTTTGAAACACATATTCAAAGAAATATTTGAAAAGACAATGTAGTTTGAGTGATGCACCAAGCCTCGTGCATGCAAGACAAATGAATAGATGCAAACATGCAAGCATAAGGTATGCTAATTGAAAATACCCATAATCTAACCATCAAAAATGGGTAAATAAAAAGGAGAAAGATGTGAGGTTGGAAGACATACACACACGCACGCACGCAAACTTATTACAACATTATGCCCTCGCGAAGGAGGGTCCGAATGAATAATTAGCTAACTAAGCTAAGTTAATTAATACAAAATAAAATAAAGAAATAGCTAAGCTAAGTTATTTAATTATTACAATAATCAATTAACTAATCTAAGCTAATCAAATACATATTGTGCTAATTAATTAAACTAAATTAATTAAGTACAAAACCAGCTCAAAACTAACAATATGCATGTTGTTCTAGCTGGTTGAACTTGAGACGCATCAAATGCACATGCGCGCTCTTCTTTTCCACCCGGAATGCCCTTTGTTTCTTTTGTTGCCTATGTTTGCAGTTGAATTCTAGTATCTTGACGAAGTTTTTACGAGAGTACATTAGTGGCTGGCCGGCCACTAGTGGAGGTTGCCGGCCACGTGCCTGCTACAAAAGGCACTGCTGACCATCAGTGAAAGGTTGCCGGCCATCAGTGTATGGCCTGCTAGTCACTGATGAACAACTTCATTCTGCTACAACAGAGCACAACACAGAGCAGGAAATAAGTAATTTCACAGGTTATATGTACTGTGTACCACTCCTTATCATCAAAACATCTCCAAGGAGTGGTATTCTTCGCTCCAAAACCACCAACCAAGCATTTTCAATGCATGATGGCCAAAGAACCAAGAAATACAATTTCAATGTATGCAAAAACAAGACTCAAGACCATTACCCTATCATGTGTGATCAAGGGCAATGGAGACCTAGGAGATTGGCTTATTTCATCACTTTGAGTATGAAATGCTCCAATCTTCCTTATTAGGGATGGCAATTTGAACTCGGTTCGACGGGGACCCGACCCCCTGACCCTGATTTGAGCGATTTTTTCCCAAAAAATATCCCCGACGGGACGTAGATGGTATTAAAAAATCAATCCTCGATCAGTTTCGGGCCGGGGACGAAGATAAGTGTCCAAGCCCCGTCCCCGCCTCGGTTGATCCCCAAAGTAAAATTACCATTTTACCTATAACGCCCTCAAAATAAAACCCATCATATATATAATTAACATGCATTAATAATAGAGAATGAAACGTTCTATTATCCATCAGAGTATTACTAAATAAAGCATTACATGTAACATCAAAATAAATGCCCTACGGGCTTACATCTTGCCAAGCCAACGCTTGGACACAAAGAAATAAGAGTCTAACTCAATACAGATAAAGCCCTAGGCTTGAATGTTTACATGTATCAAATAAAAACGAATAAATAAAAGCAAGTCTTCGAGTCCAAATCCTCACAAGCTAAGTCCTTGGAGGTAATGAACCACCTGAACCTGAAAATGAAGTTCCCATATAGGGTGAGCCACAGCCCAGTAGAAAAATACTAAACCAAACATAAGGATTAACTAAAGCATTAGCATTTGATACATGGTTAACACACGATAATCAATTTCCAATTTCATGACACAAATGTCTACATTGTCTATGACACCTTTCACTTTCCGATATTTATTCAACTTTCCAATTATAACATTATGGCTCAGAACCTGGCCAACTATAATAGTGATCCAGATGTCACAAAAATAAATGAGACTAAAGCTCAAACCACAACACTTCCATACTTCCAACCGATACACACTATAATGATGTATCATATCAACAACAAATAGCAATATTGCTATTATCAATAAGCACACATATGAGTGATGCTACTGGAGTCCATCCCCTATCTCCTCCCAACAAATCCGGTTTAGAGGTACATCCCCTATCTTCCCCTAAACCGTGGAGTTCATTCCCTATCTCCTCCAAACAACATGCATATGCAATGAAACACACAATTGCCATATACAACACATAATCAATACAAGTAATGTTCTGTATTAATGCAACAGTCAACAGAAGTGACTTAATTCCAGTTATACCTAAGCCACATGCAAGGTCTATAACAATCACGACTATCCTCCACCGATAGCCCAAAACAGTTATTTCTAAACAAGAAATAAATACAACAATGAATGTAAAATCAACATTCTCATAGGCAAGTATTTAAACTACCTAACTATATCATTAATCTCATAATTTCCCCAACTTCATGAATTAAACCCAATTCCACATTTTTCCCTTAAATTAATTATACACATTAATCTAAGCCAAAACCCTAAGGTTTCTCCCAAAATTTCTAAACTATCCCCACATACCAAAATACCAACACTTAGGATTAAAGCGTATAAATGGAGTAGGAAATCCCTACCTCGAAGCAAGAACCCGAAGAGAAGAAGACGGAGATGATAGCCCAAACTCCAAAGTGCTCCAAATCAACAAGCTCGTTGGATTAAATGGAAGCCCTCGACCCACTCTACCTTTTTAATGAAGGAACTAGGTTAGATACTCACTCTAAATAGATGAAACCTAGGAGAGAAGATGAGTTGGGAGAGAGAGAACTCGTAACCTAGGGTTTTATAAAGCGAAGAAATTTGAAAACTGTTTTAAAACACGCTGCTGCGTATTTAAACTCGACAGGCCCGCTCGAGCGTAAAGAGCAAAAACAAGGTCCGCTCAAGCGCAATGATAACCACTCGAGCGTAGATTCCCCCATTCCAGAACCCACGCGGAGAACACACTATCCGCTCGAGCGCCAACAATACCGCTCGAGCTCAACCCGCTCGAGCGTATAAAAACCCGCTCGAGCGTAGAATTCTCACATGCAGAAGTTTTGCAGGGACCAAAAATGCTGGAAGAGTGTAAACCCCGCTCGAGCGCAGGAATGTCCGCTCGAGCAGAAAGGCTAAAAACTGGGCAATCAACATCTAGGCTAAGGCTCAACCCAACCGTTCGAAACACGCCCAACACATCCTAAAACTCGACCAAATAGAATTAAAGGATGTCAACAACCATTACACAAGGATAGAATCTACGAAGCCTAAGTCCGGATACAACATCGAATGGGAAAAGACCGGGGTCGCTATATTACCCCTCTATATATATATATATATATAACTAAACCCTAAAACATTACACCATTAGTACCGCCTCTCATTTTCTCTCTTCCCTCTCTCTCTTTCAGTAGATTAAGCCTCTCATTTTCTCTCGAGATCGAGCAGCAACGGTGTCGCCTCACCGGAACCTCGTTGATCGCCTCGCTGGAACCACCATCATCCTCGTCGCCCCCCTCAGTATGGACCATGAGCAGCAGCTCAACAATCTAGAGTTGCAACAGCTCAACGATCTAGAGACTCTGATGATGATGAAAACAGATTTATAACTCTAGACTAGAGTTGTAGCTTAGCTCAACGATCTGATGATGATGAAAACAGATTTCAAATTTTTCAGATTTCAGATTTTCAGATTTTTTTTTTTCAGATTTCAGATTTTTTTTTCAGTGATTCTCTTTAATTTCAGTTTTTTTTTTTTTTAAGTTGATGATTGTTGTTGTTGATGATGATGAAAACAGATTAATTTTTTTTTTGTTTTTGTTCTTGTGTTGTTGTGTTGAACAAAATTTAAAAAAAAAAAAAAAAAAGGATCGGGGATATTTCAGGGTCAGGGATCCCCGATCCCCGATCAGGGGCAAGGGCGGGGGGAGCGATGGGCTCCCTGCCGGGGATCGGGGGCAGGGACGGGGAATTTATCACTTACGAGGATTGAGGACGGGTAGTGTAGTCCCCGGCCTCGCCTTACGCCGTTGCCATTCCTATTCCTTGTGTTCAATATAACGTCCGATTGAACACATGCAATGCAACATAATATGCTTATGTTGCTCAAGTTTTACTTATCACTTTTGTTTACTCATTTTAAGTTACTAACTCATTCTTTAGTTGATTTAGTCCATTGGTGAGAGTCCTTTAAAGAGAAAGAAGCATCAACCAAAGGATGTAAGGCAAGAGAGAGTTCATGCCATTGATAATGAACCCTCAAAGAGGATTAAACCATTAAGCATAAACTCTATCTCAAGCTTAAAGAATCCCAAACTTGAAACAACTCTCAAAAGTAATTGAAAGAGTGAAACAAATGAGAATATGACAGAGCCATGTATACGGGAATTACATGCAAAATGACACTATAACATGCAACCAACTCAAGCAACTCATGTTAAAAAGCCTAAAATAATGAGCTAGTGAAGGAATTAACCCTACAACTATTCAATACATGCGTCAACTGAATTGACCAGCCCAAAACAGAGCCAAAACAGAGGCAAAAACATGCTAGACTTAAGCTACAAATTGCTAGAAAAACATGCTAACATGTAAAGCTATCTAGGCATGCAAACAAGACACAATGAGGGGAGGCTAACCCCTCCAATTTTGGACTTCAAAACAAGGTTTTTATCACTGAAAATACTCTGAAATTCAGTGGTTAAAAGGCCAAAAAAAAGTTGATTTAAAAGCTTTGAAAAGAGGCACAAAAGCTTAACAAACTAAGCAGCAAAATGGTAAACCACCCCTAACTCAAAAAGGGCCTTAAACCACCATTTTTAAACCATAAAAACAGAGATTTTTGGAGGTCAAAACCAGCTCAAAAATAGCATGTAAAGATGGCAAAACAAGTATTTAAAAGAAGCTTAAAATACATGTGTTATACCTCTTGAAGACAAGATGCAATTTAGAGCAACAAAACAAGCTAAATCTAGCCAAAATCCATTTCTAGAGCTCAAAAAGGACCTCAAGAGACCTCAACTCCAAGGTAAGAGTATTTGGTTTAGGGTTGATGTGCAAAAGTGTAGAAAAACTAGACTTAAGGCACAAAATAACAATAGAGAGAGAGAGAGAGAGAGGAAATTCTAGAGAAAGAGGGATAATTTTTGTCTTCAAAATTTTCTAGCCCCTCCACATGCAAAAGAGGGGTCATATATTTAGAAAATACAAATTCCCTTCACAAAGATCTAATTACACACGTTATAACGCCCCGTATTTTATTACTCAGATAACTTTACCAATATTCATTAATTAAGTCAATTTACAAATAACATTTCATCCTTGGATGAAATGATGAATAATTAAATATACATATTCCCTCTTGTTATACAATAATGAAATTTACATACAAATAAAAGAAATACCCTGAGGCTTACAATAAAAGAGAAGACACTACTCTTTACAAAAAAATAGCACTCAGCCAAATAACAAATGAAATAGTACAATCTATCACTACATTATACTTATGAAATGGTAAAAATCATTGTTTGATCTTCAAATCCGAAAAGTATTCCTTGTACACATGTACAGGCAGGGGGTGAGCAACCACTAACTCACCAAGCAATCTCATATTAAAACATTAGAAGATATGCAGGTACCAAAATACTCGTACATATACGTGAAATCATATCATGTCAAACCAATGATTTTATTACATAATTTCCTAAATCCAATTTATTTAATTAACCACAACAAGTTAACTTAAATAAATAAACATGTTTCAATAGTAACATGACATCCTTTTCAATTTATTTAATTATCTCATTATCAATTGAATCAAATAATTAAACAATTCAATTATCAATGCCCTGAATGCATATGCCATGTCATGCTCAAAATATTTTTCTCATCTTTGAAAATCTTACGCACAATCTCATTTTGAAAACATATTAATCTAACAATTTCAATAAAATTCCAAGATGGTAAATACGACTCAGGTAATCCCTAGGCTAGTGTCTGCAAGTAGACTATACAAATACTACAAATTTGTCATTTTTACCAGTATTAACAGGAAGGCTCAACATCTATCATCTAAACCACCTTTCAATCCCTAGGCTGGTGTCTGCAAGTAGACTACACAAGTACTACCAATTTGTCATTTTTACCAGTATTAACTAGAAGGCTCGACACCTATTATCTACACCACCTTTCAAGACTTACTACAGTATTTACCCAAAAATCATTTCATGAAAACTTGTTTACCAACATTCCTTTCTCAATGCAAAGTTTTCAAGTCAAATTTTAAAGCTCATCATTATCAAATGAATTGATATGCCAATGCAATGATTAATAATACAATACAATATTTCTTTCACTTTCAATACTTCCACACAATATTCCCATTGTGATCAAAATTCTCATTTTTCATTTTAATATAATTTCTCAAGATGAATATAAATACTTTTATTCCAATTCATCCATGGGACAACAAAATTCCCACACTTAGAGTAATCTCAACCATTTAGTCATTTCAAGATAATATCAACATTTTGAACAACAATTTTCAAAATTTCAACAATTCTCATATTCCATGAAAACCATCATTTATATGTAATAAACAATTTTTCAAACATCATTTATTTTGGCACACAAGATAAATATAACATCTTCAAAGATTGTCAATATCTTTCTTAAAAACCTCCAATTTCAAAATTTTCTCACCAAAACCACTCATCTTCATTTATTGAAAGAAAGTCACCAAAACATCTCTCTTCAATCCTCATAGTTCAAAACCCTCAATTTCTAGTTTAAAAGAAATAAGAAAATAAACCCACTTTCAAAAAAAAATCTCTCATCTTCTTGAATCAACAATTAATTTTCAAAATAAATCAAATGATGATTTCAAAAATCATCTAGATCTTGCAAAAACGTATATATAATTCAAAAGAAATCCCTACTTATTAAATGTTACCATTCACATCCTACTATGTCAAAAGTTATGGTATAATCTTAATAACACACTTTAAACCATAACGGATATAACATTTTAACCAAAATTAATTTAATCCATTAAATTAGTAAGTTTATTATATTCAAAAAAATTCAAATTAATAATACCAAACCTAACTTTACATGCCTCATCCTTCAAACATAACTATATTTCAACATAACCATTTTTCATACCAAGCTATTTACAGAGGTAATATTTTTATCAAATTCTCCACCAATAACAATTTCACAACTTTTTTTAAAATTACTTAACCAACATGATATTTACATCAAAAATTATGAAATATGTCCAACAGTAACATTTTCAAGGTTTTGAGTTTGAAAGTCCACATTTCACATTTTTATTTTCATAAAAATGAACACAACTTAATTATCAACATATCATCTTTTATAAAATATCATGAATATAACACTTTTAGAGTTTTTAATCCCAAAGCAACTCTATAATTCCTACTTAAGCATTTACTCCATATTCCTCAACATCAATTTATTTTTCTTTTCAAAAATAAATTTCAAAACTCAAAGATGAGATAAATATTTCAACATTATTTTTCCAAAATAAATTATCTAACCATGATATAGGGTAGATACAACTTGTACAACTATTAATTTTATTTTATTTTCAGATTTTTAACAAGTATTTCTAACACAAGATGATTTTTTCCAAATCAATTTCAAAATAACAATATTCTTAACACTTCAACCTAATTTTTCTTCCAAAAACTACCAAACAAAAATCTAAATATATATATATATATATATGCAATACCTTTTATAATAACATATTTTCTCAAAATAACCCTAACATATCTTTAATGTAAAAATATGAAGAAAGTTCCTACCTCAAATATGAAGAAAAAAAAAATCTGAAAATGCAAATGTCACCCGATCATGAATTCAAAAACACCATTGCGAAGATCACGACGAGCTCTCCGACTTTCATTTACAACACTTTGGCAAAATCTCACTCTAAAGACTCTCATTTCAAGCTCAAAGATTGAGCATCAATGGAAAAAGAGAGAGAGAGAGAGAGAGAGAGAGAGAGACGTTTGAGGAAAAGAGAGAGCTGAGCTCTCTGCTCAGCAAAAGAAAAGAGAAAATGAAGAAGGAAAAAGGGAAAGGATAGGAAATGATGGCAAGACAAAAATGGGGGCTACCAATATGGGTTTGTCTCCCAAAGCTTGATTTTTCCCAAAAAATATAATTTTTGTAATAATACCTCAAAATTTTATAATATAAATTATAAAATGATATAATTTTTCTAACTACAAAATATAATATTTTTGTACACTACAAAATATGATATTTTGATTTCTACGAAATATACACATTTTCATTTTTTATAAAATGTATAATTTTTCGCCATATAGTACACACCATAAAAGTAACTATCAAATATTTATTATAATCCTATATAATAAATAATAACAACTCCTGAGGTGGTTACTACCAATCACCTAATTAAAAGAACCAAACAGTTAAATATGAGTCATTAAACAAACTCAAATTAAATTAAATCTAAATCATGGGTCTCACCCATAAGTCAAACATGGTCCAATTATATACCAAAATAGTCTCAACAAATTTATCTCAAATCCTAGTCCGAACACCCAAAACTCAATTTCAAATTCTGCTATAAATTAAAGTGGACACCAATCAGTCTGTGAATTTTCATAAAATAAATACTCATCATTTAATTCTGAAATTTTTGTCAAATGTGCTAAACTCATATGGGAACAACATATAAACATTTCATAATTTTCTAAGATTGGGAAGTATTTTTAAAAGATACAAAACCAAACTGTTTTCGCACAGAATTTACACAGCAATCAAATTCGAAAATTTTCTCAATTAAATTATGCACTGGCTATTTAAAAAAAATAAAATTCTGGGTCATTACACACGTGTTGGAAGATGCATCAATCTGTGCAAACAACTGGCACAAAATATCACAAAATATCTACTGAAACATTGCTAGCCAGCCGGCCATCAGTGATGGCCCGCAAGACTTCATTGATAGCCGGCTATGTACATCAATGGCCGGCAGGCCAAAAGCCATGGCCTGCAGCCCTCCAAAATGGCCGGCAGCCCATTACCAACCTCAAAATCTGAAAGGACCTAAGCATGGTCCAAAGATGAGGCAAAAATGATGCAGGGTTTGGAAAACTCAAACCTGTGGCGTTCTGCACCATATGTACCTGGAAAATCATCCAAGTCTTAAAAGGCCGTAAAAAATGGGGTGTCTATACATATATACATTAATATCTCCCCTCAAACTCAAGGAGGATAAACATCTTAAGTTTAGAGAGAGAAACTAAAATATGAAATAAAACTAAATAAAATAAAAGGTAAATAGATTGCAAAATTCGAATGGGAGCGCAAAGGCGCTTGAAATATATCAAAGATTGGAACTAAAGCCGGGAGACAATTTATGGTCATGTCGGACCATTGTAGGAACTGGCTAAAACTAATGCCATGACAATTTAAGGTCATGCCGGACCGATATAGAAACTAGTTGGAACTAATGCTGAGAAACCGTTTATGGTCGTGTCGGACCATTGTAAGAACTGGTTGGAACGAATGCCAGGACAGTTTAAAGGGGTCATGCCGGACCGGTGTAGGAGCTAATCGGAATCAATGTCAGGACAGTTTACGAGGTCATGTCAGACCGTTGTAGGAGCTAACCAGAATTAATGTTGAGACAGTTTACGGGGTCATGTCAAACTGTTGTAGAGATTGGATGTTGAACCAGCAAGCGTGGCACACACATAACTTATGATGTGGTCTTTGAGCGATGATAACAGATGATTGAAGTCTTGAGGCGGCTTGGATAGTGTGCCGAAAAGCGAGTTTGGTGGTGTGCCAAAAGAAGCAGCTTGGATTGTGCACCAAAGAAGGGTAGCTTGGGTTGTGCGCCTAAGAGTGTGGCTAGGTGGTTTGCATGGTGTATAAACCATGTTCACCAATATTTAGGTATAACACCCCCCTTCCAACTCAAATAGGTTTGAAAATAGAAACCACTTTGAGGTTGAAGCAGGTGAAAAGATAGAGTGAAAGGGAAAAAAATGTATTACGAGTAAATATATATATATATGATAAAGATATCTGGGGTAGGAATAAACCAGCGGATAAAAGAAGAAATCACCATGAAGCGATATTGAAAGGAAAACATGACAGCGAAATAAGTTGAGGTCTGGCGAGCGGCCTAGGTGAGGCTGTCGCTCACCGGTGAAGCGAAGTTACAAGGTTCTTAACTTAGCTCTGATACCATGTTAGAATAATAGAGAGAGAGAGAGAGAGAGAGAGAGAGAGAGAGAGAGGAAATAATATGAATTGTATATAATGAATTGTATTGAATGAATGTCTTATACAATAGAAGGCCTGTATATATAGGCTGAGAAAGAGTATCCTACTAGAAATCTAACTATGAGAAAGAGAATCCTATAAGTGCCCTAACTATGGCAATACCTAATATATCTAAGAAATCAATACCTAATATATGTTGGAATATATACCATATATACATTAACAAGCAAAAAGACACACAAGTTGTCACGTTATTCTATTTATTTAAAAAGTTAAAAAAAAAAAAAACCCAAACATCTTCTTAATACAATTTTGATCTCTCATGTCCACGGACAATACAAAATGAATAACACTATACTAGTGACACTATAAGAGTTGATCAACGGCTTTAGTCCAGCATGTTTTGTTATATAATATTTGTTCATAAACAAATAAGTTAAAAATGCAAATATATTTTCAAATTTTTTAAAATGCACAAAATGAATAAAAATAAATAAATTAAACTCAATATAACATGTTTTTTTAACTGTACTTGCCACATGTATAAAATTGATCAACGGCTTTACATGACTTAGCAGGAAAAATAAAATTTGAAATTGCTCTCCTGTACAATGATAAAGTTTCCTGAATTTTAGTCCCTGTATTTTCAATGAACTCAATTTTCACTCTGAGTTTATGGATTTATCTCAATTTCTTTCAATTGTTTATAATTGTTAGGTAAATTACATCAATAATCCTTACATTTTGTTCTTCCACATAGTTTTAATTCACTCACTTTTGACAGTTAATTTTAGATTTTACGTCAATTTAGTTGAATTCATAACATCTTTAGGGTCTTTAAAAGAAAATTTTCATTGGATTGGTTAAGGTCAAGTCGCTGAATTGACCAGTATTTTGTTTTTCTCCTAAAACGATGACATGTTGCATTTGTCATAAAAAAAATCTATCAATTTGATCAATTTGAGCCAAAATTAAAATTTCAAGGTTAAAATCGATTCAATTGAAATTACAAATACTAAAATGACATAATAGCCAAAATAAAAGGACTAATAGTGTAATTAGCCCTAATTGTTAGCATTTTTTAATGACAAATATGCATATAAATGAGCTATGTCATTCTTTTAGAGGTAAAGTAATAAATTTGCTCAATTCGTTCCCTTAATCTCAACAAATTCAGTGATTATTTTTCATTAAAAACACTAAAGGTATTATTAATTAGACCAAATTAATACAAAATTAAAAATTATAGGTTACAATTGATTTAATAAAAAATATAAGGACCAAAGTTAAATTTTTATTATTATTATTACTTACAATATGAACAAACTCACTCCAACATCATTACTCATTCAGCCAAACTTTTTTATATATACATAAATATATATTATACAACCAAGGAAATAATGAAACTGAAGAAAACAAACCAAATCTGATGAGGCAAAATTCGCAAAGGCAATCGAGATACAGAGAGGCGGAAGTTTGATTTTCCTAAAATTGGTGAAGCAAATTTGATTTTGGCGGGTCAAAGAGACGAGAGCCAAAATATGAAGCAAGTGTTTATCATTCTTTGTCTTTCATTCAATCCTTATCTACCTTCTAGACCACAAATTTGCTATGTTTTCATCTTCTACGATCAGAGTTCATTAGGTATTCTTTCTCTCTTTCTCACCCTCATCAAACACACACAATACCTCTGCCTTTCTCATTTATTTATAATCTTCTTATTTTAGGCATAAAACTTGATACAATCTGAAAATCTAATCTTTTAACTCATGAATATATTATTTTTCATCTTTCAATATGAAAGGTTAGTTGTAATTTACTATTATTGTATTTATGTTGTGATTTTATATAACGTTTTGCAAGTGTTTATTTAAATGATTTAGTGAGATTTGTGGCATTTCGTTGCTCTGTTTTTTTTTTTTAATTATTTATAGAAATTACTCAATTAGATCAAATAGACAAGCTAGTTACATCAATGGACCACTTTGAAAACTGTAATATCGATTGCATGAGAAGAATACAGACTTCAACTTAACTCTCTACACAATATTGCATGGAAAAAATACAGAATACTATAACAGAAGAAATCAATTTTGGACATTAATTCCACTCTATTTTAAGCACAGAACTAAGATTGATCTTCCAGGGATTAACTATTTTAGAGTTATGGTCTTGAAGGCATGACTAAATAGATTCAGAAACATAAGCAGCCACAATAGATTTAGAAACATAAGCAGCCAAATACTGTAGAAAAACAAATATATTAAGAATCGTGTTTATTGTACATGTACGTATGGAGTAGGCAATTTCTACGTGTGTATTACATGGATGAATGGTCATCACTAATTAACAAATTTAGGTACTAATGCCAATTATAGTGGATAGAGTTAATTGGCATAAAAGATTAATTTAACAAAATTTAAGATTTAGCATGTCGACAATTCCCATAAAACAAAACATGTGCCAAATGCCTAGATTAATTGTACCAATCCAAATGTCCAAGGGACATTAGGATCCTCTTGTGTTGGTAACATTGAGACACAACACAAGAAGTGAGTAATAGGTTGCTTAAAGTGTGTGTCAGGAAGGGCAATATTATGGGTCTTAAGTGATAGGTGTCCAGTGTGTTTTGTATAAATGGTACCTCTAGTTAAGTGTGTCGAGTCAAGTGTGTATTTGTGCTTGTGAAATTTCCTAGTGTATACTACAGTGTATTATCTTCTCTTACAGAAGTGTTTTCCTAGTATGTTTTCAAGAAATCTCACAACCTAACAAACAGCCTCCAAATTGAAGTTTTTAAGCAATAGGAAAATGGTACTCTCTAAATGGAAAAAATAGACTCCATTGGACTTCCAAAATAAGTCATTCATTTCAATTTTATATAAGAATGCTACCTAAAAAAATGCCTCTTTTTACTTGCATGATCAAACAGAGTTTTCACTAAAGACCAACTTAAACCTTAGGGACAAGAGCAGCCTAGCAGGTGTGCATATTGTGAAGACAAGGATAACGTTTTAGGCTAAGAGCAGTCTAGCAATTGTGCATTACACAGTGTGCATGATTTTGTTTATAATCTACAAGGTGCATGACTTTGCTGTTACTATGGCCTTTTACTCTTTTTTTTTTTTTTTTTTTTTTTTTTTTTGCTGTCAAGTGTTGTACCTGCTGTGTGATGGTAGTGTTTTGACACAACAGCTGCACCCCAGAAGTTCACTCAGCAGCTACACATCTCCTCTGCTTTATATACCAGTACCCATCAATAGCCCCATCATGCCTCACTTGATACATCTCGTGATCCTGCATTCTTAAGCTACTACCAGTTCATACTTGTATTTCCCATCGCTGACAACAATCAGCAGCAGCAATAATCAACAAATTTTTTTGGTGAAAACTCTCCTGCTGCTATGTTAGAATATTGAATTTGTGGAGGTAAAAGAAAAGCGAGGGAAAAAGTGAATGAACAAGCATTAGATGGCATTAGATAGAGAGATTAGAACTTATCCACAGCTGGTAATGCTTTGTGGTCCGATCCACTCCCAATTAACATTAGTTGATGTTCATTTAGTGTATTGGAAGAAATTATAATCCTTTGCTCCCCCTCCCCCCCCCCCCCCACCCCCTCTCTATTTTCCCTAAATTGTTGTGAAATGGCTAACACTTTGCTATGTTTTTCTTTCTTTGTTTTTGCTTTTGCTGTTGAAGAAAAAGTAATTGAGCTAGAGAAAACAGATGTGTTCATTGTTTTTTTATATTTTTATTTTTATTTTTATATATGTGAATGTCAAGATTGTTTACCCTATGTTTTGATTGAAATCACTGAACTCTGTAATATTTATGTTTTATTGGTTATGTTGTTAATTAGTTGAAATGCTGGACGAGCTCATGAATAATTGGAAATTATTTTTGTTTATGTCAGATTGCTGTGGTATATGTTGATTAAGCTGCAAAAAACATGATATATATATATATACATGTATTTATATATGTAAAATAAGTATAACGCAGTGGGTAAAAATATCAGATCATATCTTAAGTGATAGAACCTCAAGCGAAGAATCTTGTGGGTAAATCATGTGCTTCAAAAATACGAACAACGAACTCTCAATAGTGGAGTGATACCACAATATGAGTATCACCCACACAAGTCACAGTACAAAGGCTGGATCGTTCTCATAATGGGAGAGAGTTAGAGAGAGAGTTTATAAAAATGTTATGGGTAAAAAACCACATAACGTATCTGATATCAATATATTATTCAAATATATAATCAGATATATAACCATATATATCAATCTATCCATATCAGTTGATATGATAGATATAGATATCAAGAGTGGGTTATCCAAATAGGTTTTGAATTCAAATTCAAAACTTACATGGATAAGGTTCAAAAGGGTCAAAGGGCATGCCACATGGGCGCCCAATTTCTAACATCTCCCACTCGCACATGAGTTGGCATGACACAGACACATCTCTATCTCAATCTCCCCAAATATTAAACAATCACATACTAGCCAATGAACCGTGCGACTGCTGAGAAACACCTGCATGTGGGAGCTCTATACTAGAAACTTAAAATGAGCCAGCATAGAGACATCAACCCAAAAATAATAGAAATAGTGTCTCTCATATACCCCAGACCCATCTAATTATACTGGTAAAAAAAAAAAAACATCTCTAACCCCTCAAAAGAGCATGTTTGATCCTCTCAATTCTTGTAATATATTCACACTCAATCCGCCTCTCATTCAGAGCGATGTGAGTTGCCGGCAGTGAATATACAACAGTGGTGTAATGTTAGATGATCTTCCCTTTGCCCTCATGTCATGTAGTTTAGGATTGATCGTTTTTCCAGTGATGTCCCTTAAGGCCGAATCATACATGACCACAAGCAACATACCAAAGTAGCAGAACATCAACCCTTTGCCTTATGACATAGTCAAAAGTCATAAAAGGGTACATAAATGAAAGTCATATCAATAATGACACGTAAGACTCATACGATGAGGAAACATGAATCCATTCTCTCGTCTCATTACTTGGTCGCCAAGCACTTATAGTATGAATACATGTTACGGTGGAGTAACGCTTCCAAAAGAGTGACGTCATACTCGATACACCGTACAGATCTTAGTCTAGTCACTTTCTAGCTCCTAACCCGAATTCTATATTTGCTCGCCTTCCAGATGCCAAATGAGATCTCCCATCTGGCTAATCATAACAAGCACGACATGGAAAGTGGGTACTAACATCCATGTTTGGTCCTTAACACGACCTCATCTTGGTTGTAACCAAGGCGACATACATAGTGGATAATTTAAGCCTCTCTTGGCTCCAAATAAAAATATACCACTAGTCTCATCCTTTCTCGCTCCCAAGCGCCAAGGCCAATTGCTTGTGTGAGTGAGTCAATCTTGCCTGCTGACATCATCATCTGCTAATCATTATGACACAAACCATAATAGTGTTAACATCCCATCATCTCACAACAAATAAGTGATCGATTTTAAAAAACACGACCATAGTCTGCACAATTCTAGATTCCAAGCATAAGCCTTATCAGCACTTCTTGCGATAAGCATATACAACGGAATCCTCCATGTGCGCCTCACATGAAGTGGTTCAAGATCACTACCTCTTGTGCAATTACCTCTCTAAAGATATTTTAGTGACCAATCTGCATTTATTCAAGATGTGCCCAACTAGCGCAGAGAATCTCACAAGGAGAAAATTAATATACTACTAGTAAAGCATTCCATCCATAGTCTAATGAGTAAGGTCAATGTCTAAACTACTCAGTTGATCATTTACCAAAGATAACACTTATCATGCCGAATACGCCCACATAGTGTACTTTAGGCTCTCAAAAAAAAAAAAAAAAAAAAAAAAAGAAGAAGATCAAGGAATATAGGTCATCTGTTTCTCCCAAAGACAATCCGAGGATTCACTCAAGAGCTAAGGCTTTGGCTTTTACTGATAGATAAGTCAATGGGTTTGCAATTTTTTATCTAGAATCATTCTAGGATATTCCTTATATAAGTCATCGAAGACAAATCGGAATTCTCCCAAAACAATCCCTAAGGATCCTACTTCCGAGCATATAAATTACATCACCCATGTCCATCATATCTAAAACAAAGGACCGCCCATCCTAGGTGGCGACAACCTTATAAATTCTTGGCTCATAATGACTAAGTAAGGAAAAACTTCTTTTGGACCATTGATCATGCCTCAATGGTCTTCATCGATCATCGTTGGTTTATCATGGCTCGATGAAATCTAAGAACCACTATTTGGATAACTGTTTTAGGTAGTAAAAGATTTATTGGAACTAGCAACCTTTTTGCGCTCCCAACTTTTCACCATAAAAGCATAATGTAAATCCCTACAAATCTACTTATCCAATTCTCCAATGAGAAGTTGGGTCACAACATCCACAAATCAATGTACCGAACTTATGTCAATCATAGTCTAAGTCGAAAGAACCTTACTCCCCAAAAGGAAGTCTTCTCATGATCTACACTTTTCTCAATGGTGCGACTTTTCGGTAGCTAACGAGCCTTATGCCTTAACAATGACTATCCAAATTGCGCATAACTTTAGAACAGTTTTGCGTCATAATGGAAAGTCAACCAAATTATAGAAATGGTTAATCCTCAAAGACTTTGTCTTAAACTGCGCAACGTTAATCCACTTTCTAAAAATAGGGGACTAGAGCCTTTGGCATTATCTTAGGCTCTTTATTATCTTGCAGAGCAATCATGAATGTTTCCCTCTTAATCACCCAGTGATGACATGAAAAATTTTCACATTTGCTACCACGCAACTAAGAATGTAGAGTATTCTTCTCTAATAGAGTAATCCATTAGTAGGCATATCGCTCCCCCTGTCCCTAGGATATTAGAAATTTCTTTCCATTCTCAACTAGGCTACATAAAGCGCTATACTTAGAATTCTCTATCTTATAGAGTTCCAAAACTCTATTCACGTCACCTTTACTAAGAAAACTTCACGTGACTTAGTTATACTACCACAAAGCTGCTTACCTATATGCACATGACCCGGAGGGTTTACATGACAGCATACAATAATGCGCCACGTGACCCTATGTGCCTACAAGACAGCATACAATAATGCGCCATAGAACCCTAGGTCTTAACTTTGCAACCTTATGAGAAGTAAAAATAAAGATAAGTTGCTTAACGGTTACAGATTGCCCATAGATGGCTCTCCGCTAACCCATTACTCAAATGGAGTGTAAAATCTGATATTGAGGGCATTTAGTTAGGGATATAGGCAACAAACTAAAGTGCAATTCCCAATTGGAAAACATTTTGCGCCATCATCCACCTAACATTAATAATACTTAATTCCTTATCTCTACTACACCATTGTGTTGTTGAGTACTAGGAATAATTAATTTTCTAAGCATCTATTTCTCTTCACAGAGCTTTCTAAAAGATAACTCAAATAGATACTCGCCACCTTGGTCAAAATTAAAAGCACGAAAGCTGTTATCTGATTGATCTCGACCTCATATGTACAATGTCAAAAATTATCTCAAAACTTTTGACTTATGGGAGATCAAATAGTCTTGACTAAGATGCGTATTGTAATCTATAAATGTGTCGAGATTGAGGTTTAGCTATCATAACCTTACACATATCCAGTCACAAATATCATAGTGGACTAAATACGCCAATACAAATGCCCTTCTGCGGCTTTCCTACTTACTTGTGCATAACCATTGTGAACAAAGTTACACATTCATATGAGAGCAGAATGTCACAAGCAATTGGGCGCAAGAGGGTCTACTCAAACCATTCATGTTATCTTCTCATTAGTGTGATTAAGTATAATAAGGCACCGGTTCATGACCAATGTCATAAACTAATTCCAATCATCCTAATGTGTGAGTTCTTGAAGACAAGTTTTAAAGGCTTAGGCCCAACTAGGTAATGACTTATGACTAATTCATATTCACTAGATCATAAAAGGGTGTCATGAAGATATCAAGTGCGCCTAAGTCGCAAACTTAACTAGTAAGTGCAAACCCCCTGTACCTTCAAGTCAATTTTATTCTCCATACACTTTACTACATCTAGTTGAAAAATGATGATAATCCTCTTGCCATCTCTGTTTCTCGCTTCAAAGTTACTTGTAATTAATTCTACTATCCACAAGAAAGAGAGAATAAGCTATCAATTTATGACAGCTCCTGAAGTAACTTAAGCACGAATTATGCTAAAGAGTCTAATTCAACATAATGCTCTCATAAGCAATGTATAAAATTCTTAGAGTCATTATAACCTTGTCGGCCTTGACATTTTCATTACTATGTTGCAACGTTTGCACTTAGTGGTAAACGTTAAAAAAAAAAAACGTTAGCCTAACTAAGGAATTATACAAAAAAACACCTCCTCATGTCTCACACTTAACTGCGGAAAACAGTAAGTGTCCAGACTTAGACAAGTTGGCAATGCTAATAGATTTTACAGCCACTTAGCGCTAATATTTTCACTTAGTGTTAATAGATTTTTCTGCTACTAAGCGCTAATCTTTTAACTTCAAGTGATACTTTAATGCACACTATTATAGTGCATGAAATTTTGCTCCATCCACTCCCAACAGTTGGATAGAGAGCAAAACACTGCTTATTCTGGCTACTCATCTTATACTTAATGACTAATTCATTTAAGCTCGCATTTCTTGGATGACGTGAGTCTTGAATGTTACTTCATCCAATGTTACTTCATCCAATGATGCAACATCATTACAAGTCAAATTAAAAAGTCAATCCGCGTAGCTCAATAGTCAAGATCATATACAGATCTATTGAGGGCTTACTAATTTCATAACTCCAAAACTCGCCAACCAAAACTATGTAGCATGCCACTAACCATAGGGCACACATTAGTTTTTATTGTGCCAAACAAGGCAACAAAACCACGGCGACTTTGAGTCATGTTTCCTTTGGCTCAATTAAGGTCTGACCTAAAGTCTCCAAGACTTTTGCTCATCTAAAGAATAGGATTATATTGTTCACATTTGAACATCTCTACTAAGTCTAGGTCAACCAAATTAACTTCCATAAGCTAAGTCAATTTAGAGAGAAATTCGTATTGAGATTAATTTTGATTAGCATAATATAATTTTACCGCAAAAATCTAAATTAAATAGTGACAATATTACACAAGTCACAAGATCGAAAATTCGCTATACTCGTAATCATCTCTTGTGCCACAGGTAACAATTATCTAAAATTTAATTTAATTTATGCGCAAAATATTAGTTTTCGGGAGTAAATCTACAAGGATTTCTCTCAACCGAACAACCTCCCACTGACTATGGCATGTCTAAAAGCATGATAAAATATTCTAATTTTATACAATAGCATCTTAATGTAGATTCATAATCAACTCATGCTATGTTACATTTAATAATGAAATTTAAATAAAAAAAACAAATAATCATGTTATTCTAATTACAACATATTAGAAACTCTAGGCAAAAAATAACAATGTGTTATGTTTAATATTCAGATTATGCCATAACAGAAAGTATATCACTTCTGAAATTTTTGTAGAATTTTTTGAAAATTTAAATAATTAATAAACATACATAAAATGATAAATAAATATTCCAGAATCTGAGAAAATGCAACAATTATACCAATAAATAGTAAACCATTACAGTAGTCTACTATAAAAATTTCAACCCCAGAAACTTAGTCATGCAACCTTAGAAGCATTTTAAAGCAGAAATAATAAATTATTATTTCAGGAAAAATATTTTTTATTTTCATAAAATTTTGAAATTTTACAGTAGATAAAAAATATAATTATGAGTCTAATAATACCAACCACGCTTAAAACAAAGCTATAAAGAATTATTTATGACCATTTAATGCAATTCTGAATTTAAAAAAAAAAAAAAAACAAACAGACCCTTACACCTAGCCGTCAAACCAACCAAACCGGCGCAGAAAACGACGTAGCTCGGCTCGGCGTGCGGCTCAATACACGGCTTGCACGTGGCAGCGCACATGGCGCGGTTCGAAGCGGCGCGGCTAACGCGCGCATGGAAAGGCGCAAGTCGAGCGCATGGAAGATGCAAACAGCGCGTGGGAAGCGCGCCTGGCGCGTGGTAGCGCGTGGCAATGCATGGCAGTGCTTGCCCGCCGCTGATGGCGTAATCTAGCGCATGCGGCTCACGCGTCGCCTTCTGGGGTATTTTCTGGTCTAATTTTGGTACTTCTAGACTCCATTTTCCAAATTAAAAACATTTGTGGTCTCTTAAAAGACATTTAATGAACATAAAAGATAAGGTGCATTACACTCTCTTTCTAATGAGAGTGAAAGTACAAAAATCCTGCACTTCATCTTCCTCCTCAAACCATCAAAAAATCAAAACGAACCCAAATTAGGATTTGATGTATCTCATCAATCGTAAATGCAAATCTAACAAATAATATATGGTTTCGAAAGTCTCGAAACAAGGTTTCTAAATATATAAGATTTGCAGACTGAAATTAAAGCATGTAAAACCAACATGCATGTAAAGTTTCGAAAAATTATTAATTTTCATGCATATATCGTGTATATATTTATATAAAATTATACATATATTTTATTGCATAACATAAGCAGGAAAATAGCCATTAAGGCTCTGATACCAATGTAAAATAAGTATAACACAGTGGGTAAAAATATCAGATCATACCTTAAGTGATAGAACCTGAAGCGAAGAATCTTGTGGGTAAATCACGTGCTTCAAAAATGCGAACAACAAACTCTCAGCAGTGGAGTGATACCACAATATGAGTATCACCTACACAAGTCACAGTGCAAAGGCTGGATCGTTCTCATAATGAGAGAGAGTTAGAGAGAGAGTTTATAAAAATGTTATGGGTAAAAAACCACATAACGTATCTGATATCAATATATTATTCAAATATATAATCAGATATATAACCATATATATCAATCTATCCATATCAGTTGATATGATAGATATAGATATCAAGAGTGGATTATCCAAATAGGTTTTGAATTCAAATTCAAAACTTACATAGATAAGGTTCAAAAGGTTCAAAGGGCATGCCACGTGGGCGCCCAATTTCTAACATATATGATTTTGTAACTATGATCTGATCTCATAGAGCCTTTTATGCAAAACTCTACTTCACAAGATCTAGATGTACTTAGCTAATTCCAACATTGATTAAGACAATCAACCTGATGTGGTTATGAGGTCATTGTTTCATAAAATAGAACTTAAAAATCATATGATTCCACAAGTGTTGCTTGTAAAGTTGTTATTTGAAAGCAAAAGCATTCAAAGCATAACACAATATTGTTTATTTCCTATTTGTTCCTAAAATGCCAAAACAGTTGTGTCCCAAGAGATTTGTCCTCCTTGTGCTTAATCACCATGGTGGCTATGAAAACTAGGAATATATAGGATACCTTTGATAGGTTTTGAATCCAACTTATCTAAATACATATTTATACTCTCTCCAAATAATAATAAAAAATAAAAAAATTAATAAAATAACATTTTAGGAAGATATGATGCATACTAACTACTGGATTTGGGTGCATTGCTTATAGTGCTGTGCTTGGATTGTGTTGGTGAAGTAGAGGAGGTGCTTATAGTACCTCTGCTGGGTTTGGGTGCACTGCTTATAGTGCCTTGCTTGGACTGTGTGGGTGACACAAAGGAGGTGTCATGGTTTAAGATGGAGTTGTGAGCAGAGGAGATCTGTTTTGCTGCTTTTTTGTTTACCTAATTTGCTGTTGTGAGCTGTTTTATTGTTTTGCTACTGTGATGCAGCAAATTTGCTACTGATTTGCTATGTTTGTTGGTCTGCTGTTTAGCTAATTTCTTGGTGTGAATCAAAGAAGGTTCAAGGTCTTCGTTGCTTTTGGTTTTGTTACTGTGTACCAGTCCAAATGTCCAAGGGACATTGGGATCCTTTTGTGTTGGTAACATTGAGACACAACACAAGAAGTGAGTAATAGGTTGCTTGAGGTGTGTGTCAGGAAGAGCAATATTATGGGTCTTAAGTGATAGGTGTCCAGTATGATATAATTAGCACTATATCCATGTTATCGGGCATCCTGTGCATTGGGATTTATTTTGCTGTGCTTCTTTCTGCTAAAATATGTGCCAGTTCAAACTCACCTACATTAGTCATTCAGTTAAACTCTTATCTTGTCAGCAGAAGGGTGATTCTTTTATGTTTTCATCTATTTGAAGTTAGTTGTAATTTTTAATTGTTGACTTTGGTTCGTAGACAAATTCTATATTGCGAAACATGTTGAAACAATGAAAATGTGGCCATAAATTTGTTTTGTTGACTTTACTTTTAATGTTGACTTTGCTTTTACAGGATACCGTTGATATGAGTGGACTTGCCTTTTTCTACACCCCCTTTCAGAAGGTTTGAAATGAAGGCCGCATAGTTCGGACTCCCGCGGTTCTGAATCTAGTCTCACAAGTGCAATGTGAAACTGATAAATACCAAAGAATCCAAATCTGGCAAATCTTTTTGGAAAATCAATTTTAAATCAAATAATGCCAAAATTGGATTGCTTAGCCAAATACAGAGTCGCCACCTAAATATTTTTTATTTTGGGAAAATTTAGGAAACCCTGACTCGTGCCAAAGGCCACGTATCTGTCATCACCAAAGTTGTCTCGGCTCAGGAACTTGGGTACAAAGGGGGGAAGGTCATGAATTGAGTACCGTCGCTCGTCCGATTAAAGATCGGCCTCTACTAATCATGATATGATTTTTTTATAAATATTATGTGCTCTTGTTCCAATTATTAGACTAACTTTACTACGTGATGCGCACAAGCAAGTATAGATTAGTTTGCTCAATTTGGAATAATTCAACTCATATTTGTTTGCGAAAATTGTTTGAATTTGCCACTTCAAGTGGGTTTAAAAGTGCGGATTTGCCACCAACCATAGTGGGCTTAAAACATGATTTGCCACTCAACAAAGTGGGCTTAAAACATACATTTGTTAAACCGTTCCAGCTCAAACAACGAGCTTTCATCCACAGGCATTCATGCAGTTTAGTATTTAAGCACATAGCCTCATGTCAAGAATGCTAATCATGGCAACATTCACACTTTATGCATATGCTAAAGCATAAAACTCACCTAGTACTCCAAGCCAAAACAGAAACTAGTTAGAAAGATGCATGATCCTAATTATGTTAAGATGTCTAATGCAACATATGTAATTAATAGGCTCGGCTACTAATATGACATATGAATCGATTTGAACAATATGTGGTTAAACACGTATTCAAATAAGTATTGAAATAACAATACAGTTTGAATGATGTGCCGAGCCTCGGTGCATGCAATACGAATAAATGGATGCAAGCATAAGGTATGCTAATTAAAACATGTCCCTAATCTAACCATCAAACGCGGGTAAATAAAAGAGAGAAAGACGTGGGGTTAGAAAACATACATGCACACAAGCACACTTATTACAACATTACGCCCTTGCGAAGGAGGGTCCAAATGAATAAAAGCTAAGTTAATCTAAGCTAATCTAATTAAGCTAATTAGACTAATTATTACAAAACTTTAACTAACTAGCAAACTAATTAATTAAATTACAACACAAATGCGAGTAAACTAAGTGACTAATATTCCTAACTATGTTGCCACTACTCCGCCTCGAGAAGTGGAATATGCACATGCTCGGTTTTGGCTTGAAAAGACCTCCATTTTACTCTCGAAAGCCTCTGTTTGCAGGGTTGAGCATTTCCAGAACCTTTCTGCTTCATCTTACCAAATCTTTGCTGAGATTTACATCAATGGCCTGCCAGCCATGGAGGGAAGCTGCCAGCCAAGGAGGTGTCCTGCCGGCCAAAAATGATGCACTCTTGAAGGAAAGACACAAATGAAGCAATAAATCAAGCCAAGACCACCTTCTAGAGCTCAAAGAGGGTCCCAAGTAACCTCATCCCAAAGATAAGAAACTTTGGTTAAGGGTTAATAGGCAAACTTGAAGTGTATGTAGGCTAATTTACATAAACTTGCAAGAGATAGAAAAAGAAATGTAAAGAGGAAGAGTTGTAGAGAGAGAGACTCCCAAAAATTTTCAAACTCTGAAAACCATAGAGAATGTCCTCTATATATAGAAATATATGGCTTCAGGTCGAAAATATCAATAAATGGACAACTGGAGTAATGTGGAGACAGCTGAAGGTAAATATTTGCAAAAAATCTGATTTTTGACACCAATGGCCAGCAAAACTCATCCATGGCCGGCAAACCTTATCAATTTCCAGCACATGGCTGGCAAACCTCATTTAGTGGTTGGCTAGAAAATCTACTTTTTGGGCCTAACTTCAAATAGGCATATCTCCTTCATCCGGACTTCTTTGCAGGTCATTCTTAAGTCTAAATTGAAGCCCCAGAAGTCTAATTTCCAATGGTGGTAGCCTCACATCAAAATTTCAAGTGTGCAAAAAGATATGCCTATTTTAGTGAAGAATGCTCAGTTTTGGTCATAACTGGATTGATACCTAACTTCTCCTCAACTAGTTTTCTTCCCTCCTCTCCTATTGTCTTCAACTCCAAACCTCTACATAAGGTGTTTTGAAAGATTTTTCAAAGAGTTCACCTCTCTTTCATTTATTTTCACTTTGTCTTTGCTCGGTTTATCGAAAAGCGCAACATTTAACGAAATGTAAGCGTCGGAACATTGTAAAAACTTTTTTTCAAAAATATTTTGAAAGAGAGGGATTTAAAGTTTAAAATATTTTTGGTCAAAATATTTTTGGTCCAAAATGGGGTGTAAGGTTAGGATTTGAAGCTCCTCTTATTAAAGAAATCGAACCTTTGCACAACAAAGCCTTCATCCTCGAGCAATCAACCTGAGGCCCCCAAATCTTAAGGGCGGTCAAAAATGGGGTGTCTACAATAGGTTTTGAATCCAGCTTATATAAATACATATTTATACTCTCTCCAAATAATAATAAAAAATAAAAAAAATTAATAAAATAACACTTTAGGAGCATGTTTGATTGACAGGATTAGAGCATGTGATTGAGATTATTAATCCATGGGCCCAATAATCCTATATTTGTTTTAAAATTTTGTTACAGGATTATTAATCCGATGGATAATTAATCCAACAAATTTGTAGGATTATTAATAATGGGGTCGGGGTGCGATTATATATCCTGAGTTAGAAAATAAAATAAAAAGATTCTTTACCTTGACTAAAAATTAAAACACTTAATATTTTTATATAATTTTATATTTTAGAAGGCTAAAAATAATTTTAAAAAATTTAAAAATATTTTTTGATATTTATTTTATCAAATTAGTTTATATATCGTTTTTAAAAAATAATTAAAAAAACAAACCAAACATGGCCTTTTTATTTTGCTTTTATTTATTTATTTATAATTTTTTTCAAAACCACGTTTATGAAGAAATTTTGATAAAGTAAAGATTGTGAAGAAAAGGTAAAATTAGAAAAGAAGATAAATATAGTAGTAATCTTACATTCATGTGTTTTCTTATCCAATGCAAATCAAATACTGAACAAAGGGATAATTAGATTTTTCAACAATTAGATCTATTTGAGCTTCAATATGAGCTGGTAATCTGAATCTGGTTTCCATGTGGTTTATTGAATTTCTACCACTCTTCAAGAACTTGAAAAAGGGTTAAGATATATACAACAGTCTCTCCTTTTGACTTTTGTTCTCCTCTGTATTTAAATTGATAACCATCTAATCAGTTTGTTATAATGTAAAAGAATAAAGATGATGTTATTTATAAATAATAACAATAATAAACAAATAAAAAAAGAATAAAGATGA
Source organism: Camellia lanceoleosa (assembly GCA_025200525.1). Taxonomy (NCBI): domain Eukaryota; kingdom Viridiplantae; phylum Streptophyta; class Magnoliopsida; order Ericales; family Theaceae; genus Camellia; species Camellia lanceoleosa. The sequence goes on along the minus strand of CM045766.1, from coordinate 161,407,371 downwards.
TGTTTGGGACCCTGGATTTGTCATTCCCACTTTTTTTGCTTTTCTGTCATAACTTAGACATTTATTGTTACATACCACCATACGAATTGCTATTGAAATAATGATATGGCATTGACTTTGTAATACTTAATTTCTTTTACATGTTTTCTCTTGACATGAGTTGCCTTATAGTCATGCACCAATATATTGAATATGTTATGCTCTACAGTATCTTATAGTTCTTGCAAAATCAAGTTTAGTTTGTTTTTGTCAATCATAACTTACAAATACTTGTTATTGATATATGCATTTTTTAATGTTCTAGAAACACTTTGGACACTTGTTTAATCGAGATTGTTTACTTATGGATAAGACATGGATGTACCGATCAAGATTAAGTGAGGCATACCAGAAAGGAGTTGACATGTTTCTCGATTTTGCATTTTCTAATGCTAGTTATGAGGATAAGATCATATGTCCATGGATCAAGTATGGACTTGCACTTCCCGTCACCCGGTCAGTTGCATATGATCACTTAGTATGTGATGGCTTCACAAAGGATTACTGTCACGACCCAAACCCGTCCCTATAGATTTAGCGTTGTAACCGGCCAGTAATCCTCGGATTATCCGAGGCCTCTTAACAAAATAATATATGTTTAGGGGCTGCAGAAGTAAATATACGAGATATACGTAGTCCATTGAGCTATGCTAACATACATGGGACAAAAATTTTAAATTTTATATAAAATACACATATATGATGTCATATCCACATAAGTCTCGAAACACCATATGCACCATCAAAATGGACTTAGCCCAATATACAAGTAACAAAAACAAAAATAAGCATGACTTAGCAGCGACCACAAAACTCAGCTTCTATATACGGGAACCTCCCCGAGAGGCACTATGGCTGGCTAACACCAAGACTCGCCAGATAGCAGCTTAGGCTTGGTCACGCGCCTGGTCACCTACATATATAATATAAACGGTGAGCGAAAACCCAGTGAATAATAACAGAGTCAAGGGTTTGATGAATAATGTCCATAACATATTTAGAAATCCAAGTTCATATCAAAAACAGATTTATATTCGTATTCTTGTTCAAGTCAATGATAGAAATCAGAAGGCATACTTAATCTTACATCCATTAGCGCTAACAAATCACATACGGAGCATTGAAAATCATACTTGTTAGCTCCATAAGGAACCTCCGGCCGGGTATGGATAATTTATCAATTCCATAAAGCAACCTCCAGACTAGGTACGGATAATTTGTCAGTTCCTTAAAGGAACCTCCGGCTAGGTACAAATAACTTGTTAGTTTTATAAGGAACCTTCAGACCGGGAACAGATAATTTACTTGAGTCTGAATACTTATCAGAATTTGGACAATCATTCATCATACAGAACATAACATTTCATAGAATAGATCTTATTTCATCATATAGAAAATAATTAGAGTTGAACATAACTTTACTATGTTATTACTCACAGTTGGCTGCAAAGTAAACAGACAGAGCAGGCAAATCAAATGTCTTGTGGCACGTGACCTACACAGTTACAGAACGAACACATACTGAATTACACACTCGAAAACATTAGCTTAATCCTTCTTATCTTTGTGTGTTTCTACTTCTTATCCTCATTATTATGTCTTAACCTTGGCGTAGAAATGCCTAGGATGCAATGATGATGCTAAAATGTACTTAGAAACACTTAACAAAAATTGTTGAAAACAAGAGTCTCACTCGAGCGTAACTTCCTACGCTCGAGTGGACATGCAAAATATGAGTAGTCGCTCGAGCTCAACTTTTTCCGCTCGAATGGTCTGTAAACTTTTGCAAAAGTACTGGTTGTGTGATTTTTATGCTCGACGGATGCTCGAGCGTGAGACTCAAGTCCTCGTTCGAGTACAACCCTGAAACTTTTTGGGAGCTTGCATTTTACGCTCAAGCCAACTTTTGGTTACTTGAGCGGAAGTGCGAAAATAAAGGTAATCGCTCGAGCGTAGGATCTATCGCTCTAGCAGAGAGGCCAAATTCTGGGATTTCTAGATTGCACAAAGCTAAAATCCATGATCTTTTGGGCAAAAAACTGAAGGAAACTTGTACAAACTTACAAAACATGGTGGATTCAAAAGCATTTAGCAAAATCAAGCCCAAAAGCTTTGCCAATTTAACTAAACTAAACTTGAAATGGTGAAAATCATAACATTACACATCACGCATGTAAAGATGCAAGTTTAAAGCTTTCGCAACACAATCAAATGAGACAAATTGATGGAAAACAAGATGAATTTTCAAAACTAAGGTAGAATGATAACATGCATGGGAGAATTCTTTGAAAACTTCCTCAAGATGTTAGGATATAGACATTCATGCATGGTATGATCTATATTCTTTGATTTTAGCTCAATTCTAGCATTACACAACTTAATTCTTTGAATTCATGTGCTAAGTGACTCAATCCCAAAGTTAGAAGGTTGAATCTTTACCTTAGATGATCAATTACACTCTAAATGGTTAATTGTTTGAAATCCCAAGCCAAAATGTCCAAGTTCTCTAGCAATTTCCTTGTTGATCACTTCTCTCTTGATCTCTCTCACTCTTGGTCTCTCTCTCTCTCTCTCTCTCTCTCTCTCTCTCACGTTTGTAGGCTCAAGAGATGAGGAAATGAGTGTGCAAAGTGTAATCAAGAGCTCACTTGTGCCTTATATAGGCTTGAATTAATTAAGCTTATTTAAACTTGGTTAGGCTTAGTGAATTCCACCTATTTTATTTTAATTAATTCGTTCCGATTCGAATTTCAATTGAAACTACCATAAAATTCTAAAAATCCCAAATAACACATCAATCAAGTCAATTTCATAATCGGATACTGATAAGGCTTTCAATTCGCAGAACAAAACAGAAACATAAATAAATATTCGTACAGTAGACAGATATAAACACAAATAATGCAATGCACATGGTAGTAACTCAAAATTTTATCTTAATTACTTATTAAGCATCCTTATTCATGGTTTAACGGTTAATCACAGGTCGGGGTTGTTACAGCTACACTAAATGGGTTTTACATGGTGTTGAGAGACAATGATGTTCATGATGATGGAGAAAAGGAAGAATTAGATCTTATGTGATTGTTAAACCTGTTGAACATTGCTAGTTATTTATATTTGAAAACAATTCTATAGTTTCATTTTGCTCTCTTTCTTTATCACTGTTTTTGTTAATTTAATTGATTGTTTGAAGAATGAATAATGCATTTTTAATTTAACTATATGATTTTCATATGTGGCTGCAAAATATTTATTCACTATATGTTACATTTAGTCACTATCAAGATAGCAACGCAATAAAGGTGAATACACAATTTTTCTTTGTTAATTTTCTTCAAGTATTTTGTTCATTTGCAAATAATTTATTTGGATCATTCTAAGTTTACAATTTGATTTTTCTATTTTGCTTGAATCATACTAGGATTCATCTATAAAGCAAAAAGCCTATGGACCCATATCTTCAGTTTCGCTTAGGCAATGTTGGTGAGTTTAGTGAGTCAACTCCATTTGAAATTCAGCCAAACTCTAGTTAGCCCAATAATATTGCAGGTATGCAAGTTTAAATCTTATAAAAATGTCACATTATTTCATCGTATATAATTTATTATTAGTATTATTATTTATTTTTTTTTATAACTAGATGGTGCTAATGGACAAAAGAAAATTAGAGGTCCCACTCAAATGCGTAATATTTGGGGGCACTTGTGATGATGAGCGCTAATAGTCAATTGGAACAAACTTGGCCAACTTGATGACAAATTGGCAACAAAGTTATCATCGTTCATTGGAACTATTGTGCGTGATAGGAAAAATGTGCCACTTACTTACAAGAATTGGCATAAAGTCCCAAAACATTACAAAGATCACAAATGGGCACTTGTATAGGTAAATGACACAATATTGTGCGAAGATCACATGTGAAAAATAGTAAACATGAGTAATATGATTAAAACAACACTCTTTATAATTTTTTTTATTTTAAATTTTTTATATGGAAAGATTAATTTTTTATTATTTTATTCTTCTTCTTCTTCTTCTTCTTCTTCTCTCTCTCTCTCTCTCTAGTCAAAGTTTGATCTTCCAAGTCATGCTAGGAATTGGGTTATGAAGTGCTCTGGTAAGAAGTTAAAAGACTAGAAAGCAAATATAAAGAAAAATTATTATAAAAACCACTTGAGTTTTGACCAACAAAAGCATTATAAAAATAGTAGAGTATATGCTGATCAATGGAAACACTTTATTAAGTATTGGACCAACGAAGAAGTAAAGGTACACTCGATCTGATCATTATATGTTCTTTTACTTGCTATAGTTTGGGCACCATTAATTTATTCATTTGTAATTTTAGGCACAAAGTGATAAAAACATAGCAAGTCATGCTGAGCGAAAGTATAATCATACTACTGGAACAAAAAGTTTTCCACGTGTTCGAAAGGAGTAGGTTAATTCATCTTTTCATGTTGTATATTTAATATGATAATGTATGCATGATGTGATAGAATGATATAATTTATATTTTGGAATATATTATATTGTAGAAGAATAAGTTGTGAAAAATCTAGAAACCCTAGATGTTGATTTGTGATTATGTACCAATTTTAAGGAAAATATAACAATCCCAATCAAACAATCAAGAGAAAGAGACACAAAGATTTTTCGTGAAAAAACCACAATTGGACACCTTCCAATTGTGATCAAAAAACCACAGGCAACTGCCACAAGACAATCCACTAAGAAGATTTAAAGGAATTACACAGGTATTACTCTCAATTATCTAGCAAATCCACAACGCCTAATTGAACCAACCTCTATGTGCCTCTTCCAACCCCATCTTCACCACAGAATTGTCTTTCTGATGAGCCACTCCAGATTCCACCAAAGCTTCAGGCTCGAATTCTTCAGAATCCACAACTGAAGAACAACTCTCTCTTTTATGTATAACAAACAAACATTTGATGTACTCTCTTTAAACCATGAGTTGAATACTCAATAAAACATCAAAGAAAAAATAACAAAATATCCCCAAATATAAACCTTTAAGAACCAAAAAGAAGATCTGGAGAGATTCAATGAATGAATCAATGAATAGCCTAGATTTGGGAGAAACCCAACTATTTATAGAAAACCAAAGCAATCCTAGTTGGGAAAGAAAACCAACTTGTAGAAAACCAACTTCTTGCAGAACTCCAAAGTAATCCTGTTTTTTAAGAAAACCAACTTCTTAAAGAACTCTTGTTACAACCTTGGTTTTGATCCATGGAATTTGACAACAAAAGGTCCTAACAATCTCCCCCTTTGTCAAATCTTGGATAAAACCAATCTAAAACAAATTTCCTAACAAAATCTCTCAAGCAGCACCACCAACTATGAACTAACACTCAAATCCATGCTCTTGAACAATTATCCTCTAATAAAATAACCACACACAAGCCAACCAAAATATGTGGAATTGGATTAAATAAACAAAATATAAATCAATCCATAAACAAAATACTAACAATCCAACTGTACCAAAGAAGGATATAAGCAAAAGTAAAAACACTGTACCATCAACCAAACTATTGTACCATCAATATACATCAAACACTGGTAATGATGAACCAAACTCCCCCTCATTAAAAAACAACCACAAACACTGAAAACAGTGAACAAAAAGAAAAACGACAAAAAATAATATGGTGGAGCAAGTAAGGAATTTCATATTTGTACTTTAAAACACACAAGATTATCCAAGAAGCACAATTACTTGAAAATATAATGTGCACAGCCTCTAGAAAATTCCTCATGAAAGAAAGTGATGCATTATGTGAAAAGCATAGATCCCATGATAAAAGTGTATGTGTGACTCTTGGAGTTCGACAAACACAATATTCAAATTCTAGTAGTGATATGAAAGCTGGACCTCTGACAAGAATCTAAGCACAACTAAGGAAAGTCAAACCACTAGGAATCAAGGGGTATTTGGTGAGTAAAGACGGAGGCTCCCCCTCAATCAATGAATCCTTTATTTTATTTTATTTTTTCACATCTTTTTCTTTTCTTTCTTTTGCACATTTTTTTTTTCTTTTTCTTTCTTGTGCACATTTTTTTTTCTTTTCTTTTGCACATTCATTGGCGGCTGACACGCTCAAGAGGATGGAAACCGAACCAGAGAAGCATGGATATAATAAGGATGGCCTGGTTGGTGACTCTGAGGTAGCCTTTTCCTCATGGCTGGACTACAAAGAATAGAGGGAAAAGCCATAGAGATGCAAAAAGATGGAAGATGGTTAAGAGACTCAACATCACCCATGATATGCTAGTATAGGTCAATTCCTCTAGAAAAGCAAAAGATACAATGTCAGAAGTCCATAAAAAATAATCACTTAAGGCGGAAGACTCCGATATTTGCTAATCCAAGAGTGTGTACAGAATGAGACATACTAATCAAAGAACACACACTCCAAAATGAGTAATGACCATAGAAAGCACACACATGTTAACATGTAATGAATATTCTCATCAATTCCAATATGCACCAAGGACATCTCAAAAAAAAAAATTCAAACTTGCAAAACCATACTAAGAAAATCTTTTTGGGTTTTTTTTTTTTTTTTTTTTCTAAACAAAGCAAGACAAAAAAAACAAACATTCACACATTTTTTTTTCTCAAAAAAACACACAGAAACCCAAAAACTAAAACAAATAAACAAATTAACACAAGTCAAGTTTTCTCACCCAAACCGCTTTAGTATAAACAAAGTTGTGAGCATTGCGGTTTTTGGATAGTGTCTTGACATTATGGTCTCCTTCCCCTTCAATGAGAATCTGTCTTGACATGGTTTTCAACTTCCTATTCCTAGGTCTAGGTAAACACAACCTCTGTTTATGTTTGGTCTCAAGTAAATCAGAATAGCAAGGTCTATTATGACCCTTAACCTCCTTATGACCAATGAAGTGTCTCCTACCCCTTGAGATATTAGAATTTCTTCCATCTCTATGAGACACTCTCCCATGCAATTCATAACAATAAGGGCAAATATGACCATGCATACCACAATGATGGCAAATAAAAACAGGGTGTACCTTCTTTTCTTTTATCTTACCAACTCTAGAGAGTTTGAGAAGTCTTTCCTCTTGTTGAATCTTTTGTCCTCCCTTTCCTTGAGTTCTTGTATCATGAGATGTGGAAGCACTCTGTTTTTGCTCTTTCTTACCATCAAAACCAATGCCATTCTTGTCTGAACAGATTTGTTGAGACCCAATGATATTGTCCAAAGTCTTTGATCCTTTGTTCCAAAGACCAATGGTAGCCATAGCACTCTTTAGCTCTTCCTCTTTCTTGATCATTAGTTCTTCCAAAGCAACTTGTGACATCTCGAGATATTCAATCTTTTTTTCAAACATGGCATGGGTTTCCTGTAGCTCATTCCTCTCTGTCTCACAAGTCAACAGTTTTGCACAAAGAACTTGTTGATCATCAGCTATCTTGATGGCATTGATCCTAGCCTCGGAAATCTCCTCCTTAAGTTTGACATTCTTACATTCACATGCTTTGAGTTTCTTTGTGAGTTTGTCATTCAACTTGAATAAGTTAAGAGACTCTTTATACAATTTTTCATAAGCTTGCTCAAGCTCTTCATGATCACTCTCCGAGGATTCATCATCACGAATTGTATCCATTATCACAAATCAAACAGGATCTCGTTCTAAAAAAATATTTTTGTTTTAAACAAAATAGAACGACCCACTCTGATACCAATTGAAAAATCTAGAAACCCTAGATGTTGATTTGTGATTATGTACCAATTTTAAGGAAAATATAACAATCCCAATCAAACAATCAAGAGAAAGAGACACAAAGATTTTTCGTGGAAAAACCACAATTGGACACCTTCTAATTGTGATCAAAAAACCACGGGCAACTGCCACAAGACAATCCACTAAGAAGATTTAAAGGAATTACACAGGTATTACTCTCAATTATCTAGCGAATCCACAACGCCTAATTGAACCAATGTGCCTCTTCCAACCCCATCTTCACCACGGAATTGTCTTTCTGATGAGCCACTCCAGATTCCACCAAAGCTTCAGGCTCGAATTCTTCAGAATCCACAACTGAAGAACAACTCTCTCTTTTGTGTATAACAAACAAACATTTGATGTACTCTCTTTAAACCATGAGTTGAATACTCAATAAAACATCAAAGAAAAAATAACAAAATATCCCCAAATATAAACCTTTAAGAACCAAAAAGAAGATCTGGAGAGATTCAATGAATGAATCAATGAATAGCCTAGATTTGGGAGAAACCCAACTATTTATAGAAAACCAAAGCAATTCTAGTTGGGAAAGAAAACCAACTTGTAGAAAACCAACTTCTTGCAGAACTCCAAAGTAATCCTGTTTTTGAAGGAAACCAACTTCTTAAAGAACTCTTGTTACAACCTTGGTTTTGATCCATGGAATTTGACAACAAAAGGTCCTAACAAGTTGGAACACTCTCCAACATGTGTTCACGTGTTCACATGTTTAAAGTATGTTATACAAAGGAGACAGGAACCCCTGAGGCAACGAAAACAATAATATTATGTACTAAATAATTATCTGTCCATTTGAACTTGTAGATTAGTTAAAATTCCCATGTTATAGTGTTGAGTGATTGAAATGTATATATTAAATTATGTTTATTGCAACCTTATAGGATGAAATGAATGAGAGAACAACTTTAAATCCAAATTTATTAAATGAGGGCCCAAATGATACATTTGGACAAGTGATGGGTAAAGAAAAACATGGACGAGTTCGCATATATAGATTAGGTGTCTCCTCATCTAATTTATGGAGAGATACATCTGGTCATAAAGCAAACCAAGACACAACAATGGATGCTATGGAAGCTGAAAATTCGGAGCTAAGGTCCAAAGTTTCCCATGTTCAGCATGCTCCGAATAACTTGACAAACACATCTAATCAGGTAATTTTTTCAATAGAATTTATAAGGTATTAATGTTTTCCTACACTTATATATACATACATATATCTATGTGTGTGTGTTTGTAAAATTAATTAGTTCAAATTTGGTTAGGCTACAACAACTTCTAGTCCTCTTGACATGGTAGCTCGACGTCAAGCATGGTCCTTGTCATCGATACAAGATACATCTCTTACTCAGGTACCCACTAAGAGCTTCTCACATACATCACATTATTTCCAACTTTATTTTAGAAAAGCATGCAACACTTGTCTTACAATTAATCAAGGAATGAATATTGCGGACCTAAATTCCATTGTTTAAATCTAAACAAAATGTGTTACATAGTCAAAATCAAGACATGACGAAACTTGTGCTTTTTAAAAAAAAATTATTTTTATTTTCTTCTGAAACTTCAAGAAGACATCTCTCTATCATTTATTACAGCATGGACTCTTTCTGATTCTCTCAAAATATTGCTTGAAACTAATTAGCTGATTGTCATTTTTCACAGTTACATTTGATTTACATCATTGAGGTTAGGGGATCCTGATATTGATAATAAGCATGGTTTTGATTCTTGTTGATTGATGCCTTTGGTTGTTATTGATTTTGTAAGCTACTATTTGATATGGTCTAAAGACCTATGGTTGTTACTTTTATATAATTTGTTGTGGTGTGGTGAACCAATTAAGTGATTAAAGCATTTGGCTTGCTTATCTACTAGAGAAATGCATATCACTTTCAGTTGTGATCATCTTCACTCTGGTACTTTGTACTAGTTTTTTTTTAAATATTATTTATTAATTTTAAATATATAATTATTTAAGTAGTTAAATCTTTATTTACAGGTGGGAGATATAGTTGTTCTAAAAAGCATCATTAGGCCAATAGAAATAGTTGCAATCGGAGTACTTAAAAGCACAGACGCATCTAAAGAAGTAGAAGGAGAAGAACTAGGACTTGACTATTGAGAGGTACATATTCAAGTGCCAGTCAAACCTAATGAGAGCTTGATTCGATCATATAGACTTATCAAAACAGTTGGACAAGTCATTGGAGCTCATGTTACTTAGCCTGCTCCATTTGTGGTATATTTCTTTCGTAAATACTAATTTCATTAACAAATTTATATTAACTTAATATAGTTTCAATTACTTTTATATGTTTATCTTTTGGATGCAGATTTCGTAAGTTATGGATACTAACTGAGAATATTTATACAAGGGAGGTTGAGAATTCGGGAACTGATTTTATTTTTGATAATTTGTCTCTCCAGAAGGTGGATATCACTATGGCTTTTCAGAACTTATTGTTAAAATAATTTCTTTTAAATTGTTTTTGCTTTAACTTTGTTAGTGTGATAGAATATTTTATAATTTTGGCAAGGAATTTTTATTGCATCTTAAATAAATTTATATTTCAATAATAAATAATTGATTATGGTTTGAATTTTTTTTGTTTTTGATGTGATGATCCTATGGTGTTAGTATTTGTTTATTATTATCAAAATATTACAGGATAAAAGGATGTCAAATTAATATAGGATGTGGTAATTAATATTCAATTGTTTATAAAATCGATTCAATTTTTATAGGCATTTACACATGCATAGTTGTAGCTTTTAAACGTGTCAATGAAAAGAGTATATGAGTGGCATTTTGTAGTAGTGATAGTAGCTTTGCAAAGTGTCACTAAAATAAATTCCAATGACACTTATATCCATTTAATGAAACAAATGAATTGGATTTATAGTGACATTTATGAAGGTGCTATAAATATCAATTGTGGCATAACAAGCGTCATTAAAAATCCATATCGTGACATTTTTTAGATTGCAAGTCTTCTTTAATGGCACTTGATAGCATCACGAATAGTATCTACCATGACATTAAAGTGTCATTGAAAGTTTTTAACTCTGATGATGTAATGGCACTTACAAGTATCACTGAAGTGCCACTAACTCTTTTTTTAATGGCGCTTGATAGTGTCACAAATAATATCTACCAGAACATCAACATGTTATTGAAAGTTTTTAACAATAATGGTGTAGTGGCACTTGCAAGTATCTACCGTGACACTAGTATCTACCACGGCACAGGTATAAATAGCATTTGTTCAAAATGTCACAAGACTAGAAAGTGTCATTAAACCAACAGTTTTGTGGAACTTTCAAATGTCACTAAACCAAAACATTAATTGAGAAAAAAAAATAATGCTATAAATACGAATTAGTATACCAATTAATATATCAACTAAATATAATGTTAAGCATGACAATATTATGTGTTGGAGTCCACATGAATATCTTGCGTCTTAGTTAGTGTGTTTAGTGGCTACTTCAGAAACTTTTTTCAGAATGTTTACTGTGGATACTTTAGGAATTTGATTTTAGGGTGAACATTTAAAATTTTAATTTTTTTAAACTTTTCAAATCACACACAAATAAATAAAATAAAATAAAATCCTAATATATTGATATTATTGTTTCAAAAAATAAAATACGGATACAAAAAATTATATAAATATATTTTGTTTTTATCACTAACATGATAAAAAAAATGAAAAATGCTCTTTTAATTTAAATTGAGATAAATTATAAAACTATTTATCAATATTAACATTCAAGTAGTATACTTGCTGAGAATTGTAAAATTGTAAAATTACACAATTGTGTCAAAGAGGTACTTTGCACAGGAGGAAGTAAAACTTCAAAACATGTTGTGTGTTCACTTCATTTCACAAAACATATATATGGATTAAAGGGTTATGGATTAGATCACTACAAAAAAATACACTTTTGGCGACTAAATTTTTAGTCGCCAAAAGTCCGTTTTTAGTCGCCAAATGTCGAATTTTAACTTTTGGCGACTAAATATTTTAGTCGCCGGTTTTGTCGGCAATATGTGGTCGCGCATGGCTTTGGCGACGAAAAAACTGTTAGTCGCCAATGGATGTGTCTTCACGACTAAATATTTTGTCGCCAATTGTCAATTTCATTTTTGGCTATTTTACCTTTGCCGACTAAACCGTTTGTCGCCAATAGTTAATTTTTATTTTATTATTTTTACCTTTGGCGACCATTGACTATAGTCGCCAAAAGTATATTAAAAAAAAATTTGAACCGTGTGCTCCCAAATGAGTTTCGAACTTGCAACGCCCCCACAACCACGCACATGCCAAGCCCTATCCACAACACTCCCACCAATATGCCAGCACATCATCTCAAGGACATATATGCAATATATATTATTTATATAGTATTTTACCCGCAATTAATTAAAAATAATTTTTTTAAATATTATTTTTTCCTTTCAATATAATTTTTGTTAAAAACAAATTATTTACTATAAAAAAATTTAGGCGACTTTTGGCGACTAAAACCATTATTTAGTCGCTAATTGTATTATTATGGGCTACTAATTATTTATTTGACGCTAAAAACAAGTTCCAATTAAAAATCAGCACTTTTGGCGATTTAAACCTAATTTTAGTCGCCAAAAATGTCCACTTTTGGCTACTAAATAGAATTTTAGTCGCCAATACTCAGTTTTTAGCTACTAACTTTTTTTTTGTAGCCAAAAAGCTTGGGTTTCAGCGACTAATCTGATTTTAGTCGCCAAAACACCTACAATCAGCGACTAATCTGCTTTTTAGTCGCCAAAAGCAGCACCTTGGGCTACTAAATTGGTTTAGTCGGCAAAAACCATGACTTTTGGCGACGAAAATTCTGTTAGTCGCTGAAAACCATATAATAGGCGACCAAAATGATTTTTAGTCGCCAATACATATACATTTGGCGACCAAATTGTTTTAGTCGCCAAAAGTCTTCATTTTGGCGACCAAAATGGATTTAGTCGCCATTTCTGCACCTTTCAGCGACGAAATTCAAATGTTTAGTCGCCAATGATGCTTTTTGTTGTAGTGGATTAGATATTTAAGAAAGTGGGCTTGGGTGGGTGTTCAGCTGGAATGTGGATTAGGATGTTCAATATAAAGTTTTGGACTGAATTATATATATGTATCAAATAAAATAAAAAATTGCAGGGTGTTCAATTGATCACCTAATGGTGGTTATAGAGTCGTCCAAGAATTGTTTGGGATGTGCTATATCAGTGTATTTTTTGACTTTTTGATTAAAAAAGTAAAGAAAATATATATATATATATATATATTTGGGATAATTTTTTTGACTTTTTACGAAAATATGTATACTAAAATATTATAGTTAAATCAAAATGACTATTCTACCCTTATTGACTTTTAACTTTTTGACTTTTAGATAGTTGAATTCAAAAGACAAAATAATAATTTTGTCCTCTAAACTTTCCCAAATAGTATGAACTTTTCAATTTTTTTTTAATAATTTTTTGATTTTTCTACTTTTATAGTTCATCTCAAAACAAGCTTCAAGAAAGAACTATTCAATTTATATGGACATCATATAGTACGTGTCAAACATGAATCAGGAACTATTATATCATCTACAATTTATTCTTTACTTAGGCTTTGTTTGGAAATAGGTTTTTTAGTAATTTTTTGACTTTTTGATTAAAATATGATATAAAAAAAATTAGTATGTTTGGAATGACTTTTCAATTTTTTACGAAAAAATGTGCAAAAAGTAAAAAGAAAATAAAATCTTTGACTTTTTGATATAAATTATTAATTTTTTAATTTTTTTAATAATTTTTTAATTTTTAAATTAAAAAATGATGTTGTCAAACAAGACTCGGTGCTAATCAAAAAAAAATTCATGCGGCACCATGTGTTCATGCTATTAGGACACCGAATAGAGTAATGCTACGTCGCTCGAAAGAGCTTCCCCGAATCTCCCCCGAAACAAAAACGATGTCGTTTTCGTTGTTTTGTTTTGTTTTTTTTTTTTCATTTCAGAAGAAGAAGAAGAATTTCAGAAGAAGAAGAAGAAAATCAGAAAGAAGAAGGAAGGAGGAAGAAAAGGAAGAAGAATGAAGGAGAGAAAGACTGGAGGGGCCATCAACCAGGGCGGGAGGGAGGCGGAGGCGGGGCGGCAGCAGAGGCAGAGACGGAGGCGGGGCGACGATCCCCCTCCATTCCTCTTCCCCTCCTCTTTCTCCCTCTCTCCTCCTCTCCTCTTTCTCTCTTCTCTTTCTCTCCCTCTTCCTCTTCCTCTGCAGACTAAAAATGGAAGAAAAAAAAGAAAGAAAAAAAAAAAAACCTAATGTCCAAAACGACGTCGTTTAAAACATTAAAAAGATTAGAAAAGAAGGATTTTTGAGCTCTCAAACATTATTCCACTGAATAACGTCTCTTAGTTTTGAGATTTAAAGAACTCTTGTAATTTTTGAGTGAGTTAAATTGAATGGGCCCTCTCTGATCCTTTTGGAGTTGCAAAGTTGGAAAATTCCAAAGTGAAAACGAACGTTAGTCCAAGTGTGGCCAACTTTGGGTCCCTCCACTCTTCCAAACTTAAATCATTTTCAATCTCTATCTTCTTCTTTTTTTCAACTCCAAAGTCCAAACTATAAATGTGGTTTTGGAACACTCCACAGTTTTAGCTTATATTATACCAACCTACGAGCAACAAATACAAGTATATATAATGCAATTATTTTATTAATATATATATATATATATATGTGACCAATGATATTGTAATGATCACACTTGCGTACAAAAAAATTATTTACCATTCATGTATCATTATTATATTAATTTAAGGAATTCTATCATTGAATATATATTTTTAATATTGTAATGATAAATGATACTATAAAAAATAAAAAACAAGAAAGTTTAAAAAATGTCGTGACGATCTGTCCTACTATCAGTATAAAACATTGGCTTTTGTTAACATACATCATTGGAGTTTATGTTAAGAAAATATTAAATGAGTATAAATATTTTCACTTATTGAGAAAGAGTAATGCTATAATTACTATCTCTTTATACCACGATCAATGTATAATCCCATGTGTTAGCACATTATTTAACATAAACATGAGTGGTGAAACCTATAGCAATAATGTGCTAACATATGAAGTAATACATTGAAAGTGATATAAAAAGGGGATAGAAATTTAAAGGTTGTCTTAATTAAAAAATTCTTTTTTCACATAGAGACCAAAATACCCTTTTACAATAAATGTTTTACCTTCTTTTTTTTTTATTGGTAATAAAAATATAATATGAGAAGATAAACTAATTTTGTTATGAAATTCTACATAAGGTTATTTATTTATTATTTGAGGTATTTTTATTTATTTCATTTATTATTTTTTGAAATAAATTGAAATATATTTTTTATTGTTATTGTATTATTATATTATCAATGGATTAATTTTTCTTTTTACTTTTTTGTTCTGATATTATACATCAATGGATGAAAATCTAATTGTAAGTGAAATTTTCGTTAATGTATTTCAAAGAATTGTTTTGACTTAAATAAACTTCCAGATGAATGAAGCAATATTATTTTATGTGATTTATAATTTTATTTATATTTACAATGAAATATTATTATATTTTATTTAAGAAGGCACTATTATTTTATTTTATTACTTTATTTCTTTTTACGATGAAATATGAGCTTCCAAATTAAGGAATTTTTTTTCTATCTTTAGCAAAAATTATGTCCTACAATATCTAGACTTTGTATCTACACAATTATGGTGTACTAACATATTTTATTTTACTATAATATAATTTTTTTTTTTTTTAAAAGTAAAAAATATGTGATGACGGGATTTCGATGGACAATTTTGTTATTTAAAAAAGAGGAGTATTTTTGTTCATGTATAAAAGAATCTAACATTTGAAAAACATTAATTTACTTGGGTTTGATATTCCCAATACCAGTGGAAGTTGTTAAATTCATTAATTATTTCTTAACATCTGCCTTCAGGACTAAAATATTTTACATAAAAATAAGGTATCAAGTGATACTATTCTTTTATCAATTACAAATATATATCCTCCTTAGTATTCTCCAAATATCCAATAATATGTATGATTCATATTCTACTATTTTTCACAAATTATCATAGTAAAAAATGCCACATAAATATATCCTATTCAAATACAAAAAATCAATCCCTAAAAATAGATATTAACAACCTCTACTTTCCGAGATTTTGAGGCGTTCTATGTCCCAGACATTGTTTGTAGCATAGGACCACATGCATTGGAAACGAGCATAGCATAGGACCACATGCATTGGAAACGAGCATACCTGTACGTATGAATTATGAAAATGTTAGACAACTAATTTTTATAAAAATGATGTGTCAATAATATTTTAAAAATTATAAATCATTTTAATTGGCTTCTTAATTTGAAATGATTGGACATACTCATATCACCTTATTCTACATGAATTTTATATTTATATATCATCACTTCAATTTTTATAATGTTTGAACTTTAACTAATACCATGGGACTAGCCATGGGCACAAAATGGAATTTTACTTGTGCTAATAATACGTTTAGAAACGTTTGTATGGATGTAGGTGTGGAAGCTAGTTACGTTTCAACATTGCATGGCATGAGCGCCTACATTGACCTTTGTGCCATTTCCCATTTGTGATTGTGACTTTAGAGTAGGACCCTCCACTTTCACAAATTACATAACACTCTCACTTTTGTTTGTTATAACAAATCTATATCCACTAAAGTTATTTGGTGAAATTAAACTTCATCCTTTGATGTGATCTATAACCAAATTGAGGAATACTAAGATAAATTTCATTATAAAAACAACTGATTTTTTTTTTTTTTTTTTGGGGGGTAGGTATAAACAATTGGTGTTAGGGAGGTCATAATGAGTGGTATTATGTAGTCAATAATTTATCTTCCACGACGAGACTTCACAACTCTAATCCATGACAATCAAGCTCTCATTCTATTTGTCAAATTGAGTTTCATATCTCCCAAACTAATTGGTATTATGAAGGATTTTACTTTTTTTTTTTTAATTTTTATTTTATGGTATTTGACATCTCACCTATATACTTGTTTTTCAAGCAATCTTATAAGGAGTTCACACTACAAAAATAGTTAAAGATCACACTTTGACAAAAAAAAAGATCTCACTTTTATTGGAAGTGCGATAAAAAAAATTATATTGATATTTTAATCACACTTAATTTGATTGAGTGTGATAATATTTATTTTTTATGTCACTTTTCAATTAAGTGTGATTATATATATATTTTTTAATCACACCTTCTAATTAAAAGTGTGATTACATATACACTACTACTTTTTAATCACACTTTTTAAACAAGTGTGATTATATATATATTTTTTAATCACACATTCTAATTAAAGTGTGATTGTTTATATATTTTTTAATCACACCTTTTAATTAAAGTGTGATTATGTGTACACTACTACTTTTTAATCACACTTTTTAAACAAGTGTGATTATATATATTTTTTTTAATCACACATTCTAATTAAAGTGTGATTATTTATATATTTTTTAATCACACCTTTTTAATTAAAGTGTGATTGTATATACACTACTACTTTTTAATCACACTTTTTAAGTAAGTGTGATTATATATATGTATATATATTTTTTAATCATACATTCTAATTAAAGTATGATTATTTATATATTTTTTAATCACATCTTTTTAATTAATGTGTGATTATATATACACTACTACTTTTTAATCACACTTTTTAAGTAACACTACAAGAAAAGTAAGCTTATGAGACGGAACTTTTTGCGACGACACATTTGTCGTCGCAAAAAATGTGACCTTTTGAGACGGCACAACTTGCCGTCGTAAAAAATATGACCTTTTGAGACGGCACGACTTGCTGTCTCGCACAAAAAAAAATGTGACTTTTTGAGACGGTACAACTTGCCGTCGCGAAAAATATGCCTTTTTGAGACGGCACAATATGTCGTCGCAAAAAAATGTGACTTTTTGAGACTTCATATATATAGTTACAAAATAGTTTAAATAAATGCAATGGTATTTTTCTATCATAAAAAAAAAATTGAAAAAAACGACGTCGTCTTACTCTTTTAATATAACATTTATCTTTTCATTCATTTTTTCATCTTCCTGTCTCTCTATCTCTATCTCTATCTCTGTCTCTCTTCTCTTTCTCTCTCACTCATCACTTTTCTCTGTCTATCTATCTCTCTCTTTCTCTCTGTCTCTGTCTCTCTTCTCTTTCTCTCTCACGCATCACTCTTCTCTGCATGTCTCATGTCTCTCTTTCTTTATATCTCTGTCTCTATCTCTCTCTTTCTCTCTCTCTCACTCATCACTCTTCTCTCTCTTTCTCTCTCGTGTCTCTCTCTCATCTCTTCTCTCTCTGCCTCTCTCGCTTATCTCTTTTCGCTATTTTTTTCTCTCTCTTTCTCTTTGTCTATCTCTCAAACATCTTTTGTTTCTCTCTTTTTTCTCTCTCTCTCTCTATCTCTGCCTCTCGTTTATCTCTCTTCTCTCTCTCTCTCTCTCTCTCTTTTTTCTATGTCTCTCTCATTAATCTCTTTTCGCTTTTCTCTCTTTTTGTTTATCTCTTGCTCATCTCTTGTTTCTCTCTCTTTTCTCTCGCTCTCTCTTTATATTTTTCTCTCTTTGTCTTCTTTATCTCTTTCTCTCTCTGTCTCGCCTCTCATTCATCACTTTTCTCTTTCTCTGTCTCTGCTCTCTCTCTTTCTCTCACTTGTGTTCGCCTTTGCTCACTCTCTCTCATCTCTTCTCTATTTATTAAGCTCCTCTCGATTTATCGATCCAACCATGTTAGGGACCCCAGATGGCGGTGACCTCAAAGACCCCCACTTCCACGTGGGAGAGCAAGAGTGAAAAAATAAATAAATAAATTTTTTGAACCAATCAAAATGGAGGTGGTGGGGGTCACTCCCCAATCGGGGTCTAGGGCATTTTTCTTATCGATCCACTACAAGAAAATGCACTTTAACGACCACTTTGTCTCTTTCGCCATCACTTTGTCTCTGTCTCTCTATCTCTCTTCTCTATCTATCTCTCACTCATCTCTCCTCTCACCACCCATCTCCTCTACCACATTTACCACTATTGCAAATGCCATTCCACTACTACCACTACTACCATCATGCACTCCACCTCACGATTACCATTTTTACCATTAACGCCACCACTCCACTCCACTACCACCACTACTACCATTACCTCTCCTCCACCACTGTCACTCCATCTCCTCTGTTTGTCTCTCCCTTTCTATGTGTCTCTGTCTCTCTTCTCTCTCTCACTCATCACTCTTCTCTCTCTGTCTGCCTCTCTCCTTCTCTCTGTCTCTGTTCTCTTCTCTTTCTCTCTCACTCATCACTTTTCTTTGTCTATCTACCTCTTTATTTTTCTCTCTGGTCTCTCATCCATCTCTCTTTTCTCTATCTCTTTCATCTATCTTCTCTCTTTGTCTCTTTTCTCTATCGCTCTCTCGCTCATCTCTTTCTTCTCTCTCTCGTTTATCTCTTTTGGCTCTTTCTCTCTCTCTCTATATCTTTTCACCTATTTTTCATCTTTCTTTCTTTCTTTTCTCTCTCTCTCACTCATCACTCTTCTCTCCCTATCTGTCTATTTGTCTCTCTCTCTCTCTCTCTCTCTCTCTCTCTAATCGTGTTAGCTGCTCACTATTTCCTTCCGCCTTCTCTATTTACCGAGCTCCTCTCGATGTATCGATTCTCTACAAGAAGATAGACTTTTAGTACCACTTTGTCTCTCTCTCGGTCTCTCCTCTGGCTCTCTCTCTGTCTCAGTGTCTCTTTCCTCTGTCTGTCTCCCACTTATCTCTCTCTCACTTTCACAACCCATCTCCTCTACCACCTTCACTACTACTGCAAACGCCATTTCACTACCACCACTACTACCACGGTCGCCACTTCACCACTACGACTACCATTACAATATTTTTCATTAAAATATTACCCCTACTTCTACCAAATAAAAAATAATAATAAATATTTTTTCATTAAAAAAAAATGAAACAAATAAATTTTCAAGCTTAGTAACTAAAATAAAAATTTTTTGCGATGACAACCCCTATCGTAAAAAATAAATAAATTAAACAACGTTATTTTATTATTTAATTTTTTTTTTAAAAATTGATTTTTTCTTCCCCCTCCCTCTCTCTTTCCATTTCCCCCTTTTTTTTTCTTTTTTCATTCCCGCTCTGTTCCCCGCCGCCCGCCCAAAACCAAAAAACCCTAGTCTGTTCTTACCCCTCTCTCTCTCGCTGATCTGTTTCCTCCACCCCTAATCACTCATTTCCCCTGCTCTCGATCTTCTCACCAAACTCTCTGACTCATCGACAATCTCATGGCTGAAGGCAAGCTTGATATTCTCTCTTCCAAATCGTCCGATCAGTCCTGGACCCCATCGAAAACGGAGACCAAAAGGACCGATAGCAAGTAAGTTTTGTTTGCCTTGTTGTTTTTGGAGTTTTTAGATTTGAGATCTATTATGCGTGTGATTCAGATTGTGTTTTTTTGGTATTGAAGATCGATTTTTTTGTTGTTAGGCTTTCGGTGAAGAGAGGTGCTCCGAGCGAGAAGGCTTTCGATTTTTTTTGTTGTTAGGCTTTAGGCTTTCAGATCTTAGATTCTCTCTTTCTCTCATCTGGGTCTTCTTCAATTGGTAATTTTTGCTATCTTTACATGCCACACAATTCTGGGTTGTTGTTGATCTTTCCCTTTTTTTTTTCCTTCCCAATTTCAAGTTAACTTTAAATTATTTCCTTTGCTTTGCTCAGGAATTCTCGATCCTTTGCTGATCGATTATTGATCTGTGAAAGATCGGATGCTTTTCGATTGATTCCAAGAATACAAGTCTCCAATTTTCTACTAGATTCTTTGCTAAGGTATGCTTGTCCTTGTTTAACCTACATTATGATGTTTTATGTTGGATATGATTGGTTTTTATGTTTTCATAGAAATCTAAGAAGTGGGAATTGAATCACATATGTTGATGTTTTCCTGTCAATTACATGTTGCTCCTTAGATCTGGTTTTATAGTTTTATACTTGGTTTTGTGTTGATGATGGATTGATTGATCTTTGTAAAGTTTGAATTTGTGGATATGATTTTGTTTTTGAATTCAATTGGTGGGATTATTGGTTGCAGGATGGAAATGGAGCCCGAAAGTTATTCATTGGTGGGATTTCTTGGGACACTAACGAAGACCGCCTAAGAGAGTATTTCCAAACTTTTGGTGAGGTAGTTGAAGCTGTGATAATGAAGGATCGGAACACGTATGCGTTTCGTGGTTTCGGTTTTGTTGTCTTTGCTGATCCCTCTGTTGCAGAAAGAGTTGTTAGGGAAAAGCACATCATAGATGGTAGAACTGTAAGTTGTGCATTTGAATTAAAGTTTTGTTTGTCATTACAGATTTTTCTTACTTATATTTCAATGGGTAATTTTGCTTACATTATGAATTGAAGTATAGCATCTCATAACAACTATACTTTCTGATTGATTCTTGATGTAGTATCAGAACTAAGTTGAAAATTATGATTGGATGTAGTTTGTCATAGAATTTATTTTGTAATGAAGCGAAACCCAATTAATTTCGATTTATGATATGTTTGAGGTGCATTTATTAGGTAGACATGTAAGTTATGCATTTGAATTTAATTTTTGTTTGGCATTAAACTTTGCTCAATATATATTTCAATCATCGTTTTGCTTATATTGTGAATTGAATTGAAGTATATAGCATCTCAAAACATAGTCAAGCAAGTATACCGTTTTGATTGAATCTTAAATGTGTATCTAATTAAGCAAAAATTATTCTGGATGTAGTTTTATGGGAATCTATATTTGGATGACTGATTTATCTATGTGTACTAATGCATTTTCTTTTGTTATTGCAGAATACGGGATTAAGGGTTTTCCTACCATCAAGGTGTTTGTTCTCGAAAACCTCCGAGATTATCAAGAAGCTAGGGATGTCAAACCCATAGCGTAATATGCCCTGCAACAAAGTTGTTATGATTTCCCTTTGGTACTTGAATTCCATTTAGCATTGCTCTCTTTCTTTTTGTTGCATAAAATGTTCTATTGTCATTTCATTTAGCTTAGGCGTAAAAGGTCAATTTTTTTTTTCTTATTTTTATTTATTTTTGAATATCACATTCGCTTTGAGTATCATACACCAACTATGTGAATAAAAAAGGTGACTCTGCACAAGGCTCTGCTAAAGTGGGGTTTGGAGACAACGAGATGTACGTAGCCTTACCAAATGGGAATAATATTTATAAAAACCATTTGTGGTAAAATGGGGGTATGATTAGGGCATATCTTTATGCATAGTTGCAAAGTCAAATCAAATAGTAATATGCTTGAGGACATGTGTACTTCATTGGGTCATAATCGCCATCTCTAATCCTTAGTATTTGATTTGAGGATATCCGGATTAGCCAATTAATGGTTATATTGTTCGTATAAGGCTCTTCCCTAACAACTTAAGCTTTCGACTAATGTTTGTCTAACATGGTTCACTTCAATTACATTATTTTTTAATCCCTGTTGTTAGTCTATTAAGACTCGTTTCTATATGTATCTCTGCTACTCGTATGAGAGGGGTCCACATGAGGGAGAGTGTGGGAACTTGATAGATATTTCTTTGTCCCATCATGATGCAGTTTAAGCAGGCTAGTCTCTTTTGAAATCATCCTTGGCTACTTCCATTGAGTGTCATTATGAGTGACATGCTAAAGTATTTCATTGTGTGCAGATAAAGGGACTTCGAAGGACCGGTTACATGGAAAAGATCTTGGAGCATCAAGTGAGAAATCAACCTAGTGCATCGGAATTGAATTCATGTAATTTTGATGAATTAGTGCTCAAAAGTAAAGAACTTTGGATTGTGGAGTTCTTTGCACCTTGGTAAGTAATGCTCATTAATAGTCACTTGTTGGCTAATCTTGTTCTCTTGGGGATCTTGAGTTAGCAATTGTTGATTGGTTATTCTTAAACTATCTCTACATAACAAGGGTGCTTAAAAATATTCAACATTTTTTTGGGTTATGTTTTAAAGATTCCTATGTCTTGTTTCGTCATGCATGGAAGCATTGATCACCTTGAATATAGAATAACAAGATGAATTGTACAACTAAAGCAAGTTTGGAAATTGCATCTATAATCTTAAGAAAAAGCGTAATCAATGAAAGTTTGGAGAGCACATGATGTTTTCGGCTCAAGTGGTGGGAAGGACACTGTCAAGTCAAAGCAAAACTTAAGACTCTGTTTTTGTCTCATTGTTAAATTGTGAACAAATAATATTTATATGTACTCTCAGCCTCAATTCATCATATTTACAAGTAGAAAGAGAACTTGTAATTTAAGTTGCCAATGATTGAGGAAAACATTGTTGGTAGAGCTAGCTATCTTCTGCTCTTCATGTTTATGCAATCTATAATTATTCTATTTGTCAGGTATTTGTGCTAAATTTAATTGAATTACTTGATGCAGGTTTTGGTTGTAGGAGGTGGTGATGGTGGAGTTCTTAGGGAAATCTCTCGCCACAATATTGTTATATAATTCCGAACGCCATAATTAAGTGATCCCATAGTTAAGCTTGAAGTTGTTCTTAAGGTAATTGAAACTCTTGTTGCAAATTACTGATCTGCCATAGAGATAGGTCACTGACATAGTTTTATTTTGATTATTTTAAGCTAAACTAACATATTTAAGTGCATTAAATTTTCAAGTCAAGTTTGATATATGTTTTTGCAGATTTTGTTGAGGGAATAGTTGATACGATCGAGCGGTTGATGTTGGGAGCTAAAGATTATGTTGCTCTTCTTCTTTTTTTTTTTTTTTTTTTGAAGACTTGAATTTTTTAGTACAGTGTATTTAAAGATGGTTAATGGATAATGTCTATTATAAATTTAATTAATTTGTTAATTTTGTTATTTTTCATTTACAAAAAATTGGTTGGTGCTTGTAATTGATTTTTTTGTTGTAACAAACTCATATATGATTTTTTTTTTAATAAATAATTATTTATGCATAAGAAACAATGGTCGCTAAAAGTGTTTTTATTTTTTTATTTTTTTATGACGGAAAATAAATGTCATAAAAAGTCTTTTATGATCAGATTTTTATTATTTGACGGCATGTGTCGGTCACAAAAAGTATTTTTTTTAGTAGTGAATGTTATTAATCACACTTAAAAGATGTGATGTAAATATTTTTAATCACACTTAAAAGGTGTGATCTAAATGTTATTAATCACACTTAAAAAGTGTGATTAAAAATGACCTTTTTTAATCACACTTCCAAAGATCACACTTAAAATGTGTGATCTAAATACTTTTAATCACACTTAAAAGATGTGATCAAAATATTTGTAATCACACTTCCAAAGATCACACTTTAATAAAACTTAAAAAGTGTGATTAAATAACATACATCACACCAAAAAAGTGTGATCTTTATCTGTTTTTGTAGTAGTGGTTGTATATCCAATAATCACTATATTGGAAGAACAAATCTCATATTTCATACCAATATTTATGTTACAATATTTAAGAAAGAGAAGGAGAATATTATATTGAATGTTGTAATAATGTATACAAGACTCCTTTATGTAAAAGAAGAGAAATCTAAGTATGGTAATGAATATATTGTGGCATGTATGATAGACAGAATATATAATTACTATATTTAACACTACCCCTAAAACTCAAGTAGGGATACCAACTTGAGCTTGAAGAGAGAAACTAAAACATGAAATAAAACTAAAAATAAACTGATATACGGATAGATCCAAGGCAAATAGATTGCAGAGTTTGAATGAGAGCACAAGGGCGCTTGAGGTAGATTAGAGGCCGGAGCTAATGTCAGGAGATAATTTTTGGTGAGGTCGTACCGGACCGTCATAGAAGAAGCCGAGAGCAAAGAAATCTCAACCAGATAATAGTTTTTAGGGTCATTTTGGATCGTTCAAGAAGAACTGGATGTTAAACTAACAAACGGGGCACATACTTAACTTATGACGTGGTGTTGAACCATGATGGCAACAAATAAAGAAGTATGCCAAGCGGAGGCTTAAAAGGGAACCATGTACGCAAGGAGGCAACTTGGAAATAATCCACGTGCACCAAGAAGCGGCTTGGAAAGGAACAAAAAAAGCGCCAATGGGGCAGCTTAAGGAGTGTGCCAATGAGGTAGCTAAGGGAGTGCGCCAAGGGAGACGGCTTAGGAAGTGCACCAAGACTTAGGTAGTACGCCAAGGGGGCAGCTTAGATAGTATGCCAATGAGGGCGGCTTCGGTAGTGTGCTAAGGAGGCGATTTCGGTGGTGTGCTAAGGGAGTGGCTTGGGTGGTACGCCAAGGAGGGCGACTTAGGTGGTGCGCCAATGAGGGCAGATTGGGTGGTTCGCATGATATATCACCATACTTACTATAATATAAGTATATTACCCCTCTCAAATTTAAATAGATTTTAAAATAGAAATCTATTTGAGATTGAAAGAAAGAACCAAGAGAGAGTGGAAGCATAAAAAAATAATAATAATAATACTAATAAAAATAAAAAATAAAACAAATTGAATTGCAAGTAAAAATAATAAAATATGATAGAGATAAAACAAAATGAGTTGGGGTAGAAATAAATCAATATAATGAGATTATAGAAAAAAAAAATTATTATAAAAGAAATTTTTATATTTTTTTCCTAGAGGGGATAGTGAGGGTGGGTGAATTGAAAATTTGTTGATGGTAGACAGGTGGCATCACAGTGGTGAACAAGACTAAAAGGGAATGATGATTAAAATAATAATAATAAAATAAAACAAAACAAAAATTGGATTTTCTTTTTTTTGTTTATATCGTTAAGTGGAAGATGATGACTCGAAAGAGCGACAATAATTGGGCTTGAAAAGATGGAGAGGTAGACAACAAGGAAACAAATCACTAAAGGGACCAGCCCATGTGATTGAACAATAGCAAAGTGGCGGGCAAATCAGATGAGAAAGATCGTATGATATAAAAGATGGGCGATTGAAATTGTTAGGTTAGGTATTTTAAATATTTTATATTTATATATTTATATGAGATATTTGATAAATTATTTACGTTGTGTTTGGTTGCGGGATTTGGAGAGAGATTTTAAAAGGGAAAAGGAAAATGTATGTGAAACTAAGTGAAATATAAGTATGTTTTATTCACATTTCACATACATTTTTCATTTTTCATTTTCCATTTCTCTTTTCAAATCTCTCCTCAAATCTCTCAACCAAACACAACATAAATAAAATATTTAAAATTTTTAATATTTTTCTCAGTGAAAACATATGTTCAGTTGTTTAGGATTCACCAAGGCCTTCTGTTGAAGTTGTAGGCTGTCACAAAGCAGTGGGCCACTGGAGTAGGTAATGGAGACGAAAGGGTTGGAGCTATAAATTCAAACAAAAAATAAAGGTATGTCTTGAAATATTAGCGGACATCGAAGATAAAGTTCTCCACCAATTGCCTATCGTAAACCAGAAAGATGGGTTAAGATCTTATAGTTTTGATGCCATAATACAATATCTAAGAGAGGAAAGGAGAATACTATATTAAATGTTATAACAATGTATAAGAATCTTTTATATAAGAGGAGAAAAATCTAAATATAATATTAAATATAATATAGTATAGATTGTTTTGAGAAGTAGATTAAAAATTAATTTTTTTTGACTTTTTTTTTTTTTTTTTTGAAAAAAATGTATAAAAAAATAAAAAGATAATGTGACTTAAAAAAAAAAAAAAAGACTAAAAATCAAAAAAACTGTTTTTAACCTTTATCAAAAGAGATCTAATGTATAATAAAAAATATATATATAATTACTGTATTAACAATTTAAATGACATATGAGATATCACGTTATATGCTAGATAAATTTTGCAGAACAATTTAGGACCGAAATCTGAATACACCCCACAATGACTTTTAGTGATTACATTTTACCGCCATCAGCCGCACTTGTTTTGCCTTATTGAAAAATTATATAATAATTTTGAAACAAATACACGTGACCTACTAAATCAATTTTTAGAAAAATATTATGAATCTCAAATAATTTATTAAATTTTTTATTATATTAGACCTCACACTTATATGAAAGGTTTAGTAAAAGATTTGATAAATCATTTAGAATTTTTATGTGTGTAAGTCTCACACCCATATAAAAAGTAAATAAAGATTGAGAATTCTAATTTAAAGTTCCAAACAGAGTTAAGTTAATTTTTTTCAACTTGTTTTTTTTAATAAACTCTTATTATTATTATTATTATTTGTCTGTCTAGACTGAATGAAGTTAAAAACTAAAAAAAAAATATTTGGAACAATTTTTAAAAAGCTCACTAAAAAAATAAGTTAAAATTTTGTTGAAAAACTAAAAATATTAACTTATTTTTTTCAACAAACTTATTTATTTATTTGTTATAAATTTTAAAATTTGTATTAGTATAGACTGACTTAAAAACTATAATATTGAACTTAAAATTTAATTTTTTTAATGATATTGTAAAAAAATTTAAGTCAATTTTACAGTTCGAATATTCTCAAGAAATCACGGGAGCAATGACGAAACTAGTTTATAAATTTTCAATACTATTCTTCGTTGTGACACTCATCACTTGAGTGATGATTTTAGTGGGTCAATTATAATGTATGGCTGTCTCCCCAATTTTTTATTATTTTATTTTATATTAAATTTAAGTAAAAAAATTTAATTTGATATGAGTTTTTTCAATTGTTTTATCAAATTTTCATTAACTTTTTTTAAACAATTTCTCTTTTATTCTAAATTTTTCCTTTTTGTCAAATTTAATGAAAAAAATTATTTTTAATGCTTTATGAATTCTTAATTTGACAAAAAAAGAATATTTATTTTTAATTTGATAAATTGGGCACGATGTTTGATTAGTTTTTATTAAATTTAAATTTAATAAAAAAAATTAAGAAATGATACTTTAATTTATTTTTATTTAATGCACTTTTATTACCCACAAAAAATTCATGGGCAAATTACAAACACCCCCTCGAGGTTTGATGAAAATACAGATTACCCCCTGAGGTTTGAGAAATTACATCCCGCCCCCTGAGGTTTACATTTTCATAACAAATTGTCCCTTAGGGTTTTTATTTTCATACAGATTCCCCCCTAATTTTTTCTAATTTATTATGAAAATTTGACCCTCAGGAGGAAATTTATAATTTCTCAAACCTCAAAGAAGAATCTTTATTTTTACTAAACCTCGAGGGGGTGTTTGTAATTTACCCAAAATTGATATACGTAAATAGGATTTGACATCCTCTGATTTCCGAATTTTTTTTGACAAAAAGTCGTGGCGGGGACGACGATATTTGTCACATGTTAGCGCTTTGGGAACATGGCACGTGTCCGCCTACAATGGAGAGTCTACGTTTCCCACTCCTGATCGTGACCTCATAGAATCTAGAATAAAGCTACAGTAACATGTGCATTTTACATTCTTTACACCAAATTATTTGACTTTTTTTTTTTTTTTTTTTTTTTTTTTTTTGGGTGTGTAGTCATTTTTTTTAATTAATAAATTCTTTTAAAAATTGGGTACATTCATATCAACGTTCCTATTGTTTAAAAAAAAATTGAAAAAAAAAATCATGAAAGATGGGAATAAATCAAATTTTATCCCCAAAAAAAAAAAAAAAAAATCTATAAAAAAATGCTTATTTTTGTGAACTTTCAAAATCTGCTATTTTTAAATAAAAAAATAAAAAATTAGAAGAGCCTAGTTTAAATAGACTTTAAAAATTAACATATTGGGACTCAAACTTCTATCCACCCGAAAAAAAAAATAAAAAATAAAAAATAAAAAATTTTAAAAAAATAAAAATTAGATATACTTAAAAAATATCACAACTTATAAGTTATAACAAAAAGATTGTACAAATTTTTTTGGGCAAGTTGTCTCCAGTTCACAAAGTGAATTGGACGATACTATTGAATCTGTGGAGTTCACCACATGTTCTGTTTTGATAATCCAAACCGTTAAATGTGTAAAACTCGTTGAATACTTCATTCTTGTAAAAAATCACGTTGATCAGATATTAGTAGCTATTTGATCAGATCATATTTTTGTCAACAATTTATTTTAAAAATTATATTTACTGTTGACAGAAATCTAATCCCAACAAATAGTTATCAATATCTAATTAACGTGATTTTTTACAAGAATAAAGTTTTCAACAAGTTCTACATATTAAACGGTTCGGATTATCAAAACGGAATCCGTGGTGGGTCCTCACAGGGGTGCACAATACGCTCCAATCCAATCATGGACTAGAGAGAACCTAGCCTTTTTTTTTTTTTTTTGAATTTTTATTTTTATAACCAAATGTCTAGATCAGCTTATACGCATCTCAATTGATCCTAATAGACCAATTAGTGAGTATTGAACTTAAGACCCGAAAAGATCACACTTGGGACTCCAAGTTGTACCCACTATTACCCACATGCAGATTAATAATAGATCAGTAATGTGATTTGCAACACCTCTAACATCGGGGTCATTTTGATCATCATTGTCTTCTTCTTCTTTTTTGTCATATTCATTTTTGTTTTCTCGTATTTTTGGTAAAAATAACTTGTTTACTTTGTGTCTCAATATATAATTTTTTTTAAAAAAATTTAAAATTTTGTTTGGTTCAAATTTTTTACCTTTTATTTATTTTATCCATCAAAAAAAAAAAACACACACACACATATAAGACTTCCTTTTTAAAAATATATATATATATAAATAAATATAAAAAATTATGATTTAAGCATGCGAAGCATTGTCTACTTTACTTTTTAAGTCTGGAGAAATGACAAGTTTTACAAACAAACTTTGAGTCACCAAACTATGTCTACATAAAATATATTCATAATAATCTATACAATTATCAGTCCAAACCAAATAAACAATAGTTTTTTGTTTTTGTTTTTGTTTTTGTTTTTAAATGATAACAATGGTATCCGAAATAAATTAAATCAAGAAGACAAGTTTTACAAACAAACTTTGAGTCACCAAACTATGTCTACATAAAATATATTCATAATAATCTATACAATTATCAGTCCAAACCAAATAAACAATAGTTTTATGTTTTTGTTTTTGTTTTTGTTTTTAAATGATAACAATGGTATCCGAAATAAATTAAATCAAGAAGACTTACGTGTAGGTCTTAACAAGTGAACTTATTATCCAATAATTCTTATAATAATTAATGGTATTTTTCATCAAATACTATTAAAAAAAAGTTACTAATTGTTAATTTTCAACGACAGTTTAAAAATTATCAAAAAAGATGTCACTAATTATAAGTTTTAACAACAATTTAAAAAAAGTGTCACAAAAAAACTTTACTAATTTTCAGCTTTTGAAAATTTTATCACAAAAAAAGTAACTAATTACAAATTTTAGCAACAATTTATAAAAAATCATGACAAAAGTCACTAATTATTAATTTTTAGAGACATATGCAAAAGATTATTATAAAAAATTATTTTTAACGACGATTTTACTATGACTTATTTCAATAACACTTGATAGAAATTAAGTACAACTATTAAGATCTATTGATATTTTACTACACTTGACGTACAATAGTAACGATATAATTAGTAAGGCTTCGTTTAGGAAATGGGTTGAATTTTTGGCTTTTTGGCTTTTTTGATTATTTTAACTGGTTTGAGAAAGGCTTTTGACTTTTTTGACTTTTTTGATTTTTTTGTGAAATAAATAATGTAATAATTATGAGTTCGATGTAATATTTTATCTTATTAAGTTAAAAAATTTATTTTATTTTTTGTGACTATTTTAACTAAAAAAATCTCAAAACCCACTCCCCAAACATAAGCTAAATGGTATCACTGGCGTGTAGGGAGGAACACCCAGTTTGGTTGATGATCAAAATTACCAGTATAATACTGTTAATAAATCACAAATTAATAATTACGGTGAATACTATTGTCAAGTCAATTTGACTTTTGCATGAACTAGTGTTTTAATCACTACGTATATCACCATCATCATAATATAACTGTTGTATATAGCAAGTTCACGATGATGATGATGTTATACTTGAAATGTGATGATTTGAGAGTAATGGGTGATTATGAATCTTACCCTTGTAGATAATCAAATATGTCACACTTTGATAACAAAAATGCTGCCACGGCTGACACGATACCACTCGACTTCGTAAACATAATTACCAACAAGATAATTATATGAGAAAAGTTAGGAATCATGAAAATTTTGTCATGGAAATGATCATGAAAAATTTATGATCCTTGAATTACCTTGATTAGTGTGTGGTGCTTTATTCTAAGTGTAATCCAAAAGTCACAAAACTTTCATGATTATTTTCATGAAAAAAATTTCATGATACCTAACATTGCTGTAATTATGTATTTACATTTATCATATGATGCAATTAATTAAATTTAATGGCATTCAAGTACAGCTCATAATTATTATTAATATTTATGCCCCGTTTGGGAAGAAGGTTGGGCTATTTTAGCCCACTAAAGACAAAACAGGCTATTTTAGCCCCAAAAAAACAAAACATCACATCCAACCCATAATCATTACACTTTTTCACAAAGCCTAAAATAAAAATAAAAAAGCCAAAAAGCCAAAAAGTCAACCCACTTCCCAAACCCACCCTTAATAAATTTTATGTATCATATTAAATGATAAATAAAATATAATAAAAATAATAATAAACACATTGAAAAAAATATAGAAGTGTATCAATAAAAATGATTTAGATTCATTTTGATAACACAGTAATTTGGCCTAATTTGGGAACTTGAAGCTAATTTTTAAGTTTTAACCAATTTTGGATCACATCACCTCTCTACTTTTTTGTATATTTTTTTTTTTAAAAATCAAAAAAAACTTGCCAATTTTTAACCAATTTCTCAAAACAATCTTTTGTTTGTATAGTTCTCTTTACGCATAGCATTTGTTTTTATTCTTTTTATACCAAAAATAAATTGTATGTAAGATTCTTTGGATCTAGCTAAGAGTGCAAACTCAAAATATGTGCCAAAACATGCTAGTTTCACATAATGGATGAGTTTTTTTTTTTTTTTTGTCAAACAAAATAAAAAGATGTTCTGTGGTGTCATTACAGTATCCGTAAGTCTAGGCTCTGAGTAACTGGTTGCCAGCTTAACTTGACCCAACCACATAATGGATGAGTTTGCTCGTTTACTTTTCTTTGCAAAAGTTTTTTTTAATAGATAATTGAGAATTAATCTTAGACCATCGTTCTTTCGCCCCAATAGCACAATTGAAAATATGTGCGACCACCTGCTAATCTTACTTATCGGGTGAAATAGGATATAAGAACTAATAGAACGTGGATGACTTACCTGATTCTCACTGTTGTTTGCACATAGCATTGCTAAAATTAGTGTGTTTTTTTTTTTTTTTTGATGGGTAAAAAAAAACATTATTAAAACTAGTGTTTGATGAAACAGACAGAAAGATAATTCAATGGAGAGAAATTGAAACCAAAATATGAGTACTGTAGATGACACTTAGCAAATAAGTGCTCATTATCATTTACAAGCAAAGTAAGTACATGTCTACAACAAGAAGCACACTAAGAAAGATACAGAGCAGTAGCACTCCCCACTAGCTGTAACAACAACTGATCAATATCACATATGATCAGCTAGCAACAGCTCTTATTTCCATCGATGGAACAACTACATATATATGATATATGCCCAACAAAGTCACTCAGTTGGAGCTGATAGGTGATGGAGGCATGTGAGGAACACTTGGAGGCTTCTTCTCAGGAGTCGGTGGTTTCTTATATGGAGTTGGAGGCATCATCTTCTTGGGTAGCTTGACTTCTGCTTCACCACTCTTCATTGGAGGGTGGCCTGGATAGTGACCATGAGTTGGTGGCTTCTCTCCCTTAGGCGGCTTGTGTTCCATTGGTGGCTTCTGACCCATGGGTGGCTTGTGCTCCATTGGAGGCTTCTCA
The DNA here is from genome assembly GCA_025200525.1 of Camellia lanceoleosa. Classification (NCBI taxonomy): domain Eukaryota; kingdom Viridiplantae; phylum Streptophyta; class Magnoliopsida; order Ericales; family Theaceae; genus Camellia; species Camellia lanceoleosa. The sequence continues at coordinate 161,374,365 of CM045766.1, read as the reverse complement.
CCCATGGGAGGCTTGTGTTCCATTGGTGGCTTCTCACCCATGGGTGGCTTGTGCTCCATTGGTGCCTTCTCACCCATAGGAGGCTTGTGCTCCATTGGAGGCTTCTCACCCATTGGTGGCTTCTCTCCCATGGGTGGCTTGTGTTCCATTGGTGGCTTCTCACCCATGGGTGGCTTGTGCTCCATTGGTGGCTTCTCACCCATAGGAGGCATGTGCTCCATTGGAGGCTTCTCACCCATTGGTGGCTTCTCTCCCATGGGTGGCTTGTGTTCCATTGGTAGCTTCTCACCCATGGGAGGCTTGTGCTCCATTGGTGGCTTCTCTCCCATAGGTGGCTTGTGTTCCATTGGTGGCTTCTCACTCATGGGAGGCTTGTGCTCTATTGGTGGCTTCTCTCCCATGGGTGGCTTGTGTTCCATTGGTGGCTTCTCACCTTTAGATGGTGGTTTGGGGAAGCCAGCGACGGAGGGAGTGGTGGTGGTGAGAACCACCACCACACAAAGGAACAAGACTAGCAAGTGTGTGGGAGACATATTTCCTTTGCTTTGGGCACTCTGGATTTTTTGGTGATGCAAAAGTAGGCCATTTGGGGGGCCTTTTATAAGGGTTTGGAGCCATTGTCGGCAGGACACGTATCATTACTTTGTGAATTTTCCCTTGGTATGTGGTCTGTGGTAATTGTAGCACAGTACTGTGAATGTCAAATTGATGTTGTGATGGTTACTAGAAAATCTCTAATGTGAAATTTGTCTTTAGTATATTGCCTTTAAATGTGATGGGCTCCTCTGGAACCCTCTAAAGCTGATAAGTTTGACAAATCTACCTACAAATTAAAGCAATGTTCGTCCAAATATGATCAATAAAAAGTTAGGTAGTCTGGTAGAGATTGTGATACTTTGTAATAATTTTTTTTTTATATTTAAAATAATAATAATAAATTATTTTGATCATTTCACAATTCTTAAATGTTATAATGGAGATCTTTCATTACAATCATAATATGAAAGATCCCATCAGTCCGTTTGGAGGATGCTTCAAAAAATAACAGTCAACTTGCTTAGTTTTATTTTTTCAAAAATACTTTTCAAAAAATTTTACTTTTTTATTTTTTATTTTTTTTGTTTTTAATGAATTTTTTAATATTTTAAGCAATTGTTTTACTTTTTAGACACAAATTTTTTTTAAAAAAATTCATTAAATACCAAAAATAATAAAAATATATATATAAGAATTCGGTACATTTTTTTGTATTTTTATATATTTATTAATTTTTAAAATATTTTTTCACAAATTTTTTACTTCGTAGATACATCTAAGTAAGGTCCATCTAAAAAAGTAAAAAAAATGTTTAAAATTTTAAAAATATTCACTAAAAACAAAAAGCATACGAAAACTAAAAAACTCGATTTTTAAAAAACTTGATTCAGAAAACTCAAACCAAACACACTGAATACTATTATAATTTAAAAAAATTTATCTCAAAACATTAATATATAATCCACATTCATTTTGTACTTTATACCAATTTAATCTCTATCACACATGCCCATTGATACACTAGTAATTTTGAAAAAATAAAGTATATAGTGTATATCAATAATATTAGAATAACTATATTTTATTTATTATCTAATTTGATACACCACACCATTAATGTAAAAGGCTCTACATAAATCTCATTAATATTTAACCACTGTGAGTCTATCCTATCAAGTGATACAAAAATAGGATAACAATAGAATTATTGGATGTATGTTAAAACGGCAGTGATAGGTAGCTCGAAACCGAGCGGCTCGAAATGGCTCGAATCAGGGGAGGGAGGAGGAGGGGAGGAGGAAGGAGGAGGAGGAAGGAGGAGGGATTGGAGGGGGCCCAACATTTGGGGCTGGAAGCGGGTGGCGGGGGGCGGAGGCGAGGCAGAGCCAGCGATCGCTGGTGCTGCGACGATCGGCGACAGCGAGGCGATGGCGATGGCGGTGGCGAGACGAGCAGCGACGATCCTCCCTCCTCTCTTCTTCCTCTCTTCTCTCCCTCTTTCTCCTCTGCTTCTTCCTCCTCTGTTCTTCCTCCTCTCCTCCTCTTCCCCTCTGTTTCTCTCGTCTGTGTTCAACAAAAACGAAGAAGAAGAAGAAAAGAAAGAAAGAAAGAAAAGGAAGAGAAAAAAAAAAAAAGAAGAAGACAGCCCAAAACGACCGTTTTGGGCTGTCGAGCCAGAATCAAGCCACAGATTCGAGCTACCAAGAATTATCGATGTATATGATGTAATGATTACACTTAGATTTTTTAGTATTTTATCATATTTTATTAAGATAAATTACAATACACTCTTTAAAACACTACAGGAAAAACACTACGGGTATCTGTTATGACCCAGAAGATTTTTTGCTGGATTTGGAAAGGTTTTACACTTGAGCATCTTTGTTATCTGGTAAGTAGTAGATCGTGTTGATTTCACCTTTCACATATGATTTTGATGTAACTTTTATTCCCGCAGCATTTCATTTTTATTTTTTTTCCTGCGCAAGCCCTCTAAATCATAGAGTTGCAGCAGCAGTTTTGGCAGCTCATGACTGAATTGAAGAGTGCATATCAGATCTCATTTTATTTTCCCAATGATCTTTTAGACATTTGTTTGACTGCATCAACAGAAAAACTCAGAAATTTTTGTTTCTTGTTAGATGCTTTCATAATACTTGTATGTATAATTGCATCTTTTATATCGATCTGTTTTGTAATAACTTTCAACTTACCACTAAGTATTAGTTTAACTTTATTTCATCTTGGAATTGAAATATTTTTGTATATTGAAAAGCATGAATTGATTCGGTATTATGTTTACAAAAATTTAGTCAATATTATTAAATATTTTTCATTTTTATTATAGGTATTTTTTTTTAGTTAAGTTTCACAAAATTAGCACAATTTAAAAAAAAAAAAAAAAATGTAGCTATAATGGCATTTTTAAACGCCACTATAAAATAATGCCAACGGTTATATTTTTAAAATAGAAAAGATCTGTCACGACATTTTGAAAACGTCGCTAAATGTGGGGTGACGTCCCTATATTAAGATAGCAAAGCTTTTAAAGTATCATAAAGCTACAGCGATGGCCGCATCTTCGTCATTTGGTACTAAACGTGACAAAAACAATTAGCAGCGTTTTTTAAATGCCACTAAAAGCGTAATTCCTATCAGTAAAATTTGTTTAAAATATAGATTGTCCACCGATAGTTCTAAAAATTACAAATGTCCTCTTTTGTCATAATTTTTTATTTAACAAAAAAAAATATTTTTCTATATAACAATAAAATTACCTTAGTTGTTAATTAAAATATATTCCTGACGTTATTAAAAATTATTAATTAATTTGATAATTTAATAATATAATGGATCATTTGTTATGCAATTATTAAAAATTTAAAAAGACATGATTTAACTTTAAAAGTTATATAAAATAATCTGTATTTTAAAAAAATAAAAATAAAGAGTGTATCATACGATACATCACATTTATAATCGTTCATACAATCAGTCGCTGGTTAATATGAATAGCACCTAATAATTGTGAGTCTTTCACATATGATAAGTGTGGACATGTTGCATTTGTCATGCACAACTTTTTATAGATAAAGTAAAGTATTATTATTATTTTATTTTTTTTTTTTTTTTAACGCAGAAGTAAAGTAAAACCAGACTTTATTAGTTAACTTTAATCTCAATATAAAATGTTATCAAGGTTGAGAAAAGTTATAAATTTGGTCATGGACCACCAAGAATCCACTAAAAAATATGTGTATTGGGTACACATCACATCTAACGTGTCATATAATATAATACCAGGTATATATATGTTAGAAAATACATATGAATTTAACCGCAATTTTGTTGGACATTAATTATAATGTCAGAAAATTTTGTTCTCTTTATGAGCACTGACACGCGGTAATTTATATTTTAAGAAAGTCTAGACACTCAAAAAAATTATTCCAACTTTTAGATTACGATATAGGATTAAACTTTTTTATCTTGGATCATAGAAAAAACTTCATTACAAATTTTGAATTTTTTGTTTTGAGAGTTTAGAATTACCGTCGTTTCTTGGTTTCTCACTGACATTGGCAATGCATGTGCTTGATTGGTACCACCCTAGTTTACGTAGCACTATATATGATAATTTTTTTTTTTTTTTTGGCGCGGCAGTAAAGTAAAATCAGACTTTATTAGTTAACTTTAATCTCAATATAAAATGTTATCAAGGTTGAGAAAAGTTATAAATTTGGTCATGAACCACCAAAAATCCCAATAAAAAATATGTGTACTGGACACACATGGCATCTAACGTGTCATATAATATAATACAAGGTACGTATATGCTAGAAAATATATATAAATTTAACTATAATTTTGTTGGAGGTTTAATTACAATGCCAGAAAATTTTGTTCACTCTTTATGAATACTGACACACTGTAATTTGTTTCTTAAGAAAGTCTAGACACTCAAAAAAATAACTCCAATTTTTAGATCTATGATTTAGAATTAAACTTTTTTATGTTGGAGCATAGAAAAAATCTTATCCCTTCATTACAAATTTTGAATTTTTTTGTTTTGTGAGTTTGGAATTACTGTTGTTTCTTGGTTTCTCACTGACATTGACAATGCATGTGCTGTATTGGTTGGTACTACACTAGTTTACGTAGCACGATATATGATAATAACCCGCCAATATTATTTTCTCAAAATGTTTTATTAAGTACTCTAATATTGTGTTTGGTTGAGGGATTTGGGGAGAAATTTGGAAAGGAAAAGGGAAAAGAAATGTGAAATGTGAATAAAACATACTTATATTTCACCTATTTTCACATACATTTTTCCTTTCCCTTTCCAAACTCCTCCCCAAATCTCCTAACCAAACACAACATAAAAGTATGTGTGTGGTAAAAATTTAAAACTAGTAAGATCTGTATTACACTTACAACGAATGTAAATCATTGATTTTTTTCTTTTTATAAATAATTTTCTTCATAATTTTTCTAAGTATGTAATACTATTATTATCCAAATATTTATTGGAAAATCCTGGTGTGAAGATCCTTCATTTTTTGCCTCATTCCGCCTCTCCTCTGTTTCACTGCTTTCAAATATTTCTTGACCCCGTGTTCAAATATATATATATATATTATTGACCCTGCTGTGTTTTCTCTGTTTTCACTGCTTCCAACTCATTTCTTTCTTGACCTGGCAAAATATTACCCTTACAAAGAAATAATGTGGTAATAGTATTTTGAATTCTCCATGCAGCTAAGAACATTCACATATATGGTAGGTACTCTTAAATGAAATTCTCAAGAGACATTATTAGTAGCATATATCATGCTAATTGTTCTGCTTAAGTAGCATTAATAATAAGATGTTACATGCATGCCCATTAGCTAGTAGTAGTGACAAACAACATAGGATAATCAAACCAGTGCTACGCAACTGGTTTCTTTTATTTTACTTAATGTACATAGTTCAAGTCTCTCAGTTGGAACTTGTTGGTGGAGGCTTCTTCTTGGGAGGAGGCTTGTGAGCATCTTCAATGCTCTACGCGGTTGGTGGCTTGTGTTTTGGTGGTGGTTTTGGTCCCTTTGGGGGCTTTTTGCCATATTCTACTTCAAATTCTTCAGGGGTTGGTGGCTTGTGTTTTGGTGGAGGTTTTGGGCCCTTGGGAGGTTTCTTTCCATCTGCTACTTCAAATTCTTCAGGGGTTGGTGGCTTGTGTTTTGGTGGAGGTTTTGGGCCCTTGGGAGGTTTCTTTCCATCTTCTACTTCAAATTCTTCAGGGGTTGGTGGTTTGTGTTTTGGTGGTGGTTTTGGCCCTTTGGGAGGTTTTTTGCCATCTTCTACTTCAATATCTAGTGGGGTTGGTGGTTTGTGTTTTGGTGGTGGTTTTGGTCCCTTTGGTGGTTTTTTACCATCTTCTACTTCTGCGGTGGGTGGTTTGTGGCCGGGATTACCTGGTGGTTTGTGTTCATGTTCCGGTGGTTTGTGGTGGTCGGCAAGTGAGGTAGTGGTGAGAACCACCACTGCAAGGAACAACAGTAGCAAGCATTTGGTAGACATTTTTTGGGCTCGACGTGTGATGGTGTAAAACTACTAGAAATGTGTGGCCTTTTATAATGGGTCTGGGCCAGTATTGGCTCAACACGTGTAAATATATTTTGGTTTTTTTTTTTCGTAATGTTTTGCTAGGCTGCGGAAAGTTGAAACCCTCCGAGTATGAATTTTGTCTATAAAAATTATGAAAAATGATATACAAAATTTATTTTTTAAACCTATTTTTTAGGGAGGCTTTTTAACAATTGAATAATTCAACTAGACAGTGCTGTCACTCACTGCAGGCCCAATACAGAACTTATTTTGAAAATCAGAATCGTTCATATTCTAATATCATTCGAGTACATCATTTATAAAAAAAATTATAACTGTGACTACATGATTGGGTCACATTTATCTTGAAAAGAAACAAATAAGAAATATATATAGTTTTTAAAATAGATCTTTAAGATAAATGTGACACGATCGTCTAGTAGCGGTTATTCAATCAACGTAATTTTTTATATGGATGATATTCTCAAAAGACATTATGAGATGAACGGTTTGGATCATCGAGATGAGTTCTATGATGGATCCACAGTCGACTGACAACACTGTCCAGTTGAATTCAACTGGAGAGAAGCCTCGTCCATTTTTTAGACTTAATTATGTGTAAATGATATGATTTGATTGATGATTAAAAGCAATAATCAGCTTGTTTGGTTCTGATTTTCAGAAAATTTTACTTTTTTATTTTTTGTATTTTAATATTTTTAATGAATTTTTTTTCAATCAATTTTTTTAATAGTTTAAGCAATTTTTTTAAATTTTTGGACACACCTAACATAAATACACTTAAAAAGTATAATATTTGTAAAAAAATATTTTAAAAAATACACTAAATACCAAAAAATATTTTTAAAAAATTCAAAAATTCTGTATATTTTTCATATTCTTGTGTATTTATTAATTTTTTAATACATCTAAGTAAGATGCATCTAAAAAAATAAATAAATAAATGCTTAAAATTTAAAAATATTCACTAAAAACAAAAACAAAATAAAAAACATAAAAAACAAAAAATTTAAATTTCAATAAACTAAAACCAAACAGGCTGAATAATATTTCAGATATTTTAATTAATTATTAAATCATTAAACTTCGAAAATAGTCTAATTTTTATAAATTATTTTACTTTCTCTATCACGGGTGACGGATGAATGTGGGAGGAGGGGCCATTGGTGTCGCAGCCAATTAAAGAAGTGGACAGCTGGCTAAGGCCGAAGGCGAGCTTACGGTGAGAAAAAAATTCAATCAATTACACTATATTCGGATTTAAATTTTATTTTAATTTTTATTGTTTAATTTTGTATAATTTAATTCTTATGCTTTAATTTCAATTTTAATTGAATCATTTTATCTAAATTTGGTGTTAAAAATAATGATTTTGTTGCATGTGTTTGTGCACTTAAAAAAAATTATTGATAATTTAGACAGAGTGATCAAATTAAAATTAAATTTAAATTTAAATTGTAAAGACTAAACTATTTATAAATTAAATTTAGATTTAAATTGTAGAGACTAAACTATTTAAATTGAAAACTAAAGTAAAATTTATGTAGAATAGATTTATTTAATATGATATATATATCATGCTAAGTTTAAATTTATAATCACACTTTATATTAATTTTAAATTTAAAATCACACTTTGTTATCTACTCTAGCTTTTAATGTTGAAATGGGCTGGTAGTTGAGGCTTGAAGACTTCAATTTGGTCTTTTCTAGCCTCTTGCAATGATTTCGATTCTCCACTTATATGAGATCCAGGTGTTTTACGCAGCTCATGCTTACACTTCCTTTTTCCTATCGGATAATACCGAGAATCTATTTAAATATCGATTTTGGATAGGAAAGGGAGTCTAATCTTAATTTTTAGGACAAAACTCATCATCAGAATAGTAGTGACTTTTTTAAATTTAATCCACTTTTATGGGTATTTTTTTAAATTGATAAAATCAACTTTTATCCTGCCATTTTGTATTAATTAATTTTTAAAATAATTATTCTGTTCTAAAACATTACTAAGGCATTGTTTGGGAAGTGGGTTTGGGGTTAAAATAGCCACAAAAAATAAAATAGGCTTTTTAGCCCCAATAAGACAAAAAAAATCACATCTAACCCATAATCATTATATTTTTTTCTCTCACAAAAAATTTTAAAAAATCAAAAATCTTTTTCAAACCAGGCTTTTTAGCCCCAGGTTAAAATAATCAAAAAAATCAAAAAGTAAACCCACTTCCCAAACCAAGCCTAAAATTGTTTTCAATGCATTATAACGTATTATTTATACCTAACACATATCAAGACATTATCACAAGAAATGGTAGAAAAAAATTAAACTATATATATAGATTTATGAAATATCTACATGGAGCATGGTGAAGTAGATTTGAATTTTATCATTTCAAACCAATAAATTCCAATGAAGTGGCCTGTTATTTCAAAATTCCCACTAACATATTATTCTGATTTAACATTCTCTATTAAATTTTTTTTTTTTTTTTGGAAAGAGTAACATTTGCCTTTCAACATAATCTTTCTCAAATAAAACATGAAACATATCTCTTTTGAAAGACGTTTTGAATGAACATGAGTTGGGTTGTATGTCGTTGTTACATTGCACACGCCCACAATGGCGTTTCTCCATTTCCCACCATAGATGGTGACCTCCAAAGCCACTCTATACATAAGAGTTTCAAAATGTGATTACATATTATCCTTTCAATAATTGCAAGTAGAGAAACTACTAGGCACTAGTACTAATATACGGCTGAGGCTGGGCCACTCATATAATGTACCTATAGCAATTTCAATTCCAGGTTCATGACTTAAAGTTCATGACTTAAAAAGAGTTTTTTTTTTTTTTTGGTCTCAATATGTAGGAGATTAATTGAAAATATAAAAAAATATTACATTAAACTGGATAATTAACTATAAACAACACAAAGGATATTAAATTACTTTGAATAGGAGTTAAACCCATAACCAGGTTAAAATAAAGGAAAATTTTGAAATCAATTGAGGAGTTGAAATTAGTGATCAGTCTCACCATAAGGTTCATCAGGGGTTAGTCAAGGTGTACGCAAACTGACCTGAACACCCTGAGTTATCAAAAATAAATAAATAAATAAAAATGTGAAATTTTACCCATACCTAAACCATGCATATTATTCAAAAAATAAAAAATATTACATGTACAGAATTTGAATACAAAAAACGTAGGAAAAGTGCACTTGTGATTAATGTTCTTTTTAAGGCCCAGTTTGTTTTTAGAGATAGAATAGATGTTAGTGAGGGGATTAAGAAAAATTATGTTTGTTTGATAACCAATGAAGTAGTAATAGTTTATATTTGTTTTGAGAGATGGGGATGGGATTAACCATGTAAAATTCCACAAATACCTTTTTTACACATTATCAAATTTGGACTTATACCAAGTAAAGAATAAATAAATTTTTATTCAATATTATTCTTCTTCTTTTTCTTTTTTTTTTAAATATTAAAGAATCTAATTATTAAAAAAAAATTTATTCAATTTTTTTTTTTTTTTTTAATATTAGTGAATCCAATAGCAAAGCAGGTTTGCCACCCAAATAGTAGATTTGCATCCCATTTGATACCCCATTTGATAGAAATTATAATAAATTTCACAAATCCAACTTCGACAGTGCAATACAGGGCAAGTGCAACATATTTCTAATCCCCCACAATGGTCACATACTAATGTTGTTTTCATATCAAATTTCACTAATTCTTTCACTCATAAGTTTGCCATTTAAATTGCTCTTATCAATCAAAAAAAAAATTTGCTCTTCTTATATTATTTTAGAGGGCATCATTTTAAATTGTAAAATTTTGTTATTGTATTATACATGTGTAAAAAAAAATTTAGTAAGATTTGTTAATTTATTAACAAAAAAATTCTTATCAATTATGAGGCGAACTAACAAAAATGAAATACACCTTTAACAAAAATTCTTATAAATGTAATCCTACTGAGATTATGCATTTTTGTAGTATTGTTTGCACCTATTTTTCTCATAAATGAGTGTCGCCGAGCTTATAAGAGGTAGCAAAATTCAAGTCCAAAGCTTCAGGATTTCCTTTTTCAAACAATTGTAATTCAATCCAAACCACCAGGCTACTATACCATCCAAATTTCTTGGGCTTAGCCATGAAGATCCCCACAATTGGATAAAAGCACTCATTCCATACATCCCAAGCCCTGCTGCATAACAACAATAATGTTGGGAGAAAAAAAAACAAAAACCAATTCGAAATATCCGAATCCAGCACAAAAATAATGGAAGTAGTTTATTCTCCCTCTTTGTGTGAACCTATTAGGAAACAATTTAATAGAGCACAATATATTCTGAAAATGATGATCCAACAATCACACAATAAGGCGATAGCAATTTTTAACGTGGAAAACCTTCGCGATGTAGAAAGGAAAAACCACGGGACCGTAATCCACCAAATATCTCCACTATAAACAAATAATGGGTATACAAGAGTTCTCTCTAGATAAAACTAGAGGCAAACAATCAAGAACAACTTACAAATAAGCTTCCTTGGCAACCAAAGATCAAACTACAAGTTTACAAAAAAATCTCACCAAAAAATGCTACTGTTCACGGGCCAAAAACCAGCATTAGAATACTCCAAATCTGATCTCCACCGTCCAGAATTTAGAGTCTTGAGTTGTGAACTCGCCTACCAAATTTCAGCTCAATCGGACCACAGATGCTTGTTGATCGGATAACTTGATCACTGCTGGACAGAATTTTTCTTCTCCTCTGTTTTTGGTGGCAGCTTCTACTTCTCCTTTTGTGTTACAAAGAAAGGGTTTGTAATCCTAAACTTATGGGCCAGATCTTTTCAAAAACATAACTTCTCCATGTGGGCTTTGGAATTCACATGGGCTTACTAAATGTTTTGGGCCTTCCTCCACATAGGATGGAAACCCAACCCAACAAATCTCCCCCTTTCCGACTAGGTGGAGGGATTCTCCATCCCGGCAATCGAGCAACATGTCTCAAGCTTCTCCCTTACCAAAGCTTTTGTCAGCATATCAGCACCATTATCATCAGTATGAATTTTTTCAAGTTCCAACAACTTATGATTAAGAATTTCTCTTATCCAATGGTACCTTACGTCGATGTGCTTCGACCTCGAATGGAATGTTGAGTTCTTAGCCAAGTGAATAGCACTTTGGTTATCACAAAACAACACATATTGTTGTTGTTTGAAACCAAGCTCCGTCAAGAACTTCTTCATCCATAGCAACTCTTTACAAGCTTCCGCTACCGCAATAAACTCTGCCTCTGTTGTAGAGAGTGCAACACATTTTTGCAACCTCGCCTGCCAAGAAACAGCTCCACCTGAGAAAGTGATCAAATAACCCGAAGTAGACTTACGGGTATCCATATCTCCTGCCATATCTGCATCAGTGTAGCCAACTAAAATTGGTTGTCCATTTCCAAACCGAGTGTCAACTCGAAGTGCCTCTAAGATATCTCATTATCCACTTTACTGCATTCCAATGCTCTCTCCCTGGATTTGAAAGAAATCGGCTAACTACACCAACTGAATGAGCTATATCTGGCCTTGTGCAGACCATTGCATACATTAAGCTTCCCACAGCTGAGGCATATGGAACTCTTTCCATATCTTCCTTCTCTTTATTTGTAGAAGGGCTTTGATAAGTGCTTAACTTAAAATGAGTAGCAAGAGATAAGCTAACCACTTTAGCATTATTCATATTGAATCTTTCAAGAACCTTTTTAATGTACTGCTCTTGTGACATGTACAACTTCTTCTCTTTTCTGTCTCGATAGATTTGAATACCAAGAATTTGCTTTGTTGGCCCCAAGTCTTTCATGGCAAAGAACTTGCTTAGTTGCTTCTTCAATTTGTCAATTCTTGAAGGATTCCTGCCAACAATCAACATGTCATCAACATAGAAAAGAAATAATAAAATCATCATCGAGAATTTCGCACAAATACACAATGGTCAAGTAGTTTTCATGTAGCCTTGCTCCTCCATAACTCGACTCAAACTTCTTATACCCTTTGCTGGTGCTGCTTGCACCATAAAGACTTTTCTTTAGCTGACACACATAATCCTCTTTTCATTTCACCCTGAAACCCTCTGGTTGTTCCATATAAATCTCTTTCTCCAAGTCACCATAAAGAAAGGTAGTTTTCACATCCATTTGCTCAATCTCTAAGTCTAGACTAGCAGCTAAGCCAAGAACCACACGAATAGAAGACATTTTTACAACTGGTGAGAAGATCTCATCAAAATCAATGCCTTTTCTCTGACTGAACCCTTTAACAACTAGTCTAGCTTTGTATCGTGGTTGTGAAGTGAGTTCATCATGTTTCACCCTGTACACCCACTTGTTCTTTAAAGCTCTCTTGCCCTTAGGCAGCTTCACCAACTCAAAAGTATGATTGTCATGCAATGATTGCATCTCATCTTACATCGCATCGGCCCATTCCAGCTTATGATCATCTTCCATGGCTTCGATAACCCTGCTCTCCCCATCACCATTAGCACAGTCATTTGCAGAATACCAAGTGGAAGGATGTCGGTTTCTAGCTGACCTCCTGGTTGGAACATCTGGTGGTAACTCTGGTGTTGCCAACTGCTCAAGAGTCTCATCACCTGTTTCAGCCTGTAAGGGATCATCTGCATCACCTAAACCTTGTTGGTCATCCTGAACATCATGTTCAACCTGTGCAGGCAAATCTGTCAGAGGAACCGGATCCAAGTCAACTAGACCATCACTATGCCAGGTCATTGTGTTCTCTGTTTTTTCAATATCTTGTATAGTTTGATCTTCAATAAACACAACATCTCGACTTCTCACTAATTTCTTGTCAACTGGATCATACAACCTGTAGCCAAACTCATCTAGGCCATAGCCTAGAAAAATGCATTGTCGGGTCTTCATATCGAGCTTAAACCTCTCATCTTTGGGAATATGAACAAATGCTTTACATCCAAAGACACGCAGGTGATCATAGGAAACATCCTTGCCAGTCCAAACTCTGTCTGGTACATCGAGTTGAAGAGGAACACATGGTGTGAGATTAAGAATATGTACAACTGTGCTCAAAGCCTCACCCCAAAAGGATCTTGGCAACCGTGCCTGTGAAAGTAAGCATCTAACTCTTTCAACCAGTGTCCTGTTCATCCTTTCAGCTAAACCATTCAACTGAGGAGTCTTCGGGGGTGTCTTTTGATGTCGAATACCCTGTTGTCTGCAATAATCATCAAAAGGACCGCAATATTCTCCCCCATTATCTGTTCTGATACACTTGAGCTTCTTCCCAGTTTGTCTCTCAACTAAGGCTTGGAACTGTTTAAAAGTCTCCAACACTTGATCTTTGCTTTTTAAAGTGTAGACCCACAACTTCCTTGAATAATCATCTATGAAGGTCACAAAGTAACGGGAGCCACCAAGTGTTCTTGTCTTCATAGGACCACAAACATCTAAATGTACCAAATCAAGTACATTTGGCTTTCTTGAAGGAGGGGAACTCTTGAAGGAAACTCTATTCTGCTTTCCTGCCAAACAGTGAGTACACCTTTTCAAAAGTGCATTCCTCATTCTAGACAGAAGATTCTTTTTAGCCAATGTTGCCAGGCCTTTCTCACTCATGTGAGCAAGCCTTTTATGCCACAATTCCACTATAAACTCATCATCCATTGCATTAATAACTTCTTTCGGGAGCCTTGCTTGCATTACGTACAAAGTAGAATGCTTCTTGCCTCGAGCCACAACCATAGCACCCCTAGTGAGCTTCCACTGACCATTACTGAAAGTGTTGCATTACCCTTCATCATCAAGTTTACCTGCAGAAATCAAATTCATGCGGATATCAGGAATATGTTTTACATCTCTAAGAACCAACCTCGTGCCATTATTCATCTCCAAGTGCACGTCTCCAATACCAATAATTTTGGCCAAGCCATCATTACCCATCTTTACCGAACCAAAGTCACCAGGTATGTAGGATGTAAAGAAATCTTTTCGAGATGTAGCATGAATAGAGGCACCACTATCAATCACCCAGTTGGTCTCATGGCATGCTATGTTAATAACATCTTCATCATAAACAATGAGAATGTCTTCGGAAGTAGCGGTGGCAACTTGATCATTACCCTTTCCATCATGCTCAATCCCTTTCTCCTTATTCTCTCTCTTCAATTTTCTGCACTGTTTCTTGATGTGCCCTTTCATGCCACAATGATAACACTCAGCATTAGCAAACTTGTTGGAGTTGCTTTTACCTCTATCTCTGTTCTTCGGACCTCTGCTCTTGCTTCTCCCCCTCCTTTCTGTAACCAAAACCTCTAACTGTGAAGAAGATCCCTATGATTTCCTCCTCATCTCTTCATTTAAAATACTGCTCTTAGCCAGATCCATATTGATTACACCATCTGGGGCCGAGTTAGATAATGACATTCTAAATGTCTCCCAAGAGTCCGGCAATGTACGAAGCAAGCACAACCCTTGTACCTCATCGTCGAACTTGATACCCATTCCAGCCAACTGATTAATTACTCCTTGAAAGGTGTTCAAGTGATCTATCAATGGGGTTCCATCTTGGTATCTCAAAGTCATCAATTGCTTTATTAGAAACATTTTATTGTTTCCAGTCTTCCGAGCATATAATTGTTCAAGTTTGTTCCAGAGTGTACAGGCATGTGTCTCTCCACTAATATGATTCAAAACATTATCATCCACCCATTGCCTAATGTACCCACATACTTGTCGATGTAATAATGTCCATTCTTCATCAGATTTATTTTCTGGTTTTTCAGTAGCAAACACCGGTAGATGAAATTGTTTCATATAAAGGAGGTCTTCCATTTTTCCTTTCCATGTGTAATAATTAGAACCATTCAAAGTAACCATTCTACTTAAATTTGCTTCCATTATTCAACACAAGACCCACAACAATATGAACTTGGCTCTGATACCACTATGTTGGGAGAAAACAAAACAAAAACCAATTCGAAATATCCGAATCCGGCACAAAAATAGCGGAAGTAGTTTATTCTCCCTCTTTGTGTGAACCTATTAGGAAACAATTTAATAGAGCACAATATATTCTGAAAATAATCTGAAAACGATGATCCAACAATCACACAATAAGGCGATAGCAATTTTTAACGTGGAAAACCTTCCCGATGTGGAAAGGAAAAACCACGGGACCGTAGTCCACCAAATATCTCCACTATAAACAAATAATGGGTATACAAGAGTTCTCTCTAGATAGAACTAGAGGCAAACAATCAAGAACAACTTACAAATAAGCTTCCTTGGCAACCAAAGATCAAACTACAAAGTTTAGGAAAAAATCTCACCAAAAAACGCTACTGTTCATGGCCAAAAACCAGCATTAGAATACTCCAAATCTGATCTCCACCGTCTAGAATTTAGAGTCTTGAGTTGTGAACTCGCCTACCAAATTTCAGCTCAATCGGACCACAGATGCTTGTTGATCGGATAGCTTGATCACTGCTGGACAGAATTTTTCTTCTCCTCCGTTTTTGGTGGCAGCTTCTACTTCTCCTTTTGTGTTACAAAGAAAGGGTTTGTAATCCTAAACTTATGGGCCAGATCTTTTCAAAAACATAACTTCTCTATGTGGGCTTTGGAATTCACATGGGCTTACTAAATGTTTTGGGCCTTCCTCCACATAGGATGGAAACCCAACCCAACAAATAATACATGAACTACAGATTTTCTACTGCCAATACTGAACACACAAATACTTGATGTATGTATCAGGAGGGATGATGTGCATTCACAGTAATAAATCCCTAGTAATAATTTTTTCAAGTAGAACACTAGAAACTTTGGTGGTATATAATTTTTATAGAATTCTAGTAAAATTCTTTTTGAATCCCAAAAATCTCTCCACCTGGTTGTCCAAAGAGCTTACCAAGATAAGAATTGCTCAATAGATAAACAAAGAAACATTAAAATAGCCCAATAGATAAAACAGAATTTTATCAAACACTGACTGTCCAACCAAGCAATTAGTTCAAGACATGAATTCTTGTCAGGCCAAGGAAACAAGCTGTTCAACATGTCGTTTGTTGAATATTTTTTAGCATCAAAGTCAATTTTGTACAGCTTCCTCCACTCACAGCTCATAGGATCAGACAAGACAAACATGAGACAATATATAAAAACATGAGACAATATATATCTGAAAATGTAACTCGCTAAAGAAGCAAAAGAAGTAAAAAACAGATTGTAGCAGTAGCAGAGAGCAGCATACAAGACAATATATTGCAACCCAACATAAGAGCAACCTATAAACAGATTGCAAGTTACAAAAACCAATCTTAACCAGCCCAACACAGGAGCAACATTTATTCAACAAAATGACCATCATACTTTGGTTTGCAGCAGATAAAGTATTGCAACAGTAGAAAATACCTAAGCTATAATATTTATGCATAACATAATATATTACATGTCATGTAGGAAACAAAAAAGACCATCATACAGTAGATGTCAAATTCAAATATGACCTTCCAATAGCAAAAAAACCCACTCCATCTTGTCATTCTCATTAAATTGAAGAACAAGTCAACTTTTTCTTCATCTTTCACTATCATAGATGTTCCCATCAATCTTTGGGTATTACTCATTGGTAACTTCAGAAGTTCTGCATTAACCAACCTCTTTTGTTGGGATAGGTCATGTGAATGTCCTATTCTATGAGCAATCTCCACCATCGTAGTATTAGTATTTTCAATGAATGATCCAAGATTTTTTGCCATCTCTGATAGTTCAGTGGGAATCCCTCAGCAGGTCGAGCCTTTTTTTTCCCAGTTTTAGTAGAGTCAATATGGTTAGGAACATTACCTGCAATAGACATTAAGTAGTCCGTATCACCCATGTTCATATTAAACTGTTCAACAGGAGACTGTTCTCCTTTTTTTGTAGTAGCATTTGCATCCTCCTTTTCCATGGTTGCAACTGCATCAACAAGATCCTCAGCCAGTTCACCAGTCGCCCTATCATTCTCAAATGGAATAAGCCAATCTTCATAAAACGGGAATGGTCTGTTTCGCATCCCTTTTGCATCCAGCACCCTCTACACAAGTGATTATCCAATTATTGAAAAGAACATATTGATTTATAAGTACAAAGACATGCAAATAATAACTTAAAAATGATTAGATTTACCCTAACATAGTTTTGCCATACGTCGTCATTATCAACAAGCACCATCTTTTGTTCATCATTCCAACCAAAACCACTTATCTTTAACATACCTTGAAGAGTGTTATATTGTTTCCTCCATAACTAAATCTTCGAGTCGATGTGAGAACTGGCTCGAAGATCAATTCCAAGAAATGCACTTAAGATCTTTTTCTCACATTCATTGTAGAAACCTGCCCTAAACTGATTATTATCAAGTTTCCACCTGAGATTACTTACAGTTACATCCTTCATGGTTGTAATGAGAAAGAGTTCCTCACGGTGATTCCAAAACCTTCGAGGTTTCCCCTTCTTACAAGAACTAGTGGTACTTGTGTCATCCATACCTATATATATGTATATCATAAGTTTAAATCATAACACATATGTCAATCATAAATAACAAATCAACTTACACAATATTTGTTACAAATACCACACAAAAACTAAACAAATATGGTTCGAATTATATGCCATAATAAACTCTCACTATTACATAAAAATCATCATACAACACTAATTTATTGACCTCTGCTTGCTTGCCATTCATTAAACATTTGGGTTGCCAAGGCAGTTCTCTATTCACTCCATTAATTAGATGCTTCAACAACATCAATCATTTCATCTCCTAATTCAGTAGCTGGAGGAGGAGGATTCATTTCCTCGTTCTCATCATCATCAGGATCTATAGGCATTTCACATTGTATGAGATTGTGGAGAAGGCAACATGCAGTAATAATACGAAATTGAGTCTTGATTGGAAAGTAAGAATAAGTCCTCAATATTGCCCACCTCATTTTAAGTAGCCCAAAACACCTCTCAATGACGTTACGAGCAAAAGAATGCCCCATGTTAAAAAATTCTTGTGGAGTTGTTGGGGCACCCCCTTCTTTTCATGTGAAAAGATAGTAACGTTGTCCTCTATATGGTGCAAGAAAACCCTCCCCATTTGTGTAACTTGTATCTACGAGATAGTAGTGGCATGTAATTATATAAGATGGTTTCACTATGTATGTAACAAAATAATTGTTTAATATAGATATAGCGTACTTATATATATAAAAATATATAATTATCATACTAATAAGGACTTTCAACCCATTAGGTCTACTGACAGCATCTCTAAGTACCCTAGAGTCAGAAGAAGATCCTTCCTATCCAGGTAAGACATATATGAATTGCATGTCTTGGGAGCACACACCCAATACATTTGTGGTAATTTCTCACTTTCTTGTTCTATACATTGGTTTGTCTATTGCAGGGACAAGAACCTTAACATAGGTTCCATCTAAAGTACCAAGACAATTCTAAAAATAAAACAATATTATAAAATTAATATAGGCAATACAAAAATATAATATGCTAATTAAGCGAAATTGTAAATATATTGTACCTGAAAACAACTCCACCTATCATCTGTACAATTAGCAGTTATTGGTTCAGGCTTCTTAAGGAGGGGACCATGGAGGCACAACACAACCCTGAGATTATTATTGAAGTGTATACTAACTATTTGACCACTCGGCATGAAATTAAATTTAATTTTGCAGTTCTTAGTGTGATGTACAAGCAAATTCAAAAACATTGCTACTTGCTCCTCTAAATCGACATACTTTGAATCATACAATCCAACACTTCGCACCAACCCACATAAAAGCATGAAAGTATGCCTATTCATCCGAAGTTGGTCATGACAATTTATGTCACTATCGTTGACCAATCTATTCAAATGGTCAATTTGTTTTCCATAGGGGTGAGGTGATCTAGGTAGTTGCAACCTAATTTGTTTCTTCTTGAATGCAACATGTGAAATCACTATATACATAGCACATGCATAATTAATGGATGAAACAACATGTTAGAGGGCTACAAATTTCTCTATCAGGTCCTTTCTTCCTTTCTTAGTGGCATAATTATTATCTATCTACAAAAAATGAATAAACAATAAGCGGCTAAAATCAACACAAAAAGTAAAACCAATAATAGATAATAGTATTAATTACCAAGTGAAGCATTGTTCAAATCTTTTCATACCACATGTTAACAATGTAAAAGTAGTATTAATTTCATACAAAAAAGAAATGGAAAATATCATAAAAAATAAAAGAACATAAAGAAAAAAAAACAAATAATTTGTTTCCACAAAAAATTAGCACTACATTGATGCACAAAGACATCAAAGAAAATAAAAGATATTGGTTGAGTTTGGTAGAACTTTCTAACTATGATTTGAGAGTTAGAGTTGTATTTTGAGTTTGTGAGTTTTGGAATTATGATTTGAGTGTAAAAAATTTGTTTGGTGAAAGAGTTTTGAAAAGAATTTTGAATTGAGTGGGAAATTTTTGATGTGACATATGATATTTTATACAAAAACTTACAACTCGTAATCAAACATACAACTCAAAATTCTATTGAAACACATAAAAAAAAATTAAAAATTCAAAAAATATTTTTTTCGAATATATAAAAATTAACATATGTCAATTAAAAAAAAAAAATTGCACTGTTCCGGTCCACCGGCCAGACGACTGGTTAGCCCAAAATTTCCCGCTTTTGACAGAGTTTTCAAAACTGAGTGTGGAATTACATTCTGAAAACTCTAAACAAACGTCATGTGCAAAACATGGGGTGAAAATATATTTAGAGAGGCTAACCAATTCAATGGAAACCCAACTTAAACATTTAGTTATAATACACAATCCTTGATTTAATACTAATAGTAATTTGATGCTCTGCTACATATGCAGTTCCACTATGTCAATTTGTTTTTTCTATATCAAACCTTAACGAGGGACACATCGATACCTCAACATATAATAGAAGGTAGAACAAGAGGTGATATTGACCCTTTTACTAGAATGCCATTTCAGGTAAGATTTTTTATTTGTTTCCCTCCTTGTAATAGCAGTAAGAACTTATTTTCTGATTCTTTAATATTTTGATGTCCTAAGCCACATTTGTTTCTCTGGCATCAAAAATATTGGTTTTGCTTTCACGTCACTTCTACTTCATCATGTCTCTTCTTCTTCTTTGGGGAATATACATAATTCCCTTTAGTTCACCTCAGGTAAATGTTTTGTGCAGGGTGTATACTTTAACAAAATTATGAGGATGAATTATTTACAACCATATTGGTGTAATAGGTGAAAGTGCTCTTCTTCATGTTATTCAACCTTGCAAAAATATGCATAATTTCCTTTAGTTCAATTGTGATGATGAATTCTTCATGTCACTTTGCCCTAGTGCAATATGCATAATTTGCTTTAGTTCAACTCATGTGAACCTTTTGTGCTGGGAGTATATATAAATCAAGGATAAATTATTCACAGCCATATTGGTGTGTGAAATTATTTGTGAATAAGATAAAAAGATAGGATAGGTTGATGAACTCAACAAAGCCTTTATCCAAACCTGGGTAGGATGCATAGTTATTTTATTTTAACATTTGTCCCCATCTAGAGCTATTTTAGATGGTGTAGCTCGACTTTTCGTGCTCCCTCTCGAAAGTCGAATAAGCCCTACAATATCGAACTCCCGCAGTTCTGAATCTGATTCTACAAGTGTAATGTGAAATAGATAAACACCAAAGAGTTTAAATCCAGTAAATCTTTTGGATAATCGATTTTGAATCAAATTGCCAAAAATTGACTGATTTGCCAGATACAGAGTCGCCACCTAAATATTTTTGAAAAATTTAAAAAACCCATGACTCGTGCCAAAGGCCACGTATCTGTCATCACCAAGATTACCTCGGCTCGAGAACTTAGGTACGAGAGGGGAAGGTCATGAATTGAGCACCCTCGCTCGCCCGATCAAAGATCGGCCTCTACTAATCATGATATAAATCTTATCTACATTATATGCTCTTGTTTCGATTATTACACTAGCATTACTATATGATGCGCACACACACAAGTATGGACTAATTTTCAAGAATTGGAAACTTGATTCATGTTTGTTTGAAAATTGTTTTGAATATGTACCACTTAAAAAAATGATCGCATATAAACATTACTCAAATTATTCCAATTCAAGTAATTAGCCTTCATCCATAAGCATTCAAGCAATTTATAACTTAAGCACTTAGCTTCATGGCAAGCATGCTAGACATGGCAACAATCACACTCATGCAATATGCTAAAGCAAGTAAAAGCTCACCTAGTACTCCAAGCCAAAAAAGATGACAAAGTTAGAAAAAATGTATGATCCTAACTATGCAATATGACTAATGCGACGCATGCGATATGCAATCTAAATAGGCTCGACTACTTAAAATGATATGTGAATCAATTTGATAGCATGCGGTCTAAGCACGTATTCAAAGAAGTACTTAACTATAATGTAAATTAGAATGATGAACTGAACCTCAATGTATGAAATACAAGTGGATGCAAGGCATGAGAAATGCTAAACAAAACATGATGCCCTAAACTAACCATCATAAGCTAGTAAATAAAAGAAAGAAAGACGTGTGGTTGGAAGACATACACATTATTACAACATTTGCGCTCTCACAAAGGAGAGTTTAAATGAATAAACTAGCTAAGCTAATTACTACGAATTAACTAACTATTACAAAATGAAATGAATAAATTAGCTAAACTACTTAACTAATTATTACAACAAATTAATTAACTATTCTAACTAACTAATTAATTACAACATGAAGTAACCAAATCAACTACTCTAATTACTCCTCCTCAGGAAACGAGGAATGCTTATTCATGCACAGACTTTCCACTCAAGAAAGCCACTATTTCTGCTGCCAAATGCCTCTGTTACACAGTAGAACACTTGCACTGATTTCCACCTCAAGACCAATTATGTTCTGCTTCAAAAGTACACTGCTGGATTTTGTGCGAGTCTTGCGAGCTAGAAATAATATTGCCGTCCACCAATGGTTTGCTGCCGTCACGAGGTGGCCTCAGGACATCTTCTTGCCTAGTTCTTTCAAATCGGTACAAAGAGAGCAAGCGAGCAAGCGAGTATCTTCGAGGGTTGTTTGTACAACTTACCCCTTATCATTAAACAGCTCAAAGGAGTGGCAAAATTTGATTCAAAAACCATCAACGGATGCAATTTCATTGCATAATGGCTTTTGAACCAAAATGTGTAAGTTCAATAAATGCAACAAAACAGGACTCTCAAAACCGCCTCCCTATCATGAGTGATCAAGGGAAGTAGTTGACAATGAATCTTGAGCCATTTGCATCACTCATGAGTATGAAACGACTCAAGACTCAAGGGTTCAATTAACGTCCGATTGAACCCAAACCAAATTATTATCTTGCCCTTTTTTTAGTCACTAATTTTATTACTCCATTTTAGTTATCTTTCAATTCTTTAATCAATTAAGTCCAAAAGTGAGTTTTAAGTTCTCTAAAGGAGAGAAGTGTCAAACCAAGAATTGGCTTAAGGCATGAGAGAAATGTCATACCATTGATAATGAGCCCCTAAAAGGGATTAAACCATTAAGCATGACTGTAACAACCCAAATTTTTAATTATTCTGTAGAATTTATACTAATATTATTTAATCTCAGTTCGGAAAATATATAATTTATTATATATTATTATGTGTAATTTTGTAAAATAATATAATTATTAAAAGTTTAGGGGTCAAAATATAAATAATAATAATATAGATAATATAAATAATAATAATAATGAGTGTGGTACTAAAATAAATAATTAATTTTATATTGGTATATGATAAAGTGTAATTTAATTAGAAATTAAATTATTTATATAATTATATTAAAATATTGGGTCAAAAGGTAATTATCTTAAATATCTATTAAGGATAAGAACGAATCTGTGAAATGATTACCGAATCTGCCACGTACTCGTCTCTCCCCCTATAAAAGGAGGAGGCTTCCGCTGGAAATGAAAGAAGACCAGGAAAGAAGAGAAGAAAGAAAAAAGAAGGAAAGAAGAAAAGAAGAAAGGAATAGAAGGAAAGAAATAGTGGAAGGTGAAAGGGTCTTTGATAGTGGAAAGGAAGAGTAAGGTATTGAAGTTAAGGTGAGTTATATTATACCTTGAGTCACCAAAATGTATTTTACTTATATTTTGACTTACCAAAATCTGTTTTATATAAGTTATGTTTTATTTATATATTAATAAAAGTTATGTTTATAAAGGTTTTAGTTACGTGGTTTTATTTCTGAACCTTATTTGCTTAAAAGGAAACCCATGGATATGATTGTTTATATTTTAAAGAATATTTGGTTATGACCTTATAAAGAATTATGTTTTGTAAGTACCACCACGGGAGTCTCATGCCTTGGGGGACTTAAATAATCATTGACTTCTGTTTGGTTACTTCGTGGCCAATCTGCACGTGGCCCTCGCCCAGGGGTAACAATACTGTGGCATATGTTCATGTGACCCTCGCCCAGGGATAACAATACTGTGGTTTATGTTCATGTGGCCCTCGCCCAGTGGCAACAATATTGTAGCTTATATTCACGTGGCCCTTGCCTGGGGGTAACAATACCATGCCTACTTGTGCGCCAGATGTTGACCTTTGTGGTTGTCGGTACCGTGGTTGTGGTTACATAACTTCTGTATTTCAGTTCTGCTACTTAAATGATTTGGTTACCAATAAAAGGTTATTTGTTCTGACGAAATATAATCTCAGTTTTATTACTTAAAGGATTATTTGTCAAATGATTTATGCTACTCAAATGATCTGTTTATATAAATGTTTTGGCCTAACTAACGATCCATGGTTATTTCGTGTCCCTTATACTCTTGGTATAATATTTCTCACTCTGCCATGTGCTTATAGTTTTTACCAATTTTCAGGAAATATGCAATTCAGAAATAGCTTCTGGAAAGTCTTAGACGCGGGGTTGCGGAATAAACATACTCACAGTATTTTTTATGATATTTCTCTATGTAAAGATTGGCCTTTTTAGTCAATAAATTTTGTAATAAAAATAGAAGCTCCAATGATTATTTTGGTACCCTTACTCAAATATTTCTTCCGCTTGCGTTTATTAATTTGTTTAGAATTGGCCATAGGTAACTTCAGGTACTGGCCATCACGATACTTAACCCTTGGGTACGAAGAGTGGGTCGTGACAATGACAATCTCAATCTCAAGCTTAAAAGAACAATAGGTTTGAAGCAACTCTCAAAGCAAAACAAAAGCCAAGGAAGAAGAGAGGTTGTAGAAGTGATTAAAGGTGATCACAAGTAAGGAAATCATGAAATAAATGCTATCAACTCAAATAGGATGGTGGCTAAGGCCTAAACCACCAAACCGCTGAGGACAATTGCACTACAAGCATACAATACAGAGCTCAAATGCAATGAACACTTAAAAATAGTCCTAAAACAGTGCTAAATAATTCCTAAAACATGCTGGAATAAAGACAAAAATAGTTAGAATAATAAGTTAAAACATAAAACATGCTAGGCCAGTAAGCAAGACATAAGGAGGGGTTAGGAAGGCTAACCCCTCCAATTTTGGATTTCAAAACAACATTTTAACCACTGAAATAACTCTGAAAATTAGTGTTTAAAAGTTCAAAAAAAGATAGTGTAAACATGGGAAACACAAAAGTAAAGGCCTTGAAAGCAAGGTGTAAAGAAGGGTGAACCACCGCTCAACCCTTATTGGCCTTACACCACAAGTTTCAGCCCAAAAATATAGAGTTTATACAGCCCCAAAACAAAGGAAAAATAGTAAGAAAAAGAGTAAGTAAAGCAAGAAGAGAAGCAAAGCTTTATACCTCTTGAAGAGGAGAACCAATTCTAGACAACAAATCAAGGCAAACACACCCTCAAGAGCTCAAACTAGGCTCAAAGGTACCTCAGCTCAAAGATGGTGGGGTTTGGTTTAGAGTGTATAGGCAAATGCTTGCAAAAAGCTAAGAAATTACAAGAAAGAAAGAGAGAGAGAGAGAGAGAGAGAGAGAGAGAATTTTTGCTCTAAAAATTCCAACCTCAAAAATGGAAGGGGAGGCCTCCTATATATAGAAAACCATGCAACTCCATCATAAATATCTATACATATACGTGTAAAAAGGTGCATGCATCTATGCCAACAGCTGGCAGAAAAATATCTGCAAAACACACTGGTGGCGGCGAATACATTAATGGTCAGTAACGAGAAGCGTTAATTGACCAATAGAAGAAGGCCGAGCCACAAGAAATTGCAGGCTTGAAAAACTCTAATTTTGATCCAAAAATAAGGCAACAGGTATGTAGGCTTTGAAAGGCTCAAAGTTGTGGCATTCCGCTAAGGACCCTGAGTACTTAACAAGCATATACACTCATCATTGAGTGTGGCAAATGGTGACGTCCAAATCGTAAGGGCAGTCAAAAATAGGGTGTCTACAGATAGGAAGACAGATTAGTGGAATGAATTCCAGAAAGAACACTATGTTCAAAGGCTGCCTCCTTGATTGTTATCAACTATTTGATGGGCCAACTAAAAAGAAAACAGAATGGATAAAGAATAGAGAAGCACACTAACAAAATAAAATCCTAAAAAATACATTATATATATGTATATATATTTATCAAACTATATTTTCTTTAAATTTAAAATAAATTCTAAAAACACAATCAAACATAACTTTGATCACAAAAATAGGTCAGAACACTTACCTTTTGTCATTCATTGATTCCAACAGTTGGATCTTAATATGTTCTTTGTCTTGTGCTAAGTTGCTATAGGGTCAAAGATATATATATATATATATATATATTTCAGTGGGAGTGGGTAAAAAGAAATTGAAAACCCAACAAAATTATGTAGCTATCACAACAATAATCCACTGAATTTTGCTCCAATAACCAAACCCAATATTCGTAAAACATAAATATAAATAAAATTACACAAACATGAAGAAAAACACTAATCTTGACATACAAAACCACCCCCAATCTAAAATTCAACTATTGCAAATTCAGAAATTGAATGACAAATAAGAGAACATGCAGTGATTCAATGAGAAATTCAACAAATCTTCGAGGGTTCAAATCAAATTGAATGGTGATTATGATTTGATAGATCTAGTAATTGTCCAAGTTGAATCTCCGAATACTTCAATTCCAAAAACAGTAAAAGGATTCGTGTATATACGTATATATAAACAGTACGGAAGATTGAGATGTGGATACAAAAAGCAAACCTTATATATATACAGAAACAAAAAAGCTCAGATGAGTTTGAGATTGTGCAAATTGCATTCACATCCCCAATGAGGTTTGAAATCAAAAATAATAACTTGCTTAACAACAACAAAAAAATTATCAGCAGATGCTCCGCAGAATCTGAAGATCAAAGATCTAAAGATGAGAGAGAACTAGGGCAGACTGTAAAGAAATGAGAGCTTCTTTTTGCCTCTCCTTCTTGCTGATGTTGCTTCCAAAGATGAGTAGGGCAAACTTCAGATTGCAAATCTGAAGAAAATGAGAGCTTCTCTTTGCCTTTCCTTCCTCCTGCTGCTGCTTCTTCAAGGATGGGCTAGGGCAACGATGGGTAAATAAGTAATTACTCTCCTAATACTAACGGACTAAATTTTCAATACCAAGTGTTAGGGTAGACTATGAATCCTATTAGCAAGGCCCATCTTTAAGTCTCTTATCAATCCATTCTCTAACCCTACAAACAAACATAACATTAAGTGGGCCCCACCTCTATTCTAATCCACTCCCTTCTTCTACACCCCAAAACAAACGGGGCCTAAGTGTAAAATAGACCACACTTGAATGAATTTCGACCGCATAATTCACTTTTTGTACAATTTTTTGTGTTTTAACTCTCTCTCTCTCTCTCTCTCTCTCTCTCTTAATATATATTGGTGTATTATTGAGAAAAAAATTATTGAGTAGAGGTGGAATATCCCAAAATGCCCTGAGAGATGCTCTGTAGCAAGGAACTTCCATGTGAAATTCGTTTCTCGTAACCCTTAGGTGTAATGAGGGGCTTCTTTGGGACCCTTCTCGGTTCACTTTTGCCTTCATCATTTTATTGCTTTGGAATACTTTTCATTTGGACGGTGATTTTTTTATTGCTTTTATTTGACATAAAATAAAAAAATTAAACAACAAATTTATTGTTTTAGAATGATCGAGAGACAAAAAAAAAAAAAAAACCAGAGTTAAAATCAACCTTACCTCTTTTTTAGGTACACCGGAAATAAAAATCAACCTTATCATTGCACTAAAAACTTGCTATCTACACTCTCAATCAAGGATTCGCTTGCAATGATTATATTGTGATAATCTAGCATCCTATGTTTGTAACAAAAACTTTTATCGTATGTGATTTTAAAATTTTAATTTTAAAAAATTTATTAAATTATATATTATATATGTGTCCAGCATTACAGGAAAATTGAACTGTTTCTTCCTCTGCTCACTTATGGGTGGCCCTGTGAATCCGACAAAGACAAGGGATATGCAGTGCATTTTTGGATCTTGCAGTAGCATTATTTTTGTTTGTCAGATCCACATTGAATAATGTTTACCACCACTTCTGCAGCAGCTTTATGTGGTCCTCAAATACTGTGGCAGAGCCAATTCATAATTTTAAACAGTTTATATGTAAACTAAAAAATTCACTTTCTTAATCTACCAATAGAAAGAAAAAAAAATGAATCACCTTCTTACCTTAAATTATTACATTTATGTCATTTTTTATTTATTGAGGAACAATTATGTCACTTTACACTCTTTATAACTATCGATTTGAATAATTGTACCTTTGAATTATTAATATTAGTTCATTTTACTTAAGTTGTCAATGGTGTTATATTTTTGACAAAATATGACACTTGTTAGTACACAAAAATATTTGTGCACATGAGTTGTATATTTCTATTATATCACGAAATAGTTGTTTGCTACATTTAGTTGTTTTATTATGTTTTATTGAATTTTTTCAAAATAATTTGTTGTGTTTTGTTACATGGTATATATTTCTTTATCTACCTCGTTATTGTAGAGCAAAATGAATCAATACCCTCGTGTTTGTACTGACAGATGTGATATTTTGTCAAAAATATTTGTGCATGTGATTTGCCTTTTCTTTTTTTTCTTTTTTTTTAAGCAGCAAAACATAAATTTTATTGATGAATCAAAAGAGTATTATATCAATAAAGAAAGCGATAAGTGCAAAAAGTATTAAAACGAAACAAGCCAATCGCAACTAAGTTGGCATCGATAAGTCAGTCATATCATCTGTTATAACACCATCATAAGTTGGTGAGTAACCAACCACAAAAAAAAAAAAAAAATTACTACCACACCCGAAAAAAAAAAAAAAACAAACACAAAGGCCAATACAGCAGAACACACAGCCAAGCATACACTAAACTCCTATGCTGACAGAGGACATACAACACAAAACCACCACAGCAACCATTCCTAAAGAGAGCTTGACAGCATAACACAAGGTAGCAACTAACATTCAGCATCAGGACATTCAACCATTCCCCTGTAGTATCAGTTGCCAAAAACTCTTCTTCTTCACCCCTCCCCCAGCCCACCAATGCAGCAGTTCTTCAGACTGACCCAATACTGCTGCAGCTGCTACTCACCAGATCCTTGCAGATCATCTACCAAGTCCATGACAGAATACTACTGCTGTTCTTCCTCCCTTAGCACACAAAAAAGTCCATGACACCCCAAAAAACAGAACAATATGTAAGCACAACAGCAGTGAGCAAACAAAAGCATGAGAATCCAACCACAAACCAAACAGCAGAACAACATGAGACCTGTGCAAGCCTCTGCTACCATGAACTCCATTCAGACCAACAACCAATTCAAAACAACAACCAACCAGACAAAAAGCAGAAAGCTAGTTGGTGAGACCAAACACAGACCATCAGTGACAGTTGAATCTGAAGGCAAGCTCTTGATGTAGTCCTGCAAGAGAGAGCTGTACTGACCTTTACGCTTGCTGAATGGCCGCCTTTTGTTACATTCCAATGGTTTTTTATGGTGTTTTCAGTCCTCCCTGGCATTTCCCTTGCAATGGCTGCCCATTTGTTACCTATTTGTCTATGGACCTCAATTAGCTTCATCTCCTCTTCCTCACTCCATAAATCTTTCAAGATACCAAAATCAACAACCCAACATATATAGCCACCTCTCCAAGTTTCAAGCAACAGAATAGGCAAAAACCACCCAGCAATAGCAGAAACATCATAATGAACAATGATGTACTATTCCTCTGCTTCACCTCTGTCGTCACTAGCTTGAAGCAACCATCAAACATCAGACCACCAAGATTCCCAACTCCAACAGACCTCCAAGTCCTTGAAGATTAGTCAAACATATTCAACATTAAAGCTCTATCACCGTTATCAACAAAGGGAGAGGCCAAGAGAGGCATGAAAGCCAGAGAAAGAGTTGGTGAGGCACCAACTGGACACACCCAAAAGCAAGACAGAACCACAACAAGCAACATCCACTTTTATTGTTTGTCTAGAGACACTAGTTTGTTATAATTGATTGTATATTATATTTTATTGATTATTCTCAAAATAATTAGTTGTGTTTTATTACATAATATTTGAATATTTGTCTCCTTAATTATACGTCTCATAGACAAAGTAAATTAGTACGCTCAATTAATCATGTGTGTGCAAGCAAGGTTGATATGCTGTAAAAAAAATATATTAACCTGTTATTGGGATAAAATGAACAAATGTCAGTAATTTAAGTGAATAATTATTTAAATTAGTAGTTCAATAAATAACACAAATACTATATTTTGAGTGAACAAAATGATTTTTGCATGCAGAAACAATATGACAATGTTGGTTCCACAAACTGAATATTCATACATATGATATTCAATGCCTTGCATGATTAGCACAAACAAATTGTTGCATGCATGCCCATTAGCTACTAGCAAAGTCCAAACATTACAATGACCAGACAACCACATGAACATTCCAACTATTCATACAACTGATTCACTGAAATACTTGACTCACAATGAAGCATATTAACCAGTATACAAACTGGTCTTTTATTTAACCTACAATGCAACCATCTTAACAAAGCAAGCCTCTCAGTTGGAACTGGTTGGTGGAGGCTTCTTAGGAGGACTCTTTCCGGTGGGTGGCTTGGTTGCATCTTCAAACTCCTCCTCCACTGCAGCTGTTGGTGGCTTGTGCTTCGGCGGCGGCTTTTCTCCCTTGGGAGGTTTCTTACCATCTTCTACTACTTCAACATTTTCAGGGGTTGGGGGCTTCTTCTTTGGTGGTGGTGTTGGTTTCTTACCATCTTCTACTTCAATATATTCAGGGCTTGGTGGTTTCTTTTTTGGTGGTGGTGTTGGTTTCTCACCATCTTCTACTTCAATATATTCAGGGGTTGGTGGCTTCTTCTTTGGTGGTGGTGTTGGTTTCTTACCATCTTCTACTTCAATATATTCAGGGGTTGGTGGTTTCTTCTTTGGTGGTGGTGTTGGTTTTTTACCGTCTTCTATTTCAACATCTTGAGGGGTTGGTGGTTTGTGTTTTGGAGGTGGCTTTGCTCCCATGGGAGGTTTCTTACCATCTTCTACGGTTGATGGCGGCTTGTGCTCCGACGGTGGTTTGTGGTGGTCGGCGAAGGAGGAAGTGGTGAGAACCACCACTGCAAGGAACAACACTAGCAGGTGTTTGGTAGACATGTTTGGGCTACTTATCTGATGATGGTGGTGCAAAACTAGTGGAAATAGGTGGCCTTTTATAATGAGTTTGAGCCATTATTGGCTCAACACGTTTAATGTATTGTGAATTTTACTAATTTGTATGGATTCGAACCCTACTATTTTCACTTCAATAATTTCTGTTGTAGTCAGTTTATGTTTCAAGTCCCATCGAAATAAAGTGATTTTAAGTTGTGAGATTTTTATTTATTTATTTATTTTCTAACTATGTAGTATTTTAATATTATTTTATTTTAATTTTAAACTTGAGATTATGGGTTGTTTTAAAAATAAATTATTTTAGTTTATTTTTTAATTTTTTATAAAAAAATGTATAAAAATATAAAGAGAATAATTAACTTTTTTGTAATAACTTGTTGAGTTTTAAATTATTTTAACATATTACCAAAAAAAAGTTCTATGTATTTGTTGACGTAAAAGCGCAAAAATTTTGCGTTAGGATCCTCTACAATGATCCTGTACAGTGATCTCCTACAGTAAAGCAGAGGAGTCCGACACGTGTCCCACTCACAAAACGAAGGGTTGAGATTTAAACTCACCAAAACGACGTCATTTTAGTGAGTAAATTGAAGAGAAAAAAAATTCAAAAATTCAAAATTCGAAATTCTGGGTTTCACTTTTCACTCAGTTCCTGGGGAGAATTAGAGAGAGAGAAGGGACCAGAGCTTGGCAGCAACATCTCCATCTTTGGTGACTAGAGAAAAGAAGCAATATTGGTGGCTTAGCAATAGAAAGGTATTTCAAACACCTTGATGATGATGATGATGAGATCGTTACATTTCGTTTCGTGATTTGCATTCAATCCCTAACATTTATGTATTTTTGCACAGATTATAGATAAATATATATGAAAGATGCGAGAATCATGAGCATCCATGGCAGAGGTTTTGGTGAGTTAATGGCGGATGTTAATGTGATACGAGGAGGTGGCAGTTATGGCTGAAATGGGGTTTGGGGGAATTGATATTTTTTGAGTGGGAAAGAATAAAATGGTGATTGTCCAAGTTACGGTTGGCGTTGATGCCAATTTGGGGCATCCTCTGTTTTTTGGTAGAGAGAATAAAAAAGAGAGATGAAAGATAAGGGGAAGAGAATGGAAAGGGGCTATTGTTTTCATCATCATCATCATCATCATCAAGACCTAACTCAACAAATCTCTCTCTTTTAAGCATATGGATGGTTTGTTTGTATAGAAGCTAAATCAAGAGATTGAATCGATTTAAAAGAAATCGAAACACTCAAAATCAAAGCTCTGGTCCCTCTTCTCTCTCTCTCTCTCTCTCTCTCTCTCTCTCTCTCTCTCTCTAATTCTCCCCAGGAACTAAGTGAAAAAGATAGAGATGTTGCTGTCAAGAATTTTTTTTTTTGTTTTTTTGTTCAATTTACTCACCAAAATGACGTCGTTTTGGTGAGTTTAAATCTCAACCCTTAGAAGCTGAGTGGAACACGTGTCGAATTCCTCTCCTTAAGTGTAGGAGATCACTCCAGGAAAAGACTCTAGAGGATCCTAACACATAAATTTTGTGTACAAAAACTTTTAAGTCTTCTTTGATCGTTTGAATTGGATATTAGAGAGTGAATATGACATAATACTTAGGAATATAATATGCTCTAGATTTGACATGGATTATATATATATAGAAAAATATTATGTATAATCAAATCTATTACCTCTTTTTCTTATTTTAAAATGTAAGTAAATTAATCCTGTATGCATTTATGAAGGTGGGCTCACGTGTATTCAATAGGTTCCATAATAATTAATGACATTTTTCATTAAATACTATTAAAAAAAATTACTAATTATTAATTTTCAGCGACAATTTAAAAATTGTCACAAAAAATGTCACTAATTATAACCTTTAACGATAATTTAGAAAAATCATCACAAAAATATCCCTAACTTTTAACTTTCAGCGACAACTTGAAAATTTTGTTACTGAAAAATATCACTAATTATAAGTTTTAACGATAATTTATAAAAATCGTGACCAAAAAAAAAAAGTTACTAATTGTCAATTTTTAGCAATATATGCAAAAAATAGTCGCAAAAATTTATTTTTAGTGATGATTTTACTAGAACTTATTTTCAATAGGACTTTGTGAGAATTAAGCCTAACTATTAAAATCTGATTTACTCTTAGTTTTTGTTTAACAGTGAGAAAATTAGGCAAGAAAAAAGAGGCCATTACTTCTTGTTTTGTATTTCATTAACAAAAAGAGACATTTATTCATAAATTCTTTTCACTTATTTATGTTTCACTTAATATAAATTATTTTCTTATATTTCAATAAATTTTATGGGTAAAATAATTATCAAAATATCCCTAATAATAATATTCACATTAACAGTATAAATATTTCGTGATATGAACATTTACACTGTAAAATATGAATATTCACGTAATGTTAGAAATATCAAATTTGCTATCAAATGTCTCACATGAGTGTGGGGTCCACAACAGTGTGGGGTTCACAACTATGTGAGGCATTTAGTTATTTATTTAGTAGAAAATTTAGGATCTATAGCATTTTTCAGGACAAAATAATTTATGAAATATCTTAATATGAGAATTAAAATTTAATGGATCAAATATCCATATAATAAGACTTATTAAAATAAAATAATATATTATGAACTAATTGAAATATAAGTATTTAAAAAAAGGGAGCTTTATTCATAGATCTCATTTCTAAGACTTTTATACCATAAAACCCAAATCATTTTTTATTATTCCATTAGGTCCCATTCAGTGTAGTAAGACCAAAATATCCTCCTTCCATTTCTCCCGTGCATACTCCATTCTGAAAACCCAACTGTTCATATTCATCTCTTCACTCCACAACACATTCATTCTCCCAAAAAAACTCATCATTGACACCAAAAAATTCTCAACCCGTAACCCTAGATTTCACATTGCCTTACCACCGTCGTCTATCACCGCCAACCATCGCCGGCCACTGCTATTCCACATCAACGCACCACTGCGAAGGTTTACATCGAATGGATTGGGGTTCATTCTTCTTAGGTTCTTGTCGGCCGTCGATTAACGTATCCCACCCACAATGAGGACCAAAGGTAAGCACCATCCTTCCACCCTCTGTTTTTTCAAATAATGATAATATAATCTAATCACAAACGTATATGTTTACATTGCCCCTATTATTATTGTTTTTTTTTATTTCATTTTGTAATGAACCCTTTATTTTCACTCTCTGTTTTCTTTCCTTCTGTCAATGTTGGTATTACTGATTGTTGATGTCCATAGAGCCCCTAATTTTCTCCCAAATTGAAATATGATGGAATATGATGTAAACATCATATTGGCAACTATACAACATTTACAGGGTGATCAACTATGATGTGAATATGGTGTAAATATTGACATTGATGTAAATATCTACTTCAATGTCGATATTCAGATTATGAATATAATGTAGATATTCAACTTCTAACATCAATAGAATATGATGTAAATATTTACAGAGTTGTTGGTATTGTTGCGTGTTGATAGTTATAAAGCAATTAGAGCCCCTAATCTTGGATGGTTGTAGTGGGGATATATTTTCTGAGTACCAACACGTGGCAAGGTGACGCCGACGCGTCAGCCGAGGTGCCACGTGTCTTGGCCGTTGTGCCGAGGACATCTCGGATAGGCCGAGGTTACCTCCGAAGATATCGAAATCCGAGATAAGCGGATAGGGGACAAGAGTCCTAGAATGAAGAGGGAACTCAACCTGGATATGGACAAGAGTCCTAGATTGGGAGAAGACTTCAGTTTGGGTAAAGATAAGACTCTTAGAGAGTTTATCCTAATCCCACTAGGAGTCCCAGATTAGCAGTAATCTTGAGTCCATTAGGGCCAGGCTCCTATTGGGACTAGGATTGTATTGGCTATAAAAGAGAGGCACCCCCATGGGTCTAAGGTATGCTTTTGATACTCAAGCTTGTGAGTTTAGCACTTGATTTATCTTTGAGAGATATACTGACTTGATCGTCGGAGTGCCCCCGGGTGAACGAACCACCGCGGGATTCTTATATTTCTGTTGCAGGTCAGCCAGGTGCCATCTATTCTGCCGGTGCTCTCCAGTTGACTACTAAGCGGGCAGTGTGGTCAGAAAATCGCTCACACAATTTGGCGCCGTCTGTGGGAAAGAAAGAAGAATAGATGGCTAATAACGGACAGAAGGATCAGATTGAAGACAAACACTCCTGCTGGAAGTGGGAGATCTATCGACCTCGACGCTAAAGGGGACAACCGCAACACAGAAACTCGTGACTAGAGTCACGGAGTGAAAGACGCCGGCCAGGAATGTGACGCATCAAAGACAACAGATCGAAGCGGATACTACAACAAAGATGACCTCCAGGTATGGAAGGATAGATACCTGCGGAAGAACGAAGACCCTTCCAGAAAGGATGCAAAGACAGGGGCCATGAGTGCTCCCGAGGAAATGACATTCAAGTATAGAAGATCTCAGCCTAAGTGAGCAGATCCTGGATTCTAGATCCCGAATCCGAGAAGACATCATCTCGACCTAGATGAGTGGGCCCGAGAAGACGAGAACTCAGCCTAAGTGAGCAGATTCCGAATTCCAGATCCCGGATCCTAGAAGACATGATCTCGGCCTAGATGAGTAGGCCCAAGAAAAGAAGAGCTCAACTCGAGTGAGCAGATCTAAGAAGATAAGATCTCGGCGCTTAAGTCTGAGAAGAGAAGAGCACAGCGAACAGATCTAAGATCCCAGAGGATAAAAAGGAAACACAGAAGATCAGACTAAAGTTGGCCGGGTTGAAAACCCCAGCTTGAATCCAAGAAGATGCTTAACCATAGTTAAGCCAAGAAGATGCTTAACCGTAGTTAAGACCAAGAAGATGCTTAACCGTAGTTAAGCCGAGAAGATTCTTAAACCCAAAGTTAAGATCAAGAAGATGCTTAACCGTAGTTAAGCCAAGAAGATGCTTAACCGTAGTTAAGCCGAGAAGATTCTTAACCCGAAGTTAAGACCAAGAAGATGCTTAACCGTAGTTAAGCCAAGAAGATGCTTAACCGTAGTTAAGCCGAGAAGATTCTTAACCCGAAGTTAAGACCAAGAAGATGCTTAACCGTAGTTAAGCCAAGAAGATGCTTAACCGTAGTTAAGCCGAGAAGATTCTTAACCCGAAGTTAAGACCAAGAAGATGCTTAACCGTAGTTAAGCCAAGAAGATGCTTAACCGTAGTTAAGCCGAGAAGATTCTTAACCCGAAGTTAGGCCGAGAAGATTCTTAACCGAAGTTAAGACCAAAGATTCCTTAACACTTGTTGAAATTTGTAGCAATTTACAAGTTGTTAAGCTGACAAAGATTCCTTAACACTTGTTGAAATTTGTAGCAATTTACAAGTTGTTGAGTTGAAACCATTCCTTAACACTTGTTGAAATTTGTAGCAATTTATAAGTTGTTAAGCTGACAAAGATTCCTTATCACTTGTTGAAATTTGTAGCAATTTACAAGTTGTTGAGCTGAAACCATTCGTTAAACACTTGTTGAAATTTGTAGCAATTTACAAGTTGTTAAGCTGACAAAGATTCCTTATCACTTGTTGAAATTTGTAGCAATTTACAAGCTGTTGAGCTGAAACCAGTCCTTAACACTTGTTGAAATTTGTAGCGATTTACAAGTTGGAGGTAAGCCGAGATCATTCCTTGTCTATCGCTTGTTGAAATTTGTAGCAATTTACAAGACGAAGATAGATCGAGTTCATGGAGTAACACCTGTTGAAGTTCTGTATGAATTTACAAGTTGGTTAAAACGAGATGATGCTTAACTGAAGTTAAGCCGAGGTAATATTTTTACTTGTTGAAATTTGTAGCAATTTACAAAGGTAAAGTTAAGCCGATATATGACATTTTGTTCATCTGTTGAAATTTGTAGCAATTTACAAGTAAATCATTGTTTAACACTTGTTATAACTTGAGAAAAGTTTACTGTATATGTTAATCCTTGTTGAAATTTGTAGTAATTTACAAGTAGGATAGACTGAGATTACTGTTTAAACACTCGTTGAAACTTGAGAAAAGTTTGCAAAGTTAACATTGAATAGTATATGTCTTATACTTGTTGAAATATATGAAAAGTTTGCAGGTCAGTATCTTGCCGAAGTAAAGTTCGTAGTTATTATACCCGAGGTATGTAACCCCGAGAAGATTGCATAAAGAAGGCAAAGAATGAAAGGCACGCAGAATATTCTAAGTATAGAATCATGCAAAGGCAGTCAAGAAAAGACAAAGTCACAAGCATTCAGAGAAAGAAAGTTAAATTAGACATTCAAGAACAAGGGGGCACATCGACCATATGCAGAGCTTACATTGTCTGAAAAGCAAAAAGGTACAAGAGTACAAGCGACAAAAAAGGAAGAACGTCAAAAAGCCGAGATGACGTTTGACCGAAGTTAAACTGAGATGATGTTTAACCGAAGTTAAGCCGAGATGATGCTTAACCGAAGTTAAACTGAGATGATACCTAACCGAAGTTAAGCCGAGATGATGTTTAACCGAAGTTAAACTGAGATGATGTTTAACCGAAGTTAAGCCGAGATGATGCTTAACCGAAGTTAAGCTGAGATGATGTTTAACCGAAGTTAAGCAGAGATGATGTTTAACCGAAGTTAAACTGAGATGATGCTTAACCGAAGTTAAGCCGAGATGATGTTGAAACCCGAGAAAAGTTTACAAGCAGAGTTAAAATCAAGAGTGAAGAATGGCTTAAACACTTGTTGAAATTCAGAGAAAATTTACAAGTTAGAGAGCGCACAAAGTTAAGTGTCGGCAAAAGATTCGCCGGAGTCAAACATCGTTTTGGTTAGAATAGAACCACTAAGTGCACGCCAGAAGTGGTGACCAGAATTGTGAAAGGAATAAATGCTTTAAGAAACAGCGATGATAGTTTGCAGAGGCCAAGAGAAAGAGGGTCAAAAAGGGGCGAATTAAATACCAGAAGTTTTAATACATCGGCGAAAGAAGATCACATCAGGTCTGTGACTACGGCACAAAGCCAACTTCCCTAATGTGATCTTAAGTGCAACTTATGTTCACATTAGGGGGCAGGGAGAAGATGCAGGGGGAAGGAATGATAATTAAGGAGCAAGGAATGTTAACACTTGTTGAAATTTTTGAGCAAAATTACAAGATGAGTTAACCGAAGATTGTGAAGTCTACCACTTGTTGAAATTTGAAGCAATTTACAAGTTTGGTATAGCCGAGATAAACTGAAAGACGTTTCCGAGATATGGTCATCCGAGATAACCATGTTGCCAAGACTTGGAAGATAATGGAAGACAGAAGTCTTGAAGCAACACTTGTGAAAATATTTGTTAAAATATTTTCAAGTGTTAAGCCGAGGCTGAAATAAATCAATGGGTACAACCAACGTGTGACACCCCGAGGAAATTGCACAGTGAAGGTATACTTTGGAAAGACATGTACATTTTTTCTAAAGTATAGAATCATACGAGAACCATAGAAGGCAGAGATCGGACACGAGGACGTGCAAGTCCTTGAGGACGTCGGCAAGGAGCCAGCCGAGAAGAATGAGGAAGCAGCACTTGAAAGCTTCTGAACACACTTGTAGAAATAAAGTACCGAGGTTATGTTGATCCAAGGTGTCTACTTGATGATAATTCCGAAGAGACGCTTATCCGAGGTGTACTACCCCGAAGTGATTTGCAGAATATGTTCAAAAAAAAAGTTGAAAAATTCTAAATATGGGGAAGCATACAGGCAGTAAACAGAAAAAAACATTCAACACTCAGGAAAGAAACAAACATTTCTTGTTTAGATACAAAGCAATGACGCATCGGCCAACAACAGACATTTTTTCAGAGGCAAAAAATTACATATGCAAAAAAGACAAAAGTACAAAGAATGAAGACCTTAAAGAATTAGGGACTAAAAGCAAGAACGTCAGACTGATCTGCTTCGACAGACGATGATGGTTCAGCCTCGGCAGTCAGTTGGAGGAGCTTTTTCAAGAAAAAAGTAAACTACTCGGCATCAGCGGCAGGTTGTGTCTCACCCCCAGAAGACAGTTTAAAGGAACTTCTCAGCAGCCATCTCAGCCACGAGCTCAGCATCAATCTCCTGAAGAGTTTGATCAACGCTCTTCTCGGCGATTGGCACCTCGGAGTTTTGAAGGCAAGATTGAAAGCAAAAACCTGGAAAAAGACACAGAAATACAGACTCAAGAACAATAACAAGAAAGTGGTGAAACAGTGCAAGTGTTCAAGACAAAAAGATTGCATAGGTGTGTCAAGCCAAGAACAAGCGTAAATCAACGGATATGTGAAGCGATGTGTATTCAAGAAGATGATTTGGAAACAACGGGTAAAACAGTAATGGTGGTTAACAATGAAGCAGAGCTTCTTGGAAAGCAACAAGTAATAAAACCAGGAGGAACAGTGGCTTACCAGAAAGAGGGAAGTCGGAATGAGAATTGCCGAAGTCTGACGACAATGACAAAATGACGAAAGCTTCATCGGAGGAAAGGAACGAAGACAGTTGCAGAAGCTTGAAAGCTTGGAACAATGCCAGATTTAAGCAAAAGAGCTAGAAAGGAAAAAATCCAGAGGATTGAATGAAAAAAGAGAAAAATCAGAGTCAAGAAGACGACAAAGTTCAAGAATAAAGCTAAGTGCACAGGCACTAAGTGAGTATGTGAAGAACAAGAAAGTAATGGCCCAAACACAATGCTAGCAACAGAAAGAAGATATGACAAGAACAGTGCTAGGCATTTAAAAACTTGAAAACAGACGAAAATAGAAGGCAACAGAGGGCAAATAAATGGATTCAGAAGAGTTATGAAAGATTGAGCTTAATAGCAAGTAAAGAGTTTATGAACCTACCAAGTGAAGTGAACGCCGATATGAAAATCGCCAGAGCCAAATAGATGGAAATCGAACTCACCAGAAAATGTGAATAGAGCGAATGCAAAGCTCTTTGAGTTTATGAAATTAATGAAACCAGAAACCTCGGCTAGAAGGTATGATCTCGAACAGCTTGGAAAGCATGAAGCTTGATACTTGACACAAGTGGACAGTAAAGTCCAGGAAACTTTGAGGTCGGCGAGTTTGATCTCGGACAGAGGGCATAGATGAACGAACAGTATAGGTTCCATCACCTCAAAATGCCGAGGTAATAGAACCTAGGGCGGGTTGTGGGATATATTTTCGAGTACCAACACGTGGCAAGGTGGACGCCGACGCCACCGAGGTGCCACGTGTCTTGGCCAACTTGAGGACATCTCGGATAGGCCGAGGTTACCTCTGAAGATATCGAAATCGAGATAAGCGGATAGGGACAAGAGTCCTAGAATGAAGAGGAACTCAACTCGATATGGACAAGAGTCCTAGATTGGGAGAAGACTTCAGTTTGGGTAAAGATAAGACTCTTAGAGAGTTTATCCTAATCCCACTGGGAGTCCCAGATTAGCAGTAATCCTGAGTCCATTAAGGCCAGGCTCCTATTGGGACTAGGATTGTATTGGCTATAAAAGAGAGGCACCCCCATGGGTCTAAGGTATGCTTTTGATACTCAAGTTTGTGAGTTTAGCACTTGATTTATCTTTGAGAGATATACTGACTTGATCGTCGGAGTGCCCCCGAGTGGACGAACCATCGCGGGATTCTTATATTTCTGTTGCAAGTCAGCCAGGTGCCATCTATTCTGCCGGTGCTCTCCAGTTGACTACTAAGCGGGCAGTGTGGTCAGAAAATCGCTCACACAGTTGTCAACCCTTTTTTGGTTCAATATGTATTCCATTATACATAATCTGTACAATATTTAAAGGATGATCAAATATGATATGAATATGGTGTAAATATTCACATTGATGTAAATATCTACTTCAACGTCAATATTCAGATTATGAATATAATGTAGATATTCAACTTCTAGCATCAATGAAATATAATGTAAATCTTTACAGAGTTGTTAGTATTGTTACGTGTTGATGGTTATAAAGCAATTAAAGTCCCTAATCTTGGATGGTTGTCAACCCTCTTTTGGTTCAATGTGTGTTCCATTATACATAATCTGTACAATATTTACAGAGTGATCAAATATGATATAAATATGGTGTAAATATTCACATTTGATGTAAATATCCACTTCAATGTCAATATTCACATTATGAATATAATGTAGATATTCAACTTTTAATCACCAATGTATATATTTACATTCCTTTCCACCCCTCTGTTTTTTAGTTAATGATAACATAATGTATTCACCAATGTATATATTTACATTGTCCTATTATTATTGTTGTTTTTGGATTTGATTTTGGAATGAATTTCCTATTTTCACTCTTTGTCCATGTTGCTGATGTTGATTTTTTTGTTGAATATTACATTTATTTATTATTAATGTTGTTTGTGGTTGTGATTTGGTAATGAACTCTCTGGTTTTTTCCCTCTATCAATATTGGTATTGTTGATTTTTGATATCCATAGAAACCCCAACCTTCACCAAAAAATATGATGGAGTATGATGTAAATATTCACATTGTGACATCAATGGCAATATTCACATTATGAACATAAATCCTCTGTTGGGTCAATGTGAATTCCATTATACATAATGTCAATATTTACATCAGATTGTTAAATTTTGGTAATGACTTGCTTGTCTTAAATTGTCATGTGTTATTGTTTTATAATACACTCATTATCTCCTCCCTTGTGTCAATGTTAAACTTGTTGGTGTTGTTGGTTGTTGATGGTCATGAAATAATTACAATCCAAACTTTGGATGGTTGCCAACCCTGATTTGGTTACATGTGAATTCTTGTAGGCATGTTGAAAATAATAACATCATATTGTTTCACTTGTTATTGATTAACATCAATGTCAATATGCACATTCTGAACATAATATCAATACGTATATTGTGGCATCAATGGCAATATTCACATTATGAACATAATGTCAATATTCACCTTCAGACATCAATGGAATATGATGTAAATATTTACAGAGCTATTGGTATTATTGCTTGTTGATGGTTATAAAAAATTAGAGCCCCTAATCTTTGATGGTTGCCAACCCTTTTTTGGTTTAATGTGAATCCCATTATACATAATGTCAATATCTGCATTAGATTGTCAAATATTAGTAATGACTTATTTGTCTTAAATTGTCATGTGTGATTATTTTGTAAAACACTCCTTATCTCCTC
This sequence comes from Camellia lanceoleosa, assembly GCA_025200525.1. Lineage (NCBI taxonomy): Eukaryota > Viridiplantae > Streptophyta > Magnoliopsida > Ericales > Theaceae > Camellia > Camellia lanceoleosa. Next base: position 161,332,089 of record CM045766.1, on the reverse strand, counting down.
CCTTGTGTCAATATCAAACTTGTTGGTGTTGTTGGTTGTTGATGGTCATGAAATAATTATAAACCAAACCTTGGATGCTTGTCAACCCTATTTTGGTTATATTTGAATTCTTATAGACATGTTGTAAATAATATCTTATTGTTTCACTTGTTGTTAAGTGACGTCAATGTCAATATGCACATTCTGAACATAATGTCAATAATTACATTCTGAACATAATGTTAATATTCACATTGTAACATTCTGAACATAATGTTAATATTCACATTGTAACATTCACATTGAATATTCACACCATATATTTGGCTGTGAACATTCACAGTTAAATATATAATGTAATGATGTGAAGATTAATATCATGTATACATCGTGTTAGTTTAATAGTTGTAATATGTTATTATTCCATATTTCATTTGTTATTTTCCTTCCATTTTTTGGTTGTTATCCATGTTGGAGTTGTTGATTATGATAAAATGATTTGAATTCCCAAAAATTTGTTTATTTTTCAGATACATGAACTAATGACATGATATATGATCCATGTAAATGTTCACACCATTTATTTGATTTTCATTGTTTTATCCTATGTTGTACAGTCTTCATGTGAATATTGACATCATGGTTTTACTCAATGCAACCATGGTCACATCATTCAATTATTCACAGCACATATAGTTTGCACGTGTTATGATTTACCATTTGTGACAACTAACAGTAAATTAGTTTCTAACTGAACAAACAGATGTTGCTCATAGATTTCATGGCAAAAGAAAAAGAGAATAGTTTACAAACTTGAATAAATAGCCAGCTCCCCCGAAAGTGAACATGAAAAAAGTCAACTACCGATCTAACATCATTGGGTTAGTGAAACTGATGACGAGCACCAAGTTCTTGAATCCTGAACTGGATTGTTTGAAGGAAATGCCATTTTGGCAGTTGTTTGATGTGTTGAGGATAGATAAAGTTGACCTCAACAAATGCATGAAGTTCAACGATGTCATCGTATGTGTGCTAGAGACGTACAAGGCATCAAAAGACACATTTTACATTGGCGAGAAAAATATGAATATGAATTTCACATCATTTGCGATTTTGTAAATATTAGAATACATTGGACAAAAGAACCATAATTAGTTATTTTGATTGTGCTTAATAAGATACAATGATAAGTTGTCATAATATTTGCTACTAGAAAATCATTGTTAATATTCATATTAGTTTATCTTGTCTTATAATTATATACACATAACCATCGGCTTAATGTAAATAAATTAATTTATTTGATATTTTATTCGTGATATTAAAATTTACATCAATAATCTAATTGTACATAAATGTACACTTCATGTTTGTGTACACACAGAAATGATGGTTTGTGGTTAATGCAATGCTAATGTAATCATATTTTTAGAGCTTAAAAAATTGATGCGAACATTCACATTATTGCCAGCTGCTTTACAATTGTGCACACATAATCATTGGCTTAATATGATATGTGGGCAATGCAATTTTGATGTGAACTTTAATATTATCATTCCATATTAGTAATTAATACTTTGAAATCATAGTGCATTTATCTATATTTCAAAATTCATATTAACATTCACATTCATATGTTTTAGTATGAATATTCACATCATGTTTGTATTCAAAATGAAAGTTAAGGCTTGTGGTTGTGTAATTTGATGCAATACTGATGTGAACCTTAACATCACATTGTCACAGTGGTAATGAACACAGCGAAAACATATTCATCATTCAATATTATATGGGTGTGTGACTAATATTAACATAAATTGACAACACAATAATAAATTTTCAATTCAAATTAATGTGAATATTAACAATGATTAATAACATCAACATTTACATCATTTTCATATCAGACACATTACCAATCTCAAAAAATCATTGCTACATTGAAATCCAATAAAAAAAATCAAAATCAATGACAATAACAGAATCATGTTCACTAATTCAAGCAAATATCACTGGAGATATGAATATTCATATGAATGTGGATATGAAAACAAAAGTAATATGAACAAAAGTAATGTGAATATTCACATGAATGTGTTTAATATTCACATGATAAATTTTCAATTCAAATTAATGTGAATATTAACACTAATTAATAATATGGACATTTACATCATTTTTATATCAACACATTACCAATATCAAAAAATCATTACTACATTGAAATCCAATAACAAAAAATCAAAATCAATGACAATAACATAATCATGTTCACTAACTCAAGCAAATATCACTGGAGATGTTGTTTCCAATGGTAACAACTTTTTCGGCTGAATTTCTCATTTGAACATATAATCAAATACTTGGTGGGCAATAATTTTAACAATTGTAAAAAAGAAGAACATTATCCGAAAGAAGAACAATATGAAATGTGAACATTCACACTAATTGATAGAAAAACCAGAAACAAAGCACAAACTCCTCTATCCCCTCTTTTCCTTTGATTCAATCTAGTCAAATGTGGGTTTCAATCAATCGACTGAACAAATTTGTAAGCCATCTCATATGTTCCTTCGTTTCAAATCCTCATCTTTTCCTTTGATTTCCGGCTGAAATAGTAACTATGACAGAAAAAACAAGAGCACAAACTCTGAGTCATCATCTTCTTTCCTACAGGAATGAAACTCTACTGCAACGAAACACTACCACAAACTCTATATCGTCGTCTTCTCTTCTATAAGAACGAAACCCTACCACAACAAAAATAGAGGGAAATATGTATACCATTCTTGTATATAATATATATCAATAATAGATATAATGGTATAATAGTCTAACAAAAAATATAAATTAAAAAAAAAAGGACCTTATGGAATAAAAGTATAAACACATGGGACTAACTAGGTTATAACTTTTCTTTGTGGACTTATTGGGATAGAACACCTCTAAATTAGATTTATCAATAAAAAACTCTTAAAAAATGATTTCTTAATAAATCTTCTATAATTTTATAAGAATATTTTTCTGATTACATAAAACTACAACTAATCCAAGTCAAATTTGAATAATCCAACTACAAAGTGTTAATTATTTCATCATAATTAGGGGTGTTTTAAAAAATTAGAAAAAAGTTAATTTTTTGACTTTTTTATTTTTTTAGTGACTTTATTAACAAAAAAAAAAATTTACTTTTTTAGTATTTTTTTTTATCCCATTTTTAGAAAAACTTGGTAAAAAATCAAAAAAAAAAAAAAAAACTTTTCACCAAGTTCCAAATTGCTCCTAAATCTTTTTCAGGGGAATTCCTTTGATAATTGAGACCCCACACACACCGGCGTTTCTCCATTTCCCACCTCGGCTGCTGACCTTGAAAGTTACTTTACATTAGGTAGTGTGTTACACGTGTATAAATATATATGGATTATTTTGAAAATTTGGTTAAATATTAATTTTTTAATTTTTTTTGAAAAAATAGGTAAAAAAATAGAGAAGTAATATAAGTCAAAATAAATTAAAAGTCAAAATTTGGCTTTTTACTGTCTTTCCAAATTGGGCCATAGTCTTCAATAATTATAGATGTAGAAATTACTGGATATGATAATTGACTCGGTGATCTATATAATTGTTTTTTGAAACAGTAAAAAAGTCAGAAATTCAAGATTTTAAGTTGATAGAGTGATTACAATCCTTTCATGATATACAATTTATTGTAAGTTAAAAGCTCAAAAAGTACAATAAAAAGCGTACTTTCAAATAATTTTTTTTAATTTATTTAAATTATTTTTACTTAATAAATTGTAAGTAAAAATTACACTAAATAAGCTAGTATAGACTCAAAAAAAAACAAAAAAGAATAAATAAATAAATTTATTACATTAAAGATAAGTACAAAAAAAAAATTTGAAAAGTTTAACACACTACTATTATTAGAATATACTTAATGACTAATTTAATATTTTAAATTTTAAAATTATATAACTTTTAATGTAAATATCATTTTTTTTATAAAATTAATATTTTAGAATTCTCTCATCATAATCTATCCAATAAGATTTATTTAACTATGAAATTCTTTAAAAAATAATAATAATAAAATTTTATTCTTCAAAATTAACGTATACGGTAAAATTTTATTCTGATTCACAATAAAATTTAACATAAAATTCTAACTTTAAAATAGTAAAATGTCACCATCATCACTAAACACCATTGTGACCATAATTATTAATAAATAATTACAAAAACATAACTTTAACAAAGTAAAATGAAATAATACCTTTAACAAAGTAACATTTTATTGTTAATTTAAAATAGAGTATCAACAAATAAATACTAGATTACATATTATTATAGCAAATAAAAAATTATCTCCATGGCTCAAAAGAGAAGTGTGAAAGCCAAATGTAAGTGTTCTGTTCAGATTGGAATTCATATCCAATGAAGCCTTCTATGCATTAGCAAATTTTCTACAGAAAGATTAGTCTCAGATTATCTAAATTTGCAAAATGCATCTAAACAAAACTAAGCATATTTTTGACAAAACGACAAGTAAAATGCATCTAGATAAAACTAAAACAAAATATCAGAATAGTCAAACATGCATAAAACACAAATGAGTTAATAAAATAGTTGCAAACATATATTAGTGAGCCAACTCCAATAGATTAACGGTCATTTATTCCATTTTCACAAAGCGGCCGAATTTACATCTCAACTAGACAATTTCACAATTACAGATATGGTACAAAAGGAAAACTCCGTCATGAGAATATGGACTGAAATTTTCACCTTGAAAATTCAGACATTAGGAGCCTCAATAGAAGTTTCAATCTCCTCCTTACATTTGTTCCTCGTTCTTGTGGAAACAGGCATATCTCGGTCTTGAATCATAGGTCGGTCACTGTTCTTCTTTGAGAACTGTGTGGCAGCTGCTTGGGCACCAGCTATGGCTGCACTGAGACTCGGTGGTTTCTCAGTCTCGGATGCTTTGGAGCCATTTAAGTTGGATGCAAGTGATCCCGGCTTCAATGAGAAAGGATCTCGTGGATTCGGAAGTGGGAACTTGACAGGCAATGGAGCTTTAACCGGACAAAGACCTCTGGCTGCAGCCTCATATATCTGTACAGATTTCCAAGAGGAAGAGTAAAGGTTTAAGTAGTCTAAGAGCATCTCTAATCCTTACTTCTTCTTTTCATCAAATTTGAGAGAAAAATTTGATTAAAAGCTTGATCTGATAAAGAATACTCCAATCCTTACTCTCTCTTTTTTCATCAAATCTTTTTGAAAATCTCAAAATTTATCTTGAAAAAATGTTTTAACCATTTTTTATGAAAGCAAACCATCTCCAATCCTTACTCTTCTAAAATTTCATCAATTTTTTCTATAAATGACTATAGGGAATTTGGTGAAACATTTGGTTCATCCTTGATTTGGTGAAAAAATTGCCTCTCCCTCAATTTGATACAAATTTGATAATATGGTTGGCCACACTTTTAACTATTTTTCATCAAATTTGAAGTTGATGAAGGATTGGAGATACTCTATGCAAAAATATCCAATGGAACATTAAGAAAGAGGAAACCAATACAGAAATAAGATACGTTTGTTTCCCTTTTACCTTCTTCTCCAAGTTATAAACACCTTGGAAGCCACGCATTTCAAATGGTACTATCAATTTCTGCATTGGTTGAGGACAATAATCACTTCAACATATTGAAAACACGCAAAAACCAAAAACAAAAAACAAACCATCATGTAATTCTATGTAATGAAAACTACCAAGTAATAGTGGATAGAAAATACAAACCTGTGGTTGCTCACAAAGCCAGCAATAATCTGTTTGGCCCTCTAGCCTAACCTGTACATGAAAAAAGTTAAAATTTCACATAGCAGACATGTTACTAATATTGAATCATAGACATTTTTTCATCAATATCCATAGATATGAAAAGTAAAATTTAGATGCCCACCCCTTCAGGGAGCTCCTCCCAGCAAACTAGCTCTTCACGTGTAACACAACCAACCACTTCAACACAACCTAAATCAAGAAATAAAATTTTTGAATTGGCCATAGTATTGCATCAACTTAAATATCTCTACACAGAGTGTAGAAACGCACACACGAAGTTTAGGTCAAACAACGAAAAACTGTACTGTGATTGCAAATTGCAATAAAATCGTAGTTGAGAGAGCAATTTATGTCTAAATAAGGCTGAGCTAAGGCCATCTATTGCATGGACTGAGCTAGGTTCACTCTTGGTCATTGAGTCGTGTTGCGGGCGGAAATGAGGATGGATCAAGCTCGGTTGTGGACTGGACGGGTATTCGGCCCAAGGCTTGAACCGAGGTGGTTATATCAAAGTAGGACCGGGGTATGATGGTGCGGGGTTCCGGAGTGGTTATCTCGGTTAAAGACTGCCCTGGTTCTATCTGACCTGGGGCAAGGCCTTCCTCGCTCAGTTGAGCTGCTATCGAGCCGAGGTAAGAAGGTTTGGGCTATCTCATTTGGTTGGTAGTGAGAAGAGTGTCATCAGGATAGGTATTATCCTGATGAATATGATTCCTAAGTGGACTCTGCTGAAGAGAGTTGGAGTCCTACTAGAATTGTGCCAAGCAAAATCTACAAAAGCTCATACAGGACCTATGTATAGGTATCACAATTTTTACTCTCAAATACACAGAACTTTTGTCTATTGTCTATTTGCTGACTTACGTATCGGAGAGGTTTCAAGCACACACTCGCCAGCTAGCTCACCTCTGTGTTTTCAAGTAACAAAGCGATGACGTTTAAAGGAGTGCAAACTTAATCAACAGGATTATACGAGAAGATTATTTCGTGCTCATACAATTGGCGCTGTCTATGGGAATTGCAATCATAAAGCACGAACCTCTTGATTAAGTTTTCTTTCAACTTAATTCAATGGCGCACAATGAAGACTTGCCACACTCTGCCATTGATGGGCAAACCTCGGAGGGGGCAGAAGGCGCAAAGGCTTACCTTTTATCCTACCCATGGCAAAATTAGATCCCCAACGACAAAACCCGCGGAGAGATACTCGTGAAAGACGGGGCTCCAATCCTCGTCGCTCCCAAAGCCCTGAAAGACAAAGGCGAAGGTTGGATCCTCAGGTCTAGAAGATCTGGTAAGGGAGCAAGACGAATTGATACTGAGAATGGCGGCCGACATGGAGACAATGAAGCGCCAGATAAAGGACAAAGGGATGGCAACGGAAGAGGGGCGCAAAGACAACACACACTCTTACCACTCAAAAGATCGTGACGGACAGGTCACACCATCACAAGCTAAAAGTAGAAGCCTCAGGACAGGCGATACACAATCAAGGACTTCCAGGACTCGTTACTCCAGGTCTGAGAGAACGAGGACTGAAAGATCTTACACGGAAGGAAGCAGTTATCGGCCCTCGCACACGCACCAAACGACATCCAGGCACACGGAGTTGCCTGGGTCGACAGACCTATGTACAATGCTGGAGGAGAGGGCCCGATGGAAGGAGGTCACCCAAGCTCGCAACCCTCATAGAGTTTCAACTCTATAGCGATTGGCTCCTACGACACATGGGAGTGTCGAGGTAGAGATGCCAATACCACGCCTTGCTTACGAACCAGCAAATAAAGTGTTAGCAAGGTTGCAGAGCTCACCATTCGTTCCGGCAATTGAGAACGCACCGTTACCCTCAGGCTTCCACCAGCCCAAATTCACTATTTATGAGGAGAAGTCAGACCCCTACATGCACTTAAGCCACTTTCACCAAGTTATAGCCATGTATCGATGAAACGAGGCCCTAATGTGTATCTTATTTCCTTCCAACCTTGGTGACCTGGGTCTAACATGGTTTGAAAGATTGTCAGAAGGTAGCATAGCTTCATAAGCACAGTTGGCAGAGGCATTTGTGACCAGATTCAGAACAAACACCAAGACGCCAGTGGAGATTGACCAGCTACTCTCCATTGACATGGGCGAGAAGAAAACGTTGAAGTCTTACAACTGTCGATATTGGGAGACTTTCAATCAGATTGGGGATTGCCCCACAAACCTTGCCATCGCACAGTACAAACGGGGTTTACCGACAGGTAACAAGTTGAGGGATTCAATGACGATGATGCCACCGCTCACAATGGAAGCCCTAATGGAGAGAGTACATCAGTACATCCAGGTAGAAGAAGATAGCGCCCGCGCTAAAGCAAAATCTGGCACAACAGCGATGCCAGATAGAAAGACTGCAGGAAAAGTCAACACGGTAAAACAACTAAGCAAGAATGGACGAGGCAGACGAGCCAATAGAGAGGACCTCCAAGCACGGAAGTTGAGAGTCCGCACTGCTATTACCACGGGTATTCAACAAACCTATCTACCGGATTCTTAGCGAGATACATGACGAACCCTTCATTCGGTGGCCAACCAAGTTGGGAACACAGAGGGGCTACGATAAGAGGTACCGATGCACCTTCCATGATGAAAAGGGACACCGAACTGAAAATTGTACACCGTTGAGACAACATCTGGCGAAGTTAGTAGCCGCTGGTCACCTAGACCAGTATATAGAGGAGGGAACACAGCCGGCCCCCCAGGACCACAACAAGCCGAATGGGATGCCAGTCAACGGCCCACCCCAAGGAATAATCAATGTGATCATGGAATCGTCGAGCCCGAGCAGGTATGTGAGCTCAAAGGGATGATCAAAAAGGCTGAACACTTGAGAGAGGTACTAAATGCACAACCTACCATCAAAACGGGAAAAACGGACACAACGAACTTCATCTCCTTTTCTGACGAGGACTTGGCAAGGTTACAATGCCCTTACAACGACACATTGGTGGTTACTTTGCGCGTCAAGAACTTCGACATCAAGGTAATCCTAATAGACCAAGGGAGTTCCTGTAAGATAATGTACTACGAGACCTTCAAGTAACTAAAATTGGAGGATAGAGACTTGGCACTACAACATCTCCCTTAGTCGGCTTTAACTCAATGACAGAGTGGCCGGTGGGCAAGATAATTCTACCAGTCAAGGGAGGAATAATAACGAAACAGGTGGAATTTTGGGTATTGAAAGTCCCTTCCACTTACAACATAATCTTGGGACGAGCATGGCTACACGCCATGCGACCGGTGGCGTCAACCTACCATCAAGTGTTACAGTTCCCCAATGAAACCGGAGTGATTGAAGAAGTCTTAGGGGACCAAATCATGTCAAAACAGTGCTTTATCACAGTAAATGGCTGCCAGGCTGCGAAAGGGTTTGTACAGATGGTAGAAGAGCCAGAAAGCAACGAACTATTCGCAGACGTCGGCAAAACAGCCGAACAAAAGGCAATGGAAGACTTGGTAGAGATAAGGATAGATGAAAAGAACCCAGAAAAGTTCTTTTTGTTCGGCTCATCTCTGTCCAGCACCGAGAGAGTAGAGATTATGGAATTTTTAACCTCTAACATCGAAGTGTTCGCCTGGACGCCATATGACATGCCTGGCATTGACCTTAATTTCATCTGCCATCAACTTAATGTCCATCCAACTGCCAGACCAGTTATGCAGCGAACTCGCCGATCAGCACTCCACTACGCAAAGATCATAGCAGAGGAAGCGGGAAACTTGCTGGAAGCAAGAGCAATCAGAGAAGTACACTATCCCATGTGGATTTCCAACACTGTAGTGGTACCAAAAAAGAACGGCAAATGGCGCGTTTGCGTGGACTACAAAACAGTCAACAAAGCATACCCAAAGGACAGCTTTCCCCTACCACGAATAGACCAACTGGTGGACCTAATAACAGGGCATAACCGACTTAGCTTTCTTGATGTGTATCGCAGTTATCATCAGATCGCTATGTATGAATCGGATCAGGAGGTCACGTCATTTACAACGACCAGAGGACTATACTGCTACAAGGTCATGCCCTTTGGCCTAAAGAACGCTGAGGCACATTCCAACGAATGATCACCAAAATGTTTAAACTATTGTTAGGCAGAACAATAGAGGCTTACATAGATGATATGGTGGCCAAAAGCAGAGATGAGAGGGACCATCTCAAGGACCTAGATGAAATGTTTCAAATTTTGAAGTCCCACAAGTTGCGTCTTAACGCATCTAAATGCGCATTCGGCTTAGGGTCAGGCAAATTCCTGGGTTTCCTAGTGACCAACCAGGGTATAGAAACCGATCTCTCTCAGATCAAAGCCAATCCAAGATCTCGAGAGGCCCAACACAGTCAAAGAGGTGCAGCATCTCACTGGCCTATCGGTCATCAGACAGGTGTCGACCATTCTTCCAGACACTGAAGGCCAAGTTTGAGTGGGATGATGAGTGCGATCGGGCACTGGAAAGCTTGAAAGACTACATGACCTCTCCTCCGTTGTTAGTAACCCTAGAACCAGGAGAAAAGTTCTTTTTGCACTTAGCAGTTTCCTAGTATGCAGTTAACGCAGTGTTGGTAAGAGCTGAGAGAATACAACACTTGCCAATCTTTTATGTGAGCAAGACATTACTAGGCGCTAAAACAAGATACCTGCCATTGGAAAAGTTTGCCTTAGCTTTGATGATGGCCTCAAGAAAATTATCGCACTACTTCCATGCTCACACCGTGATTGTCTTAACAGCCTTCCCCTTAAAAGCCTTGTTTGAAAGGGCGAATATTTCAGAACGAATTTTGAAGTGGGCAGTGGAGTTAAGGCAGTTCGACATTAAGTTTCAACCAAGAACCGCAATAAAGGCCCAAGCTTTAGCAAACTTCGTAGCCGAGTTGCCACCAAGCAGTTATCATGTTTACCCAATCAATTTGACCGAAGCAACCGAAAGAAGGAGAGATAGTGCCGCAGGAATGGCGCAACCCCCAAAACGGGACGCTCAACTAAACAACAGGCCATCCAACCCTGAAGAATGGGAAGAAGAAACAGATCGCAGCATTGCCAGCAAGGACTCACCCAAAAGTAAAGTCCTGAGACAGTTAGACAGTGAGGATCGAAGCCCAACGGCAGACATTAACCTGGAAGAAGGCATCAGCAACGCCCCTGATCCCAAGACAACATCCAACCCCTCCACTTGCTGGAAACTATTTGTCGGAGAAATGTGAAAACTCTTCGTGGATGGAGCATCCAATAGGCACGGTGCAGAACTTGGCATAGTCCTCATCTCACCGGATGGCCTAACATTTGAATAAGCAGTCAACCTTGGCTTCCCAACATCCAACAACGAGGCAGAGTAAGAAGCATTGCTAGCAGATTTAAAATCAGTACTTCGCATGGAGGCTACCAAGCTAATGGTGTACAGTGACTCCCAGTTGGTAGTCAACCAGATTTCAAGGGACTACGAGGCAAAGGATGATAGGATGGCTAAGCACCAAGACTTGGTTAGAAAGAAGATCATGAAGTTTGAAGTAGTCAGAATAGAGCAAATCGGCCAAGAGAAAAATAGTAAAGCAGATGAGCTAGCCGGTTTTGCGTTAATGGCAGATACATCTATCCCACATCTATTGCTGATTGACTTCCTACCCAGACCAAGTATTGAAGCAGCCGAAGCATGTTGTGCCGAGCTAGGCCCTTCCTAGATGGACCCCATCATAATATTTTTAAAAGATGGCATCTTATCCGAAGAAAAGAAAGAAGCCAACAAAATTAGAGCAAAATCACAGCGATTTTGACTCTCTCCAACACTAGCATCGTACAAAAAATCATTCACAAGACCTTACTTGAAGTGTGTCTATCCTAGTAAAGTCGGGGCATTTCTATTCGAAATACATGAAGGCAAGGTTCTAAAAAGCGGTTACGGTCACTATAACGCTGACGGTAGCGTGGTTGCGGTTGCGGGGTGTAAAAGTCGTAGTGTAACAGTTGCGGTAACCAGAACTGTAAATTTTTTTATTTTTCGCACAATTTGAAAAAAATTTACCGATACGCATATTTTTTTTCCATGATCATATTTATTGGGTTTAAAATAAATATTGATCAATTTTTGTAAATTTTTAAGTATCATTCAATATATTTCATATTTTTAAATCACTATAAACTAAGTTTTTTACATTTTATTTTAATAATTAATGATTTTATATTATACAAAAAATCAATCACTAACTATTATATATAAGATAAACAATGACAAAAGTAAGAGAATAAATAAAAACTTAAATACATATATATACATATTTTAACCAAGCCAAATAGATAATGACCACACTTATTATTATTATTATTATTATTATTATTATTATTATTATCAAACAATATATAGATAGACACAAACAAACAAAATGGTTGAGTGATAGCAATTGAATAGAATAGCATAGGTCTTACTGCTTCAACAAATCAATAACATGTTCTTCATCTTCCCTCTTCTCTCTCTCCTATTTCTTGCTCCTCCATCTTCTCTCTTTATCTTCCCTCTTCTCTCTATCCCTCTTCCCCCATATTCAACTGCTTCTTTTTTTGTGTTTTTTCAAAAGAAGCAGTTCGGAACCATTACGTAACAATGCGTAACAGGTCGTTACGGCTGTTATGGTACCATTACGACCGCTACGGCCGACACACCTATGAATCTTAATCACACTACAAAAGCAACTATAACGGGTGGCGGTAAGCACCACAACCATTACGTAACGGTTGTGGCCGTTTTTTAAAACCTTGCATGAAGGTGTCTGCGGAAGCCACTAAGGGGGAAGATCGCTAGCTTACAGAGCAATTTCACAGGGATATTGGTGGTCGTACATGCAAGCAGATTCAGAAAAGTATGTCAAGAGATGTAAGAAATGTCAGAAGTTCGCACAACAAATACATCAACCAGCTAGAGAGCTTCTACCATTGACCAGCCCGTGACCCTTTGCAATATGGGGCCTAGATATAGTAGCACAACTCCCAACTGTGCCCGGCAACAAAAAGTTCTTTCCGGCAGCAACGAACTATTTTACAAAATGAGTAGAGGCAGAAACACTCGCATCTATAAAAGAAAAAGACGTTAAGAAATTCATTTGGCAGAACATAACTCGGTTCGGCATACCCAAGGCTCTAATATCCGATAACGGCACTCAGTTTGATGACAAAATCTTTAGGGACTCTTGCAAAGAATACAAGATAGAATTCTACAACTTTACACCAACGTACCCCCAAGCTAATGGCCAGGCAAAGGCATCCAACAAAGTAGTCTTAGACGGTCTGAAGAAGAGGTTAGAGAGAGCAAAAGGCAAGTGGGCTGAGGAACTTCCCATGTTTTATGGGCCTACCGTACCACATCTCGGTGATCAACTGGAGAAACACCCTTTTCATTGGCCTATGGCATGAAGGCAGTAATTCCACTAGAAGTGAGCCTCCCCACTATTAGAAGCGAGAATTTTGATCCAAACTTGAATAGTGAAGCCATAGCCCTCGAACTCGACTTTGCAAAAGAAAGAAAAGAAAGGGCATTAGTGCACATTGCCTCTTATCAACAAGAATTGTCCGAGAGATGGCAAGTTAGGACCTAACTGGGAAGGACCATACAAAATGATTAGTCTAGCAGGAAAAGGGGCATATCACTTAGAAGACATGGACAGCAAGGCTGTTCCCAAACCATGGAACACAGTCAATCTCAAACTATTTTATTTTTAGCTTTTTCTTAAAAACACTTGTAATTTTTCTATTTCAAAAAAACAAGTAGACTTTTTTCTAGCAAAATTCCTTCCCAAGTTTCTAAAAATGGTTCGTACTTGTTGCCGACTAGGGGCAACCAAGAAAGTTGGCAGGTTTGACCAACATAGTTCTTTTCTTGAGCCAAGATAGATCCAGACTCAAAAAAGTTGGTATGTTTAACCAATATTTAGCTCGTCCCTAAATTCAAGATAAGGATCTAGGCTCAGGGAAGTTGGCAGGTTTGACCAACAAATTTTTCTTCTTCAACCGAGATAAGGATCTAGGCTCAAAAAGGTTGGCAGGTTTGACCAACACTTTTCTTTCTTCAGCCGAGATAAGGATCTAGGTTGAAGAAGGTTGGCAAGTTTGACCAACACTTTTCTCAACCGAGATAAGGATCTAGGCTGAAGAAGGTTGATAGGTTGGACTAACACTTTTCTTTCTTCAGCCGAGATAAGGATCTAATCTGAAGAAGGTTGGCAGGTTTGACCAACACTCATTTAAATCCTAGAGCAGCCATCCAGCCGAGATATTTATCTCGGCCAAAAAAGGTGGGTAGAAAAAGGGAAGGCTAAGCTAAATTAGGCCAACTAGGCTTGAAAAAAATATATATATTACACTAAAGGAAAAAACTACAGTGGCCGAACAAAAAGATGTCAAAAAGCAAACAAAAGATTCATTCATTAGAAATCCATTACAAGAGGAGGGGCTTGTAAACCGGTTACATTTTTCGTTGAAAGTGAAGAATAGAAGAAAATCAGGCAAAGAGATCGTCCAAATCAGCATCTAGATCAACCCGGGCTTCGCCACTCAGTAGGCCGGTTTCAGTGAATACTTCATGGACTAGGTCGGTTCCAGGCACCCCCTCAACCGTACTTGGCATTGGTTGGCTGAGAAGATCCATCCGAGTTGGCAGAAGAAGCTGGAGACCGAGGTCAGTGTTTGTAGATCGGGCATTATTTGGTTCAGGAGATTCTTCCTCCTCCTCCCCCTCTTGAAGAAACTTCTGTTGGACCGCGTTAGCGTAGTCCGTCATGTAACTTGGAATAAAGTGAGGGGGAGGGTTCTGAAAGATCTCAGTGTTTGGCCCCTGACCGAGCTTGACAGCAGCAGCCTTCCACCTGCATTTGAAAAAGATGTCTTTGGCAACTTCACACTGTAAGACGTAGGTTGCCTCCCCTTCTTTGAAGCCTTGGTCTTCAACGTCTTCCATCATCTTCTTCAGCTCGGTGACCTCGGCATTCTTCTTTCTTTCCAACTTTGCCAGTTCACGCAGGTAGCAGTCCTTTTTCTCTGCCAGGGCTTTTTGTTTATCGGTTTCCGCAACGTTGACTGTAACGCCCTCAAAATAATAACACAAAACCCAACAATATAGACATACATTGATATATATAAAAGTCCCATATCCTTCTATTTATCACGGTTTCATTACAAAAAAGTATTACATGTTACCAACAAAAGCAAATGCCCTAAGGGCTTACAGCTTTCCAAGTTAACACTTGGTTACAAAAAAAAGAGCACTAGCTCAATTACACCTTAAGCCCTTGGCTTGAATATACATGTAATACATCAACAGAAAATAAATGACCAAAAAGTCAATCAGCCTCAAGCCTCCCAAGCTATGTCCTTAGAGGTGGCGTGCTACCTGTACCTGAAAATGATGTTCCCATATAGGGTGAGCCACAGCCCAGTAGAAATATACTAAACCAGTTATGAATAATGACTAAAAGATTAACGGTTGATAGATGGTCCACACTTTTACATTTTTTTATAACAGATTACAATTCTCAATTTATAATTCATGGCTCAGAGCCTGGCCACACAACTCATATGAGACAATAACTCATATTAACCACTTACAATTTCATTACTTCCACAGATATGCAAACTAGCTATATCACATTCCCAAGACAAGCATATGAGCTCTATCTACGGAGTCCATCCCCTATCTTCTCCCAAACAACATCCGGTTTAGAGGTACATCCCCTATCTTTCCCTAAACCGTGGAGTACATCCCCTATCTTCTCCAACACAACACAATGCATATAAACAATACTTATACACATCACGAATCAATACATACAGTTAATGTATTTTTCAACTGTCATTCTTAATGACACATTTCAATGATTGGTTTTGGTTTGCCTAATCATCATGCATTGTCTACAACAATCAAGACTATCCTCCACCGATAGCCCAAAGCAGATATTTCTAAACAGAAAATAAATGCACAAAATGGATATTTAAATCAACATTTTCACTTCAATTCCTCATTCTTTATAATTAATCTCATCAATTAATTAATCAATGTAATTAGGGCATTTTTCCATAATCGACATTACAACCCTTAAGATTCCATTTTCATCAATGTCTTAACATTAATCCCATGTTTTTATACCAAGCATGTCTCTAGGTTTATTATAAATAAAACCCCAACTTTTGTAAAATTACACAATGGCCCAAAGTTTCTCAAAATTACACTACAACTTCCAACACATCAAAATGCTAAAATTCAAAGACAGAATCCATAAAGAGGAGTAGGATATCCCTATCTCAAGGTTTTGAGCTCAAAAGGAGATGAAGACCCAACACCCAACTTGCTCCAAAGCCAAATATTTTCAGATTAGATCGAAGCCCAAGTCACCCTCTACCTTTTTAACAAAGCACTTAGGGTAGATTCACACTCTAGGGAGATGATTTCTTAGAGAGAAGGCAGGTCTAGAGAGAGAGGCTCTCAGATTTAGGGTTTAAAGATGTAAAAGTTTTGAAAAAGTGAAGTTTAGATCGCTGCTGCGAACTGATATAAATAGGCTCGCTCGAGCGAAGACTTGGTCACTCGAGCGACCAGACACAGAAAACCCTAGCTCGAGCCAAGAAGGTCTCGCTCGAGCCAACAACCCAGGAGCTCGCTCGAGCGAAGAAAAGCTCGCTCGAGCCAGGGACTCGACCCTTCAGTTCGCGAACTAGACGACGCTGGCGACAAACTGCTCGCTCGAGCGAAGACCGAACCAGATCGTTCGTGCGAAGAAAAGCTCGCTCGAGGCAAAAATCATGGTGTTCAGTGTCCAAGACAGACGCATCGCTCGCCGAAGCCACTCGCTCGACCCACCGATTAATAAACTCAAAGCTCGCTCGAGCGAAGGACAAAAATTCTGGAAAGCAACCCTTGGTTCCCAAACACAACCAACCTGAAACAAACCTGCCCAACACATCCTATAACTCAAATACAATGTAGAAAAGGATGTAAACAAGACAACACTCAACTATTAACATCCACGGACACATGTCCGGATCACTGTACAATAAGGGGTAAACCCGGGATCGCTATATTGACTAGTTCGGTCAGACGCTTGTTTTCAGATTCCAACTCAGCCAACTTTAGCTGGGCCTCCTTCAGTTCGGCTGCCCTGGTGTTTGTATCAGCCACGGCCGACTAAGCGGTCTTGCGGAGTTCAAGCACACGCTTGTGGGCCACATGGTTTTTTTGCAGGGACTGCGAATAGGAAAGGAAGAGGTTAGGATAAACCGAGCAAATAGATAGATAATATGGAAACACCTAGATCGGAGAACTTACAAGCACCATCGACTTGGTCGCCGAGCGAATAGCTTTAAGCTCGGTTAGTTAGTCATGATGCTCCATGTCTGGTGACAGACAAACACTCTTAGAGAGGTTAAAAGCGAGCATATGGTCCTTGTCAGCAACCACTGAATCCATGGTGGTTACAGCACGGTTCTTGTAGGTCATAGAAGGTGCCCATTCTGATGGGCTTGCTCGGTCAGAGCGCGAGGGCTCTGGGCTCGGCAACACATGTTCAGGAAGCGCACATCCACCAGGCATTACGGTTCGGTCGATGAGGTACATGCACGCTTGCTCGATCGAGATGTAGTGGCCCTAGTAGTGGGAAAGGCAACCACTGTTTCACGCGGTTGACTGGATGGCTCTAGCTCGATTTGAACTTCACCGAAGGTCTGCTTGGTGATAAGTGCTCGCACAGTCCTCCTTTTTGCCATTTCTTGTTCTTCTGTAAGGGAAATTAGGTTGATTTAGGGAAGAATGGGATCTGGCTCGAGGGAAGGTTCAAGAAGGAAGTTGGTCACTCTGGTCTTCCTGTTGCCACTGTAATGGTAGGTCGGTTGTACGTCGAGTAGATTGGTCCACTCGCGATGCTGGTGTCGTAGCACGGCTCGGAGTGCATCTTGATTCGTGTAAACGTAAGTCGATTTCAAGTGGTTCAAATCTGTATAAAGAACAAAGAACACAAGGGTTAGTACGGGAGCTGTTTTGATAACCAAGAAAAAGGAACCGAGCTGTCCTTACCAGCTGTTCCCTTGTTCCAATTGATGTTATAGCCCGGTATCTGGGCTTCATGGTCTTCAAAGTTTCCAGAAACCCAGAAGAAATCATCATCGTTTAGATCTTTGTCTAGAGTGTTTTATAATTTTTTCTCAACCTCTTCTTACCCTAAGTTAGTACACCCAACTATCGTTATTTTGGCCGAGCGAATATTGATGAAATAGCTCAGCCAATCCAAGGCTGAGGCCGAGCCGGCGGTTTAGCTCGGCGATACCGTTAATTATTCTATAAGTGCTTGTGGACAGTTGGGTTGGACACAATCTTGTTTGTCTTAGAAACTCACATATAAAGGGTTGTACAAGGAACCGAAGCCCAGCTTCTACAATCGATATCATTGTAAAAGGGACGAAGCCCGGTTTGCCCCAGGATATGGTGTCTAGCTCGGCTAAGGAGAGGTGGACGTCATCAGGAATATGGTAGTCTCTTCGAAATTCGACCATGGCCCCAGGCGAGTCTACTAGGAATCGATATTTACCCATTAAAGTTAAAGATTGTTATGTAAAAATGAGTACGGCAACCTAGCTCGGCACTGGTGTGACTTTTGATAGCTCGGTTGAGCAAAATCGCCAGGAGCAAAGTGCAAGAGTGTGCTTGGCCAACCTAGTCAAGTCTGCAAAGTAGAAAAGAAAAAGTGTTATGCCCAGATAAACTGGACCGGGCTAAGTAAATAGGCAACAAGTAAAATAAAGCCTAACTCTGCTACATCTGGGTTACAGATAGTTCGGCCGTAAAATAGGGTCAACTCAAGGTTTGTAGCACAGTTGGTGATCAATGCACAAAGATATAGCTCGCTTCTAGTTCGGTCAAGTACAAGCCTAAGGGTCGCAAACAAATTCCTAGTTCAGTCACAACACAGCACAATTTTGGATCAAAGACCATGTTTTAAACTAATTTAAAATACAACTAGTGTGTTTTTTAAGCTTGAGTGTGAGGTTTTGGGTTTGAAACTCAACACTCTAGTGTATATAACATGCATATATGGAAATTAGGTGCTGGACTCATGGAAATTAATATAAAATAAAATAAAATAAAAAAGAGAACACCAGAAAGAGGAAGAGAGAGGCATTAGCAACTTACAGGTTTAAAGCTTGAAGGCAGAATCCAACCAGCGAAAGAACGAGTGAAGCGGATGGTATGGCTACTTGTTTTGGGGCTAGAATACAAATGTGGAACTCAGAAATGCAAGGGAGAGAAGATGAACAATAAGAGTGCTTTGGTTCAAGAAATGGGTTTTTGTATAGGCGCGAAAATGGGCGGGACTGTTCAAATTTCATAGTACAAGACGGCTGTAACAGGTGTACTTGACTAGTGGGGGCATGCCACGTGTCTAGAGGAATAAATAACGTTTCAGACATGCTTGAGTAGTGTAACGGCGTACAGAGCAACTAACAAGACATTTCTAGACCGAGCGAATTGGGAGCCCGGTAATATTGAGCTCAGTTGAAGGCTTGTACATCTAGCTCGGCTGGAGAAGAATAATCCTTATCATGCACTGCAGATGGAATTAAGGGGTAATTGAGAGGGCAATTTATATCTAAATAAGGCCGAGCTAAGGCCATCTATTGCATGGACCGAGCTAGGTTCACTCTTGGTCATTGGGCCGCGCTGCGGACAGAAATGAGAATGGATTAAACTCGGTCGTAAATTGGACGGGTATTCGGCCCAAGGCTTGAACCGAGGTGGTCATATCAAAGCAGGACCGGGGGACGATGGTGCGGGGTTCCGAAGTGGTTATCTCAATTAAAGATCGCCTCAGTTACATGCTGGCGCAAGCAAGGCCTTCCTAGCTCTGTTGAGCTGCTACCGAGCCGAGGTAAGGAGGTTTGGGCCATCTCATTTGATTGGTAGTGAGAAGGGTATTATCAAGATAGGTATTATTCTAATAAGTGTGATTCCTAGGAGGACTCTACTAAGGAGAGTTAGAGTCCTACTAGGATTGTGCAAAACAGAATCTACAAAAGCTCATTCAGGACCTATGTACAGGTATTACAATTTTTACTCTCAAATACACAGAGCTTTTATCTGTTGTCTATTTGCTGACTTGGGCATCGGAGAGGTTTCCGGTACATACCCGCCGGCTAGCTCACGTCTGTGTTTTCAGGTAACAAAGCGACTTCGTACTTGTACAGTAGTATATATACTTTCTCTCAACTCAGAATCTACGTTACACGGACTTGGATGTGGGTATCGAGTGCGGGTGCATATCTACGAGTTGGACACTTCAAAATTAAAAATTAAGGATATGTGGACATGGATCCAAATTTGAATATAGGTACGGGAATACGTTAAATAATTGTATTATATAAAGTTAAGGAATAACAAATATAAAGTTAAGGACTAATTATATTAAATAATTATATTATATTATATAAAGTTAAGATGAGTTAAAAAAAAAGTTAAGGAATAACAAATTAAATATAAATAACAAATAAAAATTATTTTAAGCATAAAATAAATTATATTATATATGATAAAATAAATTATTTTTATTTTAGGAATAAAAATTATATTATTTATGATATATTATATTATACAAATTTTTTTTGGCGGAATGATATTATGTAATATGAATAATATTATATATTATTATATTAATATAATTTATAATATATAATATAAATCTAATTTAAAAGAAGAGAACAAAGAACAAAGAGGAGAAGACGAAAAGGAGGGAAGAGAGAGAGAAGAACAGAGACTAAGATCGAGAAGGAGAACAAAGAGAGAGATCGAGACTGAGACCGAAACCAAAGGGGAATCGAACCCCTAGGATATTTACTAGGTGGAATCGACTTCACAATGATCTCTTTCGATTCGGTCAAGCTTGCGACTAGGGTTCGCATTTTGATCTTGCTTCACCACTAGACTTGCTTCGCAAAGGTGAGTTTCAGCCCTCTCTCTCTCCATCTTTAAGTTTTAGCCGTATCCATTTGTATATCCCGGCCGTATTCCACACCCGTATCCGTCTCATGTCGTGTCAACATAAGTACCTCTCACAAAACAGAGAGTCCATGTAGCGTAGCTCAAAATCATAAATCATATATCATTTGTATAAACAAGAGCAATAATGACCAGACACCATAGAAATCTGGTACTTTGCGCACCCTCGTGTAAATACCAGAAAATAAAGAGGAAAAAAAAAAAGAAGAAGATAAATATGAAACAAATTAAAAAGAAATATTCTTTATTTAATCAATCCTAATAGGTGACCTACTAAAAGAATCTAGTCTGTCCCCCACAAATTCCAAGGAAGACATGCAACTTACAATATTGCAGAAATTATTGTAGAAATTCATACCTGAGTCTTTCTTTTCAACTTATTAGTTACAAATGCACAAAAATAATGTGCATATCTATAGTTATAAAACGAAACAATGAACAAATCCAGTAGAACCTTATCAAAGATAATTTCAAACCTAACAATCTGGAAATTGGATAATGTTCTGGAAACTTGAGATCTGTTATCCCATTCACTGCATAAATTTCCCTGTAGAAGTCCTCCATTGCTTTGATTGTGGCCGGATCTGGGACCTTGCCAGCAGCATGAATCCAAAGTCGGCCTGCATAAAATAAATATAAAAAATAGAAAGAATAGTAGGATTCATTCTCACTAGAATTACATGCAAGCAATCATATATGCACTGTGAGAGAGAGAGAGCAGTCTAATGCTTTAAACAATGACATAAATGCCATTTCAGTAGAAATAGTGGATTATTTTAAAAGACAGACTCTATAACTATATGGTGCTTTTGTTTTCAGCTTTTTATAATCTTTTAACAAAATCAATAACTTGATCATAAGTACATAAATAAACTCAATAGTTTGTCTCTGCCCCTCATTTCATTACCTTTGGAATTTGGATACTTAGTAGTTGCTCGAATCCCTTCCCATAAGGCCCACTTATTATTGCACAAGACTCTCGTGCCAAATAAAGGACTATATTTTGATAATCCATGACATTGCGAGTGGAACATGGTAAGCAAACTACTTATAATCATGGTACAAGAATGTTTCTTTTATCCATCCTTGAAAGCTGCAAATCTCATAGTATTATTGATATGCTTCCCTTACTACAATACTTCAACCATAAGCAAATTTCGGATGGCATTACATAGCAAAAACTAGTGGCAAGTGCACAAGTCAAGCATATGCAATTTTATATCTAAATTTTTGGGCAGCTTGCAGAATGAGAAATATGGGTTGGTTTTGAAAATTGATTAGTAGATAAGTAAATATCTAGTAGATATTTACTAGATGTGGCATATTTACTCATTCATTCAATTAGCAACTCTACGGGCATTATTGGAAATCAAATTATGCAACAAATCTTCAAAAGGTACATCCATATGCACCCCAAAAATATTGTTAAACCTCTCTTTGGATACCCTATTCTCAATTTTGAATTTTATTCTTTTTCTTTGAACGCCCCAGTTAATTCCAACCCTGCCCCCACCCACCATCTGCCACCTCTTCCACCGGCCTCCCGTCCCTCCTCGCAGCCCCTCCTCGTCCCTCCCTCTCAAACCCTAACCCTCTCCCACCCTTCCCCTGTGGCAGTGATGGCTGAGGGAGAAAGGGGAGAAGGTGGTGGCTAAGAGTGGGTGTAGAACTTTATGGTTTTGCCCTTGTTGAAATTTGACTTAGGTGGGGTGTCCAACAAGCTGTTAGTATAATACAATAAGATCATAATGACCCATGATCCAAACAAGAGAAAGAATAGAACCCAAAATCAACACAGAATCAAACAAAAACAAAGAAGAAGAAAAACCCACGACCCACCAAAACATTAGACTCAAAAAACCAAATTCTGGAGATTTGAGGAATCAAACAAAACAATTAGACATAAAATTAAAGCTACTACCTTTTGCACAACATCAAATCATATAATTTGTTATACAAACCAGAAGAAGATAAAAGAGTTACATGGGGTGTGGAATGGAATGAATTAAAAGGGTACCTCTAATAGGGGAAGGCCAAGATCTGCCCTCAATGCGCTTGATACCATGAACAAGCAAAGAAGCCCAGGGCTGATGCATTGTGAGACATGGGTTTGTGTAGTTTCCATTGCCTCTACTCCTACTTCCCATCTGGTTCTCTCCTCTCAATGATTTGCAGTTCGATCACACAGTGCACGGGATCGAATCGAATCGTAGACTGCCACTTCTTCGCTTCGCATAGGTAATATCCGTGACTTTGTTAAAGACCTTTCTGTGTCCAAGTAGGGATCATTTACGCGTGCCCAAGTCACGTCTATGAATCGGGTCTTCCTTGACCAGTAAACGGGTCGGGTCTGATCAAAAAATTGAAAGCACATCTCATCAATAAACCGTAACATTACCAGAAATTAAAAGTAATATTACAAATTCGTTTTTATTCATTTAGAAATTAATTTTATCACACTTCATGTGTACCTGACATTACACAAATTAATCTTTATCACATAATCATTTATTCAAAAAAAAATTGATAAATAAGTCCGAATTAGTAGACTTTCTCAAAAATTATACTGTGTCCCTAGAACAAATATAGGTAATGTCCTAATTTAAATATTATTGGTTAAAATAGTAAATCTCACTACTTGTTTGTCTCTTTTAGAGAAACAACTGAACACTTGTTCAAATATAAATAGTGTGAAGCAATACTATTAGACCACTAAATAACTTCTCCTAACATTAGGGCCTATTTTGGGAAGTTTTTTTTTTTTTTTTCTGGTTTATTGACTTTTTTTTTTTTAAATGTGCAAAAAAAGTAAAGAGGTAATGTGACCCAAATAAGTCAATATGTTTAATTTTTTTTTTGTCCTTCGAATTGTCAATGGCGAATTACACTAACAGTCTCTATAATTTGAGACTCATGTCACTTTAGTCCCTAACTTTTCCATTATGACACATTTGACCTTAAATTTTAAATTTTGTTCCAAATAAGGATAATTGAAGATATCATTGCTCAATTTCAAGGGCAAAGTCATCAATTTGATAATATATAACTAATTTGACAAAAATAAATATCAAAACAATATTTTTGAATTTTTAAAAATTAATTCTACCCACCAAAGATAAAATTATATAAAATTGATAAATCTTTTACGCATTTATTTATTTATTTTACCAAATTAATTTTTATTATGTGTTTGGATGATGATCATGTAATGAGTGGCTATAAAGCTTTTAATGTGTAATCGATATATTTAATATATGAAATGTTTTTAGTTTTAGATTTTTTGATTTAATGGATTGATTTAATAATGATATCAAAGTTGTCATCATGTTTGACTTTTAAAAAAATAAAAATTAATTTAATGAAAATGAAAACAACCATCCATTACATGATCATTATTCAAACACATAATAAAAGTTAATTTGATAAAATAAATAAATATATAAAAGATTTATCAATTTTACACAATTTTATCTTTAGTAAATAGAAATAATTTTGAAAATTCAAAAATATTTTTTTGACATTTATTTTTGTCAAATTAGTTTATATTTTATCAAATTAACTACTTTGCCCTTGAAATTGAGTGATAATATTTTCAGTTCCTTATTTTAGAACAAGATTCAAAATTTATGGTCAAATATGTCATAATTGAAAAATCATAGATTAAAGTGACACAAGTCCAAAACTATAGGGACCATTAGTATAATTCATCCAATTGTCAAAATAGGCCTGCATGTTAAAATTAAGTCAGGTCAAACTGAAGTGAAACCGTTGAACTTATATTATTAGGAGAATTTTGTCAAAACCTCCTCATAATAAAATTTTAATACATTAAGGACAAGTATAAAAAGTTTTTCTTAAAAAGTCCAATAAATATCATTATTATCAAAATATTAAACTTTAAAATAATATAATTTTTTATGTAGATGTTGATTTTTAATTAAATTAATATTTTTAGAATTCTCTTATCAAGATCTATCAAATAAGATCTAGGTTGACTATGGAATTCTTTTTAAAAAAAATTATTACGGTTAAAAGTGATATAAATAGTAAAAGTAACAGTAACAGTAACATATTACTCTGTTTGACAATTATTCTATTTGACAGTAATATGTTCATGTCTCACAGTAACATGTTACTATGTTTAACAGTAACATATTACTCTAGTTCACAATAACACATTACTTTATTTGACAATTTCTCTATTTGACAGTAACATGTTATTCTGTCTTACAGTAACATGTTAGTCTGGTTCACAGGAACACGTTAGTTTGGCAATATTATCCAAAAAAAAGATATTTTATTTTGTCCTTACTTAATTATATATTTTTTCCTTAGAAAGTTTATGAAAAATAATAAAATGAGCTATTATTTTCACTAAATAAGAGTACAATGAAAGAGTTTTGACTAAATTTCTCATATTATTACCACCTATATTTTTTTTAATTACTATCATATTTTTAGTATTTTTATTAATTTGTTTTTCTTTTTTACTTCTCAGCATATCACGTATTTTTAAATTTTTTTTTTTTTTTTTTTTTTTTTTTTTTTTGTTTATGAACAAATCGAATTTGAATGTTGAAAATCTAATTTGTAAATATAAGTAGATATTGAGCGTGGTTTGCAAGCTGGATTTTTTTAATAATTTTTTAAATTTTTTTTATAAATTAAAATAAATTTATCTATCTATTTATATATTATATAAAGAAAATTGTGTTTTTAGTGAGGAGTTTTGTGAGAACTTTAATATCTCATACTAATTTTTTTGATTTTCTTAATTTTAAATAATTAAGAAAATCTTCATTGGTTAGCTTTTATTTAATAATTCTACATCTAAAAAAGAAGAAAAAATAAGTTATTTTACTCATATAAAGGGAATCTTATATTCCCATTATACTCTCATTCCATTTAGTGAAGAGCCTTGTGAGAATTTCAATATCTCATACTAATTTTCTTAATTTTAAACAATTAAGAAATACTTTATTAGCTAATTTTTATTTAATAATCTCACATTGAAAAAGGAAGAAAAAAATGAGTTATTTTACTCATATAAAGTGAATCTTATACTTCTATTACATTTAGGCCAAGTTTGGGGTGTTTAAAAAAAGCTAAAAAGCCAAAAAGTTACTCAAAAAGTTAAAAAGTTAACACTATTCACCAAAAGTCAACAATTACGGCTGCACAACTCCCAATTCAAATTTTCCTCTAAAAACTAATTTTTACAATTTTTTATTACACATTTTTTCACAAAAAGTCAAAAAGTTAACCCAAACATCCATATTTTCAACCTCACTTTTTTAGTCAAAAAAGACAAAAAGTGCACTTATTTAGTCTTCCCAAACAAGGCCTTGTAGTGTTGTGTTGTGCATATTTTAATTCAATATAGTTTAAATTTTAAAAATTTTAATTAATTAATTATGACCTAGCCGATTAAGCTAAATCATTTTTAATTTGATTGATTTATTGGTTTAACCATTTTGGGTTTAACCGATTCATCGGTTTAATTGCAATTTCTCATATTAATTTTATTAATTTTAAACAATGGAAAAAAATTTCATTGGCTAATTTCCTTTAATCATATAAAAATAAAACTCTAATTATGTCACGACCCAAATCCGTCCCTTATAGGTTTAGTATCGTAACCAGCCAGTAATCTTTGGATTACCAAAAGCCTCTGAACAGATTATCACGTAATAAAGGATTGCGGAAGCAAATATAGAAACATACATAGTCTATAGAAATGTGTAGACATACATGGCACAAATAATTTAAAACCTTGCATATATATACACATATATGACGTCATATACATCCATCCAACCTTGTCATTATACACAAAGTAGAACAAAAAAACTAGTCACAAAACAACAAAAGTCTTAAGCTTATGTCTTGGTTTACAAAACTTGACCATTGAACTCTTTCCGGAACCTCCTCGGGAGACAAAATGGTTAGCCGACAAAACAGAGACTCCTAGTCATCAATTCTAAGCCTGGTCACGCACCTGGTTGCCTACATACATAATCAATGTTTTGAAACCTGGACTAGTGAGCAAACCGAAAAAGGGACTAGGTGGACGGGTCACCGATTCAACCGCCGGGTCGAAACAGTCAAACCGTGACGTCATAATTATATTATAAATATATTAAAAATATAAATGTAAAAATGAGAAAAGAAAATTTAATTCAACAAAATAATAGAATTTTCAAATATCACTCACAATAAAATTGTAATTTGCAATAATAATGTGACATACCTTATTTTATTTGTTGAAGGCCTTTCTTTAAATGGGTTGCGCAACACTTTTGACAAGCAAAAATTACTGCACAATCTATACATATATCAAAGTTAGAAAATAGAACATATTATAAATACAATCATAATAATGAAAATAATAAAAGTATTATACTAAAAGCAATTAATATTACCTATTTGTCAAATAAAAACATAAACATAATCAAATAAAAATACTATAGTTTACTACATCAATTAAGAGTCAAATCTCAAACACAAACATAAACCAAGCAAGTATAGAGATAAGATCTATAATTCCAAATCTTAAAACACAATAATGAGCATCCATCCTTCCTAAATGAAAGTAGATAAATAAATATAAAAAAAAAAAAAAAGAAAAAAAAAAAGAGAGAGTTCAAAACCAATCCACTACAAAAAAAACACATCATGCCACAAAAACATTGTTTTTTTTGCCTAATTCCATGGCAAGCCGTCCATTAGCCAAGCATCGTCATCCTCATTTTCATTGTTGCTTATGTCAACTCCACCACTTTAAGCATTAGATCTATCATCCATGTTGACATCACCAAATGATCCAAGGTTAATATCATCTCCAACCTCTAAGATCACATCATCCTCGTCATCTTCTACAATAGTTACAACAAAATCAATAAGTAATCAATTTAATAATAACAAAAACATTGTTATATAATAATGAAATAATTAATTACTAACCATCACGTAAACCATGACATTGCCTCTTATTTTGTGGAGTCGGACTTTCTTGATAAAGCATTTGTTCCAACTCATCAAAATCAAAAAGAGGAGGCTCTTCTTCATCTTCAACAATCCAAAACTCGATTTTGTCAATACTTTTAATGTCAACCGGATTGTAGTTCTTCATTTTGTTGAAATGCCTATAATTTTCACTTAAAAGTAAGACTACTTGAATAAATATTCTATTAGAAAATGCATGACAAGGTAAATGGTTCATTTACCTATTCTTCAACCGCAAATTATAATGAATATATACAAGATCATTAAGCCTTTGATGTTCCAATCTGTTCCTCTTCTTCGTATGTATACGTTCAAAAATACTCTAATTCCTTTCACATCCAGAAGAGCTACTAGTTTGGCTAAGAATTCTAATAGCCAACTTTTGCAAATTTGGAGCACTATGGCCAAATAACCTCCACCATTCATCTTATTATTAAAAGAAAAGAAGAAATAAATAAATTAGATCTAATATTACACTTAAAGAATTACTAAGCAATCATAATGAAAAAAAAAAAATCAAATATAATACATAATTTTACCTGGTTGTGTTGTCTTGGATATAACAGTAGCAAGCTCTCTTCCAAAACTTTCTAATTGATCTCGAAACAATCTTGCTTCATCCAAGAGTTTTGTCTTGCTACATGTAGCTTTTGTTTCTATCACATCAAACACACTTGCCATAACCTCTAGTTTTTTGTAAAATGATGATTGATCATATTGAAAAGCTGGATTCAACCAATAAGCCACAGCATGGATATTTTTGCGTAATGTCCTATCCCAATGATCTTTGATAATACTTGTATAAGACTTGTACAATCGTTTTTTCTTCATGAAAACATTCTTAATTGCTATTCTTGCCCTATACATGCCCTCATATACATATCCCATTGAAGGTTTTTTATCTCCATCAATAATACTCAACAATCTCATGAGTGGTTCAACAATCTTAACAATGATCAAGCAATCATTTGAAAACTTACTATCTAAAATGATAGCAACAACTTCTTTTTCTTTCTTGTCTTTTGCATGCCTTGAATCGATAAAATCCTTACTTGTCACTAAGGCTTTCAAATCATGCATATGTTTTTGAATACTATGCAATGCAATGAAAGTAGTGGCAAAACGGGTTGCTCATGGGCACACAATTTCAGTCCATCCCTTCCTTTTCCTCAACCAAGCTATCAATCATGGGCAATTGTAAATAAATCTTGTCACACTTGATGCTCTAGATGCAAGCTCTTTCACATGATTCAACTTGGAAATATCACTTAACACTAAGTTCAAACAATGTGTTGCACAAGGACACCAATTAATATTCTTGTAAGTTTGACTAACAAGTCTTCCAGCAGCAACATAATTTGCCCTATTATCTGTCACCATGTGCACGAAATTGCTCACTTCCATCCACTCAATAATTTCTTCAAACAATTTAAAAAGAAGAGAAGCATCTTTTACAACATCAGAGGCATCAATGGATTTAACAAAAGCGATTCCTTTAGGACAATAGACAAGAAAATTAATGAGAGTTCTATGTCTACCATCAGTCCAACCATCACCTATAATTATACACCCAGTATCAGCCCAAGTATTCTTTATAGAGTCAATAAACAATTGAAGCTCTTTCTTTGAGTCATTCAATAACGGAACTCGAACTTCATGGTACGTAGGAACTTTATATCCTGGACCAATGGCGATTGCAACATGAAACATGGGCTGAAAGTATATGGAATTGACAACATTCATTGGAACACATGTATCATACAAAAATTTTGCCACAATCATATGTGCCCTATGTACAGCTTCTTTAGTAGCAAGGGCACTTTTGATAGTTGGTTGAGAGCTCGGAGTAGTCATTGGTGCAAAAAAATTATCAATTTTTGTAGATTCCTTTCCTTTTTCTCTTTGTGTCATTGTTGCTTTACTTTTATTCCTACTTCCACCACCTTCATTAATTAAGATGCCCTTATTGCGTTGTGGAATTATTTCTTCAATTTCAACATCATCCTCAAATTCAAAAACAGCCCAACCAAAGGGATTAGATTCCTGACTTCGTTTATTTTTCTCAATAATTGCTTTCAAAGCCTCTTCCATTCAATACCTAACATCACCTGGAACTTTCTTACATGGCCCAACCTCACTAGACTTTCCTGCAAGATGTTGCTTCATTCTATTAATCCATCCACCTTTGATAGTTTTCCCACAATACAAACATGTTAAAGTTTTCTTCTCATCGGAAGCTCGCCCCTCAGTTAGATGGTCCCGTGTTGGATCAGATTTACCTCTTGTTGATGATGGGGCATTAGAGTGTGCTATTGAATTATGGCCAGATGAATCCATTTCACCTAAAACAGCACTATATAATACATTTACTAATATTTGAAATCATAAATTTATTATAAAAAATTGCATGAAATCAGAATTTTATTATTCTATTCTAATCACTATATTATACATTTATTATACATTTACTAATATTCTATTCTATTCTAATCAGAATTTATTATAAAAAAACTGCACGAAATTGCACTATATAATCACTAGCTTTGTAACATTTCCAATAGTCTATTCTAACAATTTGTTTTGCCCCATTACAGGGCTCATCTAAGAAGCATAATTTTTTATTTTTTGTTTCACCTGCAATTGAGCCCACGGTGGTGGCCTTACTCAGTGTTAACGAGGAAGGAACAAATCAACAACCAAAACCAGTAGCTCAACATTTTTTTTTTTTCTGTTCATAATTTTTTTTTTTTTCAGCTACATTTTTTTTTTTTTCAGCTGCAATCTAAGCATTGCTATGAGACTTGAAACAAACAAAATTTCATCATAAAATTTATATATATTCGTAATCCAAAGCCAAGATAGATACCCACAAAATAAAATTTCATCATAAACAAACAAAGAAGAATATAAAGCTCTACTCACACCAGAAAAAAAAAATTAAAAAAAAAACAGAGAAAAAAAGCAGCAAGCAAGAGAAGCAAAAAAATGCGAAGAGGAAGATAAATGGGAGAGAAATAGAGACCAGCCACCACAGCAGAAGAGGAAGAGAAGGGAAAGAGAAAGAGAAGCAGCAGAGGTCGTTGAAGTACTCACCGGATTTGTGTCCTTCGTTCACCAACAATCTGCGGAGAAGAAGGCCAAAACCATTGACACCCTTTTGAGTTGAGAGAGAGAAACGAGCTGAATCTGTTTGGAGCCCCAGAAATTGGATTTTTTTAGTTCTATATATAAGTGCAACCAACCCGGACGATTCCTCATAACTCGGCCGGTTCACCGGTTTTGCCGATTGAACCAGTGATCCATCCGGTTCTATCAATTAAGAATGGTTTTAGGCCTGCTCCGGGTTTACAGGTTTTGCCGGACCAGAACCAAGCCCGAGTCTCGGTTCGATCGGCCGGTCCAGTCTGGGTTTGTTAACATTGTACATAATATAAATAGTGAGCGAAAGCTCAGTAAATAATAACAGAGTAAAGATTTTAATGAATGATGTCCAGTTTTATATCATGTCAATCAGATAGATAAGCATGGTTGTATCGAAAATAGAGTCATGTTCATAATTGTATTCAAATCATGTGTGGTACTTTCATTAGCATTAACATATCGCTTTGGTCAAGCATATCATGCTCTATAATGGAACCTCCGGTACCGGGTAACATATCTCATACGTAGGCCATGGTATTGTTTCCCTCGGGCGAGGACCTGTGCCACGATATTGTTTCCTCTGGACGAGAGCCTCATGATTATAAGCTATAGTATTATTTTTCCTAGGTAAGGGTCTCTGCTAAGGATCCCACAAGTACATGTCAAAGATATAGATCATCATTCATGGAATCACAAAATAGCCTTTTGTATAATTTAGAAACAGTTCATATCATATCATAATGTCCAGAAAGTACTTCATATTAAATATAGCTTTACTAAGTTATTACTCACAGGTAATTGCACAGATAGCTTGATAGCAACCAATGGATCAACTGCTCACGACACATGACCTACACAAACATAACAAATACACATACTGAAGCACAAGTTCGGATCGTACTTAACTTATTTCATTTCGTTCTTCGTGTGTTTCTAAGTCTTATCCTCATTATTATGTCTTAATCTTGGCCTAGGAATACCTAGGATGTAATAAGGATGCTAAAATGCACTTGAAAATGCTATGTTGAAAACAGGGGCCTCGCTCAAGCGCGACTTCCTCTGCTCGAGCGGACGTTCAAAAATGTGAGAGGTTGCTCGAGCGGTCTATAAACTTTGTAAAAGTATTGGTTGCTTGATTTTTTCGCTCGACGCATGCTCAACTGTTGCTTGAGCATAAAACTGAGGTCTTCGCTTGAGCACAACTCTTGTCGCTCAAGCGGTTTGCAAAACATGAAAACTTTTGGGAGCATGCAATTTACGCTCGAGCCAACTCTTGGTCGCTCAAGCAGAGATGCAAAAATAAAGGTGGTCGCTCGAGCGCAAGATCTGTCATTCGAGTAGAGGAGCAGAATTCTAGAATTTCTAAATTTGCTTTTAAGCTCAAAACCCGACCCTAAAGCTGCAACTCATGATCTTTTGGGCCAAAAACTTAAGGAAACTTATATAAACTTGTCAAACTTCATGAATTCAAAACCATTTTGCAAAATCAAGGTTCAAAAGTATGCAAATTGTGCAAACTCAAACTTGGAATTTCAAGAATATAGCATGTATGAATTTATCTTAGCTTCAAAGCTTTCCATACATGAGTTATTGAGGTAATTTGGTGTGAAACTTCATGAATTCTCAAAACAAATGCAAGATTAACACATGCATGTGGAAATTCTTTGAAATCAAACTCAAAACTTCATGAATTATGCAACCATGCAATGACTTTTCCCAAATTCCTTAATCTAAGCTCAATTCTTATGTTTAGTTATCTTAATTTCTTGAACTCTTTCTCATATGTCTAGAATGCAAAATTAGGGACAAGATTCTTACCTAGAGTCTTAAATTCACAAGTGTAGAAGCTTAAACTCCCAAATTTTTCAATAATTCCTGGCAATTCCCTATTTTCCTAGCTTTTGATCTCAATTTTCTTCCTTCTCTCTCTCTCTCCCACGTTTTTGAGCTTCAAAAGTACGGAATGAAGGTGCAAAATGAACTAACGGAGTCAAATTAGCCTTATATAGGCTTAATTAAACTTGACTTAAGTTAATCAAATTGACATTAATTATTATAATTTAATTTGTTCCGAATCAGATTTCAATTCAACCTACCATAAAATTCTAAAAATTTTAAATAACACATAACTGTAGTCAATTTTGTGATCGAATGTCGATAATGCCTTCAATTTGTAGAACAAAATAGAAACACAAACAGATATTCCTACAACAGACATATATAAATGCAAATACCATATAGTTCATGCAATTAACACATGATTTTAGCTTAATTACTTATTAGGCATATTTAATCATGGATTAATAGTCATGGGTTGGGGTTATTACAAATTAGTTTATGATTTATTTTATAATCCCACATCGGGAGAAGAAGAAAAAGTAAAGTTTGTTTCACTATCTATTTATATATTATATAAGGAAAATGGAATTTTTAGAGAGAAGCCTTCTAGGAGCTCCAAACCCTTATTCTAAAATTATTAATTTTTTTAATTTTAAACACTTAAGAAAATTCCCATTGACTATCTTTCATTTACATTTTATTTTACAATTTCACATCGGAAAAAAAGAAAAGAAAAAGTGAATTGTTCTGCTTACATAAAGTATCTTATGCTCCCATTTATATAAGCAAAAATAGATTTGTACTGAGAAACCCTATGATCAATATCTCATACTCATTTTTTTGATTTTCTTAATTTTAAACAATTAAGAAAATTCCTGTTGGTTAGCTTTCATTTAACTTTTATTTTACAATCTTACATCGAAAAAAGAGGGAAAAAGTAAATTGTTTTACTTACATAAAGTGAATCTTATATCCCATTTATATAAGCAAAATCAATTTTTTAGTAAGAAACCTTATGATCAATATCTCATACCATTTTTTTTTTTGTATTTTCTTATTTGTAAACAATTAAGAAAATCCCAATTGACTAGTTTCCATTTAATTTTTATTTTACAAAATATAAAAAAATTAAATATAATTATCATATTTTATTAAATAATATATTATTTTATTTCGTACATAGCACAACTGATATGCTAGTTTTATATATGTTTAAAGTTGACTTTTTATTTTTTTTTAAAAAAAATTATCAAAAAAATATAAATCACTAGCTTGTTTGACTTTTTAATGAAATTTTGACTCTTTGTAGAGCCAACTTTCCAAACACCAACAATTAACATGGGATTTAAAAAAATAATAACCTAGGATAGAGTCTTCCAACGCAGATATACATCATTATCATATAAGTAATTGAAAAATGATTCATTGTTCGAAATTGTTGGCTCGAAATTTGCCCGAATATCAAAAACGACGTCATTTTGAGTATTTTTTTTTTCTTTCTTTCTTTGTGCGTTCAAATACAGAGGGAAGAGACAAGGGGAGAGAGAGAGAGAAGAGGAGAAGGAAGATCGGCGGCCCTCTGTTTTCTCTAAATTTCCCCCCATTTTTCCAGGAGATCTAGATTTGATGTTGATCTGGATTTGCAGAGCCAGGGAATTTTTATTTTTTTTTTGTTGATGAAGATGATGATAATGTTGTTGCAATTTGTTGATGAAGATGTTGATGATGTTGATCTGGATCTGCAGACCCAGATCTTGTTGATGTTGATAAACAAAAAAAATTTGTTCAGAAAATTTTTTGCTGATGTTGATCAACAAATTTTTTTTTTTTTTTTTTTTGTTTGATGTTGATGAAACCCAGCAGCGCAACTGACCCTTCTTCTTCTTCTCCCTTCTTCTTTTTCTTCTTCTTCTCCGTTTTCAGAAGAACAACGAAAAAAAAAAAAAAAAACACTAAAACGATGTCATTTTGGTGTCGGGCCATTCAAGCCACGCCTTTTTCAAACTATCAATCGGAGTTGTAAGTAATTTTATACACATCACGTGTAGACAATTATCTTTAATACATACTATTATATAAAATGCACAGTTTAGTGTGATTTTTTATAGGAGTACAAAGGGTTTTGTAATTTGATCTCTGGGACTTTACCCATCCAAAAAAAATAATAATAATAAAATTCTTTATTTAAGGTTTTTAATAAAATTCTTTATTTAAGGTTTTTAATTACAAATTTTAACTTTTTACATTTTTTTTAGTTCATATTACTACTAGATAATGAAGGTGCTCAACTTCTAATTTGATTTATGCCTCTTTTAGAAAATGGGGTAAAAGTCATTTATTAATTAATAACTCATTTTGAATTACATTATCGTTCACATATTTTTAGATAATTTTTTAAAAAAATCGAAAAATTAAATGTTAATCATATTTCTAGAACACCGTTTACATGTACACGCCACGCGGGGTTGCGCGTCTGCAAAGTCCTCTCTCTCTCTCTTCTCTGTCTCTGCTGCTGAGGAGGAATCCCACTCACAACACTCCCTTCTTTGCTTTTTCACTCTGGCGGTTTGGGAGAGAGACCAATTTTTCAAGAAAAGCCATTTTCAAACTAAAGCCAATTCCACCACTCCCCCAGAGCTAAAGTCTTGATTTTGAAAGCTCTCTCTCTCTCTGATATGCTAATATCCACAACCTCAGAACAGGGCCAAGAACATCACCGACCCCCCTTACTTTATTCTTTCCTTCTTGCTCAATCTTGAGATTGAATTTTGTGAGTGAAATTCTTCAAATTATGGAACCTTCGGTTCTCGATGGTGTAATCAACCGATTGCTCGAAGTTCGGGGCCGACCAGGGAAGCAAGTGCAGCTTTCGGAGTCTTTGATCAGACAGCTTTGTCTACAATCCAGAGAAATCTTCTTGCAACAGCCAAATCTCTTAGACCTTGAGGCTCCCATCAAGATCTGCGGTATATTTTTCTGAAATTACCCCCTTGGATTTCACTTTTGAGGGTTCTGTTTGGATCAAATTTAATTATATTGAACTGGGTTTGGCTTGATATTGATTTCGTTGAAGTGGGTTTGCTTTAGTTATGATCAATTTGAAGTGGGTTTGGTTGATTATGATTATTGTCTGGTGGATTCAATTTCACATTGGACGAAATTTCTGTTTTGCACTGCATCGTTAACAATTTTTGAGATTGTCCTAGGAATCATATTATGGATAGATGGTTAATTGCATTTTTTGCAATAGGTTTGGCTTGAATGGACTGGTTTGTACCCAATGCTATTTTTGTTTGTTTGTTTTTGTTTTGTGTCCACTTGGAAATCTATTGATTTCTAGAAGTGTACTGCATTCAAACATGTTTGCTTCTCAGTATGACTTGCTGTCAGTACTGGTTGAAGTTGGTATTTATTTAAATTAGCTCATGAAGGGCATCATTTTAAATTATAGTTTTGTTTAAAATATCATTTTTTTGGTGTATGCAGCTTACGTGGTTGCAATTTAACTTCAACTCATTGTACACAATGCTTTTAATCCAATTGATATGAGAGATTTTCAAATTTCATCGTTTTCCATGGCTTGATGGATCTTCCTTTGGAAGAATGTTTGTTTCCTTGTACTATGCAAACCCTTCTAGATGTTGCATTGTCAGATTCCTAGTTTCTTTGGGTTGAGAGCAGAGTTTCTGATGTGCTACAAAGTATACTTGTGCAGCCAGTACGAGATCATTCTCCTTTTTTATTTAGAGTGGGGGTTTGGGAAGTGGGAAAGTGGTGGTGAGGGAGGATGTTTTGGTGATGATGATGCACTCTTCAAGATAAACACATATGACCACACTTCGACTAATCATGTGCAACAGATGGTATGTTAAAGCACCTCATTTCTTTCTCTTCCTCTGCTCTCTCATGTGCAACAGGTGCTCACTGTTATTTGCTATGGTACTTAGGTCTGTTCTTGTTTCAGGGCTTAAATGAGTTTATGTACTCTGGAACTGGAAGTGAAATTTGTATCTGACACTAGACTTTGGCCTCCATTTTAGAGCTTGCTATTTTATCATCTGAATAACAATAGACATGCATCTAGTACCAAATAAGGGAGACTATCAGACAAATTGATGGAACTCTCCAAGGAGTCATGACAACTATCTATTGATCGTCAATGTTGTTTCCCTCTTTCCTAGGGTATAACATTATAATTGTCCATTTATTTATAGATTTTTTTTTTTTTTTACAGGTGATATTCATGGTCAATATTCTGATCTTCTAAGGCTTTTTGAGTATGGAGGGCTACCTCCTCAATCCAATTATTTATTCTTGGGGGATTATGTGGATCGTGGGAAGCACAGCCTCGAAACGATATGCCTTCTCCTTGCATACAAGATAAAATATCCTGAAAATTTTTTCCTTTTGAGGGGTAACCACGAATGTGCTTCTGTAAACCGTATATATGGATTTTATGATGAGTGCAAGCGAAGATTCAATGTCAGACTATGGAGAGTCTTCACAGATTGTTTTAACTGCCTACCCGTGGCAGCTCTCATTGGTCAAAAGATACTCTGTATGCACGGGGGACTTTCTCCTGACCTCCATGATTTGGACCAAATCAGGAATTTACAACGTCCGATTGATGTTCCAGAAACTGGTTTACTATGTGATCTACTCTGGTCAGATCCGAGTAAAGATGTTAAAGCGTGGGGGATAAATGATAGGGGAGTTTCCTATACCTTCGGCCCTGACAAGTTGGGAGAGTTTCTTCAGAAGCATGATCTTGACCTTGTTTGTCGTGCCCACCAGGTTTGAGCTGGATTAAGTTTAGAATTTTTTTACAGCATTCGTACTTGCAGAGTGTCTCATAGTTATTTTGCTTTGTTATGTAGGTTGTTGAAGACGGATACGAGTTCTTCGCTGATAGACAACTTGTAACTATATTTTCGGCTCCTAATTACTGTGGAGAGTTTGATAATGCTGGTGCAATGTTGAGTGTGGATGAAACTTTGATGTGTTCATTTCAAATATTAAAGCCTGCGGAGAAGAAGGCAAGGTTTGGCTTTGGAAGCACCACTACAGATAAGTCAGGAACTCCTCCAACAAAGACCAAGGTAATCATCTTCCAATGGCTGGTGTTATTTTGGGATTTGGAGGTTTTCTTATTTTATCTATAATTAATTTTGGACAAAGGGGTGGATATAGTATAGTTT
This sequence comes from Camellia lanceoleosa, assembly GCA_025200525.1. Taxonomy (NCBI): domain Eukaryota; kingdom Viridiplantae; phylum Streptophyta; class Magnoliopsida; order Ericales; family Theaceae; genus Camellia; species Camellia lanceoleosa. The sequence goes on along the minus strand of CM045766.1, from coordinate 161,294,025 downwards.
CTCTTTTGTTGAGATTCTTCATTTAACCTACCCACTGGATAAGATCTCTTCTCCCTTGTCCCCATTATAATTGAACTTGACCCAAGCTGAAGTGGGGTTGTGGCAGGAGCTCTACCTACCCTACACATTGTTAGTGTGAATATTGTTTCTTGAAAGATCGTTTGAAACTAGGGTCATGGGAATGGTTGAAAGGAAACCTTGGAGGTGCTAATGAAGTAGTCAAATAAAAAATTGTTTGATTTAATGAGAAACACTCAACAACGCGCCACTGTGAGCTAGGGAAACCACTACGAAATAATGGGCCAGATCGTTATGCAATTACAATGAAATGGCCTAATTAGCAGAGCAAAAACTCATGTGCAATCATTTAAATGGTAACAAATTATTTTATGTAGGCTATGCATGCATTTTTTGTGTGTTGTAAATATGGCTCCAAAAATTCATCCTCGTGCAGTCTTTTTGGGACCATGTCAATTGAATTGGAAATACCTTGTTTTCAGAGGCTTTGTTTTGAAAAACTTGGCTTCTCAACCAACTTATTCACGGGTCGAGTCAATCGGATGAGAAGAAAAAACATCCGATTCTGACCAAGTATTGTTCGAAATCGCAGAGTATCGGGCCACTATTTTCACAGTCGGATTCGGTCAGTGCGCAATGAAGAGGACACATACAAACGAGCGAGAGAATCTAAGGGTCGATTGGTTAGGGGGTTGGTAGCGTTACACGTATAGCCCTCGTCGATATACTTGAGGGAGATCTGAGAGGAGAGAATAAGAGGTAGGAAGATCTGAGAGAGGAGAGGAGTGAAAAAGATCTATAAGGTCAAAGGGTGAAAGGAAATATCAGAAAAAAGATGAATAGCGACGCAGGAAAGCAATCGTTGTAGCAGCAATGGTAGTGATCTCTGTTGATTCAGTAGAGATAGATAAACAAATGAAAAATACAATGAGAGAGAGAGAGAGAGAGAGAGAGAGAGAGAGAGAGAGAATCTGTTATCTCACAAAAAAGAGGAAATGGATGAAAATAAATGATCGTAATGAGATAGAAAGAATGAGAAGACAGAAAAAATAATAAAAAATAAATAAAAATGAAAAAACTTAAAGTTAGCTCTCTGACCAAGAGAGGCTAGCTCTCTTATCAAGAAGTATTCAGCCTCATAAAAATAAATAAAAACTAAGAGTTATCTCTAGGGAGTGACAGAGTGTAATTAATGTGATGGAGAGATACAAGTCAGATATTATAATAGGAGAGAGAAAATGTGTCAGTGTGCATGGAGATAGTTGGTGAACAAATTTCTAGACTTGAGATAAGGATAGCAATAGATCTGCAGAAAGTAATATGAAAAGTCACCAACACGTGGAGGTAATATATATGTACTTGTATATTATATCGGTCGAGTCAGTTTTTTTGCATTTTCTTTCAAACAAATCCAATGCCGACCGCCAATTCATAAAAATTAAAGAGTACAAACTGCAGCCGACCGCAGCATCATTCGAAACCCGTCCGTTCAGTCTCGGTTCGAGTCTGTTCGGGCTGGTTGATCGGATTAGACGGGTTGCTGAACAGCCCTAGTAAAGAGTGACATATTAATAAATAGATTAATTTGTCTAATTCCTAGAATTAACTGTCTTGATAAAAGGGCTACCAAGTGCATGAGGCTCCCGCTAAAGCGGTTTGGAGAAGACAAGATGTACATGGCCTCTCCCTAATTTTTGGAGAGTTTACTTTTGTCACTCAAACCTGCGTCACCAGGCAGGGACACTTATCATTAGGCCAAGCAACTCTTTGGCTTGATCATCTTCATGATGGGTCTTAAAGATTTGTGTCTGCATGATCTATCCAGAACATATGCATTGGGTTTTACAGTTTCAACTATAGGTAAAGTTGCTTTGGAGGTATCTTGTTGCCTCTTAATCTTGTCCAAAAGTTCCACCATGTGTCCTAGTAATTAAAATCAGTTAATTACATTTGTTCGATAGGTTTTAAGCATACCTTTTCACTTCTTTGCAGTCGTTCCTTGGTGCAAAAGTATGACAAATTAGTTCGTTGGTCGAGATTTATGGAGAAAGCTGTCTTTTATCATTGCACTTGGGGCAAACATATTGTAAGTACTCAGTCAATTCAGTACAAGGGAAGTTAAAATAGCGGGGGGCCCTTTTCATCAATGTAATCATGTGTAAGATTTCCTTCCTCTGATATAAGGATGGAAGGCTGTAATTTTTTCCTTGTTTTTTTCCCCGTCATGTGCATTACTAATTACTACTTCGGGGAATTTGGGATTGCTCCTCTCTTGATGTTCTTTTTTTCTTTTCTTTTTTGTGTGTATTACTGCTCTCTTGATGTTACAATCAGAAAAGAACATTATCCAAGGCGAGCTTGGAACATACTGGGAAACTTAGTTATCCTGCTTGAATTTTATATTGTGTTTGACTAAGTGAGCTGTGTTTGTGATTTCAGGGTAGTCGAAAAGTTTGTCTCACAGTCACAGCACCTATGAGGTGAGCAGTGCCATATAAGTTTTATCTGGGTAATGTGGTTCATACATTTTCCTTCAATATTATGACACATGGGTGGGTTGATCGTTATCATACTAATTATAAGTACCCTACCCTTGTCTTTAGTGTAATGGGCAGTGAATTGGCAATGGCATTATTAATATTAGCAATCACATTTGAAAAACGTCATTTTTAGTCGTAATTTTGAAGCTGATAACTATGCTCTACTTGACCAACCTATCTGTCTAGATGCCCGGTAGAAATTTTTTCCCCCAATAAGTTTTATGTGCTAGAAGCTCGATTTAATGATATAATGTTTTGCTACATGGACTCTACCATTTGAATGCTGCTGGATTTTTGACTGCTTTAGATGATTACTTGATTTTAGACTCCAATTGTAACCACATTTTGTAAATTTCTCAGACATGGATAACTTGAAATAGACTACTATTGTCAAATAGGCAAGGCTCCTTAGACTGCTCTTAATTATAATAATGCCCTTTTTGGGGAGGGATTTTTATTTTTTAATAGAGGTGAGTCGAGGGTATCTGCTTGACCGATTTATTTTATCGGAGTCGGAAGAAGATCTCTCATATGATGATCTTGAATAAGAAGCTGCTCTCGGTATCAGATTAAAAGATAAAGAGGAATTGGATGGCCCAGAGCAACAATCCCGAGTAAGGTTTTATTTACAAAAAAATAAAAAAAATGAAAAATTCTTGGGAGCACTAATTAGTGCTCCCACTAATTAGGTGGCAGTAGGTCCTGCCAGTAATGATGTAATGTTTTGGTCTTGGAGTTGTATTTTTTTTTTTTTTTTTACTTTTTTAATACATTAGTGCTATTAGTGGTGGTGTTTTTAGTGGGATGAATCATTGTTGTAAAAAAATTCACACATAACGGATCAGACTTTGCTTCCCAAGTCATCACTATTTTGTGTTTTCCTGATATTTAGCCATTCAAGTCATTTGAAGGGGTGCTGGTAATTACAAATTACAAATTTCTTTTTTCATATGCATCTCTATTATCCTAATTGGGAATTGTGCTCTCACAAAGTGATTGTAAACATAATTGGCAAATTGAGTGTAAAGAGAAATTTAAGAAGGGTAAATAAAATTACAATAATGTTTTAGAGCTCTAAATTGGGAGCACTAGAGCATCACTAATGATGTGGCATAGGGGGCCCCATCAAAGTGATGTGATATTTTGACTTGAGTTTTTTTTTTTTTTAGTTCATTAGTGCTATTAGTGGTCCAAAAATTAGTGGGATGAATCACCACCCATAAAATTACCTTTTTTATGGTCGTGGCATGTAATTTTTTTAAATCTAATTTTACCATGAAATGCGCTCGTATAGGAAAGAGTGTTTTATGGGAAAAGGGGTGAATTAACAAGTAATTTTGACTTTTCTCCTTTATTTCATGCATTTTATGTACCATGAAAACAAACAAAACAATGTACATAAAATTACCAAAAATGAATGTTTTGGATAAACCTTGTTTAAAATTTTTTTTTAAAAAAAGAAACTTTTTTTTAACTCTCTGGCAACATGAAAAACAAAAATAGTAATACTATGAACCTAGACTTATCAACTAAAAAATTACTTAGAATTTTGATTTTGTGGTTTAGATTTATTCTATTTATGGATTTTACACGTCACAAATTTAATTTCCACGATTTAAGTAAGTATATTTTTTGACTTTTTACGAAAAGATGTATAAAAAAGTAGAGAGGTGATGTGATTTAAAAAAGATAAAAAAAAAAAAAGGTGTACTATTTTAATACACCCCAAGCAGACTTATTCAAACAAAAATGCTCTACCCTTGTGTCATTTTTTATTCATGGTGGAGGTTTTGGTGTCTCTACTTAATTTTTATTTATTTATTTATTTTTTCAACGACGAACTTAATTGTAAAATGAAAAATCTTGGTGCACATGTAACATTTTCCACTCTGGTTGACAAGAAGCTTTGTTATCTCATTTGGTTGGTAGAACTTATTAGATGATTAACAAGTTTATTTATGTTTAGGCTCTTACAAGAAATGTAGTTAATTTTGGATTAATCACTTAAGACGGACCTGAGGTTGGATTGGATTTGGGCTTGAACAATCTCTTGAAATTCTAGTGGGCATTGGGTTGGCCTTTCAAACCCAATGGGTTGGACCAAAAGGTAGGCATTAGGGCCTTGTTTATGAATCATTTACCTTTAAGATGTGTTTGGATCTTAGATTTTTTGAAAAATTTGTGAAAACACAAAAAAAAAAAAAAAAAAAAAAAAAAAAGAGTTTGGCTTGTATTGTATTCATTTTTTAAAACAATTATTTCTATTTGCTAACTAACAAATGGGGAAACGTGACATTAAATTATCACTAAACTTGTTTTTATGTATTTGTACAACAGGTGTGGATGTCTCCATATTCTTGTCTCCTCTCTCTAACTCTCTTTCTTAACACCATGTATCAAATAATCGATCAAAATAATTAAATTGTTAATTGAAAGTTGGCACACCATGTGGAAGGATGAATATTTTATGATATGAAATTTAGAAAATGAAGGACAAAGATCCCGTGTCTGTACGACACGTATTTGAGTATGATAGTAACACTAACTTACTTATTTGGTATTATTGATCAATAAAAATCACAAATGAAAATTAAGTGAATTAGTATTATCTTCTATTAATCCAATTATATCATGATTTTAAAGCATAATGCGATTGCTTATTAGATAAGAATTCTATCATGTTGTATCGCTATTATGTCCAAATGTATATTAACAAAGTTTATTGAGATTTTTATTGTTTTTGCATACAGCCTGTTTGTCCCTGATTGTGATTTCCCTTGAAAATAAAGGTGGGCAGAGGCAAGCTGTTCTATTGTTTCACCCCTACTATGCAGTTAAGATATATATATATAAAACTACACATACATTAGGACCATATACAGAGATTATACCTAAGAGATTGGATCGTCTTCAGTCTATTTTGAATTGGATATTGTTTAGTTTAGATTTGTGGATCCATCATGAGTCCATTGTGTATAGATTATTAGTGAAAAAAGTATATTAATTGGGTAATAATAATCACATGATTTTATTATAATTTTTTTATTTAAAAAAATATAATTATTTTTTTTTCAAAGACAATACGGCAAAATAATCTAATTATGATTATTAGACCAATTTATAAACAAAAATAAATTATTGGGCAAATTATAAAAAAAAAACTCTAAAGTTTGGCTCTTATAACAAATTAAACCCTAATGTTTTAGTTGCCGTTTGACAATTAACTTTTTTAGTTAACATTTTGATTATTTTAGTTTAGAATTAAAAGTTTATTTGGTCTGACTTTTTTATTTATTTATTTTTACTTTTGTGAGAGAAAAAAGTAAAATGATTATGATTTGAATGTGATATTTTATCTTATTAATTTATTTAACTTATTTTATTTTTATGATTTTTTTAACTAAAAAGCCAATACTAAACAATTTCATCAATTCAAATCCTATAGTTTTGAAGTAGGAACAATTCTAGCCATCCGTTAATATTTGTTATCATGTTAACGGTAAAAAATGTATAAAAAGACACATGGTAGGATCTGATTCACACTTTTAACTTGATGTAATTTATATTTGAGCCTAGCAACACCGGATTATAAAAGCAACCATTTACCACCACCACTCATCATGAAGCCTATCATTACATGTTATCACTTCCAACTCTCATGATTTGAGATCAATTTTTCATGATTAGTCAACAGAATCGCCCAATCCTGTAGCCGTCGCCGTCGATTCAATCATCGTCTTCCAATTTAGAGTTTTTCTCAAATATCTGGAGCGATAAATTGTGTCTAGCCGAGAAATTTAAGGAGAAATTTAAATATATATATATATATAAGTGAAATGTGAATAAAATATATTTATATTTTATATATATATTTTTTTTAAGGATTGTTTTAGATGTTCTAATAAGTGCAATTTTTAACTTTTTATAAAATATGAATTGGGTTTAAAGTGATCTGGTAGAGAGGCGATATGACTTAAATAAGATGATGTGACTTAAATATAGTAGTGACTTTTTAATTTTTTTTGAACATAACAAACTTAACATAAATTTCTTTTCAAATCTCCGTACCAAAGAGTCTGCTCTGTTTTATCCACATATTACGCTATTGAGATTGGAAGAAATAGTACGTGCTTTGATTTTTAGTGGTTGGATATGAAAGATTAACTTCCGTATATGGTAATGTTTATTTTCACAACCAGAGAGATGAACAGCCTACTAAATTTTCCCCATTGACTTTAGGAAGGGTGAAGAGTTGGTGCTGTAATAGTAATGGGAAGTGGAAGGGTGGGTTATGTTATGATGTGGTATGGTTGGAGTATTTGGTGTGGTTTATTTTGGTTAATTTATAATTTTTTTTCTTCAAAATTATTTGGTTAAATTTATTTTAAACAGTTCTTGATTCTAGTAAATTATTTTAACTCAAAAAAATTGATTCTGAAAATTCTGCTTATCAATTTCTGTTGTGAATATGTTAATTTATGATTATACCCTTACATTTTCTTTAAAAAAAAATAGAAAAAGATCCAAATAGATTATGGATTAATTATTTTTTTTTTTTTATAGAAAATGTGGACTATTGGTAAATAACAAAAAATAAAAATTAATTCAAAAAGTTATTTCATAATTTAATTTACCAAAAACTACTCAATAACTTAAATTTGTAATCTAACAGTTATACTAAACAAATTAACAAATTCTAATTAAAATTATAATTTATAATATATTGAGTTATAATTTACAATCTATTTTAACAGTTGCACCAAATATCCCAGTATATGGTAAGATTGTTAATAAATGGTTATGACGTGATCCATGTGTGTTTCAATTTTTTTTAATTTTTATTCTTTTTCCGATTAGTAAAAGTTAACTTAAATTGATGAGACAGTTAAATTGAAATCACTTTAAAATTGCAGAGTTTGGATTGATCAAAATAAGATTTTAAAATTTAATTTGTTTTAAAGGTTAAATTTTGAGATTTTTTTTATATAATTTTTTCTAAATTATTATAATGATGACGGACAGAGACAGAGTGTATTTACAAAAATAAAAATAAAAAAGTAAATAAAAAAAATAAAAAACCTTGAAATTGAAGCTCAAACCGCGTGGGGGTGACAGCAATGTCATGGGCTTTGGTATCATGATCAAACAAAACAACAAATGTTAACGCGGTTTCTAGAACTCACAAGGAGTTTACAATTAGAGAGAGAGAGAGAGAGAGAGAGAGAGAGAGAGAGAGAGAACCTTGACTTCACTTTAAGGGATTTTTCTAGGATACATGAAGATGGTTTTCATGTATCATACATAAATAATTTTGGACCATTAGATCTAAAAGTAAAATAAATCTAACCATTGATTGATAATAATTAAAATCAGGTTAAGAAATCTAGGTAGTTTCGTAAAAAATAAGGTGGTTTTCAATGGTTTTGAAACCAAAAAGTGGTTTTCAACTTACTACAATAACCAAGTATACTTACTATTTGATGTGATTATACTTACTATTTTAAATAACTATACTTACCATTCAATTATTGATAAAATACACTTAACCTGCTATTCAGGTAACAGGTAAACTTAAAAAATTAAGTTATAATAAATTTTCAAAATCTCTAAAATAAATATAAAATTCATAAAATAGAATTTAAGAAAAAAATATACAAAATAAATTTGAATTCTAAACATTTTATTATAATTTATTACATTTTATGAAATATGATTTTTTATTTATTTATCTACTTAATAGCAATAAATGAAACCTAATTTCCTTTTCATTTATCACACTTGAAAATAATAAATGCAATTAATGAAGAAATATAATTAATAAAATATAGAAAATTTTATAATTTATTTGAGGATTCCATGAACAAAATTTTATGTTTATTTTTAAAATTTTTGAATATTTGAAGATTTAAAGATAAGATTGTTATTGATTTGGAACTCCTTAGATAAGAATCTATATTCTCTATCTCTTTTTTTACATTAACTTTCCATGATATTTTGAACTTATAAATTTTAATATTCTGTTGGAATAACATTTCACCTAGTTAAAAAATATATATATATGAGATTTAAGTGGTAAAAAAAAAAAAAATCAAGTTTGATGAAATAGTAAGTGCGATCTTAAGTTTAGTTTAAATGATTAATTAATCGAGTCTACTAAAATTGTAAGTAGAGTTCCATTGAGTAGTAAGTATTGTTTAAATAATGAGTCAAGTTTGATAAAGTAGTAAGTAGAGTCTAATTGAGTAGTAAGTGTTGTTTAAGTGATGAGTCAAGTTTAATAAAGTAGTAAGTAGAGTCTCATTGAGTAGTAAGTGTTATTTAAATGAGTAGTAAGTCAAGTCTGATCAAGTAATAAGTAGAGTCTCATTGAGTAGTAAATGTGGTTTAAATGAGTGGTAAGTATGGTTTAAATGAGTGGTTTTCAATTTATTACAATAACAAAACACATTTATTACTTGATATAGTTGTAATAATTCCACATAACTACACTTACCATTCAAACATTAATAAAATGCATCTAACCTCTAAAATAAATATAAAATTTATAAAATAGAATGTAAACAAAATATATATATATATACAAAATAAATATGAGATTTATAAATTTTATTATAATTTTTTATATTTTATGGAATATGATTTTTTTATTTATGTACTTAATGGCAATGAATGGCAATAAATGAAACCTAGTATCTTTTTCATCTACCACAATAAATGCAATTAATGAGAAATATGATTAACAAAATATAGAAAATTTTCAAATTCATTTGAGGATTCCTAAACAAAATTTGATGTTCATTTCTAACACTTTCAAAGAGTTTAAGATAAAATTGTTGTTGATTTGGAACTCCTTAGGTAAGTCTCTCTCTTTTTACTTTCACTTCCATTATATTTTGAATTTATAAATTTTTATGTTTTGTTGGAATAACATTTCATCTAATTAAAAGAAAAATTATGAGATTCAAGTAGTAAGAAAAAAAAATAAAATCAAGTTTGAAGAAATAGTAAATGTAGTCTTAAATGAGTAGTAAGCCAAGTCTGATAAAGTAGTAAGGATAGTCTCATTGAGTAGTAAGTGTTATTCAAATGAGTAGCAAGTCAAGTCTGATGAAATAGTAAGTCCAGTCTCATTGACTAGTAAGTGTGGTTTAAATGGTTGATAAGTCAAGTTTGATAAAGTAGTAAGTAGAGTTTCATTGAGTAGTAAGTGTGGTTTAAATGAGTTAAGTCTGATAAAATAATAAGTAGAGTCTTATTAAGTAGTAAGTGTTATTTAAATGACTGATAAGTCAAGTTTGATAAAGTAGTAAGTAGAGTCTCATTGAGTAGAAAGTGTAATTCAAATGAGTGGTAAGTCAAGTCTGATAAAGTAGTAAGTATGGTTTAAAAGAGTGGTAAGTCAAGTATTGAGTAGTAGGTATGGTTTAAATGAGTAGTAAGTCAAGTCTGATAAAATAGTAAGTACAGTCTCATTGACTAGTAAGTGTGCTTTAAATGGCTGATAAGTCAAGTTTGATAAAGTAGTAAGTATAGTCTCATTGAATAGTAAGTGTGGTTTAAATGAGTTAAGGTTGATAAAATAATAAGTAGAGTCTTATTAAGTAGTAAGTGTTGTTTAAATAACTGATAAGTCAAGTTTGATAAAGTAGTAAATAGAGTCTTATTGAGTAGTAAGTGTGATTCAAATGAGTGGTAAGTCAAGTTTGATAAAGTTGTAAGTACAGTCTAATTGAGTAGTAAGTATGGTTTAAATGAGTGGTAAGTCAAGTCTGATGAAATAGTAAGTACAGTCTCATTGACTAGTAAGTGCGGTTTAAATGGCTGATAAGTCAAGTTTGATAAAGTAGTAAGTAGAGTCTCATTGAGTAGTAAGTGTAATTCTGATAAAGTAGTAAGTACAGTCTCATTGAGTAGTAAGTGTGGTTTAAATGAGTTTACTTATCATTTAAAAACACAACACTTGCCATTTCTTTTCATTCTACTAGCAACTCTTTGTGACTCAACTTACCACTTATCATTGTTTTACCACCTAGTATTTTACTTACCATTTTCTACTTGCTTTTTCTTAATTAATTTGTTTATGCTTATTGCAGATGGAAGACAACACTGAGCAACACAAGAATAACATTATATATGAACTAGATGATGATGATGGTAATGATGGTGAGTATAATATTCATAATGAAGATGATATCGTCAATTCTAATAATATTCCAACCGAAAGAGATATTAAGCGTCTAGATGAATTAACTGAAAAGGATGTGTTTGAAATGACATTTGATTCAGAAGAAAAGCGGAAAGATTTTATAATTCATATGCTAAGGTGAAAGGCTTTAGTATTCGAAGGGATCAATTGTATAAGGACAAGAATAATATGGTTATATCAAGGAGTTGGGTATGTTCAAAAGAAGGATACAGACAATCCAAATACCTTGACGTTGAAGAACGTAAAAGAGAACGAAAACAATTAACTAGAGTTGGTTGTCGTGCTTGTTTTCGTATCAAATACAATCGGAGTACTTCCAAATATGAAGTGAATGAATTTTTCAAGGATCATAATCATTCCATGATAGGGCCTCTTGGTGTTCAATTTCTTCGCTCACACCGGAATGTTACGAGTGCCGACAAGGCACAAGGCAATGCAATGCATCATATTGGTATGAGGACAAGTCACATTATGGACTTTGTTGCACATTACTCGTTTGTGTAAGGCTTATATTTATAAGGCATATGACTTTTTATATGTATAAGACAAATGATAGTATAAGACTTTTAATATTCTCAAACACAATACTTACCATTATGATTTCATTCATCATATTCATAACAACATAATAGTAAGTAATGTAGTAAGTAGAGTCTATTTTAAGTGGTAGTAAGTGAGGTTTATTTGAGTGGTAAGTCAAGCCTAACAAACTAGTAAGTAGAGTCTTCTTGACTAATAAAATGGTAAGCCAAGAGTAATGAAGTAGTAAGTGGAGTTTATTTGAGTTGTAGTAAGTAAGGTTTATAAGGCAATGCTTACTATTTGTTCTTATGCTACTTACCATTCATCAACACAATAATTACCATTATGATTTTATTCACCATGTTCGTAACAATATAATGGTTTTCCACGAACACATAAACTATTTGGCAAATAGTTTACAAAGTCATCATCACTATCATCAGAGAAGTCTGAAATGTCTGGATCAGAAACTAGCAATGGATCTTCAATGATTGTTGTGATAGCATTGTCACAATCAAAATGAGATTTTTTCTTGGCATATTCAATGTAATGAAATCTATCCAATCTCCGTTGCATCTGTGTATTCTCTCTTTGTAGCCTTGATATGACTGTTGCATCATCGCATGATTTGTTTCTGCATAGTTCAGCTGAACGTGCCCTTGGAACCCGTAGCCCATGCCATCGACAATATATCTCAAGTTCACAACGTTTTTCGAAGAGGTCTTGCCATTGTCATGTCAATCATGTTCAATCATTTGAATGGTCAATAGTCATATGTACTAGTATCATGATCAATCATTTTCAGTAGTCACATGTGAATTATATGAGTCACATGTGAATAGTCAAAGAGTAATAAAGTAGTGAGTGGATTTTATTTGAGTAGTAGTAAATGAGGCTTATTTGAGTGGTAAGTTAAGTCTAATAAACTAGTAAGTATGATTGAATAAAATGGTAAGCAAAGAGTAATAAAATAGTAAGTGGAGTTTATTTGAGTGGTAGTAAGTGAGACTTATTTGAGTAGTAAGTTAAGTCTAATAAACTAGTAAGTAGAGTCTTTTTAACTAGTAAGTATGATTGAATAAAATAGTAAGGAAAGAGTAATAAAGTAGTAAGTGGAGTTTATTTGAGTGGTAGTAAGTGAGACTTGTTTGAGTAGTGAGTTAAGTCTAATAAACTAGTAAGTAGAGTCTTTTTAACTAGTAAATATGATTGAATAAAATAGTAAGAAAAGAGTAATAAAGTAGTAACTGGAGTTTATTTGAGTGGTAGTAAGTGAGACTTATTTGAGTAGTAAGTTAAGTCTAATAAACTTGTAAGTAGAGTCTTTTTAACTAGTAAGTATGATTGAATAAAATAGTAAGCAAGGAGTAATAAAGTAGTAAGTGGAGTTTATTTGAGTGGTAGTAAGTGAGACTTATTTGAGTAGTAAGTTAAGTCTAATAAACTAGTAAGTAGAGTCTTTTTAACTAGTAAGTATGATTGAATAAAATAGTAAGTAAGGAGTAATAAAGTAGTAAGTGGAGTTTATTTGAGTGGTAGTAAGTGAGACTTATTTGAGTAGTAAGTTAAGTCTAATAAACTAGTAAGTAGAGTCTTTTTAACTAGTAAATATGATTGAATAAAATAGTAAGGAAAGAGTAATAAAGTAGTAACTGGAGTTTATTTGAGTGGTAGTAAGTGAGACTTATTTGAGTAGTAAGTTAAGTCTAATAAACTAGTAAGTAGAGTCTTTTTAACTAGTAAGTATGATTGAATAAAATAGTAAGCAAAGAGTAACAAAGTAGTAAGTGAAGTTTATTTGAGTGATAGTAAGTGAGACTTGTTTGAGTAGTGAGTTAAGTCTAATAAACTAGTAAGTAGAGTCTTTTTAACTAGTAAATATGATTGAATAAAATAGTAAGGAAAGAGTAATAAAGTAGTAACTGGAGTTTATTTGAGTGGTAGTAAGTGAGACTTATTTGAGTAGTAAGTTAAGTCTAATAAACTAGTAAGTAGAGTCTTTTTAACTAGTAAGTATGATTGAATAAAATAGTAAGCAAAGAGTAATAAAGTAGTAAGTGGAGTTTATTTGAGTGGTAGTAAGTGAGACTTATTTGAGTAGTAAGTTAAGTCTAATAAACTAGTAAGTAGAGTCTTTTTAACTAGTAAGTATGATTGAATAAAATGGTAAGTAAAGAATAATAAAATAATAAGTGGAGTCATTGAAGTATAATAAAGTGGCAAGTCATAACTAATTCAATTCCTGCCCATGTACAATCCAAATCCAAATTACAAAAAAATGACAAAAATCATACAACTAAAATCCATTTGGTCTACATCCTCCCCAAAACAAATTCAGTTGAAATTCACATAATTCAAGTATGAACATGCAACAACATCAATGATACATGACAATTATCTATCACAAGCCAATTCTATCACTCTTGACCCAATTTTATTGTTTGCATCTCGAACTAAGCCTAGTGCTAATCTTTGTCTAGCATCCCACGAGTCAAATTGAAGCAAACAAGCTTCAGAATCAATAAATTGCACCAATTCAAAATATTTGATGACGTGCATTCCACAATCATAGCCATTACTTTGTTGTGGAAGCCATTCAAGTGTTCTAATTGGAAACTCGGTGATTTTATTTGTATATGCATTCTTGTACTGAATTCCCAATAAGTCATGTAATACTTCAACCTGTTATTTACATAACTAATTAGTAGGAAAACATGCAATACAAAATACAAATAACAACATTGTATAAGGATGTATACCACTTTTTTCACTTGAGTTGGCCGAGTTCTACTTCTTCTTGATATATACGGATCAAGGATATATACCACTTGTTGTCGCATGTATACCACACACTTTGGAGGATGTTTTATGTTTGACAAGAGTATTTGAAAGGGGCTAAATCTACAATTTTGAAAAGGCTAAAACCATCTACTTTTGTCGAACAAAAAAATCAAAACAAAAAAAAAAAAGTTTTATAAAGCAGAGAAATCTCCCCTCCCCAAAAAAAAAAAAAAAAAAAATTAATAAAACCTACTTATCTATCTACTTTTTGCCTTTGATTTTGAACCCAAAAAAAAATTAAGGAAAAGAAAAAAAGTTTAGAGACTAGAGAAACTCAACAGAAAAAAAAAAAAAAAAAAAAAAAACTTACTCATCTACTTTTGTTTTTAGTCTTGAACCAAAAAAAAAAAAAACACTTTCACTCTCACTTTCTAGATGATTTTGAAAAAGAAAAAATCAAAAAAAAAAATACAAAAAAAAAAAAAAAAATTCTCAGATTTACAAATTAATCAAAATCATTGCATTGAAGGCCGATAAAAAAAAAAAAATCAAAAGTTTTCATGGATTTTCAGAGATGAAGTACTGAGAAGCATAGTCCACAATAACCTTTTCAAGGTTTGAACAACTTTCAGACCATGAGAACCAACTGCACTATTTCTCAAAAAAACAAAACAGCACACAATACACACACAAATATAACCAATTCACCCTCCTCTACTTGACTAAATAGAGACAATCCATCCGTATGCTAAGATTCACAGATTAATCATCACAGACAAAGCAAATAGAAAGAGAGAGCAGAGAGAGAGAGAACATAGAGAGAGCAAAGAGAAAAGCAGTGTGAACTGAGTGTAAAAATCAAAAGGAAAAAAAAAGTTTAAAAAGCAAACCATTTTCTTCTTTCTCCTATCAGAGGAAGCCATTAATAGAGCTTCTGGTATTGTCAATGTCAACGATCTTCAGGGCGATGAGTGGCGAGAATCAATGCCGAGGTTGCGCCGGTGGTGGTGGAACAACGGTATCAATGCCGGTGGTGGGAATCAATGCCGACGGGGTGTGAGAGAGAAGGTCCTAACGCAGTAAAGTAAAGAGAGAGAAGAAGAAAGTAAACAAAAAAAAATAACACAGTAGAGAGAGAAGAGAGTACAAATGAGTTACCGGTTGGTTTTTTTTTTTTTTAAAACTAATTTGTTTTGATTTTGAATGGCTAAGATTTAAAGATTCAAATCTAATGGTTCAAAATTATTTTCATGTATGGTACCCAAATACCACTTTTGGGTACCATAGTCGGACCCCACTTTAAGAGTTCTGTCCGCAATGGTTTTTTGTTCGGTTAAATATACATATCATGTTTTGGTCTTCAAGTTCACATATGCTAGTCTTTGTCGCCAAATCATCAATAATCATCATCAACTCTCTATTTCTGTATTATTAACTACAAAAATATCAGAAATTTTAAAAAATTTATCAAAAATTTTACTAAGGCCGTTTGAGGAGTGGCTAAATTAGTCAATTAGTCAAAAAATTACCTTTTTAGTCAAAAAGCCAACAACTCATACCAAAAAGTCAAAGATTCCCTTTTCTCTCTACTTTTTGCACATCTTTTCGTAATTAGACAAAAAGTTATCCCAAACATACAAGTTTTTTTTACCAACCTTTTTAGCCAATTAGCCAAAAAGTTACTAAATTAGCCTGTTCCCAAACGAGGCCTAAGTTTTGCATCTACTAAATAATACAAAAAGTTAAAAAATCACTATCTTATATAAGTCACATTATCTTATTTAAATCATATCACTTCTCTAATACATCACATCAAACCCAATCCAAACCCAACCCAATCCATATAAGTCAATAAGTCAAAAAATGTACTTTTTTAGAGCATCTCAAACCAACCCTAAATGTCTCATATAAGTATGGGACACACATGAGACCTACATTGTATAAGTCTCACGTTTGTATGAGACATTTAATAGAACTTTTATCATAATTTTTAAATCTCTAACATTACTCTATTAAGGTCAAGTTTGATAAGTTGAAAAAATGTCAAAAAATTAAAAAGTTACTCAAAAAGTTAAAAAGTTATCACTATTTACCAAAAGTTAAAAATTACGACTGCACAACTCTCTATTCTAATTTTTCCTTGTACACTAATTTATAAAATTTTTTAATACACATTTTTTTATAAAAATTCAAAAAGTTAACCCAAATAACTATATTTTTTTTTTCAATTTTTTAATTTAAAAAATTAAAAAATATATTTATTTAAAATATCTCCAACAACCCCTAACTAACCATCTCTTTTTCTGGAAATATTCAGTGCAATGGGATTTTGACACATACCATTTTATTTTACCTCAACAAAAAAATCAAAAACAAAATCAAAAGTATGTAGGCCCGATTTATTTTAATTTGTGAGACATTCCATGAAGTAGCTGACGAAGTCGTTGTTGTTATCAATGACTTTTAAATTCTTCCTCTTCTAGTCTCCTAGACTATTGGGATAGGATACTGTTGAAGTTGTGTTTGACTGGAAAATTAAAAAAAAAAAAAAAAACAGAAGGATGCGTATAAAATTAAGTAAAATATAAATATATTTTATTTATATTTATATATTTTTTTAAATTTTTTTTTAAAATTTTTAATCAAACACAACCTAAGGTTCAATTAGGATGAAATAGGTAGAGAGTGAAGGAAAGAGAATTTTTTTTTAACTTTTTTGGGTTTGTTTAGTTTGAAAGTAGTGAAAAATATAAAAAAATTATTTTTCTTGTCAATCTATATTAGTATTGTAACGAATTTTTTATTTCTTGCAAAAAAATATAAGAAAATATAAGAAAAATTGAATGTGTGAGTTATCTATAATTAAACTTTAAAATTTTTTTCCTTCCAAAATTTTCATTTTAATTAAATACTTGCAAGAAAATATATTTTCTTTTCTTTCACTTTCACATTTTACTAAACTTTCTTTTCAATCAAACGGAACCTAAGACTCAGTTTGGTTAGGATGAAAATGGTAGAAAATTATACAAATAGAAAAAAAATAAAAATTTTGTAAGCTTATTTAGCATGAAAGTGGTGGAAATTATAAGAAAATTAATTTTTTTTTGTACAACTCATAATAGCATGATAACTAAAACTTTCAATTTCTTATAAAAAATACAAGAAAATATGAGAAAGTTTAAATTTGTTATAAAAGTAGTTACCTATAATTAGAATTTATATTTCTTACAAAATTTTCATCCTAATCAAATTCATAGCAGAGAATATATTTTCTTTTCCTTTTTTTTTTTCTTTTCACTTTACTTTCTACCATTTTTACTTTTTACAATTTATTTATTTTTAATCAAATGTGTATATTATCCTAAGATTCCAAAACCCTTATATAGCCGTTATAACGTGAAATTTGCTTATCCACTCGGGTCATTTATTGAAGAGTTTCTCTGTTTTGTGATGCATAGTCTCTCCCTTTTTTTTTCCCCATTTTTATTTTATTTATTTATTTCTAATGTGTCGAGTTCCTCTATGATGATATTTAATAAAATTAAAAATTGAATGTTAAAATTTTTAAGTTAAAAAATCAGTTGATAAAGATTTTAATGTTGAATTGAAACAAATTATTTGATATTTACCCGATGAAATTTGTAATGTATTATTTTTAATGGTGTGACTATGATACCAATGACAATAATAGGATATAATAGAATAACGGTTATGGTGATGGAGAAGGGGTAGTGTAGTGGAAATTTAAGTGTCAATTAAATTTTTTTTTTTTTTGGCTTTTAAAATTTAAAATACTTATGAAAAAAAGGTTGGAAAAATTGCACTATAGTTAGGGGCGGAGGCACGTGAGGCCCAGAGGGGTCACGTGCCCCCCCTCAACTTTTGGAAAATTATTTTTTTTATCCCTAATAAAAATATATATTTCAATTTAATCCAAGTAATATATTAAAATTTTTATATCACTATTTTCTTTACTTTTTTTATAAAAAAAAATGTTTAATTTATCACTTTAAATGTTTAATTATGCTATAAAAAATTCTTATAAATTTTATAGTAGAGAAATGTTACATATTACTAATATTTTGTCACTATTTTATATCATTTCTTATACGACACATAATTATTACACAATTAATGACAACTAATAATATATTGTCATGTAATTCAATTATTCAAAATGGTGAAAAAAATAAGTAATATATAATAGCCTTTGTATATTATTTATTTATCATTTTCTCATTTATTTCTCTATCCTCACTCTATCTCTTTATGTATGTTCTGTTGGGACTGTGAGATACCAGAAATCAATCACACACAAGAACACAACAATATTTACGTGGTTCGGCAATTGTCTACATCCACGGAGAGCTATCCACTATAGAATTTTTTTCCGGAGGGAGATTACACTCACACCTCACAAACTCACTCTATAGCATTCTCAAACTCACTTCTCTCACAGCTCCCATAGATTACACTTCTGTGTTTGTGTTGTTATGTCTCTCCCCCTCCTCCTCACCTCAATTTATACACAATTGATGGAGGAGGTGATTGGCCCTTACCTACTACCTTCCACCCTCTTGGTGGATTCTCCATTTGGGTAGTGGAGATGGTGCTGCACTAAATGGCCACTACAAGGTGCTGCACTAACAATTCTCCCCCTCCACGCCCATATGGAGAACTGACTTCTCACTTGAAGTCCATCCCGGCAATGTCTCTGCAGATTTCGAGTTTGTTTCTTGAGACCACCTTTGTCAGTATGTCAGCTGGATTCTTATCTGTATGGATCTTGATCAGTTCCAATAACTGTTTTTCCATCACTTCGCGTATCCAATGATACCGAATATCAATGTGCTTTGTGCGAGAATGATACATCGAATTCTTGCTCAGGTCTATGGCACTCTGGCTATCACAATGTACCGTGAACTTTTCTTGCTTTAATCCTAACTCTTGGAGAAACCGTTACAACCACAACATCTCTTTCCCAGCTTCCGCTGCGGCAATATATTCTGCCTCGGTTGTGGATAATGCAACACTTCAACTTGGACCTGCCAAGACACTCCCTCACAAAGTGAGCAGAAATCTGATGTAGATTTTCTACCATCAAGATCTCCCGCCATATCGGAATCCGTATAGCCTTCCAAGACTGGTTTAGCATCTCTAAAGCACAAACACATTTTTGCCGTACCCTTGAGGTACCTCAGAATCCACTTGACTGCTTCCCAATGCTCTTTTCCTGGATTGGAAAGGAATCTGCTTACTACTCCAACAGCATGAGCAATATCTGGTCGAGTAGACACCATTGCATACATCAAACTCCCTACGGCGGATGAGTAGGGAATAGCTTCCAGCTCTTCTCTTTCTTTAGTAGTGGAGGGACAAGATCTCTTGTTTAGCTTGAAATGATTAGCCAGCGGAGTATTGACTGACTTAGAATCTTTCATGTTGAACTTTGTGTAATAACCCTCGTACCGATTACTGAATAACCACCGAATTATATACTGATCACTGATAAACTGAACTGCTAATGACTGATAAGTGAACTGGATGAACTACTGAACAAACTGAATGAAACTGAAACTGAAACTGAATAAGTTTGTTTATTGAATTGCGTGTTTTATCTGTTGATTGTCTGACTACCTGTTTAAATGTATGTGTTTAAACTGTTAATTAAAGGCCTTATCGGCGGCCGATTTAGAAACCGTTTGAAGTTTTAGACTCAGTATAATATTTATGATTTTATGGTATTTTTATCTGAAAATTGGTTAGGAATGATTAAATTAGATTGAATTGAGTAAATTAAAGAGTTTCGTTTAATTACATGTTTGCCACCCTTAGTGGCCATTTGTTTAATGTTATTTGGGAGCCTTTGACACTTAGAGTAAACATTGATCAGCCTCATTCTTGCCTCTTAACCGACCAAAGAAGAGTATAGAGAGAGAGAGAGTTCATCTTGTAGGAATTTAACTCAATTTGAATTCATCTTGGAAATTAGCTTGGAATTGAAGTGTAACTTGGCCTTATCTAGCTTCCTTACCTTGAATCAACACTTAGGTAAGCGAATTCATTGCATCCTTATTGTCCTTAAGCTTCCTCTTACATAGTTCATGCATCATTGTGGAGTTGAGACTTGATTTTGCTCATATATGTTGAATTAGAGCATAATTCATCCATGCATGCTTGAATTGGTGTATTTTGAGGTTGAATTCTTGAAGAATTGTACACGCATGCTCAAGTTTCATCATGGTCCATGTTTTCAAGTTGTTTTCAAAGTTTGGAGCTCAATAGAGCAAGGTTTGAAGATTGAAATTGGTTTAGAACCCATGCATTGCATGTTTACAAAGTATTCTTGAATTGTTCTTGAAAAATGGGTTTGAAATTGTATTTATTTGACTCACCTTTGGGGCTTGAATTCTCAAATTGGCTTTTGAAACTTGTTATTTATTGAGTTGGGATGTATTCCCCAGAATTTGGGCCCAAGAGGTCGAGTTTTGAGTGTTGGAACACTTGGTTTGAGCTTGGAAGGCAAATATGGAAATTCCAGATTTGGCTTCTTCGCTCGAGCGAAGGATTCCTCGCTCGAGCGACCAAGGTTTCCTCTGAGCTACGCTCGAGCGAGATATTGGTGGCTCGAGCATAAAAATCGAACATCCAAAGATTTCTTTGTTTCATCGCACCGCTCGAAGCGAAGGAAGGCTCGCCGAGAACCCTTTGATTTTGGGAAGCTCGCCGGCGAGCATCGGCAGCATCGCGTAAAAATTGAGCATCCAAGATTTTTACTGTTTCATCGAGCGCCGGCGAAGGATTGTTCGCCGAAGCCTTTGATTTTGCAAACTCGCTCGGCGAAGGAAGTCTCGCCGGCGAGACCTGCCAAAGAACTTTTGAAAAGTGCCTTCCAAGCGTCGATTTTTGCATCCTCATCTCATCCTAGGCATTCTTAGGCCTAGTTTAATGCATCTTAATGAGGATTTAGACATAGAACCACACCGAGGAATTTAGAGATTTAATTATCATCCTTTCCAATGTAAACTTAGTGTGTGTTCTATTGATTGACCGCTTAGGGTTGACTCTGGGGCGCTCTAGCTCTTGATAGCCCAATCAATGTGAGTAACATGTGTAAAGATATGTTCAAAATGGTTATCTTTTGAATATCACATCGAATTTCTCGAATCGATGTTATTTATCGAATGAATGTATGTCCTATTTACGAACTATATTGTGGCATCCTTAGCACCTCTTGTTATTGATTCTGAGAGCTCTCGGTTTCCTTGTGGAACCATCTTGTTCTTGAATGATTAGCCATCATTCTTGTTCAAGTCTTAAGGCCGGTCCTTTTGGACCCATCGTTATAGGCTATTGGATGTACCACATATGACCGATTGATTGAAATCTCGAAGATGAAACTACCGCTTAATGAATTGATTTCATTTATCGCAGGACATTCATTCATAACCTCTTTACGCTTTATGTTATTCACCGGGCTTTAGCTCATCATATATATATGTAGGTTCTCACCGCCGCATCAAGCTTAGAGGGCGTGGGATTGGTCCCCGTTTTGTCGGCCAAATTTATGTGCCTCACTGTGAGGTTCCGAGACGCCATGCCATGGCTTGGGGTGTTTTGTGTCCCCACTAGTCTCCTCTTGTTTTGTCTTGTTGTATAGACTGCTTTATCTTGTTATCGAGGATTGAGTTCCGTCTTGAATGTCTGTAATGATTGTATATCTTGTCGTCTGAATGCATCAATGTATGAAAAATGTTTTTGTCATCTGATTTCCTGACTCAATGGACACTAGTTATTTACTGTATTGGCTTCCGCCAGCCCTCAGACTCGATTGATCAGATTATCGCTCAAGAGGCCTTTGGTAATCTCTTGACATCGCCGATTCTGATACTAAACCCATAGGGCGGGTTTGGGTCGTGACAGAGTGGTATCAGAGCGATACTTAACCACGAGTTATATCGCACACACGTGTCCAAATGAGCTATAGGGTGTCCTAGAAAAGCAATTAGGGCATCTCATGAATTGAAAAGTGTGTGCTTTTGACTGACTGATTATATGTTAAACTGCTAAACTGTTTAATTGCACAACTGTTTATAATGATAATCAGATAATCGCTTATAGTGAAATGGATAATGCAAATGAAATCAAGCATCATCCTCTCGAGGCCGAATGGCCCGATGGAACAAATGATGGAACGGTAATTGAAAGATCGACCGACAATGTAACCAACCGCCTCACCTTCCTCCTCCGGTGCAACCGAAACGAATCGCCAAATGTACAGAATGTGAATGTTAATGAGATGGATATCATTGCACCGACTCGTAAATTCAAGAAATGAAACCGCCGCCCTTTTCGTGGAGGCTTAGAACCGATTAAAGGTCAAGCTTGGGTTCTCGAAAAAAAGTTGTTGAAGTGTTTCCGTGCTCGAAGCACACAAGGTATTGTTAGCCACCTTTACCTGCAGAAGAAGCTAGAAGGTGGTGGATGTTGACCCGGATGCAAACACCGTAATGACTTGGGCTCGATTCAAGGAGTCCTTCTTGAAAAATATTTTCCTCAAGGCATCGTGACGATGTAAAAGTGGTCGAGTTTGAACAATGCGACAGTGGCAAATTGTCGCCAGAGTATGAGAAGCAATTTACGAACTTGCTAGGTATGCACCACATATGGTGGATACCGATTACAAGAAGGCCAGATTTGAAGGCGGCCTCAATCTTGCTATACTGAGGATCGGATAAGTGTTCGAAAATGCCAACTTATGTAGGTGTTCTCGGCCAGGGCTTTGATGGCCGAGGTAAATATTGTAGCGATGAAACAATCGAAGCACCGACAAGTGAGTGGCAAGGAAAAAGCGGGGTTTCAAATTTAAGAAAGGCAAGCATAACCCACCAACAAGAAATGTACGGGTCGATGACTAGCCCCACCAAGGGAGTGGGTTTACTCCACCGTGTTTCACATGTGGCAACAAGCACAAGGGAGTTTGCTATCGTGTTTCGAGCTTGTTTCAGATGTGGCAAGGTGGGCCACAGGATTAAAGATCGCCTTCACCACTCCACTAGTGGTAAAGCCGCACTGCGAAGAAGATCAAATGTAGCACCAAGCCTAACCCCAAAACTAGGGAAAGAGCCTATGAGGCGGTAAGTATTTGCCCTAGTACCGGAGACGCCCGAATCTCTTGAGACCGTTGTGTCGTATCCTCTCTATCTGTGCTCGAGAATGCTTATGTATTGATTGATTCGGTCTACACATTCTTATGTGTCACATCCTCTCACACGAAAATTGAATAGACCCTTAGAACCCATGAACTATGTGCTAGCTGTATCATCACCTGTTGGGGGATCCATGACATGTGCATATATGTATCCTGCTTGTGAGATTATCGTTGGGGATATGCATCTGTTTATTGATTTCTTGCCATTGAACATCGATCATTTTGATGTGATATTGGGGATGGAGTTACAAAATATCATGCTACTATCGATTGTGTGACCAAGCGGGTTGTTTTCCGTCCACCGGTTTACCCGAATTTGTATTTAGTGGAGTTGGAGTAGTACCTCCCCATATCTCGATTTCTTCGGTAAAGGCATCAAACCGATTAGAAAGGGTGTAAGGGCTATTCGTGTTCTATCCCGATCAGATTCTGCATCGATAATGTTAAAAGCGATGTGAATTGCATTCCTATAGTTAGAGAATTCCGGATGTATTTCGGATGATCTACCAGGATTTGATTGACGGGGAGATTGAGTTCTTGTTGATGTAGTCACGGTACATGGAGTTATCTAAAGCTCCTTACAGAATGGCTCCAACCGAACTGAAAGAACTGAAGGTACAATTGCAGGAACTGCTGGATAAGAAGTTTATCAGGCCTAGTACTTCACCGTGGGGTGCACCTGTTTTATTTGTGAAGAAGAAAGATGGCTCACTGAGACTGTGCATTGATTACCGCGAACTGAATAAGGTAACTGTAAAGAACAAATATCCTTTACCGTATTGATGACTGTTTGATCGATTCTGAGGTGCACAAGTGTTTTCCAAAATTGACCTTAGATCGGGGTACCATCAATTGAAAGTCAAACCGGAAGACATTGATAAAACTGCGTTCAGAACGAGGTATGGCCATTATGAATTTCTAGTTATGCCATTCGGAGTCACGAATGCCCCAAATTGCATTATGGACCTTATGAATGTAATTTTCAAACCATACCTTGATGACTTCATTGTAGTATTTATTGATGACATATTGATATATTCTAAGACTGTAGAAGAACATGAACAGCATCTGAGACTTGCCCTGCAAACCTTAAGAGAACAAAAACTGTATGCTAAATTGTCTAAGTGTGAGGTTTGGCTTGACCATGTGATGTTTTTGGGACATGTTGTTAGCAAAGATGGAATTTCTGATCCGCAGAAAATTGAAGTCATAGTGAATCGCCTAGACCAACAAATGTGACTGAAGTCCGAAGCTTTTTGGGACTGGCTGGATACTACAGAAGATTTGTCAAAGATTTCTCCAAAATTGCCTTACCACTGACTCAACTGACTCAGAAAGGGACACCATTTGATCGATCGGAGGAATCAGCATTTCAGGAATTGAAAACTAGACTTGTGACTGCACCAATTCTGACTCTACCTACAGGTACTGATGGTTACACTGTTTTTAGTGATGCCTCTTATAAGGGTTTGGGATGTGTTTTAATGCAGAATGGGAGAGTTATTGCTTATGCTTCCCGCTTGAGACCGCATGAAAAGAATTACCCAACCCATGATCTTGAACTTGCCGCAGTAGTTTTTGCATTGAAAATCTGGCGACACTATTTGTATGGAGCGACATGTGAAGTGTATACTGACCACAAGAGCCTGAAGTACTTTTTCACACAGAAAGAACTGAATATGAGACAGCGGAGATGGCTTGAACTGATCAAAGACTATGACTTACAGATTTTGTACCATCCGGGAAAAGCCAACACCGTTGCCGATGCTTTGAGCCGAAAATCGATTGCCAACTTAGCCTGCTTTGTTGGATGAAAGAGTTGCTTCTTGATCTGGAAAAGTCTGAAATTGAAATTGTTTTGAAGGAACAAGGTGGAACCTTAGCTGCTATTTCTGCTCAACCAGCCTTGATTGAGGAAATTAAAGAAAAACAACAACTGGATGATTACTTGAAGAAAGTCATTGAAGAAAGAGATTCAAAACTGAGACCGGGGTTCAAATTTGAGAACAATATACTGAAATTCCAAGGCAGTGTGTACCAAATGACACCGAATTGAAAAGAAGAGTTCGCAAGAAGGCCATAGTCAAGTTTTCTATTCACCCGGGAATACGAAAATGTATCAAGATCTGAAATGAAATTTTTGGTGGCGAGAATGAAGAAGGAGATCGCTGATTTTGTGTCCAAGTGTCTCCATTGTCGGCAGTCAAAATTTGAACATCAACGACTGCCTTAGGTTCTCGCAACCCTTACCCATACCAGAATGGAAATGGGAGCATATCACGATGGACTTTATCGTCGGATTACCTCGCTCAGAAAGGTATGGATTCTATTTGGGTTATTGTTGATAGATGACTAAATCTGCACACTTCCTACTGTCAAGACAATTTATAATGCGGATAAATTGGTCATATCTATATTGATGAAATTGTGAGATTGCACGAGTTACTGTTTCTATTGTTTAACGAGGATTCAAGTTTACATCGAGGTTTTGGCGAGCCTCTGATTGCATTGGGTACTGAATTGAGGCTGAGTAGTGCCTATCATCCTCAGACAGATGGACAGTCAGAAAGGACCATCCAAACTCTAGAGGACCTACTGAGAATGTGTGTACTGGACTTTCAGGGAAATTGGGAAAGTCATTTGCCGTTGGCTGAATTCGCCTACAACAACAGCTACCATTCGAGTATTGGAATGGCGCCTTTCGAGGCGTTGTATGGCAGAAAGTGTAGATCTCCAATCTGCTGGGCAGAAGTCGGAGATGGGCCGTTGCTTGGGCCCGAAATTGTTTATGAAACAACCGAAAAGGTAAAACTGATACAGCAAAGACTGAAAACTGCACAGAGCCGACAAAAAAGTTATGCCGACGTCAGAAGACGAGATAGAGAGTATGAAGTGGGTGATCACGTTTTTGTGAAAGTGACACCAATGAAGGGCCAGACTCGCTTTGGAGTCAAAGGCAAGTTAGCACCGAGATATGTCGGACCGTATCAGATTATTGAGAAAATCAATCCGGTGGCGTATCAAGTTGCACTTCCTCCTGAAATGGAGCATATGCATAACGTCTTCCACATTTCGATGTTGAGAGACTATCTTCGAGATCCGTTTCATGTGATTGAGCCTACCCGTATCGTGTTGAGTGATGACTACACTTACGAGGAACGGCCTATCTGATTGTAAACCGACGGATCAAGCGAGAAACAAAGAGATTCCGTTAGTGAAAGTGGAGCGAGAACCATGGTGGTGTGTATGCCACTTGGGAGAGGAAGATGACATGGCTAGGCGATATCCGGATTTGTTCATTGAATCTGTTTTCTTCGGTGAAGGTAACCCGAGTTTAGAGGACTAAACTCCTTATAAGGAGGAGATCAGAATAACCTCGTATCGAC
The DNA here is from genome assembly GCA_025200525.1 of Camellia lanceoleosa. Lineage (NCBI taxonomy): Eukaryota > Viridiplantae > Streptophyta > Magnoliopsida > Ericales > Theaceae > Camellia > Camellia lanceoleosa. Next base: position 161,267,361 of record CM045766.1, on the reverse strand, counting down.
TTGAATAACCACCGAATTATATCTTGATCAGCGATAAACTGAATCGCTAATGAGTGATAAGTGAACCGGATGAACTCTTGAACAAATGAATGAAATCAAATCAAAATCAATAAGTTTGTTTATTGAATTATGTTTTATCTGTTGATTGTCCGACTACTGTTTAAATGTATGTGTTTAAACTGTTAATTAAAAGCCTTATCGTGACGATTTAGAAACCGCTTGAAGTTTTAGACTCAGTATAATATTTATGATTTTATGGTATTATTATCTGAAAATTGGTTAGGAATGATTAAATTGGATTGAATTGAGTAAATTAAAGAGTTTCGTTTAATTACATGTGTGCCACCCTTAGTGGCCATATGTTTAGTGTTATTTGGGAGCCTTTGACACTTAGAGTAAACATTGATCAGCCTCATTCTTGCCTCTTAACCGACCAAAGAAGAGTATAGAGAGAGAGAGTTCATCTTGTAGGAATTTAACTCAATTTGCATTCATCTTGAAATTAGCTTGGAATTGAAGTGTAACTTGGCCTTATCTAGCTTCCTTACCTTGAATCAACACTTAGGTAAGCGAATTCATTGCATCCTTATTGTCCTTAAGCTTCCTCTTACATAGTTCATGCATCATTGTGGAGTTGAGACTTGATTTTGCTCATATATGTTGAATTAGAGCATAATTCATCCATGCATGCTTGAATTGGTGTATTTTGAGGTTGAATTCTTGAAGAATTGTACACGCATGCTCAAGTTTCATCATGGTCCATGTTTTCAAGTTGTTTTCAAAGTTTGGAGCTCAATAGAGCAAGGTTTGAAGATTGAAATTGGTTTAGAACCCATGCATTGCATGTTTACAAAGTATTCTTGAATTGTTCTTGAAAAATGGGTTTGAAATTGTATTTATTTGACTCACCTTTGGGGCTTGAATTCTCAAATTGGCTTTTGAAACTTGTTATTTATTGAGTTGGGATGTATTCCCCAGAATTTGGGCCCAAGAGGTCGAGTTTTGAGTGTTGGAACACTTGGTTTGAGCTTGGAAGGCAAATCTGAAATTCCAGATTTGGCTTCTTCGCCGAGCGAAGATTCTCGCTCGGCGACCAAGGTTTCTCTCGAGCTACGCCGGCGAGATATTGGTGGCTCGAGCATAAAATCAAACATCCATACTTTTCTTGTTTCATCGACCGCTCGGCGAAGGAAGGCTCGCCGGCGAACCCTTTGATTTTGGGAAGCTTCGCTCGGCGAGCATCGGCAGCATCGCAGCGTAAAAATTGAGCATCCAGATTTTTACTGTTTCATCGAGCGCTTCGGCGAAGGATTGTTCGCTCGGCGAAGCCTTTGATTTTGCAACCTCGCTCGGCGAAGGAAGTCTCGCCGGCGAGACCCCTTTCAAAGAACTTTTGAAAAGTGCCTTCCAAGCGTATTTTTGCATCCTCATCTCATCCTAGGCATTCTTAGGCCTAGTTTAATGCATCTTAATGAGGATTTAGACATAGAACCACACCGAGGAATTTAGAGATTTAATTATCATCCTTTCCAAGCTGTAAACTTAGTGTGTGTTCTATTGATTATTTGTTTAGGGTTGACTCTCGACGCGCTCTAGCTCTTGATAGCCCAATCACCGTGAGTATGATGTGTAAAGATATGTTCAAAATGGTTATCTTTTGAATATCTTGCATCAGCTGTATCTTGAAGCGATGTTATTTATCGAATGAATGTATGTCCTATTTCTGAACTATATTGTGGCATCCTTAGCACCTACTGTTATTGACTGTTACAGAGCTCTGTCGGTTTCCTTGTGGAACCATCTCATTTCTTGAATGATTAGCCATCATTCTTGTTGGAGTGCATTAAGGCACGGTCCTTTTGGACCTACTGTTATAGGCTATTGGATGTACCACATATGACTGATTGATTGAAATACTGAAAGACTGAAACTACCGTTTAATGAATTGATTTCATTTACTGCAAGGACATTCATTCATAACCTCTTTACGCTTTATGTTATTCACTGGGCTTTAGCTCACTGTTATATATATATGTAGGTTCTCAGCCGCCAGACCGAAGCTAGGAGCGTGGGATTGGTCCCCGGTTTGTCAGCCAGCCTATGTGCCTCCTTTGTGAGGTCCCGAGACGCCATGCCATGGCTTGGGGTGTTTTGTGTCCCCACTAGTCTCCTACTGTTTTGTACTGTTGTATAGACTGCTTTATCAGATCATATCGAGGATTGAGTTCCGTCTTGAATGTCTGTAATGATTGTATATATCATCTTGTCTGAATGCATCAATGTATGAAAAATGTTTTTGTCATCTGATTTCCACTCAATGGACACTAGTTATTTGTATTGGCTTCCGCCAGTTCTCAGTACTCGATTGATCAGTATTCTTTGTTGATGGGCCTTTGGTAATCTCGGATTACTGGCCGGTTACGGTACTAAACCCATAGGGCCGGGTTTGGGTCGTGACACTTTGCAATCACCCGTTCAACGTACTTCTCCTGTGACAGCCATAATTTCTTGGTTTTCCTGTCACGCACAATTTACATGCCCAACATTTGCTGTGCAGGGCCTAGGTCCTTCATGTCAAAGGACTGTGATAACTCCTTCTTCAGTGATCTAATGGCTGTGGCATCCTGTCCAACAATTAGCATGTCATCAACATAAAGCAGGAGTATGATGAAGTTTCCATCGGGAAATTTCCTGACATAGACACACTGATCTGCAGCAGTTCTCTTGTACTCATGATCCACCATGAATGAGTCAAACTTCTCGTACCACTGTCTAGGCGCTTGTTTGAGGCCGTAAAGACTCTTCTTCAATTTGCAGACTAAGTTTTCTTTCCCTTTTACTTCAAAACCTTCTGGTTGCTCCATGTAAATTTCTTCCTTCAGATCTCCATGGAGAAATGCCGTCTTCACATCCATCTGTTCAAGTTCCAAATTCAAACTGGCCGCTAGTCCTAAAACTACTCGAATGGATGTCATTTTCACAACTGGCGAGAAAATTTCATCAAAATCAATACCTTTCTTCTGCCTGAAACCTTTAACAACCAAACGAGCCTTATACTTGACTAGCTTTCCGCTGCCATCTTTCTTCAACTTGAACACCCATTTGTTTTGCAATGGTTTTCGACCCTGTGGAAGTTTTACCAAATCATAAGTCTGATTCTTCTGCAATGACTGCATCTCTTCTTGCATAGCTTGATGCCAGCTACTCTTCTCCTTATGATTCTGAGCTTCTTGAAAACTTTCTGGCTCCCCCTCATCAATAAGCAAAATATAATCAGAACTAGGGTATTTTGATGTCGGCTTAGACTCTCTTGTTGATCTTCGCAACTGTGGACCAACAGTCTCTAGCGGAGGGGATTGTGGCTCTCCCTGCTCAACACCCTCTTCTTCTGGATCTTTTTCTTCTGGCAATCCATCTTGCAACTCTACATCATTGGCTGCATGCTGCGGTAGCTCTTCTTCATGAGTGGCATGCTGTGATGGTGCAGGATTTGGAACAAGATCTAAAACATCATTAACTTTGAGTTTGGCTGGTTGTCCAAAGTCTGCTAAGGTCTGGCCTTCTTGAAATACCACATCTCGGCTTCGAATGACCTTTTTGTTTTTCGGATCCCATAATCTGTATCCAAATTCTTCATCTCCATAGCCAATAAAGATACATGGAGTAGCTTTATCATCCAAATTTCTGCTCAGGTTCCTTGGATACATGTGCAAATGCTTTGCACCCAAACACTCTCAAGTGAGAGTAAGAAATCTCCCTTTCAGACCATACTTTCTCTGGAATTTCAAAGTTCAGTGGAACTGATGGCGATCTGTTGATCAAATAGCATGCAACACGAACAGCTTCTCCCCAAAATGGCTTTGGCAGTTTTGCCATTTTTAGCATACATCTAACCTTCTCCACAATGGTTCGGTTCATTCTTTCAGCTACACCATTGTGTTGTGGGTTCGAGACGATCTTCTCATGTCGGATCACGAGTAGCACAGTAGGCTTCAAACTCCTTTGACGTGTACTCGCCTCCATTGTCTGTTCGGAGACATTTCAGCTTCTTTCCGGTCTCCCTTTCCACCATAGCATGAAATGTTTGAAAATGCTGGAACACCTCAGCTTTGGTTCTTAAGACATAAATCCATACCTTTCGTGATGCGTCATCAATAAATGTCAGGAAGTATTTTTTGCCACCCAATGATTCCACTTCTATGGGACCGCATACATCAGAGTATACTCTATTCAACAACTCTGATTGTCTTCTGGATAATGAATGGAAAGCAACTCTATGTTGCTTCCCAAACAAGCAACTGTCACAAGGATTCAATTTCGCATCTTTGGCAAAGGGAATAAGTGACTTCTTTGCCAGAATTTGCAACCCTTTCTCACTCATATGACCCAGCCTTTTATGCCACAAATTTGGTGATGCCTCATCTTCTGCTGCGTTGAGGCTATCTGAATGCACCTCCACATGAGTCTTGTACAAAGTGCCACTTGCTTGTCCTCTGGCTACCACCAGAGATCCCTTTTTCAACTTCCACATGCCTTTGCCGAAGTAGTTCTCATAGCCTTGTCGATCTAAGGCTATCCCTGAGATAAGATTCAGGCGTAAATCAGGAACATGCCTGACATCTTTCAACACCATCGTGCATCCAACTTTGGTTTGGATGCGAACATCACCGATTCCCACAATCTTTGAAAAACTAGAGTTGTCCATCTTTACTGTACCAGAATCTCCAGCTTGGTACGTACTGAAGAACTCTTTCTGGGGTATGGCGTGGTAGGAAGCTGCTGTATCTACCACCCACTCAGTGTCGTTGTCTGACATATGGAGGCATTCTTCTTCTTCAACAGAGAATAATGCAATATCCTCTGAGACAGTAACTACAGTGTTCCCATCTTCAGTCTTTGGTTGTCTATTTCCTTGTTTATGTTCTCCCTTCAAGGCATAGCAGTATTTCTTTATGTGACCTTCTTGGCCACAATGGTAACACTTGAACTTCGGCCGGCTCGTACCTTTTTTGGATTTCCTTCTGTCTTGAAATCTTCCTCTGCTGCGTCCTCTGCTTCTGCTTCTTCCTCTGTCTCTGCTTCTTCCTCTGTCTCTGCTTCTACCTTTATTTTCTGTGACGAAGGCATGGGATTGATCTCCACCCGAGTCTTTCCGCCTTGTCTCTTCATTGTACATGGCGTTAGTGACCATGCTCATAGTCAGTTTTCCTTCTGGTGCAGAGTTGCTGAGAGAAACCACCAACGTCTCCCAACTATCAGGTAAAGAACTGAGCAGTAGAACGGCTTGCATTTCATCGTCCAACGCATCTTGACGGTTGCAAGCTGATTCACCAAATTTTTGAATTCACTGGTGTGCTCAGCAATAGACACACCATTCTTCAACTTCAAAATTACTAGCCTTCTCATCACCAAGGCTTTGTTTCGGGCGGTCTTTGACTGGTACATGTCGCTTAACATTGTCCAAAGAGTATAGGCATCTGTCTCTTCGGCAATATGATGGAACACACTGTGGTCTATCCATTGTCTGATGCAAGCGATAGTCTTGCGGTTCATCTTTATCCAGTCATCATCTTTCATTCCTTCAGGTTTAAACCCTTTTATAAAAATGGGGTCATGCAAGTCTTTTAAAAACAGGATGTCTTCCATCCGTGACTTCCAAATTGCATAATTGGAAGGAGTTAACTTGAACATAGATCCTGAAGGCGACGGTGATTCCCCCATCAACACTTGTCTGAAAAAAAAAAAAAAACAGGCTTCGCTGTTGAGTCCGGACTAGTCAAATTAGCCGGAAAAACACTTCGGATTGTCCAAATATAAATTGAAAAATTTTTGAAATCTAATTTGCAAAATCTGACCGTACCGATGTGTCTGGAATACTCCAAATAGTCAAAAAACACTATTGGATCGTCAAAAAACGGACTAAGAATGGCTCAGATCAAGCCAAAACAATTTTGACGGTTCAGATATACAGGTGTACCTTAGCCGCGAAGCGCTGGATCAAAGCTCTGCGGGTTGGTAGTCAACGGTGGTGACGTTTACGCCACGTGTCGACACGGCGTCTGCTGCGGGAATGACGCGTGATGATCGACGATGGCGCGTGGCGACTCCGACGCGTGGCTGACGTGTCGATGACGTGGCGACACGTGGCGCTGACTGGACTCGTCTTCTTCCTTGGGCGTGCGTGCGGCGCGTGGTGTACGCGTGTAATGACGGGTCGACTGGTCACCGGCGCGTGGAGGCGCGTGGAGTGAGTGGGATTCACTCGCACGCTTCTTGGGGCGCTTGAGAGCGCGTGTCAGCTCCGTTTGGCCTGTGGTTTGAAGTTTTAGACTCCTCTCCTCGAGACCTTCCTCCTAGTATGCTCAAAATCAAATTTTGAGCAGCTTGATTTCTGGGCCGTTACGCAACCGAAATGGCTCGGATACCACTTGTTGGGACTGTGAGACACCAGAAATCAATCACACACAAGAACACAACAATATTTACGTGGTTCGGCAATTGCCTACATCCACGGAGAGCTATTCACTATAGAATTTTTTCCCGGAGGGAGATTACACTCACACCTCACAAACTCACTCTATAGCACTCTCAAACTCACTTCTCTCACAGCTCCCACAGATTACACTTTTGTGTTTGTGTTGTTATGTCTCTCCCCCTCCCCCTCACCTCAATTTATACACAATTGAGGGAGGAGGTGATTGGCCCTTACCTACTACCTTCCACCCTCTTGGTGGATTCTCCATTTGGGTAGTGGGGATGGTGCTGCACTAAATGGCCACTACAAGGTGCTGCACTAACATGTTCATCTTAATATAATTTTGTTTTCATATTTTATGAGGATATATGTAATTATTTTTTAAATCGAGATGATCATCATATATAAAATAAATTAATAACAATAAAGATAGTGATTAGTTAACTTGACCTTATATTTAAATATAATTTTTGCATTGCATTAATTTTTAGTCTTACCATCAAATAAAAATTAAGTTAAATTATGATTTTTGTTAAGATTTTAATTCAAAGGTGCCCTTTCTGAAACAAAATCTTGACTTTGCCACTGACTACAGTGTAATTATTTTTTTATAAAAAAATACAAATCAATAACAAATTTTATCATTTTTAATAATTAAAGATAATTTTTTTTATAAAATATAAATATTTTGTGAAAATGTCACTGTTTTGCAATTTGCTCATAAAGATTTGCGTATATCAAGGGTGTGGCTCGTGTCACACATCGAGAAGATAGAAGGTTCCTCAGGCCCCCTCTCTCGGTAATTGCCCATCTCTTTCTCTTTCCCTCTCTGACGTGGACTAGTCCAATTGTGTGAGCCAGTCTTTTGTATAATTCAAAGTCATCAAGAGAGAAATTTAACCAGGATAAACCAAACCATAAACACCTGTGTGTTAGCTTTTCCCATCTTAAAAAGACAAGAGGAGACTGAAAATTAACATTGTCTTTGATTGGAAAATTTAGAAAAAAATTTGACGAGGAAAGATAAAAACAAAAATATATATATATATATATTTTATTTAATTTTACGCTCCTAACCAAACAGTGTATGGATTCTTTGGCTTGAGACAATAATATTCATAGCTATGAATTGAATTATACTTTGCATCCTTAAAAGATTGGCCAATTCTCACTTTTACACTTGAATTTTATTTTATTTTTCACAATTTGGTTTCTAAATTATCTGATTATTGCCCATTGGCTCACTTCCTATTAAAACTACCCTCAAAAGTATTGATGAAATTTTCCACAAAGCTTATTAAATACATTGGCCCCTCTTGGTAGAATTGTGGGAAAGTGATTGTAGCTTATAGCTATGAACATAAGTTAATTTTTGACTTATAAATTAAGCTTCTCCTCCCCCATTCAAAGAATAAGTTGATTTTTGACTTACAAAAAGGTATAAGCTGTATTGTTAAGCTGAATTAAATATATCAAAATAGTTTAAATTAAGTTAAAAGCTGAAATAAACCTTACCAAACAGGGTCATTATAGAGTAAATTACGTTTTGTTCTTTAAAGTATTGATGAAATCTCACTTCAATTTTCAAATTTTATATATATATATATATATTATTTTGACCGTAAGCTATCTAATTCTTACCAATTTGGCCAATCTAATTGGCCTAAAAAAATTAAATCAAATACCTCATAATGACAAATACCTCATCAAGGCCATAGATTGACATCACATGTGAAATCAAAGATGCCTTCTAAGTGCAAACCACAATTTTCAATTATAGTAATTAGGCTTTTGAAAGGAGATGCTACAAATAAATCATTAGAATTAAGCCTCTTTTGAGAAGTGAATTAAAAGTCACTTCCTAACTTTTAATGTATTTTGAATCACATCATCTCTTATATTTTTTACATATTTTTTCAAAAAAAATTTAAAAAAAAATTAAAAAATTAAATTTTAACCATCTTCTCAAAATACCTTTAATGAGCTAATAACAACTTCACGTAGACACTAAACCCACTAAGTCTATGCCATTGTCATCATAACGTGCTAGCAAACGAAGGTAATTGTATAAGCCATTCATATATATTCCTAGTGTGATCATTTATGATAATTATACTAAACACTCACTTTTGTCTCTATTATTTTATTTTTTTTCTTTTTAATCTTTTGAAAGCATTGTTTAGTTGCACGTGCAGGTGTTTGAAAGGGTGCCAACAAGCCGCATAACTATCATCTAGTTCAACTGTATATTTGGCCATGGTTTATCATAATTGGTTACAAATATTTGACAATTGTACTAAATTCTATTTTTTTAATGCCACTGAACTCATTGTGGTAGATTAATATCATCTTTAAACCTCATTTTTCCTTTTAAAAAAATATCTAAATCTTTTGACCTCAAAGAAAGATTTCATTTTCATTTTTCACTTGTCATGAGATATGAAAAGACCCATAACACATGTGTTGAGATATATCTTCTTAATAGAATATGTGACTCAATAAATTTATTAAAAGAGTTTAATTTAATTTAGTGTTAGTATAATATATTTTAATATATTATATTTAATTTTTAAAGACTTAATTCAGTTTGATAATAACTAAGATTTTGAAAACATAATCCAAAATTTAACAATATATATATATATATATGTGTGTGTGTGTCCGTGAGGCTGCTAAAGAATTTTTTGGAAATTCAATTCGGTGGCAGAGTGCTCTGGCTGCTACTAGTCAAATCTTTTAGTGGGTTTGGTTTTGGGCAACAACATAGAACTTTGGAAAAGTTTAATTGGTGATTTTCATTGATACAGTGGCTGCGTGGAGTTTGCTTTGCTTCGCTTCACTTGGTTGGGATGTTTTGACAACTCCGGCTCCGCATTGAAGGTGTTGATTTTGGTTCGTTATTTTGAATATTTTTTAACTCTGTTTCGAAGATTTTGATTTATTTATTTGGTGAGATTTTTTCTCTTATTTATTTGCGATTATTTGGAATTCATCTAAGAGTGGTTTTGTAAAACCATTCGTGTTTCGTTTGTAATCATTTGAAAATTTTTTGGTTGATAATGGAATCAGATTTCGATCCCGTAGACGTACCTCACATTGAGGGAATCACGTAAAAATTTTTGTATTGTTTTTTTATTTAATTTTTTTGCATTAGTTTGTATTTCTATTGATTGATTTACTTATGAGAAATCATGTTTTCCCTAACAACTGATATCAGAGCTTACGGTTTATTTGGGTCTATTTATTTGTGTAAATCAATGGAGGGGAATATAGGTCGTATGTCTAACTTCAATGGAAGCAATTGGGTAATTTGGAAAACTAAAATGGAGGACCTATTATTTTGTAAAGATTTGTATGGGCCAATTGAGGATGATAGTGACAAACCTGAAGGTATGATAGATGATGAATGGAATAGGCTTAATCGAAAAGCCGTTGGTGTTATCCGTCAATGGATTGATGACAGTGTGTTTCATCATGTTACTATTGAAATTTCAGCACATAATTTATGGAAAAAAATTAGAAGGCCTTTATGATAGGAAATCAGCCACAAATAAAGGTTTTTTGTTTCGTAAGTTGGTTAATTTAAAATATAAAGAGGACATCCTTATTCTGGAACATTTGAATGAAGTAAAGAGTATTGTTAACTAACTTGCTTCTATAAAAATTGTTTTTGATGATGAGTTACAGGCTTTGATGCTACTTAGTTCTTTACCCGAAAGTTGGGAGACTTTGGTTGTGACAGTTAGTAATTCGGCGCTCGATGGAGTTGTCACAATGGACCAAGTCACTAGTAACTTGTTAAATGAAGAAACTAGAAGAAAATTAGCAGGTTCCTCTCATTCAGAAACATTTGTTGTGAGAGGCCGAAGCAAAACAAGGGAGAGGAGTAAGAATCCTTATGGTCGTGATCAAAGCCGTGACAAATCAAAAGATGGTTCTTTTTCAGAGAAAGACATTGAGTGCTATTATTGTCATGAGAAATGACATATAAAGCAAGAATGCCGAAAGCTCAAGAACAAGGAGAAAAGACGTGATAAAAGTGTGGATAAAAAGCAAGAAGACATAACAATAGTTACTACCAATGGTGATCTCATGGTCGTTTGTGAAGATGATTGTATCAATTTTGTGGGCCAAGAGAGCAATTGGGTGATTGATTCCGGTACTTCTTTTCATGTGACTTCTTGAGTTGATTTCTTCACTACCTACACCAAAGGAGATTATGGTTCTGTTCGAATGGGTAATGAAGGTTTGTCCAAGATTATTGGCATAGGTGATGTTTGCTTAGAAACAAATTTAGGCTGCAAGTTGTTGCTTAAAGATGTGAGGCATGTTCCCGACATTCGCCTCAATTTGATCTCTACCGAGAAGCTAGATAATGAAGGCTTCAACAACAAATTTGGTGATGGAATATGGAAGCTCACAAAGGGTTCTTTGGTGGTGGCTAAGTACAAGAAGACTCATACACTTTATTCAATGCAAGGAAAAATTTGTAAAGGTGTTGTCAATGCACTTGAAGATCATACTGCTACCGAATTGTGGCACAAGCGGCTTGGTCATATGAGTGAAAAGGGGCTACAAGTTTTGTTTAAAAAAGAGCTTCTACCCGATTTGAAAGGTACACATCTTAAAACTTGTGTTCATTTTTTGGCGGGTAAACAATATAGAGTTTCTTTTCATAAAAATTTTGCTTCTATAAAAGAAAATGTTTAGGAGTTGATTCATTTGGATGTTTGTGGTCCTTTGAAAGTTAGAACACATAGTGGTGCACTTTATTTTGTTACTTTCATTGATGATTATTCAAGGAAAGTTTGGACTTTTATATTAAAAACTAGAGATCAAGTTCTATAAGTATTTAAGCATTTTCAGGCCATGGTTGAAAGAGAAACAGGGCAGAAATTGAAGTGCATCCGATCAGACAATGGTGGTGAATACATTGGGCCATTTGATGAGTATTGTTGCAGCCAAGGTATTCGGCACCAAAAGACAGTTAAGAAGACTCCTCAACAAAATGGCGTTGCTGAGACGATGAATCGCACAATTGTGGAAAAAACAAGGTGTTTGCTTTCACAAGCTAAATTGCCAAGATCCTTTTGAGGTGAGGCAATGAGGACAGCGGTTGATGTGATCAATTTGTCTCATTCTTATCCTTTGAATGGTGATGTTCCTGAAAGAGTTTGAATCGGCAAACATGTGTCTTATGAGCACTTAAGAGTGTTTGGTTGCCGAGCTTTTGTTCACATTCCAAAAGATGAGAGGTCCAACCTAGATAGCAAGTCAAGACAATGTATTTTTCTTGGCTATGGGCATGATGAATTTGGTTATAGATTGTGGGATTCGGTCAATAAGAAAGTTATTCGAAGCCGTGATGTTGTGTTTCTTGAAGACCAAACAATTGAAGACTTTGGCAAAGGTGATCAACCAGAGTCAAAAAGTAGTAATCTCATTGACATGGATCCATCTCCTTCATCTTCAGTTGATGATAAAAATGGGGGAGATGTGCAGCCACCCATTGAAGATGTAGAGGAATTGAGGAAGAGCATCCAACTCAAGAACAGCCATTACAACTTGAGTTGAGGAAATCTACAAGGGATTGACAACCTTTAAGAAAGTATCCTCCCAATGAATTTGTGTTGATTTCCGATCAAGGGGAGCCTGAGAGCTACCAAGAAGCAATTGTGTCATGACCCGAACCCGCCCCTATGGGTTAAGGCCATAACCGGCCAGTAACCATGAGATTACCTACGGCCTCAAACCAATTTAAGATAAAACTCATCAAAGTAAAAGGGGCAAAACGGAAGCAATTTAAAAACTTTGTCCATATATTAGGGACCAATTAACATAATACAGAACAGGGGTATTACAAATTGAGCATGCAAAGAAAGATGATTGGAAAAAGGCAATGGAAGAGGAGATGAATTCCTTACTTGAAAATCACACTTATGATTTAGTGAAGTTGCCTAAGGGGAGGAAAATTCTAAAAAATAAATGGGTTTTTAAATTGAAGAATGATAGCAAGAATTTGAGGTACAAAGCACGTCTTGTTGTGAAAGGTTTTGGACAAAAGAAAGGTATTGACTTTGATGATATTTTCTCACAGGTTGTGAAGATGTCTTCTATTCGGGTTGTACTTGGCATGGCTGCACCTATGAACCTTGAAGTTGAACAACTTGATGTGAAGACTGCATTTCTTCATGGTGATCTTGAAGAAGAAATTTACATGGAGCAACCAGAAGGTTTTGTGGAAAAAGGGAAAAAGAAATTTGTTTGCAAATTGAAGAAAAGTTTGTATGGCCTCAAGCAAGCCCGCGACAATGGTACAAAAAATTTGACTTTTTCATGATAAATAATGGTTTTTCTAAAATCACTTCGGGCCATTAAGTGTTTGTGAAAAATTTCCCGAATGGTAAATTTATTATTCTTTTGCTTTATGTTGATGACATGTTAATTGTGGGTCAAGATTACATTATGATTAACAGGTTGAAATTAGAGTTGAGTAAGTTTTTTGCTATGAAAAATTTGGCACCGGCAAAGCAAATACTTGGTATGAAAATTGTTCGTGATCGCAAAGAGGGGTTGATTTGGTTGTCTCAAGAAAGCTACATTAAGAAAGTTCTTGAGAGGTTCAATATGGATAAAGCAAAGTCGGTTGGTTGTCCACTTGCGGGTCACTTCAAACTTAGTTCGAATCAATATCTTACAAGTGAGAAAGACAAAGAAGAGATGTTGAAAATTCTTTATGCTTCAGCAGTTGGTTTTTTAATGTATGCCATGGTTTGTACAAGGTTGGATATTGCTCACGCCGTTGGTATAGTGAGTCAGTTTCTCTCTAATCCGGGTAAAGAACATTGAGCAGCGGTAAAATGGATTCTAAGGTATCTTCGAGGGACTTCGAAGGTGTGTTTGTGTTTTGGCGATGGTAAGCCGATGCTTGATGGTTCACGAATTCTGACATGGCCGGTGATGTTGATTTGAGGAAATCTACTTTGGGGTATTTGATGACATTTGCAGGGGGAGCTGTGGCATGACAATCTAAATTACAAAAATGTGTTGCTCTCTTAATTACCGAAACTGAATTTATTGCTATTACAAAAGCTTGCAAAGAAGAGTTATGGTTGAGGAAATTTTTGCAAGAATTATGTTTGAAGCAAGAAATAATGTGCTTTATTGTGATAGTCAAAGTGCCATTCATTTGAGTAAAAATTATACTTTCCATTCGAGATCGAAACACATTGATGTGAGATACCATTAAATTCGTAATGTGTTAGATTCGAAATTGTTACAACTCGAAAAGGCGGATGATAATATTTCGGATATGTTGACTAAGACTTTGTCGAGAGATAAACATTTAAAGTATTGAACTTTGGTGGGTATGGTTGATGTCTCCACCTAAGTCGATAGGGGGAGAATTGTTGGGATATATCTCCTTAATGAAGTATGAGACCCAATTAATTTATTAAAAGAGTTTAATTTAGTTTGGTGTTAGTTATAATATATTTTAATATATTATATCTAATTTTTAGATACTTAATTCAGTTTGGTAACAATTAAAATTTTGAGAACATAATTCAAAATTCAACAATATATATATATATATATATATGTGTGTGTGTGTGTTTCCGTGAGGCTGCTAGAGAATTTTTTGGAAATTCAATTCGGTGGCAAAGTGCCGTGGTTGCTACTATTCAAATCTTTTGGTGGGTTTGGTTTTGGGCAACAACCTAGAACTTTGGAAAAGTTTAATAGGTGATTTCCATGAGTACAGTGGCTGCGTGGAGTTTGCTTCTCTTCACTTTGTTGGGACGTTTTGGCAACTCTGGCTCCGCATTGAAGGTATTGATTTTGGTTCGTTATCTTGGGTATTTTTTAACTCTATTTCGAAGATTTTGATTTATTTATTTGGTAAGATCTTTTCTCTTATTTATTTGTGATTATTTAAAATTTACATAAGGGTGATTTTATAAGACCATTCGTGTCTCGTTTATAATCATTTAGAAACTCTTTAGTTGATAGTGGAATCAGATTTCGATTCCGTGAACGTACTTCACATTGAGGGAATCATGTAAAAATTCTTGTGTTGTTTTTTATTTAATTTTTTTACATTAATTTTTATTGTCATTGATTGATTATTTGTGAGAAATCATATTTTTCCTAACATCGATCTTCATAGGCATGGACAAGTTTTGGGACTGATTCAGTTTGATATATATTTCTATTAACTCTTGATTGAGAGTAACTGACTAGGCGGGTTAGATCATTTCATAGACAGATTGATAACTTTAAATCCCAAGCTAACAATTTTTTTCACTTAATTCACTCAACCCAATTTGCTCACATGGGTTGGTTTGAATTGGTGAAGGTCGGCGGATTAACAACTTTTTTACACACTAGTGAGTGGTGTTTGAGTTCAAGTTTTGCCTAATCAAACAAAAAGATATTATAAATATTACATTTTAAATCATTTTTAGCGTCACTGTAATAAGACGATGAGTATCATAAATAATCAGATACAACAATGCTATAGGTTATAGATATCATATTTTTTATTGTATTTTACACTGCTCGTCGCACAAGACAGTGAGTCCCAATTGAAGAAACAAACCTAAATTGATCCTAAACTCTAACCCCATTGTGCCCAAATGACCAACAAAGCCTCCCCATTTCAAAGCTGTCTTAACTTTTTCCCTTTTTTTTTTTTGTTTCTTCTTCTTCTTTTTAATTTTTTTTTTTTTTTTAATTCTCTCCATTTTTAGATAGTATGTTTGTGCCATGGTTTCGCCTTAGCTAGTAGTTATGTTGTCACATCCATAATTTTGTATTAATTACATGAAATAAACTAATGATGATGCACTTGTACTTTGGTTGTACGGCTATATGATCATGTGATGCCCTCATCAATATCGGATTCAAGTATTTGACCCTTTTTGTTTGCGGCGCACAACTTATACCCATATGATCATTTGACTATAAATGATACTACTCTTATTCAAATTAGGGAGTGCCATACGATTACTAGGGACTTTTTCCCCTGGCTATTCATGCTAAAGAAGGATTTGATTCAATTTGTCAACTGATTGACTTTTTTGCAATGCAATATTCAATATGACAACAGTTGTCAACTGGTTGACTTTTTTACAATGCAATATTAAATATGGCAACGGGACAAGATCTTCTATGCTCAAAATTTTTATTTTTCTGTCTCTAAGCTATATGTTAATATTTTGACATTTTTTTTTCTGTTTTAAAAATTTATGCTTCTATGGTTGGAAAATTTATTAAGTAAAGGGGAACCCAAGGAAAATTTGTATTGGAACAACTAGACGACTTATACACTAATTTTGACAAAGATTTGCAACGAATTTTGTATCATTGGTTATGTCATTATCTAAAAATTATAACCAAATGCAAAGATTTTGGATTGAGGATTGCTATGTATTATTCGATTAATTTTACTATTTTTTTGGCTGAATTTTACTATGGGTTTCACTTCATATATGCATGCGAAGATTGTGTTGTGGATTAAGAGTTATAGTGGGTGAATTTTACAATATTTTTTTTATCACTTCATATATTAATTTGTGTAATCATATAGCAAATGTCATGTACACATATGGGATTTATGATATTGAAAAAAATTGATATCATTATTTTTTAAAATATATTATTGATTTTACATATTAATATTGCTTATTGCGTGAATTCATATGTATGAAGTAAAAAAATAAAAATAAAAAAAGGTATAAAATTCACACGAATAATTTTCTTTGTGGATGGATATCTTTCAGTCTTCAACATGGCACATGTTTCTATGGGGATAGAATGATCTTCACTCAAGCCAATTTATAGAATCACTTCAAGAGATTAGAAGCTTGAGATACATAACCTTGCTTCAAATTTCAAAATACCACATAAACAATCCAAATTTTGTGTTTTTGATGTATTGTACAAGTTTTACAATGAAATTCTTAAACAATAATATTTGGAACACAAAAATTAAATGCAAAATGAGACACAAAAAATATATATGAATAAATAAGAAGAAATCAAACATAAAATTAGACACAAATCAAATATAGAATAAGGCACATTTCTTATTCATTTGTATATTTTTTGTATTTGATTATATATATTAAGACTTATTGATTCTTGAACTTATTAAACTAGAGTAGATAGTTGTCCTTACTAGCTTTGCATCCACTGCATTAAATTATTGTCATTAAAGCACAAGAACATTTTGAGTGGTATGAAAATTTGCTATTACTTGGCTCTTTCTTGAAAAATTTAATAGATGTTGTTGTATCTGAATAAAGAAAAAATTAAATGGAAGAGTGAGACAAAAACAACTTATCCTTAGCAGCACAGACTATTGTAGAGTAGCACACGATACGTGCATACATATATTATTCACAAAAAAAATATTTAAAATTTTACTGAAAACGACAGGATTCACATTTAAAATAAATTTATACCCCTTAAAAAATTTTGGTACTATTTCTAATACTGTGTTTGGTTGGGAGATTTGGAGAGGGATTTGAAAAGGGAAAGGAAAAAAGTGTGTGAAACTAGGTGAAATATAGGCATATTTTTTTCGCATTTCACCTACCTTTTTCATTTCCCTTTCCAAATCTCCCAACCTTCCATTTTCCTTTTCAAATCCCCCAACCAAACACACTTAATGTTATTATTATTGTTTGGTATTATGTTTCGTCATCATTTCTATCTATTTCTAAATTGGGATTAGCAAGTGGGAGTTTTTAAATACAGTCACTACATATCTCTTTCCAGCCATTTGTATAAGATTTTTCTCATAAAATACGAGTGCTACAATACATATTTATATATAGCGATTGTAGTGAAAAATTTAAAGGATTTATTTAGAAGAATAAAAACAAAATTGAGAGAAGGGGATGAAACGAATTCAATCTGAGCATGTGATAGCTGTTGTTGTTGTTGTTGTTGTTTTTTTTTTTTTTTTTTTTTTTCCTTTTTCCTTTTTCTTTTAAATTTCAAATCCAATATGTAATTATAGCTCACAATATGTAATTATAGCTCATACTAAAAAAAATATTAGAATAACATCAGTTTAAATTAATAAATACACAAAGATACAAAAAAAAAAAAATGTACTGAATTTTTATATTTTTTTTGGTATTTTTAATATTTAGTGAATTTTTAAAGATTTTTTCATAAATATTATACTTTCTAAACGTATTTATGTTAGGTGTGTCTAAAAATTAAAAAAAATTGTTTAAAATATTAAAAAAATTCAGTGAAAAAAAAAATTCAAAAAACAAACAAATAGAGTTTTTTTGAAAAATGGATTTTGAAAATAAACAGAGTGAATAAAATCTAAGAAATGTAGTCATATTTCATGCAAGGGATGTGGACTCGCTTTGCGTTGAAATAGTAATAAAATTGAGTTTTGGAGATTAAATAAAAACAATATTTCTAGGTCCTTTCCAAAATTCAATATATATATATATATATATATTTTTGATTAGTAAAGAAAAATTTTAATAAAATATGAAATTAAAGGTACAAGAAGATGATATGCATCGAGAGAAATTCGGAAAGTATAAACTCTTCCTACTATTGCAACTCTCATCCATACAATCACCCCATAAACCTCACAATTTTTTAAACAACAAAAAAATAAACAGATACTAATGAAAAAGAAATTAAGAAGATCTAAACTCCACGAGACACTGCCCCTCCTACAGACTCAAACAAATCCACTCAACATCTAACATGCAAAAATGCTACCCCTCCCCCTCCAAAAGGCTCCAAAAAAAAATCCTATCCCCTGACAAAACAAAACACACCCCCACCGCCACTGGCATCAACCATCCAACGACTTTAACATGCACAGGACAAAACAACCTCCCCTACTTCCATCATATCCTACTAGCCATCTAATAATTAAACACAAAAGCACACTCTACGAAACAAACTCAACCAGTATTACGTTTAGGGATGGTTTGGAATGATCTAAATAAATATATTTTTTGTCTTTTTATGAAAAATTGTACAGAAAAGTAAAGAGATGATATAATAAAAAAAAGATAAAAAGATAAAAAATGTGTATTTATTTAAAATAGCCAAACTTGACCTTAATTTTCTTGCTGAGTTTGACTTTGGTACTCAGTTCCATCTCAATAAAATCTTCAAAAATATGTCTTTTTTGCCCCTAAAATCAATCTGCAATTTCTTGCCTATTTGTAAGGTTTTTTCTACTTCAGCCAGGAGTTTATATTCTTCATCTTCATCTTGCTGTTCAAGATTCTCATCAGACTCGACTAATATTTGAAAATTCAGTATAAACAACAATATTAAAAATTTGTCCGTGTTGAAAACTTACAGTACATTGTTTTTTTTCTGACACTCAAATTAGTTCATACTATAATACCTATTAATTTTAAATTATATATCTTCAAATTCTAACATGATATAACTACGATTATCCTAAATTGGTTTGGCTTCTTGCTTTTGAAAATTCAAATTTACTTATTGGGTCCTGTTATGGTGTGCAACCCCTTAAGGTTGCACACCATATGCAACCAACACAAAAGACATAAGTGAAAGGTATAAACATGAAATAGGACAGCAAACAAAAAAGGCGTAAGTGTAAAGTGTAAGTTGCACACTTAAAAAAAGTCCTTATTTCAATAGTCTTTTTAATTTTTAAAAACATAAATAAATAATATTTAATTTAAATTATAAACTATATGATTTCGCAGCATGACATAATTGAAACTTAAAAAGGGAACAAAGAGAGGCCGAAGCCTCCAAAAATTGTAAAGAGATGAGTCATGATGAGTTGTATCGAAGAATATGTTAAATTAGTTTCCTTAATGATGCTTAGGGAATACTAATTAAAATTGACTTCAAAGCAATCATTTTCAAGCCATTTGCGTAAATAAAAGATAAAGAATATTAATCATATAGTTTATTGGGAAGTCATATAATTGAAGATGTAGAGTTCATAAGGAAGAAATAAGATTGTGAAAGCGTTGACCCAAATTAAAGGTCTGTGTGGGGTTGAATGACTTTAGAGAGGGTGCACTGCGTATAAATTGAAGGGTTAGGTGCACATTAGCGACCAATCATTCAAAAGCCTCCAAAAAATTTTCACATCTGCTAATTCTCTCTCCTCCTTTAGTTCAAAAGCATCCAAATTATTTTCACATCTGCTAATTCTCTCTCCTCCTTTAGTTCTATCTAGTTAGGTGTGTGTCCAAGTAACCTATCAGGTGCCCTCTCTCTCTCTCTCTCTCTCTCTCTCAGTGAAGTTTTGTTTCACAAAGTATGAAATTAACAACCTGTAACAACCTGTATGAAATTAACAACGTCGTTTTTGTCATTTTTATGTTGTTCTGTATTTAAAATGATGTCGTTTTGACAATTTGAGTCACTTTTAAACCACAAAATTTGAACTACGTAGCATTATCGTTAACTATATTACATTACCATGTCTTTCTAATTTTAATTATTTACGTTGTGTTTAGTTAAAAGATTTTTAAAAGAATTTAAAAAAGAAAAAAAAATGTGTGAAACTAGATGAAATATAAGTATATTTTATTCACATTTCACCTAACTTGTTCTTTTTAATTTCCAAATCTCTTCTCAAATCTCCCAGTTTAACATAGCATTAAGGATACATTATTATATACGGTAATGTTTTCCGTATTCATTCCTCTTTAGCTCCCAAATTTAAAAAGTTAATTCAAAAATAAATTATGGTATAGATTTAAATTTAGTATAATTTAAATTGCATCTAAAATAAAACTGATTTACATATTTTATGAGTCTAATTATCATATGGCTATATATGATAATTTTTACTAATTACTGGATGCAACTGTTTTACTATAATAATGCACATGCGGCACAAAAATTGGCGTCCGTTCTTTTAGTTAAAAATTTTAAGTTGTGTTTGGTTTGCTTTTGGAATTATGATTTTATTGGTAAAATTAGAAATCATTTTTCAAAATTCATAATCAAGCACACAACTCAAAATTACTCAAAATTCAACTCAAAAATTAATTTCAAAACTTATAACCAAACACACAACTCAAAACTCAATTCAAAACTCTTTTGATGATATAGTATTGAAAATGATTAGTTATGAGATTGTTAAATTATTTTTATATAAAAAATCTATTTTTTTTTTTATATTTAAAAAATATCTAAAACAAATATATATATATATATATATTTCAAATAACAGGTTGCAATTCCAAAAATTTTTTTGTATTGTTTCGGTCAACCGACCGGATATCCGAGAGGACGACTGAAAGGATATCCAAACGAATGACTAGGTAAATCCAATTCGTTCTTTTCAAAATTTAAAATTCAAAAATTCTTTTTAAAATTCATAACCAAATCATTTTTTTCTTTTCAAAACTCAATTCATAATTTCACATTCAAACCATAATTCTAAAAAGAGAATCATAATTTCAAAACTAAACCAAACGTAACCTTAATGTTTGCCAATAAATTTTATTCCCCATTTTACTTTCATTTTGAAACTTGGCACTGAAAATTATTCAAAACACAGGGACACTACGTAACAATGTTACAAATCAATAATCAAACGCCATTCCTATTTTATTTCTCATCTCAATCAACATAAAATAAAATAATGAATTCCACTATATTAACTAATCACTATAAAAAATTAAAATTTTAGAAATTAAAATTTAAAAATAATTTTTTTTTAAGAATCAAATATTTTTATTACAAAAAATATCATTATTATATTTTTAGTAATGAAAATTAGACATTAGTGATAAATTATTATCTTTTTGAGATTAATTTTTTTGTCTTAAAAAATAAACTTTTTTAAGATCAAATTATTTTGTCCCTAAAAGTGTATTTATTAATGACATTTTCAAAATTTTGTCTCTAAAAGTCTTGTTTTTGACTTTTCGGGATGAGTTTAGCAATTATCCTCGTAACAATAGAAATTAGTCCCTAAATGTCTTTTGCAACAAAATTTTTACTTTTAAAGACTAAAAAATCTGATTTCTAAAACTCTTATATATTATAGTAAATGGTAATCCTTATGAATATAAACTGACCATGGTGTATGAAATAATTACTTCATTAGCATAGGTTACTTCAATTAGTGATTTTTTTTTTTTTTTTTGGAAATTTTGATCAATTTATTTACTCACCAAAAATGACTAGTGACATGCAATAGCTATTGGTGAAAAAACCAAAAAAAATAAATATATTTTATTGATAAATAATACAAAGAAAAAGAGATACAAATAGATCAGGCTGAGGCACAGATACCTCGTTTTCTTTAAGGAGATCAAGTCCACTGCAGTAGGAAGAACCCAAATACCGATGCAGCAGTCACAAAATTATGACTTATCCCCTCCAGGATACAACAGCCCGATCACTTGTCGTATGGTTCATGCTAACTCTGCACAAGATAATGAACCTAAAGCTGCACCAAGAAAAATACCATTCTTTGGTTGTAATATCTCTTGTATAGAAAATAGTTGATGTATTTGTTGTAGAAAAGAGTAGAAGAGATGAACTATTTATAGGTTACTAAGACATTACAAAATACATTAAAAAACAATAATGACCATAAACCTAGAGAAAAGGGAGAGTGAACAAAAAATTAACTCACTAACAAGTTCATGAATTCTAATTAAACTCCATTCATGAATAAGACAAAAAGTCACCAAAGCAATGAATCTCCATTCATGAGCAAGATGAGATTCATGAATAAGACAAAAGAAGATTCATGAATAATATAAATAAATAAATAAATATATAAAAGATATTAAAATGGTCCAATAATCCCCCACTCATTTTAATATCAACAAGGATAAGAGAGATTATCAAATAAAGATAGACTAGTATGCATCATGAAGGTGTGCTCTGCATTGAACCTTCATTAGTGAAACAACAACCTCTACTCTAGAGTCAGTAGTGGTCTTAGACTTGAATTATGACTGCTTAGGGGAAATAAAATATTACTGCTCACACATAATAATCCAGGTGTTGATGTGAGTTTTGAATAGCCAGCACATTACGGCCTTGTGCTTATCCCAGTTTTCATGAGCCTATTTGAGAATAAGCCTTATTCTCATAGAAAGCGGCCACACTTTCATGCTCACATAGGTGAAATTTATCAAAGATGTTCCTGTAATTTACACACCCCACTCAACAAGAGCTACAAAATTTCATTAAGAGTATAAAAACTCAACCTTCCAACATTACATGACAAATGCACTTACATCATCGGAATGGATAACAAAATATTAAAGAGTGCATTTTTTTACAACCACCATATGATTCGTTCTCCCATTGAACCTAGTTACAGGATCTTTGGTCCCTAGGTTGGGTATCCTCATACATGGTTTATAATTTTATAGGTTTCAAACCCATCCCCCTCGATGTATTCCAGACCCTATCTCTCGCCAAGGCCTTGGTTAACGGATCCGCAAGATTATCACAAGATCTTACGTAATTCATAGTTATGATGTCATTACTCAAATAGGATCTTACATTACTGTGTTTCCTTCGAATAGGTCTAGATTTACCATTATAAAAATGGTTGTTCACTCTACCAATAGCAACAGTGCTATCACAACGAATTAACACAGGAGAAATTTGTTTTTCCCAAAAAGGGATTTTATGTAACAAATCTCTCAACCAATTCGCTTCCTCACATGCCGAAGCTAATGCTATAAGTTCAGCTTCCATAGTAGAATTAGCAATTATAGTATGTTTTTTAGACTTCTAACATATAGCACCACCACCCAAGGTAAAAATAAAACCCGAGGTAGAGAGAGAATCACCTGACAAAGTGTTCCAATCGGCATCACTATATCCCTCAAGTACCGCAAGATACTTGTTATAAAACAAACCATAATTTTTGGTACTAGATAAATATCTCATAATTCTTTCAATAGCTAGCCAATGATCTCGACTTGGCCTGCTAGTAAACCTGCAAAGTACTCCAACAGCATATGCAATGTCAGGTCTAGTACAGTCAATAGCATATCTCAAACTACCAATCATGATAGCATATTCCTTTTGGTTAATCACTTCTTTTTCATTTGTTACAACAGATAAATATATGCTTGCATCAAAAGAAGTAGCAACATGTTTACTGATTTAGAAAATTATATTTTTAAAATTTTCTCAACATAATCTGTGATCAAGAAAAATGCCATCATTAATCTTGGAAATTTTAATTCCCAAAATAAAATTGGCTTCACCAAGATCTTTCATATCAAAGTAGCTGTTAAGCATATTTTTAGTCTCATTTATAATATGTAAATTAGAGCCAAAGATAAGTAGATCATCCACATATAGGCTAATAATTACATATGCATTCTCACAAATTTTATAATATATGCACTTATCACATTCATTAGTCTTATAGCCATTCTTAAGCATGTATGAATCAAATTTCTCATGCCATTGTTTAGGAGCTTGTTTTAAACCATAAAGGGATTTAGTTAGCTTACACATCTTACTTTCTTGGCCAGGCTCCACAAAGCCTTCGAGTTGGTTCATGTAAATCTCCTCATCTAGATCTCCATTTTAAAATGTTGTTTTTACATCCATTTGATGAATTTTTAAATCATGAATTGCAACCACTGCTATTAATAGTCTAATGGATGTAATTCTAGTAACCGGAGAAAAAGTATCAAAGAAATCAAGATCAACTTGTTGCTTAAAACCTTTAGCGACAAGCCTCGCTTTATATTTATCTATAGTTCTATCCGGTTTAAGTTTTTTACGAAGGATCCATTTACACCCAATAGTTTTACAACCTGGAGGTAAATCTACTAGCTTCCATATTTTATTTGAAAGTAGTGAATCTATCTCATCATTTACAGCCTCTTTCCAGAAAATAGCATCAGATGATGATAAAACTTCTTGCACCATAAGAGGAATTTCTTCCACATTGTAAAGATAATAGTTAGGGCCAAAATCTTTTTCAACTCTAGCTCGTTTACTCCTCCTTGGTTGAATTTGAGAATTTTCTTGTTCTTGAAAAACATGAGATGGAGTAGAAGAGCTAAGTACGGATAAAATATTTTCAGAAATTATTTGACCCCCACTATTTCTAGATTTAAAAGGAAATTTATTTTCATGAAAAATAGCATCACCTGATTCAAAAATAATATTATTTTTCATATAAAAAAATCTATAAGCTGTATTATGCAACGCATACCCAAGACAAGCATAGGTGGTAGCTCATTCACCCAATTTAGGTCGTTTAGGATCTGCAAGCCTAACAAAAGCTAAACAACTCCAAACCCTCAAATTACCTAGATTTGGTTTATGCCCCCGCCACAACTCATAAGGTACAATTTTAGTCTTTTTATTTGATACTCTATTTATCACATGGCAAGTTGTCAAAATAGACTCACTCCAAAGATTTGAGGGAGCACCTGAATCAACAAGCATAGCATTCGTCAAGTCAATTAACGTTCTATTTTTTCTTTCAGCTACGCCATTAGATGAAGGTGAATATGGTGGAGTAGTCTCATGAATAATTCTCAATGACTGAACAAAAGAGTTGAATCCAAGAGATTCATACTCCCAGCCTCTATCACTTTTAATTCTCTTAATTTTTTTACTGAATTGATTTTCCACTTCAAGAAGGAATTCTTTAAATTTCTCAAAAGTATCACTTTTATTTTTTAATAAATATACGTTTGTGTATTTTGAAAAATCATCAATAAAAGTGATAAAATATCGGTTACCACCTCGAGTTAAAATTCGTTCAAACTTACATAAATCAGTATGAAATAATTCTAGCAATTCGGTATTTTTTTTCAACACTTTTATAAGGCCTCTTAATAATTTTTGCTTTACTGCAAACTTCACATTTCTCAAAATTTTTGTCACTTTAGGAATTAATCCTAAACTACTCATGATTCTCACATATTTACTGTTAATATGACACAAGCGAGCATGCCAAAAATTAATAGAAGACAACATGTAAATCGAATTAGTAGATGGTTTATTAATCTCAACATTCAATTTGAACATCCCATCACAAACATAACCCTTACCCACAAAAATACCCTTCTTGGTAATCACATATTGATCAGATTCTATAGTTTGCTTAAAACCAGCCTTATTCAACAAATAACTTGACATCAAGTTCTTTCTCATAGACGGTGTATAAAGCACATCTTTTAAAGTAAGCACACGTCTAGAGGTGAACTTAAGGTCAACCTCACCACTCCCAAGTATCTTGCTTTGACTAGAGTCACCAAGCATAATTGTTTTCTCATCATCAAAGGGAGTATATACCTTGAACCAAGTTTGATCATAACAAACATGTCTATTAGCACCAGAATCTTCCCACCAACGGTCCACATAATTAACCATGCAAATGTTTGTAATCATCGCCACAAATGGCTCATCGATAAAGTTAGCCTTTGGGGCAGGTGCACGTTTTCGGAATTTGCAAGTTCGAGTAATGTGCCCACTTTTGCCACAGACAAAGCATGCAAAATTTTGTGGAGGTAAAGGACCTTGGTTCTTATTTGGATTAATTCATTTATTGTGAGGTTTACCATAATTCTTCATATTCTTTTTATAAGGCTTTAAATAAGCATTCTTGGAATTGTGACCTTTGGGTAAGTTATTATTTGTTGAAGCAAAGTTTATCTTTGTAGTGGAATTATCATTACCTTCTTGTGTTATTAATGCATCTTGGCCTCTAACCTCCTCTTCGACTCGGATACGAGTGATCAACGCCTCTAAGAAAGTCTCATTTTGTTTGTAGCGCATGCTCTTTTCAAATTCTCTCCAAGATGGCGGTAACTTGTCAACAAGTCCTTCAACTACCAAGTTGTCACCAATCTTGATGCTTTCAAATCTTACTTTTGCAAGTATCATTTGGAAATCTTGTGCTTGCTCCATAATAGATTTTCCATCCACCATTTGGAAGCGAAAAAATCGGCTAGCTGCCACTTAAGTATCAAACTTAGTCTATAAAGCTTTCCAAATTTTCTTTGCGGAAGTGTAAGTGGTGTCATAGTAATCATAAAATTGATCAGCAAGGCAATTTAAGAGGTAAAAGTGACATTTATACTCATCTATATTGTAGGAAGCCACTTTTGCTTCATGTGCCTTGTAGTCTTCTTCATTCATCTCTTCAGTTGGGATTTTGTTTGGGTTCTTCTCGGTAAGAACATATGCAACTTTCAAAAGACTAAGGTAAAAAAGAACTTTTTATTTCCACCTCTTAAAATGAACTCCCTTGAACTTGAAAGGCTTGTTGAGATCCTCAATTCCATCATTGATTTTTTCTGGCACTTGATCCATCTTTGATCTCCTTAAAATTGTTGGTGAAAATACCAGAAAAATATATTTTATTGATAAATAATGCAAAGAAAAAGAGATACAAATAGACTAGGCTAAGGCGCGGATATCTCGTTTTCTTTAAGGAGATCAAGCCCACTGCGGTAGGAAGAACCCAAATACCGATGCAACAGTCACAAAATTATGACTTGTCTCCTCCAAGATACAACAGCTCAACCACTTGTCGTATGGTTCGTGCCAACTTTGCACAAGATGGTGAACCCAAAGCTCCATTAAGAAAAACACTCTTCTTTGGTTATAATCTCTCTTGTATAGAAAATAGTTGATGTGTTTGTTGTAGAAAAGAGTAGAAGAGATGAACTATTTATATGCCACTAAGACATTACAAAATACATCAAAAAACAATAATGACCATGAACCTTGAGAAAATGGGGAGTGAACCAAAAATTAACTCACTAACAAGTTCATGAATTCTAATTAAACTCCATTCATGAACAAGATGAGATTCATGAATAAGAAAAAAGAAGAATCATGAACAATATAAATAAATAAATAAATAAATAAAAGATATTAAAATGGTCCAACAATAGCAATGTGCAGAAAACATGAGACATAATGAACTGAACTTCACATGTCCTTAACTCTCTTTGGGTTCTAATGCAGTGGCACTTTTACAAACTGTTTCAAGAAGACTAGATACTAATAACTAGTCTAACCAATGTACACATTTAACCATGGCTACAAAACAATTTGCAAGTGCTCAATGTGCTTGATTTGGCCAAGACTTTACTCTACCAGTTCACTACCATTGTCATCGCCGATATGGGTTTCTTCACAGATGCTTACGATCTCTTCAGCATTTCCCTCGTCACCAAGTTACTAGGACACCTCTACTACTACCACGAAGGTTCACTAAGATCTGGATCTGTTAGCTTCCAGCCCACACTCCACATGGTGTGGGTGGCACCATGTGCTAAAGAAGGGTGGTAGGGGCAACACCAACTCACTAAAGGAAGATAGTGAAAGTGGCACCACCTTGGCCAATTATGGTTGTCACTTCACCTACTCCTCTTTTCATGGTTATAAATTGAGATGAGTGAAGAGGGGTTGATGACACAATGCAGTGAGCACATTGAGAATACACAGAAGAGAGTATAATCTATGAGTGAGAGAGTTCTATAGAGAGTTATGAGGTGTGAGTTCTATAATCTCCCTCCGGGATAATTCTATAGTGGATATCTCTCCGTCGACGTAGGCAATTGTCGAACCACGTAAATATTCTTGTATTATTGTGTGGAATTGATTTCTGGTGTCCCATAATCCTAACAAGCGGTATCAGAGCCTCGTTGCTCGTGTTTCGGAACAAAAATAGAGTGTTTTTCGAAACTACCCAGAAATCAAGTTGCTCGAAATCAGGTTTTAAGCATACCAAGAGCAAGGTCTCCCAGAGAGGAATGCATAACTGCAAAGCCGAACCCTAAAAGAGATGGAACACGCTCTCACACGCCATATGAAGTTGGCGAGTGAAGCCCACTCTCGACACGCGCCACCACGTGCCGCCACGCGCCTTTCACACAGCCGGTGCGTCAGTCCAGATGCACACACGCGCGACTGAAGGAGGAAGAAGAGTCACTCTGCGTATGATAGTGACGTCATCAACGCGTCACTGCCACGCGTCATCACATCAGCGACCACATGTCGCCACATTATCAAACACATGTCACCACGTCATCAACAACGTGTTGCCACGTCATCGACCACATGGTAGACACGTCAGCCCATTTGACCGTTGACTGAGCTGTTAAAGATGAGTCAAGCCGCGCCGCTAAGCCAGAAGTCACGCCGTTGACCATACGTTGATCGCGCTGATTGACCAGCCATGCCAGAGGAATTATCCGGTGCATCTCAGACGCACCAGATTCTACAGATCGGAACCATCCAAACTGTTTTGGCTTGATCTGAGCCATTCTTAGTCCGTTTTTGACAATCCAATAATGCTTTCCAACTATTTGGAGTATTCCAAACACATCCGTACGGTCATATTTTTCATTCGAGTTCCATGTAAAAGGAAAGAATACGATGGAGGAATCCACATCAACTTCAGGATCTATGTTCAAGTTGAGTCTTTCTAATTATGCAATTTGGAAGTCACGGATGGAAGACATCCTGTTTTATAAAGACTTGTTTGATCCTATTTTTGTAAAGGGAGTTAAACCTCAAGGAGTGAAAGATGATGACTAGATAAAGATAAACCGTAAGACTATCAGTTGTATTAGACAATGGATAGACCACAGTGTGTACTATCATATCGCCGAGGAGACAGATGTCTATTCTCTATGGACAATGTTAGACGACATGTACCGGTCAAAGACCGCTCGGAGCAAAGCCTCGGTGATGAGAAGGCTTGTCAATTTGAAGTTGAAGAATGAAATGTCTGTCGTTGAGCACACTAGTGAATTCAAAAATCTGGTGAATCAGCTTGTAACCGTCAAGGTGCGCTTAGACGATAAAATGCAAGTCGTACTACTGCTCAGTTCTTTACCGGACAGCTGGGAGATGTTGGTGGTCTCTCTTAGCAACTCTGCACCAGAAGGGAAGCTGACCATGAACATGGTTACAAATGCCATGTATAATGAAGAGATAAGAAGGAAAGACATGGGAAATAATCAGTCCCATGCTCTTGTCACAAAAGATAGAGCCAAATAAAGAGGTAAAGGAAGAGGTAGAGGAAGAAGCAAGAGTAGAGGCAGCTGGAACAACAGGAGTAAATCCAGAGACAACAAAGGTCGATATAGCGACGTTGGTTTTCCCCTCCATTGATTAGTGTAATCTGGACTTGGTTCCGTGGATGTTGGTTGTTGTGTATATCTTGTTTCCATCCTTCAATACTTTGTATTTGAGTTATAGGATGTGTTGGGCAGGTTTGTTACAGGTTGGGTGTGATTGGGAGCAAATGGTTGCTGCCTAGAATTTTGGTCCTTCGCTCGAGCGAGCTTTTTGTCACTCGAGTGAGCTTTGTGTTTTAGATCCTTTGCTCGAGCCAGGGTTCATTCGCTCGAGCGAGAGTTGAGTTTTGTGTCTGGTGGCTCGAGCGAGAATTCTTGCGCTCGAGCTTGCGTCTGCGTCTGGTTCTGGACTTGAAGGTTGCAATTCTTCGCTCGAGCGAGCGAGGTCTATGTTTTGGGTTTCTTCGCCCAAGCGAGCATTCTGTCGCTCGAGTGTGCTTCTGGGTTGCAGACCTGAAACTTCGCATTATTGGCTCGAGCGAGGCTTTCTACGCTCAAGCGAGAGTTCTTTGTGTTTGGTCGCTTGAGCGACCAATCCTTCGCTCGAGCGAGCCTATGTTATATCAGTAGATAGCAGCAGGATTGTACTTCACTTTTTCATCTCCTCTTTTATATAAACCCTAGATCCGGCTGCTCCTCTCTCTACACTTACCTTCTCTCTAGGGTTTCATCTATTTTTAGTGTGTTTCTACCCTAAGTTCTTTGTAAAAAAGGTAGAGGGTCGTGAGGGCTTTGTTTTAATTTGAACAATAGTGGATTTGGAGCACTTTGGTTTTTCCTCATCTACTCCTTTGGGCTTCTAATTTCGACGTAGGGATACCCTACTCCATCTTATGAGTTTTGTCTTTAATTTTGGTCATTTTGATTAGTTGGTGATGTTGGGTAATTTTGAGAAAGTTAGGGTTTATTGTGTAATTTATAAAGGAGGGCGCCCGTGGGCTTCCATCTAACAGTTCGGACTCGATTTGTGTCGGTTCTAAATCTGAACCAAAGAGTCCAAATCCGGCAAATCGTTTGAGAAAATAGATTTTTGAAAAGTAGTGCCAAACATGGACTGCTTTGCCAGATTACAGAGTCGCCACCTAAATATTTTTTTAAAAGGGGGAATTTAGGAAACCCTGACTCGGTGCCGAAGGCCACATGTCCGTCATCACCAAAGTGGTCTTGGCTCAAGGAGCTTAGATGCGATCGGGAAGGTCACTATGAGCACCCCTTTCGCCGGTCCAAGACCCTCTACTAACCATGATATCCTTTTTGAAAACGTTATGAATTCTTATTCGGTTATTAGCCTAGAATTACTATGTTATGCAAAGACAAACAAGTATAGACTAGATCGCCTAATTTGGAAATAAACATTGCATATCCGTTTGTTTTGAAAGCAATTTGAAATTGCTACTTTCAAAGTAGGCTAAAATACGGATTTCAATGAGTTATTCCAACTCAAGCAATCCAACCTCCACCCACCGAGCATTCAAGCAGTTTATCTCACATAAGCATTTAGCATGGTAAGCATACTGTCATGGCAACATTCACACGCATGTGGTATGCTAAAGCGTAAAATACTTACATCGTACTCCGTGCCAAAACAATAAACTAGTTAGCAAACATGTATGTCCTAGTTCATGTTAAGTGGCTAATGCAACACAGGCAAGGATGCAATTTAGAGTAGGCTCGGCTAACCCTAAAGATGGCATGTGGAATGCTACAAATAACACGTATTCAATTTGGAATTGAAATACAATGCAGATTTGTATGATGTGCGAGAGCCGATGCATGTAAACAAATGCATGGGTGCGCATGCATTGCATAAGGTATGCTAAAATAAAGCGTGCCCTAATCTACCATCGTAAGCAGTTAAATAAAAGGGAGAAAGAAATGGGGGTTGGAAGACATACACCCACTCACGCACACTTATTACAAATTCGCCTCACTCGGAGGGACCGAAAGAATATACAAATTAATTAACTACATAAGCTAATTAAATATTACAAATTCACTAAATTAATTAACAAATTTAACTAAGTTAATTAAAGCGAGAATGCCTCGGGAAGAGGGCAAGATGCATCACACGCCCGAACTCGCTTCGAATCGCTTGCCATGCATGATTGCCTCTGTTTTCCCTGCTTTCCATCTCAGAAGACTGTCAAAACTTCAGGAATACTTCCTTGGGCACTGGAGATCACCACCGGCTGGGATAGAACACCACCGGCTGAAGGATGTGGCCACCGGCACTGAATTCATCCATCGGCTGCCAGTAGACTGCCGGTCGGCACTAAATAGTGCCGGTCGGCACAAAATGCCTGCAGAACCTGCAACTCACAGCAGCAGAGGACACAACTTGCATGACAATGTAATTCAAAGCATGTATGCACCAAACACACCCCTTATCATGTTTTTGACTCAAAGGAAGATGTGCCTCGGTTTTCGGACCACCAATCACGCATTTCGATGCATGATGGTCCAAAGAACCAAGAGTGCAATTTTGATTTCAAATGCATGCAATGCAAACAAACAAACAAGGGTGCCAAACCTCTTACCCCTTGTCTTGTTTTTGAGCACCAAAATCAGAGAGGGGTGACCCTCTTACCCCTTGTCTTGTTTACTAGCATTTTTGGCCTAACAAAGGAGCCCTTGTGTGCATGCTTCCAAGCCTCATTTTAGGCACTTTTCAGTAAGTTTTAGGGCCTGTATAACCTCTTTCCAGAGGTGGTTTTTCCATATTGGGTGTCCATTTTGCATGTGTAGAACAACCCTCTTCATGGCCTATCAAAGGAGCATCTCATTCTTGCATGCATAGACCATATTTCAGTGGATTTTTTGGGGTTTATTTGGCATTTCATACCTCTGAATTTTGCTAGTTTAGTGACCTCTTGAATGCTCCATATACTTGTAGTGTAAACCCTCTTCACTAGCTTGTATTGCATGCTATTTTGGTCCTTGATTCTAGCACTTTTTGGCCATGCTTTAAACTGATTTTGTGCATGTTTTGGACTGCCTTAGCTCTGTTTTTATGCCTCATGGTTGAATGATGCTTTCTATGCATGGTTGTAGTTCAATATCCATGCCTAGCTTTGAGTTTTGTAGCCTCTTGCATGCTTGAATAGAGGTGTTTGCATGTCTTGGCATCATTGTGCATGTTATTTCAGACCTCATACTTGTGCCATGTTCCCATGTTTTCCACTCCTTAAGTGCATTTGAGAGTTGTGCTTGTTTGTCTCATTTTTGGACCATTACATGAGCTTCATTTCCATGCCTTTTGAGCCACCGTTTTAGTCCATATTTGCTACTGTTTTGGTCTGCATAGGGATTGTTTGGGGGTGGTTTGGTCATTTGAGCATCGCTTTGCATACCTCTAGTGTAATCCACTTCACTAGTTTCGGTATTTGGGCCACCTAGCATGCATTATGTGAGGTGTTTGCATGATTCGGGACCCTTTCATATGTCATTTCAGAGCTAGAAAATGTGTTGTTGTATGCTATATTACATGCTTGCCATGCCTTGGTAGAGTTGCACTTGGTGCCTTAGTTTTGGTCCCCTGCATCTGGGCATGTTTTCATGAGTGTTGTTGCTTCATTTCATCATGTTTGGCCACTGATTTGAGTGTGGCTGAGGTCCACTCACATTAGTTTAAGTCTATCTTACATTGTGTATGCCATATTATGTCATGTGCATTGAGTATGCCATTGATAGTTCATAGCATTGCGCATGCTAGTTGTACCTTTGCATATCACTCATTGCATGTTTGTGTGTCTTAGTTGCATTTCGTTTAGGATTGCCTGCTAGTTGTTGCATTGTGTTTGCATGCCATGCCATTCTAGTTGTTGCATAGTGTTTGGAGTAGGGTTTAGTCCAAACATGGGAAACGAGGGACGTTTTGTACTCAAAGTGACAAAACGTGTTTCAATTCCGGGTCGCCGACACTCTTGACTATCCATGACAGAGTTGTTGGCTTTAGGCGTCCATTTGTGCATTCATTTCACATTGAGTTGTGCAATTCGACTCCTCAGCCATTATGCAACGAGATGCGTGATTGGTGGCACGAGGATTGAGGACTACACTCCCTAGAGCTCATGCAATGACGGGGAGAGTGGTTGTGCATACATATGTTGAAAATACTTTGCCATGTCCCTTTCTTGCTCTTTGTTGTAGCAAACCGAAAGCCAGCAGCAAAAACGGGTCAGCAGTATCCCTACAAGTTCCCATGGAGTTGTGTACAGTGTTCCCGGGTTAATTGTAAATAGAGGCAAATCGGGGTATCGCGATGGATTTCCCGACAAGGCGACTCGAGCATGCATGCATCTTTCATCATTCCGAACAGAGCTGAGGCAGTCTACTTCATGTAGCATTGCATGCTAGTTTACTCGATTTCTTAGTTAATTTGTTAATTAGCTAGTGTTGTGTAATAATTAGTTATTCATTTCGGTTGTGTAACATTTATTCGGACCCTTTGTAAGAGGGCAATGCTGCAATAAGTGTGCGTGTGTGTGATGCATGTCTTCCAACCCCACGTCTTTCTCCCTTTTATTTACCAGCTTATGATGGTTAGTTTTAGGGCACGTTTCAATTAGCATACTTATGCTCGCATATTTGCATCCATTCATCTGTCTTGCATGCACCGGGCTCGGCGCATCATACTAACTGCATTGTATTTCAATTCCAAGTTGAATACATGTTATTTGTTGCATTTCATATGCCATGTTTAGAATAGCCGAGCCTATCTTAGTTGCATTTTTCATGTGTTGCATTAGCCATCTTAACATGAACTAGGATCATGCATTGATTACTAACTAGTTTCTGTTTTGGCTTGGAGTACTCGGTGAGTGTTTATGCTTTAGCATCCTTGCATGCGTGTGAGTGACTGCCATGATAGCATGCTTACCATGAGGCTATTTGCTTATGTGACATAATTGCCTGAATGCCTGTGGGTGAAGATTGGATTATCTGAATTGGAACAATTCATTGATTGCGAGTTTTAAGCCCACTTGAGGGTGGCAAAATTCGCATTTTAGCCTACTTGCGAGTAACAAACTGCTTTAAAAAACAAACATAAAATGTTTTGTTCCAACTCAGGCGATCCAGTCTATACTTGTATACTGCGCGCATCACATAGTAATTCTAGGCTAATAAACCGGAATAAGAGCACATAATGTTTTCAAAACTCGATATCATGGTTAGTAGAGGCCGATCTTTGATCGGGCGAGCGGGGGTGCTCACAAAGTGACCTTCCCCAATCGTACCCAAGTTCCCGAGCCGAGGCAACTTTGGTGATGACGGACACGTGGCCTTAGGCACGAGTCAGGGTTTCCTAAATTTCCCCAAAATAAAATATTTAGGTGGCAACTCTGTATTTGGCAAAACAGTCCATGTTTGGCACTTCTTTCTAAAAATCAGTTTTTCAAAACGATTTGTCGAATTTGGACTCTTTGATGATTCATCGGTTTTGCATTGCACTCTACGAGATTAGATCTGAGTGTAACATTGAGTTCGAACTGTAGTAAGCCCAAATGAACAAAACGGGATTTCCCCCGAGACGTTCGGGGACGTCTACAGGCTCCAAGAGGAGTTAGGATGGCCAGGGGGATGGTAGGAGGCAGAGAGGTTCTAACCCTCAGCAGTCCTAGGGTGCTTTGGTGAGATCTACCTTTCCAGTGCCGAGTGCAGGTTCTGGGAGAGGTAGTCAGGGAGACATTACTTGTTACAAATATGGTCAGCTGGGCCACAAGTCTCCAGCTTGCTCGCAGAAGGACGGAGGTCAGAAAGCAGCTTCATCTTCGGCTCGTCCTCAGAGCCGGAGTCATGGTAGAGGCTAGCCGCTCTCTTGCTACCAGTGTGGTCAGGCGGGGCACCTGAAGAGGTTCTGTCCACAGTTGAGTGGCACATCTGGTGTATCTGGTTCGAGGTAGACTCAGAGCCTTCAGCCAGCTCAGTCAGTTCAGGCCTCGAGGGCCAATTAGGGGGCGTCATCATCTCAGTCTGTGCAGCAGCCTTTTGCTCCTAGGGGTGAGCAGGTAGATCAGAGACCTTTTGGGCGCGTGTATGCTATTACCGCGCAGGATCTTGTACCGGCTCCATTTGTTGCGGAAGGTACCTTTTTGTTTTACCTTTCGGTTGCCAATATGTTGATTGATACGAGTGCATCCCATTCCTTTATATTTGTTGCATTTGCATCTGTTTTGGGATTGGAGTTGGCACAGTTAGCATCTCCTATATGTGTTGTATCACTTGTTGGGGGTGAATTGATTTTCAAACAGGGGTGTCGGGGCTGTGATATAGAGGTCGCCGACCGCTGGCTTCCATTTTCTTTTATAGTTATGGCTATGTCGGGTTTTGATGTGATTTTGGGTATGGGTAGCTAAGCGTCATCTTTGGTATTATCGATTATTACCGCTTGATCCTGATTTGTACCTTGAGCGGGGATTGTTTCCATTTCTTGGGGGATCGGGTTGGTAGTGTGTTGCCACCGGTGTATGATCCGCGAGGGCGGAGTGAGCTTAGTGGTCTTCTCGCTAGCTTTATGAGTAGTGAGTGTGATGAGACCTAGATTGTATTGCCGAGAGTAGTTTGTGAGTACTCGGACGTCTTTCCCGAGGATTTTGTGAGTTTGCCACATCATCGAGAGATTGAGTTCTTTATCGATCTAGTGCCCGGCACAGCGCCAATTTCTATGGCACCATACTGTTTTGCCCCAGCCGAGTTGATCGAGTTGAAGATTCAACTCCAAGAGTTGCTAGATGAGGGCTTCATCCGCCCTAGTACTTCGCTGTGGGGAGCACCGGCCCTCTTTGCTAAAAAGAAAGACGGGGCTTTGAGACTTTGTATCGACTACCGGAAATTGAATTGGGCTACGGTTAAGAACAAATACCCTATGCCTCGTATTGATGATTTGTTTGACCAGTTGAAAGCGTCTCGTTGTTTCTCTAAGATAGACTTGAGATTGGGTTACCATCAGTTGAGGGTCAGGGAGGAGGATATTCCGAAGATAGCATTCCGTACACGGTATGGCCACTATGAGTTTCTGGTGATGCCCTTTGGGCTCACCAATGCACCGGCAGTGTTTATGGACTTGATGAACCGGATATTTCGGGAATTCTTAGATCGTTTTGTGGTCGTTTTCGTGGATGACATCTTGATTTATTCACCTTCGGAGGAGGAGCACGAGGAACACTTGAGAGTGATGCTTGAGTTGCTTAGAGCCCATAGGCTGTATGCCAAATTTGGGAAGTGTGAGTTCTAGCTAAGAGACGTCAAGTTCTTAGGCCATGTGGTCTCCGGGGAAGGGGTGTCTGTTGATACATCCAAGATTGAGGCAGTGCAAGATTGGGCACAACCTAAGAGTGTTTTTGAGATCCGCAGTTTTCTAGGATTAGCTGGGTATTACCGCTAGTTTGTGAAAGATTTCTCCAGGCTAGCTTCACCGTTGACTAGGTTAATGCGGAAAGGGGTCAAGTTCGTGTGGAGTGAGACTTGTGAAAAGTCGTTCCAAGAGTTGAAAGTTAGACTTACTACCACTCCAGTGTTGATTATTCCGAAGAGAAGTTTAGGTTATGCTATTTATTGTGATGCCTCATGAGAGGGTTTGGGTTGTGTGTTAATGTAAGAGGAGAAAGTGGTAGCCTATGACTCGCGACAGTTGAAAATACACGAGAGAAACTACCCTACACATGACCTAGAGTTAGTAACTGTGATTTTTGCCTTGAAGATCTGGAGGCACTACCTTTATGGTGAGAGATTCGAGGTATTCTCGGATCATAAGAGTCTGAAGTATCTGTTTACACAGAAAGACTTGAACTTGAGACAGAGGAGGTGAATGAAGTTTATTGAGGATTATGACTTCGAGTTGCATTACCATCCGGAGAAGGCCAATGTTGTGGCCGATGCCCTTAGCAGAAAATCCATTAGTGATGTAGCTTGCATAGCCATCTAGGAGTGGGAGATGTTGGGTGCACTTGGAGAGTTTGATTTGTTTCTGGGCGAATCCGTTGAGGCTGTGGCCTTGTTTTCTGTTATTGTGCAGCCTACACTTGTGAGTCGAGTGTTAGAGCCTGAA
Source organism: Camellia lanceoleosa (assembly GCA_025200525.1). Lineage (NCBI taxonomy): Eukaryota > Viridiplantae > Streptophyta > Magnoliopsida > Ericales > Theaceae > Camellia > Camellia lanceoleosa. Next base: position 161,229,740 of record CM045766.1, on the reverse strand, counting down.
GAGGTGACCTTGAGGTAGAATCCCTCGGGAAAAGATTTGCATGGGAAGGTTGAGAAGGGTTTGATTGTATATCCCGACAGAGTGTGAGATACCGTGGACGTATGTTTGTCTTAGGAGTCTGCCGAGAGGAGATCTTTGCGAGTTTCACTATTCACGCCTTGCGGTGCATCCGAGGCACTAAGATGTATCGCGATTGGTCGCCAGTTTTGGTGGGGGGGGTATGAAGAAAGATGTGGCAGTCTTTGTGTCTAAGTGCCTTACTGTCAGCAAAGTGAAGGCCGACATCAGAGGCCAGTGGGTTTGTTACAACCCTTGCCTATTGCCGAGTGGAAGTGGGAACATGTCACTATGGACTTCGTTGTAGGTCTTCCGAGGACTCAGCGGGGTAGTGATGCTATTTGGGTGGTTATAGACCGGTTGACTAAGTTGGCGCACTTTATCCCTATGCACGTGAGAGATTTGGTAGATCATCTTGCCGACTTGTATGTTTGGGACATAGTGAGGTTGCACGGGGTCCCGGTGTCGATCGTCTCGAGATAGAGATCCAAGTTTTCTTTAGGTTGTGGCGAGTTTGCGAGTGCCTTGGGCACTAGATTGACCTTTAGCACGGCTTATCATCATCGGTGACGGCCCTGGCGACTATTCAGATCCTTGAGGATATGCTTTGAGGTTGTGTCCTTGACTTTAGTGGGTCGTGGGAGAGGCACTTGCCCTTGGTGGAGTTTGCCTACAACAACAGTTTTCAGTCGAGTATCGGTATGGCACCGTTTGAGGCCTTGTATGGCCGACCTTGTAGTCTCGGTTTGTTGGGCGAGGTGGGTGATGCACCTTTGTTGGGCGGAGTTGGTGAGAAGCAGCGGAGAAAGTTGAGCTTATCCGTAGGAGGCTTATTCTGACCAGTCGCCAAAAGTGTTCTGTTGACGTAGGAGGAGGCCTTTGGTATTTGAGTCGGGTGATCATGTTTTTAAAAATATCTCCTAAGCGAGGTTTGATGAGATTTGGTAAGAGAGGAAGTTGTCCCTCGATTTATTGGCCCTTCGAGATCCTTGAGAGGATTGGCGATGTTGCCTACCGTTTAGCTTTGCCACCGCTTGATTGTCAGGAGTTCATGGTGTTTCATGTTAGCATGCTTGAGTATGAGTCGGATCCATTGCATGTATTGGATTGGACCGACTTAGAGGTTGAGGAGGATGCCTCGTATGAGAGAGACCCGTGGCGGTCTTGGATAGGCGGGATCAAGTCTTGTGAGGCAAGACCATTCCCTTAGTAAAAGTTTTGTGGAAGCATCACGGAGTGGAAGCCACTTGGGAGCGTGAGTTGGAGGTCCAAGAGAAATATCAGGATCTATTTGTGGATGTTTGAGCATATGTTGTATATTTTGTTGTATTGATAAACCTTAGAGCATATGTTGTATACTTTGTTGTATATGTCTTGAGTTGTAAAACATTGTATATGTTTGGTTTATGGAAATATGGTGAAGTATTATGAATTATGCCTTGAGGATGGAAGTTTATTTTAACATTATTGTAGACGCGCCCGAACATCCTGGGAAAATCCCGTTTTGTTCATTGGGCTCATTACAGTTCGAACTTAATATCACAGTTTTTAATCTGATCTTGTAAAGTGCAATGCAAGATCGATAAATCACCAAAGAGTCCAAATCCGGCAAATCATTTTGAAAAATTGATTTTTTATAAAGAAGTGTCAAACATGGATTGCTTTGCCAGATACAAAGTCGCCACCTAAATGTTTTTATTTCGGGAAATTTAGGAAACCCTGACTCACGCCTAAGGCCACATGTTCGTCATCACCAAAGTTGCCTTGGTTAGGGAACTTGAGTGCGAGAGGAAGGTCATGCAATGAGCACCCTCGCTCGCCCGATCAAAGATCGACCACTACTAAACATGATGTCTTGTTTTTGAAAACACATGCGTTCTTATTCCGGTTTATTAGCCTAGAATTACTATGTGATGCGCACAACATACAAGTATAGACTGGATTACCTAAGTTGGAACAAAACATCTCATGTTTGTTTTTGAAAACGGTTTGCTACTTGCAAGTAGGCTAAAATGTGGATTTTGCCACCCTCAAGTGGGCTTAAAAAACATGGTGTTTTGCCACTCTCAAGTGGGCTTAAAACTCGTAATCAATGAATTGTTCCAAATCAAGTAATCCAACCTTCACCCACAGGCATTCAAGCAGTTATATCACATAGGCAAATAGCCTCATGGCAAGCATGCTATCATGGCAACACTCACACTCATGCAAGATGCTAAAGCATAAACACTTACAGTGTACTCCGAGCCAAAAAAGAAGTTAGTTAGTAATCAATGCATGATCCTAGCTATGTCAAGAATGCCTAATGCAACACATGCAAAATGCAACTAAGATAGACTCTGCTATTCTAAAATGTCATGTGAAATACAACTTAATACATGTATTCAACCTGGAATTGAAGTACAATATGCGCCGAGCCTAGTGCATGCAAGACAGATGAATGAAAGCAAACATACGAAGCATAAGGATGCTAATTGAAACATGCCCTAAAACTAACCATCGAAAGCAGGTAAGTAAAATGGAGAAAGACGTGGGGTTGGAAGACATGCATCACACACACGCACACTTATTTACAACCGTTCTGCCCTCTCGACGGAGGGTTCGAATAAATAATACATAACCAGCTAGCTAATCTAAATTAATCTAATTAAACTAGTTATTACACGACAAAAAGAATAGCAAGCTACAGCTTATTATTACACAACTCTAGCTAATTAACAAATTAACTAAGTTAGCAATTAAATAAGCATATAAACTATATGATGTAGGCTGCCTCAACTCTGCTTTGGATGACAAAGGATGCATGCATGCTCGAGTCGCCTTGTTCGGAAATCCCTCGTGACGCCCCGACTTGCCTCTGTTTGCAATTGACCTCAGAACATTGCACAAAGCTCGGAAAATTTGAAACTCCACCTTGGGAATTTGTGGGAAGGCTGCCGACCAGCTATTGGCCTTGGAGACCACCTGACGACCACTTTTGTGGTGGAAAACCGAGAAAAAGTGGTGGGCCACCACCATCTGGTCGGTCGATCGGTTTACGCCTCTGGTTTACGGTTTTTGCAGCGAAGGCAAGAGAGAGAGATGGCAAAATGATATAACACATGTGTGCACGACCACTCTCCCCATCATTGCATAAGCAAGAGAGTGTAGTCCTTGACCCTCGGGCCACCAATCACGCATCTCGATGCATGATGGCCGATGAGTCGAATTGCACGACTCAATGTGAAATGAATGCACATACAAGCACCTAAAGCCAACAACTTCGTCATGGGTAGTCAAGAGTGTCGGCGACTGGGAATCGAGGCACGTTTCATCACTTCAAGTATGAAACGTCCCTCGTTTCCCGTGTTTGGACTAACTCCTACCCTAAACACAATACAACAAACATGGCATGCACAAATGCAACTCTAGCATGCAATCCTAATGCAATGCAACTAAGTGATACAAACATGCAAGGGATAACATGCAAACATGCAACTAGCATACACAATGCTATAAGCTACATGGCATGCACAATGCTCATGACACTAGCATACACAATGCACATGGAACTAATATACACAATGAGATGAACAAGGCATGCACAATGCAATGATCAATCATGCGACAACGTGGCATAGTCAATGTTATGAATTACAATGGCATACTCGATGCAAAATGGACTTAAACTAAAATGAATGGGCCTCAGCCACACCCAAATCAGTGGCCAAAGATGATGAAAACAAGGCTCTAAAACTCATGCAAACATGCCCAATGCCATGGCCCCAAGCCTAAGGCATAAAACACAACTTTCCAAACGCATTGAAAAGGATGAAACATGGAGTGTAAGGACACATGTTCCAACTCTGAAATAGCAAACAAAGTGACTCCAAATGATGTAAACAACTCTCACAATGCATGTTGAATGGCTCAAGCACCGAAACTAGTGAAGTGCATTACACTATAGGCATGCAAGGCAATGCTCAAATGGCCAAACCAACTCCAAACAGACCTTATGCAGGCCAGAATAGAGGCAAAAGTGAACTAAGATGATGGCTTGAAAGGCACAAAAATGAAGTTCATGTAATGACTCACAAATGGGATATAATGATGCAACTCTCAAGCACATTGAAAGAGTGACAAACATGAGAATATGGCCAAGAAATAAGCTCTGAAATAACATTCCTCATAATGCCAAAAACATGCAAATACCTCAAGTTAAGCATGCAAGGGACCTCAAAACTCAAAGCTAGGCAAGGCTATTACACTACAAGCATGCATGGCAAGCATCATTTGACCAAGAGGCCTCAAAACAGAGCTAAGGCAGCCCAAAATATGAACAAAATCAGTTTGGATCATGGCCAAAATATGCTAGAATAGAGGGCCAAAACATCATGCAATTCAAGCTAGTAAACATGATTTACACTACAAGCATATGAAGCATATGAGATGCTACCAAACCAGCCAAAAATAGAATCATGGCATGCCAAATGATAGCCAAAAACCCACTGAGACATGACCAATACATGCAAGAATGAGGTGCTACTTTGACAAGCCATGAAAGGGATTATTCTACACATGTAAGAGGCAAACACAAGGTGACCAAACCAGCCATAGAAAGAGTCTAGGCAGGTCCCAAAAGTCAGCAAAAAAGGCCTGAACCAAGCCTTGGAAGTATGAAAGTATGTGCTTCTTTAAAAGGCCAAAAATGCAAACAAACAAGGCCAAAAGAGAGAGGGTCTCCCCTCTCTGATTTAGGCCCTCAAAACCACATGCCAACCATTGAAAATCCGCTGGATTTCAGTGGCTAAAAGGCCAAGCAAAGATCAACACAAAGGTCTCATGGCATGGCACAAAACAAGGCTAAATAGAGCATGCAAGAGGGTAGATGACCCTCAACACCAAAAGAGCCTTAAACAAACATAAAAAAACACTTAAATATGAAGATTTTTTCAGTTGATAACAAAGCTTAAATATGCATGCAAATAAGGCCAAGAGAATGATCAAGATAGAGCTTAAAAAAAAGGGAGAATGAGTTACCCTTGAAGCTCAGCAAAACCAGCAAGTTTTGGGACCAAAACCAACTCTTCAATCTCTGAAAATACCCTCAAAGAACCTCAGATCAATGGTGGAGGTGTATGGCTATGAGGTGTAGTGGAATAGGTCAAGAACAATACACACTTTGAGCCAAAATATAGAGATATAGAGAGAGATATGTATTTTGCCTTCAACAAAATTCTCAACCTGTGCAAAGGAGAGGGAGTGCCTCTCTCATAGAGGTTTGAAGCTAAAGCTTCCTCAAGAAGCTAAAAGCTTGGATGCAAATCCTCCATACATGTGTATGGAGGATCTGATGCTGTGCTTCATCCAGTGGCCTGAATCTGACAAAACAGGAGGAAACCAATTGACCAGAAAAGGTGGTCGGCTGACCACTGTCCCCGGTCAGCCGACCAGGGCAAGTGGTCTCCCAGATAAAAAGTGGTCGGCTAAGGGTATTGGTGGTCTCCACACTGAAAGCAAGCCCAAGGTGGGGTGGGAAACCAGAAAATGTGGCCCACAGACCAAGAAAACTAGTTTCCCGACTAGAAAACCGGTTGGCGGGGAGAAAAGTGGTTTCCAAGGATAAAAGCTGGTCTCCCACCCTTGTACCACTTTCCAAACAAGAAAAAAAAGGTTCGTGCCAAGAACGAACTAACACGGATACAAAACGAGAGTTCGGGAGGCAAGACGAGCGTCTAGGGGCCTCGAAAACTGGCTGTCGAGCACAAAAAGTGGCGTATGACAGCAAAAGTGGTCTCCTGGACCACAGTGTCCCTCTAAACAGAGGAAACAAGGTGTGTTCCAAAAATTGTGCCAAACGGAGAATGTTAAGCGGTCCCGAACTGAGGCGCACGGCCGACGACTCTCAAAACTGGAAACTAGTCTCCAAGTGGAAACAATGGCCTACAACCACGAAAAGTAGCCTACGACCACTGAGAGATGGTCTACCAGACCTCTCCCTCCCTCCGGGAAGAGAAAACAAAACTTGGTTTGCGGACCGAGTCAAAGTACAAAGGGTCTTGAGGTCCAGAGGCGAGGCTCTCAGCCAAGAACTCCGAAACCTCGAAACGAGCACAACATGCGCAATCACCGAGTACTCAATCAATGATGTCTGAGTCTTAATGTAACAACCCTCGTACTGATTACCGTTAAACCACTGAATTATATACTGATTACCATTAAACTGAACTGCTAATGACTGATAAGTGAACTGGATGAACTACTGAACGAACTGAATGAAACTGAAACTGAAACTGAATAAGTTTGTCTATTGAATTGCGTGTTGCATCTGTTTGAGTGTATGATTATCTGTTTGCATTTTATGTTTAAACTGCTAATTGAAGGCCTTATCGGCGGCCGATTTAGAAACCGTTTGATGTTTTGGAATCAGCATAATAATTGTGATTTAATAATATTTTTATCTGAAAATTGATTAGGAATGATTAAATTAGATTAAAAGAGTTAATTATGAACTTAGATGTATTTACCGAATTGCCATGTGAGTGAACTCTTGTTTATTATTATAGAGCCTTATTGAACTCAATACAAAGCTTTCATCAGCCTTCCAATTGCCTATAGCCGACCAAACAAGAGGATAGAGAGAGAGAGAGTTCATCTTGAGGGAATTTAGCTCATTTGTTGATTTTGCTTGAAGATTGAAGTATATGTGCATAAATTAAGCTTGATAGACTTGAAACCAACACTCTAGGTAAGGAAATTCATTGTCTTCTTGTTGTCTTGAGCCTCATTTTGCATCATTCATGTCAATTGTTGAGTTAGAGTGCTAAGAGGTTGGATTATATTAGAATTGTTGCATGCATGTTGAAATTGTTGGTTCTTGAGGTTGAATTCTTGGCTAATTAGTACATGCAAGCTCATAGTCATATTAAGTCCATGATTTCATCTCATTTGCCAACTATTGAGCTCTTTGGAGCAAGATTTAAAGATTGAAATTGGTTTGAAACTCATGCATTGCATGTTTTAAAGTGTTCTTGAATTGTTCTTGGAAAATAGATTTAATTGACTCACCTTTGGGGCTTGAATTCATAAATTGGCTTTTGAAACTTGTTATACATTGTTTTGGGATGTATTCTCCAGAATTTGAGCCCAAGAGGTCGAGAATTGAGTTGAGAATGCTTGGTTTGAGCTTGGAAGGCAACCGAAATTCCAGATTGGCTTCTTCGCTTCAGCGAGATTCTCGCTCGGCGACCAACGTTTTCCTCGAGCCCCGCTCGGCGAAGGATTGGTGGCTCGGCGTAAAATCGAACATCGATTACTTTTCTTTGTTTCATCAGACCGCTCGAGCGAAGGAAGGCTCGCTCGAGCGAACCCTTTGATTTTGGAAGCTCGCTCGAGCGAGCATCGCGCGTAAAAATTGAGCATCCAGTATTTTTACTGTTTCATCAGACCGCTCGAGCGAAGGATTGTTCGCTCGAGCGAAGCCTTTGATTTTGCAACCTCGCTCGAGCGAAGGAAGGCTCGCTCGAGCGAGACCCCTGTTTTCAGCAACTTTTGAAAAGTGCCTTCCAACTGTATTTTTTGCATCCTCATCGCATCCTAGGCATTCTTAGGCCTAGTTTAAAGCATCTTAATGAGGATTTAGACATAGAACCACACCGAGGGAATTTAGGGATTTAATTATCATCCTTTCCAACTGTAAACTTAGTGTGTGTTCTATTGATTGACTGTTTAGGGTTGACTCTCGGGGACGCGCTCTAGCTACTGATAGCCCAATCACTGTGAGTAACAGATTGTGTAAAGATATGTTCAAATGGTTATATTTTGAATCTTGAATCAACTGTTTATTGAAGCGTATTGCTTATTGAATGAATGTATGTCTGCATTTGAATCTGTATTGTGGCATCTTTAGCACCTCTTGTTATTGATTCTGAGCTCTCGGTTTCCTTGTGGAACCATCTTGATTGATGGCCATCATTATTGTTGGAGTGCGCAAAGGCCGGTCCTTTGGATCTCTTGTTTATAGGCTAATGGATGTACCACATATGGTGATTGATTGAAATATTGATTGGTAAAATCTTGAAAGATTGAAATCTTGTATAATGAATCGTATAATGAATTGATTTCATTCTTTGTAAGGACATTCATTCATAACCTCTTTACACGTTATGTTATTCATTGGGCTTTAGCTCCTTTGTTTATATATATATGTAGGTGCTCACCGCCGGACCAAAGCTAGGAGGCGTGGGATTGGTCCCCGATTTTGTCGGCCGACTGCGTGCCTCACCGTGAGGTTCCGAGACGCCATGCCATGGCTTGGGGTGTTTTGTTTCCCCACTGTCTCCTACCGTATTGTATCTTTTGTATAGACTGTTTTGTTGTCTTTATTACTGAGGATTGAGTCCCGTCTTGTATGTCTGTAAATGATTGTATAGAGTGTCTTTTTTTGGGTGTATGAATGCATAAAATGTTTTGACATCTGATTTTCACATTTCGATGGACACTAGTTACTTCTTGTTTTGGCTTCCGCCAGCCACATACTCGATTGGTGTATTCTTGTTTTGTAGGCCTTGGTAATCTCGGATTCTTGGCGATTCTGATGCTAAACCCATAGGGCCGGGTTTGGAGTCGTGACAGTGGTATCGAGCGATACTTAACCACGAGTTATACCGCACACACGTGTCCAAACGAGCTATAGGGTGTCCTAGAAAAGCAATTAGGGCATCTCATGAATTTGAAAAGTGTGTGCTTATGGTACTTGATTATATGTTAAAGTGTTAAAGCTGTTTAATTGTACAACTGTTTATAATGATAACTGTTATAACTGCTATAGTGAATGGATAATGCAAATGAAACTGAAGCATCATCCTCTGAGGCCAGAATGGCCAGACTTGAACAAATGATGGGACTGATAATGGAAAGACTCGAACAACAACCGAACCAACATTTCACCTCCTCCTCCTCGGTACAACCGGAGCAGAATGTCTGAGAATGTGAATGCTAATGAGGTGGACATTATTGCCTTGACTCGAAATTGAAAAATGAAACCGCCGTCCTTTTCGGGAGGCTTAGAACCGTTAAAAGGTGAAGCTTGGGTTCTTGAGACCGAAAAAGTTGTTTGAGGTTTTTCCGTGCTCAAGCAAACAAAGTATTGTTGGCAACCTTCACCCTTCAGGAAGAAGCCAGAAGGTGGTGGATGTTGACCCGTGATGCAAATACCATTCTGACTTGGGCTCAGTTCAAGGAGTCCTTCTTTGAAAAGTATTTCCCCACATTAGAGCGGAAAAAGTGGTGAGTTTGAGCAGTTGAAACAGGCAAAAACGCGTCATTGAAGTATGAGAAGCAATTTACCGAACTTGCTAGGTATGCCCCACACATGGTGGATACCGATTACAAGAAGGCCAGGAGATTCGAAGGCGGCGTCAATGGTGCTATAGAGGATCGAATAAGTGTTTTGAAGATGCCAACCTTAGTGGGTGTTCTTGACCGGGCTTTGGTGGGCGAGCTAAATATTGCGTGATGAAACAATCAAACACCAACAAGCGAGTGGCAAGGAAAAGCGGGGTTTCAAATTTAAGAAAGGCAAGCATAACCCGACCAACAAGAGAATCTGGTCGATGACCGGTGACCAAGGGAGTGGGTTTACTCCACCGTGCTCTATATGTGGCAACAAGCACAAAGGGGTTTGCTACCAGATTTCTGGAGCTTGTTTCAGATGTGGCAAAGTGGGCCACAGGATTAAAGACTGCCCTTCAGTTCCACCAGTTAGTAGTAAAGCTGCACCAAGCGCAGCAGCATCAAATGTAGCACCAAAACCGAACCCCAAAGCTACCGGGAAAGAGCCTATGAGACAGGGCCGAGTGTTTGCCCTAGTACCGGGAGACGTGCAAAACACTGAGACCGTTGTGTCAGGTACCCTCTCTATCTGTGCTCAGAATGCTTATGTATTGATTGATTAAAGTCTCTACATTCTTATGTGTCGCATGCTTTTTCGCGTAAATTGAATAGACCCTTAGAACCCATGAACTATTTGTTAGTCAGATCATCACTGTTGGGGATCCATGACATGTGCATATATGTACCACCTTGTGAGATTATTGTTGGGGATATGCATACATTTATTGATTTACTACCATTGAACATAGACCACTTCGATGTAATATTGGGGATGGATTGGCTACAAAAATATCATGCCACTATAGACTGTGTAACAAAACAAGTAGTTTTCCGTCCACCGGGTTTGCCCGAATTTGTGTTTAATGGGAGTGGAGTAGTACCTCCTCCATATCTGATTTCTTCTGTAAAGGCTGTCAAATTGATTAGAAAGGGGTGTAAAGGATATATGTATTGTTGCACTGCTAATGATAACGTTAAAACTGATGTGAATTGTATTTCTATAGTCAGAGAATTCCCAGATGTATTTCCAGATGAATTGCCAGGGGATTTGATTGACAGGGAAATTGAATTTATTGTGGATGTGGTTCCGGGTACCCAGCCGACATCTAAAGCCCCCTATAGAATGGCCCCAACTGAACTGAAAGAATTGAAGGTACAATTGCAGGAACTGTTAGACAAGAAGTTTATCAGACCCAGTACTTCACCGTGGGGTGCACCTGTTTTGTTTGTGAAGAAGAAAGATGGCTCACTGAGACTGTGTATTGACTATCGTGAATTGAATAAGGTAACTGTAAAGAATAAATATCCCTTACCGCGTATTGATGACTTATTTGATCAGTTACAGGGTGCACAAGTGTTTTCCAAGATTGATCTCAGATCAGGGTATCATCAACTGAAGGTAAAACCGGAAGATATTGCTAAAACTGCTTTTAGAACAAGGTATGGCCATTATGAATTTCTAGTTATGCCATTCGGAGTCACGAATGCCCCTGCTGCATTTATGGACCTTATGAACAGAATTTTTAAACCGTACCTTTGCAGTCTGGAACCTATATAGCTTCAGATAGGTCCTTGTTCTACTGTTCTCATATGACCTGGGTTGAACCCTGCGGTTTTACGAAAGAACGAATCTTGTTTTGCACAGATGTGGAGAACGACACGACACTCAGAGCGCAAAACGATTTTATTTTTGAAATTAAGAGATGAGTTCTTGACCTACGATTGAACACAACGCACTACGACTCAACAACGGAAAACAAAAGGTAAACAACCCAAACGCATCGAGTAACACTCGAAACGACTCAAAACAAGAATCGAGATAAAACAAAAAGACACGACACTCAGACGTGCACAGGGAGCCTGTTTCTCTGGGTATTGTTTCCCATCCTTTCTCATTTGTGATTCTCACATCACTTGGCCCTCAGGCTCTATTTTTTTGAAAAAGCCCTTTTCCTCACTTTTTCTTCTCAGCGCACATCTCTCTATTCTTCAATCTCTCATTTTTTTATCTCTCCCCTGGGTGGTTGATGGATAAACAAGAAGTTGCAGGCTCTTGCCCCTAGAATTCTGCTGGATTCTCTTTCTTCTGCTCACAACAGTGAACTTCCCCTACAGAGGGGTTGTGATGAGGCTGCATGTGCAGCAGATCTGCAATTGACATTGTTTGACGATGCTCTATTGGGGAGTTTGGACGTGATTAGATTTGTCCAGATGAGGGAGTGGAATATCCTACTCCATTCCAGTTCGTGCTTCGCACTTAACTTGATACCTCACTGCTTGGAGGATGAGAGAACTTTCAGCATTTTGTTGTTAGTTTCTGTTGTGCCCTTTTCTGGCAGATACGGTGCCCTTTCTGGCAAGTATGTTGACAATGGGGAAAAGATAGAACACCGGACTTAACTGTGCCCCTAGTTCATTATTTTGACCATTTTTTGTTTTTGATGTTATGCTAAAACAATTTTGACCAACATGAGAGTTAAATTAACATGCTTGTTCGATTTTCTGATTTAAAATCATGCAAGTTAGGTTATGAGCACTGAAAATTTGCCTTTTTGGGTCTAAGAAAATGGTCCAGTTTTGGAAAAATGGAATAATTTTCGAGAGAATTAGTCAACCTCAGTAAAAATTCTCAAAAACTATTTTTGCAAATGGCCACTGCTTGACCAATGTAGAATTGACTCTTGAGATGCACAACCTCAGATTAAAAAACAATGGAAAATTGCCCCTTGTCTGAAGGACACTACACGGCAACAGAAAGTTGCCCTTTGTTTGAATGGCACCACAGCGCACCGTATGGCAACGGAAAGTTGCCTCTTGTTTGAATAGTACCGCAGCGTATTGTAACCAGTTCTCATGGTGAAGGTCACAACCGAACTCTTGGATACAGAGAAGACAACGATGATCAGAACCATTACATGGACACAGTCGACTTGGAAGTGTTTATGGCTGGACTTCAGAATGAAGTTGCCTACGTATCCCAAACATGGGAATCAAGCCTTATGTAGTTCGGGGTAAGGTACACTTAGGTATTTAACCTCTTCTTTTGCGCTCTAACTTTTGCCAAGGTGTAGACGTCCCCGAACGTCCCGGGAAAGAATCTCGTTTTGTTCATCTGTGGGTCTACTACAGTTCAGGACTCAATTTGTCACGGTTCTTAATCTGAACCAAAGAGTCCAAATCCGGCAAATCGTTTTTTTGAAAACAGATTTTTTGTAAAGAAGTGCCAAACATGGACTGCTTTGCCAGATACAGAGTCGCCCCCAAAATATTTTTTTAATGGGGGAATTTAGGAAACTCTGACTCGGTGCCAAAGGCCACGTGTCCGTCATCACCAAAGTTGCCTCGGCTCGAGAACTTCGGTATGATTGGGGAAGGTCAGCTATGAGCACCCCCTCTCGCCCGATCCGAAGATCGGCCTCTACTAACCGTGATATCTTGTTTTGAAAACATTATGCATTTTTATTCCGGTTATTAGCCTAGATTTACTACGTGATGCACACAGCAAAACAAGTATAGACTAGATCGCCTAATTTGGAATAAAGCATTGCATATCCGTTCATTTGGAAAACGTTTTGAGATTTTGCTACTCGCAAGTAGGCTAAAACACGGATTTCAATGAGTTGTCCCAACTCAAGCAATCTAACCTTCACCCACAGGCATTCAGGTAGTAATATCACATAAACAACTAGCCACATGGTAAGCATGTTGTCATGTTAGCATTCACACTCATGCGAGGTGCTAAAGCATAAATACTTACATCGTACTCCATGCCAAAACAATAAACTAGTTAGTAATCATGCGTGATTCCTAGTTCATGTTAAAATGGCTAATGCGTCACATGCAAAATGCAACTAAGATAGGTTTGGCTATTCTACAATGGCATGCGAAATGCAACACTTAACATGTATTTAATTTGGAATTGAAATACAATGCAGTTAGTATGATGCGCAGAGCCCGGTGCATGCAATACGTATGAATGATGCAAACATACATAGCATAAGGATGCCAAATTAAATATGACCTAATACTAACCATCGAAAGCAGGTAAGTAAAAGGGAGAAAGAAGTGGGGGTTGGAAGGCATGCACACACGCACCCACACTTATTACAAATTTGCCCTCGCTCGGAGGGACCGAAAGAATAATACAATTAATTAACCTACAAGCTAATTAATTACAGACATTAATTAATTAACAAATTAATTAATCTAATGAAAGCGATAAATGACCTCGGGAAGAGGGTCTAATGCATCTTGGCCTTCGATTCGCTCAAAGTCCTGCCAGACACAAGATGCCTCTGCTTTGACTGTCCTACCCCTCTGAAGACTGCACAAGCCCCAAGATATGCTCTCTGCACACTGTGGAACACCACTGGCTAGGAGGAATGGCCATCGGCCATGGAGAATGGTCACCGGCCACAAATTGACTTGTCGGCCACTTATGGATGGCCGGTCGGCACTGAAGATGGCCGGCCGGCCAAATCTTCCTGCAGAATCTGTTTTGACAGCAACAGAGGGCAAAACAAAGCATGACAATGCATTTCAAGCAATGTATGCACCAATCACACTCCTTATCATGTGTATGACTCAAAGGAGGATGGGCCTCAATTCTCGAACCACCAATTGCGCATTTCCATGCATGATGGCCCAAAGAATCAAGTGTGCATTTTAATTTCAAATGCAATGCAAACCAAATAAGCAAACAAAGGGGCTTTCAACCTCTATCATGGCTTGGTCAAGAGGTGAAAGATGCATGCAAATGCAATGCAACCTAAGTATGTTAACTAGGCATGCAACATGAGCGTATGGGAAGCATGCAAGGCATATAACAAGCATGCAAGTTGAATGAGCATACAAGGTACAATGCCAACACACAAACATGCAAAACATATGGCATGTTAAACAACCAAAACAAGAGGAGAATGCATGCCAAATGCAACACCATTTCAACATGCAACACCATTTCAACATGCAACAACATGTCATAAGCTAAGCATGCAACAACATGCCAAGGGATGGACTTAAACTAAATTAGGCAGCCCTTAAACAAGCCTAAAACAGTGGCCAACATGCTCAATAATGGAGGCTAAAACACATACCAATAGACATGCATGCAAGGTCCAAGACTTGGGCATAAAAGAAAGACTTTTAAGCACACTTGAAAAGATGCAAACATGGATGCAAGGCATACATGGAAAGCTCTGAAATCATGTTAGTGATGGTGCCAAACCAAGCAAGCAAGACAAGCCAAACATGCAACCAATGGTCGAAAGCCTAAGGCAAGCCAAGGAGGTATTGAACTACCCTTAACAAAACCAAACATGGCATGAATTGAAAACATGGACTATAACAATACCATGAACATGCATGTGACAAATTGCCATGAACTCAACTTCAAACTCACCAATATATACATGCATGCATGAATTTGACTTCAATCCAACATATATGAACAATTCCATAGCTTAGCTCTACAATGATGCATGAATCATGCAAGAATGAGGTTTAAACTCAACAAGGAGAAGATGAATTCACTCACCTAAGTCTCAATTACAAGTCTAGGAGCTCAATCTAGCAATCCAAGCCTCAAATCTTCTTAATTTCCAAACAATACTTCAAGGTTTTCAAGCCAAATCACAAATTCTCTCTTGCTCCCTCTCTTGGTCGACTATGGTGAAGAAAAAGGGGCTGAGGAATGTTTTGGTTAAGTGTAAAATAGGCTCAAGTCATAAGATTAACAAGACCCACTCACTGGCAAATTTGGTAATTAAGTCAAACTCGACAATTAACTTATTTCGATCTAATTTAATCATTCCTAATCAATTTTTAGATAAAAATATTATTAAATCACAAATATTATGCTGATTCCAAAACATCAAACGGTTTCTAAATCGGTCACGATAAAGGCCTTCAATTAGCGCTTAAACATAAAATGCAAGCAGATAATCATACACTCAAGCAGATGCAACACGCAATTCAATAGACAAACTTATTGATTTTAGTTTGATTTTAGTTTCATTGATTTGTTCAAGAGTTCATCCAGTTCACTTATTCGGTCATTAGGAGTTGATTTCATGGTAATCGATATATAATTGTGGGTTAACTTGTCGATGCGAGGTTATTACGATCTCCTCCTTATAAGGAGTTTAGTCCTCTAAACTCAAGTTACCTTCGAAGAAAGGATTCAAGCGAGCCGGAACAAATGGGATCGCCTAGCCATGTCATCTTCCTTTTCCAAGTGGCATACACACCACCATGGTTACGCGATCAACTTTCACTAAGCGGAATCTCTTTGTTTCTCGGTTTCTTGATCCGTCGGTTTACAATCAGATAGGCCGTTCCTCGTAAGTGTAGTCATCACTCAACACGATACGGGTAGGCTCAATCACATAAACGGATCTCAAAGATAGTCTCTCAACATCGAAATGTGGAAGGCGTTATGCATATGCTCCATTTCGGGAGGAAGTGCAACTTGATACGCCGGATTGATTTTCTCAATAATCGTCACGGTCCGACATATCTCGGTGCTAACTTGCCTTTGACTCCAAAGCGAGTCTGGCCTTTCATCGGTGTCACTTTCACGAACACGTGATCACCCACTTCATATTCTCTATCCCGTCTTCTGACATCTGCATAACTTTTCTGTCTACTCTGTGCAGTTTTCAGTCTCTGCTGTATCAATTTCACTTTCTCAGTCGTTTCATACACAATCTCGGGCCCAAGCAACGGCCCATCTCCAACTTCTGCCCAGCATTGGAGATCTACACTTTCTGCCATACAATGCCTCGAAGGCGCCATTCGATACTCGAATGGTAGGCATTTGTTGTAAGACCACGAATTGACAAATGGCTTTCCCAATTTCCACACGAAAGTCAAGGACACACATTCTCGATGGGTCCTCTAGAGTCTGGATGGTCCTTCATTTGTCCATCTGTCGAGGATGATAGGCACTACTCGGCCTCAATTGATTACCAATGCGATCTGTAGGCTCTGCGAAACCTCGATGTAAACTTGAATCCTTGTCGGAAACAATAGATCTGAGCACTCCATGCAATCTCACAATCTCATCAATATAGATACTTGACCAATCTATCGCATTATAAATCGTCTTGACAGTAGGAAGTGTCTTGATTTAGTCGATCTATCAACAATAACCCAAATAGAGTCCATACCTTTCTGGGCGAGGTAATCCAACGATAAAATCCATCGTGATATGCTCCCATTTCTACTCTGGTATGGGCAAGGGTTGCGATAATCCGTGGTCGTTGATGTTGACTTTGACTGTTGGCGGTGAAGGCATTTGGACACAAAATCGGCAATTTCCTTCTTCATTCACGGCCGAAATTGCATTTGAGATCTTGATACATTTTCGTATTCCTCGGTGAATAGAAAACTTGAGCTATGGCCTTCTTGTAGAACTCTTCGTTTCAATTGATGTCATTCGGTACCTGATCTGTCTTGAAATTTCGATTACATTGTTGTCAAATTTGAACCCGGTCTCGGTTTGAATCTCTTTCTTCAATAACCTTCTTCAAGAAATCATCTAGTTGTTGTTTTCTTTAATTTCCTCGATCAATCTTTGGTTGGCGAAATAGCGACTAAGGTTCCACTTTGTTCTTTCAAAACGATTTCAATTTGGACTTTTCGGATCAAGAAGCAACTCTTTCATCCGATCGACAAGCAGGCTAAGTTGGCAATCGATTTTTCGGCTCAATGCATCGGCAGCGGTGTTGGCTTTTCCGGATGGTACAAAATCATAGGTCATAGTCTTTTATCGATTCAAGCCATCTCCATTTGTCTCATATTGATTCTTTAAGTGAAAAAAGTACTTGAGCTCTTGTGGTCGATATACACTTCACATGTTGCTCCGTACAAATAGTGGCGCCAAATTTTTCGATTGCAAACACTCTGCGACAAGTTCTAGGTCATGGGTCGGGTAGTTCTTTTCATGTGGTCTCAACTGTCGGGAAGCATAGGCAATAACTCTCCCATTCTGCATTAAAACACACCCCAAACCCTTATGAGAAGCATCACTAAAAATAGTATAACCATCCGTACCTGAAGATAGAGTCAAAATCGGTGCAGTCACAAGTCGGGTTTTCAGTTCTTGAAATGCTGATTCCCTTTGGTCAGTCCAGTCAAACGATATCCCTTTCTGTGTCAATTGAGTCAGTGGTAAGGCAATCTTAGAGAAGTCCTTGACAAACCTTCTGTAATATCCAGCCAATCCCAAAAAGCTTCGGACTTCGGTTACGTTCGTTGGTCTAGGCCAGTTCACTACAGCTTCAATTTTCTACGGATCAACAGAAATTCCATCTTTGCTAACAACATGCCCCAAAAACATTATATGATCAAGCCAAAATTCACATTTAGACAGTTTAGCATACAGTTTCTGTTCTCTTAAGGTTTGCAGGGCAAGTCTCAGATGGTGTTCATGTTCTTCTACAGTCTTAGAATAGATCAGTATGTCATCAATGAATACCACAATAAAATCGTCAAGGTATGGTTTAAAAATTACATTCATGAGATCCATAAATCGGCGGGTGCATTACGTAACTCGAGCGGCATAACTAAAAATTCAAAGTGGCCATACCTCGTTCTAAGCGTCTTATCAATGTCTTCCGGTTTGACTTTCAGTTGATGATACCCCGATCTAAGATCAATTTTGGAAAACACTTGTGCACCCTGTAACTGATCAAATAAGTCATCAATACGCGGTAAGGGATATTTATTCTTTACAGTTACCTTGTTCAGTTCACGATAATCAATGCACAGTCTCAATGAGCCGTCTTTCTTCTTTACAAACAAAACAGGTGCACCCCACGGTGACGTACTGGGTCTGATAAACTTCTTGTCTAACAGTTCCTGCAATTGTACCTTCAATCCTTTCAGTTCAGTTGGAGCCATTCTATAGGGGGCTTTAGATGTCGGCTGGGTACCCGGAACCACATCCACGATAAATTCAATTTCCTTGTCAATCAAATCCCCTGGCAATCCATCTGGAAATACATCTGGGAACTCTCTGACTATAGGAATACAATTCACATCAGTTTTAACATTATCATTAGCGAGTCTGATCAATACGAACCAGATATCCTTTACCCCTTTCTAATCAATTTGGACCTTCTGAAGAAATCGAGATAGGGAGGATGTACTACTCCTCCCATTAAACACAAATTCAGGCAAACCGGTGGGCGGAAAACTACTTGTTTTGTTACACGCGATAGTGGCATGATATTTTTGTAGCCAATCCATCCCAATATTACATCAAAGTGATCTATGTTCAATGGCGATAAATCAATAAATAGGTGCATATCTAACAATAATCTCTGGCGGGATACATATATGCACATGTCATGGATCCCCAACGGTGATGATCTGACTAGCAAATAGTTCATGGGTTCTAAGGGTCTATTCAATTTCTGTGAAAAAGCATCGACACATAGGAATGTGTAGACCGAATCAATCAATACATAAGCATTACGAGCACAGATAGAGGATACGACACAACGGTCTCGGTGTTTTGCACGTCTCCCGGTACTAGGGCAAACACTCGGCCCTGCCTCATAGGCTCTTTCCCGGTAGCTTTGGGGTTAGGCTTTGGTGCTACATTTGATCTTCTTTGCGCTTGGTGCGACTTACTACTAGGTGAGTGGGTGAAGGCGGATCTTTAATCCTATGGCCCACCTTGCCACACCTAAAACAAGCTCCAGAAATCTGGTAGCAAACCCCTTTGTGCTTGTTGCCACATATGGAACAGGGTGGAGTAAATCCACTCCCTTGGCTGGGGCTAGTAGTCGACCCCGTATTCTGTTTCTTGTTCGCTGGGTTATGCTTACCCTTCTTAAACTTAAAACCCTGTCTTTTCCCTTGCCACTCACTTGTCGGTGTTTCAGATTGTTTCACTGCTGCAATGTTTGTCTCGGCCATCAATGCCCGGTCGAGAACACCTATATAAGTTGGCATTTTCAAAACATTTATTCGGTCCTGGATAGCAACACTAAGGCCGCCTTCAAATCTCCTAGCCTTCTTGTAATCGGTATCCACCATATGTGGTGCATACCTAGCAAGTTCGGTAAATTGCTTCTCATACTAAACCAGATGTTTTGCCTGTCTCATTTGTTCAAACTCGATCACTTTTACATCACGATGCCTTTGGGAAAATACTTTTCAAGAAGGACTCCTTGAGCGAGCCCAAGTCACAATAGTATTAGCATCAGTCAATATCCACCATCTTCGGCTTCTTCTGAAGGGTGAAGGTTGCTAACAAAACTTTGTTTGCTTGAGAACCGGAAAAACCTCAAACAACTTTTAGGTCTCAAGAACCCAAGCTTGACCTTTAGCGGTTCTAAGCCTCCTTGAAAGAATGGCGGTTTCATTTTCTTGAATTTACGAGTCGGTGCAATAATGTCCACCTCATTAACATTCACATGTACATTTGGTGCATTACATTCGGTTGCACGGAGGAGGTGGAGGTGAAATTGGTTGATTGTTGTTCTAGTCTTTCCATTATCAGTCCCATCATTTGTTCAAGTCTGGCCATTCTGGCCTCAGAGGATGATGCTTCAGTTTCATTTGCATTATCCATATCACTATAGCAGTTATAACAGTTATCATTATAAACAGTTGTACAATTAAACAGTTTAACATTTTAACATATAATCAGTCAGTCATAAGCACACACTTTTCAAATTCATGAGATGCCCTAATTGCTTTTCTAGGACACCCTATAGCTCATTTGGACACGTGTGTGCAGTATAACTCGTGGTTAAGTATCGCTCTGATACCAATCTGTCATGACCCAAACCCGGCCCTATGGGTTTAGCATGTGGCGATGTCAAAGATTACCAAGGCACAATGTCGATATCTGATAAATCTGAGTTCGAGGGCTGGCGGAAGCCAAAAGCAGTAAAACTAGTGTCCATAGAGCATGTTAATCATATGCCAAAAACATTTTTTCATACATTTACGCATTCAAACCCGATGAGATACACAATCATTACGGACATTGATGCGGGGACTTAATCCCTCGATAACTTGATCTGATATAACGATGGCGGTCTATGCAAAACAATACAAAAGCGATGAGACCTATGGGGACACAAAACACCCCAAGCCATGGCACGGCGTCTCGGAACCTCACGGTGAGGCACAAAATTTGGTGACAAAGCGGGGACCAATCCCACACTCCTAGCTCGATGCGGTGGTGAGCACCTACATATATATATAAGCGGTGAGCTAAAGCCCGATGAATAACATACTGATTAAAGAGGTTATGAATGAATGTCCTTCTGATAATGAAATCAATTCATCATCTGATATTTCAATCCTTGATATTTCGGTCAATCGATATTTCAATCATTCGGTCATATGTGGTACATCCATTAGCCTATAACATGGGTCCAAAAGGACCGAGTCTTATGAACCACAATAATGATGGCCAATCATTGATAAGATATGGTTCCACAAAGGCAACCCGTGAGCTCTGTAACGATCAATAACGATGGGTGCTAAGGATGCCAACATGTCTGATTCGAAATAGGACATACATTCATTCAATAAATAATATCGATTCGATAAGCAGTTCGATGTGATATTCAAAGATAACCATTTTGAACATATCTTTACACATCTGTTACTCACGATTGATTAGGCTATCGATAGCTAGAGCGCGTCCCGAGAGTCAACCCTAAGCGATCAATCAAATAGAACACACACTAAGTTTTACGGTTGGAAAGGATGATAATAAAATCCTAAATTCCCGGTGTGGTTCTATGTCTACATCCTCATTAAGATGCTCTAAACTAGGCCTAAGAATGCCTAGGATGCGATGAGGATGCAAAAATGCACTAAGGAAGCAATTCGAATTTTTTGATGAAACGGGGCCTCGCTCGGCCTTGAGTTTCCCGCTTCGGCGGACAAGCACCTAAAGGCCCACGCTCGGCGTACATTCCGCCCTTCGGCGGTGATGAAAGGTGCAAAAAATCTTTGGATCTGCGATTTTCCGCTCGGCGTTAAAATCCTTCGGCGGACTGTAAAACAATGCGAAAATCTTTGGGAGCATGCATTCCCGCTCGGCGGCTTCCGCTTCGGCGGACGTCCAAATTCTGGAAAATCCAGATTCAACCTCTGAGTTTCAAACCAAGTTCCAATGCTCCAAATTCGATCCTCTTGGGCCCATTTTCTGGAAAACTCTTTTAAACACATAGAATAACAAGTTCTAAAACTCAATTTAAGAAATCAAGGCCCAAGGGTGTTTCAATTAAACTCAATTTCAAACCATTTTCAAGAACACTTTCAAAACATGACATGCATGATCTTTAAACCAATTTTAAGCTTCCAATCATACTCAAATGAGCTCAATTCTTTGAAAAGCAAGTTGAAAACATGGACTATAACAATACCATGAACATGCATGTGACAAATTGCCATGAACTCAACTTCAAACTCACCAATATATACATGCATGCATGAATTTGACTTCAATCCAATATATATGAACAATTCCATAGCTTAGCTCTACAATGATGCATGAATCATGCAAGAATGAGGTTTAAACTCAACAAGGAGAAGATGAATTCACTCACCTAAGTCTCAATTACAAGTCTAGGAGCTCAATCTAGCAATCCAAGCCTCAAATCTTCTTAATTTCCAAGCAATACTTCAAGGTTTTCAAGCCAAATCACAAATTCTCTCTTGCTCCCTCTCTTGGTCGACTATGGTGAAGAAAAATTTGAGGAATGTTTTGGTTAAGTGTAAAATAGGCTCAAGTCATAAGATTAACAAGACCCACTCACTGGCAAATTTGGTAATTAAGTCAAACTCGACAATTAACTTATTTCGATCTAATTTAATCATTCCTAATCAATTTTCAGATAAAAATATTATTAAATCACAAATATTATGCTGATTCCAAAACATCAAACGGTTTCTAAATCGGCCGCCGATAAGGCCTTCAATTAGCAGTTTAAACATAAAATGCAAACAGATAATCATACACTCAAACAGATGCAACACGCAATTCAATAGACAAACTTATTCAGTTTCAGTTTCAGTTTCATTCAGTTTGTTCAGTAGTTCATCCAGTTCACTTATCAGTCATTAGGAGTTCAGTTTCATGGTAATCAGTATATAATTCAGTGGGTTAACGGTAATCAGTACAAGGGTTGTTACAAGCTGGTTCTTTGAGCTCAAAACCACCCAAGAAGTCCAAGAATAGCCCTCTAGTGCCTCAGCTCCAAGAGAAGGTGTGATGGTGGGTGTTTGTGCACAAAAGTGAGGCAAAACACGCACAAAACACAAAAGATAGGAAGGTATAGATATAGGATAGATACAAATCCTAACCCTAAAACCAGAGCCCCTCTGAAAATGTTGTCTCACCCTAAAAGTGGGAGAGGAGGCCTCCTCTTATAGAGCTTCAATCTTGTAAGCTTACAAGACAAGCTAGCTAAGAGGGAAATCCCTTCGTACACGTGTATGAAGGGGAGCCAAGTGCATGCCAGCTGCATGACAATATCTGCAAAAGCAGATGCACAGTAGTCGGCCAAAAATGCAATTGACCAAAAAAAGATAGCCGTAGGCCATCTATAGTGCCGGCCGGCCAAACATTTGGTCGGTGGCAACAAAACACAGTCGATGGCCTCAAGCCATGGCCGGTGGTGTGTGGGGATGGCCCACAAGCCATTCCCTGCCCCTCCAAGGCAAAGCACAAGTGTTTGGTGCAAAACCAAACACAAAGCAGTCGAGTCGAGAGATCCTGAGGCAAGGTGCGTATCCGAGACCTCCGGGAACTCAAGACGAACACAAACATGGATGATCACCGAGTGTTCAAGCAGTTACGTCCAAGTCTTGAGGACGGTCAAAAATGGGGTGTCTACACAAGGCCGTCCTTCCGGGTTTTCAACCTTGCGAGCTTTGTTTTTCTTTTCTTTTCATTTTTTTTCTTCGTTTAGAATTTTTCATTTTCTTCACTTTTCTTTTTCTCTCTTTTTTTTGTTCTTTTCTTTTTTTCTTGCTCTAACTTTTGCCTGGGTCGCCCTTCCGGGTTTTCGGCCTAGCGAGCCTCTCAAGGGTAAAAGTGTAGCTTGGTCCCTGTCAAATGGTTTTGAGATCTCGAAGCCATCTGAATTCAGGAGAGTGGTCGTTGTTCGCTGACGATGTAGAAGTCCATCTAATGGAGGGTGAATTTGCCTCTAGTGGTGTGGATAGGAACTTGGTTATCCTTCAGCAATACTTTCTTCTTTCCCCCTTCTGGGATTTGGCATTCTTGCTAGTCTTCCCTGGTTTGCAGAAAAGACTCATCTTTGACTCTTCGAGTTCATCTGACATTTTTTGCCCCTAGTCCGAGGGGTGCTTCTCATCCAGCTTTGCAAGCTTTCTTTTGACGATATCCGACCTTCTTGATCTGACTTTCTTGCCCCTAGTTCAAGGGCTTCTTTTGATCTGGCCACACAGGCCTCACATTGTGGTTGATCGTTGAACATTCTGAATCCAAGTTCAAGGTTTGAAAGTGAGGGGTCGAGTCTCGAGGCTGAGAGCGATCCTAGGCTGCACAATCTCAAGAGCGATTCCACGCGTCTTCTTTGAGGACCGCGCAAAACATTTTTTGAAATCTTTTAAGAAATCGATAAATTGCTTGCACTGAAGACAGTATAGAACCAATCTGGATCAAGCCAGGATCCTTCCCAGTACTCACACTAACAAGCATGATCTCATTCATTAAGGGCTTAGCACGCTTTTCTTTCTCTCAATTGATCAAATTTTTGCAAATCCCGAGGAATTCCTTCCTCTTCGTTTTCGTCACAATGTTCGAAAAGTTTTTTTTAAAAAAAACTTAGGTCAATACAATGACTTAAAGGCACAAAAGAGCAGGTGAAATGCACTGCCGTTTCATTCAAAACTTGCTGGCACAACAGGCTCAAAGTAGTAACAAACACAAAAACATGGCAGCCACAATTGTTTCATTCAGATCTTCTGGCGTAACTGGCTCCATGGCAGAAACAGACTCAAAAAAATGTAAAAGACAAATGCAAAACAAGATAGTGATATTCAAGGTAACGCCCCTGAGATCGCCCGACTCTAACAAAACAGGACTGACTCGGTACAACAAAAAGGACCAATGACTCGATATGAAAAATGACTCTATACAACGGGACAGACTCTAAACGACATAACAAAACTGACTCAATACTCGAGTCAGAAAGTACAAAAACCAGCATTCACAAATGCTCAAAACAGTGCGTCCCATACGCCACATCTAGAGTGAACTGAGTGCCGCCCGCAGGTGGTTCATCTCCTGATCACATATTCGTACTATCCCCCAAGTTCACTGATCCAGTGGCGATAGACTTTGCTAAGCTGGTGCGGCGATGACCTTGTTGTCAAACAGATCTTGTACATCATGGCGAAGACGAAAGCAACTATCAGTGTCATGGTCGGTTTGTTGATGGTAGGCACAGTATTTAGTCTGGTCATGCTTTGGAGGGATAGGATCGAGTAGAGGCCATTGTTCCAACGGTTTCAGATGTCCTTTCTAGAGTAAGACCTATAAGGCCTTTGACAAAGGCATATAAAGTGGGGTAAAAACCCTCTTGACTCGAGGTGGATATTTGGTTTTTTGTAAGCTACTTCCGGACGCACCGGTGAATGGGGTAGCTATTTTTGATGCTGTGGTGGTGACCATGCACACTTCAAAAGATCTTGCAATTGCATCACCACTGGTGGTCGCATTCGAACTGCGGGAAAATGCCCTCCTGGGCTGCTTCTTCTCCTAGTCAATGAGGCCCTGCTTCATAGCATCCTCGATTTGTACCCCAATCTCATGTAGATCTATAAAGGTGGGAAGGGGGAGAATGATCATCTTCTGTATGAGCTTGGGCTAGAGGTTACACACAACCATCCGAATCTGATCTTTGTCAACAGGCCTGATGGTCATCATCGTGTCCTTAGCCCTCCACCGAGTTACAAAATCGAAGAAACTCTCATTCGGCTCTTGCTTAGTGGTCTCAAGATCACGGGTTGTAATCTCAATTTGCGTGTTATAGGAGTATTGAGTTATGAAGGCCTTAGCCATCTCCTCCCAATTCCTCTTGACGGAGTCCTCCAGTTTTGCATACCAAATAGCCGCTACACCCGACAGGGTCCGGCTAAACAAGGAAAGCTTCTGCAATCTGGAGAGGCCCATCGGCCTTAGTATGTTTGAAAACAGTCAAAAATGCACCATAGGATCTCCAGCCTCGTCAAAGCGGTCTATGTGTGGCATCTTAAATCGGTCCGGCAACGTTACGGCTGAGTCGGTGTACCCATCCTCAATATCCGGAATAGACTTCACAGCATGAGACTTCTTGAACAGCTTTTCAAGCTTGCTCACTTTTAGCGCCGTGGGGTCCACCTTGAACTCAAAAGAAGAATATGGTAGAATGGTGGGTGTGGGTGCCTTGGACAGCTGAGGTAAGATTGGGGTGGAGCCGGCCCCGTTGGGATGTCCGCATCTTCCTGGACATTTGCTGTCTCCCCGAGTATTGGGACTCTTGGTGGGAGAAGGCGGGTGTGAAGCGGTCTGCTCAGGTTTCTTCTTGTAACTGGCGATTAACTCTGTCTGTTGGGCCACTACTTCTGCTTGGCGTGCAGCCACTTTTGCCTGGCGGGCAGCATCCTGCTTCATGATCCGCATACTTTCCTAGAGCTGACGCATCATCTCTTCCATACTAACTGAAAACTGCTGATCTAACTGAACAAGTGTGTATCCCCTTTCTGAGATGGAAACAAATATCTCAACCCAACTACGCACAGGTGAGGTGGATAATAACCGCTGAACTGGGTACCGTTGAATAGGTGATCCGTGCCTGATTGGCCTTTTCTTGCCTTACCACTGGCGAAGGAAACACTGGCTGCTCTGAACTGAATCTCTGACTTGACAAAGTCTATCAGCACGAATCCAATGTACCCGGGGGATATTGGAGCCCTCTGAAGCTATAGTTCCACGACTACCTGTAAAGAGAAAGCAGAAGACATCGCAGCTTTGATTTCACGAGCAGTATAAGCATAGCTGAGCAGGTGCTCTCTACTGAATTCTACCCAAAATTCTTCCCTGTAAACTGATACCCTCAGGTAAAATTGATTCTTTATATACTGATGCCCGGTTCGATACCTGCACTTGTAAACTGATACATGCATTCCTGTAGAGTCACACTCTAAAAGCACATAGCAAACAAGTGAGCCAAAACACCCCTATGGAGGGGAAGGGTTTCCCTGTCCTATTATGTCAGGAGCTAGGGTTTCACTATGCACGCAGCGGTTTCAAACAACCTATAATCGGGTAAGCAACCTGTCCTAGTTTGGAATGGTCACTATCGATTCTGATATGCACTAGGTCGAATGGTCAAAAATGGTGCCCCGGTAAAAATTGGGATTTGTGTTCCCATCGTGGCAGAGCCCGTAACCAGTCAGCCTTATGGCACGCTTCTCAAAGCGAGCCTCCGGCAAACCGTTCAGGAATAGTAGATGGCAAACACGGTGTCCTAGGCGCACCAATGCAAATGCAATGCAAAGAAACACATAAGTGTAATCAAAACTAGATATCATGAGTTCGAGTCAAGCTCTCTAACTCCCCAGCAGAGTCACCAGAAACTATAGACGCGCTCGAACGTCCCGGGAAAATCCCGTTTTGTTCATTGGGATCACTACAGTTCGGACTCAATGTCACAGTTCTTAATCTGATCTTGCAAAGTGCAATGCAAGATCGATAAATCACCAAATAGTCCAAATCCGGAAAATCGTTTTGAAAAACTGATTTTTTAGAAAGAAGTGCCAAACATGGATAGTTTTGCCAGATACAGAGTCGCCACCTAAATGTTTTTATTTCAGAAAATTTAGGAAACCTTGACTCGCGCCTAAGGCCACGTGTTTGTCATCACCAAAGTTGCCTCGGCTCGGGAACTTGGGTACGAGAGGGGAAGGTCATGCAATGAGCACCCCCGCTCGCCCGATCAAAGATCGGCCACTACTAAACATGATGTCTTGTTTTTGAAAACACATGCATTCTTATTCCGGTTTATTAGCCTAGAATTACTATATGATGCGCACAACATACAAGTATAGACTGGATTACCTAAGTTGGAACAGAACATCTCATGCTTGTTTTTGAAAGCGGTTTGCTACTTGCAAGTAGGCTAAAATACGGATTTTGCCACCTTCAAGTGGGCTTAGAAAACATGGTGTTTTGCCACTCTCAAGTGGGCTTAAAACTCGCAATTAATGAATTGTTCCAATTCAAGTAATCCAACCTTCACCCACAGGCATTCAGGCAGTTATATCACATAAGCAAATAGCCTCATGGCAAGCATGCTATCATGGCAACACTCACACTCATGCAAGATGCTAAAACATAAACACTTACAGTGTACTCTGAGCCAAAAAAGAAGCTAGTTAGTAATCAATGCATGATCCTAGCTATGTTAAGAATGCCTAATGCAACACACGTAAAATACAACTAAGATAGGCTCGGCTATTCTAAAATGTCATGTGAGATACAACTTGATACATGTATTCAACTTGGAATTGAAGTACAATGTAGTTAGTATGATGTGCCGAGCTCGGTGCATGCAAGACAGATGAATGAAAGCAAACATGTGAAGCATAACGATGCTAATTGAAAAGCAGGTAAGTAAAATGGAGAAAGACGTGGGGTTGGAAGACATGCATCACACACACGCACACTTATTTATAACCGTTGTGCCCTCTCGACGGAAGGTCCGAATAAATAATACAGAACCAGCTAGCTAATCTAAGCTAATCTAATTAAACTAGTTATTACACGACAAAAACAATAGCAAGCTACAGCTAATTATTACACAACTCTAGCTAATTAACAAATTAACTAAGCTAGCAATTAAATAAGCATATAAACTATATGATGTAGGCTGCCATAGCTCTGCTTTCGATGACAAAGGATGCATGCATGCTCGAGTCGCCTTGTTCGGAAATCCCTCGTGACGCCCCGACTTGCCTCTATTTGCAATTGACCTCAGAACATTGCACAAAGCTCCGAATATGAAACTCCACCACGAATTTGTGGGAAGGTCAGCCGCCTATTGGCCTTGGAGACCACCTGCCAACCACTTTTGTGGTGAAAAATCAGAAAAAGTGGTCGGCTAGCCACTAAATCTGGTCGGCCGACTAGTTTCTGCCTCTGGTTTCTGGTTTTCTGCAACAGAAGGCAAGAGAGAGAGATGGCAAAGTATTCGCAACACATGTGTGCACGACCACTCTCCCCATCATTGCATAAGCTTAAGGGAGTGTAGTCCTAGACCCTCGGGCCACCAATCATGCATCTTGATGCATGATGGCCGAGGAGTCGAATTGCACGACTCAATGTGAAATGAATGCACATACAAGCACCTAAAGCCAACAACTCCGTCATGGGTAGTCAAGAGTGTTGGCGACTGGGAATCGAGGCACGTTTCATCACTTCAAGTATGAAACATCCCTCGTTTCCCGTGTTTGGACTAACTCCTACCCCAAACACAATGCAACAAACATGGCATGTACAAATGCAACTCTAGCATGCAATCCTAATGCAATGCAACTAAGTGATACAAACATGCAAGGGATAACATGCAAACATGCAACTAGCATACTGTAGACACCCCATTTTTGACCATCCTTAAGACTTGGATGTCACTGCTTGAACACTCGGTGATTATCCATGTTTGTGTTCGTCTTGAGTTCCCGGAGGTCTCGGCTATGCGCCTTGCCTCAGGACCTCTCGACTCGACTGTTTTGTGTCTGGTTTTGCACCAAACACTTGTGTTTTGCCTTGGAGGGGCAGGGAATGGCTTGTGAGCCATCATCACACTCCACTGGCCATGGCTTGAGGCCACCGGTTGTGTTTTGTTGCCATCGGCCAAATGTTTGGCCGGCCGGCACTATATATGGCCGGCCGGCTATTTTTCTTTGGTCAATTGCATTTTTGGCAGGCCGACTACTGTGCATCTGCTTTTGCAGATATTTTGGCACAGCTGGCATGCACTTGGCTCCCCTCCATACACGTGTATGGAGGGGTCTCTCTTAGAGGCTTGTCTTGTAAGCTTACAAGACAAAAGCTCTATAAAGAGAGCTTCTTCTCTCTTGAGACAGGGGTTAGACATTTTAGATAGTTTTTTTTTTAGGGTTTGAGTTCTAGGGTTTGAATATTGTGTATATCCTATCTCTATTTCTCCCCCTCTCTTTGTCTTGTGTGTGTTTAGGCTTAGTATTGCTCACAAACACCCACCATTACACCATCCCTTGGAGCTGAGGCCCTTGAGGGTTATTTTTGGAGGTTTTAGACTGATTTCAACCTAAAAAAGCTGCTGGAGCTCCATTGGTGAAGAGGGTCTTCAAGGGTAAAAAACTTGTCCCTTTATTCCCCATTTTTGTATTGTATTTTTTCCAACCTTACAACTGTTTTTAGGCTTAGTGTATAACATAAAAAAGTTCTGTTTTTTAGCACTCTAAATAGTTGGTTAAGGTTTCTTTAAGCTTTGGGGTTGTTTGACCCCTCGTAAGCCTTGTAAGGCTTCATTTTGTGCCATTTTGAGTGGGCGCCGGGACCATTGAGTTTGGGCCTTCTCACCACTGAAATATTGAGGGATTTCAGAGGTGAGGATGGTGCCTTGAGGTCCTAGAAAGGAGAGGGCCACCCCCTCTCCTTGTTGTCCTTGAAAAGGGCCATTTTTGCCTCTTTAGTGAGCACCATGTTTAGGTTTATGTTGACCATGCCTTGACTGATTTTTATGCTTATTATGTCATAATATATCATTGTGTTTAGTTGGTTTTGATACACCATGCTTGCTTAGCATACATGCCTTGTAATGCCTTGTTTTAGCCTTAACATGTCTTATGTTTTGAGTCCTTATTCAAGCATGTTTAGGTCTAGCTTTGTGAAGCCTTTATGTTTGTTTTGCCATGCTCAAGGTCTGCCCTTAGTTGTTTTGGTCGACCATAGCATGCATTGCATAGCCCCTTTGCATTTTGGCTTGTTAGCCTTGGACTTTGGACCATATTGCATACCATGCTTGTCTTGTTCATTTGGTTTGGCATCATTTTAGCATGATTTCAGAGCTTTCTATGCATGCTAATTGTCCATGCTTACCTTCTTTTAAGTGTGCTTAGAAGTTACCCCTTTATGCTTAGGAATTGGACCATATTCGCATGCATGTGTGTGTGTTTTGGACCTCACTTCCATAGCATTGGCCACTGTTTTAGGCTTGTTTGATGGCTGCCTAATTTAGTCTAAGTCCATCCCCTTGTTTGTTGCATGTTTTGTATGCATCCTTGTATTGCGCCATGTTGCATATTAGTCGATATGTATAGGTTGCATTCCACTTGCATGCATGCTTGGCCTCTTGAGATGCTTGTGATAGAGGTGAAGTCCCATTGCTTGATTATGGGCATTGCATTCCATATCAAGATGCATTCTTGATTCTTTGGGCCATCATGCATGGAAATGCGTGATTGGTGGTCCAAGAATCGAGGCCCACGTCCCTTTGAGTCATAAACATGATAAGGGATGTGATTAGTGCACACATTGCTTGAAATGCATTGCCATGCCAAGTCTTTGCCTCAAGCCAAACACAGATTTTGTAGAAGATTTGTCCCACGGCCATTCATCGCCGACCGGCCATCATTGTTGGCCGATGGATCAAATTTGTGGCCGGTGACCATTCTATATGGCCGGTGGTGTTCTCCTTCAGCCGGTGGTGTTCCCTAGTACCCAGAGAGCAAACTCTGAGACTTTGGCAGTCATCAGAGGAGCAGGGCAAGGAAAACAGAGGCATCTTGAGCATGGCAGTGGATTTCCGAGCGGAACCGAGCGCGCATGCGTTGAGCTCTCTGCTGAGGCTGATGTTTACTACTTTTTTTTTAGATTAATTAATTTGATTAATTAATTTAATGGTCTGTAATATTTAATTGGCTAGTTGGTTAGCTAAATTGTATTAGTCTTTTGGTCCCTCCGAGTGAGGGCAAATCTGTAACAAGTGTGGGTGAGTGTGTGCATGTCTTCCAATCCCACGTCTTTCTTCCCTTTTATTTACCCGCTTATGATGGTAGACTAGGGCATATTTAAATTGGCATACCTTATGCTATGCATGCGTGCATCCATACAGTTGTCTTGCATGCCCCGGGCTCGGCACATCATGCTAACTGCACTTGTATTTCAATTCCAAACTGAGTACTTGTTAGTTGCAGCATTTCACATGCCATCTTTAGGGTAGCCGAGCCTATTCTAGTTGCATCTTGTATGTGTTGCATTAGCCATCTTAACATGAACTAGGATCATGCATATGATTACTAACTTGTTTCTGTTTTGGCTTGGAGTACTAGGTAAGCTTTTATGCTTTAGCATACCGCATGCGTGTGAGTGTTGCCATGATAGCATGATTTCCATGAGGCTAACTGCTTATGTGATATAACTGCTTAAATGCCTATGGGTGGAGGTTGAATTATCTAAATTGGAATAATGCATTAAAACTGCGAGTTTTAAAGCCCACCAGATAGTGGCAAAACCATCTTTTCTAAAGCCCACTCGAGGGTGACAAAACCTGCATTTTAGCCTACTTGCGAGTAGCAAATCATTTTTAAAACAAACATGAAATGTTTTGTTCCAATTTAGGCGATTTGGTCTATACTTGTTTACTGCGCGCATAACATAGTAATTCTAGGTTAATAACCAGAATAAGAACGCATAACGTTTTCAAAATTGGATATCACGGTTAGTAGAGGCCGATCTTTGGATCGGGCGAGAGGGGGTGCTCATAGCTGACCTTCTCCAATCGTACCCAAGTTCCTGTGCCGAGGCAACTTTGGTGATGACGGACATGTGGCCTTTGGCACCGAGTCAGGGTTTTCTAAATTCCCCCATTAAAAAATATTTAGGTTGCGACTCAGATTCCGCAAAGCAATTCCATGTTTGACACTTCTTTTCTAAAAATCTGTTTTCTCAAAACGATTTGCCAGATTTGGACTCTTTGGTTCAGATTGAGAACCGTGACACAGATCGAGTCCGAACTGTAGTGAGGTCCTTCGCGGGCTGGTTACAGTTTCTGGCGACTCTGCTGGGGAGATTAGAGAGCTTGACTCGAACTCGTGATATCTTGTTTTGATTTCACTTATGTGTTTCTTTGCATTGCATGTGCATTGGTGCGCCTAGGACACCGTGTTGGCCATCTGCTATTCCTGAGCGGTTTTCCGGAGGCTTGTCTTGTCAAGGCATGACCATAAGGCTGACCGGTTGCGGGCTCGCCAAGATGGAACACAAGCCCCGGTTTTACCGGGGCACCCTCTTCGACCATTCGACCTAGTGCATATTCGGAATCCATAGTGACCATTCCAAACTAGGACAGGTTGCTTACCCGATTATAGGTTGTTTGAAACCGCTGCGTGCATAGTAAAACCCTAGCTCCTGACAAAATAGGACAGGGAAACTCTACCCCAACATAGGGGTGTTTTGGCTCTCATCTACGTGCTATGTGCTTTTAGAGTGTATCTCTACAGGAACGCGTATGTCAGTTTGCCAGCCTGAGTATCAAGCCTGAGGGCAACAGTATCAGTATTTGTGAGAATCAGTTATATCTGTGGATATCCGATTCAGTGTTTTGGGGTAGTGATTTTGGGAAACAGTGATCAGTGGTAGAGTACAGTTATTCGGCTACATCTGTGTTTGATCTGTTTAGGCTGAAATGCTGCTTGGTTTTCCTTTCAGTTCAGAGAATTGTTCCAGAATAGTCAGTGTCCCCCCCTTTGCTGAGGCAAGATAGGTATCCAATCCATCAGTCATCGCTCAGAATAGTGGATCTATGATGACGCAGAATTCAGAAGAGATTGTGGTTATGACAGCCGCATTAGATCAAGAAATCACTCTGCAAAGTGAGACCAATGTTGATGTGCCACATCCACCCAGGTCGCCTGTCGCACACCCGGTTTGGACCCCCCAGTTGTATTAGGCTCGTGAGCCTACCACATTCGAGTTAATGGGGATGATAGTTGACCTTCAGAGGTCCGTGGCGGATCTCGCTTACGGAATGTCAGCTTCGCCGCCAGCCGCACCATATGCCGGAAGCTTTATACCCCAGGAGCCCCCATTGCTGGGACGGATTGTGATCGAGCTTAGCCAACCGGAGATGGCCTCCAGCTATAACAACGACGTATCAACCCAAACCCTCGATCAGGCTGAGGCCAGAGGTAAAAACAAAATGAAGGCAGATGCCGATCCCATTGAACAGCTGCTGTGGGCAGTCGAGGCTTTGAAAGCTGGGGGGATGAGTAAACAGCAAGTATTCGCAGTCCTGACCAAGACTGTGGATGATGTTTTCCCCGCTCCAACTGAAGGCAAGATTAGCTACCAAAACCGGACAGTCCCTCATGCTGAATCAGCCTTCGCTCCCAACCCCGCACCGGAAAGATCGAAGTCAAGGCAAGGCTCACCCTTTCACTAGTGCGTCTAGCAAGCATTCTCAGACTTCAAAGTACCTGCCCCGAGGGCGCAAGGTCTTTCATGCTCTCTACATGCCTCTGTCCAAGGCACTTGGATCTTGGCGAAAGAGGGCACCTTAAACCCTTGGAGCCTCGGCCTCTCAAGAATCTCCTCCCACACATGATGCTACCTTGTACTTTGGCGTACCACCAAAGGAATGTGTCATGCTACCGATAATTGTTTCGCCTCTGTCATGAGGTGCAATATTTGATCGACAATGAGGTCATCCTCCCACCCACCTCGCCCAAGTCCGGCATTACCCTGCTATTGGACTTTGAGGATACTGATACTGTGTGTATGTAATCTGTGAATGAACCACTTGCGGGCGACGCCCGTTATTTTTGATGTATGCCCGCACGATTTTTGAGTATCCGCGAATGCTAGTTTTGTAAATTCTGGCTTGGGTGTCGAGTTAGTCTTCTGTTTTGTTTTGAGTCTGTCTCATTGTCGTGAGTCAGTCCTTTTGCTTAAGGGTCTGTCTTGTTGTAGTGAGTCGGTCCCCTTGTATAGAATGTCAGGTGATTCCGGGGTTGTTGCCTCGAACACCGTTTTTGTAATTACTCATTTTGCTTTCTTTTTGAGTCTGTCTCTGCTATGGAGCCAGTTGCAACCAGGAAATCTGAATGAAACAGCCGCGGCTATCATGTTTCTGTGCTTATTGCTTTTTTGAGCTAGTTATGCCAGAGGATTTAGATGGGACGACAGTATATTCTACCTTTTCTCTTGTGCCCTGAAAATCATTGTAATGACCTAAGTTTTTTCCAAAACCTTTTTGAACACTGTGGTGATGAAAACGAAGAGGAAGGAATTCCTCAGGTTTTGCAAATATTTGATCATTTGAGAGAAAGATAGGCATGCTAAGCCCTTAATAAATGAAATCATACTTGTTAGCGTCAGTACTGAGAAGGACCCTGGCTTGATCCAGATTGGTTCCACACTATCTTCAGCGCGAGCGATGTGTCGCTTTTGTAAAAACATTCAAAAAACAAAATATTTTGCGTGGTCCTGTTAAGACCTGTGTGGAATCGCTCTTGAGATTGTGCAGCCTAAGATCGCTCTCAACCTCAAGACTCAATCCGTTTGTTTTCGAACCTTGAACCCATTCAGAACGTTCAACGGTGAACCGCCACGTGAGACCTGTGTGGCCAGATCAGAAGTACCCCTCGAACTAGGGGCAGCAAAATATCGGACATGCTCGAAGAACCAAATACAACAGCCATTCTCCTAGATACAGAGGGCTTCAATCTCAAAACCATTTTGGCATGGACTTATTACACTTTTACCCTTTGAGAGGCTCGCTGGGCCGAAAACCCGGAAGGGCGACCCAGGCAAAAGTTAAAGCAAGAAAAAAAATATATATACAAAAGAAAAGGGAAAAGAAATACAAAAAAAGGATACAAAAAAAATATATATATACAATACGAAGAAAAAGAAAAAAAAGAGAAAAAAGAAAAAAGGAAAAGAAGCTCGCAAGGTCGAAAACCCGCATCGGGCGCCTTGGCAAAAGTTAGAGCCTAAAAAGTGAAGGTTAAAATACCCGAGTGTACCTTAACTGGAACTACGTAAGGCTTGATTCCCATGTTTGGGATACGTAGGCAACTTCATCCTGAAGTCCAGCCCCCAACGCTTTCATAGCGTCTCAGTCCATGCAATGGTTTTGATCACCTTTACCTCCTCTGAATCCGATAGTTCATTTGTGACAACCGAAACTACGCAGTCAACTTCCTCGTGAAGTCCAGCCTCCAACGCTGTCACAGTGACTGTGTCCATATATTTGTCCAGACCATTTCCGTCTTTCCTACATCCGAGAGTTCGTTTGCAATCATCACTGACGAAGATTGTTTACCAAATGCTGCGGCGTCATCCAAACAAGAGGCAACTTTCCGTTGTCATAAGTTGCCATGGGTCACCATTCAAACCAGGGGCAACTTTCCGTTGCCATGCACCCCTTTCAAGCAAGGGGCAATTTTCCATTGCCTCTGATCCGAGGTTGCGCATCTCGAGGGTAGGTTCCATGCTCGTTGAGCATTGACCGTTTGCAAGAATAGTTTTTGAAATTTTTCTTGAAGTTGACTATTTTCTAAAACTATTTCATTTTCCAAAATCGGACCACCCTCTTGGACCCAAAAAAGGAAAGGGAAAATTTCCAGTGCTTACAGCCTGACTTGCATGATTTTCAAATCAAAAATTGAACAAGCATGTTAATTTAACTCTCATTTTGGTCAAAATTGCTTTAGTAGAAAAACCAAAAAAGGGTCAAAGTGATGAACTAGGGGCACGGTCGAGTCAGGTGTTCTGTCTTCCCCTCCCCCACCCGTCATCAACAAACCTGCCAGAAGGGCGCCCTATTCGCCAGAAAGAAGGCACAACCAAAGCTATCTGTAAAGGGCTGAAAGCCCTCAAAAAAAAAAAAAAAAAACCTCCGAGCAACGAGGTATTGAACCAAGTGCAAAGCACAAATTGAGACAGACCAAGATACACCATTTCTTGCCTGAAACATCGACTAGACGTCGCTAGAAGAAATAGCCGTGAGCCAATAGTGTTGGGCGTAAACCCGCAACTTCCTATTCACCCATCGATCACCCTGGAAAGGGACGAAAAATGAGAGAATAAAGAATAGAGAGGTGTAAGTTGAAAGAAAAGTGAGGAAAAGGTTTTGAGAGAAAAAAAAAAAAAAACGAGCTTGAGGGCCGAGTGATGTGAGAATCACAAATTAGAAAGGGTGGGAAACATACCCGGAGGAAATGGCTCCTCGTGATCTGAGGCCTCTCGTCTTTGTAATACGTCTGTGCGTCGTGTCTGTTGTTTTGTTTTGATTACCTCAATTCTTGTTTTGAGGCAGTTAAAGTGTGTCTCGTTGTGTTTAGGTCGTGTGTCTTTTGTTTGAGTCTTTTTCCGCTGTGTTCAGTCGTAGGCTTGATACCCAGGTTGAAACCTTTTTTTTCATTTTCAAAAAATCGTTTATGCTCAGAGTGCTGTGCCATTCTCTACATTTAGGCGAAGCAAAAGAAGAAAGGGGAGAATTTGGGGCATCTGAGTGTGTTTCAGTCTCAGCCGATTCCACCTTCGCATTCTGTCTTGTCAGATTGGGCTGTTTGTTCAAGGTTTGCCATGTGCAGAATGAACCGAGTACTGTGTTATGGGCTGTATGCAGATTAGTCCCCAGCGGAGAAAGGGCCATGTGTTCAGAATCAGGCAGTGGGTTGCTTGGGTTGTTTTACTGTTGGTTGGTTAGTTATCTGATTATTACAGTACAAGTGTTCAATTTTCAGACAACAAATCGATTTCATTTACATTGAGGTGTAATATGGTGTGATGCAATGCAAAGTATGAAATATAAAGAAGTAAACACTTTTTCAGATAAAAGTTTGTTTCATTTCATCATCTTTTCAAGTACAAGTTTTGGGAAACAAAATCTGCCTGCGGCAGTACAAGGTACCCTATGCTACCAACAAAAAAGGGAAAAGTGCAGAAAAGAAGAAAAACAGAAAAAATCTGTATCAAACGTCAAAGTGGCTCTGGGGGCTATCAATCTGTCCTAGTCCTCTTCCTGGACGAAGGTCCAGGAGCATCATCAGCACTGTCATCTAAGCCCGAGTCCGAGCCGTCTCCGGTCTCCTCCTCCGATGACTCTGCCTCTGCCTCCGCCTTTGACTCATCGTCGTCATTATCTGGAACTGGAGCCCGTGAGCTACTCCCGACGTGAGTGCACCCCGCCTTGGTGCGGGGGAATACTCTGCCCTCCTCATCTCTCCCTCGGACAGGAACGGAAGGTCCAGCTGGAGCACCTCATACAGTGGGAATCTGGAAGGGGGGCTGAAAAAGTACATAAGAGACAAATGCATCAGTATACGGTGAGCAGTCTATCAGTGCAGAATACAATGTATGAGTGCAGAATACAATGTATGAAATACGGTGTCACGAATGCCATGCGATTTATCGATCTGAGAATGTAATGTGTGTATCTGATGTATGAATCTTTGTGAGATCAGTGTGTCAAGTGTTGTGTTGTGCATCAAATTATGTGAAGCAGCTTATGTATGGTTTGAGACTGTGGTTGAAGAACATACCGGAATACTGTAGAGGGCCAGAAGGTTGAAAGTCTGCTGCAACATCCCCATCATGGAGGCATTCAGCTCCAAGGACTGCCGGGTGTACTTGGAGGAAGCCTGCAAAAATATTAGATGCATCAGTATTCTGCAGAGTATCAAAGAAATGAAATGAAATGAAATGACTGTGCAAGATGCAATGTGAAGTAATACATACCGGAGGCAAGTTGGGGACACCGACCAACTCGTGATCAGCCGGAGGAGGGGCAAAGGGGATTTGGTAGGTCGCCCCACCCTGCCCTCTGTATGTCATCGTCGTAGGCAGTACGGGCCAACTAGCCCCTCGCCCTCTCTGAGCTCCGCCCCTGCCACGAACCCGGGCCCTCCTCGATGCTCCCGCTCCTACCCTGGCTGCCGGCGCTACGAGCCTTTCTCCCTCAGCTCGACGGCCACCGCTCAGAGGCCGCATGATGTACGTCTGCACGTACTCTCTGTAATCGCCGATGCCTCTGAAGTGGATCGCCTCCCAGCCAATAGTGTACTCGGCCATCTGCTCGGCAGTAAATCTCCCGGTCTCCCTCATATCCTCCGGAGGGTGAACCGGAACTATCTGCTCTAGTAACCCTAGGGTCTGGCGTAGAAAACGCTCACCTAGGTACCAAGCCCGACAGACCAGGCCCTCCAGCAGAATCTGGAAACGCGAAGTCTCCTCAGTCCCGAATCGTCGCTGGCAACGGAGCCCAAGGCTGCCAGGTGATCTGAAAATGAAATACAATTTGTTATACACTGTTATTGAAAATGTGCGAAAGCGACGCTTAAATAAACCATAAAGTTAAACATACCTCTGCGAGTAATGGTGTCAAAGTAGCGGCGGAAGAAACTAAACGCGTCTCGAGGCCTCGCACACCTCCGTCGAAGCGGTGGGAGAATGAAAGCACGAGAGGGTCTCCGTCGCACTGGGGCTAGTTTGGGGAAGTAAGCATAGACCCAATGGCTGCAGTAATAAATACCGGGATGTTTATCGGACAAAGCGAATCGAATAAGCGAAATAACGTGCGGGGTTTGCGGTGTGAGCGATATCTGATCGATTAAAGCGAGAATATAGGTGTGTGCCGTGTGTACAATATCTGATCGATGTGAAGCGGACTACGATTAATGCGGTGTGCGGGATACGAGATAATAAGCGGGAATGTAAAAGCGAAAAAACATACCTCCAAGCGCGCCCAAGAGCCCCGAAACAGCTCATTTCGCCGCAGAAGTTGAGCTCATATATCCATAAAGTGTAGCCAGAGCGGCGCCACCCCAGTCGTAGTGCAGGATCTGAGTGACGTCCACTAAGGCGTTGAGTAGACAAAGGGGCACAGTATTCGCCCGATCGGCGAAAATAGTGGTCCCCATCAGGAACATCAGAAAGCCACGCGTGTATCTCTCCACGGCCTCCTGAGTCATCGGAGCCTCCTCCACCAAAGCTGGCTGGACCCGGAACTGGACCTCAAACCAGGAATACCGGACGAAGCCTAGACGGGCGAGAGGTGGCACCTCGCCAAGTAGATAGATCTGAGCGGCAATCCACTCGTCCATGTCAGTGTCGAAGGGGATCGGATCACCCCCCGATGCTGTGAGCATCGAGAAATCATAAAGTCATCGTCATGTCTCTCGTCAGCAAAGATGGAGCAGTCGGTGGTGTCCCACCACCTCTCGCCAGCAACGGCGAGAGGCCTTTGCTGATGAAGTCTGGATAATCCCCTGCAAAAAACGTCGAAATCGGCCTGATCCACAATGTGGCGAACCGCCTCGGGTAGCTCAACATACCAGTCTTGAGCGGCGATATTCCCATACCCACGGACGGTATGGGAATCCCCCTGTTTTCAAGCACACAATTGCGAAGTAATACTAAATATACTAATTGTGAAAGGCATCCAAAATTGAGACAGATATAGCATGCATGCGCGTTTTCAGATTCAAACAAATACCGGGTGCCGGTGTGCTTACAGTGAACTACAACGTGTAATGTATCAACATGTTTGCGTGTTTCAGTACAAATACAGCATGTGTGCATATTTTCAGATTCAAACAGATGTCGGGTAGCGGTGTGATTGCAATAAACTACAGTGTGTGCAGTGAAATACGGTGTGTGCAGTGTGTTTAAGTGATTGAGCGGTCGATGTGTGTGCACATGTCAGTCTCAAACAGATACCAGTCGCAAGTGTGTTTGCAGTCAACTAGAGTGTACAGTGCATCAGTGTGTCTGAATTAAGCAGTTAAAGAATGTAATCAACTATGGCAGTTTTATATTCTACATTGCGAAAAACAAAAAAAACGGAGGAAGGAATGTTACCTCGGAAGCGCCGAAGGATAAATGAGATGTAGGCTCACGCAGGAGGAGCTCTGGTGGCATCGCTCTGTCAAAACTCCGAAACTGGTGAAGTGCATCTGGGGATAGCACGTGAATTGCCGGTCAGTAAGTGGCCGGGTCGAAGGGGCGGACACTCAGGGGGAAAAGCTCGACCCTGGGATCCATCTCATGATCCGGGGGAGTCCCGCCCTGTGGGATGTCGTCCGCCATGTCAAAGATGATGAGAAAATAGCCGGAAGAGGGAAAACCGGGCTAGAATACGAAGGGTCAACCGAAAAGTCAACCCCGGGAGGATGGAAAATGGCCAGAAAAGCCGGAATATGGAAAATGTGGGAAAATCAAGGAAAACTCGGGGGAAAAAAACCCCAAGAAGCGGAAATCAAAAAGGAAACACCGAAACGAAGTTTCGATCGGATGAAAATGTTCGAAACGCGAAGGAGATCGCGAATCGAACGATGAAACGGGGGCTAAAACGCAAGAAAATGGAAGAATAAAGAGAAGAGAATGCTCTAGGGAGAGAGACGGCAAGATTTCGGCTAAAGGAAGTGAAGGAAATAGGGTTTAAAACCCTATTTTAAAAGACCAATGAAAAGTCAAAAGCCTGAATCGGGCATTTTTGGCGGTCGGCTACATTTTTTTTGCCGGCCAAACATTTGGCGGTGATGTATTTTAGTGGCCGGTGGA
Source organism: Camellia lanceoleosa (assembly GCA_025200525.1). Taxonomy (NCBI): domain Eukaryota; kingdom Viridiplantae; phylum Streptophyta; class Magnoliopsida; order Ericales; family Theaceae; genus Camellia; species Camellia lanceoleosa. Next base: position 161,188,711 of record CM045766.1, on the reverse strand, counting down.
TGGCCAGTGGCCTCCCCATGTGGCCGGTGAGTCTCCTACATCCTTGTTTAGGTCAGATGAGTGGTTTGGGGTCTTCATTGCTCAAGAAAGTGCAAGAAATGGCATTTCCGAAGCTTAACCGGCCTCTGTTTTGACCTCGGACCGTGTCTTCAGTGTGTGGCACTCGAATTTGTGTGCGGTGTATCCTTTCCGTATCCTTTTGTCTTTTACAAAACTTGAAAGTTGCCCCTTGTGCACATATCATGTCCATCGCACTATCTTGTGCACTCGCGTTGTTTAACGCATCGCGCTGTCTTGCGCATCTCATTGTATTTGGCATGCATTCACTCGCGTTGTCTAACTCATCGTGCTATGTTGCGCATCTCATCGCATTTTGCATGCATTTGATCGCGCTATGTTGCGCATCACCCCGTCCTGTGTACTTTATGGTCTGGCGAGACCTTAAAAATGTCTTGATCTGGTGAGACCTTAAACCCGCTTAGTCGTGAGACTTTAAAGCGCTCGGTTGCATTGTCATGCATTTCAATCTCACATGCATTGTCATGCATTTCAAGCAAAGACGTCGTCGCACATTAGAAAATTCATGCATTGTCATGCATTTCAAGCCGCGCGACATCGCGCATTAGAAAATTCATGCATTTCAAAGTCACACGTTGTCACGTATTCTAAGATCATTTGCATTGTTATGCATTCCCAATGAAAGTCTAGGAGACCTTAAATCCTTGGAAGGTGCAAGACCTTCGGTGCATTGGTGTGCACGGTTCATTTGCATTGTCATGCATTTCAAAAGCAGCGATGCCACCCATTGTAAATCGTATATGTCATGCACCGTTGTAAATAATGCATTGTCATGCATCTCATTGTAAAACATGCATATGTCATGCACCGTTGCAAACAATGCATTGTCATGCATCCTATTGTAAATACTGCATATGTCATGCATTTCAAACAAAAACAAAAAATACACATGCATATGTCATGCATTTCATTGTATCTTGCATACATTCACTGTATCCATTGCATCACTTCCATCTTTGGCTTGCGCCTTTCCTTGTTGAGCTTGGTTTGGTATGTGCTCGTACTTTTCACGTCGAAGCACAGTTCTGCATGTGTACGCACCTATTCCTTGATGAACTTGGTTTGAGGGTGGCGGCACCTTTTCTGTGTTAGACGTGTTTTGTTTGTGTACATGCCTTTCCTAGGCGAGATTTGGTTTGGCCTACGTGCCTTATCCATCGTATCTATCCATTCCATTGCATATTGTAAATATCGCATTGTAGCTTGCATGCATCCATTGCATCCCTTCCATCCATGGCTCGCACCTTTCCTTGTTGAGCTTGGTCTGGTATGTGCTCGTACTTTTCACGTCGAAGCACAGTTCTGTATGTGTATGCGCTTATTCCTTGATGAACTTGGTTTGAGGGTGGCGGCACCTTTTTTGTGGTAGACGCGTTTCGTTTGTGTACATGCCCTTCCTAGGCAAGATTTGGTTTGGCCTGTATGCCTTATCCAAATATTCCATTCCAGTGCATGTCGCATTGTAGCTTGCATGCATTGCATCACCTCCATCTTTGGCTTGCACCTTTCCTTGTTGAGCTTGGTTTGGTATGTGCTCATACTTTTCACGTTGAAGCACAGTTCTGCATGTGTACGCGCCTATTCCTTGATGAATTTGGTTTGAGGGTGGCGGCACCTTTTCTGTGTTAGACATGGCTTTGTATGTGTACATGCCCTTCCTAGGCAAGATTTGGTTTGGCCCGCGTGCCATATCCACTGTATATATTGCATTGTAGTGTAATTTTTGCATCCAGTATTAGGATCGTTGTTCTTTTCCCAGCAGGTCGTTTCCCCACTTATGTCATTCCACCCAATACTTGTTCTTGTGTCTGTCTACATCACTCATAGTTTTGCATGTGTACGCGCTTTGAGGGTTGCGGCACCTTTCCTATGGTAGACGGACTTGTTACTTCCATCAATCTATTTGACATTTGTGTGGTTTTGAACCGCTCATGATTGGATCGTGATTCGAATGCATTGCATATCTTTTGCATTGTTTTAATTGCATTGCATTTTCATTTGCATTATTATTCATAGTTTTGTATATATTGCATATCATTTTGCATTCATTTTGCATTGTCATGCGTGTTGCTAACAATATTGTACTTGTTAAGTTGCTTTCTTTGCAGGCACGATATTGTATGTACGGTTCATTTGAAATTTGGTGCAACTAGGCCGAACGGACAGTATCGTATCCTCCGAGTGAGACGTATCGAGAATTGCATAATTCTCTTACATCCTTTCTGCATTGTAGTGTAGTTTGATGTATGCTTGCTTAGAACTGTGGCATTGTATGTGTTCTGACTTTCTTTGCATGATCATAAGTTATGTTCGGCTCTGTGCATTGTCTTGCATTTTGCCCCTGCCTTCGGGCGCATACCTTTATTGTCTTGCATGTTTGTCTAAGTCTTCAGCCTTGTCAAAAATGGGTCGTCTCTGGGCTTTGACATTCACTCCCGTCATTGTCATGACTTTCGAGTTCTGTCAAAGAGGGGCAACTGTAGACACCTCATTTTTGACCGTCCTCAAGACTTGGACGTCACCGCTTGAACACTCAGTGATTATCCATGTTTGTGTTCGTCTTGAGTTCCCGGAGGTCTCGGCTATGCGCCTTGCCTCAAGACCTCTCGACTTGACTGTTTCGTGTCTAGTTTTGCACCAAACACTTGTGTTTTGCCTTGGAGGGGCAAGGAATGGCTTGTGAGCCATCCCCACACTCCACCGGCCATGGCTTGAGACCACCGGCTGTGTTTTGTTGCCATCGGCCAAATGTTTGGCCGGCCGGCACTATATATGGCCGGCCGGCTATTTTTCTTTGGTCAATTGCATTTTTGGCTGGCCGACTACTGTGCATCTGCTTTTGCAGATATTTTGGCATAGTTGGCATGCACTTGGCTCCCCTCTATACACGTGTATGGAGGGATCTCTCTCTTTAGAAGCTTGTCTTGTAAGCTTACAAGACAAAAGCTCTATAAAGAGAGCTTCTTCTCTCTTGATACAGGGGTTAGACATTTTAGATAGTTTTTTTTTAGGTTTTGAGTTCTAGGGTTTGAATATTGTGTGTATCCTATCTCTATTTCTCCCCCTCTCTTTGTCTTGTGTGTGTTTAGGCTTAGTATTGCTCACAAACACCCACCATTACACCATCCCTTGGAGCTAAGGCCCTTGAGGGTTATTTTTGGAGGTTTTAGACTGATTTCAACCTAAAAAGTCATTGGAGCTCCATTGGTGAAGAGGGTCTTCAAGGGTAAAAAACTTGTCCCTTTATTCCCCATTTTTGTATTATCTTTTTGCCTACCTTACAACTGTTTTTAGGCTTAGTGTATAACATAAAAAAGTTCTGTTTTTTAGCCCTCTAAATAGTTGGTTAAGGTTGCTTTAAGCTTTGGGGTTGTTTGACCCCTTGTAAGCCTTGTAAGGCTTCATTTTGTGCCATTTTGAGTGGGCTCCGGGACCATTAAGTTTGGGCCTCCTCACCACTGAAATCTTGAGGGATTTCAGAGGTGAGGATAGTGCCTTGAGGTCCTAGGAAGGAGAGGGCCACCCCTTCTCCTTGTTGTCCTTGAAAAGGGCCATTTTTGCCTCTTTAGTGAGCATCATGTTTAGGTTTATGTTGACCATGCCTTGACTGATTTTTATGCTTATTATGTCATAATATAGCATTGTGTTTAGTTGGTTTTGGTACACCATGCTTGCTTAGCATACATGCCTTGTAATGCCTTGTTTTAGCCTTAACATGTCTTTATTCAAGCATGTTTAGGTCTAGCTTTGTGAAGCCTTTATGTTTGTTTTGCCATGCTCAAGGTCTGCCCTTAGTTGTTTTGGTCGACCATAGCATGCATTGCATAGCCTCTTTGCATTTTGGCTTGTTAGCCTTGGACTTTGGACCCTATTGCATGCCATGCTTGTCTTGTTCATTTGGTTTGGCACCATTTTAGCATGATTTCAAAGCTTTCTATGCATGCTAATTGTCCATGCTTACCTTCTTTTAAGTGTGCTTAGAAGTTACCCCTTTATGCTTAGGAATTGGACCATATTCGCATGTATGTGTGTGTATGTTTTGGACCTCACTTCCATAGCATTGGCCACTGTTTTAGGCTTGTTTGATGGCTGCCTAATTTAGTCTAAGTCCATCCCCTTGTTTGTTGCATGTTTTGTATGCATCCTTGTATTGCGCCATGTTGCATATTAGTTGATATGTATAGGTTGCATTCCACTTGCATACATGCTTGGCTTCTTGAGATGCTTGTGATAGAGGTTAAGTCCCATTGCTTGATTATGTGCATTGCATTCCATATCAAGATGCACTCTTGATTCTTTGGGCCATCATGCATGGAAATGCGTGATTGGTGGTCCAAGAATCGAGGCCCACGTCCTTTGAGTCATAAACATGATAAGAGATGTGATTGATGCACATTGCTTAAAATGCATTGCCATGCCAAGTCTTGCCCTCTGCTGCTGTCAAACACAGATTTTGCAGGAAGATTTGGCTGGCCGGCTATCTTCACTGCCGATCGGCCAGCATTGATGGCTGATGGATCAAATTTGTGGCCGGTGACCATTCTATATGGCCGGTGGTGTTCTTCTTCAGCTGGTGGGGTTCCCTAGTACCCAGAGAGCAAACTCTGAGACTTTGGCGATCATCGAGGAAGGCGCAAGGAAAAGCAGAGGCATCTTGAGCATGGCGTGGATTTACGGCGGGCAAGCGCGCATCGTTGAGCCCTCTGGCCGATGTTCTTGCTTTTTTTAGATTAATTAATTTGCTTAATTAATTTAATGGTCTGTAATATTTAATTGACTAGTTGGTTAGCTAAACTGTATTATTCTTTTAGTCCCTCCGAGTGAAGGGAAATCTGTAATAAGTGAGGGTGAGTGTGTGCATGTCTTCTAATCCTACGTCTTTCTTCCCTTTTATTTACCGCTTATGATGGTAGACTAGGGCATATTTAAATTGGCATACCTTATGCTATGCATGCGTGCATCCATACATTTGTCTTGCATGCACCGGGCTCGGCACATCATGCTAACTCTACTTGTATTTCAATTCCAAATTGAGTACTTGTTAGTTGCAGCATTTCACATGCCATCTTTAGGGTAGCCGAGCCTATTCTTGTTGCATCTTGTATGTGTTGCATTAGCCATCTTAACATGAACTAGGATCATGCATATGATTACTAACTAGTTTCTGTTTTGGCTTGGAGTACTAGGTAAGCTTTTATGCTTTAGCATATTGCATGCATATGAGTGTTGCCATGATAGCATGATTACCATGAGGCTAGCTGCTTTTGTGATATAACTGCTTGAATGCCTGTGGGTGGAGGTTGAATTACCTAAATTGGAATAATGCATTAAAACTGCGAGTTTTAAAGCCCACCAGATAGTGGCAAAACCATCTTTTCTAAAGCCCACTCGAGGGTGGCAAAACCTGCATTTTAGCCTACTTGCGAGTAGCAAATCATTTTTAAAACAAACATGAAATGTTTTGTTCCAATTTAGGCGATTTGGTCTATACTTGTTTGCTGCGCGCATAACATAGTAATTCTAGGTTAATAACCAGAATAAGAACGCATAACGTTTTCAAAATTGGATATCACGGTTAGTAGAGGCCGATCTTTGGATCGGGCGAGAGGGGGTGCTCATAGCTGACCTTCTCCAATCGTACCCAAGTTCCTGTGCCGAGGCAACTTTGGTGATGACGGACATGTGGCCTTTGGCACCGAGTCAGGGTTTTCTAAATTCCCCCATTAAAAAATATTTAGGTGGCGACTCTGTATCTGGCAAAGCAGTCCATGTTTGACACTTCTTTTCTAAAAATCTGTTTTCTCAAAACGATTTGCCAGATTTGGACTCTTTGGTTCAGATTGAGAACCGTGACACAGATCGAGTCCGAACTGTAGTGAGGTCCTTCGCGGGCTGGTTACAGTTTCTGGCGACTCTGCTGGGGAGATTAGAGAGCTTGACTCGAACTCGTGATATCTTGTTTTGATTTCACTTATGTGTTTCTTTGCATTGCATGTGCATTGGTGCGCCTAGGACACCGTGTTGGCCATCTGCTATTCCTGAGCGGTTTTCCGGAGGCTTGTCTTGTCAAGGCATGACCATAAGGCTGACCGGTTGCGGGCTCTGCCAGTATGGGAACACAAGCCCCGGTTTTACCGGGGCACCCTCTTCGACCATTCGACCTAGTGCATATTCGGAATCCATAGTGACCATTCCAAACTAGGACAGGTTGCTTACCCGATTATAGGTTGTTTGAAACCGCTGCGTGCATAGTAAAACCCTAGCTCCTGACAAAATAGGACAGGGAAACTCTACCCCAACATAGGGGTGTTTTGGCTCTCATCTACGTGCTATGTGCTTTTAGAGTGTATCTCTACAGGAACGCCAGATGTCGGTTGCCACCGAGTATCAAGCACGAGGCAAGATGTCGATTTGTGAGAATCAGTTATATCTGTGGATATCCGATTCAGTGTTTTGGGGTAGTGATTTTGGGAAACAAAGGATCGATGGTAGAGTACATTATTCGCTACATCTGTGTTTGATCTGTTTAGGCTGAAATGCTGCTTGGTTTTCCTTTCAGTTCAGAGAATTGTTCCAGAATAGTCAGTGTCCCCCCCTTTGCTGAGGCAAGATAGGTATCCAATCCATCAGTCATCGCTCAGAATAGTGGATCTATGATGACGCAGAATTCAGAAGAGATTGTGGTTATGACAGCCGCATTAGATCAAGAAATCACTCTGCAAAGTGAGACCAATGTTGATGTGCCACATCCACCCAGGTCGCCTGTCGCACACCCGGTTTGGACCCCCCAGTTGTATTAGGCTCGTGAGCCTACCACATTCGAGTTAATGGGGATGATAGTTGACCTTCAGAGGTCCGTGGCGGATCTCGCTTACGGAATGTCGTCACCGCCACACCGCACCATATCGGAAGCTTTATACCCCAGAGCCCCATTGGGCCGGATTGTGATCGAGCTTAGCCAACCGGAGATGGCCTCCAGCTATAACCACTCCGTATCAACCCGAACCCTCGACCAGGCTGCGGCCAGAGGTAAAAACAAAATGAAGGCAGATGCCGATCCCATTGAACAATACCGTAGGGCGAGGCTTTGAAAGTCGGGGATGAGTAAACAGCAAGTATTCGCAATCCTGACCAAGACTGTGGATGATGTTTTCCGCCCAATCAAGGCGATTAGCTACCGAACCCGACAGTCCCCTCATGCCAGAACAGTTCCTTCTGCTCCCAACCCTGCACCCGGGAAAGATCAGAAAGTCAAGGCAGTGCCTGCCGACCCTTTCACTAGTGCGTCTAGCAAGCATTCTCAGACTTCAAAGTACCTGCCCCGAGGGCGCAAGGTCTTTCATGCTCTCTACATGCCTCTGTCCAAGGCACTTCAGATCTTGGCCGAAAGAGGGCACCTTAAACCCTTGGAGCCTCGGCCTCTCTCGAAGAATCTCCCTCCCACACATGATGCTACCTTGTACTGCGCGTACCACCAGTGAACAGGTCATGCTACCGATAATTGTTTCCGCCTCTGTCATGAGGTGCAATATTTGATCGACAATGAGGTCATCCTCCCACCCACCTCAGCCAAGTCCGTTACTACCCTGCTATTGGACTTTGAGGATACTGATACTGCGAGTATGTAATCAGGGAATGAACCACTTGCGGGCGACGCCCGATATTTTTGATGTGGCGTCTGGCACGCATTTTTGAGTATCTGCGAATGCTAGTTTTGTAAATTCTGGCTTGGGTGTCGAGTTAGTCTTCTGTTTTGTTTTGAGTCTGTCTCATTGTCGTGAGTCAGTCCTTTTGCTTAAGGGTCTGTCTTGTTGTAGTGAGTCGGTCCCCTTGTATAGAATGTCAGGTGATTCCGGGGTTGTTGCCTCGAACACCGTTTTTGTAATTACTCATTTTGCTTTCTTTTTGAGTCTGTCTCTGCTATGGAGCCAGTTGCAACCAGGAAATCTGAATGAAACAGCCGCGGCTATCATGTTTCTGTGCTTATTGCTTTTTTGAGCTAGTTATGCCAGAGGATTTAGATGGGACGACAGTATATTCTACCTTTTCTCTTGTGCCCTGAAAATCATTGTAATGACCTAAGTTTTTTCCAAAACCTTTTTGAACACTGTGGTGATGAAAACGAAGAGGAAGGAATTCCTCAGGTTTTGCAAATATTTGATCATTTGAGAGAAAGATAGGCATGCTAAGCCCTTAATAAATGAAATCATACTTGTTAGCGTCAGTACTGAGAAGGACCCTGGCTTGATCCAGATTGGTTCCACACTATCTTCGGCCATGACGATGTGTCGCTTGTAAAAACTTTCAAAAACAAAATATTTTATGCGTGGTCTGTTAAGACACTGTGGCATCGCTCTTGAGATTGTGCAGCCTAAGATCGCTCTCAACCTCAAGACTCAATCCGTTTGTTTTCGAACCTTGAACCCATTCAGAACGTTCAACGGTGAACCGCCACGTGAGACCTGTGTGGCCAGATCAGAAGTACCCCTCGAACTAGGGGCAGCAAAATATCGGACATGCTCGAAGAACCAAATACAACAGCCATTCTCCTAGATACAGAGGGCTTCAATCTCAAAACCATTTTGGCATGGACTTATTACACTTTTACCCTTTGAGAGGCTCGCTGGGCCGAAAACCCGGAAGGGCGACCCAGGCAAAAGTTAAAGCAAGAAAAAAAATATATATACAAAAGAAAAGAGAAAAAAAATACAAAAAAAGGATACAAAAAAAATATATATATACAATACGAAGAAAAAGAAAAAAAAGAGAAAAAAAAAAAGGAAAAAGGAAAAAAGCTCAAGGTCGAAAACCCGACGGGCCTTGGCAAAAGTTAGAACCTAAAAAGTGAAGGTTAAAATACCCGAGTGTACCTTAACTGGAACTACGTAAGGCTTGATTCCCATGTTTGGGATACGTTGGCAACTTCATCCTGAAGTCCAGCCCCCAACGCTTTCATAGCGTCTCAGTCCATGCAATGGTTTTGATCACCTTTACCTCCTCTGAATCCGATAGTTCATTTGTGACAACGAAACTACGCAGTCAACTTCCTCGTGAAGTCCAGCCTCCAACGCCACAAAGGATCGTGTCCATATATTTGTCCAGACCATTTCCGTCTTTCCTACATCCGAGAGTTCGTTTGCAATCATCACTGACGAAGATTGTTTACCAAATGCTGCGGCGTCATCCAAACAAGAGGCAACTTTCCGTTGTCATAAGTTGCCATGGGTCACCATTCAAACCAGGGGCAACTTTCCGTTGCCATGCACCCCTTTCAAGCAAGGGGCAATTTTCCATTGCCTCTGATCCGAGGTTGCGCATCTCGAGGGTAGGTTCCATGCTCGTTGAGCATTGACCGTTTGCAAGAATAGTTTTTGAAATTTTTTACTGAAGTTGACTATTTTCTCGAAAACTATTTCATTTTCCAAAATCGGACCACCCTCTTGGACCCAAAAAAGGAAAGGGAAAATTTCCAGTGCTTACAGCCTGACTTGCATGATTTTCAAATCAAAAATTGAACAAGCATGTTAATTTAACTCTCATTTTGGTCAAAATTGCTTTAGTAGAAAAACCAAAAAAGGGTCAAAGTGATGAACTAGGGGCACGGTCGAGTCAGGTGTTCTGTCTTCCCCTCCCCCACCCATCATCAACAAACTCGCGGAAAGGCTACTATTCGCCGAAAGAAGGCACAACCAAAGCTATCAGAAAGGGCTGAATGCCCCCAAAAAAAAAAAAACACGACCTCCGAGCAACGAGGTATTGAACCAAGTGCAAAGCACAAATTGAGACAGACCAAGATACACCATTTCTTGCCTGAAACATCGACTAGACGTCGCTAGAAGAAATAGCCGTGAGCCAATAGTGTTGGGCGTAAACCCGCAACTTCCTATTCACCCATCGATCACCCTGGAAAGGGACGAAAAATGAGAGAATAAAGAATAGAGAGGTGTAAGTTGAAAGAAAAGTGAGGAAAAGGTTTTGAGAGAAAAAAAAAAAAAAACGAGCTTGAGGGCCGAGTGATGTGAGAATCACAAATTAGAAAGGGTGGGAAACATACCCGGAGGAAATGGCTCCTCGTGATCTGAGGCCTCTCGTCTTTGTAATACGTCTGTGCGTCGTGTCTGTTGTTTTGTTTTGATTACCTCAATTCTTGTTTTGAGACGGTTCTGAGTGTGTCTCGTTGTGTTTAGGTCGTGTGTCTTTTGTTTGAGTCTTTTTCCGCTGTGTTCAGTCGTAGGCTTGATACCCAGGTTGAAACCTTTTTTTTCATTTTCAAAAAATCGTTTATGCTCAGAGTGCTGTGCCATTCTCTACATTTAGGCGAAGCAAAAGAAGAAAGGGGAGAATTTGGGGCATCTGAGTGTGTTTCAGTCTCAGCCGATTCCACCTTCGCATTCTGTCTTGTCAGATTGGGCTGTTTGTTCAAGGTTTGCCATGTGCAGAATGAACCGAGTACTGTGTTATGGGCTGTATTCATATTAGTCCCCAGTAGAGAAAGGGCCGTGTGTTCAGAATCAGGCAGTGGGTTGCTTGGGTTGTTTTACTATTGGCTGGTTAGTTATCTGATTATTACAGTGCAAGTATTCAATTTTTAGACAACAAATCGATTTCATTTATATTGAGGTGTAATACGGTGTGATGCAATGCAAAGTATGAAATATAAAGAAGTAAACACTTTTTCAGATAAAAGTTTGTTTCATTTCATCATCTTTTCAAGTACAAGTTTTAGGAAACAAAATCTGCCTGCGACAATACAAGGTACCCTACGCTACCAACAAAAAAGGAAAAAGTGCAGAAAAGAAGAAAAATAGCAAAAATCTGTATCAAATGTCAAAATGGCTCCGGGGCTATCAGTCTGTCCTAGTCCTCTTCCTGGACGAAGGTCCAGGAGCATCATCAGCACTGTCATCTGAGCCCGAGTCCGAGCCGTCTCTGGTCTCCTCCTCCGATGACTCTGCCTCTGCCTCCGCCTTTGACTCATCGTCGTCATTATCTGGAACTGGAGCCCGTGAGCTACTCCCGACGTGAGTGCACCCCGCCTTGGTGCGGGGGAATACTCTGCCCTCCTCATCTCTCCCTCGGGCAGGAACGGAAGGTCCAGCTGGGGCACCTCATACAAAGGGGAATCGAAGGGGTCAAAAGTACATAAGAGACAAATGCATCAAGATACTGGGTGAGATCTATCGCTGCGTAATACAATGTATGAGTGCAGAATACAATGTATGAGTACAGTGTGCGAATGCCATGAGCAGTTTATCAGTGCAGAATGTAATGTGTGTATACAGTGTATGAATGCTGTGAGATCAGTGTGTCAAGTGTTGTGTTGTGCATCAAATTATGTGAAGCAGCTTATGTATGGTTTGAGACTGTGGTTGAAGAACATACCGGAATACTGTAGAGGGCCAGAAGGTTGAAAGTCTGCTGCAACATCCCCATCATGGAGGCATTCAGCTCCAAGGACTGCCGGGTGTACTTGGAGGAAGCCTGCAAAAATATTAGATGCATCAGTATTCTGCAGAGTATCAAAGAAATGAAATGAAATGAAATGACTGTGCAAGATGCAATGTGAAGTAATACATACCGGAGGCAAGTTGGGGACACCGACCAACTCGTGATCAGCCGGAGGAGGGGCAAAGGGGATTTGGTAGGTCGCCCCACCCTGCCCTCTGTATGTCATCGTCGTAGGCAGTACGGGCCAACTAGCCTCGCCTCTCTCGAGCCCGCCGCCATTTAACCCGCCCTCCTCGATGCTCCCTCCTCGCCGCCGGCCACGAGTTTTTCCTCAACCGACGGCCACCGCCAGAGGTCGCATGATGTACGCTCAAGACGCATTTCAGAATCGCCGATGCCTCAAGTGGATCGCCTCACCAATAGTGTACTGCCATCTCGCTTCAAGAAGAATCTCGCCTTCTCATATCCTCCGGAGGGTGAACCGGAACTATCTGCTCTAGTAACCCTAGGGTCTGGCGTAGAAAACGCTCACCTAGGTACCAAGCCCGACAGACCAGGCCCTCCAGCAGAATCTGGAAACGCGAAGTCTCCTCAGTCCCGAATCGTCGCTGGCAACGGAGCCCAAGGCTGCCAGGTGATCTGAAAATGAAATACAATTTGTTATACACTGTTATTGAAAATGTGCAGTGAAAAGCGACGCTTAAATAAACCATAAAGTTAAACATACCTCTGCAGGAGTAATGGTGTCAAAGTAGCGGCGGAAGAAACTAAACGTCTCCCGAGGCCTCCGCACACACCTCCCGTCGAAGCGGTGGGAGAATGAAACGACGAGAGGGGTCTCCGCGTCTGGCACTGGGGCTAGTTTGGGGAAGTAAGCATAGACCCACAACTGCAGAATAAATACCAGGATGTTTATCAGACAAAGCAGAATGCAGAATAAAGCAGAAATAACGTGCAGGGTTTGCAGTGTGAACAGTATACAGTCAGTGTAAAGCAGAATATAGGTGTGTGCCGTGTGTACAATATACAGTCAGTGTGAAGCAGACTACAGTGTGTGCAGTGTGCAGGATACAGATAATAGAAAGCGGGAATGTAAAAGAGCAGAAAAGAAACATACCTCCCAAGCGCGCCAGTAGCCCCCGAGCAACTGTCCGCTGCCGCAGGAAGTTGAGCTCATATATCCATAAAGTGTAGCCAGAGCGGCGCCACCCCAGTCGTAGTGCAGGATCTGAGTGACGTCCACTAAGGCGTTGAGTAGACAAAGGGGCACAGTATTCGCCCGATCGGCGAAAATAGTGGTCCCCATCAGGAACATCAGAAAGCCACGCGTGTATCTCTCCACGGCCTCCTGAGTCATCGGAGCCTCCTCCACCAAAGCTGGCTGGACCCGGAACTGGACCTCAAACCAGGAATACCGGACGAAGCCTAGACGGGCGAGAGGTGGCACCTCGCCAAGTAGATAGATCTGAGCGGCAATCCACTCGTCCATGTCAGTGTCGAAGGGGATCGGATCACCCCCTACCCCGATGCCTGTGAGCATCGAGAAATCATAGGGAGTCATCGTCATGTCTCTCGTCGCAGAAAGATGGAACGAGTCGGTGGTGTCCCACCACCTCTCTGCCAGCAATGGCGAGAGGCTCGCCATGTAAGTCCGATAATCCTCGCAAAAACGTCGAAATCGGCCTGATCCACAATGTGGCGAACCGCCTCGGGTAGCTCAACATACCAGTCTTGAGCGGCGATATTCCCATACCCACGGACGGTATGGGAATCCTTTTCAAGCACACAATCATGCGTAATACTAAATATACTAATTGTGAAAGGCATCCAAAATTGAGACAGATATAGCATGCATGCGCGTTTTCAGATTCAAACAAATACCGGGTGCCGGTGTGCTTACAGTGAACTACAACGTGTAATGTATCAACATGTTTGCGTGTTTCAGTACAAATACAGCATGTGTGCATATTTTCAGATTCAAACAGATGTCGGGTAGCGGTGTGATTGCAATAAACTACAGTGTGTGCAGTGAAATACGGTGTGTGCAGTGTGTTTAAGTGATTCAGAGCCAGTGCAGTGTGTGTGCACATGTCAGTCTCAAACAGATACCAGTCGCAAGTGTGTTTGCAGTCAACTAGAGTGTACAGTGCATCAGTGTGTCTGAATTAAGCAGTTAAAGAATGTAATCAACTATGGCAGTTTTATATTCTACATTGCGAAAAACAAAAAAAACGGAGGAAGGAATGTTACCTCGGAAGCGCCGAAGGATAAATGAGATGTAGGCTCACGCAGAGGAGCTCGTGGCATCGCTGTCAAAACTCGAACCGGTGAAGTGCATCTGGGGATAGCACGTGAATTGCCGGTCAGTAAGTGGCCGGGTCGAAGGGGCGGACACTCAGGGGGAAAAGCTCGACCCTGGGATCCATCTCATGATCCGGGGGAGTCCCGCCCTATGGGATGTCGTCCGCCATGTCAAAGATGATGAGAAAATAGCCGGAAGAGGGAAAACCGGGCTAGAATACGAAGGGTCAACCGAAAAGTCAACCCCGAGAGGATGGAAAATGGCCAGAAAAGCCGGAATATGGAAAATGTGGGAAAATCAAGGAAAACTCGGGGGAAAAAAACCCCAAGAAGCGGAAATCAAAAAGGAAACACCGAAACGAAGTTTCGATCGGATGAAAATGTTCGAAACGCGAAGGAGATCGCGAATCGAACGATGAAACGGGGGCTAAAACGCAAGAAAATGGAAGAATAAAGAGAAGAGAATGCTCTAGGGAGAGAGACGGCAAGATTTCGGCTAAAGGAAGTGAAGGAAATAGGGTTTAAAACCCTATTTTAAAAAACCCAAGGCGAAAAGTCAAAACTGCCCCGAATCAGGCATTTTTGGCCAGTCGGCTACATTTTTTGCCGGCCGGCCAAACATTTGGCCGGTGATGTATTTTAGTGGCCGGTGGATGGCCAGTGGCCTCCCCATGTGGCCGGTGAGTCTCCTACATCCTTGTTTAGGTCAGATGAGTGGTTTGGGGTCTTCATTGCTCAAGAAAGTGCAAGAAATGGCATTTCCGAAGCTTAACCGGCCTCTGTTTTGACCTCGGACCGTGTCTTCAGTGTGTGGCACTCGAATTTGTGTGCGGTGTATCCTTTCCGTATCCTTTTGTCTTTTACAAAACTTGAAAGTTGCCCCTTGTGCACATATCATGTCCATCGCACTATCTTGTGCACTCGCGTTGTTTAACGCATCGCGCTATCTTGCGCATCTCATTGTATTTGGCATGCATTCACTCGCATTGTCTAACTCATCGTGCTATGTTGCGCATCTCATCGCATTTTGCATGCATTTGATCGCGCTATGTTGCGCATCACCCCGTCCTGTGTACTTTATGGTCTGGCGAGACCTTAAAAACGTGCGATCTGGTGAGACCTTAAACCCGCTTAGTCTGACGAGACTTTAAAACTGCTCGGTTGCATTGTCATGCATTTCAAACTCACATGCATTGTCATGCATTTCAAGCAGCACGTCGTCGCACATTAGAAAATTCATGCATTGTCATGCATTTCAAGCCGCGCGTCGTCGCGCATTAGAAAATTCATGCATTTCAAAGTCACACGTTGTCACGTATTCTAAGATCATTTGCATTGTTATGCATTCCCCAGCAGCCGGTCTAGGAGACCTTAAATCCTTGGAAGGTGCAAGACCTTCGGTGCATTGGTGTGCACGGTTCATTTGCATTGTCATGCATTTCAAAAGCCGCGATGCCACCCATTGTAAATCATCAGATATGTCATGCATCATTGTAAATAATGCATTGTCATGCATCTCATTGTAAAACATGCATATGTCATGCAATCACCAAACAATGCATTGTCATGCATCCTATTGTAAATCGATATGTCATGCATTTCAAACAAAACAAAAATACACATGCATATGTCATGCATTTCATTGTATCTTGCATACATTCATCAGATCCATTGCATCACTTCCATCTTTGGCTTGCGCCTTTCCTTGTTGAGCTTGGTTTGGTATGTGCTCGTACTTTTCACGTCGAAGCACAGTTCTGCATGTGTACGCACCTATTCCTTGATGAACTTGGTTTGAGGGTGGCGGCACCTTTTCTGTGTTAGACGTGTTTTGTTTGTGTACATGCCTTTCCTAGGCGAGATTTGGTTTGGCCTACGTGCCTTATCCATCGTATCTATCCATTCCATTGCATATTGTAAATATCGCATTGTAGCTTGCATGCATCCATTGCATCCCTTCCATCCATGGCTCGCACCTTTCCTTGTTGAGCTTGGTCTGGTATGTGCTCGTACTTTTCACGTCGAAGCACAGTTCTGTATGTGTATGCGCTTATTCCTTGATGAACTTGGTTTGAGGGTGGCGGCACCTTTTTTGTGGTAGACGCGTTTCGTTTGTGTACATGCCCTTCCTAGGCAAGATTTGGTATGGCCTGGATGCCTTATCCAAATATTCCAATCCAGGCATGTCGATTGTAGCTTGCATGCATTGCATCACCTCCATCTTTGGCTTGCACCTTTCCTTGTTGAGCTTGGTTTGGTATGTGCTCATACTTTTCACGTTGAAGCACAGTTCTGCATGTGTACGCGCCTATTCCTTGATGAATTTGGTTTGAGGGTGGCGGCACCTTTTCTGTGTTAGACATGGCTTTGTATGTGTACATGCCCTTCCTAGGCAAGATTTGGTTTGGCCCGCGTGCCATATCCATCGTGATATATTGCATTGTAGTGTAATTTTTGCATCCAGTATTAGGATCGTTGTTCTTTTCCCAGCAGGTCGTTTCCCCACTTATGTCATTCCACCCAATACTTGTTCTTGTGTCTGTCTACATCACTGATAGTTCTGCATGTGTACGCGCTTTGAGGGTTGCGGCACCTTTCCTATGGTAGACGGACTTGTTACTTCCATCAATCTATTTGACATTTGTGTGGTTTTGAACCGCTCATGATTGGATCGTGATTCGAATGCATTGCATATCTTTTGCATTGTTTTAATTGCATTGCATTTTCATTTGCATTATTATTCATAGTTTTGTATATATTGCATATCATTTTGCATTCATTTTGCATTGTCATGCGTGTTGCTAACAATATTGTACTTGTTAAGTTGCTTTCTTTGCAGGCACGATATTGTATGTACGGTTCATTTGAGGCTGGTGCAACTAGACGAACCGGACAGGTATCGTATCCTCCGAGTGAGACGTATCGAGAATTGCATAATTCTCTTACATCCTTTCTGCATTGTAGTGTAGTTTGATGTATGCTTGCTTAGAACTGTGGCATTGTATGTGCTTCGTTACAGCTTTCTTTGCATGATCATAAGTTATGTTCGGCTCTGTGCATTGTCTTGCATTTTGCCCCTGCCTTCGGGCGCATACCTTTATTGTCTTGCATGTTTGTCTAAGTCTTCAGCCTTGTCAAAAATGGGTCGTCTCTGGGCTTTGACATTCACTCCCGTCATTGTCATGACTTTCGAGTTCTGTCAAAGAGGGCAATCAGAGACACCTCATTTTTGACCGTCCTCAAGACTTGGACGTCACCGCTTGAACACTCAGTGATTATCCATGTTTGTGTTCGTCTTGAGTTCCCGGAGGTCTCGGCTATGCGCCTTGCCTCAAGACCTCTCGACTTGACTGTTTCGTGTCTAGTTTTGCACCAAACACTTGTGTTTTGCCTTGGAGGGGCAGGGAATGGCTTGTGAGCCATCCCCACACTCCACCGGCCATGGCTTGAGACCACCGGCTGTGTTTTGTTGCCATCGGCCAAATGTTTGGCCGGCCGGCACTATATATGGCCGGCCGGCTATTTTTCTTTGGTCAA
Organism: Camellia lanceoleosa; assembly: GCA_025200525.1. NCBI lineage: Eukaryota > Viridiplantae > Streptophyta > Magnoliopsida > Ericales > Theaceae > Camellia > Camellia lanceoleosa. The sequence continues at coordinate 161,171,347 of CM045766.1, read as the reverse complement.
TTGCATTTTTGGCTGGCCGACTACTGTGCATCTGCTTTTGCAGATATTTTGGCATAGTTGGCATGCACTTGGCTCCCCTCTATACACGTGTATGGAGGGATCTCTCTCTTTAGAAGCTTGTCTTGTAAGCTTACAAGACAAAAGCTCTATAAAGAGAGCTTCTTCTCTCTTGATACAGGGGTTAGACATTTTAGATAGTTTTTTTTTAGGTTTTGAGTTCTAGGGTTTGAATATTGTGTGTATCCTATCTCTATTTCTCCCCCTCTCTTTGTCTTGTGTGTGTTTAGGCTTAGTATTGCTCACAAACACCCACCATTACACCATCCCTTGGAGCTAAGGCCCTTGAGGGTTATTTTTGGAGGTTTTAGACTGATTTCAACCTAAAGAAGTCATTGGAGCTCCATTGGTGAAGAGGGTCTTCAAGGGTAAAAACTTGTCCCTTTATTCCCCATTTTTGTATTATCTTTTTGCCTACCTTACAACTGTTTTAGGCTTAGTGTATAACATAAAAAGTTCTGTTTTTAGCCCTCTAAATAGTTGGTTAAGGTTGCTTTAAGCTTTGGGGGTTGTTTGACCCCTTGTAAGCCTTGTAAGGCTTCATTTTGTGCCATTTTGAGTGGGCTCCGGGACCATTAAGTTTGGGCCTCCTCACCACTGAAATCTTGAGGGATTTCAGAGGTGAGGATAGTGCCTTGAGGTCCTAGGAAGGAGAGGGCCACCCCTTCTCCTTGTTGTCCTTGAAAAGGGCCATTTTTGCCTCTTTAGTGAGCATCATGTTTAGGTTTATGTTGACCATGCCTTGACTGATTTTTATGCTTATTATGTCATAATATAGCATTGTGTTTAGTTGGTTTTGGTACACCATGCTTGCTTAGCATACATGCCTTGTAATGCCTTGTTTTAGCCTTAACATGTCTTTATTCAAGCATGTTTAGGTCTAGCTTTGTGAAGCCTTTATGTTTGTTTTGCCATGCTCAAGGTCTGCCCTTAGTTGTTTTGGTCGACCATAGCATGCATTGCATAGCCTCTTTGCATTTTGGCTTGTTAGCCTTGGACTTTGGACCCTATTGCATGCCATGCTTGTCTTGTTCATTTGGTTTGGCACCATTTTAGCATGATTTCAAAGCTTTCTATGCATGCTAATTGTCCATGCTTACCTTCTTTTAAGTGTGCTTAGAAGTTACCCCTTTATGCTTAGGAATTGGACCATATTCGCATGTATGTGTGTGTATGTTTTGGACCTCACTTCCATAGCATTGGCCACTGTTTTAGGCTTGTTTGATGGCTGCCTAATTTAGTCTAAGTCCATCCCCTTGTTTGTTGCATGTTTTGTATGCATCCTTGTATTGCGCCATGTTGCATATTAGTTGATATGTATAGGTTGCATTCCACTTGCATACATGCTTGGCTTCTTGAGATGCTTGTGATAGAGGTTAAGTCCCATTGCTTGATTATGTGCATTGCATTCCATATCAAGATGCACTCTTGATTCTTTGGGCCATCATGCATGGAAATGCGTGATTGGTGGTCCAAGAATCGAGGCCCACGTCCCTTTGAGTCATAAACATGATAAGAGATGTGATTGATGCACACATTGCTTAAAATGCATTGCCATGCCAAGTCTTGCCCTCTGTCATCAAACACGATTTTGCAGAAGATTTGGTCCGGCTATCTTCATCCGATCGCCGGATTGATGGCTGATGGATCAAATTTGTGGCCGGTGACCATTCTATATGGCCGGTGGTGTTCTTCTTCAGCTGGTGGTGTTCCCTAGTACCCAGAGAGCAAACTCTGAGACTTTGGCAGTCATCAGAGGAGCAGGGCAAGGAAAACAGAGGCATCTTGAGCATGGCAGTGGATTTCTGGGCGGAACCGAGCGCGCATGCGTTGAGCCCTCTGCTGAGGCTGATGTTTACTGCTTTTTTTTTTTAGATTAATTAATTTGCTTAATTAATTTAATGGTCTGTAATATTTAATTGACTAGTTGGTTAGCTAAACTGTATTATTCTTTTAGTCCCTCCGAGTGAAGGCAAATCTGTAATAAGTGTGGGTGAGTGTGTGCATGTCTTCTAATCCTACGTCTTTCTTCCCTTTTATTTACCCGCTTATGATGGTAGACTAGGGCATATTTAAATTGGCATACCTTATGCTATGCATGCGTGCATCCATACATTTGTCTTGCATGCACCGGGCTCGGCACATCATGCTAACTCTACTTGTATTTCAATTCCAAATTGAGTACTTGTTAGTTGCAGCATTTCACATGCCATCTTTAGGGTAGCCGAGCCTATTCTTGTTGCATCTTGTATGTGTTGCATTAGCCATCTTAACATGAACTAGGATCATGCATATGATTACTAACTAGTTTCTGTTTTGGCTTGGAGTACTAGGTAAGCTTTTATGCTTTAGCATATTGCATGCATATGAGTGTTGCCATGATAGCATGATTACCATGAGGCTAGCTGCTTTTGTGATATAACTGCTTGAATGCCTGTGGGTGGAGGTTGAATTACCTAAATTGGAATAATGCATTAAAACTGCGAGTTTTAAAGCCCACCAGATAGTGGCAAAACCATCTTTTCTAAAGCCCACTCGAGGGTGGCAAAACCTGCATTTTAGCCTACTTGCGAGTAGCAAATCATTTTTAAAACAAACATGAAATGTTTTGTTCCAATTTAGGCGATTTGGTCTATACTTGTTTGCTGCACGCATAACATAGTAATTCTAGGTTAATAACCAGAATAAGAACGCATAACGTTTTCAAAATTGGATATCACGGTTAGTAGAGGCCGATCTTCGGATCGGGCGAGAGGGGGTGCTCATAGCTGACCTTCCCTAATCGTACCCAAGTTCCCGAGCCGAGGCAACTTTGGTGATGACGGACACGTGGCCTTTGGCACCGAGTCAGGGTTTCCTAAATTCTCCCATTAAAAAATATTTAGGTGGCGACTCTGTATCTGGCAAAGCAGTCCATGTTTGGCACTTCTTTTCTAAAAATCTGTTTTCTCAAAACGATTTGCCAGATTTGGACTCTTTGGTTCAGATTGAGAACCGTGACACAAATCGAGTCCGAACTATAGTGAGGTCCCTCGCGGGCTGGTTACACATACACAATGCTATAAGCTACATGGCAAGCACAATGCTCATGACACTAGCATACACAATGCACATGGAACTAACATACACAATGAGATGAACAAGGCATGCACAATGCAATGATCAATCATGCAACAACGTGGCATACTCAATGCTATGAACTACAATGGCATACTCGATGCAAAATGGACTTAAACCAAAATGAATGGGCCTCAGCCACACCCAAATCAGTGGCCAAAGATGATGAAAACAAGGCTCCAAAACTCATGCAAACATGCCCAATGCAATGGCCCCAAGCCTAAGGCATAAAACACAACTTTGCAAACGCATTGAAAATGATGAAATATGGAGTGCAAGGACACATGTTCCAACTCTGAAATGGCATACAAAATGACTCCAAATGATATAAACAACTCACACAATGCATGTTGAATGGCTCAAGCACCGAAACTAGTGAAGTGTATTACACTATAGGCATGCAAGGCAATGCTCAAATGGCCAAACCAACTCCAAACAGACCTTATGCAGGCCATAATAAGAGCAAAATTGAACTAAGATGATGGCTTGAAAGGCACAAAAATGAAGCTCATGTAATGGCTCACAAATGGGGTATAATGATGCAACTCTCAAGCACATTGAAAGAGTGACAAACATGAGAATATGGCCAAGAAATAAGCTCTGAAATAACATTCCTTATAATGCCAAAAACATGCAAATACCTCAAGTTAAACATGCAAGGGACCTCAAAACTCAAAGCTAGGCAATGCTATTACACTACAAGCATGCATGGCAAGCATCATTCGATCAAGAGGCCTTAAAATAGAGCTAAGGTAGCCCAAAATATGAACAAAATCAATTTGGATCATGGCCAAAATATGCTAGAATAGAGGGCCAAAACATCATGCAATTAAGCTAGTAAACATGATTTACACTACAAGCATATAAAGCATATAAGAGGCTACCAAACCAGCCAAAAATAGAATCATGGCATGCCAAATGATGGCCAAAAACCCACTGAGACATGACCAATACATGCAAAAATGAGGTGCTACTTTGACAAGCCATGAAAGGGATTATTCTACACATGCAAGAGGCAAACACAAGGTGACCAAGCCAACCATAGAAAGAGTCTAGGCAGGTCCCAAAAGTCACCAAAAAAGGCCTGAACCAAGCCTTGGAAGTATGAAAGTATGTGCTCCTTTGAAAGGCCAAAAATGCAAACAAGCAAGGCCAAAAGAGAGAGGGTCTCCCCTCTCTAATTTAGGCCCTTAAAAGCATATGTCAACCACTGAAAATCTGTTGGATTTCAGTGGCTAAAAGGCCAAGCAAAGATCAATACAAAGGTCTCATGGCATGGCATAAAACAAGGCTAAATAGAGCATGCAAGAGGGTAGATGACCCTCAACACCAACAGAGCCTTAAACAAACATAAAAAACACTTAAATATGAAGCTTTTTTTAGTTGATAACAAAGCCTAAATATGCATGCAAGTAAGGCGAAGAGAATGATCAAGATAGAGCTTAAAAAAAAAGGAAAAGGAGTTACCCTTGAAGCTCAGCAAAACCAACAAGTTTTGGGACCAAAACCAACTCTTCAACCTCTAAAAATACCCTCCAAGAACCTCAGATCAATGGTGGAGGTGTATGGCTATGAGGTGTAGTGCAATAGGTCAAGAACAGTACACACTTTGAGCCAAAATATAGAGATATAGAGAGAGATATGTATTTTGCCTTCAACAAAATTCTCAACCTGTGCAAAGGAGAGGGAGGGCCTCTCTTATAGAGGTTTGAAGCTAAAGCTTCCTCAAGAAGGTAAAAGCTTGGATGCAAATCCTCCATACACGTGTATGGAGAATATAGTCTGTGCCTTCCAGGTGGCACAACTGGCATCCACACAATCTGACAAATAGGAGGAAACCAGCCGACCAGAAAAGGTGGTCGGCCGACCACTTTCCCGGCACCACCAGGCAAGTGGTTTCCTAGATAAAAAGTGGTCGGCCAAGGGTATTGGTGGTCTCCACACTGAAAGCAAGCCCAAGACGTGGAAACTAGAAAATGTGGCCTCTGCATCAAGAAACCAGTTCTGCCATCGAGAAAATCGGCTGGCGGGAAGAAAAGTGATTTCCAAGGATAAAAGCTGGTCTCCCACCCTTGTACCACCTTCCAAACAAGGAAAACAAGGTTCGTGCCAAGACCGAACCAACACGGACGCAAAATGAGAGTTCGGAAGGCAAGACGCGGCCGGGGGCCTCGAAAACTGGCTGTCGAGCACAAAAAGTGGCGTATGTCCACAAAAGTGGTCTCTCGGACCACAGTGTCCCTCTAGACAGAGGAAATAAGGTGTGTTCCAAAAAACGTGCCAAACAGAGAATGTTAAGCGGTCCCGAACCGAGGCGCACGGCTGACGGCGCCGAAAATCGAAAATTAGTCTCCAATGGGAACAGTGGCCTACGACCACGAAAAGTAGCCTACGACCACTGAGAGATGGTCTATAAGACCTCTCCCTCCCTCTGGGAAGAGAAAACAAAACTTGGTCCGTGGACCGAGTCAAAGTACAAAGGCTCCCGAGGTCCGGAAGCGAGGCTCTCAGCCAAGAACTCTGAAACCTCGAAACGAGCACAACATGCGCAATCACCGAGTGCTCAATCGATGACGTCTGAGTCTTAAGGTCGGTCAAAAATGGGGTGTCTATAATTGTGTATGTTAAATATGTTATAGAAATGCAAATATGTTTGTTGGCATTGGTTTTATAATTGAATTTTGGACTATATGTCGAAATTGGTAAATTTCAAATGAATGCATGTTAATAATGCACGTTGGAAGTTGTATATTGTGAAATGCCTCTTGAATAGAAATGGGATGGCCGGTAATGGTCAAGATGTGGAATGTTGAACTATGATGTTATTGAGAATTGAGAAAAACTTGTTTTTTTAAAAACTTGTACTTAATTTCGGGGACGAAATTTTTTAAGAGGGGGAAGTTATAGCGACCCTAGTTTTCCCCTCCATTGATTAGTGTAATCCAGACTTGGCTCCGTGGATGTTGGTTGTTGTGTATATCCTGTTTCTGTCCTTCAATACTTTGTATTTGAGTTATAGGATGTGTTGGGCAGGTTGTTACAGGTTGGGTGTGATTGGGAGCAAATGGTTGCTGCCCAAAATTTTGGTCCTTCGCTCGAGCGAGCTTTTTGTCACTCGAGTGAGCTCTGTGTTTTAGATTCTTCGCTCGAGCCAGGGTTCCTTCGCTCGAACGAGAGTTGAGTTTTGTGTCTGGTGGCTCGAGCGAGAATTCTTGCGCTCGAGCTTGTGTCTGCGTCTGGTTCTGGACCTGAAGGTTGCAATTCTTTGCTCGAGCGAGCGAGGTCTATGTTTTGGGTTTCTTCGCTCGAGCGAGCATTCTGTCGCTCGAGCGTGCTTCTAGGTTGCAAACTTGAAGCTGCGCATTGTTGGCTCGAGCGAGGCTTTTTACGCTCGAGCGAGAGTTCTTTGTGTTTGGTCGCTCGAGCGACCAATCCTTCACTCGAGCGAGCCTATGTTATATTAGTAGACAGCAGCGGGATTACACTTCACTTTTTTATCTCCTCTTTTGTATAAACCCTAGATCCGGTTGCTCCTCTCTCTACACTTACCTTCTCTCTAAGGTTTCATCTATTTTTAGTGTGTTTTTACCCTAAGTTCATTGTAAGAAAGGTAGAGGGTTGCGAGGGCTTTGTTTTAATTTGAACAATAGTGGATTTGGAGCACTTTGGTTTTTCCTCATCTACTCCTTTGGGCTTCTAATTTCGAGGTAGGGATACCCTACTCCATTTTATGAGTTTTGTCTTTAATTTTGGTCATTTTGATTAGTTGGTGATGTTGGGTAATTTTGAGAAAGTTAGGGTCTGTTGTGTAATTTATAAAGGAGAGGTTTTCAAATATTAAAACCCACGTGTCTGTGAGACATTGAAAAATGGAATTATTGTCGTTAAATTGGTGAAATCAAACCTTAGGGTTGATATTGAGAAAAATGGGAAAATGCCCTAATTGTTGAAATAAATTAATTAGTATAATTAATTTGGAAAAATATGAAATTGAGTTGAAATCCATGAAGTTACGAAATTACGGGATTAAATGGTGCAGTTGGATTAATTTATCACTCACCTATGTAAATGTCGATATTATATCTGTTGACGCATTTATTTTCTGTTTAGAAATAATTGCTTTGGGCTATCGGTGGAGGATAGTCTTGATTATTGTAGACACTGCATGTTGATTAGGGAAAACCGAAACTAATCACATTGAATACGTCATTGAATATGACGGTTGGAATAATACATTAAATATGTGTATTGATTGATCCTTGTATATGATAATTATTTATATACTTGGAATATGTATATTGTGTGGGAGGAGATAGGGGATGTACTCCATGGTTTGAGGAAGATGAGGATGGACTCTCAAACCCTGTTTGGGAGGAGATATGGATGGACTCCATTGATACACAAATATATGTGTATCAGATTGAAGTGTTAATACATCAAATATGTGTGTTAAATGGAAGTATTAATACAGCGAATATGTGTATTATTTGAAGTATAGAAGTGTTTTAATTGTGAGTTGTAAACTCATTTGAATTGTGAACCAAGGAAGTGATTTAATGTGAGATGTGGTCTCATTAAAATGTTTGACCAAGTTCTGAGCCATATTTATGAAATGATTTGATAAGTAAAAGAAAAATGGATAGTATCATTGACATGATTGTCATGGAATTGTGTTGTGATTTAAATTGGTTTTTTAAGTGTTAACCATCTATCAAATGCTATTGTTTTAGTCATTGCTTATACTTGGTTTAGCATCTCTCTACTGGGCTGTGGCTCACCCTATATGGAACATCATTTTCAGGTACAGATGGTATGCCAACTCCAAGGATATAGCTTGGGAGGCTAGAGGCTGAAAGACTTTTTGTGATATCTTTTATGTATTACATGTAAATTCAAGCCAAGGGCTTAATGTGTATTTGAGTTAGTACCCTCTTTTGTGTAACAAAGTGTTGGCTTGGAAAGTTGTAAGCCCGTTGGGCATTTACTTATGTTGTCAACATATAATACATTTGTAAGGAATACTCTGATGAATGGAATTAAGTTTTGTTTACTTATGTCTATGTATGTCAATAATGTGGGTTTCAATGTATTATTTTGAGGGCATTACAGTCGAGGTAACTCCAGCTTCACTTGCTTTCACTGTGGCCAGGAGGGTTACATAAAGAGAAACTGCTCAAGTCGGAAAGAGAAAGGCCAAAGCAGTGAGTCAAAAAGAGATGAGAACACAACAGCCACAATAATTGATGAAATACTTCTTGCAGTTGGTGAAGAGGAGGATTGCCTTCACGTGGCTGACCACAGCTACACAGAATGGGTGATAGACACAACTGCATCCTATCATGCCACTTCCCATAGAGAACTCTTCAGCTCGTACAACGCTGGAGATTTTGGTACTGTTCGAATGGAGAATTCTAGCTATTCGAAGATTGTGGGTATTGGCGACATTAGTATTCAAACTAATGTCGGGAACAAGCTGGTTCTCAAAGATGTGACGCATATTCCAGATTTGCGCCTTAATCTTATCTCCGGAAGCGCCTTGGACCGACAAGGCTATACAAGTACATTCGGAAATGGCCATTGGAAGCTAACAGGATGAGCTTTGACAATCGCCAAAGGAGAGATGTCTTCAACACTATATAAGACTCAAATGAAGATCTGTCTGGAAAGTCTTAATGCAGCAGAAGACAAGGAGTCATCGGACTTATGGCACAGAAGATTGGCTCACATGAGTGAGAAGGGATTGCATCTATTAGCAAAGCAATCCAGAATACCCTTAACCAAAGAGAGTGCCTTGAAGCAGTGTGATCATTGTCTTTATGGCAAGCAACATCGAGTATCATTCAATTCAACGAGCAAGAGGAAAATAGAAGTGCTCAATATGATATACTCAGATGTTTGTGGCCCAATCGAAGTGGAGTCACATGGCGGCCGCAAGTATTTTCTGACTTTTATTGATGATGCATCAAGGAAGTTGTGGGCGTATTTCCTGAAGACAAAAGATGAGGTATTTCAACACTTTCAGGAGTTTCATGCAATGGTGAAAAAAGAGAACGGGAAGAAGTTGAAGTGTCTTCGCACAGACAATGGAGGTGAGTACACTTCCAATGCTTTTACAACATAATTGTGCTAGCAGAGGTATCCGGCACGAGACAACAGTTCCTGGCACCCCATAACACAATAGTGTGGCAGAAAGGATGAACTGCACTATTATTGAAAGAGTCAGATGTATGCTCAAAATGGCAAAGTTACCAAAGTCATTATGGGTCAATTTGACAAATTGACTGTTATCTCATCAACAGTCCCTTCAATCCGCTGAATTTTGTGATACGAGGAAGTTTGGTCCAAGAAAGGTATCATATTCTCACTTAAGAGTCTTCGGGTGTAAGGCCTTTGCACATATCTCCAAGGAAAACAAACAGAAGCTTGATGACAAGTCCACTCCATGCATATTTGTGGGCTATTTAGATGTAGCATTTGGGTACAATGTGTGGGACCTAGTGCGGCTCTGTTTGGTTGTGCTCTAGAATTAGTTTTCAACACACGCGTTGAAGCATGATATTTGGTTCTGGTTTCAAATCAGTTTTCTACACTCTCTGCAGAGTTGTCTGCAGAGTTCTCTGTATTTTCTATCTACCGGATGACCACCCGGTAGACCATCCAGATGTCCAACCGGATGTCGGATGCGCTTACAATTTTTTTTTTTTTTTTTTTTTTTGCAATTGATTTACCTAATCAGGAAAAATATTTTCTGAAATTTTTTAAATTTTTTTTGTGCTTTAAAATAATTTTGAGTTGTATGTTTAGTTATGAGTTGTAAATTTTTGTATCACATATCAAATGTCACATCAACAATTCCCCACTCAAATCAAACCTCTTTTCCAAAACTATTTTCAAAACTTTTTACCAAACAAATTTTCTACACTCAAATCATAATTCCACAACACACAAACTCAAAATACAACTCATACTCTCAAATCACATTTACAAAACTCTACCAAACGCTACCGTTGTGTTCCAAGAAGACCAGACAGTAGCAGATTTTGAGAAATCTACAAAGTCTAGAGATGTCATCTCTCTAGACTTGTTTCCATCTCTTGAGCCATCACAAAATACTAGATGTGATGATGTTTAACAAGAAGTGCCAGAGTTACAGGATCCTATGCCAGAAATTAAGGATTAAGAGGAAAGAGATGAAGACCCGGATGGAGAGGGTGTTGAGCAGGGAGAGCAACCCCCTCAACCAGAGGCAACTGGGCCTCAGTTACGGAGATCTAGAAGAGCTTCCGTGCCATCAACCAAATATCCTGTTTCTCAGTGTATTCTAATTACTGATGAGGGGGAGCCCGAGAGTTTTTCAAAAGCCAAGAGTCATACAGAGAAAGACTGTTGGATGCAAGCCATAAAGGAGGAGATGAGTTCTTTGCAGAAGAACTACACTTATGAGCTTGTTCCACTTTCAAGAGACAAGAGAGCCTTGAAGAACAAATGGGTGTATAAGTTGAAGAAAGATGGAAACGATAAACTATTGTAGCATAAAGCTCATTTGGTGGTCAAAGGCTTTGGGCAGAAGAAAGGAATTGATTTTGATGAGATCCTCTCCCCAGTTGTGAAGATGACTTCCATTCGAGTAGCTCTGGGATTAGCAGCTCGCTTGAATCTGGAAGTAGAACAAATGGATGTCAAGACTGCCTTTCTCCATGGTGATTTGGAGGAAGAGATCTACATGGAGCAACAAAAATGATTTGAAGTTAAAGGAAAACAAAATCTAGTCTACAAACTGAAGAAGAGTCTTTACGGCCTGAAATAGGCGCCGAGACAATGGTACAAGAGGTTTGATTCATTTTTGGTGGATCACAAGTACACAAGAACGGTGGCAAACCAGTGTGCATATTTTCGAAGGTTTTCGGATGGAAACTTCATTATCCTATTGTTGTATGTCGATGATATGCTGATCATCGGACAGGATACTACTATGATCAACAAGTTGAAAAATGATTTGTCATAGTATTTTGACATGAAGAATTTAAGCCCAGCACAACAGATTTTGGGCATGAAGATTGTTCGTGACAGGAAAGCCAAGAAGATATGGCTGTCACAGGAGAAATATGTTGAATGGGTGATTGAAAGGTTTAACATGAAAAATGCCAAGCTAGTCAGCACATCACTCGCCAACCATTTCAATGTGACAAAGTGTTCGTGTCCCACGACTAGCTCTGAAAGGAAAGAAATTGAGGCAATCCCTTATTCTTCCGCAGTAGGAAGTCTGATGTATGCAATGGTGTGTACCCGGCTAGATATAGCCCACGCAGTTGGCGTTGTGAGCAGATTCCTCACCAATCCAGGAAAGGAGCATTGGGAGATGGTCAAATGGATTCTTCGATACTTGAAGGGAACTTCAGAGATGTGTTTATGTTTTGGAGGAGCTGAAACAATTTTGGAGGGTTTTATAGATGCTGATATGGCAGGTGATTTTGATGGTAGAAAGTCTACATTAGGATTTTTGTTCACCTTTGCAGAGAGAGCTGTTTTATGGTAGTCCAAATTACAAAAGTGTGTTGCTTTATCTACAACAGAGGCAGAGTACATTGCTACCGCAGATGCTGGAAAGGAAATGTTGTGGTTAAAGTGGTTTCTCCAATAATTGGGTCTACAGCAGGAAGAATACAAGGTACATTGTGATAGTCAGAGTGCAATTGATCTGAGCAAGAATTCCATGTACCATTCACGTACAAAACACATTGATGCCTGGTATTATTAGATATGAGAAGTGATGGAAAAGCAGTTGATGAAGCTAGTGAAGATTCACACAGACAAGAATCCTTCTAATATGATGACCAAGGGTGTCACCAGAGACAAATTGGAAGTTTGTAAGAATCTGACCGGGATGGACTTCAAGTGAGAAGTCAGTTATCTATGTGGGCGTGGAGGGGGAGAATTGTTAGCTTCCAGCCCACACTCCACATGGTGTGGGTGGCATCATGTGCTAAAGAAGGGTGGTGGGGGCAACACTAACTCACTAAAGGAAGATAGTGAGGGTGGCACCATCTTGGCCAATTATGGCTGTCATTTCACCTACTTCTCTTCTCTTGGTTATAAATTGAGATGAGTGATGAGGGGTTGATAACACAATGCAGTGAGCACACTGAGAATACACAGAGGAGAGTATAATCTGTGAGTGAGAGAGTTCTATAGAGAATTGTGAGGTGTGAGTTATGTAATCTCCCTCCAGGATAATTCTATAGTAGATATCTCTCCGTGGACGTAGGTAATTGCCGAACCACGTAAATATTCTTGTGTTGTTGTGTGGAATTGGTTTGTGGTGTCCCATAATCCTAACAGATCTCTACCTCCCAACGCTATGCCTCCATGATTGGTGTTACCCTCATCAGCACCTTAGTTGAGCTCTTCTTGGGATGGCTTGGTGACAAAATGGGTCGAAAAAAGGTTTATGGCATAACCCTAGTTCTCATGGTTATCTACTCCATAGCTTCGGGGCTCTCCTTTGGATCAAGCCCAAAGGGTGTCATGGCAACCCTTTGTTTTTTTAGGTCAGTGTGATGACTTCGAAAAATTTTATTAGTAAATATTGAAAAAAAATTGATATTGATGTTTCATTTTTTACATTTGTAGAATAGGACAATGGACACCCATTCTTTGTCATATCGTGTTTTTTTTGTACTTTTTTTATTCAAAAAAAAAATTAGAATATAATTTTTGAAAATAGCTTGCCAAACTTTTCCATGTTAGTTTCATTTTATTTATTTATTTATTTTTTAAAACAAAAAATCATGCTATTTAAATTCTACAAATGCTACAAAAAATTCTACCATAGACACCAAAAAAAGTGCATATCATCATATGCACTAATACTTTTAAATTTTGATTTTGAAAATTTGATTATAATCACATTAAGTCGTAATTAATATCACTTTAGAAAAGGACGATTAAAATAGGGAAGAAAAAAAGTTCAATCACTAATATGCACACAAAATTGAAGTGTTCATATGCAATAATAAATCAATCATATTGCCTAAATAACTCATATATATTCCAAAGATTTTTCAAAAGTGAATGTATTCAACTGAACCTGAGTTGAATGCGACATCACCCATGCTTCAGGTTCTGGCTAGGGTTTGGCATTGGCGGCAACTATCCTCTTTTAGCTACCATCATGACAGAATACGCCAACAAAAAGATTTGCGGTGCCTTCATTGCTGCGGTCTTTGCCATGCAAGGTTTTGGAATCCTAGCTAGTGGGATTGTTGCTCTAATAGTCTCCTCGGCCTTTGACCATGCGTACAAGGCTTTCGCTTATAGTGTTGGGCCAGTGGCCTCAACTATGCCTCAAGCCGATTACATTTGGCGTATTGTCTTAATGTTTGAAGCTTTGCTGGCTACCTTAACTTACTATTGGCAGATGAAGATGCCAAAAACCGTCTGTTACACCGCCCTTGTCGCCAAGAATGTCAAGCAGGAAGCTCAAGACATGTCTAAGGTGTTAAATGTTGAAATCAACCCTGAAAAGGCCAAAATACAGAGTCTGCCTCAAGAGCCAGTCCACAGCTATGGATTGTTCTCCAAAGAATTTTTAAATCACCATGGGGTTCACTTGTTGGGTACCACTTCAACATGGTTTTTACTAGACATTGCTTTCTACAGCCAAAACCTATTCCAGAAAGATATCGTTATCGCAATTTGGTGGATCCCATCAGCTGTGTCAATGAATTCAGCTCATGAGGTTTTTAGTGTTGCAAATGATAAGGAGTTGATCAAAGGGTGCCTAGAGTATGATAAGAAAGGTCATGTAACTGATAGTCCAGCTGTACAAGAGGTTGTTAAAGTGAGTTAGTTAGTTAGGCTAGTCTGTTAGATGTGCATGTGTATATTAGATATGGTTGAGTGTGTAAATAGATTCTTGTATAAATACTGTGTAAATCTTCATATATGACAAGAATGGAAAATATCTTTGTGTATTAAAGTTTCTACATGGTATCAAAGCATCTATAAGCTCTAATGAGCAACAATGGTGATCTCTTCATCATCATCATCTCTTCCACCAAATCTAACCTTACTCATCACAAATCTGAACTCATTAGTCAACGTAAAGCTTGATTCATCAAATTACATCATTTGGAATAATTAGATCCACAATTTGTTTCAGGCAACAGAGTAACTCGGTTATGTTGATGGATCAATTCCATGTCCATTAGCCTCAATTCTTTATTCAAGTAATAGACCAATTGAGAATCCTGATTTTCATCAAGGGAAAATTATGGATACATATCTCCTCAGTTGTTTAACAGCAACACTTTTTCCTTTTATCTTTTCACCTATTCTGCATCTAAAACAAAGTGCAGAAGTATGGCTTGCTCTTGAAAAACGATTTACTGCTTTGTCAAGGTCTCATGTTCATTAGCTTAAGAACAAGCTTCAAGCAATCAAAAAGAAATCACAGTCCATGGAAGCTTATTTGCATCAGTTCAAAGAAATTTTAGATCAAATTGCTTTAGTTTCTCATCCTCTTGATGATGAGGATCTGGTTCTTATGATCTTAAATGGTTTACTTGACAAATATAATCCTTTCAAAACTTCAATTAGAACTTGATCAGATGACATTACTTTTGAAGAATTATCTTTATTACTGAGTTCTGAGGAGATTCATATTGAACGGCAATGTCATTCCTCTTCTTCAATTGACTCAATTGTTGCTTTTGCAACCACAAAAGAATCAATCGCTTCTTCTCATACACATAATTCTTTAACTTCTTTTGGATCTGGATCTGGTAATCATGGTTATCAGTCCAATTATCGAGGCCGATCTTATAATTCTAGTTTTAGAGGTAATGACAGATTTTCTAGAAATAGAGGTCGCAGAGGAGGTCGGTTTCATGTGTTTTGTTAGATTTGTGGAAAAGGCAATCACACAGCTTTGGAATGTTGCAATAGAATGAATCCTGCCTATCAGCCAACCATGTCTGGATATTCATCTGGTGCTCATTCTTTTGGTTCCTCTATTCTGTCAACCAGTGGTGGTGTTTACCCTAATCCTTCTCATCCTGCTTACTCCGCTGTTACTCAGGCCTCTTAACCTGGTCCTTAGTATCTTGATTCTGCTGCTACCACACATATCACCAATGATCTTGATAATCTTCATCTTCATCAACCTTATCATGGACCTGATCAGGTTGTTGTTGGTAATGGTAGTACTCTCCCAATTCATAACTCTGGGACTGGTATTCTTTCTACTCCTTCTTTTAAGTTTCAACCGACAAATCTCCTTTATGTTCCTCACATATCTTCTAATTTAGTGTATGTTCATCAATTGACCAAGGATAATCACTATAGTGTTTTGTTTGATAGTGATTCCTTTGTTGTTCAGGACAAAGCTTCGAAAGCCATCCTATGTAAAGGCTATTATCTGAATGGTCTTTATTAAGTTCCTTCAATTTTTTCTCCACAAGCTCACATTAGTCAGTCTATTTCTTCCCAACCATGGCACTAAAGGCTAGGGCATCCCTCTGATGCCAAGTTTGTACCTATTGCCAAAGACTTGTCTCTAGTCACTGCACATTTACTTCTTCGTTGTGTAATGACTGTTATACTGCTAAAAGTCATTGTTTGCCTCTCTCTCTTTCTAATTCTACTGTTAATAGGCCTTTATCTCTGGTTCATAGTGATGTATGGGGTCCATTTACTCATGTTTCTTCTCCATTTAAGTACTATGTTTTGTTTGTGGATGATTTTAGTGGTTTTACCTGGTTGTATCCAATGCATTATAATAGTGAAGTCTATGATAAAATTCTTGTCTTTAAAGCATTTGTTGAAAATCAGTTCAGTACTAGTAGTGATGGTGGTGGTGAGTTTTCTTCCAATAAGCTGTTTCATTTCTTTCAAACTCATGGCATTTTACATCAGACAAGTTGCCCCCGTACTCCCTCTCAGAATGGTGTTGCTGAGAGGAAGCATAGGCATATTGTGGATACTACAATTGCTTTGCTTCAATAGTCTGGTCTTTCTCTTCAATACTAGTTTAAAGTAGTTGCCACTGCTATTTATCTTATTAATAAGCTTCCTGGCAATCAGAACTTTCCTCTTAGTCCTTATGAAATTCTTTTTCATTCTCTACTTGACTATCATTTTCTCAAAGCCTTTGGCTGTAGATGTTATCCCTAGCTCAAGCCCTACACTGTTTACAAGTTCCAGCCCAAATCTCTTCCTTGTATTTTCTTAGGTTATCATCCCACTATGAAAGGATATCGATGCCTTAATCCTGTTACTCACAAGATATACCTTTCTAGGCATGTTGTCTTTGATAAAACTTTTTTTCTCTTGGTTGCTGATACCTCTTTTTCCTCTCCCCCTACCTCTCTTTTTGATCTAACTTCTTTCTTTTGCTCTTCTTCTATTTCTCATCTTTCCTCTCATTCTACAGTTCCACCTTATGCTCTGTCTCCTTCTCCTTTTTTAGACTTTCTGTAACTCTACATACTCTAGTTGCTTCTTCTTCTTCTCTTTCTGCTTTTCCTTCTTCTCCAATTCCTATTTCTTCTATTTCTATTCATCTTCCTACTCTTCCTTCTTCTTCAAATACACATCCTATGATTACCAGATCTAAGTTTTCCTTACATGCTCTTGTTTCCTCTACTTGTTCTTCTACTGTTAATGAGCTTACTTCTTATAAAGCTGCTCCGCTATCTAAGGACTGGTTTCATGCTATAACAGAGTAGTTTTCAATTTTGCAGGGGCAGCATACTTGGACTTTGGTTCCTCCTTCTTATTCTCAACATGTCATTGGCTACAAATAGGACTTTCATATTAAAAGGCATGCTAATGGCTCTATTGCTCGGTTTAAGGCCAGACTTGTGGCCAAAGGGTATCTTCAAGAAGAAGGTGTTGATTTTCATGACACCTTTAGTCCCGTGGCTAAACAGCCTACTGTTCGTATTTTGTTGTGTCTTGCTCTTCACTTTCAGTGGCCTATTCGACAGTTGGATGTGTCCAATGCCTTTCTTTATGGCCATTTATCTGAGGAAGTGTATATGACTCAACCACCTGGGTTTGAGGATTCAACTCATCCTTCCTATGTTTGCAAGCCTAATAAAGCTCTCTATGGTCTTAAACATGCTCCTTGCGCTTGGTATAATACTTTATCTTCTCATCTTCTTTCGCTTGGTTTCCATAATAGTTCTTGTAATACTTCTTTGTTCATTCAACACACTTCCACTTCTCTTACTTTTCTTTTAGTTTATGTTAATGATATTCTCCTCACATGAAATAACTCTTCTCATATTGCCTCTTTGATTCATTAACTCAATTCTGTGTTTGCTTTAAAAGATCTTGGTCCTCTTTCCTATTTTCTTGGCATTCTGGTTGTTCATAATTCTTCAGGGTTTTTTCTTTCCCAACAAAAGTATGCTTCTAATATTCTTGCTAAAGCTAGCATACTTGATTATAAGCCTTATTCCTCTCCAATGTCTCTGAAATCTTCTACTACTGTTGATTCTTCTGTTCCCTTTTCCAATCCTTCCCTTTATCAGAGTTTGGTTGGTGCCTTACAATACTTTACTATTACTCGACCTGATCTTGCTATTTCTGTTAATCAAGCTTGTCAGCATATGCATAATCCTACTAATGGTCATTTTTGTGCTGTTAAGAGGCTCCTTCGATATCTTAAGAGAACTCTTTCCCATGGCTTATGCTTTACTCCCAGTTCTTTTGATCTTCAAGTTTTCTCTGATGCCGATTGGGTTGGTGATTCTTTTGATCGGAGATCTGTTTCTAGGTATTGTGTGTTTCTTGGCCCCAATCTTATTTCTTGGGCTGCCAAGAAACAGCCTACCATTGCTTGCTTCTCCACTGAAGCAGAATACAGGTCTTTAGCTCAAGCTACAGCTGAAGTTTCTTGGCTCAAAATGCTTTTTGCTGATATGCGGGTCCCTTTGTCTATTCCCATTGTTTGGTGTGATAATATTTCTGCTATCTTGCTTGCTTCGAACCCTGTTTTCTATGTCCGGACAAAGCATAACTAAGTTGATTACCATTTCATTTTGGAGAAGGTGGCTCAGCGTTTGATTCATATTCAATACATTCCCTCCTCTGATCAAATTGCCGACTTCCTCACTAAGCCTCTTTCTCCTGCCAGATTTCATTATTTGCAATCCAAACTAATGGTCTTTCCATCCCCTATCAGTTTGTAGGGGCATGATAAGGAGTTGATCAAAGGGTGTCCAAAGTATGATAAGAAAGGTCATGTAACTGATAATCTAGTTGTACAAGAGGTTGTTAGAGTGAGTTAGTTAATTAGGCTAGTCTGTTAGATTTTCACGTGTATATTAGATATGGTTGAGAGTGTAGAAACAAATTCTTGTATAAATATTGTGTAAATCTTCATATATGACAAGGATGGAAAATATCTCTGTGTATTAAAGTTTCTACAACAAAGGCACAAACCCTAATTGCCCTATGCAGTACTATCCCGGCTACTGGTTCACAATTGCATTCATCGATATTATGGGAAGGTTTGCAATTCAACTTATGGGTTTCTTCTTCATGACCGTGTTCATGTTTGCGATCGCTATCCCTTAACATTACAGGACAGTGAAAGAGAACAATATTGGGTTTGTTGTAATTTACTCGCTCATGTTTTTCTTCACGAATTTTGGGCCCAATGACACCACATTTGTCATGCCAGCGGAGATTTTCCTGGCTAGGTTGAGACCAACTTGCCATGGAATATCAGCTGCGACAGGAAAGGCCGGTGTTATTGTTGGTACATTGGGTTTTTGTATGCTGCTCAGTCCCAAGACTCGAAAAAGACTGATGCTGGGTACCCTGCTGGAATTGCCGTGAAGAATTCGCTTATCGTGCTCGGTTGTATCAATTTCTTGGGCATGCTGTTTACTTTCTGTGTGCCGGAACCAAAAGGAAAATCACTTGAGGAGCTTTCAGGTGAGAATGAGGATGATTCTGGCGTGCCATCGGAGCAACAAGCTGATTCTAGCAGGACTGGTACAGTGTAATTCAGGTGAGTTCTATGTAGAAGTTCAAAAATGGTGTGTCTAATTTCTCAAATATTTGATTTGGATTTGTGTAATTTGAAAGCAACTATGCAGTGTGTTTGTTGGATGTTATTTTATGTGGTACACATTATTTATGTTTCTTTTAAGTAACATTTCTTTGATTTTGATTTTGAGTTGACATGTTATTTTAAGGCTTTGTAATCTTTATTATATAATTATCTACATCAATGTAACTCTGAGTTAAAATTCTTCACTCATACTGAATATAAATATGTATGTCTCTTTTCGCTCCTTGGTTTGAATATAGATTTGTAGCTAAGTCGGCAGGATAGAAATTGTTACAAGTAGGGTTTTTGAAATGATTATAGGGTTTTTTTTTAGTAATTTTTTAATTTTTTTATAAAAAGATATGTAAAGAAATAGAAAGAGTGATGTGATAATTTATAATAACTTTTTAATTTTTTTAATTAAAATTGAAGGTTGCCAAACGAGATCTAAATATCTCTAAATCCATAACTAAAATAACTGAACTATTTTAGCTATTTTAGTTAGTTGGGTGATTCTCATTTTTTAAGGGTTTGTTTGGAAAGTGGGTTAGTTTTTTGGCTTTTTGATTTTTTGACCTTTTGACTATTTTAGTTTGGGGTTAAAAAGCCTTGTTTGAGAAGAATTTTTAACTTTTTTTGTGAAAGAAAGAATATAATAATTATGAATTAGATGTGATATTTTGTCTTATTATGATAAAAAATTTATTTTGTCTTTTTATAACTCTTTTAATCAAAAAAGTCCAAACCCTCTCTTCCCAAACGAAGCATTTCCATTTTAGGAGCACTATCATTCCAAGCACTCTAATAATTCCGTATTTCATCAAATCATCTACTCTGAAATTAAATACAACTTTTAATTTCTCCATTATATCTCTTGATTTCGTATTTCAAATTTCTCATCATAACACGTAACTTTTTTAAAAAATAAAATAAAAGTATGACATTTTAAAATATTAAATTTCCAAAAACTACCATTTCATTTAAAATTAAAATAGTACAATATTTTTTAAGAATATCAATTGTCATAATTATATTTTATATATATATATATATTAATGTTAATAAATTTAAAAGAATGGTAAAATAAGAAATTTATATTATTTTAATCCTTAATTTTTTAAAAATAGACTAATATTTTGAGATAATGAAAAATAAAATAAAGAACTAATATTTTAAGATGGATAGAGTAATTGAGATTGCATTAGAGAAGAAAAATCATAAAATTGAGAATATGTTATAAAATAAAATAAAATTCTATTAATCTATGTTTTCACTTATTAATTTTTTTTTTTACACTACAAGAAAAAACACCTTTGGCGACTAAATTTTTAGTCGCCAAAGGTCCTATTTTGGTCGCCAAATCTCGAAAATTCACTTTTCCCGACTAAAAATTTTAGTCGCCAACGTTGTCGTCAATACATGGTCGGGGATGGATTTGGCGACTAAAAAACTGTTGGTCGCCAATAGGAAGCTCTTCAGCGACTAAAAATTTTGTCGCCAATAGTCAATTTCTGTTTTGGGAATTATACCTTTGCCGACTAAAGTGTTCGTCGCCAATATTAATTTTTTATTTTATTATTTACACCTTTGGCGACTAATGACTTTAGTCGCTGAAAGTCATTTCAGAAAAAAAAAATTTTGCCCCCGCGCTGCTGCCAAGTTTCGAACATGTGATCACTAACTTCCCAACTTTGTCAACTTTTTGCAACACTCTCTCCCCCACTATGCCACTCCATCCTCACGCGAAAATTAATGCGACATATATTATTTATATACTAAATGTGCCGGTTTTAGTACAAACTCTATATGTAAATAATTATTTTTATTTTAATGTATTTAATGTAAAAAATAAAGTATTTACTAAAAAAAAAATTTGAAACCACTTTTGGCGACTAAAATTGAAATTTAGTCGCCAATTCTGTATTTTTTGGCTACTAAATGCTGCTTTGTCGCTAAAACCCTTCGTTTCGCTTTAAAAAGTACTTCCGCGACAAATATATTTTTTGTTCGGTAAAACATGTATATTCGGCGACTAACATATTTTTTAGTCGCCAAAAGCATGGGTTTTGGCTACTAAATGCTTTTAGTCGCTAAAAACAGTGCCTTTTAGCTACTAAAATTTTCGTAGTCGCGAAAACCACAATATTTGGCGACCAAACCAACTTTTAGTCGCTAAAACCCATCTATTCGGCGACTAAAGTCGTTTAGTCGGCAAAAGGCATAGTTTTGGCGACTAAATCCATTTTAGTCGCCATTTGTTGAACTTTCAGCGACGAAATCCCTTCTTTTAGTCGCCGTTGATGTTTTCTGTTGTAGTGTTATAAAATTATACTTTCTACTTGAGACTAACGTCTCGTTTGGGGAGTAACTATTTAGTTAAAAAGTCAAAATGTTATTATAAGTTGTCACATATTCTTTTTATTTTTTTTACACATCTTTTCATAAAAAATTAAAAAATTATTAAAATAACTTATTCTGAAACTAGGTCTAATAAAAAACTAAAATATTTTTTTAAATAGGTATCAAGAGAACTTTAAAAAACAAAGCCAACAGCGCAACTGCTATAACTGCAATAAAAGATTCGGTGCTTTTTCACTAAGGCCCCAGGACCAATTTTTTTTTTATGGTCTCCTGTGACCCAGACATGTTCTCTCCAACCACTATGGTGTGGGTTATTTATCTTAGGTTTGCCTCCCATGTTATGTCAATTTTTTTTTTTTTAAATGCTTGGTTAAAAATAGAATTGTATGATTAATATACCCAAAATAGAATTGTATGATTAACATAACCATGTCTCAACTAATCCATGTAGGTATGGTTGTAAACGAGTGGAGTTAAATTGAGTTTTAGTATATTTAGAATTGTTTATTAAGATTTTAAAGAGTTCTCAATAAAAATTTAACAAATTAGGCTCGAGCTGAGTTAGCTTAGATTTAATTCGAGCTCGAACCTATTCACGAGTCTTAACGAGTTAAATAAATTATAAATTTATACTTACGTATGAGACTAAAATTACAATTGAAATTTTGATTATGCAATATATATACTAAAAAAGTCAATATTTTATCAAAATAATAATATCTATTATTATTATTTATATTTATATTTATATTTTTTAAATATATAAATAACATATTTATCTGATTTTTTATACATATTTTTATATTATTTAATATATAAATAATAAATATAAAATAAGTCAATTAACGAGCCGAACTTACGAGTTGAGTTTTAATGAGTTTGGACTTGTTTATTAAAATTTTAATGAATTCAAAGTCAAACACAAAAAAAAATTAGCAAACTGAATTCAAACAAATTTTTATCGAGCTGAATTGGAATCTATTCACAAATGACCCTATTTATTTATAGCCTTACCTGTGGGTAGGCTTTGGGCCTCTAACTTGAATTAGAGTTATGATAAGGTTGGCAATGACGATCAGGATAATTGGATTATGGAACAACACAAGCAACCTCTTCGTTCTTCTCTCAATGTAAACATACGAGTTGAGTGTGAATTAAAATGAGCTGGAATTGTTTGCAAGTGTGAATGAAAATAAATAAATAAATAATAGCACGGAATTATGATTGATTGATGGAGTTTTGGCTTTGCATGGAATTAAACGTACAATTAACTCCGTCCACAGCATCCATCAGATCGGTCATATTTTTTTCTCATTAACAACTATTGGCAAAGGCCACCCCTAAAAAGATACAAAATCATAATAATTCATAACTCTATTCACCACAATGATTAATAAATTTGCTCACGACAAAATCTCATAATAAAAAAGCATAATGTTCACCATACACTATAAAAAAAAAAAAGTCATTTTTAGCTATTAAAATATTGGTCGCCAAAGTTATTTTGTGACAAAAAATTTTGATCGCTACATTTGTCGGCAAAAACCTGTTGGGACAGGTTTTGCCGACTAAAAAACCTTTGGTCGGCAAAAAACAAGTCTTTAGCAACCAAAATTTTGGTCGCTAATAGTCAATTGTATTTCTTTAAAATCATACATTCACCGACCAATGTTTTAGTCGCCAATAGTCAAGGAATCGCCGACCAAAATCTTTAGTCGCCAAAAGCTACCAAACGGCGACCAACATTTTTAGTTGCCAAAAGCTTCATCCGTGAAAAAAAATAATTCATTGTTAAGCTTTGCATACACTCTTATAAAGAAACGAACCACTAACCTCCCACACCATAAACCTTATGCACCACACACTTCCCACTATGCCTCTATAACACCATATGATTATATATGTAATATATATTATTTATATAGTACATAGACCCGTATTAATATAAAAGTATATGTATAAAAATAATTATTTTTATTGACATAATTTATGTAAAAATAAATTATTTAGTAGCAAAATAAAAATAAAAATTTAACTTTTAGCGACCAAAATAATTTTGGTCGCCAAAGAGACTTTCGTGCTAAAAAAGACCACTTTTTGGCTATTAAATTTTTTTTAGTCGCCAAAAAACTTACTTTTGGCTACTAAAAAATGTTTTAGTCGGTAAAACCCACATAATTGGCGACCAAACTTATAATTAGTGGCCAATTGTAGACTTTTTGACTACTAAATTTTTTTTGGTCGGCAAAAACTATACTTTTGGCTACTAAAAATGTTTTAGTCGGTAAAACCCACATAATTGGCGACCAAAATTATAATTAGTCGCCAATTGTTGCCTTTTTGGCTACTAAATTTTTTTGGTCGGTAAAAACTATACTTTTGGCTACTAAAAATATTTTAGTCGGTAAAACCCATATAATTGGCGACCAAACTTATTTTTAGTCACCAATTGTAGACTTTTGGCTACTAAATTTTTTTAGTCACCAAAAAGCTTCACAATTGGCTACTAATGCTTTTTTAGTCGCTGAAGGCTATACTTTCAGCAACCAAATTCTTTTTAATCGGGAATTTGGTCGCCGAATGTGTTTTTTCTTGTAGTGATATATCACAATAATTTATGACTAAGATATGTTTTTTTTTACCCTTTAGTAATTCTATCATGCAAAATGCTTCGTAACTCGAAATTCTTGAGACTCAAATGGCCCAAAAAGTACAAATTTTCGCTCTCTCTCTATGTCTCTCTTCTCGTCTCTATCTCTATTCTCGAAATCGAAATACTTGAGGCTTAAATGGCTCGAAAAGTACAAATTTTCTCTCTCCTCTCTATCTCTCTTCTCTCATCTCTATCTCTATTCTCGAAACAAAAAAGCATTCAAAGTAAAAAGTAAGGCCTCTCATCTCTCTCAGCAAACGCTCCCATCACTCTCATCTCTGTTCCCGCTCATCCTTCTCATCTTCCAAATCCCTTTTATCCCAGATCTCTCTCATCCCTCTCAGCTCTGTTAAACCTTCCTTTGATCGCTGTTCAACGAATGACCGCGAACGACAGACGACGAAATACAAAAAAAGAAAAAAAGAATACAAGCTCTATTCTGCTTCTATGGTAGAGACCTATCCTCCAAAACACAGCAAGAGATCAAAAAATCTCAACTTATGTCCTTAGTCAATTGGGAGGCATAGAAAAAGAAATCCACGAACAAGCGCGTAAGCTCAAATTTTCAGCTTAAAATTTCATTCAAAACACAAATTAAAGTAGAAAAAGCTATGCAATGACATAGAGGAAAGACAAAACAACCAAGAAAGATTTCAATAGGAAATTGAAATTACAAAGAAAAACAACGACCTAGATGAGGGTTTTTTGGGAGGTGAATTGGGTAGTGGGTGAAGTATAGAATCGTCTCTTCTTCTATTTATGGAGCAATCAACTACTTTGTTTTTTAATCTTGACTGCCAAGGTAAAAGCCATGGAAGGAATTGAATTGAGTGTGTCAGAGAAACAATGAAGTCTTTTACTATATTCTAGAAGGAAGAGAGAGAGAGAGAGAGAGAGAGAGAGAGAGAGAGAGAGAGACAAAAGAGGAAATAGGGTCACTGTTGTGTTAAAGGTACAACAGTGTTGTGCCTCAATTTGAGGTGTATTATAAGCTTATTTTTATGATCCGAACCGTTCATTTTGTAGGGTTTGTTGAGTACTTCATGCCTACCAAAAATCATATTAATTGGATACCAATAACTATATGATCGAATTGAATATTTTTTTATGCTATTTCTCAAAAGAAAAACCTATTGTTTATTTTTTTTGGTTATCGATCATATAGTTATTGATATCTAATTAATATGAATTTTGGTAGGCATGAAGTACTTAACAAATCCTACAAAATAAACGGTTTAGATTATAAAAATAAACTCATAATACACCTCAAATTAAGACGCAATAGTCACTGCTGTGCCTTTAGCACAGCAACGACCTCACCTCAGACAAAAGAGGGTTTGAAATGTAAGGAAACTTGATGCCATGGATATGGACATATATATATATATATATATATTTATAACCAAGTTCAATTGAGCAGAAGGATTGAAAAATCATTTCAAGCCATTTGCGCTTTATGAATTTTGAGCTACGTAGGGGTTCTTTCGTCACAAAGATTTTTAACCAACCCCACATATACAGTCATAACTTTTCTTATGAAGTGTATGGTAACATTTCCCCTTGTGAACTCTTTTTGGTGGATCCTAGTGTTATGAGAGGACCTTTTTTTTCATTAATGAGGACACAACATCCTCATCTTTTTTATCGGGGGGTTGCCAACCCATTGTATAAAACAATAGTGACAGAGCATAGTATCAGTATTATCTATATATAATTGTAAAATTAAATTAGGAAGTTGTGTAGGAAATGCTTAGAACTCAAGAGGAAGAAGCAAGAATTGTTAAATCGTTGACCAAAGTGAGGGTATATTCCTCAATATGCTGTGTATGATTCTGAGTAAAATTTTACTTTAAATAGCCGGCAACTACTCTTCTCCCCCAATCTAATCACATCCCTCTTTCTCTCTCTCACTCTCCTTCCATCTGTTCCCCCTCTCTCTCTCTCTCTCCCCCCTAAAAGTGCAAACTAAAGCAGGTATGTTTCTCTCTCTCTCTCTCTCCTCTCTCTCTCTCTCTCTCTAAAAGTTAGATAAAGTTCCTTACTGGTTCAATTTGGATTACCCACTGTTTTAGATACCTTTGCAACTTTTCATGTTTTTTTGTTTGTGCCTTTTTTTCATATGAAAATAACAGGCAATTATGTGTGGTTCACCAATTAGGTGTTTTAGTGTGTGTATATATATATTTGTTCATCTAAAAAAGATTCTATGAATATCATCCATATCTAAATCCAGATAGGACTTCCATGACATGCTCTGCTTCCAATCATCCTGTTTCTCTCTCTCTCTCTCTCTGGGGTGAGGGAAGGAGGGCTCCTTCAATGTCCTTTTGGGATCTTTTAGTTGTGTTTTTGTAATTTTTTTTTTTTTTTTTTCAGTTTTCAAAAATAAAACCAATAGAAAGTTCGAAAACACAAGCCCGCCTTCATTTTTATGCAAAAATTAGTTTTCAAAATTCAAAATTAATTTTCGGATATTTTCTAAAAATATGTTGTGTTAATATTATTTTAAGAAATGGTTCGTCAAACAAATTTTATGTGCTTTTCAAAAAATAAAAACCGACATCACAAAGCAGGGGAAAAAAAAACACAAAGAGAATTGTTATAGGTGGAAATTGAGTGTATTTTTTATTTTATTATAAGAATGAAAAAATCTGAAAATATTTGGAAGCCTTTAAACTTGCTTAAAAGTCTAAGCGAGAAGAACTCTCATCTATCAAGCTTCGGCATCTTCTCTGTGTTCTGGCTTTGTCCATTTAAAAAAAAAAAAACGAAGCTTTGGCATCTTCTTGTGTATGCCCTTTTGTTTGATTATGATAAAGATTAATTTTATATACTCAACTTTATTTATCTCGATTTTATACTGAATAATATGTGTGAATTTAATGTGTGCGCGATTGTGATTGGATTTATATAGTGTGAATTTATTTAAATTATAAGGTAATAATTTTAAATAATTTTTAAATAATTGAATTTAAATTTATAATAATAAGGAGTGATACCGTGACAAGTGGTTTATGATATGAAAAATGTTATGAATTTTAAATAAATTATTAATTTTTTTTATCAAATTTTTTATATGAATATGTGTGTGAATTTTAAATATATATAAAAAATTTGATAAAAAATTTAATAATTTATTTAAAATACGTAACCTAACTCTTATGATATTTCTCCGTATGAAGTGGAAGATATTTTTTCCCGTAGGTCGTACTGTACACCTTGTTGCCTTCATTCATTCGTTGATTCAGATTACAGGCTAGCTTTACAAAAGTCACCTCTTTTGAGTCAGTCAACCACCACAAATGCTCCTTTCATTTTGGGTGGGGCGGACTGGGAAGTGATTTTCTCTTTTTCTCTTTTTCTCTTTTTTTTTTTTTTTTTTTTAATCAACTCACAAATGAGAAAATTATAGAATATTTTTAGAATATCATGTATTCGTATTTCTTAATCAATTATTGAAGAATGTTATAGGTCTCAGATTTTTTTACTAAATAAATGATTAAGGTTAAGTTTGGCAAGTTGTCAAAAAGTTAAAAAGTTAAAAAGTTACTCAAAAAGTTAAAAAGTTATCATTATTTATCAAAAATAAAAAATTACGGCTGCACAACTCTCAATTTTAATTTTTTTCTACATACTAATTTATACAATTTTTTAATACATATTTTTTCATAAAAAGTCAAAAAGTTAATCTAAATATCCATATTTTTTTCTTTAATTTTTTAGTCTAAAAAGATAAAAAGTGCACTTATTTAGGACATCCCAAACAATCTCTAAGGGCATGTTTGATTTGCCGGATTAGAGGAGGATTATTCACTATTTGGATTGTAATCCAAATAGTATTCCTTATCCATCATTTGATTTTTTTTTAGTGCCAGACTCCATGTCCGGCCGGACTCCTTATCCTCCATATGGGGGATTATTGTGTACTAGGGGAGATATGGGATAGTTTTTGGAGGACTATCCACTGTTGGGATTAGGTGGTCAAAATGACCATTTTGACCATCTACTATTTAATTATGTATTATATTTAATAAAATTCAATAAAATTTAAATGTCTCAATTTAAAAATAAAATAATTTTATTTAACTTTTTATTGATATTTTATTTATTTAATTTTTTAAAATAATTTTTTATAGATATTTTATTGATGTTTTATTTTAAAATTTTGTTTATTTTTTATTTAATTTCATTATTTAAATTTAATAGATGTTTTATTTAATTTCATTGTTTGATTATTATTATTTTTAAAAACAAATTTATTTAAAATTTTAATTAAAAAATAATATATATTTTTATTGATATTTTATGTATTTATTTATTTATTTTTAAAAAAATAAATTTATTTAATTGTGTAAAAAATAAAATAAAATAAATTTTTATTTAATCTAGCTAAAAATAATTAAAATATTAAAGATATGTTTAATATTGCTATTACTTAGTAAACAATTGAAAAAGAATAAAATAGTCTTTTGTTCATTTATCTTATCTAGTCCGTTCAACCAAACGTTGGATTTACTAAAAATAGTCATTTTCAGACATCTAATCCCATGAAAAAACAAACACAGCATACATATCCAATCTAACCAAATAGTCTGGGAGATTCATAATTCCAGGACTTAAGTCTGATGGATTCTAATCCCTTTTATCCAGTTCGTCCAATCAAACACACCCTAAATGTGTTATACGGATGTGGAGTCACTCCATACCTATATGTGACATTTAATCATTTATTTAACAAAAAAATTAATATTCCTAATATTATCCTTATTCATTATGTCTCTTCATATTTTTTTAATCAACAATGTTACATACCACTAATTTGATAACTCTAACCCATCACTAATGAGTTGGAAAAGGGAGAAAAAAAAAAAAAAAAAAAACAAAAAAAAACAAAACAAGGCACAACAAATGATGTGGCAGTAGGTGAGACCCACTGCCACATCATTAATGATAACACTAATTAGTGCTCCCAAACATTATTGTTCTTTAATCATGAACATGGTCACCTCTAGTCATGCCGCACCACCGTTTACAACATCCGTCCATTCCCACTGTTGGCCACACTCTTACAATTTACCAACGAGTAATTTAGAACCATGCTAAAAAGTCAGTTTTTTGATTTTTTATTAAGTTCTCTAAAAAATTTATAAAAAAGTCAAAAATTTAAAAAGTTAAATTTTTAGTAATTTCTCAAAACACTCCTAAATATGTTTGTCTTAATTTGTTCTCAATATTTAATTTTTTTTTACACTAAATAAGTTTTCTAGTTTTATTTTTTATCCAAAAAAAAAATATATTTCTTATTTTTTTTAAATAAAAAACAAAAAATTGATAACATTGACAAAACGGTCTTGTCAAATTGATAACGGTCTTGTTGTTTAATTATTTGGTATTTCTTCCCATCACTTTGGGTTGGTTTTGAGAAGTGGTTTGATTTTTTAATTATTTTAATTTAGTGTTAAAAAGTTTCGTTTGAGATAGATTTTTTAATTTTTTTAATTTTTGTAAAAAAAATAAAATAATTATAATTTAAATATGACATTGTATCGTATTAGTTTTTTAATTAATTTATTTTTGTAAAAAAAAAAATAATTATAATTTAAACTTATGACATTGTATCTTATTAGTTTTTAATTAATTTACTTTTTTATAACTAAAATAGTTAAACTTTGTTATTTCAAAAAAATATTTAGTAACATTTTTAACTTATTTTTATTGTTTTTTGTGTTTTATAAGTCGTGATATAATTTTGATGGAACGATGGCAATAGACAAACCACTTAAAGAAGAATAGGTCTTTCCTTTGGAAAATGACTTTTTAATTTTTTTAATTGTTTTAGTTTAGATTAAAAAGTTTTGTTTTGAATAAATTAAATTTTTATAAGAAAAAAATAAAATAATTATGATTTAAATGTAATATTTTATAATTTTTTAACCTATCTTATTTTATCATTTTGTAAGTAAAATATCCCCACCTTCACATGCCAAACATAGCCTAGGATATTAACTGTTTCACAAGAAAATATGAGTGTGTATGTGGATAAGGATCCTTTCATGTGGGCTGTGTTTTTCTTAGTGGGCTCCACGTCAAATTTAACTTCTGAAACATAATACATTGTAGAGAATGTAATGAAATTATTTATATAAAAAAATAAATTAATTAGATATTTATAATCATATAATTAAATTATTTTTATTCTAGAAAATATGGACAATTGATTCTTAAAATTAAATTTATTGTTCATATTTTTCAAAATAAATATGATCATATCACTCATGTTTGATCAATTTAAGGTTTTTTTTTTTTTTAATACATAAATGATCTACCAGTGACACTATAATTTTAACTCATAACATGTTTTGTTTATTTTTATTCTTTAATTAATTGTATAATTCACGGGTGACTTTATGGTATGGTTGTTGATCTGTCTATTCCATCGCCCATAGCTTTTGGTGGAAATTTCCAATTGTCTGCTTTGAAAAGTCATCGTTGTACCAACAATTAATTTATTTTAGATGATGATTTTATATTTTTAAAATCAATTTGCTGTAGCCTCTTTTGGAAAGGTATTAGAGTTGAAAAACACATTTTATATTATATCATTTTTTATATTTTTTATACATTTTTTTAAAATAAATAAAAAAATAAATAAATTAAAAAATCAACTTTTAACCGTCTTCTAACTCATTTTTTATGACTGCATGCCAGTTGGCAACTGACTGAATTTATTTCCTTATTCCAAAGAATTACACAATTGTTTTCCTCTTAAATTCATTTCTTGTTTGCTTAAAAGTTGCAATTGTTATACAGAGAAAGATGTAGCCTAAGTATAAAAATTCTGATGATATATATATATATATATATATCATTTTTCATAAATTTAAGCAATTGAATGATAAATGTGAATTTCACTCTTTCTGATCAGCCTTTTTGGTGTAATCCACAGAACAGTTGGAAGAATTAAGACTAAAATCTAGCCATGGCTAGAGATCAATTGCAAGTGCTCAATGCACTTGATGTTGCCAAGACCCAATTGTATCATTTCACGGCTATAGTCATCGCCGGTATGGGTTTTTTCACAGATGCATACGATCTTTTCAGCATCTCCCTGGTCACCAAGCTACTGGGCCGCATCTATTACACCGACATAACTAAAGCAAAGCCCGGCACCTTACCTCCTGCTGCCGCCTCCTCTGTGACCGGTGTCGCCCTTGTTGGCACCTTATGCGGCCAGCTCTTCTTTGGTTGGCTCGGTGACAAAATGGGCCGCAAATCGGTCTATGGGATGACTCTAGTTCTCATGGTTCTCTGCTCGCTTGCCTCTGGCTTTTCTTTTGGGAAGAGCGCAAAGGGGGTCATGGCCTCCCTTTGCTTCTTCCGATTTTGGCTAGGGTTTGGCATTGGTGGCGATTATCCTTTATCCGCCACTATTATGTCTGAATATGCCAACAAGAGGACTCGAGGTTCTTTTATCGCTGCGGTCTTTGCAATGCAAGGGTTTGGGATTTTGACTAGTGGGATTGTTGCCCTAATTGTCTCAACCGCCTTCGACCACTCCTACCCGGCTCCCCCTTACAGTGTCAACCCAAAGCTCTCCACGATTCCCCAGGCCGATTACATTTGGCGTATTATACTTATGTTTGGGGCTGTCCCGGCTGCCATGACTTATTACTGGCGGATGAAGATGCCCGAGACTGCCCGTTACACCGCCCTTATAGCCAAGAACGCAACGCAGGCCGCTCAGGACATGGCGAAGGTGTTGAATGTCGAATTAGACCCTGAAGAGGCCAAGATAGCCAAGATGGCTGAAGAACCCAGGAACTCCTTTGGTTTGTTCAGCAAGGAATTTCTTCGCCGCCACGGGCTTCACTTGCTAGGAACTACCACCACATGGTTCTTACTTGACATTGCCTTCTACAGCCAAAACCTGTTCCAGAAAGATATCTTCACCTCAATTGGGTGGATCCCATCAGCCGCATCAATGAATGCAGTTCATGAGGTTTTCAGGGTTGCAAAGGCTCAAACCCTAATTGCCCTCTTCAGTACTGTCCCGGGCTACTGGTTCACAGTCGCATTCATCGATATTATTGGAAGATTTGCCATTCAAATGATGGGTTTCTTCTTCATGACCGTGTTCATGTTCGCCCTTGCCATCCCTTACGAGCACTGGAAAAAGCACAATGTTGGGTTTGTCGTGATGTACTCGTTAACATTCTTCTTCGCGAATTTTGGGCCCAACGCGACCACATTTGTCGTCCCAGCTGAGATTTTCCCTGCTAGGCTGAGATCAACTTGCCATGGAATTTCAGCCGCAGCTGGAAAAGCCGGTGCTATAGTTGGGTCATTTGGGTTTTTGTATGCTTCACAGGACCGCAAGACCCCAGATGCTGGATACCCACCTGGAATCGGTGTGAGGAACACGTTGATAGTGCTCGGATGTGTCAATTTCTTGGGGATCTGTTTCACATTCTGTGTGCCAGAGGCCAAGGGGAAATCGCTTGAGGAGATGTCGGGTGAGAATGACGAAGAGTCGGAAGAGGGTCGTGGTTCTAAGACCGTTCCGGTTTGATTTGGGTGAATTGTGAGTTTCTCAAGTTTAAAATCTCTCAAGCTATTTGGAATTTCAGAAATGGTCTTAGGTCCTTCAAATTATATGTGACTAATGTATTTGCTTTTCTATTTCTCTATTTCAAATGCAAAAGTACAGTGTGTTTGTTTGTTGTTACACTCTATGATAGTTATATTACTTCCATTTTATTTTCTCATTGAGTAATGTTTTTTTTTTTTTTTTTATTCATTGCATTTTTTCTTTCTTAAATAAGATAACCCCCATCTAAAAATATGTGTAAGATAATCCAGTTGGCATTTGAAAAACACTATTAGTAAGCTAAAAAAATAAATAAATAATAACTTAGAGAGAAAATAATAGACAAAATGCAATGATGGCTGCAACATTCGTTGTGGACAGAAAAAAATAATAATAATAAATCAAAATGTTCATGTCCAGCATCTCCAACGGTAATAGCATTTTACCTATTTAAATAATACTATAAAATATATATTTTATTTTGTCTATCAACTATTTTATATTTCTACTCCAATTATGCTCTTTATTTTAGCTATTTATCTAAATACTATTAATTTTAAAAAATGTCACATCTGTAACAAAGATGAAGGGAAATGATTCTAATGATTAAATTCATTTTGCCTAGCTTTGAAGGCTAACTACATGTAACTAGTGAATGTAAGTTGAGCTAAAATGCCTAATCATATATCTAATATATTGGAATTGAAAAAAATAAATTATACTAGGCATTGTAACTAACAAGTATTTTATATCTAGTGGATTGGAAATGCTCTTATGTATTGGGTTTGTATTTGATATTTTAAGTGTCCATCATTTGTTGGGGCTTATTACATATGCATGGGCTTGGTTGCCAAGAAGTCCAACATATATTGGTGTTTTTTATCCAGGCCAGGGTTTGGAAATCTCTCGTTAATGAGATGGAACAGGATTGTCCCAACTGAAAAGTACTGTTGGGGCTTCGGGGATCTACCATGAGATGCACTTTTAATGATCAGAATAGTTCATATTATCAGTCCATGCCAGTATATCAAAAATACAAAAAAATTAGGAAACAACTCACCTCTCGTCCTTAATCAAATTAGACAATGTTGTTCAATCCGTGAAGACTCACTACGGGTTTCGTTTTAATAATCTGAATAGTTCAATGTGTAGAACTCGTTAAGTACTATATGTTTGTAAAAAATCATGTTGATCGGATATCGATAGTTATGTGATCAAATCAGTTTTTTGTCAAACGTTAATTTATTCACTGTCCATTTTTTTTTATTTATATAAAACTGATTTGATCACATAACTATCGATATCCGATAAACGTGATTTTTTACAAGCATATAGTACTCAACGAGTTCTACATATTCAACGATTCAAATTATCAAAACATAACCCGTGGTAAGCCCCTACAGGCTGAACAGCATAGTCCAATTTAATTAAAAACTGGAGATAAGCTGCTCCAAAAACTCTATTGATTAGATAACTGGAACGGTATGATATGATCTAATCATGGATAACTGCATTTATTTTTAAAATAATGGGCGATGGGTATGATTTTTTATTCTTTTTATTTAGTTGATAGCATTATTTTGAAGGCAATTGTGGCTTACGCAAGGGAAATTCAGCTAAAATTCTTTCATTGGACTCTTTATATAGTGAAAATAGTAATTTAATTTATTTTATTTCATAAATTTTCTAAGAAGAAGACGCATAATTAAGTAAGAACAAAATAAAATATTTTTAGTTTTCTTGGATAATATTGCTAGAATAACATGTTACTATTTATATTAATTTCGACGATAACAATTTTTTTATATAAAGAATTTCTTAATCAACATGAATCTTATTTGATAGATCTTGATGAGAGAATTCTAAAAATACTAATTTTATTAAAAATCGACATCCAGATCAAAAGTTATATTATTTTAAAGTCTAATATTTTAATAATAATGATATGTGTTGGACTTTTTAATTTTTTTTTTTTTGTACTTATCATTAATACATCAATGTTCTATTATGAATTTTTTTTGGACTCCCCCTTTCCACATTGGGGATCTAATCATGTGATTGAAGTTATCCTAATAAATTTTAATTTTTAAATAAGCAATTCAAATTATTAAGTTGAGTCATGTCGTAAGCCCACTAAAACCCAACAACACGACGTATTTGGAAGACTCCACTGGAAACAAACCTACTCCCAATGAAAATGAAAGAATTTGTAGGGATGTTGGAGAGAAGAAAAAAATAAGACAGCACAGCATACTGGGTTAAACAGTGAAAGGGAAATAGTAGAGAAATGAAATGAAAATTGTTTCAAAATTCTGGTTTTAGTGGTGAATTAGGCATATTGGATTAGTTTCTTGCATGTAATTTTCCATGGTTCATAGTGAATTGGAAAAATAATATTACGAATTCTAAAAAAAAATTAAAAAAAACGTAACATTTATATAAGTGTGAGACTTACCTCACTTAGGACTTGTGTAAAAATTCTAATAATTATTTTGAGGTTTTCGGATTGCATCTAAACCCAATTGTCATTGAAGTCCACTACCTCAAATAAATAGTTGTTTGAAATCACCTAAAAAATATAAAAAGTTTAAAAGTCATTACAAAAACAAAAAAGTTTATACTATTAACAATTTTTGGACAGAAAACTGGAGCTGATTAGTCGGAGGGCAAAAAGATAGAATTGTCTTTGTTTGTCCCCTTCCAACAATGCAGCTCATGTGTGGAGAAAAAAAAAAAAAAAACAATCCAACACAGTGCACTGACTAAGTACCTTCACTGACATGCATGGAAAGCATGTCAGTGCACAGAAGGGTAGTTCGGTAATTTTGATATTTTATACAATATTTTACTATACATTTTTTTTTAAAAAGTCAAAAAGTTATCCCAAATAACTATTTTTTTCCTCTATTTTTTTTAAATAAAAAGTCAAAAAGTACACTTATATAATTCATCCCAAACAAAATAGGGTTTCAAAAACGAGTCACACGTCTGTAATTTCCCCAAGTAATTCACATTTCTTCAAATAATTAAACTCTCATCCCACTTTTCTAAAATTGAGTTTATGCCCAATTAAATTATAACGCAGTTGAATTCAATATTTTCACACTTGATAAGATACATGGGAAAAAAAAAAATTATACAAATAAGATTTATACAATTGTTTTTTTGTTCTTTTTAAATTGATGTAAAATGTAATAATAAATTATTGATATTTGAATTGAGCCCACCAAAAATAAATAATAAGAACAACTCAACTATCATAACAATTTATATATATGACATTATTTTTTGGGTGAGTAAGTTATAAAATAAAATAATGAAATATATAAATTTATAAGGGACATACCCAAGTTATTGGTACACCCCCAACAATTTTCAATGCCACCCCCCCTATGAAGTGGGGAGCTGTACAAAAACAAAAAATCAAAAGTGTTGCTAGTATATTTTTGCCCGTAATTACTTGTGCCATTACACTACTAGAAAAATGGGGATGTGACACGAAACCTTTAGCGATGGTATATTTTTTGTCGTAAAAAGTAACCTTTTGCAACGGTTAATATCCTGTAGCTAATAGTCACTTTTTGCGATGGCAATTCCTGTCTCGAAAAGAGAGAAGGATATGTTGAATGGTTTTTGCAATGGCAAACCATTAACCGTCGTAAAAGACCTATTTTTTTTAGACGACTTTTTATCCTTGTCGCAAAAAGATTTTTTTTCCCATGGCCTTTGTTGTCGTGGCTAATGGACCCAAAAAAAAAAAAAAAATGCTTCTTATTCTTTTTCTCTATCACGTCTGTGTTTCTGTGTTACGCCCTCCTTCTCCTCCGCCCCCTCTCTCTCTCTCCACCGCCGTCGGTACATGAGCACACGACGACCACCGCCATTGATATCACCATCACAAACCAGTAGCCATTCTCTGAAATCGAGCAGACGCAATTGAAGGGGTTTGACATTGAGATCACTGGCCAAAGTTAGAGTATAGAATCAATAGAGGTGGCAATTGAGATGTGTAGTAGCGGCGGAATGTAGTAGGGGAATCAAAAACCCTAATTTTATTTCTCTATTCTCTTCTCTCTCTCTCTCTCTCTCTCTCTCTCTCTCATATATTATATATATATATATGTATGTATAAGTAGTTTCAGATCTCTCTCTTTCTTCAACTCAATTTATAGAACATGATGATTTGCTTTGTTTTGCTTTGATTGCTTTCTCAGAACTCAAAAACAAAAACATAAAGGGTTTTCTTGACAACTCCATTCGATTCATTTGAAATTCTCGTTTTCTCCGAAATGGGGTTGTGGGATTCCCTCCTCAATTGTCTCTGCAGGTAATTTACTCCCTTCTCTTCTAATCTTCCATATTTTTTGTCATTCTTCAAATTGCCTCTCTCTTATTTTCTTGGAAATGTTGTTCATGGTTTATTGGGTTTAACCTAGTCTCACGAGGTTTCTTACATGGCCCTTTAGAATTACGCTGCAATTA
The DNA here is from genome assembly GCA_025200525.1 of Camellia lanceoleosa. NCBI lineage: Eukaryota > Viridiplantae > Streptophyta > Magnoliopsida > Ericales > Theaceae > Camellia > Camellia lanceoleosa. The sequence continues at coordinate 161,134,024 of CM045766.1, read as the reverse complement.
TTCGTAACAAACACTACAAAAATTCATAACTTCACCTCAAAAAATTCTCAAGTTTCTTATGATAGAGGACTGTGCATAGTAGTATTTCCTTAAGAAAATTGAACAAAATAGGTTACCAAAAAAACAAAACAAAAAAAAACTCTATGCAAGAAATACAATTTGTAAATAAAGCTATTATTGCAGTATTTTTCTAATACGAATTATGTGTTTGGTTTGAAATGACAGGATTACAAAAGATTGTCATTATGCATGAAACTGAAAGTGAGAGAATTCAAGTTCAAAATATTATTTGATTTCTTTTGTTTTTTTTAATTACTCTTTGCTCCATAACCTTTGAAATTGAGATCACTCTGAAATTAAGATTTTATATTCAACTCCACAACATCAGCCCCCAAGCAACAGTGTGGCATTGCAAATATAATATGGGCTTGTTACCAACAAAACAGAGCACCTACATGCTAATTTGTAATAACCCTCACCACTGTTTACCGATACACTGCTGATTACTGTCAAACCGAGACTGATTATGATTGATAACTGAAGTAATCGAAATAATGAACTGACTGACTGAAATCTGAAACTGAATTGATTGCTTGTATCTGTTTGAATTGCATTTTATCTGTTTGACTGTCTAATTATCTGTTCGGTTTGTTTTGTTTAAACTGTTAATTTGAGGCCTTATCGGCGGCGGAACCCAAAATTTATTGATGTTCCATGATCAATAGAATTTATGTGATTTAAGGGTGTAATTATCTGAAAATTGATTTTGTATGATTAAACTAGATTAAATAATGTAAAACACGTAAGTTGCCTTATTTACGAAATTGCCATTGTGAGTGGGCTTTTGTTTATTGAAATATTTGAGCCTTTATACACTTAGGCAACATTTTGTTCAGCTCATTTCTTGTTCATAGCCGAATTAGAGAGAGAGATGGGAGAGAGAGCTTGAGTTCTTGAGATTTAGCTTGGAGGTTAAGAGAATTGAAGGGATTCTTGCATTTTTGGGCTTCTACACTTGAATTCAAGACTTTAGGTAGACCATTGACCTCCTTCATTGTGTGTTTGAGGTTAATCTTGCATGATTCAAGTTAAATTGTAGAGTTAAGGCATGAATTAGTTTAATGATGTTAAATTAGAGCTCAATTGTTGCATGCATGTGCATATTGTCAAGTTTTGAGGTTGTAAATTCATCATTTCTCACATGCATGTTCATAATTTTGCAATGGTCCATGTTTTTAACTTGTTTTTGGAACGATTGGCTCACTAGAGCATCAAATTGAAGCTTTGAAATGATTTGAATTCATGCATGTTCATGAAAATGGGTTTGAATTTGGATTTAAATTGACTCACCCTTGGGCTTTGAATTCACAAATTGAGCTTTGAAACTTGTTGTATATTGAGTTTGGATGTGTTTTCCAGGAATTAGGCCCAAAAGGTCGAGTTTAGAGCTGTAGAATGCTTGGTTTGAGCTTGGGAGGCAAATCTGGAAATTTCAGAATTTGGCTTCTACGCTCGAGCGACCACCGTTTACTCTAAACTACGCTCGAGCGACGGAATGGTAGCTCGAGCGTAAATTGCAAGCTCTTAGAATCTTGGTGCGCGCAGGCGTACGCTCGAGCGAAGGGACCTATGCTCGAGCGAGCATCGAGCGTAAATCTTAAGCATCCAGTATTTTTACTGTAGCACACAGTCCGCTCGAGCGATGAAATTCACGCTCGAGCGGAGCTCCCTTGTCTGCATGTCTGCTCGAGCGAAGGAATCCTCGCTCGAGCGAGACCCCTGTTTTCAGCAAATTTTGTAAAGTGTTCAAAAGTGCATCTTTGCATCCTCTTTCCATCCTAGGCATTTTTAGGGCATATTTAAGATATCTTAAAGAGGATATAGATGTAGAACACACCGAGGCAAATTAGGGATTAAATTATTATCTTTCCCAACTGCATAGCTTAGTGTGTGTTCAATCTGTTAATTGTATAGGGTTGGCATTCCGAGGAGGCACTTTAGTTCACTGTAGCCCAGAACTCTGTGAGTAACAATTGTGTAAAGATATGTTCAAATGATTATCTTTTAAATACTGAACTAATCTGTTTACTGAACTGGTATTATTTACTGAATGAATGTAGGGATGTAAGAAAAACCGAAAAAACTGACTAAACCGATCAAACCGGATCGAACCGGTCATATTTGGTCGGTGTTTTAATATGAATCGGTCTGTTCGGTTTTGGAAATTAATTTTTTTTAGTTTTCGGTTCGGTGTCGGTTTTGGTATACTATACACCGATTTGCACCGAAACCGATCGAATATATTTACATATAATATATATTAAATATATAATGATTATTTTGACTCTATTTGATAGACTTGTGGTTTAGACTTATGGGATGATTGTTTTAAGTTTTGGTTTTGTTTTGATGTCAAGACTTTGATTCTGAAATTATATTTTGTTTCTAATTCTAATTCACTAAAAGTTTCAAGCCTTAGTATTTATTAATTTTTTATTTGTATTTTTGTGAATGATTAGATTAGATATGATTAAAATTGTGTACAAATGGCTAATTTAATATTTTTATATAAATTATTTATTATACTATAAATTTAAGAAATGACTTAATTTTGAAAGCATTTAAACCGATTAAACCGCATGGAACCGAACCGATTGAATCGGTGCGGTTTGGTGCGGTTTGATAAAAAATTTGGTCTGTATTGGTTTTCAATAGAATAAAACCGACATTATCGGTTCGGTGCAAAATTTCACCTAAACACCGACCGTCCCGAACCGATTACATCCCTAAATGAATGTATGTCCTTTATTTACGAAGCATCTTGTGGCATCCTTAGCACCTCTTTCAATTCTTTATTCTGAGATCTCTGTTGGTTCTCTCGTGGAACCACTACTGTTTACTGATTGATGGCCATCATTACTGTTCGGTCTTTTAAGACCTACTGTTTACTGTTATGCTAATGGATGTACCACATATGACTGATCGAATGAAATACTGAAATACTAATTTAATGAACTGTTTTCATTACTATAAGGACATTCATTCTAAACTTCTTTACACATTATGTTATCCACTGGGCTTTAGCTCACTGCTCATATATATATGTAGGTGTACAGGCACCGGACCAATGCTAGAAGCGTCGGGGTATTTCCAGTTTTGTCAAGCCAACCTATGCGCCTCACTGCGAGGTTCCGAGCCTGCCAAGCTAAGGCTAGGGGTGTTTAATGTTCCCCCTCATCTTGCTTTTGTTTATGTATAGATCAGATAGATCAGACTTGACCTGGGTTAATAGGGAGTTGATCCCTGTTCTGAATGTTTGTAAATGTTTTGTATACTGTTTTGTACAAATGTATGAAAAATCTTTTTGGCATACAGATTGTCACAGCTCATTGGACATTGTTTATTTATTGGCTTCCGCCAAGCCCATGTACTCTGTACTATTGTATTACTATTAAGCAGGCCTTCGGTAATCTAAGATTACTGGCCGGTTACGGTGCTAAACCCATAGGGGCGGGTTTGGGTCATGACATAATTGTCGCGAGGGGGGGAATCCTAATTTTGTCTGCTTTGGTTAGTGTTTTAAATTGAATAGCTATACCATATTGTTGGATAATCTTTTAGAAGCAAATTTAATTAAATCAGTTCCACAAATACAAAGAATAAATTAGAGTAGCAAAATTCTTTTTGGAAGATTTACGATCAATTTGGTTCACTGGAAGGGGATCAATTTGGTTCACTGTAATGGTTCTCTATTTTGATGTAATGAGAAGAAATGTGGTATGGAAATACTATGATTGGTTAGTTCTGTTACATTTTCTTTCATGAATTTCTTATTGCTTCCAATCTTAACTAAATTAACCAAATGTATTCACTTTCTACTTAATATGCAAGAAAAGCTTCGGCAGACTCATGAATTATATGCCTCATTTAATGCAATGTTGGAGATAAAAGACTTGATGCTAAAGAAGACTTCTTTGTTAAACTCTATAAACCCACCAATTTGTACTCTATCTTCCTCCCTATTTCTAGTTTTGCTAGTTACAATTCTTATATTCTATCCTAGTCGTACTTAAATCTAAACTTTTAGGTTCTAAAATACCTTTCCACAATTTAGCTTAAAGTTTTCTCATTCTCTTGTTTCGTCAACTAAATTTGTATCGTCTTCAAATTTTATACATTGGAGATATCCTCTTTGAATGCTCTTTTTAAGTTCATCCATTACTATGTATGTAAGCATGTTGAAAATACTATATTTGTGATATGATATCTATTAAACTATATGACACAAAATGAGGTTTCTTTCAAAATGTTTAATAAGTCTACATTTTGTATGTGTATAGGACATTTTTAAAGAGGTCATTGTCAGATGGCAACATTCTTTGTGTAACAACCCTCGTACTGATTACCGGATAACCACTGAATTATATACTGATTAATGCTAAACCGAACTGATAATGACTGATAAGTGAACTGGATGAACTACTGAACAGACTGAATGGAACTGAAAACGAAATTGAATGAGTTAACCTATTGAATTGCATTTCTATCTGTTTAATTGATTTATTATCTGTTTGTGTTTATGTGTTTAAACTGGTAATTGAAGGCCTTATCGGCGGCCGATTTAGAAACCGTTTGAAGTTTTAGACTCAGTAGAATATTTCTGATTTTATGGTATTTTTACCTGAAAATTGATTAGGAATGATTAAATTAGATTAAAAACGAGTTAATTGAAAGTTTGACTTAATCACGAAAATGCCATTGAGTGGAGCCATTGTTTATTATTCACTTTTGAGCCTTATACAACTCAATCAAAACATTTCATCAGCTCATTTGAGCTCCTAACCGACCAAAGAGAGAGAGTAGAGGGAGAATTTGAGAGTTAAGCTCATTTGTTGATTTTGCTTGAAGATTTGAGGCATAGATTGCTAGATTGAGCTCCTAGACTTGTAATTGAGACTTAGGTATGTATATTAACCACTCATTGTTGCATTTAAGGTTGGTTCTTGCTAGATTCATGAAGAATTATAGAGCTAAGACATGATTTTGTTCATATGTGTTGAATTAAAGATCAATTGTTGCATGCATGGTTGAATTAGCGAAATTGGAGTTGAATTCATGCTTGAATCATACATGCATGTCCATGTTTATATTCTAGTCCATGATTTCATTTCATTTGCCAACTATGGAGCTCTTTGGAGCAAGATTTAAAGCTTGAAATTGGTTTAAAAGATCATGCATGTCATGTTTTGAAAGTGTTCTTGAAAATGGTTTGAAATTGAGTTTGAGTTAAACACCCTTGGGCCTTGATTTCTTAAATTGAGTTTTAAAACTTGTTATTCTATGTGTTTGAAAGAGTTTTCGAAAATGGGCCCAAGAGGATCGAATTTGGAGCATCAAAACTTGGTTTGAAACTCGAGGTCGAATCTGGATTTTCCAATTTTGACGTCCGCTCGGCGAAGTGCCTTGCGGCGAAATTCATGCTCCCAGATTTTCTTGCATTGTTTCTGATCGCTCGGCGAGATTTTATGCTCGGCGGAAAATCGCGCATCCAAAGATTTTTGCACCTTCATCATCACTCGGCGGCGGAATGTACGCCGAGCGTGGGCCTTTGTGTGCTTGTCCGCCGGCGAAACTCTTCGCCGAGCGGAGGCCTGTTCATGAAAAATTGGAATTGCTTCCTTAGTGCATTTTTGCATCCTCATCGCATCCTAGGCATTCTTAGGCCTAGTTTAGAGCATCTTAATGAGGATGTAGACATAGAACACCGAGGAATTTAGGGATTTAATTATCATCCTTTCCAACTGTAAACTTAGTGTGTGTTCTATTTGATTGTTGTTTAGGGTTGACTCTCGGGACGCCGCTCTAGCTACCGATAGCCCAATCACCGTGAGTAACAGATTGTGTAAAGATATGTTCAAATGGTTTTATTTTGAATAATGAATCAAAATTATTGGTTGAACGATATTGTTTATTGAATGAATGTATGTCTGTATTTGAATCAGACAGGCATCCTTAACACCCACCGTTATTGGATATTCTGAGCTCTGTCGGTTTCCTTGTGGAACCATACTTGATTGATGGCCATCATTATTGTTGGAGTTCGCCTTTTGGACCTCTTGTTTATAGGCTAATGGATGTACCACATATGGTGATTGATTGAAATCTTGATTGATGAAATATCGAAGATTGAAATCTTGTATAATGAATTGATTTCATTATCAGTAAGGACATTCATTCATAACCTCTTTACATGTATGTTATTCAGATTTAGCTCACTGTTTATATATATGTAGGTGCTTTCACCACCGAGCTAGGGCGTGGGATTGGTCCCTAGTTTTGTCACCACTATGTGCCTCCTTTGTGAGGTTCCGAGACGCCATGCCATGGCTTGGGGTGTTTTGTTTCCACCGCCTCTACTGTTTTGTACCTTTTGTATAGACTTCTTATCGCATCGTTATCGAGGATTGAGTCCCCTGCATCGTGTACATGATTGTATAGATCGTATATGGATTGTAATTGTTTTGAACTGTATGAATGCATAAAAATGTTTTTGACATTGATTTTCACTCTATGGACACTAGTTATTTATCAGATTGGCTTCCGCCAGTTTCTACTGTTTGATCAGATATCGTTTCAGAGGCCTTGGTAATCTCGGACATCTTGGCGATTCTGATGCTAAACCCATAGGGCCGGGTTTGGGTCGTGACACTTTGTGAAAGCAATTCACCCATTGAAGCCACTGATGTTTGACAAAATGAATATCACAATCAGCCTTTACCTGATAAGACGCAAGGTCTTTCAGAGTCAACTCCAGAAATCTCAACTTGTGAAAGTGAATTATCTTATTCAAGGTGAGCTTACATCACTTTGTTAAATCTGGTACCTGAATGAGCTCATTTATCATTTAACTTTGTTCTCTACAAGTGCAATTGGGCTTTCCCATTATTTGATTTACTAAAGCTAATATAATGGCCAAAATTGACCATCTAATTTACATAATTCTTTGAAGAATAAAGTAGAAAGGCTATGATAAAAATATAATGTTCCAAAATCGTCAATTTGTCAAAAAAAACAGTTTGGACCAGCCAATTACTGGATTGGCTCAAATATGGAGCTCTTATAGACCAAATGCCCAGGTGACCATAAAGTTGATGAAATTCAAAAAGTGTAGCTGCACTAAAGCTTTAACTTGCTGGATTCATCATGAGTGGACAAATAATCTACCCAGATGATATGAATGGTGAATTTGAAACTATTAAAGTATCATCTAACAAAAACATGTGGATTTTGATTGCCAATCTTTTGAAAATTGAATGAGTAATTTCAAATACCAAATTAGCTTATCATATATGATAAACATTTGAAGCTTGAATATTGTATTGAATACATCTTATATTTAAAACGTCTCTCTAATATTGTTTTGAATGCATAGCTTGACTCCTCTTGGAAGTTAAAGTCACTATTTGTGTGTCAATTAGTGTTGAACATGTGGTGTGGTATGCGATATGATGGCCAATTATATCTCACATTGTACACTTATATAATTTAATAATTACAACATTCCTCTAATTAATTGGTTGTCTTGTGTAGGTATACCCCCTTCATGTCTAGTAGGCAGCTTTTTTCCAGATATACAGCGGAACCAATATCTGGAAAATGATCGTGTTTGTTTGGATAGACATCGAGATTCATTCCACTGCTCAAATTTTTGGGACGTGGATTGGCTTTCTTCATTAGGAAATTCATGTGAAGAAGAAACTTATGAAATGTGATTTTTGAGATTCTGTTTAAGTAATGATTCCTGAAATGTTGCTCTGAAATAAGCTTAAAGTTCAATATTTTAATTGCTGCCATCATCAACACCACTTCCTTTATTCAGTGTCTGTCACTGCCAAGGGCCACCTCTTTTTTTCCTTTACTGTCATCGCCATCATAACCACACCTATACCCTTTGTCAACCATCAACAACTTTGCGTACAAACATTCTTTGACCCTTCATCTTTAATAAGAGAAAAATACTACTTTCACATAGTAATTTATTGTAACAATAGGAACCAAAACAAACCAAACCAAACCAAACCAAACTAAGCCTTGTGTCCCAATCAAGTTGGGTTGGCTACATGAATCATTTTTGTCATGCTACTCTGTCAAGGGTTATAGACTCAGTTAAATTAAATAAATTCATGTCCTTTCGTTGACATCTTCATTTGTTCATAGAAGCTGTCATCAAATATGTGTGTATATTGATGCAAATGCACAAATATGACTACTATCATTCATATCTATAGATATTACACTTCCCTTGTCATGTTCTCAAATTCATAGAAATCCACACAACATTTCTTGCCATGTTCTGTGGTTTGAACCCTGGATTTAATGGCTACAGATCTATGCTCATAAGCTCTCCTATTACCGGTACGTCATCAGGTAGTGTTGTTACTGGACTTAAAATGGAGTTAGGTGCTTCTGCTAGTACATCTGGGTCCAGCATGAAGGTCAATAATATATTGAATCTTTCTGTTGGCACTGTCATGACATGGTATACTTGTCAATCAAAAAATATGCCATGCATACATATTTGACAACTATGGTTCACAGGTATAGGCAAAGTAGAATAGAATAGCATTAACTTGCCCTATTATTTTTTCTTCATGTCTGTGCTTGTGAATCTTAGATTTGGATCTTGTCAGTTACAGCTATTTACTTTTATTGCCATATTTTACTTCCTTGTCTTTCTTTCTTTGTTGACTGACTGACCTTAGATGCATTGTTCATTTTGGATTTAAATTTTCTTGACCTGTTTTTTATATTTGTTTTTGGTCAGCAATTTCATGGCGTTGATGTACTTTGCACATTATGATGATCCCATTTCTAATGTATTTTTAATTATTTTTTTTAGTCAACCAAACATGGGAATTGACATTTTGATGGAATGACTTTTTATTGCACTTTATTCCAGTGATCAGTGTACCAAACACTACCTCAATTCTTCAACATTTCCATGTGAGAATCTAAAGTAAATTGAGTGCATCTTCAATAACCTTCAACCAAATTTTGGGGAACTGTGTGATCTTATCATAATTAAGGTGGCCATTTGGGTGAAGTCTCAGTTAAAAGGATATTTTTATTTAGCTAATGAGATGGCGCATAATTTGCAACAGGTGAGGAGGAGCATTGATCTTTAATCAGGCTGTAGAGGTTTTCTCAGATGGGAGTGAGCTAGCTAGAGTATGATTTGGTTTTGTGGTATGCTCTTCCTATGTGTTGCTATGCTTTACTTAGTGCTTTGGCTGAGTGCGGTGTAGTTTGCTTAGTTTTTGCTTAACTTTATTGGGCTGCTGTTTTCATTGGTGTTGGCTATCTGATGTACTCATGTGTTTGAGCCATCCTTTTGTCTTCTTGTTTAGTTGTTTTTTCCTTGCTACGTTGGTTCCTCACCAACTCTTGATGGTGTGCTAGTGTGCTTATCGGTGCCAACCTCGTTCCTCGGCTCAATTTATCCATCAATTCAATCTCAAACCCTTCAAATCCCAAACTCAACAATGTAAGGGAAACTACCCATTTCCTCATTCTCTCTCTTCATCATTCTTCTTTTACTAGGTTTGATAAATCAGTACTTCTATGGCAAATCCATTTCTATGACTTTGCAATGTTGCTAGAAATTATGTTTGTATATGCGATTTTGAAATAATATGTAAATGGTCTGAATTAGTGTGTAATAAAAACCTTAATACTTTAATTGGAACAAAACTTAAAATGTAATTCAAAATAGATTATACAAACCCAATTTGGGAATTCAATATTATAGTGTTTCTTATCTCTATGTAATTTAATTGTTATTAATAGACATTGGATTGCAAAAATATTTTTAATAATGGGTTCGTATTTACATATAATGATTTTATTGTATAATATGGCACTAGTTTGTTTAACCAATCTTAATAATTAATATTCACACATTGTGATATTGATCTTATAAGTTTGTCTGGCATTACCAATCATAGCAAAATAGTGAGAATCGATTGACACACTAAAATACATAAACGGCGTCGAATGTCAATGAAACTTGACACATACGACTAGCTAGGCATAAATGACATATTAAAAAAGATGGGACTCAAAACTAATTCCCGGTTTTGAATCTAGAGCCTAATTCCCATTTGTGAAAATTTATCCTTTAAAAACTCTTTTTCAGAAATGGTTGACATAATAAAATGGTCAAACGGCGTTGGATGTCAACAAAACTTGACAAACATGACTAACTAGGCACAAATGACTTATAGGAAAAGACGGGACTCGAAACCGATTCCCGATTTTGAATCTAAAGCCTAATTTCCGTTGGTGAAAACTTGCTTTTTAGAAAAAAAATTTCCGAACCAGTTGACTTGCAAAAATGCTCAAACGGCGTCGGATGTCAATGAAACTTGACACACATGACTAACTAGACACAAATGATTTGTAAGAAAAGACGGGACTTGAAACCGATTCCTGATTTTGAATCTGGAGCCTAATTTCCGTTTGCGAAAATTTATCCTTTAGAAACTCTTTTTCGAACACACACTAAAATGGTCAAACAATATCGGATGTCAACGAAACTTGACACACTTGACTAACTAGGCACAAATGACTTGTAGAAAAAAACGGGACTCGAAACCGATTCCCGTTTCCCGATTTTGAATCTAGAGCCTAATTCTCGTTTGTGAAAACTTGTTTTTTTTTAAAAATTTTCCGTAAGCTTGAAATTAATTATGTTGTAAATGATGATTTTTTTTTTTTTTTTTTTGCAGATGCAACCCTTTAGTATGTGATGATATCTTCGTATATTCATATTGGAGCTTACTATTGATATCAAAACAAGCTATAATATATATTTTTTTATTTATTTATATTGTCGATACTTTTGTTTTGTTTTAGAGACAACAATTTGAGTTCTTAAATACCAAAAATTATTAGTGTTGTTGGAGGATGTTTTATATATTTTTATAAAGAATATTTTGTTGACAATTATTACATGGTACATATATATTATTCTTGGTTTATGATGTTGTGGATGTGAATGTGGATGTAGATCTAGATGTATTTTATTTTAGAAAATATTAATAATTTGTACAGGAAATGAATCAATAAAATATATATTGATTTTATGAAAATAATTTTATTGCGACAATAATAAACCGTCACTAATGTAATCATCATTTCCTTACATATTAGTAGCGACGGGTTAAGCTGTTGCATATAACATAGTAGTTTAAATCATTAGCGACGGTTTAAACTGTCGCAAATAAAGTATTAATTTAATTCTACTTTTTTTGCAACATTTTAGACCGTCGCTAAGAATACTTTTCGCGACGTCAAATACTGTCGCTAAAAAAGTTTTGGCAACGGCAACCGACATCGTCACTAAAAGTGAAGTTTTTTCTTCTTTTTTTGTGTCGGGTTAAACCGTCGCAAAAACCTTTGATTAGCCATCGCTACAAGAAAGCGATGGTTTGTAGCCGTCGCAAATACTTTTTGTCACGCCTCTTTCCGCCACCCCTCATTTTCCGTCGCTACTCCGTTGCAAAAAGTCTTTTGCGACGATATGTGAACTTATTGCGACGTTTAAGACCGTCGCAAAAACTCTAATTTTTAGTAGTGTTAGTAGAGAAGTCAAAGAAACTAGGAACGATGCATTACTGATGATCTTAGATCCATTACAATTTAAATAAAATTCATGGGATTTTAGTTTAAGATTCTTGATATTAGGATTTTATAAAATAAAGAACATGCAATATTTTTATAATAGTTAGGGTCCCTTAACATTTTCACAGAGAAATTTTTAACTTTTTACAGAGAAATTTATTTGTGAAGAGAACTTTCAACTCTACAAAGAGAAATTTCAACTTCACAAAGAAATTTCTTTGCGATGAACTGAAATTTTTCTAATAATATTATTAAGTGATCTTATATATTGGATATTTCTTAGTACCCAAAGTTGGCCATAAATGTTTTATTAATTTTTTCAAAATTAATTATATTATTTTAATTAATAAAAAAGTATACTAGTATTTTATTTACACGCTTAGGTCATTGAACGAATTAGTTTATCAAATTCACATGATAGAAAGGAAAACAAAAAAGTGCAGTTTTCTTCCTTAAAATCATCATGTATGGATCCCACAAAGCTTGTTCAAATTGTATGTTTGGGAAAATAAGTTAAAAGTTTTTTTTTTAATTCCTTTTAAAAAATATATATAAAAATAAAAAATAATATAACTTAAAATAATTTTAAAATAAAAAAATAATTTTTTAGTCACTTGCCAAAACAAGCCGTTGGGTGGGTTAGGAAGATGTCGACATACTGCATTTTATGACCAAATGGGTGTTCATATTTGGACCACTTTCAACAACAATACAAAAAAGAAAAAAGGACAAACTTTGTAGGTTTTGTGTGCTTGGACTTCTGACTTTTGAACTTGAATGAATGGTTTCGAGTCAAGAAACAAGTTTGGTGCGTTCAAGTTTTTCATGATGATTGTGTATTCAAATTAGGAAAATGTTTAAGATGTGCACAAATCTTTTATAATTTAATTTATAATAATTTAATTAATTTAATTTATAATATGAGATTTATCATTCTTGTCACATCATTAAAAATATATTTGTGAGTATAAAATGTAAATTTCTAATATTATTGTTCAAATTGATGGAATCATATGACACAAGATAATTTGGCATATACATATATATATATATATATATTGTCATGAAAGCAGAACCGGCCCAGGGCTAAGGCCATTCAGGCCTGTGCCTTTTGCCCTAAAAAATTGGTCCAAAATAGGACCTCAAATTTAAAAAACTATTATAGCATCTTACAAATATAAATAGGTCCAAATTATTTTTGTTATTTTAGGGCTAATCTAAAGGATCCAAAAATATTCTGCTAGGCCCATATTTGTTTATTGGTGTGGTTTGGCCCAATTGAAATTAAAATATATACAAAATATTGGTGGCCCTTCAATAAAAAACACTACATACACATACAAAATGTTGGTGGCCCAAAATAGACCCCTTATTTTTTTTTTTTTTACCTTCTTTCTTTATCAGATTTTAGTAGAATAAATAACTTTGTTTTAATTTTTTTTTACCTTCTTTGTTTATCAAATTTTAGTGGAATAAACAATTAATTTAATCTCAATCACACTCATATACAATATATTCAATAAATAACAATGCAACCACACTCATAAACAACATGTTCAATAAATAACAATTAGCACATTTTAATTGAATAAAGTTTTCTTAATTTTGGTAACTTTTTTTTTTTGTATAAATATCTTTTGATATCTATTTTTGTATCAATCGACAATAGTGATACAAAATATGGTGATTTTTTTTCTTTATAAATCTAGGCCTTTATTTTTATTTCGCCTTAGACCCTCCAAAAACTCAGAACTGGCCTTGCATGAAAGTGTGTTCTCATTTCATGATTTAGAGTTCGTTTGAAAAGTGGATTGACTTTTTAACTTTTTAACTATTTTAACTTGAGGTTAAAAAGTTTCGTTTGGAATAAATTTTTTAATTTTTTTGACTTTTGTAAAAAAAAAATTATAAATTAAATGTGATATTTTATCTTATTAAATTAAAAAACTAATTTTATCTTTTATGACTAAAATAACCCCAAACTTAAAACGACCCAACTCAACCCTACCTTTCTTTCCAAACCTGTGCTTGATATTGAGGGTGGTCCAAGAAAGCACTAGTACTGTATATCTTACTAGCATATCAGAATTTGGAAGTGGTGGGCTGTGACTCATATGGGTGATTGGACACTAATGGGTAGTTGGCACCGTGAGACACACCCCCAAAATATATATATATATATATATATATGGATAAAATTGAGCAGGGTCCAGCAATAGATTATTTAATAATTTAATAAATTTAAATTTATCTTATTAGACCATCTTTAACGTTGCATCAGATTCAGTATCAAATTTAAATTTGATAAAAAAAGTCACTTTTTCTGCTCCAATGATTTTATCAAACTGAGAACGGAGTAAATTTTTTACCAAACTAAGAATTTGCGTGAGCCTTTTCCAATTCACTGTACTGTAACGTTGCAAGTGGGCCCACCGGTCAACCTACCGGACGTCCGGCCGGTCGACCCACCGGTCGACCGAATTCAAATAGGTAGGTTCAAACGGTTCAAAAAAAAAAAAAATTTAGCCGTACCGGTCGACCAACCGATTGACCCACAAGATGACTCTCCTTTTGATGTACCGTTAGAGCAACTAATATCAGATTGAGAAAATAAGTCATTTTTTGTTCAAATTTAATAAAAAAAATATTGAACCGTTAGAGATACTCTTGTATAACAAATGAATCTCAAGTGATTTTTTTAAAGTCATCTAATACATGTAGGTGAGGCGTCGCGCCGCGGCGAGCAGATTGGCGAATGGGAAGACAATTGGAGTCAAATTTGAGGATTGGGAACGACTTCACATCTTCAACCAATGAGGCATCAGCACGCGTTCACTTGTCGTATCGTCATCCGCACGGAATCGTTTGTCAAGTGAAATAGCAAGCAAAGGCAAAACAACTAAACCATGACAACACCATGCTTATGATCGGCAAACCATTTCATTCATTAGATAATGCTGTAAACATATTTATAATCAAATGTTCCGATTTTCTTACGTGCATTTCAACTAATTTCAGAATTATCACATCAAATATTATCAATATTTCTATAAAATTGTATCTAAGCACCATTTGTTTGTATAATAAGTTAATTACAAATGGGCTTTTAATAAATCAAATAAGAGTTTAAGTTCAAGTAATTTGGTTCATTTAATGGCGTAGATGTAGTAGTTATCCAATCGTAAACGGCTCATGTAAAAATTAGTTATTAAAAGATGATAATTTTATTGTTTATAATGCTTGCTCTGATACATACTAAATTATCAACCATCAACTTATTTAAAAGTTTAAATTGTTCAATTTTTAGAACCCTAAATTATCTATGGAACAAATGAAGTTGATTGCGTATCAATAATATTATATGTTTGGAGTACATTAGTCATTAAAAAAATAGATGGTAAATATAATTTTAAAAATAAATAATTCATTTTATTAAGATAAATATGATCAAAATATGGCTACCGAAAAATTAAATGGTTGAGAATAACGAAACCATCTCGACATGGGTTCATAATGAAGCGTTAATCGTTGTTCGACTATTTTTGAAGATATCAAGTCCTTGGCTGGCCGAGATGATGTGTTCTTCAAGTGGTGCCCTAGAGTAACTAATGAAGCATCTTATGGGATGGCTCGTGCTTGCCTTGATGAGGTTTTGTCGTTGGATTGGGTCTCTTGCTCTAATTTGGGCCTTGTTCGGTGTCTCTCTTTCAATTCAATGTAATTGGTGTTTTTTGATTTAAAAAAAAAAAAAGCTTTGATCACGTTACAATTCAACTTGCTTCCAGTATGACTTACCATAATTGAATCCAAAAATAAATAAATAAATTTATAGAACTTATTTTTTTTAATTCAAGTTTTTTTTTTTTTGAATTTATTTTCAAATTTTTATCTAATTTTTGTCATCAAAACACAATTTATTTATTTTTTACAATAAGTCCATTGAAATTTCATTTTCAAAACACGACTCTAAATTTTAAGTTCCATTTTCAAAATATGATTTACAAACAACACGAGTTTAAAAATATGAGTTTGATAAAATAAAAAAATAAAACTCCAAGTTCTGTTTCTCTATTTTTCTCAAAAATTAAAAACCAACATAGAAAATTCATTTGATAAATTATTTTTGGAAAAAATTATGAAAATTTTTAATTTTAGAAAACATTTTAAAGTTGTTTTTTTGAAGTTTCAAAAAATATTTTTTTCAAAAACAAAAAAAGAAAATAATGGATGGTTTTGAACTTTACTCCTATATTTGGGTAAGAACACATAATTCTCATATGTCTCTATACATATGTTTCACGCGTGCTGCTAATTTAGACGAAATTTTTGAAGGTAAACTTTTATTTACAACCACAATAAATTATGTATTTATTATGAATGATATAGGATCAAATCACATATGAAATATATGACAGAGAAGTAAAGTGAAGTTTGCTCAATTAAATATCAAGATGGGCTATGCTTCGATCCATTTACAGAAATTGCAAGTGGCTGAAGGAAGAAGAAAAACAGTGGGGGACCTTCTTCTCATTAATGGCCATCTTTGAGTTCCACTCAAGCCCAGAAGCATTGCTTTAATGTCATCAATAATGTTCAAAAACAAAAAATGTCATCAATAGGGCTATTGACTCGACTCTTATTCTGGCCCCGTTTGTAATGTTGACTATTTTAGTTTTTGGTTATTTTAGGAGATTATTTTAGTTTTTGGCTATTTTAATAAATTAAAATAGTTGTGTTTAGAAAAAATGTTAGATCTTTTTTTATAGTTGAAAGTGATATTTGTGAGAAAAAAAAATAAAAAAAATAATTATAAATTTAATGTGACATTTTATCTAACTAGTTATTTTAATTTATTTTATTTTTTAGTGCTATTTTAACCGAAAATGCTAAAAAAAAATTCTTCCCAAATACTTTTGCAGGCTATATCAGATTTTTTTTTTTTTTTTATAGATCTTCTTTGATTGTGTGGTTTTTTTTTTTTTTTTTTTTTTTATCAACAAGAATTGGGCATATTATTTTGCCAGGAAAAAGTTACTGACAAATATTTTCACACACCGAATAACCCACAAGAGTTCAATTCGGTTGGCATGTGCTTATTTTAATTTAAAAGTTAAAAAATTGTTTAAAAAATCAAAAAGTCTATAATCTATATCAAAAGGTCAAACATTTATTTTCTCTCTACTTTTTGTATATCTTTTCGTAAAAAATCAAAAAGTCATTACAAACATACTAATTTTTTTATTTCATATTTTAGTCAAAAAATTAAAAAATTACTTAAGCCTTCGTTTGGTAAATAGATTGGGACTATATAAACACATAAGGACAAAAAAAAGTTACAAAATTATAAAATGACAAAATACTTGACTTTTGATACAAAATTACCAAATTGACCTATATACAAACAAAAAAGTAAAAAAAAAAAACATCATTTCCAAGTGGAGGGCATATTTGTCATTCCAATACAAAAAATCCAAATAAAAAAACTAAACGAACAAAAAAGTCACAGGCTAAAAAAATCGAAAAAGCCAAAAAACCAAATTTACCAAACTACACCTAAATAACATATTCCCAAACAAGACCTATGTTCAGAAGTTCATTATGATGAAGTAAGCCTCTCCAACCAAATCCACAAGTTTAAGATCAATCCAGTAAACCACCATCAACAAGATTTTAATAGTTATATTACTCTATTCGATTTTTTAGAAATTTATGTGAAATTATTTTGATATGTGTATATATATATATATATTAAATTTAAACACAATTTAAAACTCGTCAATTTTTCAAACTCAACTTGATGGATTGTACACATTATAAAAAAATTAATCTATTCAAGTTTGATTCAAATAACACCCGTTTGAGTTCAGCTAAAACATAAAAAAGTGAAATTTAACAATATTTAAAACCACTTGAGTTTTTTCAAGCCAAATTAGGTAAGTTATTACTCGTTTCAAATTATATTCAAACAACTTATTACTCAATGGCGTAAC
The DNA here is from genome assembly GCA_025200525.1 of Camellia lanceoleosa. Lineage (NCBI taxonomy): Eukaryota > Viridiplantae > Streptophyta > Magnoliopsida > Ericales > Theaceae > Camellia > Camellia lanceoleosa. The sequence continues at coordinate 161,116,352 of CM045766.1, read as the reverse complement.
AACTCCGCGAATGATAGACGTTGGGTCTATCAATTCAAATTGGAAGTATTCTAAGCAGCAATTAATACTATATATTTAAAAAAATTATTTAGATTTTGTTTGGAAAGTGGGTTAGCTTTTTAGCTTTTGATTTTTTTAGTTTTTCTTGTGAGAGAAGAGTGTAATGATTATGGGTTAGATGTGATGTTTTGTTTGTTGTGACTAAAATAGCCTATTTTGTCTTTTGGGCTAAAATAGCCAAAAAAAGCTCCCAAACCATCTTCCCAAACGGTGCCTTAATATATTTACATCAATAAATCACATTCATTTTAGAGTGACTCACATCATATCAATTTTAAATTTATATCATACACGTCGTTTTAACAATAAATTTCAAAACATAGAATTTTAAACAACACTGATTGGTAATTCGAAAAATCATGGCTCGAATGGCTTGAAATACTCAAAACAACGTCGTTTTTGGTGTAAAATAACGTCGTTTTGACATATTTAAACCACAAAAATTCAAACCATCAAACATTTTCTAATTTTAAATATATTTCCTGTAGAATTGACACAGTCAAGAGACAATGATGTTGGAACAGCGGAGTGGGTGAAGTGAGTTCAGTTTAAGATGATGTGTGGCCTATAACTTTCAGTTATATATGGTTATTTGGACTATAGAAGGTTTTCATCTTCAAAAGTCTTTTCACCCACTTCAGAAACCCTATGCTAATAAGGTTTTGTTTGAGATATGGATTAGTTTTTTGATTATAATTTTTTTGATTTTTGTGAGAAAAAAATAAAATAATTATAATTTAGATATGATATTTTGTCATATTAACTTTTTAATCTATTTTATCTTTTTGTAATTGTTTTAACATTTTAATCTCAAAAATATTTATGCCAAAGGCTAAACAATTGGATAAAAGTTGCATCACACTCCTATTATTGATTCCCTTTACGTGTGTGTTCTTTGCTTATTGGTTTCACATCCCCTTCGAAAAAAGCTTGAATGACATATTCAATACTTTCACCTTTTCTTTATTGATGTTGTCTTCGGTTTTTATTTTATTTTATTTTATTTTATTTTTTTATTTTCGTTTTTTTTTCAAGTTTATATTTCTCCTATAGAAATAAATTAAACTCAATTTTTCACAGATTTTGCACTCAACAAATGAATCGGTAGATATAATTCAAATTTGTATCCTCTCAACATATGCGAGTAGAATTAATATAAACAAATCAAAATAACTCACATAGAAGTGATCATGAAGATAGAGTGTTAACATTTCTTCACAACACCTTGGATTCTACCAGTGAATTGTTGTATATCCAGAATCAATTGTTTATCAATAATGTATTTTTTTTTTTTTTTTTAACCAACCAAAAAAAAAAAATTATATTTTTCAAAAGTACTAATGCTACTAGAAGCACAATTCTCTCACCTAATTAGACAGAGACATTCAAATGGTAGTGAACCATGCCTGATGTGGGATCCATACGCATGGGATTGTCTATAACTAGTTTTGTGTGTAGCAATCCTCTTTTAATACTTTCTTTATATTTTCTATATGTCAATAATATTTTTTCTAGAAGAAAACAATTTGGAGATCACCATGATTTTACCTAATAATTCGATTCACTCAATTTGTAGACCTTTGCATGTAGATTAGATTATAGATAGTCAATGAGAAAAAAAAATCAATATGATAATTGTATTTATGAAAAATGAACTATCTATTTTTTGAAAACAAATATAATGCAAGAATATGGCTATGATAACTGATGAATCTAATTTTGATTTAAAAATACAAACAAATAAACTTTTAAGAGAAATGAATCAAATATTTGAAATGAAGAGCGTTACAGGTCTAACTTGACGATCCAGTGGAGCCGACAACTCCCTTCCAAAAATTATCAATTGTAAGAGAAGGCAAGCTGCTCAAACCTTATGGACTACTTGCACTTTAGATAGGACTTTTCATAAGAAGATAGAATCTTTGTGTGATTTTTTAGGTCTAAAGTGGATATATACAAGCAAAGCAAAGCAATTGAGATGTGTATGTGTGGTTTAGCTGGTCCAAGTATTTTGTCCACTCACAATTTTGTCTTTTAGACTGCTCTCTCTGTCTCTCCCCTTCTAGTTCTACATTCACCAGTTGGAAATATACCCAGATAAATTTGGAGGAGAGATTACCTTTCCCCCCCTCCCCCCCCGCGGCTTTTGAATGACTTGCTTTAATCTACTTTTTGGTGCCGTGGTGTGTAGTCTACCTTGCAATTCAACCAACTGTGACCCTATTGATTTTAACATTTTCAACTTGTTACAAAAGTATAATGGACCACACCACACCCCCCCCCCCCCCCCCCCCCCCCCCCCAAAAAAAAAAAAAAAAAAAAAGAAGAAAAGCACTCTCTCTTCTATGAAATCCAAGATATTTCAATGTTTAGATATATATATATTTCAATTGTTGAATTGTTAAATCACCAACTCATTTAGAGATAGTGACAAATTTATTATTTATATTTTAAACACTACCTAACACAAAAAATAAATAAATAAATAAATAAAATAAAATGGTGAAACAGCTTTTGGAAAAAAAAATTACAAATATTTTTCTTAAAATAACTCACTTTTAAAGAAATACCCAAAAAAAATTGTTTTAGAATATTTTTCAACTGTTTTGATATGATAAAAAAATATTTATTTTTAATTTGAAATAATGCGAAAATTTGTTAAATGATTTAATTGATTAAAGATCCAACTTACAACTCATATTAATGTCAAAGGTAAGGTATAAAAATATATATATATTTATATTAAAGAGGATACAAATCAAAACTCAATTTTAAAATCATGTAAAACATACCCTCCAAAAAAAAAAATCTTGTGAAACTAACTGATAAATGAAATTCCCGTTGATGTACGTCTTGTACATTAGGTACTTCTGAGATAAGACAAAAATTATGGGGGAAAAATTTGAATATATTTTATATGTAACTGATAAGCATAACATGTAAAGTACTAATATTTAGAGCTATTTTGAAAAGATGATTAAAAGTTATTTTTCAACTTTTAATCTGTTTTAAGTCACATTATATTTTTTTACTTTTTTACACATTTTTTAAAAAAACAAAAAAATCAAAAAATCAACTTATAACCAACTTTTCAAAATAATCCTTAAGAGGGATGTTTTTGGAGAACTACTTCATAGACTATATGGAAGCAATCATTACTTTCATTTTTTTTAAAATAAAAAATCAAAATCAAAATACAAAATAAAGAAAATAATAGCGAAAAGTCTAGGATCATAGAAAAATTTCTCATAATCCATCCATAAATTTAATTGTGTGGTTTAAATTTAATTATGTATAATGAAACCAACACTTGAATAAAATTTCTATCCACCAATATTTATCTGAACATTTTTCTGGTTAAATAAATGAGCAATGATTTATAACTCTAAATTTGGAATATTAATAATGGCACTAATGATGTGGCATGGAACACAAAAAAAAAAAAAAAACAACAAGACACATACATCATATTATTTATGAGTGACGGCTACTGCCAAAGAAGTAAAACTCTCATTAGAACTCTATTTTTAGTGCTTTAGATCTAAGTAACTCTCCAACGAGAAGTATAGTGCAGGTGACAAAATTGAAAAGGAGAACTAGGGCTATGAAAATGGGTCAGAAATCATCATAGAAAGTCATGCAATCTCGAAGACACGGTCATCAGAAGTTTCGTTGAGAATAAGCAAAACTTTGATATGAAGTTGGTGGAAAATCCTCCAATTTTTTTTTATCATTCATCATCAAAGATTTTGTGAGTTTTGCTAATGGGACGGTGGGGGTTCAATCCCCTTTCCCTCTTCATTTTACTTTTTAAGTTCCATCCCTCTTCTGCTTTTTTTGACATTTTGTCTTCCATGTCAAATTCTTTCATTGACCAATGAATTAGGAATCTGAATTTTTTCTTTTGATTGGCAGTTAGGAAAGTGATATTCCCATATGACTAAATTCTCAAAATATTTATTTTTTAACTCGTCAAAGTGTAATCCCCCCACACAAAAGAAAAGAAAAGATTAATTCAAACTAATTTTCAAAAATTGAACTCCATAAAAAGATGTTTAAAAACGTAATTGGTCGCCTAAGATATGTTCAAAAAAACATTATGACAAAAACACTTAATTTTACTTAATTTATTAGTGGGGACAATGCTACAATTGAATTAATTTACGCAATTTTCATTTTATAGTAAATAATAGAAGGGATGGAACTAGAAGAAGACTATGGGAGGCCATGGCCCCTCAGTTTCTGTGAAAAATATGGTTTGTCATAGTATTTTAAAAATATATTTCATTTTATACATAAAATGACCCCAATATAAAAAATATATATCTCATTTTTCTCTTATCTTGCGCTCTCTTTTTATTTTGTTCCAAAAAAACTTTATCCTATTAGAAATTACTTCTGTGGTATTTGAATTTTTTTATGTATATACATAATTTATATATCATATTGTACATACATGCGTGCATATGTATATAGTACAAAAAATTTATTTGTCTTTTGATCCCTCCGGTGATGAAATCCTGGTTTCATCCCTGAATCATAGCAACATATGATATATACACTTCATGTCATTTCAATAGAATTCTCATGTCACCTCTTAGAAGTCTAGATGCTGCAATGAGCTAAAAAGTCTAGGGTTGGATTGGAAGCAAAGAGAATGGAAGGAAAGAGATGAGAGACTTTTTAATCTTCAAAACGCAGTGATTGTTTTCTTAACAAGTTAAAAGGATTCAGCTCCCTTTCCCTAACAAAATTTTAAATTTTCTTATCGCAATTCATTTACACAGTCTGTTTGAAAATCATAGGGGAAAGAACCAAAAAAAAAAATGTATTGTAAGTTAAGAGGAAAGGTTTTGGGGCCCATTTGTTTTCTGAGTTATGGCTCCGGACTAGACTAACAGTCCCCTCTCTCTCACTATGCTCATGTTTGTTTTCCTCTTTGGCCTTGGGACTCATAGTCCACATGGACTATGAAAGGCCTCACACGAACGGATTCGAGTTTAGGCTGACAGATAGTATTAGCAAAATAATTCATTTGGCTTAGGGGTGATCGGTTGTCCTGGCGGACGTCTGATGGATCAAATGATCAAATGTAATTTTTTTTTTTTTTTAACTTGTTGGGCATTTTTTTTGAACTTTAATATTTAATATTTTTGTATTTTTTGTTAAGTAAAAATTATAGTTTTATTTATTTTATTATTTTATATAAAAATAATTTAACAATCACCACACTAACAATTATCATCAAAACAAACACAATTTTACTAATCCTCTTACTATCAATCCTTTCACTATCAATCCCCTCTATTCTATCTTTAAAAACAAACGGGGCCTTGAGGTACATAAGTTGCTTATTGGCTTATTTCTTATAATTCATCACATCATATCTCTATTTTTTGTTTTTTAAGTATTTTCGTAAAAAATCAATGAATCACTAAATAAGCCATACCCAAACCAAAGTTTGAGGGAAAAAAATTAGTGATTTCTTCTCTTTTGCTTGATAAACTATATAAAAGAAAAAAAAAATTACACATTATATTACCAAAATAATTTGTTATGTTTTTATTTATTTAATATCTAGATAGACAATTTTTAGTATTATAAAAAGTTAGCAATTATCTCATGTCTTTTGCGCCAATCTCTATATTTGGAAGAGATTTTAAAATGACAGTTTTAAAGGGAATTAAAATTTTCAATATTTTTATTCCACTTTTCTATTTTTTAGTAAGGGTCAATTGAAGGATATTATTAGTCTTTGTGAGTCTCATCACAAGACTCATTTGATAAATTGAACTGCTTAATTTGTACAATTCACTTCTTAAAAAAATTAAATTCATCAGAGGATAAAGTCATGTGATAAGATTACAAAACTTGACTTACTAAAAAAGTTTACGAAAGTGATTGAGACCCCTCTCCTCCCCAACCCCACCACCTCCACACAAACACGTGGGGGTTGGTGATTAAAAAAAAAAAAAAATTGGCCAATCATAGGCCAGTAGGGATCGTGGGGTCCAAATCATTTTTCAAAAGTTTATAAGTTGAACCATTCAAATTATATTGTGCATGCAAAACTCAAAAGCACCCGATAGTTGGGAAATTTAGATCTGCTATAGCGCACAATTTGTAGTGCATTGTGTAAGTGATAAACCACGTTATTTTGGTTAATATATATATATATATATATTGAGAGGGAAATTTCAACCGAGTTAATGGGTTGAACTAGTTTGGGTTTGGGCTGGAGTGCGGGACAACATGTTTGAGGTGAAATAAGTCGGTGCGAGTTAGAATAGCCATAGTCCGGTCGATTTGGGGCTACGCGTTCGACCGAACTTGCAAATCGGATGGGGCTTGTCCTTGTTTAGCTGAGACCAGTCGAGCAAGAAATAACCAGAGTAGAAAAGCTCGGCAAAATTGGTCGTCTTGAGCATAGAACCAGGCACGATTCTAGCACAGTCCGTCGGAGTTGGGAATTACCTGGGTGCCTTATATCCAGGAAAATTAAAAGTAGCACGACCTCAAAGGCAGATTATGGTGCCGCGTTGAGGGTAGCTCAGCTAGAATTGCTACATGGCCCAATCAGAGTGTGAAGTGAAGATTCCACCATCCGTATGCATCAATACCGTTAGATTGTTTTGCCATTAGTGTGTTGCAGTATTTATGCCTACACGTGCAAGGAGATAAGAGGGTAGAACATCCACGTGTCTTGGAAAGAACAAGCAAAGTAATGTGCGTAAAAAATATATAAACGATATGGTGCCTCCATGCAACAAGTCTAGAATTCTTGCTATCAGAGCTATCTTTCTTTTGTCTCTTTTGGCTTTATCTTCTTCTCTGAGTGTGTTAACTTGACCGTTGGAGGGACACTCACCGGATAGCTTACCGTCACTTTGTTCTCAAGTTGTATAACGTCACTCAGAGTAATGCGAAGCTTGGACCTAAGGAGTACGAAGTGCGATGAATATTTCCTTCCCATATACATATATATATATATATATATAGAAACCCACGACAAAGAAGAAAAAGAGTAAGAAGCAAAGTAGAGCCAATGGTGACATCGGTTTTCACTGTAGATACCTTATTTTTGACCGACCTTAAGACTCAGACGTCATCGATTGATCGCTCGGTGATGGTGCATGTTGTGCTCGTTTAGAGGTTTCGAAGTTTTGGCTGAGTGTGACACCCGAATTTTCTTTTAAAATTACAATAAATAGAAATCAAAAATAAATAAATCAATCAATAAATAATAATAATAATAATAAATAAATAGGAAATTGGGAATTTATCAATTAAATTAATTGTGAGACACCACACGTTAAATATTTTAGTAAGTGGTAAGTGATGTTTTATAGTTTGGTAGTAAGATTTTAAAACGTGAAGAATTATAAAGAATTGAATTAAAATAATATCCTAAAATAAAATATAAAAATAAAAAATAAAAAAAAAGAAAGAAAAGGAAACAGTTATAGCTTTGGTGAATCACCTCATAGCCTTGATTAATCACCCATTTGAGGGCCACGTGGGGGAAGGACAAGAAGGCACCTAGTAAGACATGTGGCCGGAGTAGATGCATGCTCACTCCCTAGAAATAGGCAGTGAGTGACCGAGCTTCAACAAAAAACAAGAAAGAAATATAGGTAAAGCAATAAGAGGCAGCATACAAGTAGCGAAGAGGTTGTAAAACTAGAAGCTAAGGCGAATTTTAAGGTGAGTTTTATCATATCTTGAGTTAGTATAATATGTTTTCTACATGTCTTAAGTTATCATAATATATTTTACGAATGTTTTAAGTTACCACAATTTATTTTATATAATTTATGTTTTATAGTTAGGTTAATGTTTCAATTACGTAGATTATTTTCTAAACTCTGTTTGCATAAATTAAAACCCATGGATATGTTTGCTTAAATTTTAGTAATTATTTGACAATGATTTTATAACCAATTATTTTCTGTAAGTACCACCACGGGAGTCCCATGCCTTGGGGGACTTAAATAACCATTGACCACCGTTTGACCACTTTGTAGTCCCCTGTTTGTCATGGATCCATTGACCCCTGTAGTGATTGTCACTTTAGTGACCCCTGTTTTGTATCGTGGTTATAGTGATTTATTTCCGTTTCTGCCACTTAATTTATTTGTGTATTCAATTCAAATTGTGTAAATGTTTTAGCTTAAATAACTATCCATGGCTATTTTGTGCCCCTATACTCACAGTATAATATTTCTCACTCTGCTATGTGCTTATGGCTAGGTGACGAGGTTTAACGAGATCAAGATGGAAAATGAATCACTGTGTTGTTTTTTTAATATCTGTTTTTTTTTTTTGAACTCTCGTAATACAATAAAGTTCTAATGACTATGTTTTATTTCCTTTTAGATAAGCAGTTGGTACTTAATTATTTTATTTTAATTTATTTAATTTATTCGCTTGCGCTGCGACTACAGAATTATCCGAATTATTTTATTTTTATCTTGTTACGACGCCGAGCCTTTGGGTACCGGGTTTGGGTCGTGACAAAAAGGGGTATCAGAGCAATGGTTTTTTTTTATTATTAAAAAAAAAAAATAGTCTTAAGTTTTGAATTTCTCCGTATAATTTTCACATTATTTGAATTAAAAATTATTTCAAAAAAAAAAGAGCAATGAATTAGAGGCATAGTTGAGTCAGTGATTCTATCTTCTCCCCCGCTCGAGCCACCTAGTTAGTGTATTTATACCGCTCAGGGTATCCATACCAGTCAGTGTATATAAATGTGTTTAGATTGTTTTGCCTCGTTTTCCTTTCGTTAAGTTATTTTGTGATTCAGGTCAGTATGGAGTCAATGTCCAATTCAGAGAGATGTGCCAGTCACGCCATTGATATACAGAACCTAAACTGTTTTTATTGCAGTTTGGGGAGGACATCCCCGATTACAGAGACTCCAAAAAAAAAAAAAAAAAAAAAAAGAAAAGAAAAAAAAGAGAAGGATCTATTCTTCTTTCTCCTCTGGCAAACGGCCATACGCCGACCTCACTTGCTTGACTCTCTCGCCGTTTTCTTCATCTCAATTTCGTTCTGGGAGACCTTTGAAGGCCCTGCCTCAGTGTGTTCCCCAAGAGAAAGCCCTACCTCAGTGTTTTCACCAAGAGAGTTAACTCTTTGCCGACCATCAAAGGAAAAATACGACGGCACTCCGAACCGGGCCATACAAGTGGCCTGTCGTTTTACCTTTTTATTCTCCATGGAGGTAGCCTTCCGTTTTAGTTCCTTGTTCTCTACTTTCAGCGCGCAAATCTCCGCTCGCGCATCCTTGTACATATGCTGAAGCAAAGTGAGTTGGGCGTTAATCCGATGTACCTCACACGTCTTGTTTTGCAGACGGTGAGACAGGTTAGTGACCGCGGCCACTGTCTCCATACATGACTTCAACGTGTAGTGGTTGGCCTCAATATCAGTTTGAGCAGCCATCACTTGCTCAACTATTAGTGTAGGAAGACTAGGATAAGTAAGAGCAGGGCCACTTGGCCCAGAGGAGCTCGATGGATCATTAAGATCCGGAAAAAGAGAGAGGGGGCGAGACAAAGCCATGTATAGGAGGAGAAAGGAAAAAAAGGGAGTCACAGAAAAATGGCAGAAAATAGAGGAAGAAGAGAAGAAGGGAATGGAAGAGTGATGAAGAAGAAGAAGATAGAGTAGAAGAAAACAAGAGGGACAGAGAGTCGAGGCGAGACGAGCTTTCAAATCGAGGAGGCCTGCTTTTGTCGGCTAACCGACGCAAAAGCAAACCCGCGTGTCAAACGCGGTTTTCGGAGGAAGAGAAAGAGGCGGGAGAATTGTATGAATTGTATATCTATGTACCATATATATTTGTTTGCATATTTGGTCACAAGAGTGGCTTGGGTTCAGTGGTTCGGCTCAGTGGTTGAAAGAGCAAGAGACTAAGCCTGAGGACAGGGGTTCGAAACCTCGTATCCCCACATCCATGCATTTTTGAGTTTTTCCTCAATTAAATATGTAATTTATGAATGGAGATTTTGAGTTTGATTTGAAATTGAAGGCCTTAAAGGTTTGAGAAACAAAAATTGATGAGCTCAATAAATTTAATTTGATATTTGAAACCTTTTGGGGGTTTGAGTTGAAATCTGATTTAGAATGATAAATTAATTGGGCCTTAGTGAAAGTCAAATTCGACCAATTAAATTATGTGGGATTTGTGGTTAGGTTTGATTAATTTAATTACGTGTTAATCAATATAGAGATTTGGGATCTACCACTGTAATTATTAAATTTGGAGATAGTTGTAATATCGTTTATTTTGGAGGTAATTGTGCTATAGAATATTTAGAGGATATTGTACCATTTGGAAATCATTTAGTAGTTATTATTTTTTAGAGCAAAACTTGTATATTTTTGGGTGGCTATTTGAGAGTATTTAATGACCCGGGAGTGGGGCGTTACAGTCTTATAGTTGGCCCGCTGAACCAGTCCGAAAACCCGCGGTACCTGGAGGAGTAAGAAAGAACCAAAAATGCCAAGGAAGAGCCTTTGCCTTAGTACTTGGAAACCTAGAAGTTATAGAGAACGTCGTGTCAGGTACACTTTCTGTTTGTGGTCACTTAGCCCATGTTTTCTTTGACTCTGGCTCAACTCATTCTTTTGTTACACCATACTTTGCTACCAAGTTGGCATCAACACCCGAACCCTTAGGATATGTATTATCTGTGTCTTTTCCTTCTGGTAATTCTGCCCTTAGTACTAATGTATACAAATCTTGTACTATATCCTTAAAAGGTGAAACCTTATATATAGATTTGATTCCCCTCTGCATTAGTACCTTTGATGTGATCTTAGGAATGGATTGGTTAGCTGCCAACCGTGCCTCCATCGATTGTGAAGCCAAAAAGGCCTTCCACCGGTCACCAAACCAACTCGAGCTTATCTTCGAAGGAACTGAAGCCTCTCCCCCTCCATGTATTATATCCTTCATGACAGCCCAACGACTGTTAAGAAATGGTTGTTGTAGTTGTATCTGTTATGTGATCGATACTTAACAAGAGACCCCCACACTTGATGCAATCCCTGTGGTTCGAGAATTCCCGGATATATTTCCTGAAGACCTGCCTGGTACCCCAGTTGACCGAGAAATTGAATTCACCATTGAAACCCAGCCTGGTGCACAACCAATCTCGAAGACCCCTTACCGCATGTCCATGACAGAATTGAAAGAACTAAAAACCCAACTCCAAGAACTACTGGACAAAGGCTTCATCCGACCAAGTACCTCACCATGGGGAGCTCTGGTACTGTTCGTAAAAAAAAAAAAAGGATGGTACAATGGGGCTATGCATCGATTACCGGGAGCTAAACAAAGTCACCATCAAGAACCGATACCCTCTACCACGAATTGACGACTTGTTTGATCAACTACAAAGCGCCCAAGTATTCTCAAAAATTGACTTGCGTTCTGGTTACCATCAACTAAAAGTCAAAATAGAAAGTATTGAAAAGACTGCCTTCAGAACTCGTTACGGGCACTACGAGTTTCTCGTCATGCCATTTGGCATCACAAATGCTCCAGCGGCCTTCATGGACCTCATGAATCGAGTGTTCAAACCCTATCGTAACGAGTTCGTCATTGTCTTTATTGACGACATTCTTATATACTCCAAATCGCCAGAAGATCATGAGGACCACCTACGAAGAGTCCTACAAACACTACATGATCACAAGCTTTATGCCAAATTGAAGAAATGCGAATTCTAGATCACTAGTGTACGCTTTCTCGGTCACGTCATTAACAAAGATGGCATCTCAGTTGATCCCCAAAAGGTTGCAGCAATCGTGGATTGGCCACGACCTACTAACACGTCTAAGATTCGAAGCTTTTTGGGCCTAGCCGGCTATTACCGGCGCTTTGTGCAAGATTTCTCGAAAATAGCTTCACCCTTGACCCAGCTAACTCAGAAGAACAGGCCCTTTGAATGGACGGACAAGCAAGAACGTTGCTTCCAAGAATTGAAGAATAGACTCATGATGGCTCCTATACTAGCACTCCCCGCGGAAGTAGAAGGGTTTGTAATTTACAACGATGCCTCATACAATGGTTTGGGTTGCGTTCTTATGCAAAATGGGAAGGTCATTGCTTATGCCTCTCGCCAACTAAAGACTCACTAAAGAAACTACCCAACTCATGATCTAGAGTTGGCTACGGTGATCTTCGCTCTCAAGATCTAGCGTCATTATCTCTACGATGCAACCTGTGAAATTTACACTGATCACAAGAGTCTCAAATATCTGTTTACACAGAAGGAATTGCATATGAGGCAACGACAATGGCTAGAATTTATGAAGGACCATGATATAGAGATCCATCACTATCCTGGCAAAGCTAACGTAGTAGCAGATGCATTAAGTTGAAAAACAACCAAAAGTTTGACAAGTACCCTTATTCTCCGCAAGATCCATGGACTGCTCGCCAATATAATCGTAGAACCCGAGTTGATTGAAGAAATTAGAACCCGCCAATGTGAAGATAAACTTTTGAAGAAAAAGTACGAGGAACAAGGAAGTACGCCCGATCCTGATTTCATAATAAGCAATGGAATGCTAAAATTTCAGAATCGAATTTGCGTACCCGACCTTCCAGAACTCAAGAAAAGGATCTTGGTAGAAGCTCATAGCTCGAGGTTTGCAATCCACCCTGGCAATACGAAGATACATCACGATCTAAAGGAACACTTCTGGTGGACAGGAATGAAGAAAGACATAGCAAGCCATGTCTCCAAATGCTTGCGCTGTCAACAAGTTAAAGCAGAACATCAGAGACCTGCAGGGATGTTGCAACCACTCCCTATTCCCGAATGGAAATGGGAGCATATTACCATGGGCTTCGTGGTTGGGTTACCGCAATCAGTCTCGAAGAATGATGCAATATGGGTAATCGTGGATCGATTGACAAAGTCGGCGCGTTTTCTACCAATCAGAATCATGTACTCTCTTTCTAAGTTCACCACTCTATACATTAAGAAAATCATTCGCTTACACAGCACCCCAGTTTCAATCGTATCCGATAGAGACCCCTGCTTCGTGTCTCATTTCTGGAACAAATTGCAAGAAGCTTTGGGAACCACTCTGAAGTTTAGCACGGCTTATCACCCTCAAACTGATGAGCAATTTGAAAGGATGATCCAGATTTTGGAAGATATGTTACGTTTGTGTGTGTTAGACCTCAAAGGTAACTGGGATGATCATCTACCTTTGGTGGAGTTTGCGTACATTAATAGCTACTATACAAGTATTGGAATGGCACCGTACGAGGCACTGTATAGAAGGAGATGTCGATCACCTCTGTGTTGGACATAAGTCAGAGACGGAAAATTATTAGGCCCCGAGATTGTGCAAATAACAAGCGATAAAATCCAACTCATCTAGCAACGAATTCGCACTGCTCAAAGTCGCCAGAAAAGTTATGCAGATACACGGAGATGAGACTTAGAATTTCAAGTAGACGATCATGTGTTCCTATAGATCTCACCAACGAGAGGGGTTATCCAATTTGGGAAGCGAGGAAAGTTAAACCCACGTTACATCGGCCCATTCGAGATACTCGAAAGGATTGGTTCTGTGACATATCGCCTTGCGCTTCCACCTGAACTATCCAATGTGCATAACGTGTTTCACGTTTCGATGCTTCGTCAATATCTTCAAAATCCAGAGCATGTTGTCGATCATGAGAACTTGGAAATTCAAGAAGACCTCTCCTATGAAGAGCAACCTGTACAGATTCTTGATCACCGTGACCAGGTCCTCCGAAATAAGACTATACCTCTCGTAAAAGTCATATGGAGAAACCATTGTGTCGAAGAAGCAACGTGGGAAACTGAAAGCCAAATGCGGGCCAAATACCCACACCTCTTCGAAAACCAAGGTACGTCAAGTTTGGGGACAAACTTCTTTTAAGGAGAGGAGAAATGTGACACCCAAATTTTCTTTTAAAATTACAATAAATAGAAATCAAAAATAAATAAATCAATCAGGCCCCGTTTGGTAGAGCTGTGGAAAAGTGATTATAACTTATAGCCTAACAGCTTATAGCTTATAACTGTGAACATAAGCTGATTTTTTACCTATAAATTAAGCTTCTCCTCCCCCACCCAAAGAATAAGTTGATTTTTGACTTACAAAAAGCTATAAGCTGTATTATTAAGCTGAACCAAACACATCAAAATAACTTAAATTAAGCTAAAAGCTGAAATAAGCTGAAAATAAGCTCTACCAAACAGGGCCTCAATAAATAATAATAATAATAATAAATAAATAAATAGGAAATTGGGAATTTATCAATTAAATTAATTGTGAGACACCACACGTTAAATATTTTAGTAAGTAATAAGTGATGTTTTATAGTTTGGTAGTAAGATTTTTAGACGTGAAGAATTATAAAGAATTGAATTAAACTAATACCCTAAAATAAAATATAAAAATAAAAAATAAATAAAAAGAAGAAGAAAAGGAAACAGTTATAGCTTTGGTAAATCACCTCATAGCCTTGATTAATCACCCATTTGAGGGCCACGTGGGGGAAGGACAAGAAGGCACCTAGTAGGACATGTGGCCGGAGTAGATGCATGCTCACTCCTTATAAATAGGCAGTGAGTGACCGAGCTTCAACAAAAAACAAGAAAGAAATATAGGTAAAGCAATACGAGGCAGCATACAAGTAGCGAAGAGGTTGTAAAACTAGAAGCTAAGGCCAATTTTAAGGTGAGTTTTATTATATCTTGAGTTAGTATAATATGTTTTCTACATGTCTTAAGTTACCATAATATATTTTACAAATGTTTTAAGTTACCACAATTTATTTTATATAATTTATGTTTTATGGTTAGGTTAATGTTTCAATTACGTAGATTATTTTCTGAACTCTGTTTGCATAAATTAAAACCCATGGATATGTTTGTTTAAATTTTAGTAATTATTTGACAATGATCTTGTAACCAATTATTTTCTGTAAGTACCACCACGGGAGTACCATGCCTTGGGAGACTTAAACAACCATTGGCCCCCGTTTGACCACTTTGTGGTCTCCTGTTTGTCATGGATCCATTGACCCCTGTAGTGATTGTCACTTTAGTGACCCCTGTTCTGTACCGTGGTTATAGTGATTTATTTCCGTTTCTGCCACTTAATTTATTTGTGTATTCAATTCAAATTGTGTAAATGTTTTAGCTTAAATAACTATCCATGGCTATTTTGTGCCCCTATACTCACAGTATAATATTTCTCACTCTGCTATGTGCTTATAGTTAGGTGACGAGATTTAACAAGATCATGATGGAAAATGAATTGCTGTGTTGTTTTTTTAATATCTGTTTTTTTTTTTTTTTTTGAACTCTTGTAATACAATAAAGTTCTAATGACTATGTTTTATTTCCTTTTAGATAAGCAGTTGGTACCCAATTATTTTATTTTAATTTATTTAATTTATCCGCTTGCGCTGCGACTACAGAATTATCCGAATTATTTTATTTTTATTTTGTTACGACGCCGAGCCTTTAGGTACCGGGTTTGGGTCGTGACACTGAGAGCCTTGCCTCCGGGCCTCTGAAGTCTTTTGTGCTTCAGCTCGGTTTGTGGACTGAATCTTGTTTCTTTTCCCGGAGGGAGGGAGAGGTCTTGTAGACCATCTCTTTGTGGTCGTAGACCACTTTTCCCGTTTGGAAACTAGTTTCCGATTTTTGGAGCCTTTGGCCGCGCGCCTTGTCTCGGGACAGCTTAACGTTCTCCGTTTGGCGTGGTTTTTGAACCATACCTTGTTGCCTTTGCGTAGAGGAACACTGTGGTCCGGGAGACCACTTTTGGTGCTCGTAGACTAGTTTTCGAGGCTTTCAGCCGCGTGCTTTGCTTCCCGATCTCTTGTCTTGCATCCACTTTGGTTTGTTTTTTGTACAAACCTTGTTTTCCTTGTTTGGAAGGTGGTACAAGGGTGGGAGACCAGTATTTCTTCTGGCCGACCACTTCTTTCTCTGCTAGCCAGTTTTCTGGTCGGACAACTGGCTTTCTTGGTCTTTGGGCCATCTTTTCTGGTCGGCCACCACACCACTGCATTGTTTTCATGCCCTAGACTCTCTCACACCATTGCTGACCAGTTTTTGCTCTCAGAGGCCACTTAAAGTGGTCGGCCGACCACTTTAAGTAGCAGGCCGACCACTTCAGGTGGTCGGTTGCTTTTTGACACCTTTTTGGAGATATTTTCCTCCAGTTGGCACAGCTGGAGGACATTAGGGCCATCCTCCATACACGTGTATGAAGGGATTGCCTTGGTGCTTTGCTTCTCCTAGAAGCTTTGCCTTTCCTCTTCTATAAGAGGGAAGCTCCCCCTCCTTCCTCTAGGTTCAGAAAATGGCCCTAAGAGTTATACATATAGCTTTGTCTCTATATTGCTCTTGTTCTTGGTTTTGTGCCTTAAAAGTGTAGTTTTACCACACTTTAACACACAAACACACACTCAAACACCTTCCTTTGGCTACTGAGGTGCTGGAGAGCTGGTTTTGGTGTTCTTGGTTTGGTTTGAGCTTGAAAAACTTGCTGGAGTTATAGTTATAAAGGAGGTCTTCAAGGGTCAGCCTTTAGCCCTTAAATCCCTCATTCTTGCTTAAGCTTTTAGCCCTTCTTGCATCTGTTTTTAAGCTTAACTCTTAACTATAAAAAGTTCTATTTTTGCATGCTTAAAATAATTGTTTGAGGTCACTTTTTTGTTTGGGATGATTTACTTCCTCTTAGGCCTTGTTAGGCCTTATTTTGAGTCATCCCTTTAGGCTCTTATTGAACCCTTTGCATGACCTTTCTACCACTGAAATCCAGAGGATTTTCAGTGGTGGAAAGGTGGTTTTGGTGTCCTAAATAGGAGAGGGTCATCCCCTCTCCTTGTATTATGTTTACTTGCTTCATATGCCTTATGTTTGAGCACCTTTGATAAGCTTTTGTTGGTCATATCTTAGCATGTATTTGTGTTTATTTTGCTGAGGCATAACACTGTTTTTGCTTGCTTTGGTCACTCTATGCATGGTTAATACACTTGTAGTGTAAATCACACAAACTACCTTTATGTGCTTCATGAAATAGCATGCCATTCTAGCTTGTTTTCTTTCCATTTCAGCATGTTTTTGGTGATTTTTTTGCCATGTCATGACTTTGTTTTGGTTTGGTTTGGTTGGCCCTTGCATGCCTCTTACACTTGTAGTGTAATTCCATGAAATAGCCTAACATGCATCATGTTGTAACATGTCATTTTAGCATGCTTTTGGCTTAACTTCATGAAACTTTTGTCCATGTTTTAACATGCTTTAGCTCTGATTTTAGTTCTCTTGGTCATGCATGACTTGCTTTGTATAGCTATGGTTCAACCTAGCTTGTTAGCTTTGTGTGTTAAGTCCACTAGCATGCATTACTTGGACTATTTCAATGATTTGGCATCATTTATTATGTGATTTCAGTCCATGTTTCATGGCCATGCATTCACATTTGTCACTCATTCAATGCGTTGGAAGGTTTTTCCCTTTATGCCTTAACATGAACCATTGCATATGCTTTCATGCCATAGCTTGCGAGCCATCATTTCAGTGCTTATTTGGGGTTATTATGCCATGATATGACTCTGATTTTTATTGGTTAAGTTATTCCATGCTTGGTCTTAATAGGTGTAGTGTAATCTACCTTATTTGCCTTGCATTAACCATGCTTCATGCCCTCCATGCTAGCTTGTTTTGGTTTCCTTCCATGTATGTTTTAGACTCATTTTAACATGTACTAGGACTATTTTGGGTTGCCTTGGTCACATGTTTCATGTTTTGTATACTTATAATACAAATGCTCTTGCTTGCCTCAAGCTTTGAGCACCATTGCATGCTTCATTTGTGTTGTGTACATGATTTGACATCACTTAACATGACATTTCAGAGCATTTAGCATTGCAATGTTCCTACCTCAATCATGCTTTAAGTGCCTTTGAGTGTTATGCATTGTTGCCTAGTTTATGCCATCTTGCCTAGGTATTTGAGCCACCATCTCAGCATGTTTAGGTCCTTATTTTGACCTACTTGAGCTCTGTCTATGATTAGTTCATGCATTTGTGCCATGTATTGCATGCCTCTTTTGTAGTCCTCTTTGATAGCTTCATGCTTTAAGGACCCTACCATGCCATACTTGTGTTGATTGAATGATTTGGCATAATTTCTTAACTCATTTTAGTGCATTCAGGCCTCGTTTGGGGACTGGCTATTTTAGCCAAAAAGCCAACTAAAACTAGTCACATCACATCTCTACTTTTCTGCACATCTTTTCGTAAAAAGTCAAAAAGTTACTAAAATAGCATGTTCCCAAACGAGGCCTTAGTGCTGCTACACTTCCATATTTTTCACTCTTTAAGTGTTCTTGAGAGCTACACCTTAGTGCCTCAATTGGTGAGCCAATTGTCATGCATGTTTGTATGTGTTTTCGATGCCTTCATTTTAGTATTATGGCCACTGTTTTGGCATGACTAAGGTCTGTCCATTTCGGTTTAAGTCCATTGAGTTTGTGGCTTGCATGTTGTTGCATATTTGGTGTATTGCATATTGTTGCCTTTGTTGCATTGCATTGTGCATGCATGCATCACATTGTGTTAAGAACCCTATGATTGCCTTGCATTGAGTATGCCATCTAGTTCTTAGCATCTAGCATTTTGTATATGCCTTATACCTTGCATTGTGTATGCTTAGGTTACATCATTGCATTGTGCATGCTAATTGATATTTGCATTGCGTATGCTAGCTGTCACATGCATTAGCATTGTGCATGTCATTAGCCTTGTTAGGTTGTTCATGTTGCCTTGCATGTTTGTATGCTTAAGTCATATTGCTTAGTCGCATGCTTGAGTTGCATTCCATGCTTGCACGCTTGAGTCGCATTGTGTATGCTAGGTTGCTAGTTGCATTGAGTATGCCATGTGGTTACATGTTTGCATGCTAAGGTTGCATTACATTATATTGTGCATGCCATGCTTGCTTGCATTGTGTTTGGAATAGGTATTAATCCAAACATGGAAAATGAGGGACGT
This sequence comes from Camellia lanceoleosa, assembly GCA_025200525.1. NCBI lineage: Eukaryota > Viridiplantae > Streptophyta > Magnoliopsida > Ericales > Theaceae > Camellia > Camellia lanceoleosa. The sequence goes on along the minus strand of CM045766.1, from coordinate 161,097,217 downwards.
TTCATACTTAAAGTGATGAAACGTGCCTTAATTCCCAGTCGCCGACACTCTTGATCACACATGATAGAGTTTTAGGCTTTATGTGTTTACTTGTGCATTCATTTCCATATTGAATTGTGCAACTTTGCCTCTCAGCCATCATGCATTGAAATGCGCGATTGGTGGCCTAAGGGTCGAGAACCACACCCCCTTGAGTTCATCACATGATAGGGAGAGTGGTTGTGCACACATATCTTGCAAATACATTGCCATGCTCTTTTTTGCTCTCTGTTGTAGCAAATTGCAGTTCAGCAGCAACAACTGGCCGGCCAGCTAGAAAAAGTAGCTGGCCGACCACTTTTCTGATTTTTTAACAACCAAAAGTGGTTGGCAGGTGTTTCTAGAGACCAAAAGTGGTCGGACATCCTCCCACAGGATTCCTAAGGTGGAGTTTCATCTTTCTAGAGCTTGGTGCAGTGTTCTGAGAACAGATGAAAATAGAGGCAAATCGGGGCATCGCATTGGATTTCCGAACGAGGCGACCGGGCTTGCATGCATTCCTCTCCCTCTGAGCCTCCTGTTTTATTGCTTTCCTTAGCTACCATGCTTAGATAGCTTGCTTTTGTTTTGGTTTGTACTTTAATTAGTTAATGCGTTAGCTATTCAATTTGTTTTGCAATAATTAGTTAACTACGATTAGTTAATTAATTTGTTGTGTAATAATTAGTTTAATTAGCTTAGATTAGCTAGTTAGCTTTTTATTCGGTCCTTTCTTCAAGAGGGCGCATTGATGTAATAAGTGTGCGTGTGTGTGATGCATGTCTTCCAACCTCCATTTCTTTCTCATTTTTACTTAACCGCTTATGATGGTTAGTTTTAGGGCATATTTCATTTAGCATACCTTATGCTTCGCATGCGTGCATCCATTCATCTGTTTTGTATGCATCGGGCTCGGCGTATCATGCTAACTGCATTGTATTTTCAATACATTTACTTGAATACATGTATCAAGTTGCATTTCATATGCCATTTCTAGAATAGCCAAGCCTATTTTAGTCGCATTCTCGCTTGTGTTGCATTAGCCATCTTAACATGAACTAGGATCATGCATGATTTCTAACTTATTCTCTGTTTTGGCTTGGAGTACACTGTGAGTGTTTACGCTTTAGCATATTGCATATATGTTAATGTTGCCATGAAAGCATGCTTACCATAAGACTAACTGCTTAGTTGATTAACTACCTAAATGCCTGTGGGTGAAGGTTGGATAACTTGAATTGGAACAATTCATTGAAATCCTCGTTTTAGCCTACTTGCGAGTAGCGAACTTCAAACCATTTTCCAAACAAACGGATATGCGATACTTTGTTCCAAATTAGGCGATCTAGTCTATACTTGTTTGTTGTGCGCATCACATAGTAAGATTAGCTAATCAACCGGAATAAGAGCATATGTGTTTTCAAAAACAAAATATCATGCTTAGTACAGACCGATCTTTTGATCGGGCGAGCGGGGGTACTCATAGATGACCTTCCCCAATCGTACCCAAGTTCCCGAGCCAAGACAACTTTTGTGATGACAGACACGTGGCCTTAGGCACGAGTCAGGGTTTCCTAAATTCCCCCAAAATAAAATATTTATATGGCGACTCTGTATCTGGCAAAGCAGTCCATGTTTAGTACTTCTTTACAAAAATCAGTTTTCCAAAACGATTTATCGGATTTGAACTCTTTGGTGATTTATCGGTTTTGCATTGCACTTTGCGAGACTAGATTCAGAACCGTGACATTTGAGTCCAAACTGTAGTAGCTCAGAACAAAACGTGATTCCGCGCCCCTTCGCAGGCGCGAATATCGAAGAGTTCCCGGGAGCGCATCTACATCCACCCAGCTAGCAATAACTCTAGCGATCCAATTCCGATAGAAGGGCACAGTGAATAGTGCAAAATTAGGGTTGCAAATGAATCGAGTTGTTCATAAACAAGTTCAGCTCGGCTTGGTTCGGCTCGTTAGTAAATGAGCCGAGCTCGAGCTCGAATAATAGGCTCGTTTAGTAAACAAGTCGAGCTCGAGCTCGAGCTCTCATAAACTTGGCTCGTTTATCTTTATTTAAATTATATAATAAATATATTATTTATATATTAAATAATATGAAAATATATATAAATAATAAATACATTATTTATATATTAAATAGTATAAATAATATTTTCTATTTAAATAATATAAATAATATTAAAAACAATTATCGAGCTAAGCCAAGCTTAGCTCGAGTTTTATTAATATTAATGAGCCGAGTCGAGTTCGAGCCCAATTCCTTATTGAACTGAGCTCAAGCTCCATAAGTAAACGAGTCAAGCTCGAGCTCAGCAAAGCTCGGCTCGACTCGGTTCGCTTGCAGCTCTACGCAAAACCCAAGATAAACAACAAGACCTACGTTCGAAAGTTGCAAGATCCATGGCCGAACAGCGCAGACAGACCCACAACCAGATTTGAAGATCTATGTTCAATGACCCAATTGCTTGTGCTACTCAATTTTAGCAAACCTCCATAGCCACCGCAACCTTCGAGGAAAGATAGATCGGCACTGGGAGATGCCGTTTTGTCGCCGAAAGCTGGAGGCCTTAAAATTAAAAATTTAAAAAGTAGACGACAAAAAAATTATGTCATCGTGTAGACTTGGGTTGCCAACCAAAGCCTCATTTGAATAGTTAAATGTTGATTGGGGAATCAAGATCTCATTGCATTTCCTCCTTACATTTCTTACTTGCAGGACCATTGGGCCCACTTTTAGGCCTAATTTTGATAATCCGAACCGTTGATATTTTAAGATTTGTTCAGTATATCATACCTGTAAAAAATCAAATTGATCGGATATCAGAAAGCATGTGTTTGGAAAATTGTTTATTAAATTCTTTTAAAAAATAGTTTTTAGTTCGAGTTTTCCGAACATATGTTTTCTGATATCCGATCAACTTGATTTTTTACAGGTATGATATACTGAACAAATCTTAAAATATGAACGGTTCAGATTATCAAAATTGGGCCTAAAAGTGGGCCCAATGGCCCTACAAGTAGAAAATGCAATGAGGAAATGCAATGAGGGGATCATGATTCGTTGATTGGGAATTGGATTGGGTTGGTTTTTTGGTTAAATTAGTCACAAAAAAATTAAATAGATCAAAAAGTCAATAAAATAAAATGTCGCATTTAAACTATAATTATTTCACTTTTTCTTTCACAAAAGTCAAAAAAATCAACCCAAACGAACTTAAGGGGCAAAAAAAAAAAACTAAACAGCCTACCCAACTTCCCATACAAAACCTTAATTTTAATTAAAAGGTCGTCAAAAAAAGTTTTAAAATATTTAATTCATACAAATAAGTTAAATTTTTACTCTACTTCTTCAAAATTTTCCTTTAAAAGTCAAAAAGACATTCTCAAACATATTTAACTCTGTCCCAAAATATTAATTCCTTTTAAAAAATTTAATTTTTTTTTAGTAGTACAATTATTACAGTTCAAAAATATTATTAACTTTTCAAAATTATCCTTTGGTATTTTTATTTTTTTTGAATATTAATTGTCATAATTATATTTTTTGTGTATATTATTTTCAATGAATTTAAAAGAATGTCAAAATAGAAAATTTATGTTATTTTAGTGTTTGAATTTTGGAAAATTGACTAATATTTTGGAACAATTAAAAATGAAATAAATGAATAATATTTTAGAATAGAGGGAGTAATTTTTTTTTCATTTCATATTTTAGTTGAAAAAATAAAAAAATTCACTTCCCAAATGACCACTAAAAAGTGGCGTGATCTTTATTAATATAAAAGAAAAATTGCAAATCAATAAAACAAAAAATATATATATTTACATTTTCATAATAGTATAAAATCTTCTTATGTGCATGGTATAAGAGCATCTCCAACGGTTCACCAAATTTTTCATCAAATTTGAGTAAAAAAATCACTATTTTCCCAATTTGATACAGCTTGCTCCAACGGTGAGCATCAAAGAGGAGCATCAAATTTGAGTAAAAAAATTCCTATTTTCTTGATTCTTTTTCTCCATGGAATCAGCTGAGTTTCTATCTTCACTGAGGCTTGTCATGGTTGAACTAAAAAACCCAGAATTCTGAATACTTCCATTGGGAGATACAGATCCGCCACTCGTGTCCGGATGAATTCACGGCCATTTCATAGTCATCGGTAGGCCGATGAGAAGAAGATGAAGAAATGAACCAGTCCAACCAACCCAAAGGGTCCGGAGATGAAGTCTTTTTTTTTCCTTGGCCAATCGTGAAGATATTGGGACCAATGCAAAGCCCAAAAGTCGATCTTCCATCAAATTCTTAGCTCTGCTAAGTCCAAATCTCACATTTGAGAACGGCATCAAATTGGGCGACTTTGATCACCAAATTCTCATTGAAATCGGGGTTTTTGCCACCACCATTGATGATCCTAGTCGAGAGAGTCTCATCTGGGTGACCCAATTTGCAGGTGGGTTTGCGGTGGGGTGCCAAGATTGGTTGACGGCGGGTCGGCCGACCAGATCACAAATTTTTTTTTTTTTGTTTGAACTTTTGAACCTTCCATTTTGCAAGGAACCCTGTCGACATTATTCACAACGTCAAGACAATTTGTTGTTGGTTGGATTCTTCTCTTTCAATGCAAGGAAACCTCGGATTATTAGGTCAACCGTCAAACGCAGAGGTTTTGGTTGACCGTGTCTCTTAGATTTGATGAAAGCTGATACTTTTTTGTTTGATTTCTCAATCGATATCAATCTGAAAAAGCAGGAGCATGAAAATGGGCATTTTTCATCAAAATTTAAATTTGGTGCTGGATTTGATTAACCGTTGGAGATGGTCTAAGTCATTCATAAATCTTTTGTGTGTCAGATTGTACTATTAAAAATTTCATCCATAGTGCAATAATTTTTTCACTGTACAATTAATTTGTAATTTCTCTTAGGCGCTTAGGACAAAGAAAAATAAATTTCTTTTCTTTTATCATTGAAACAATTAATTATGTGATAATATTAAAATAAAAGAACATTAAAATATGATTCAAAGACTATAGGAGTAAATTGAAATAGAAAGGCTACGGATTTTTAATAGGCAGAGAATCTCTAACCAGTAAAAAAGATGATCATTATAACAAACAATGTGGAGTAGTTTCCACCCTAATAATCTTGAGACCAAAATCTTTCGCTTTTAGATTTAAAAAAAAAAAAAAAAAACTCATATCGTCAAAGTGAAGAAATTGACGATGAGGAGGTATTGGAGGTAGGACTGCAAATAAACCAAGTCGAGCCGAGCTTTACTGAGCTCAAGCTCAGCTCGTTTACTTATCGACCTCGTTTATTGAGCTCAAGCTCGGCTCGATAAAGAACTTGGCTCAAACTCGGCTCGGCTCGACTCGTTAATATTAATGAAACTCAAACTCGGTTCGGCTCGGCTCGATAAATTTTTTTAAATATTATTTATATTATTTAAATAAAAAAATTTAAATAAAAAATATTATTTATATTATTTAATATATAAAAAATGTATTTATATTATTATTTTTATATATTTATATATTATTTAATATATAAATAATATACTTATTATATAATTTAAATAAAGATAAACGAGCCGAGTTTGACGAGCCGAGCTTATGTGAACTCGAACTCGACTTGTTTATTAAACGAGCCTAATATTCAAGTTCGAGTTCGACTAGCCAAACCCTTAACGAACCAAGCCGAACCGATCTTGTTCATGAACATCACAATTCATTTGCAGCCCTAATTGGAGGCATTTAAAATCAATTTGCTGCAAATTTGATGGTTTGAGTTGCCAATTTTAATGGGACTTACAGACTTAACCTGATTTGGTTTGATTTTGAGTTGCCAACTTTACAACAATGGTTGTTATTCTCAACCCTCTAGAGTGCTGCTCCGTGCGGCGAGTAGACATCGTTTCGATTTCCAATTTAATGGTTTCTTTTTAAAAAGATCGGTTTTTTGCTAATATTTTATTGTACAAATTATCTATTTAAATAAAATAAATAGATTTATATTTAATTAATTTGATTTACAGAATAAGAAATTATGAGATTCAACAACATGAAGAACAAAAATATATATCAAAATAAATTATTGAAATAAGACAAGAAAGCAAGCCAAAATGTGTGGATACCATAGTCTCTTTAAAATAGATTTACCGCCTCACTATGGATGCTGGAGGTATGTTGATGTCTGTCTCTCAATTTACGACGCTTAAAACCCTCTAATGCAGATGCACATTATGTTTAGCTCCGACAAACTGATAATGACAGTACTTTCTCATACAAGAAGAAGAATACAGGAGTAAACTGACTATATAATATGAGAGCCAAAAATTCTGTACTCCAACAAAGAGGATGGTCTCCTTTATATATAATGGGACAGAGAAGAGGAGTCTTTCTGCAACAAATGCAGAATTCAATTTTTACAAAATTGGTGGGAAATAAGTATGTGAATTACACACTTTATATATCAGCAACCACCTAATAGACTTGGCCTAAGCCCAAAAAAATTAGATTGGCGGACTACTAATCTGACCTAACCCAAACTTTTAACCTATTCCAGCAAGCTTCAACCCAAGTCCCAAGATCCAAAATCCACGGACCCGGCCCGGACAGGACAGGTGGCACGCGTGTGGCAATTTTTGCATAACTAACTTGACTCATAGTTTTGGCCCAGTCCATCCTTAAAGCATTCATAACTCCCTTTTTTCGAAAAATTTGGATATCCAAAAAGGTTCATATCCTTATCCAAAATTTGAAATTTAAATACCCATCAATATTTTTTTCTATAATTAATGTGAGATATGTCATTATACACTACCTCATTCATAAGGTCAACTTTATGAGATAATTTTTTGTTCAATTCTTAATGGTTTTTAATCTTTTTTTTTTTTGGTGTAAATATTTTGTTACAAAAAATTTAAATCCATTTGATTCCACCTCAACCGATGGTTAAAACCTATTTTAATTTTATATTAAAGTCACCATAAAAAAAAAAAAAATTTCCATCACATTTCACATAATTGCTTGCATGTATTATTTTAGGGGAAGAAAGATGTTGGCAACTTCTCCGTCAGAGCATCAGTAGCAGAACCCTAAACCCCCTCTTTACCTATTTTAAGTAGTTGATGGCTCCTTATACACTTCTAGCTGCACCCTTAAACACTTTTCTAAAATAAAAATTGTTACAGTGTCTCCCTATTTGTAGGGAGTTATTGTATCACCCTTATGTTTTTTTTCTTTTCTTTTTTTTTTTTTTGCTTTGCTTTGCTTTGCTTTGTTTAGGGACTGTAGTACACATTTATGATTTTTATTTTTTTAAATTTATAATTAAAAATTATATTTTAATAGAACAAAGAAAAAATAAAGAGTTTATTAATAGAATAGAGAAAGAATAGGAAATCTATAAGGAGAAGTAGATGAAAAAATGATTATTAAAATAAGAAATTAATTTTTTAATAATATATTAGAGTAAAATATAAGTAATCCATTAAGGATAGTTTTACAATACAATTGTTAAAAAGTAAAATGTGTGAAACATATTTTGTGGAGAGAATTTAACGAAGAGCTGATTCAAATGTCGTACTTGTTCTTGTGTGGTTTCTTAATACTGCATTTGGGCAATGCTATAGACTACTAATTTACCATTACTAATATCACCACTAGTGAGGTGGCAATTGAAAAAAAAAAAAAAAAAAAAAAAAACAAGGTACAAAACACATGTGGCAGTGGGTGGGACCTACTGCCACATCATTAGAGTCACCACTAATTAGTGGTCTAAAGCATTTTTGTACTGCATTTAGTTGGGGATTTTGGAAAAAATTTGAAAAAAAAAAAGAGAAAATATAAGTAAAATGTGAATAAAATATACATATATTTCACATAATTTTACATTTTTTTTTTTCTTTTCCTTTTCAATCTCTTCTCAAATTTCTCAACCAAACACAGTATAAAGGGATATTTATCAATAAATTTCATCTCACAAACAAGTACTCTAATTAGTCTCAAGTTTTTTTTTTTTTATTGACCTGTTAAATCCTATTAGTGGAGAGTTTTTTTTTCGTGTGATCATATTTTTTATTTTAATAGTATTTTGGTAGACAATTATATACTTTTATTAATGTGACAGGTACTAATATGATATTCTAACGATGTGACACTCTAAAAAAAATTAAAAACTTCTTAGTGTATTTTTTCTAAATGTAACAACGTGACGGGTATAATGTAATATTCCAAAATTTTTACTCCAAAAAAAAAATAACTCTTTAGTGTGCTTTTTTCAAACGTGGCAAGTATGATGTGACACTCTAAAAAAAATTAAAAAAATTTTAGTGTACTTTTTCTAAACGTAACATGTAACACTTCAATGCGACGGGTATGATATGACATTCGAAAAAAATTAAAAAAAATTTATTTTATTTTTTTAAAATGTGACACTTTAATATGATGGGTATACTATAATACTTAAAAAAAATTTAGTATATTTTTTTCTAAATATAATAATTAAATAAGTTATTACATATCTAAAATGATTAAATAAATCACAAAAAATAAAATAAAATTATATAAATTACAAATCTAAAATATGAGACATTGATTAATCTCCCTTCTTTAAGACAAGACATTATGAGCGTTGCACAGATGGTGGCCGATCAGATCGATTAGACGGTACATTATGGGGTGGTTTGGCATCTCTTAAATAATTTATTTTTTTATCTTTTTATCTTTTTTTTATCACATCACCTCTCTACTTTTCTACATATTTTTTTGTAAAAAGACAAAAAATACACTTATTTAAATTATCCCAAACAACCCCATAGAGAGTTAAAAATAATCATTCAAAAAGAGTATTTAGGCTAAGTTTGACATAATCTAAATAATACAAAAAGTCAAAAAGTCACTATCCTATTTAAGTCACATCATCTTATTTAAATCACATCACATCTCTAACACATCACATCAAACCCAATCCAAACCCAATCCATATAAGTCAATAAGTCAAAAAGTACACTTTTTTAAAACATCCCAAACTAACCCTAACCTTTTTATTCATAAGTACTGTAGCCTTTACGTTTGATTATGATTTAGGAGGTTAATTTTTAATTTATTTTAGGTTTTATTATTTTTTATATTTTTTATTCATAAAAAGATTTTAAAAAAAAATTAAAATAACCAATTTTTTAAATCACCCCTTAACCACTGGCTAAAAATATTCGATTGTGTTTGAAAGAGTTTTTAAACTATAATTCTACCCACACATTCTAATATCATGTTTGGATAAGATTTTCAAATTATATTTCCATAACAAATAGAAAACTCTGTATCATGCGTGATTTTCAATTTTTTTTTTTTAATTTGGCTTAATCGGTTGTCCTGTCGATTGATCGGCCAGTCAACCGAAACACGGCAATTTTATTTTTATTTATTTATTTATTTATTTGTAATTGACACTTGTTTTTTTTATATGTTTAATAAAACAATATTTTCGGATTTGTTAAAAAAATTTATGAGTTTTTAATAGATTTTTGAGTTGTGTGTTGGTTATGAGTTGTAAATTTTTGTATCAAATATCATATGTCACATCAAAAATTTCTCACTCAATCTAAAACTCTTTTCAAAACTCATTCATCAAATAAATTTTTCACATTCAAATCATAATTTCAAAACTTACAAATTCAAAATACAATTTTATTCTCAAATTATATTTAAAAAATTCTACCAAACACTACCTTAATCTGCCCATTATGGCACGAGTGAGACTCAGCCAACGAGATCATCCTATCTAGACATCTTGGACCTTAGCTAGTTACCTTAAGTTAAAATTATATTTGCACCATATACTTTATATTTATCTTCTAACTACTTTAAGGTTAAGTTTGGAAACTTGTAAAAAAGTGAAAAAGTCAAAAAGTTACTCAAAAAGTTAAAAAGTTAACACTATTCACCAAAAGTCAACAATTACGGCTGCACAGCTCCCAATTCGAATTTTTCCCTACAAATCAATTTTTACAATTTTTTATTACACATTTTTTCATAAAAAGTCAAAAAATTAACCCAAACATCCATATTTTCAACCTCAATTTTTTAGTCCAAAAAGACAAAAAGTATACTAATTTAGGACACTCCAAACAACCCCTAATAATTACATTTTCGGGTTACACAGACTTTTTCAATTATTTCTGGTGCATTTATTCAAATATTCAAGGAAAACTATCAATTACTGAAAATTAGGATTTTTTTGTTTTGAAAAAAGTAAATATCTTTACCATGTCACTTTTACGTATTTTTTTACACAGAAAAAAATTACACACTATTTATTTATGGAAAAATTATTAATAAATCTTATTTAGAAGTGTTTTAGTCTAAGAAGTCCATGAAGAAATTTTTTAACCCATTTAGTCCCATGTATGTATAGTTTTATTCCATAAAGTTCTTTTTCTTGATTTACACTATTTTCTTGGACACTTATGCCCTTATATTTAATTTTGATACCCTTATAAATATTTTTTGAACGGTTAGCAATTTATGATGTGAACATTCATATTTTAAAATTGACATTGGTAACAATGTAAAATTGGCCCGTGGATGGCCCGAAAACCGTCAGCGAGTCGGGGCGGGCCCGACCCGTTGACAATGTGAATAATCACATTGACATGTTAACATTCACATTAATAGGAGTGTAAAATTGGCCCGCGTCCCGTGGCGGCGCGAAACCCGCCCGCAGTCCATGGGAGGCCCGGAGCGGGCCCAGTCCGGGCTGTTGACAATGTGAATATTCACGTTGACATGTTAACATTCACATTGATAAGAGTATAAAATTGGTCCGCGTGATAAGTGACAAAAGCTCGGCCATGAGCGGCAGATTGACAATGTGAATATTCACATTGACATATTAACATTCATATTGATAAGAGTATAAAATTGGCCAGCATCCCGTAGGCTGCCAAAAGCTCGCTTTACGGCCGGTACGTTGACAATGTGAATATTCACATTGACATGTTAACATTCACATTGATAGGAGTGTAAAATTAGTCCGCGCCCCGTGACTGCCCGAAACCCGCCCACGGCCTGTAGGCGGGCCCGGCCGGTTGACAATGTGAATATTTATATTGACATGTTAATATTCACATTGATAAGAGTATAAAATTGGCCCGCGCCCCGTGGCTGCCCAAAACCCGCCCACGACCCGTAGGCAACCCGGGGCAGGCCTTGCCCGGCCTGTTGACAATGTGAATATTCACATTAACATATTAACATTCACATTGATAATAGTATAAAATTGGCTCGCGGTCTATGGGCGGCCAAAAGCCCGTCCGCGGCGGGCCCGGCCCGACCAGTTGACAATGTGAATATTCACATTAACATTTTAACATTCACATTGATAAGAGTGTAAAATTGGCCCGTAGTCCGTGGGACCAAAACGATTGCGGCCGGCGGGCAGCGTGACAATGTGAATATTCACATTGACATGTTAACATTAACATTGATAGGAGTGTAAAATTTGTCCGCCGGCTGCCGCCTCGGCCGTGGTAAGCGGCCAATTGACAATGTGAATATTCACATTGACATGTTAACATGCACATTGATAGGAATGTAGAATTGGCCCGCCGTGCAGCTGCCAAGCCCGCCCATGGCGAGGCAGGCCTAGGCCCTCCATTCAAGGCCCTTCAAGGCCCGAGGCCTAGCCCACCGAGGCACAATGCCTTTTTTTGTGAAAAATAATAAAATTTTGGTAGAAAAAATTAAAAAGAATTAAAAAAATGGCCGACCCACTAAGCTACTAAGCTCGAGCCTAGGCCCAGCCCAGGCAGAAATTGTCGTCTTGAACATGGCCAATTTTACACTCTATCAATGTGAATGTTAATATGTCAATGTGAATATTCACATTGTCACCAGTTGGCCGCCGTCCGGCAATGGCGGGCTAATTTTACACTCCTATCAATGTGAATGTTAATATCTCTATATGAATATTGACATTGTCACGCGTCATGCGGGCTCGCCGCCTATGGACGCGAAATATTTTACACTCTTATCAATGTGAATGTTAACATGTCAATGTGAATATTCACATTGTCACAGGCTAGGCTGGGCCCGCCCTGGGCAGCGGGCGGGCTTCGGGCCTCACACGAGCCGCAGGCTAATTTTACACTCCTATCAATGTGAATGTTAATATATCAATGTGAATATTCACATTGTCACGGGCTGGGTCGGGCTCGCCCCGGGCCGTGGACCAATTTTACAGTCTTATCAATGTGAATGTTAATATGTCAATGTGAATATTCACATTGTCACGGACCGGACCGGGCTAGCCCCGGGCCGCAGGCTAATTTTATACTCCTATCAATGTGAATGTTAACATGTCAATGTGAATATTCACATTGTACACGGGCTGGGCCCCTACACATTGACGATATGAACATTCACATTGACGGTGTGAACATTCACATTAGGGATATTTTGGTAATTATGTCACACATAGGACTTATTGAAACATAAGAAAATAATATGAACTAAATAGAATATAAGTAGATACATTAAGGGTATTTTGGAAATTATGTCACCCATAGGACTTATTGAAACATAAGAAAATAATATGAACTAAATAGAATATAAGTAGATGAAAAGGGTGTTTTGGTCTTCTTATCTTATATAGGACTTAATGGAATAGTAAAAAAGAATATGGGTTGAATGGAACATAAGTAATTAAAGATGGATTTATGAAAAAAGCTCCCTTTATTTATAGATACTTTTGGTTAACTATTCTTATTTGTAAGAATAATGTTATACATATTAATTAGTACATCAATTAGTTTATTAATAGATGATATAACATAATTTTATAAATTTTAGATATTTATAATTTATATAATGAGTAAGATTATAATTTTGAAATAATAATGTCATAATATATATTAATACACTAATTAGTATATCAATTAATACATATAGCACCACTATATTTATAATTACCCCAATTAAATATGATACACTTATTCATATAAAAAAAGAAAGATTAAGAGTTCTAAATTAAGAGCTCTAATAGTTTTAATTAATGTATGAATTTCATATGATGTGATATTTTGATTTTATTTTATTTTTTTTACATAATTAATACTCTTTTAAAACTCTCAAATTAAAAAAATGTATCATTTCTGTCCATATAATCATGAGTGAGGCAAAGAAACAAAGATATTGGGAGACTTATCGAATGATTTTTGTCCCTACAAAATGAAATTAATGCACATCAATCATTAGCCCTTTCTTTAGGGCGTTGAATTGGCTAGTGTCCTTTGCACTAGGTCAAGTTGGTTTTGCAGGGTTGAAATTAAGGACGAGTAACATTGTAGGCTTCTGTTTTTTTATACATAGCATATGATTATTGTATTGAATTATATATACCAGATATTATCATACTATATTTTATTAGAGTAATATAACAAAAAAATTAGGTAAATTTTACAGATACATTTTTGCCATTGAATAAAAGAAGCAAGATAATTAGGAGTATAGATTGATGTATGAGATGTGGTGTGAGAGAGAGAGCGAAACGCGAGTGTTGTAAAATAGGTTGAGCCAAAAAAATATATAACTTGTAAGGATTAGACTTAACAATTCATTTACTTGTAAGTATTGGACTTAACAATTCATTTATTTTAAATCACATTAAATATTACGAGTCTATGTGCAAATTGCGCTTTGGCTAGCATGTAAATTTGAATATACTTCATGTGGTACAATTTACAACGGCTTTTGACATATAAACCTTAAATTAGGAATGGCAACGGACCGAGGTGGGATGGGGGATTACACTCCCCATTTTCGAAGGTATAAAATTTTCCATCTTCGCTTTCGATCCCTGGCAAGAACCCATCACCCCCCGCCCTTGTCTTTTAACAGGGATCGGGTTTCCTCGACCCCGAAAAATCTGTGGCCCTTTTTTGCTTTTTTTTTTTTATTATGAATTTTGCATATCCCATTTTATTTTATTTTTTTGAGGCAAATAAAAATAATACTTATAAAAGCATAATTCAGCAATATCCAAACATAAACATCTAAATAACAACAACATGACAAACAAGATACAAAATAACACCCACACCACAAAAACACATAAAAAAAACATCCAAACAACACTTGTCTTTTGCTTTAAAAAAAAAATTCGAATATAGGGACAGGGATGGGGATATGTTGGGTATACCTCCTTATTGGAGTATGGGACCCAATTGGTTTATTAAAAGAGTTTAATTTGGTTTGGCATTAGGTATAATATATTTTAATATATTATATCTAATTTGTAGAGACCTAATTTAGTTTGGAAACAACTAAGGTTTTGATAAAAAATCCTAGATTCACAATATTGTTTTTCTCAAGAAAAAGTGGGCGACTGATACAACTTTGAGAAAACCAATTCGGTGGAAAAAGTTGAAGGTGTGTGCTCCGTTTGTTTGTGGTGTATTTCGACAGCTTTGGTGAAGTTGATTTGGGTTAATTATTTTGGGTCTTCTACAATTTTGGTTCTTCTATTTGGTGAGGTCTTTCCTCTTGTTTATTTGTGATTATTTGGAATTCACCTAAATGTGATTTTGTGAGACCATTAGTGTCTCGTTTGTAATCGTTTGGAACTTATTTGGTTGATAGTGGAATCGGATTTCGATCCCGTGGACATACCTCACATTGAGAGAACCACGTAAAAATTCTTGTGTTGCCTTTGATTTAATTTTTCCACATCAGTTTTTATTCCCATTGATTGATTTACTTATTGAAAATTATAGATTTTCCCTAACAACTGGTATCAGAACTTACGGTTTATTTGGGTTTATTTATTTGTGTAAATCAATGGAGGGGAATATAGGTTGTATGTCTAGCTTCAATGGAAGCAATTGGGTAACTTGAAAAACTAAAATGGAGGACCTATTATTTTGTAAAGATTTGTATGGCCCATTGAGGGTGATAGTGGCAAACCCGAGGGTATGAAAGATGATGAATGACATGGGCTTAATCGAAAAGCCGTTGGTGTTATCCGTCAATGGATTGATAACAGTGTGTTTCATCATGTTGTTACTGAAACTTCAGCACATGATTTATGAAAAAAATTAGAAGGCCTTTATGATAGGAAATCAGCCACAAATAAAGCCTTTTTGTTTCGTAAGTTGGTTAATTTAAAATATAAAGAGGTCAGCCCTATTCCGGAACATCTGAATGAAATAAAGAATATTGTTAATCAACTTGCTTCTATGAAAATTATTTTTGATGATGAGTTGCAGGGTTTGATGCTACTTAGTTCTTTGCCCGAAAGTTGGGAGACTTTGGTTGTAACGGTTAGTAATTCGGTACCTGATGGAGTTGTCACAATGGGCCAAGTCACTAGTAGCTTGTTGAATGAAGAAATTAGAAGAAAATCAGTGGGTTTCTCTCATTCAGAAGCATTTGTTGTGAGAGGCCGAAGCAAAACAAGGGAGAGGAGTAAGACTCTTTATGGTCGTGATCAAAGCCGTGACAAATCAAAAGATGGTTCTTTTTCAAAGAAAGACATTGAGTGTTATTATTGCCATGAGAAAGGACACATGAAGCGGGAATGCCGAAAGCTCAAGAATAAGGAGAAAAGGCGTGACAAAAGTGTGGATAAGAAGCAAGAAGATACAATGGCAGTTACTACCGATGATCTCATGGTTGTTTGTGAAGATGATTGTATCAATTTTGTGGGCCAAGAGAATAATTGGGTGATTGATTCCGGTGCTTCTTTTCATGTGACTTCTCGAGTTGATTTATTCACTACCTACACCAAAGGAGATTATGGTTATGTTCAAATGGGTAATGAAGGTTTGTCCAAGATTATTGGCATGGATGATGTTTGCTTAGAAACAAATTTGGGCTGCAAGTTGTTGCTTAAAAATGTGAGGCATGTTCCCGACATTCGCCTCAATTTGATCTCTACTGGAAAGCTAGATGATGAAAGCTTCAACAACAAATTTGGTGATGGAATATGGAAGCTCACAAAGGGTTCTTTAATGGTGGCTAAGTGCAAGAAGACTCATACACTTTATTCGATGCAAGGAAAAATTTGTAAAGGTGTTGTCAATGCAATTAAAGATGATACTTCTACCGAATTGTGGCACAAGCGGCTTGGTCATATGAGTGAAAAGGGGCTACAAGTTTTGTTCAAGAAAAAGCTTCTACCCGGTTTGAAAAGTACACATCTCAAACTTGTGTTCATTGTTTGGCAGATAAACAACATAGAGTTTCCTTTCATAAAAATGTTGCCTCTAGAAAAGAAAATGTTTTAGAATTGATTCATTCGGATATTTGTGGTCTTTTAAAAGTTAGAGCACATGGTGGTGCACTTTATTTTGTTACTTTCATCGATGATTATTCAAGGAAAGTTTGGGCTTTTCTACTAAAAACTAAAAATCAAGTTCTAGAAGTATTTAAGCATTTTCAGGCCATGGTTGTAATAACCCTCACCACTGATTACCGATTAATTACCGATTATTGCTAAACTGAGACTAATTAAGATGGATAATTGAATTGATTGAAATACTGGACTGACTGATTGGAATCTGAAACTGAATTGATTAAGTATATCTGTTATATTGCATTTCTATCTGTTACCTGTTTGATTATCTGTTCATGTTTTTATGTTTAAACTGCAAATTGAAGGCCTTATCGGCGGCCGAACCAGAAATTGATTGATGTTTTAGGACCATCATAATTTATGTGATTTTATGTCATATTCAGTTAAAAAGTGATTTGGTATGATTAAATTAGATTAAAATAAGTTAAATTGCATTGTTGTACTTATTCACTTTTTTGTCACATTAGTGGCCCACTCAATATAATATAATTGAGCCTTATTACACTTGCACAAAACATTTCTTTGGCCTTATTTCTTGTCTCAACCGACCAAGAGAGAGTGAGGGGAAGAATTGATTTGTTCTTGAAAGAATTGCTTAGAAATTAGAAGAAATTGTAGAAGACTTGCAATATTGAGCCTCCGCACCTCTAATTCTAGACTTAAGGTAGAAATCTATCCTCTCATTCTTGTGTTTAAATTGATTCTTGCATGGTTTAGAAGAGTTATAGATTAGAGCCAATTTATGGCTCAAATTGTTGTATTGAAGCTCATTCCGTGCATGCATGTTTGTATTCCTAAATTTTGAGTTGATTTCTTGGAAAATTGTTACATGCATGTTCAAGTTCTAGCTAAAGTTCATGAATTCATCTTGTTTTTGAAGATATAGACTCTTTTGAGCATGTATTTGAAGTTTGGAATTGGTTCACATTCATGCATGTGCATATTTATCATGTTTATGAAATTTGGTTTGAAAATGAGTTCAATTGAAACACCATTGGGCTTTGATTTATCAAATTGATCTTTGAAACATGTAATATTATGGGTTTTAAAGTGTTTTCCAGAAAATTAGCCCAAGAGGATTGAAATTTGTGCATTACAACTTGGTTTTGAGCTTGAGGTTCAAATCTGAAATTTTCAGATTTTGGACCCACGCTCGAGCGAGGAACTCCACGCTCGAGCATACACTCTGTGATCATGCCTTCTGCTCGAGCGAATGAAATGATGCTCGAGCGTGAAATGTGTGTATCTAGTACTTTGCATGAGCTTGTAGTCCGCTCGAGTGAGAAAATTCATGCTCAAGCGAGGACTTGTGTCTCACGCTCGAGCGAGGGTTGAGCGCCCGTCGAGCGTGAATTTTGAGCATCCAGTATTTTCACTATAGCTTACAGTCTGCTCGAGCGACAGGAGTCACGCTCGAGCGTAGAAAACCACGCTCGAGCGAGACCCTTGTTTTCTGAAAATTCTGAAAAATGCTTTTAAGTGCATCTTTGCATCCTCATTCCATCCTAGGCATTCTTAGGCTTAGTTTAAGACATCTTAATGAGGATATAGATGTAGAACACACCGAGACAATTAGGGATTAAGTTATTATCTTTCCCAACTGTGTAGCTTAGTGTGTGTTCAATCTGTTAACTGTGTAAGGTTGGTGACCGGAGACGTGTTCTAGCTTACTGTAGCCCAGAACTCTGTGAGTAACAACTGTGTAAAGATATGTTCAAAAATGATTATCTTCTGAACAATTGAACTGTACTATTTCTGAACTGCTACTGTTAACTGAATGAATGTATGTCCTATATTCTGAACTGTATTGTTGCATCCATAGCAACCATCATATCGATCGTTATCATATAGAGATCTCGCTTGCCCTTGTTGGAACCACTACTGTTTACTTACTGATGGCCATCATTTATTGTTCGGTCTTTTAAGACCTACTATTTACTGTACTGTTATGCTAATGGATGTACCACATATGACCGTACTGATTGAACGACTGAAATACTAATTTAATGAACTGTTTTTCATTACTGTAAGGACATTCATTCTAAACTTCTTTACGCATTATGTTATTCACTGGGCTTTAGCTCACTGTTTATATATATATATGTAGGTGTTCAGGCACCAGACCGAAGCTAGGAGCGTGGATTAAACTCCCCTTTTTGTCAAGCCAACAACTGTGCCTCACTGCGAGGTTCTGAGCCTGTCAAGCTATGGCTTAGGGGTGTTTTTATTTCCGCTCTGTCTCAGGTCTGCTTTGTATAATCAGATAGACACAAAGACTGCATCATCTTGTTAATAGGATTTGGTCCTGCTCAATGATTGTAAATATTGTATGCGTCTGCTCAGATCAGATATATATATATATGAAAAGTCTTTTGCATACAAACTGTCACACCTCATTGGACATTGTTTATTTATCGCTTTTGGCTTCCGCCATGCCCCTCATTGCTTTTATCAGATATCATATGTGCCTTTGATAATCTCGGACATCGATTCTGATGCTAAACCCATAAGGGAGGGTTTGGGTCGTGACAATTGTTGAAAGAGAAACATGGCAGAAATTGAAGTGCATCCGAACAGACAATGATGGTGAATATATTGGGCCATTTGATGAGTATTGTCACAGCCAAGGTATTCGGCACCAAAAGACAGTTAAGAAGACTCCTCAACAAAATGGTGTTGCCGAGAGGATGAACTGCACAATTGTGAAAAAAACAAGGTGTTTGCTCTCACAAGCTAAATTGCCAAGATCCTTTTGGGGTGAGGCAATGAGTACAGCGGTTGACGTGATCAATTTGTCTTCTTGCTATCCTTTGAATAGTGATGTTCCAGAAAGAGTTTGGATCGGTAAAGATGTATCTTATGAGCACTTGAGAGTGTTTGGTTGCCGAGCTTTTGTTCACATTCCAAAAGATGAGAGGTCCAAGCTTGATAGCAAGTCAAGACAATGTATTTTTCTTGGCTATGGGCATGATGAATTCGGGTATAGATTGTGGGATCCGGTCGATAAGAAAATCATTCGAAGCTGTGATGTTGTGTTTCTTGAAGACTAAACAATTGAAGACTTTGGCAAAGGTGATCAATCGGAGCCAAAAACTAGTGATCTCATTGACATGGATCCATCTCCTTCATCTTCAGTGAATGATGAAAATGGGGAAGATGTGCAGCCACCCATTGAAGATGTAGAGGATGATGCTAATCCTAATGAAGTTAAGTCAGAAATTTAGGAAAAACATCCAACTCAAGAACCGCCACCACAACTTGAGTTGAGGAAATCTACAAGGGACCGACAACCTTCAAGAAAGTATCCTCCCAATGAATTTGTGTTGATTTTTGATCAAGGGGAGCCTGAGAGCTACCAAGAAACAATTGAGCATGCAAAGAAAGGTGATTGGAAAAAGGCCATGGACAAGGAGATGAATTCCTTGCTTGAAAACCAGACTTATGATTTAGTTAAGTTGCCTAAAGGGAGGAAAATTCTGAAAAATAAGTGGGTTTTCAAATTGAAGAATGATGGCAAGAATCTGAGGTACAAGGCACGTCTTGTTGTGAAAGACTTTGGGCAAAAAAAAGGTATTGATTTTGATGAGACTTTTTCGCCGGTTGTGAAGATGTCTTCTATTCGGGTTATACTTGGCATGGCTGTAAGTATGAACCTTGAAGTTGAACAACTTGATGTGAAGACTGCATTTCTTCATGGTGATCTTGAAGAAGAAATTTACATGGAGCAACCGGAAGGTTTTGTGGGAAAAGGGAAAGAGAAATTTGTTTGCAAATTGAAGAAAAGTTTGTATGGTCTCAAGTAAGCCCCGCGGCAATGGTACAAAAAATTTGACTCTTTCATGATGAATAATGGTTTTTCTAAAACCACTTCGAACCATTGTGTGTTAGTGAAAAAATTTCGGATGGCAAATTTATTATTCTTTTGCTTTATGTTGATGATATGTTAATTGTGAGTCAAGATTCTATCATGATTAACAAGTTGAAGTTAAAGTTGAGTAAATCTTTTACTATGAAAGATTTGGGACCGGCAAAGCAAATTCTTAGTATGAAAATTGTTCGTAATCGCAAAGAGAGACTGATTTGGTTATCTCAAGAAAGCTACATTGAGAAAGTTCTTGAGAGGTTCAACATGAATAAAGCAAAGCTGGTTGGTTGTCCACTTGCGGGTCACTTCAAGCTTAGTTCGAATCAATGTCCTACAAGTGAGAAAGACAAGGAAGAGATGCTGAAAGTTCCTTATGCTTTAGCAGTTGGTTCTTTGATGTACGCCATGATTTGTGCAAGGCCGGATATTGCTCACGCAGTTGGTGTGGTGAGTCGTTTTCTCTCTAATCTGCGTAAAGAACATTGGGCAGCGGTAAAATAGATTCTAAGGTATCTTCAAGGGATTTCAAAGGTGTGTTTGTGTTTTGGGGATGGTAAGCCGATGCTTGATAGGTTCACGGATTCTAACATGGCCGGTGATGTTGATTCTAGGAAATCTACTTCGGAATATTTGATGACTTTTGCAGGGGGAGCTGTGGCATGGCAATCTAAATTACAAAAATGTGTTGCTCTCTCAACTACCGAAGCTAAATTTATTGCCATTACAGAAGTTTGCAAAGAAGAGTAATGGTTGAAGAAATTTTTGCAAGAGTTGGGTTTAAAGCAAGAAAAGTATGTGCTTTATTGTGATAGTTAAAGTGCTATTCACTTGAGCAAAAATTCTACTTTTCATTCGATATCGAAACACATTGACGTGAGATACCATTGGATTCGTGATGTATTAGATTCGAAATTATTACAACTCGAAAAGGTTCACACAGATGATAATATTTCGGATATGTTCACTAAGACTTTGTCGAGGGATAAACATTTGAAGTGTAGAACTTTGGTGGGTATGGTTGATACCTCCACCTAAGTCGGTAGGGAGAGAATTGCTGGGTATACCTCCTTATTGGAGTGTGGGACCCAATTGGTTTATTAAAAGAGTTTAATTTGGTTTGGTATTAGGTATAATATATTTTAATATATTATATCTAATTTGTGGAGACCTAATTTAGTTTGGAAACAACTAAGGTTTTGATAAAAAAAACCCTAGATTCATAATATTGTTTTTCTCGAGAAAAAGTGGGCGGCTGCTACAACTTTGAGAAAACCAATTCGGTGGAAAAAGTTGAAGGCGTGCGCTCCGTTTGTTTGTGGTGTATTTCGGCAGGTTTGGTGAAGTTGATTTGGATTAATTATTTTGGGTCTTCTACAATTTTGGTTTCGAAGATTTTCGTTCTTCTATTTGGTGAGGTCTTTCCTCTTGTTTATTTGTGATTATTTGGAATTTACCTAAGGGTGGTTTTGTGAGACCATTAGTGTCTCGTTTGTAATCGTTTGAAACTTATTTGGTTGATAGTGGAATCGGATTTCGATCCCGTGGACGTACCTTATATTGAGGGAACTATGTAAAAATTCTTGTGTTGCCTTTAATTTAATTTTTTCACATTAGTTTTTATTCCCATTGATTGATTTACTTGTGAGAAATTATAGATTTTCCCTAACAGGACAGAGACAGGCTGAGTTGGGAGAACCTATCACTGTCCTTGCCCTGAAAATTGTCAAGAATTCATTTTCAAATACCATTTCCAACCCATCAAAGATATTTGAATAATGATTTGTCCCCCGAAATTCTTCCTCCCGAATCCCCCTAATGGCCAAAACGACATCATTTTGGCCATTTTTTTTTTTTTTTCTTCTTCTTCTTCCATTTCGGCTCTGAAGCGCAGAAGGAGGGAGAGGGAGAGAAAGAGAGAAGAAGAGGGGAAGAGAGAAAGAGAGAGAGAGAGAGCTTGGCCGTCATTGCGCCAAATTGCTGTCACGGGCGATCGTCTGCCTTGACCACTGTCATGACCTCTACCCAGCCCCGCCTCCGCCTTTGCCTAACCCCGCCTCCGCCTCCTTCCATTTTGATGGCCCCCTCTAGTTCCTCCTCCTTCTCCTTCCCCTACTTCTTCTTCGAATTTGGGGAATTCGGGAGCCCCTTTCAAGCTCTGTAGCATCACCCAAGATATTTTTCAAAAAGAAAGAGTTTTAATCGAAGTCGGGGGCGAGTCCCCATCCAGTCTAATTCAAATTGTCCTTCCTACCTTGGATGTGATTAGTTGGTGCAACATCATATCAGATGAGTTCAGATCTTCGGCCGCGGTTTCCAGCAGCCCTTCCAACAGCCATACAAAACGACGTCATTTTGTATTATTTTTTTTTTATTTTTTATTTTTTCCCTTTCTTTTCTTCTTATTCACCTTTCCCTTTTCCTTTTGTTGAACCCTAGACACAGGACACGAAGGAGAGGAGAAGGCGATCTGGACCATCTTGAGGCGACGATACAGGACGAAGGAGAGAGACGATCTGGACGATCTGGAAGAGTGAACAAACTGACGAGGTTCGTTTCTCTCCCTTTCCATTCTTTTCGATTTTTCCCTTTCAATTTTCCATAGATTTTCCATTATTTTTTTTTGCCCATACTCTTTTTGGTTGATGAACATAGATTCGGACAATGGTTGATGAACATTGATGAACATAGATTCCATAGATTCAATATGTTCAAATAAAACAGAGTTTGAGAAATAGGACAATGGTTGATGAACAGAGTTTGAGAAATAGGACAATGTTCCATAGATTCCATTCGGACAATGGTTGATGAACAGAGTTTGAGAAACAGAATTTCATGCTCATATTTCTTAACATATTTATATTTTTATTTGAACAGGGTGAACAAATTCTTATTTCTCAGAACATATTTCAGTTGAACATAGATTTCTTTCTATTACATATTTAAGTTGAACATATTTCAGTTGAACATAGTATGCTCATGCTCCTATAACCT
Organism: Camellia lanceoleosa; assembly: GCA_025200525.1. NCBI lineage: Eukaryota > Viridiplantae > Streptophyta > Magnoliopsida > Ericales > Theaceae > Camellia > Camellia lanceoleosa. The sequence continues at coordinate 161,073,973 of CM045766.1, read as the reverse complement.
TTCAAAGTAATAGAAAGAACATATTGCAGTTGAACATAGATTTCTTTCTATTACATTCTTTCTATTACATTCTTTCTATTGCATCTGTCACTGTAATTGAGTAAACTGCAAATGAATTTGACCCAAGTTTGTCAAAGTATGCTCCTATAACCTGTAGACATTACAGATGCTCCTATAATTTTTGTTATTCTTATCTAATTCTATATATATATATATATACACCTTTGGTTTATCAAAAAATAAAAATAAAAATGTATTTAGTGATCCAATATTAGCATGTTAAATTTAATGTCCATCAATTACAGTCAATTATATTAAAAAAATAAAATTTTTATTTTCATTGAAGAAATGATTAAACATTAGATTCTCTCCCTCTATATATATTTTTGATGTGGCTCATCATATTAAATTACTCATTTGTTATTGAATATGATCATTTGATTGATTCTCAATCATATCATGAAAGCTTCTACATTTCATAATGGTTACATGATCAACGAACTTCTGTTAATAACAAGAAGAGTAGTTACATGAAGTATGAAAACAAAGAGGGAAAAACAAAAAAAAAAGGTAAATAAGAGAAACAGAGAGAGAGAGAGAGAGAGAGTACAAAGCTTTCAGATTTGATCAAACTATTCTAAAACCCTAATTTTTTGAGACTTGAAAAAACCATTTCCTTAATAAGGTGGGGACAAAGGGGGAAAGATTATGAGGCTGCAATTTTCTCAAACAGGCCCAACCTATTATTAGCAAGTCTAGACTTGTATGCAGATTTTTTGTATTCAAACCATGTAAACTCTTTGTACAAGCTGTCTTCTCCTTCCATGAGTGAAGGCAATGGGGCTATCTTTTCACTCAATGGTGGTCCTCCAAAATATATCATTGAAACCCTTGATTTCAAACTGTTCGCTATAACTCTATGCCTTACACTTTTAAACCTCCCATTGGTCATCACCTGCAAAACCCACCAGGCACATTTCAAAACCATAAAAATTACCCACTAAGCAAATTCAGAATTGAGTACCATTGCCAGATAGTGCAGTAGAGATGAACCACACATACAAAGAGTCATATAAAAAGTTATATAGTAACTTTTGCATATACACAGTGTCATGAAATGTTACTCATTATTAGTTTCACCTTGCTGTTTACTTAAATTTTAATAACCTTCCTGTTTACGGCAAGTTTACTATAAATTGTGTGCATAATTTTGCAGATGTCAAGTTCAACTGTTAACGGAGGTACCTCAGATCAGTTGATGTTCTACAACAGAAATTGCCCTAAATGTCATAGGAAAGCAACTATTCAAATTTTGGAGACGGAACAAAACAAAAACAAATTATTTTATTGTTGTAAAAATTGCGGCGATTTTATAGGATGGTGCTTGCCTACAAATTCAGAAGCTAGACGTGAAGGAGTAGTGCAAATGGAAACCGCGTCAACTGTCACCGAACAACAACTTCGACTTATGAACGAACAACTTCGATTTCAAAGCGAAGAACTTCAATTTATGAGGGCGAAGATGCTTAAGTTGGAAACAGACATAAATCAAAATTCGAGTCGTATTTATGGGTTGTGTATCTTGCTTGTAATTGGGATCGTGTTAGTTATAAAAATGTAATAGTTGTGTAATCTTTGCGACCCATGGGAGCTAGTGGCAGTTTGTATGGTTATGTGGTTAGGTAAACTGTATCTTTGTATGGTTAACTGAACTTGTTAATTTTGTATGGTTATATGGTTATGTAATGGCACTTGGTTATTTTGTTCATTTCGTCCAGCAGAGCTGTGTAATCTGTGTAATCAGTTTGTATGGTTATGTTGTGCACTTTGTATGGTTATGATTATATTCAACCTGTCCGTTACAGGGTGTCATGAAAACAGGGAATAAGTCTATTTTGTCCATTACAGGATGTAATCAAAACAGGAAATAAAATCAAACCTGTTCATTACAGGATGTAATCAAAACAGGAAATAAGTTCAACCTGTCTATTACATTACAGGGTATAATCAAAACAGGAAAGTTTAAAATTCAAATTGACATTGAAACATTGATTTTAGTTTTCAATGATGTCATCCAAACTTTAAATATACCAATTGTGAGAATTGGTATCATATGGCATGCAAAGTTAAAAGCTGTGCACTTTCATAACAAGCAGAAAATGCATCATTGAAAACTCTCATGTGAAGTGTTATCATCCCAAATCAACAACAAAACTCTCACCCCTTCTTCGGATTTATACTTTACCAATTCACCCAAATTCAAATCCCCACCAAACATTAATACTTTACTCAAACATTAATACATTAATACTTTACTCAAACATTCAAATCCCTTGATGAACATTAATACATTAATACTAAACTCTCACCCCTTCTTGGGTGTAATAAAAAATGTCCATAAAAAAATTCGAGACAAATTAAAAATTACAAATACATAAAAAATATACAAATCCCACAAAACATTACAAATACATTAAAAACATTTTCCATCAAAAATATCCAAAAAAGTTTCCATGAACAATATCCAAATCCCACCAACCATAAAAAAAATACACCCAAATGTCCCTGAATATAATAACATCATCATTCAGTGCCAGCCTTCCAGGGATGTCCATCCACACGACTGTCAGCAGGACTATGTGAGGCTTGTGACAGTTGGACTGCAGTACTATCTCGAAGCAATTCCTGAAACGATGTCGGAGTGGGATACAGTAGAGGCATTGAATCAGGCGGCATTGACTGAGGCGTGTTATTTCCCTGCAATAGTGATACATGTATTAAACTTTTTTTTGAATGTATACTACATTGTCAATGTAAAGTATGTAACCAATTACAACTCACATCATATGTAAAATACATGACATGATGTACACTTGTACGACCCATGGCAAATGACGGTTGAGATTGGGATTCGGGTCGAGAATGGGATTGAGGTTGACAAATATAGATTGCACGACCATCACCCTAAAGTTAACCAACGTAAAAAAAAGAAAGTGTGAAATGAAAAATAGTAATAATGCATTTTCATTTTCCAAAACATACAATATGAAATATTACCTCAACATAATTACTACGACCCAATGGAAAAGGAGGTCGTGATTGACCTTGTGGAGTGTAAACACCCTAAAGTAAACCAACATAAACCAAAGAATAAGACAACGCATTTTAAATAAATTTCATAACGCATTTTCATATTAAAAAACAAACATTATGTTATATTACCTCAACATAATTACTACGACCTAATGGAAAAGGAGGTCGAGATTGACCTTGTGGAGTGTAAACACCCTAAAGTAAACCAACATAAACCAAAGAATAAGACAACGCATTTTAAATAAATTTCATAACGCATTTTCATGTTAAACAACAAACATTATGTTATATTACCTCAACATAATTACTACGACCCAATGGAAAAGGAGGTCGAGATTGACCTTGTGGAGTGTAAACACCCTAAAGTAAACCAACATAAACCAAAAAATAAGAAAACACATTTAAAATAAATTTCATAACGATTTTCCTGTTAAACAACAAACATTATGTTATATTACCTCAACATAATTACTACGACCCATGGGAAAAGGAGGTCGAGATTGACCTTGTGGAGTGTAAACACCCTAAAGTAAACCAACATAAACCACAGAATAAGACAAAGTTCATAATTGAGTATGAGGTTCAATTTCCCTAACGTCAAAGGTACCCTAAATTAAATATTACCTGTATTGAATGATTACCCATGTCGGAAGAAGGTTGAGATTGACCTTGATAAGTAGAAAAAGAACCATCCTACATACATCACAAAAGACCAAAAATAATAAACATAACGCTACTAGTTGCAAGATTAATCAATCCAACAAAGTAATACAAGGTTGCACACAATAGTAAAAATTACCTGACTAGAAATATTACCCATGGCAACAGGAGGCTCATCTTGACCTTCAAGAGTACAAAAACTATCACCCTGCAAACAACCAAATTATGTAATAAATTATTTTCCTAACACACATAACACAAAATTGATAACACATAACAATCACACATAACTTCAATTAATTACCTGCTTAGATTGCATTCTTTTCTTCTTTGCAATACATTTTTCCATCCCGCCCTTGATCCTCCGTCTTGCCTTACTAGTCGCTTGTCTTTTCTTAAGTCCCTTGGCTTGGATTGGACAATCTACTTCATCACTCTGTGGGCATGTGTTAGCTGAGGAATTCCTGAATTCAGTGATCTCCACTTGACCAGAAGTGTGCACACTTAATTTGTCTTCAACCATGACACTCGCTTCTTCACCTTTTGCAAGTGACAAATGATAGGTTCCTTCACTTTCGGCGACTCTACTTGCTATAGCTCTAAACATATTCATCAATGACCTATATCGGTCGCTTTGATGTAGTTTGACATCAGCCTTCACATCATACCCACGCCTATCTTTCACACTTTCAAATTTCTTGCTTTTTTGTCCATCGCTTGAGTATGTATTGCAGAAGCTCCTTTGCATTGATTATCTCTCTAAGCACCTTTAAACAATGTTGACACACTATGCCCTTCACTTCAAACTTCTTGCAACTACAACTCAAAAAGCCATCTCCATCCATTGTCACATTCTTATTTTTTTTTTCCATCTACATCCGTTTGAATTGTGAATATGGTACTCTCACCATCATGAATAGTGCCTACAATGGACGCTTCAATGGATTGCACGTACTCATTTTGGAATTCCTCAAAAATTGTTTTGGTGTAAATGTCTGCCATTTGCTTTAACATCACAGTTGGAATGGAAACCCTTGGCAATTTTTGAGACAAATTATACTCGGCTTCCAATTCTTTATACCTCTTGTCATAGAGCACCCTCTCAAAATGCTTGAAAAATTCCATCAAGTTATGATCACAATTGAGATAATCCTTCAAAAATGCATTGAATGATTCACTTAGTTGAGTACTACTCATTCCAGCAGCCCAAGAATTCATAATATATGGCCATCCCCATTTCTCCTTCACACCAAAAGTTTGCGCCAACCAATGATTGTTGTGTGCATCATACCTATCAAGCATTTGGTCCCATTGTATTTTGAATTCTTCTTCATCATCAATTTGATGCATAAATTTTGAAAAGACACCCTTTACCCCAACATCTTGAAAGAGGGAACTCACATGCTTCACAGCATTTTGCATCAAGTGCCATGTACAAAGCCGATGGTTTGTATTAGGCATGACAATTGGAATGGCCTTAGCCATCGCAGCATCTTGATCGGTAAAAATAGTTTTTGGAGCTTTGTTTGACATTGCCTCCAAAAAAATCTAAAACAACCATGTGAATGATTCGGCAGTCTCATCATACATCAACGCTGCACCGAATACAACAGTTTCTCGATGATGATTAAACCCAACAAAGGTTCCAAAAGGTCTATGTTCATTATTTAATTTGTAAGTAGTGTCAAAGGTCACTACATCACCAAATTGAGCATAATCCATTATCATTTGTGCATTCGCCCAAAATATGTTAATTATTTGCTCTTCACAATCTAATTGGACTGCATAATAAAAGGATGGATTTTCTAAACTTTTCTTACGAAAGTATTGCAACACACTACCTGCTTCTCCATATTCCAAATCTTTTTGTCTCTTCGATCTCAAGTAATTTTTTTGGTCTAATTTGGTGAAGCCAAGTGATGCTCTTCCACCAGATTCCCTACCAAATAGCTCATAAGCAGACCTAAGAGGAATTCCAGATTCTGCTGCCAATTCTACTTCAATTGCTTGGGTGGTAGATATTTTTCTTTGGGATGGTAACATATGAATGCACTCTTGAGGCACAAGATCATGATTATGATGTTCAATAAAATCAACGGCAACATATTTTCCTAAATTTCTATCTAACTTGATACTAAATCGAGCACCACAACCACACCTCACCTCTTGTCTCGGAAATTTTACTAGTGGATCTCGCTTGTCAATACCCCGAGTTCCCTTTTTGTAACATACAAAAGTCCGTGAAGTTATTTCCTTAGTATGTTTGTTCTTGTGTGCATATAGCTTCTTAATACTAAAGCCCACCTTCCCGCCATAAGTATTGTAAAAATCATATGCAGCTTGTTCAGAGTCAAAGGACATGCCCAATTTTGGCTTCCACCCACAATTAGCCAACTCATTAACAACATTATTTTCTTCGATTACCTGCAATTCGATTTATAGGTTCAATGAATAAATTTATATTACTTCCATCTATGACTTGGATTTTTTTGGACATGTATGGCAGTGTCCATTTTTTAGATAGGTATGTCACTGTTCAGATTAATGTTTTTTAATTTGCAGGTTGCCCCCCACCAAGTGCAGCCATATTGGGGACAACCTTCAACTCCTCTGTAGGTTTAAGGAGGCAAATGTGAACTTAGTTTGTTATGGGGAGTGGTTTATTAAGGTAGTTTTATTTTTGGATTTTATTTATTTATTGTTAAATTTTTGTTATCACAGATATACTGAAAAAGGAATATGGTGTTTTTAGAAATAATCACTCTTTTTTCAAAAGCTGAGATCTTTTATATATAATTATCATAGTTATAAATGATATTGAAAAATCAATCAGAGTTACTAATCACTCTTCTTCATTAGTAATTTTTGAATTAACAAAATCCTTCATCATAAAAATCCTTAATTATATATAAAATTCCTTAATTATATCTCAATCCTTAATTACTAATTGCTGAATTAACAAAATCCTTAATTATATATAAATCCTTAATTATATATAAAAATTAATATACAGAAATGTATAGAGAAAAATTAATAAACTGAGATCTTTTATATATAACTATCATACTTATAAATGATATTGAAAAATCAATCATAATTACTAATCACTCTTCTTGATTAGTAATTTCTTAATTAACAAAATCCTTAATTATATATAAAATTCCTTAATTATATCTCAATCTTAATTAGTAATTGATGAATTAACAAAATCCTTAATTATATATAAATCCTTAATTATATATAACAATTAATATACAGAAACGTATTGACAAAAATTAATAAATACAAATTACTTATACAGTAATGTATGCAAATACATAGAGACTGAAATAGAGAAATACTGAATGTCTACAAATACATGTATATATATAGACATGTATACATTGATTATATATACACTGAAACAAAATACATGTATACATTGATTATATATAGACTGATACATTGATTAAATACATGGATACATTGATTAAATACATGTATACATTGATTATACATGTATACATGAAATATACCTGTTCACAGCCGGACTCGCGTCCCTTCGCCATCGTCGCGCCACAGCCGGAATCGCGTCCCTCTCGCCATCGTCGCGTCACATGGGACTCGCGTCCCTCCGCCAACCTCTCTCCATTACCATCGCCTCCGCCCACCATCGTTCTCGTCTTCGCAGATGGCGAGCCCCTCTCCGTTCTCCACCGCTCTTCTCTCTCTCGCTATCCAAAGTTAGGGCAAAGCGAAGTTAGGGCAAAACAGAGAGAGGACGGTCAAGTCAAAATGAAACGGGCGGGAAATTCGAATTTTCGGATCAAAAAAATAATAAAAAAAAAAGCCAACTAAATAAAACGACGTCGTTTTTGCAATACAAAACGACGTCATTTTGTATGGCTGTTGGAAGGACTGCTGGAAACCGCGGCCGAAGATCTGCACTCCATATCAGATATGCCCAAACATAGTTTGCAAACGCCAAAACATTCTAAAAACTTGAACCATCAATGATCAATCCAAACGTTTGCTTTTATTACAATTTATGAGTTTCAAGATCTTCACAAGCCCCAACAAGTGACGTAGTTGTGTAAAAGGTATATATAAATCTACAAGCAAAATTCTGTGAGTCGAGATGATTAAAAAACCCAAAAATAAAAAACCTCAATTTGAAATTTAAGAGTTTGACACGCAAATCACCAACATCCTAACCAATGGAATTAGGTTAGCCTAATTTGTGTGGGTAAGACCATAATACTCCACAACTCCTAAAACTTACAAACTTCATTCCGATCTAAATTTGAATTTAAACTAGATATTTCATTGTTTGAACACTTTATTATATACCTTTTCTAATTGCCTAACTATTTTGGAAAATTTGCTCATCCAGATCTCAATTTATATTAACAAACTAGGGCCAAAAAGCAATCTAGAAGTCCTTTATCCATTAGAATAGGGCATATATACTTTAAAAGCTTTCAAAACTGACCTTGACTCTTCATCAGTTTACTCATAAAAAGTGGATTTTTTTATTTTATTTTTTTGGTTGAGATTAGAGTAGAAAAATGTGAACACAATGAAATTGAATTTTTTTTCTCCATCTACAGCGTTACCCTCCAACATGTTACCACATTAACAAGTTTTGTTTAATTTTATAAAGTAAAAAAAAAAGAAAATTTTTTTTAAAAGTGGCCCTACAACTGTGTCTGAATTAAAAATTTACGTAAGAATTTAAAAAGGAAAAAGATAAAGTACAAAAAAAATGTTAATAAAATATAATTTAAAGGTTAATCCTAACAAGAGCCTCTGGACATTTGATACAGTACATTTAATATTGGCCCTGTTTGGTAGAATTATAGGAAAGTGATTATAAGTTATAGCTGTACGGAAAAGAAATAAACCTTCACGTATAATCCTGTTGATCAAGATTATGTTCCTCCGTACGGCGTTGTTCTACTCCCTGAAAACATAAACGTGAGCTAGCCGGCGAGTGTGTGCCGGATACCTCTCCGATGCCTAAGTCAGAAAAATAGACAAATAGACAGAAAGCTCTGTGTATTCGGGAATCAAAGTTGTGTTACCTCTCCATAGGTGATGCTATGAACTTTTATAGGTTCAAGGTGGCACAATTTAAGTAGAACTCTTACTCCTCCATGTAGAATCCTCCTAGGAATCATATTCCTGAAAGATAATACTTATCCTTTTACACCCCCTCACTACTTAAACCAAGTGAGATGGTTCTACCACGGTTGGATGTCAATACGACCGAGATAATAGAGCCATGCTAAAGCCGCAGACTAGACCAAGCTCCCACTAGCTCGGTTCTTCCTTTCACTGCGTATACCTCGATTCAACTGGGTTGTTTGAGACCGCGCTAACCACAACGAGCTTGGACCGAGCTAACTAATAGCAAGGTTCTGAGAAAAGCTCAACATATTTCACCTCAATATGGCATGACCGAGCTAACTACTCCTACTCTGACTATGGCGACCAAGCTAACCACAAGGCTCTTTCTGGACCGGGCTATAATCACAAGGCTCTTTCTGAACCGGACTAACTTTTAGGCCCCTTTTACTTGTTCTCTTACTATGGCCCATAGATCGGCTCAATTTACTTATAAATTACCCTCTCAATAGCCTAACAGCTTATAGTTTATAACTGTGAACATAAACTGATTTTTGACTTATAAATTAAGTTTCTCCTCCACCACTTAAAGAATAAGTTGATTTTTGACTTTCAAAAAACTATAAACTGTATTATTAAGCTGAACCAAACACATCAAAATAGCTTAAATTAAGCTAAAAGATGAAATAAGCTGGAAATAAGCCTTACCAAACAGGGCCATTGTATTATTTGTCTTGAGTTTAGTAATTTTCTAATTTTAACTTGTCAACATGTATTTTGCATTAAATTGTCTTGAGTTTAATAACTTTCTATTTTTTACATGTTAGCTGAAGAAAAATAATTCATCCACACAATTTCTCTCCCCTCCCAAATCCCCCGAATGATGTGACAAACAAAATTTAAAAAGTTAAGCCACACTCTAATGTTCTCTCAAAACTTTCCTTATATGTATTTTGTCTTGTCACCTCATATAGGACATTGTAAGGGAGAGAAATTATGTGGATGCGACACTACTGTTAATTAAATTAGATATATTTTATAGCTTTCTATTTTTAACCTATTATTTAAAATTGAACAAGTTTAAATACTCATTAAATGAAATAAAATATTATTAATTACTCATTAATTTGATTAACCAAATAACTTTTGATAGAGTCGATATAATTGACCCTATTTAATGAGACTTAAGACTTAATTTGATTTGATTTTCTTATTTTTTTTTCTCTTCCTTTTACAAATCACTATTCAATTTTATATAATCCGTACACAATTTAAACATTAACAATCAACGCACGCTTTTAGGTTTACGATTGGGAATTGGAAATGCTGCTGCATGGGATGCGCAGTAGCAACTGTTGTGCAGTGAAATGGGTCTATTTCGGGGCCCATTTTGATAATTCGAACTGTTCATATTTTGAAATGCATCAAGTAGAACATTCTTATAAAAAATCAAGTTAATCGGATATCGTTTATTCATTTATTCACTAACATTTGTGATTTAAAGTATTAAAATGAATACAAATATAATTTGATAAATGGATAAACGATATCCGATTAATTTAATTTTTTGTAAACTTATTTTATTTAATATATTCTAAAATATAAACGGTACGAATTATCAAAATAAACTCCAAAATAAACCTATTTCGTTGCACAACAATTACTGTTACACAGCCTGCACAACAACTACAATTGCAAATTAAAAACACAAACCAAGTAGGATATTTTGGATCGAACCCTAGTGGATAACCCTAGGTCTCCTCCACTCTGCCCATATTTCATACCAAAAATAATTGAGGACATGAATAGGTCCCCACACAACTATACCCACGTGGGTTCCCATTTGTTTCTCATTTTTATAACCTTTTGCATTTTATGTAATTGGAAAATTGAAAAATAAATTTGAAAAGATAAAAAAAAATATATGTAAAATGTAGATAAATTATATTTAAATTTTACTTAATGTCATACATTTTAAGATCTATTAACTTGAATTTTATTAGTTCATGCATATGTTTTAGATCTCTCTTACACAACGTATCAATTACCTATCTATGTTTTAACTAATAAGCCATATTTAATGTCCTTCACTATTGCTTAGGGTGCCACATCTTTTGTTTAAGCTCTTTCATAATTGCTTTACAACTACCTAATCTGTGACATCAGTTCCCACCCAGCTAGCATCACCTCCGGCAATCCAGTTCCGGCAGAAGGGCAGAGGGAATAGCGCAAAACTCAAGATGAACAACGGGACCCACGTCTGAAAGTCGCAAGATTCATGGCCGAACGGCGCAGACCGACCCACGATCAGATTTTAAGATCTATGGTCCTGTTTCGTATATTTGTTAAAACATATTATAGATTATAACAAATCAGATTATAGATTATGATTTTAATAAAAAATTATTAATTTGTTTGGTGTAATTGTTGAATTACAGATTTAAATTGTTAAATAGTATTTTTTTAAATAAGTTGTGAAATAGCTTTTTTAATTAATTTTTATTTTTTGTTATTCAATATTTATCTACATTTCTCATAAAAAATAATAATAATAATCTATAATCCATTTGGATCTTTTTTTATTTTTAAAAAAATAAAAAATAAAAAATCTAAGAATATAACCGTAAATCAACATGTCAGTAAACCGATAATCGTAAATAAAGGGTGAAGCCTCCTAATCAACTTTTTGAGTTAAATAAATTGTTAGAATCAGAAGTTTTTTGAAATAAGTTTAACTAAACAATTCAAAATAACTTTTTCAAAATTAAAAATTATAAATTGGCTCAGAAAAGCCCAAACAAACATCCCTTATGTTCAATGGGATTGTTTGTTGTGGCTTATTTTGGCCAACTTATAGATCCTAATTTTGAAAAAGTTATTTTGAACTGTTTGATTAAACTTATTCAAACATTTTCTGATTCTAGTAATTTATTTTAACTTAAAAAAACTGATTCTGAGAAACTGTTCATCTCTTACTTCTGATTATCAGTTTCTGCTGTAAACATATTAATTTAAGATTATATTCTTAGATTTTTTTTTTTAAAAAAAAAAAAATTAAAAAAGATCCAAATGAAATATGAATTTTTTTTTTTTATGAGAAATGTAGACAATTAATAAATAATAAAAAATAAAAGTTAATTCATAAAATTGTTTCACAACTTATTTAATAAATATCACTCAGCAACTTAAATTTATAATTTAATTATACCAAACAGATTAATAATTCTGTTTAGTGATCATAATCTATAACCTGTTAAATTATAATTTATAATCTATTTTAATAATTACACCAAATGAGACCTATTACCCAATTGCTTGTGTGACTGAATTTTAGCAAACCTCCATCGCACCGCAACCTTCGAGGGGTCGGCGCTGGGAGATGCCGCTTTGTCGCTGGAATCTGGAGGCCTGCGAATTAAATAATTATTATATTAAAAAACCAAAAAGAAGAAGACGACAAAACAATGTCGTTTTGTAGAGTTGGGTTGCCTCGTTTGGATAGTTTGGTGTCGTTTGGCAATTGGGTTGGCTGGGTTTTTTGGTTAAATTAATCAAAAAAAATAAAATAGATTAAAAAATTAATAAAATAAAATATTACATTCAAATCATAATTATTTTACTTTTTATTTTTAAAAGTCAAAAAAACTAATTTAAACAAATTTTTTAACCTCTAACAAAAAAGTTAAAAAATCTATGTCCCAAACAAAACCTTACTTTTAATTAAAAGGTCATTACTTTTAATTAAAAGGTCATTGAAACAGGTTTTAAAATATTTGATTCACACAAATAAGTTAAATTTTTACTCTACTTTTTCAAATTTTTTCATTAAAAATCAAAAAAAACATTCTCAAACATATTTACTCACTTAGTCTCAAAATATTAGTTCTTTTTAAAAAAATTAATTTTTTTTAGTAGTACAATTATTACAGTTTAAAAATATTATTAACTTTTCAAAATTACCCTTTGATATGTTTTTTTGGAATATCAATTGTCTTAATTATATATTTTTGTGTATATTATTGTTAATAAATTTAAAAGAATGTGAAAATAAGAAATTTATGTTATTTTAGTCTTTGAATTTTTGAAAATTAACTAATATTTTGTTACAGTTAAAAATGAAATAAATGAATAATATTTTGGGATGGAGAGAGTAGTTTTTTTTTTTTTTTTCATCTCGTATTTTAGTTAAAAAATAAAAAATTCACTTCCCAAACGACCCCTAAAAAAGTAGCGTGATCTTTAGTAATTTAAAAGAGAAATTGCAAATCAGTAAAACAAAAAAAATATATATATATATATTTACATTTTCATAATAGTTTAAAATCTTCTTGTATGCGTGGTATAAATCATTCACAAATCTTTTATGTGTGTTAGAGTTACTATAAATTTTTTTGTCTATAGTGCAATAATTTATCCATTGTACAATTAATTTCAATTTCTCTTAGTGTAAAAGGTGCTTAGGATAGAGAAAAATAAATTTATTTTCTTTTGTCACTAAAACAATTAATTATGTGATAATATTAAAATAAAAGAAATTAAAATATGATTCAAAGACTATAGAAGTAAATTGATATAGGAAGGCTGAGGATTTTTAGGTCAAGTTTGGCATGAGTCAAAAAAGATAAAAAGTCAAAAAGTCACTATCCTATTTAAGTCACATCATCTTATTTAAGTTATATCACCTCTCTAACACATCACTTCAAACCCAACCAAAACCCAACTCATATTTCATAAAAAGTCAAAAATTTAGCCTTCCTAAACTAAGGCTTAATAGACAGAGAATCTCTAACCAGTAAAAAAGTGATCATTATAATAAACAATGTCGAGTAGTTTGCAACCTAATAATCTTGAGGCCAAAATCTTCCGCTTTGAGATTAAAAAAAAACTCATATCATATTGTCAAAGTGGGGAAATTAACGGTGAGGAGGTATTGGAGGCATTGAAAATCATTCTGCTGCAAATTTGATGGTTCAAGTTGCCCACTTTACAACAATGGTTGTTATTCTCAACCCTCCACAGTGCTGCTCCGGGCGGCGAATAGACATCGTTTCGATTTCCAATTTAATGGTTTCTTTTTTAAAAAGATGAGTTTTTGTTAATCATTTTGTTGGACGAATTGTATATTTAAATAAAATAAACAGATTTATATTTAATTAAATTGATTTACAGAATAAAAAATTATAGGACTAAACAATATGATGAACAAAAATGTATATTAAAATAAATTATTGAAATAAGATAAGGAATCAAATCGAAACTTGTGTGATATCACAGTCTCTTTAAAAACAAATTTGCCGCCTCACTGTAGTGTTGAAGGTATGTCGGCGTCTGTCTCCAAAGATACAACGGTTAGAATCCGCTAACGCAAAAACACCTTTTATTTAACTTCGGCAAATGGACAATGACAGTATTTTTTTACACAGGAAGAAGAATATAGTAGTAGACTGACCGTATAATATGAGAGCCAAAAATTTTGTACTCCAATCAAAAAGGACGGTCTCCTTTTATACACAATGAGGAAGAGAAGAGGAGCCTTTCTACTACAAATGCAGAATTCAATTTCTACAAAATTGATGGGATATAAGTGTGTGAATTACACAATTTATATATCAAGAATCACCTAATAGACTTGGCCCAGCCCAAAAGATTAGGTTGGTGGATCACCAATCCGACCATTTAAACTTAACCCATTCCAAAGAAGCTTCAAGCCCAAGTCCCAAGATCTACTGGACTGACCCGAACAGATGGGTGGCGCCAGATGGTAATTTTTGCATAACTCTCTTCCTTCGAAAAATTTGAATACCCCAAAGGCTCATGCCCTTATCCAAAACTTGAAATTTAAATATCCATAAATACTTTCCTCTACAATTAATGTGGCATAGGTAGTTTATACATTACCTTATTCATGATACCAACTTTATGGCATAATTTTTCATTCAATTCTTAATGTTTTTTTTTTTTTTTTTTGTGATATAAAGATCTTATTAAAAAGAATTTAAACCTATTTGATCTCACATCAACTAATGATTAAAATCTACTTTAATTTTATATTTAAATTATCATAAAACATTTTTTTTTTCCACCACATTTCTCATAATTGCTTGCATGTATTATTTTAGGGAAGGAAAGATGTTGGCAACTTCTTCATTACAATGCAATTGCTAAAAAGTAAAATGTGTGAAACATATGTTGTAAAAAAGTAAAATGTGTGAAACATATGTTGTAAAAAAGTAAAATGTGTGAAACACATGTTGTGGACAGAATTTAACGAAGATTACGAATTAAAAAAGTCAAAAAATTAGGCTATGTTTGGAACGATTTTTAAACATTGATTCTATTCCCACGTTTTAATATGATGTTTAGATAGAGTTTTCGAACTAATTTTTCACAACTCTACAGAAAACTCTGTGTGTGAGGTGCGATTTTCAAATTTTTTTTAAAAAAAAATTTGGCCTAACCGGTCGTCCGACCAGTTGACCGGAACAGTATAAATTTTATTTTTTATTTTTTTTTGCAATTGACATATTTTAATTTTTATATATTCGAAAAAAATATTTTCCAAATTTTTTAAAAAAAAATTATGTGTTTTAATAGAATTTTGAGTTGTATGTTTAGTTGTAAGTTTTTGTATTAAATATCAAATGTCATATCAAAAATTCCCCACTCAATTCAAGACTTTTTCACCAAACAAATTTTCTACACTCAAATCATAATTCTAAAACTCACAAATTCAAAATATAACTCCTATTCTCAAATCATAGTTAGAAAGCTTTACCAAACGCAACCTTAATTTTTAACCATATTTCCAAAACATCCCATATGATGTTTTGGAAAATTGATAAAAAGTTAGTTTTTTAACTTTTTTTTGTAGTTTTTAAAAAAAATTTATATAAAAAATAAAAGATGATATCACTTAAAAAGTTAAAAATCAAAACGCCTCGTAGGATTAACGAAGAGATGATTCAAGAGACTTTATGTGATGTTTTGAAAAGTTGGTTAAAAAATATTTTTTCAACTTTTTTTATGATTTTTTTAATTTTTTATGTAAAAAAATGGAAAAATAATATGACCCAAAAAAATTAAAAAGCCAAAACATTGACTTTTACCAAATTGCCAACACTATGAGGCTTTGTTTGTTTTGGGGTGTAATGGATGGGAGGAAATTAGGATGGAGGTGGGGTTATTAGTGTTATATTTGTTTATAGAGTTGGAGAAGGGATTAGGATGGAAGATGAGATTAAGGTGGAGGTTGGAAGGGGAATTGAGATAGTGGAAGTGGAGGTGGTATTAGAAAAATAGTGAGGGGATTAGAAATTTTTTTATTTTTTAATTTTTTACATATTGAGATTTTTTTTTTAAACATTAATGTTTAATTTTTTATATATTTTTTATTATTTTATATAAAAATAATTTAACAATTCCTACACTAATAACTATCATCAAAACAAACATAATTTTACTTAATCCCCTCACTATCAATCCCTTCACTATTAGGCCCCGTTTGTTTTGGGGTATGAGAGGGGGATTGGGATTAGGATAGCTGTGGGCCCCATTTAATGTGTTGTTTGTTTACAGAGTTGAGAAATGGATTGTTAAGCCGAAAGACTTAGAATAGGCCTTACAGATGAGATTTGGATGGACTTCCAAGACTTGGTATTAGAAAAATAGTCCTGCGGATTAGAAATTTTTTATTTTTATTTATTTTTTATTTTATTTTTTACATGTCGAGCATTTTTTTTTTAACATTAATGTTTAATTTTTTGTATTTTTTGTTAAGTAAATATCATTATTTTATTTTTTTTTTGAAATTTTTTTATTTTATTTTTATTTTTATTTTTAAAATTTTTTTTTACATGTTGGGCATTTTTTTTTAAAACATTAATGTTTAATGTTCTTGCATTTTTTTATTTGTTTCATTATTTTATATTTATTTTATATAAAAATAATTTAACAATTCCTACACTAACAACTATCATCAAAATAAACACAATTTCACTTAATCCCCTCACTATCAATTCTCTCACTATTAATCTCATCACTATCAATCCCCTTCATTCTATCTCTGAAAATAAACGGGCCTGGGGGTTGTCCAGATAGTGACCGATTAGATCGATTAGATGGGACACTATATGCTTAAGTTAAAAATAAAGATAAATTACAAATACACTTCTAAAGTTTACTTAAAATAAAAATTAGTTATTGTGGTTTAAAAATTATAAATACTTTTTTATTAGAATTTTTCATTTAACAGAATTAACTGAAAAAAATAAAATTCATAATTACGCTCCTATACAATAATAAAATTATCTAAATTATTAATTAAAATATATTTTTAACATTATTAAAAACTATTAATTGACTTAATGATTTATTAATAAAATGGTATTTTTTTTCAGGTCCTTAGTATTATGATTTTTTAGCATAAAGGACATTAAATATTTTCATAATGTCTAAGATCCATCAACAATATTTTCATAATGTTTAAGGTCCCTCAACCTTGATCCAAAGAAATTTCAGTCCAGATAAATTTTAGTCCAGAGAAATTTGATCCAGAGAAATTTCAGTCTAGAGAAATTTCAGTGCAGAGAAAATTGTTCAGAGAAATTCTATTCCAGAAAAATTTCTCTGGCCCAAATTTCCCTGGATGAGTTTCTACTTTTCTTCTCATTCACATCCAAATCATTCGATTCATTAGGTAAGCAACATTGTTCAACTCAATTCAACCGAAAAATTCCACATTGTAATATGTAAGCAACATTAGAATGGGATAACAATGGCAACTTACCGTAACTAAAGAAATTCAAAAAATCGAGTATTTCTCGGTTTGTTATTCAAATATTAATTGAGAATTTCTTTGATTTATTAAAATAACAATTAAGAATTTCTCTAGTTTATTAAAAATAACAATTGAGAATTTCTCTGGTTTGTAATATCTGAAATTTTTTTTGCAACTTACCCAAACCTGTTCTTCGTTTTTTTCCAGTTGAATTTTTCAATCGAAAGTGTTTTTCTGATGTTTGCAAATTCGTCCACCAAATTTCTCTGGACTTCGAAATTCCTCTGGATAATCTAAGCACAATGGAAGTTGTTTGCTCGGCTGAAAAAATTCAAAATTTCTCTGGCTGCATGGTTAGAAAAGAAAGTAAATTTAATTAATATTAAAGTCGCATCATAAGTTAGAACTGAAATTCCTTTGCTTTGAACTGAAATTTCTCTAGATTGGTCCAGAGAAAT
The DNA here is from genome assembly GCA_025200525.1 of Camellia lanceoleosa. NCBI lineage: Eukaryota > Viridiplantae > Streptophyta > Magnoliopsida > Ericales > Theaceae > Camellia > Camellia lanceoleosa. The sequence goes on along the minus strand of CM045766.1, from coordinate 161,055,880 downwards.
GCTCTGATTTTAGCTGAGCTTTGACATGATCTGGAATAATTTTTATTCACTCAATGGAGTGAATAATCCCAATCATAAACAAAATTTCTCTGACTTATATATATATATTTATCTAATTTAGCTGATTTCTCTGATTTCTATAATTTGTATAGGTCCAGAGAAATTTATATAAATTATAGAGTGAACTATTGGTCCAGTTGGTCCAGAGAAATTTTGTTATAATGGATTGTTATCAACATATTTATCTTATATATGGATTAGAAAAGAAGATATATATATATACACATAATGGATTACATATTTATCAACACATATTTATAATGGATTTGTCCATTATATATATTTATCAACAGTATAAGCTATATATATAATGGATTGTTACAATGGATTGTTGATATATGTATATATATATATAAATTTCTCTGGGTTAGAAAAGAAGGTAAAAGTTATCAACAGTTCACTCCATTGAGTGAATAAACAACAATAGCAACCTATATATATATATAAATTAAAAGCTAGCCCCAAGCTCCAATGCAAAACCACACCAAGAGGACTTCGGGTTCGAACCCATCTTCTCCAAGCTCTCCTTGTGAAATTTCTCTGGGTTTCTTCGTAATTTCTCAGGCATGTTTATTTTGTTCAATGCTCCATTTCCTCAAAATTTCTCTGTAATTTCTCAAAATTCCATCGTAATTTCTCAATTTCCTCAAAAATCCTGCAATTTTCTCTCACTACACAAAAATGTAATTTTCTCAAGACTTTTCTCAAGACTACAAACCTGCAAATTTATAGTAACAAACCTGCAATTTTCTCTGCACTACCCCCACAAACCCCGAAAAAGAAACCAAAAGTCTCTGTGAATAAAAAACCTGCAATTTTCTTTGCACTACACAAAAAATGCAATTTTCTCTGCACTTTTCTCTGCACTACAAACCTGCAATTTTATAGTAACAAATTTGCAATTTTCTCTGCACTACCCCACAAACCCCAAAAAAGAAACCAAAAGTCTCTGTGAACAAAAAACCTGCAATTTTCTCTGCACTACACAAAAAATGCAATTTTCTCTACACTATAAACCTGCAATTTTCTCTGCAATTTTATGTTTTCATTCTATAGTAACAAACCTGCAATTTTCTCTGCACTACACAAAAAATGCAAAGTGAACAAAAAACAGAGCACAAAAACGCAGAAAAATAAAGCACCAAAAAGCAACTCATAAGCATATTGACAGAGAATGAAAAAGCAACTCCAAAAATCAAAATCAACTCCATCGAAAATTCATCAATAACAGATAATGAAAAATTAACTTCAAAAATAAAAAATAACTACACTGAGTTCGTCTCTCTCACATTGATCAAAACAAAAAACAAAAACCTAATTCAACACCTACATGATCAAATCAAATCAAAAATTGAAAACTTATCTAATTCAACTCCACATGAAATCAAATCAAACACATTGAATCAGATTTCAACTCCTACACGATCGATCAACACCTACAAACAACGAACATGATTTCAACTCGTACAAGATTTCAACACCTACAAACAACGAACAGGATTTCAACACCTACAAAAACCCTAAAAAATCTCCACAAAAATCTGAATCTGCAGCAGATTCGAGGGGGGGTGACTGCTGGGGTATGGGGTCTGTTGGGTTGTTCCAGGTTATGACGTTGCTAGTGGTTGAGTCGCTGGTGCTGGTTTTACTCCGGGAGAATGAAGTCGGGTGAGGAACAAGAGTTGATCTGGACAGATTTGAGAATGGAGAAGTTTAGAGAGAGAGAGATAGAGAGAGACGAGGGTTGGGAATTTGGAGCCAGCGGTGATCAAGCTCAGGACAACGTGGATGGAGAGGGGATGGGGTAAGGGACCTTAGACTACAAAACAACAGATTGTGGACCTAATCCATTACTAAAAGTTGGATAGGGACCTTAGACCGATTTTCCCTTAATAAAATGGATAATTTGTTATGAAATTAAAAACATCATGAGATGGAATGCAATTTTCAAAACCATAGAAAGTAATTCGTATTTTAAGTAGACCTCAAGAGATGTATGTATAATTTACTATAAAAATAATTATTTAAAAAGAATATTTAACTTTTTTATTCATAAGTAATATAGCCTTTACGTTTGATTATGACTTAACCACCCACTAAAAAATTTTAATCTGTCCCATTTTGGCACGAGTCGGACTCACCCAACAAGATGATCCTATCTAGACATCTTGGACCTTAGCTTATTACCTTGAGTTAAAATTATATATACACCATGTACTTTACTTTGTAACTACTTTAATAATTACATTTTCGGATTACACAAACTTTTTCAATTATTTATGGTGCATTTATTCAAATTATTCAAGGAAATACCAATTAGTGAAATATGGGATTTTTTATTTATTTATTTTGAAAAAGGTGAAAATCTTTACCCTATCACTTTTATTGTATTTTTTTACATAGAAAAAATTACACACTATTTATTTATATATACTTTTGGTTAACTACTTATATCTGTAAGAATAATACTATATGTATCAATTGGTGTATCAATTAATATACTAGCAGATAATATATTGTAACATAATTTCAAGGGAGATTTATTAGAAAATCATTTTTCAAGTGTTTGTATATCAATTAGTCCATAAGATATTTTTATATTCTAATAAATCTTATTACTTGAACATTTGATCTATTAAATGTTAATTCTCATATTTAATGTATCGACTTGCTGTGCCTCATTTTGAGATGCATTATGAGCTTATTTTTATGATCTGAACCGTTCATTTGGTAGGATTTGTTGAGTACTTTAAGCCTACCAAAAATCATATTAATCGGATATCAATAACTATATGATCGAATTATATATTTTTATATTATGTTTCAAAAGAAAAACTTCTTGTTTATTTTTTTGGTTATCAATCATATAATTATTGGTATCCGATTAATATGATTTTTGGTAGACATGAAGTACTTAACAAACCTTACAACATCAACGGTTCAGATTATAAAAATAAATCCATAATGCACCACAAAATGAGGCACAACAGGCACAGCAGTGACCCCAATTCCTTAATGTATTTTATAGACATTTCTACCCTTACAAATATTTTTTGAACAGTTAGCAATTTGGTGATGTGAATATTCATATTTTATAATGTAAATATTCACATTGACAGTGTAAATATTCATATCACAGAATATTCACACTGTAAATGTAAATATTATAAGGGGTATTTTGACAATTATGTCACTCATAGGACTTATTGGAATATAAGAAAATAATATAGATTAAATAGAACATAAGTATGTAAAAAAAGATTTATGAAAAAATGTCCCTAATTTTAAAAGTTTTAAGTATTTATAATCAGATAATGAGTGAGATCATAATTTTAAAATAATAATATTATAATACATATTGATACACTAATTAATATATAAATTAATGCATATAAACACCACCATATTTGTAATTATCCCAATTAAATATGGTTGCACTTATTCATATAATATTGAGAGAGGCCAAGAAGCAAAGATATTGGGAGACTTATCGAATGATTTTTGTCCCTACAAAATGGAATTAATGCACATCAATCATTAGGCTTTAGTTTAGGGCGTTGAATTGGATAGCGTCCTTTGCACTAAGGTCAAGTTGATTTTGCAGGGTGGAAATTAGGTACAAGTAACATCGTAGGCTTATGTTTTTTTTATACATGATAGCAAAGGGTTATTGTATTGAATTATATATATAACGTGATATTATCGTACTATATTTTATTAGAGTAATATAACAAAAAAATTAGGTAAATTTTGCAAAATACATTTTGCCATTGAATAAAGGAAGCAAGATAATTTAGATTATGTATGAGATATGATGTGAAAGAGAAGAGCGAGTGTTGTAAAATAAGTTGGGCGAAAAAAATTTAAAACTGATAAGGATTGGACTTAACAATTCATTTACTTTGAACAGAATCTCATGTATTAGTGTTAGATTAATATAATCGCTTGTGAACATAAATATTTTTTTTAAATCACATTATATAGTATGAGTCCGTGTACAAATTGTCCTTTGGCTAGTATGTAAATTTGAATATACTTCATGTGGTACAATTTACAACGACTTTTGATACATAAACCTTGGATGTCATTAGTTGGTGCAACCTCATATCAGACATGCCCAAACATAGTTTGCAAACTCCAAAACATTCTATAAACTTGAACCACCAATGATCAATCCAAATGTTTGCTTTTATTACAATTTATGAGTTTCAAGATCTTCACAAGCCCCAAAAAGCGACGTAGTTGTGTAAAAGGTGTATATAAATCTACAAGCAAAATTCTGTGAGTCATGATGATTAAAAAATCCAAAAATTAAAAATTAAAAAACCTCAATTTGAAATTTAAGAGTTTGACACGCAAAACACCAGTATCCTAACCAATGGAATTAGGTTAGCCTAATTTGTGTGGGTAAGACCATAATACTCCACGACTCATAAAACTTACAAACTTCATTCCGATCTAAATTTGAATTTAAACTAGATATTTCCTTGTTTGAACACTTTATTATATACCTTTTCTAATTGCCTAACTGTTTTGGAAAATTTGGTCATCTAGATCTCAAATTATCTTAACAAACTAGGGTCGAATCCTGCGGGGTGGAAGTGCTCTCTTTGAGACTTCGCTTTATACTCCGGTTCGAACCTTCGGCGGGTCTGTGATGTATAGTTGGGCTCCATTGGTGCCTGGTGGGTCCTTCCTATGGATTGGGTCAACTTAGGGCTAATCGGTTCTCAGGGCCTGGGCCCACAGAGACAGTGATAACACCTCAGAGCCTCCTTTTTTTAAGCTCAAAAAAAAAAAAAAAAAAATCTAGGGCCAAAAAGCAATCTAGAAGTCCTTGATCAACCAGAATAGTGCATATATACTTTAAAAGCTTTCAAAACAGACCTTGACTCTTCATCAGTTTACTCATAAAAAGTGGATTTTTTTATTTTTTATTTTTTATTTTTTATTTTTTTTAATTTTTTTTTGGTTGAGATTAGAGTAGAAAAGTGTGAACACAACGAAATTGAAATTTTTGTCTCCATCTACAGCACTACCCTCCTCGTGTTGGTTTAACATGTTACCACATATTACAAGTTTTGTTTAATTTTATGAAGTAAAAAAAAAAAAAAAAAATTGAAAATGGCCCTACAACTGTGTTTGAATTAAAAATTTAATTAAGAATTCAAAAAGGAAAAGATAAAGTACAAAAAAATGTTAATAAAATATAATTTAATGGCTAATGCTAACAAGAGTTTCTGGACATTTGATAAAGTACATTTAGTATTGTATTATTTGTCTTGAGTTTAGTAATTTTCTAATTTTAACTTGTTAATATGTATTTAATGTTGCATCAAATTGTCTTGAGTTTAATAACTTTCCATTTTTTACATGTTAGTTAAAGAAAAATAATTCATCCTCTCCTTAAATCCCCCTTGGGCTTCGTTTGGGAAGCCAAAAGTCAAGTTTTTTTGGCCATTTTAGCTACAAAAAACAAAATAGATTTTTATTTCAATAAGACAAAACATCACTCCAACCCATAATCATTACATTCTTTTGTCACAAAAAATTAAAAAAGCCAAAAAAGCCAAAAGCTTCCCAAACTAAAATAGTCAAAAAGTTAAAAAGTTAACCCACTTCCCAAACGATATGACAAGCAAAATTTAAAAGTTAAGTCATACTCCAATGTTCTCTCAAAACTTTCTTTATATATATTTTGTCTTGTCACCTCATACGAGACATTGTGGTGGAGAAATTATGTGATGTAGCACTATTGTTAATTAAATTGGATGTATTTTATAGCTTTCTATTTTTAACCTATTATTTAAAATTGAACAAGTTTAAATACTCATATGAAATAAAATATTATTAATTACTCATTAATTTGACTAATCAAAATAGAGTCAAATGAAAAAGAAAAATTCATATAACTGACCCTATTTAATGGGACTTAAAACTTAATTTGATTTAATTTTCTTATTTTTTTCTCTTCCTTTTACAAATCACTATTCAATTTTATATAATCCATACACAATTTAAACATTAACAATGAACACACGTTTTTAGGTTTACGATTGCAAATTAAAAACACAAATCAAGTAGGTATTTTGGATCCAACGCAAGTGGATGTCAACCCTAGGTCTCCTCCACTCTGCCCATCTTTCATACCAAAAATAATTGAGGACGTGAATAGGTCACCCACAACTACACCCACGTGGTTCCCATTTGTTTCCCATTTTCATAACTTCGTTCTTGTATTTGATTGAAAAATTTAGAAATTTATTTGAAAAGATAAAGAAAATATAAGTAAAATGTAAATAAAATATATTTAAATTTTACTTAATTTTACATACTTTTAAAGTCTGTTAACTTGAATTTTATTAATTCATGCATATGTCTTAAGTCTCTCTTACACGGCTTATCAATTACCTCTCTATGTTTTAACTAATCAGCCTTATTTAATGTCCTTAACTATTTGATAAGGGTGCCACATCATTTGTTTAAGCTCTTTCATAATTGCTTCACAGCTACCTAATCAGTGACACGGAAACGGTAAGTTTATTTCTAAAAGAAAATGTTATAAGTTCTAAATTTTTTACCAAATGATTGGCCAAAAGTGTCACTTAGGTGTGGAGTCATTTAGTTGAAAATTTAATATCCCTAACATTACCTATTTTTAAAACAAGTCTGAAGTTGAATTTTACTCTTTTTATATAATTCTTTTTCAATTCTTGTACGTAATTGGATAACTTGAAAGTGATCATCTCCATCCAACAAATATATAAAAGGTTACTTTCAATTGTTGTTTAGCTAATAGTTTGAAAAAGATTGAATTAATTAATATAATACCTCACTGTGTGTTAAAGAATTTAATTTAAAATCAATTGACAATGAGTGGAGAGACTTACATTATATTAATCAAGTTTGGATAATTTAGATTAACGATGTGAGTTGTCTAATACTCTCCCTCACGTGCCGCCCGATAGGGCGTGAAGGTGATTGAGAGGTTCAATTGAGAGACTGATCATTTATATCACATAATGGAAGAGGCTATCCAAGACCCAATGATGATATCATGTTAAAACATCCAACTCAAAACTAATTGATAATGAATGGAGAGACTCTTGCATTATGTTAACCAAATTTGTGTGACTTAAATTGGTGATACACTGTGTTAACTCAATTTTTTTCATGTCTGATATGTTGATTAATTTGCCTTCAAACCTTCATGATTATTGGTTTAGCGATAGGAAAAGTTGGGCGATGGGAAAATTTGGGCATTTCAAATTAACAAAAAAAAAGTGCTATGCAGTGAGAAAAAATTATCAAAAACAAAAGTTTTCAAGGTTTGAATTTATGATGTAGATTTAAATTGTTGTGATGTGTTATGCTTGGAATGAATCTAATCCATTCATTTCAAATTTCGAAAAAGAAATCAAATCTTTCAATTAATGTCAAGTTGTTGTCTTAACCATACAATTAAAAGATTATTTGGACCTACTTACGACACTAACAATGATTAAGACCTCTATTTTTTTAGATCCCCACAATCCCTTTTGAATCTCTACCATTGATGGTGTGGGCCCCACACATACATAAGTGGATCCCATGCATACATTAATGGTGAAAATCTAATGGAGGCTGTGGGAGTTTTCAAAAAATAGAAGTCTTAAGCATTTTTCTTAACTAATGACCTCAACGCTTCAGGTGTGATATGTGACATTTAAAAATTTGCCCTCCATACGCATATAAGACTTTTAAAAAAATTAAACTGTCAAGTTTAGCTCAAGCAAAATTCTTGTGAAATTAATTTCAAAACTAACCAAAGTTCAATTTGAATATAATTCTAAAATCTGATTAAAGTTTTCAACTTAAATTTAAATGATCTATTATTCAACTTGACTTGATACTGCGATGATAAATGGTGCAACAATCAACTAAGCAAAATATAAGGGTCCTATATTGTAGTTTATTACATAAACAAATAATACTTGAATAAATTTGAAACTAGCTTCATTATTATATTCAACATTTCAAAGCATATAGTTTATTACATTAAACAAATAATACTTGAATAAGTTTGAAACTAACTTCATTATTATATTCAATATAGGACCCTTAATTGAGACGTTTATTAAACACGCTATTTGTGTGTATTAGAATGAAATTAAATATAGGACCCTTATATTTTCAATTTTGTGTGTGTATTAGCATGAAATTAAATATAATAATGAAGTTAATACACACAAATAGTGTGTTTAATAAGCGTCTCAATTAAGTACTTTATAGGGATGTTGGTATTGGATTAGTCTTTCACCCTTCATATCAAGTGTTCGAATTTTTTTTTTTTAACAAAAATAAATAAATAAATAAATAACCTTCATGTTACTGTTTAAAGAAGATTTGCATGCATTAACTGCTGGATTAGCCCGGTGGCTAGAATTTATATTCCTTAATTAAGAAATTACGAGTTAAATATTTGGATTGGCCCAGTAATTGACGAGTTCATTTTACCAAGCATGATATCTGAGTTCGCTTATGTTTTGTGTTGACAATAATTTCTATAAAAACTCTAAAATTGAAATATGAAAAATTTTAAATTTATGAAAATTATGAAGAAAAAATAAATAAATTAAGTCACTTTCTTCCTTTTTTGCTAGTATAAATTCTCTTTCTCAGACAAAAAACAAGATTAAGTGTCGAAATCCCCTATCATCTAAATCTCGGGGGTTCACAGTTCAGCGTTTTGTTTTAAAAAATTTCTTTAGTTTTGGCTCTTTTGTTTTAATTTTAAATTTAAAAACTAAACAATCAATCTAATTTAATCAAGTTCTATTAAAAAGTTAGAAAAATAACATAATAGCATAATAATGGTACGCCACCAAAACAGGCATAAAAAATTAACTGGGTGAGTCCCCCCCCCCCCGTGGATTTGATGTGAACTGTGATGGTTGTGTGGCTCGTGAGATTTTTTTTGGGATTTATTTTGATTATTTGAATCGTTCAAATTTTAGAGAATATTAAGAAGAATATATATATAAAAAATCAAGTCAATCAGATATTGACAACTCTTACATTTGTATTCAGTTTGATACATACATATTTATTTTTTTGTATACAAATGTGCTTTAATAAAGGAGTTATCTATATTTGATTAATTTGATTCTTTACAGGTATATTCTTCTTAATATTTTCTAAAATTTAAACAATTTAAATCATCAAAATAAGATTCAAAATGAGTTTTATGAGTTACACAACAGTCACCAATGTGCATACAGCAGTGCACCCGAAGAAGACGTCGGGGTTCAATGTTCTTTTTCCTAAACTACCGATTACAATAAAAATAAATAAATTATTTAATAAAAGGTAAAATGTTGTGACCTCTTTTTTTTTTTTTGATAACGCCAGGTATTTCCAACCCTCCGACTTTTAGGGAAGCCAGGACTAATCTTGCGGGGTAAGTAGTCCGGGGGAAGCCATGTACCCTTTTCAAACTGCTGCAAGCACTCACCCAGTGGGGAATCATGTTGTTGTGACCTCTTTGAAGTTGAAAATTTCAATCTAATCTTTTTATATATTTTTTTAAAATTTTATATTACTTGAAATATACATGTCATTTTGTGATTAGTCTAAAATTTAATTTACATAAATCAAGTTAATTTTTATATCATTTTAATCATTGTCAATATTATTTCCTTTGTGATTTCAAAACATACAATGATATTATTACTATTTTAGTTTCAATGGTTATGGTATGAAATCTAAATCTATATTTATACTTCTATCTATACTATTATAAAGGTAAAAATATTGTTGGGTCAATGAATTTAAAACTTATAATATAATTTTTTTTATAATTTTAAATTAATAAAATATAAAAATACATGTGTCGTAAAATCATTGATCGTTTCACTTTAATTATAATTGTTGACATTTTATTTATTATGATAACATATTTTAAATTCTGTAATTATCACTTTTTTTTTATATGGTGTAATTATTACCTTTCAAATTTCTAAATGTATGATTCTTTTATAATATTGATATGAAAAATAAATCAAAAATTTAAATGATAATAACAATTAAACACTACTTCGTAATTTTAAATCAATAACAATGAAATGCTCCTTCTTTTTTTTTTTTTTTTTTTTTAATGATAATAGTAAAAAATGGATCCATGTTTTCAAATTTTATTAAGCAAAGTTTTATTTGTTTGGCTCAAAGTTTACATTTTATCTTTTTTTAAATTCTTCTATAATTTTTTTACTAAAGGCTAAGAAATATATTTAGCATTAAATTGTTTGCACATCTAGCCATATATTTAATTTGAAAATATGGAAATCTTTTAAATGGAAAATCCAAAATAGAATCTTATTCATTATTAAGTCCGATGTTATTTGAAATTTGAAATTTTGAAATATTAAAAAAATAAAATATGAAATTTAGTAATGCTATGATGATCATATTTGATAGTATCTGATATGACGTTTTAAAAATAATAATTAAATGTGTCATGTGATGACTATCAAATAATGTGAGTAGTGTCATGTAATGTGTTACAATACATGGTATTAAAATCTGATATCAAAATATGATATCAAAATATGATCACATAATATTACTCATTTTAAAAATCTATATAAAAATATTATTTGAAATATGAGTTACACATAATTTATTAAAGTACAAATATATAAATTTTAGATAGAATACCAAACCATTTTTAAGATAAATCATAATAGACTTCATCTTCTAAAGGTAACCGTAGTCAAATAACCTATACAGTCTAACTAGTTTGGTCCCCCAAAAAAATCAAGCCTAGACTTGAGTTCTTATCAATAAGTTAGGTCTTTTTTCTAATGAGAACCAAAAAAAAAAAAAAAAAAACTTTATTGATAAAAATTAGGAAAATGCTTTGTGGCACTAAACTGTCTGGCACTAATGGCACTAATTTCCTATTCTGGTAACTTTGTTTTTTTTTTTTTTTTTTTTTTACCTGAAATAAAAATTTCGGGGCATTAGTACCCAAAATTTCGAGCTACATATCATGGTTGTAAAAATTAATATACAAAGAGTACTGAGATAGACATTAACAAAGGAAGGATAAGTGCACAAAGTTTCAAGGTTGGCATTGAAAAACAAGTCATATAATCTACATTAATAGGTTAGGCTTTAAGCACTAAAATGGTTCAATTAGAAAATGAGCCAAAAAATAAATTTGGGGGCTAACTCAAAATTATTTTATATGCAAATATATTTTATTTATTTTATGTAATAGATTAATTTTAATAGCGACATAATTCAAACAATGATAATTGTTTTGTTAGGTCTAGACCAAGAAAAGTTGTTTTGGAGATAAGTTGACATTAGCCTCCGTTTGGGAAGTGGGTTGGCTCTTTGGCTTTTTGGTTCTTTTGGCTATATGAGTCTGGGCTCAAAAGCTTGGTTTGGAAGAACTTTTTTGGTATTTTGGCTTTTTTGACTATTTTTGTGAAAGAAGAGTGTAATGATTATGGGTTGGATGTGATTTTTTGTCTTTTGTGGCTCAAAATTGCTATTTTGTCTTTTGTGGCTCATTGAGCCAAAAAAGCCCAATGAGCCACTTCCCAAACGAACCCTAGTAAATAGTTTAATTTATTCTTTTTAATATGAAATTTTTTAATATATATATATATATATACATTAAAGGGATTTTTATTGATAAGTCCAATTTAGAAGTGTTTTAACCCAAGAAATTCATGAAGGAATTTTTTAACCCATTTAGTCCCATGTATGTATAGTTTTATTCCATAAAGTCTATTTTCTTGATTTACACTATTTTCTTGGACACATATGCCCTTATATTCAATTTTGATACCCTTATAAATATTTTTTGAAGGATTAGCAATTTATGATGTGAAAATTTATATTTTAAAATTCAAATTGGTAGAAATGTAAAATTGGCCCGTGGGCGGCCTGAAACCTGCTGACGAGCCGGGGTGGGCCCGGCCCGTTGACAATGTGAATATTCACATTAACATGTTAACATTCACATTGATAAGAGTATAAAATTGGCCAGCAGCCCAGGGCGGGCCCGACCCGGCCCGGTCCGGCCCAGTCTGGCCCGTTGACAATGTGAATATTCACATTGACATGTTAACATTCACATTAATACGAGTGTAAAATTGGCCCGTCTGGTGGCGAAACCGCCATGACCCATGGCGACGGCGTCCGATCCGACCTGTTGATAATGTGAATATTCACATTGATATGTTAACATTCACATTGATAAGAGTATAAAATTAGTCCCGGGCGACCAAAAAGCCAATGCGGCGGGCCGTTGACAATGTGAATATTCATTGACATGTTAACATTCACATTGATAGAGTATAAAATTAGCACGCGTCGTGGCTACGAAACCCGCCCACACTGTGGCGGTCCGGCCATTAACAATGTGAATATTCACATTGACATGTTAACATTCACATTAATAAGAGTATAAAATTGTAGCAAGCGGTATGGCCCGACCGATTGTTGACAATCTGAATATTCACATTGACATGTTAACATTCACATTAATACGAGTGTAAAATTGGCCCCCGTCCCGTAGTGGCGCGAAACCCGCCATGCGGCCGTACGCTCGGTCCGGCTAGTTGACAATGTGAATATTCACATTGACATGTTAACATTCACATGCGACCCGGCGTGACCAAAAGCCGCCCGTGACGCTTTGGCGGCCGTTGACAATGTGAATATTCACATTGACATGTTAACATTCACATTGATAAGAGTATAAAATTGGCCTGCTGCCCATGGGCGGGCCGAAACCCGACCGAAGCCCGAGACGGGCTTGGCCCGACCCGTGACAATGTGAATATTCACATTGACATGTTAACATTCACACTGATAGGAATGTAAAATTAGCACGCGTCCGTGGCGTGAAACCGCCCATGCGGCGTGGGCGGCGAAGCGAACTGGCGGGCCAGTGATAATGTGAATATTCACATTGACATGTTAACATTCACATTGATAAGAGTAAAATTGGCCCGTGCCTGAAGTGTAAAATTGGCTCGGCGGGCTTGGCCCGACCCGTGACAATGTGAATATTCACATTGACATGTTAACACTAACATTGATAGAAGTGTAAAATTTGTCCGCTGTCCGAAGTTCGCCCGCAGCTCGGGGTAGGCCCGGACCCAAACCCGGGCCGCCCATGGGACGCGAGTCAATTTTACACTCTTATCAATGTAAATGTTAACATGTCAATATTCACATTGTCAATAAGCGGCCGGGCATTTCGCCACGCCGCGGGTCTCGGCGGCCACGGCATGGGTTAATGTTACACTCTTATCAATGTGAATGTTAACACGTGAATATTCACGCTGCTAATCAGGCGTCACGCGCCAATTTTACAGCCAATTTATCACTGTTATCAATGTTAATGTTAATATGTCAATGTGAATATTCACATTGTCAACGGGTCGACCTAGGTGGCTCGCCCGGACTGCCACGCCAATTTTACACTTCTATCAATGTGAATGTTAATATGTTAAGAATATTCACATTGTCAATAAGCCGGCTGAGCCGCCCATGGACGCGAGTCAATTTTACACTCTTATCAATGTGAATGTTAACATGTCAATGAATATTCACATTGTCAACAAAACCGGGCCGCCGCTTCGGCCACGGCGCGGACTAATTTTATACTCTTATCAATGTGAATGTTAACATATCAATGTGAATGTTCACATTATCAACGGGTCAGGCGCATGTTTGCCGGCCACAGTCATGCCGCGCTAATTTTACACTCCTATTAATGTGAATGTTAATATGTCAATGTGAATATTCACATTGTCAATCTTGATCGGAAGCCGGCTTCAGTCGCCCACGTCACGAGCTACTTTTACACTCTGATCAATGTTAATGTTGGTATGTCAATGAGAATATTCACATTATGCACGGGACGGCCCGGGACCGCCTCGGGAAGCGGGCTGACTTCGGGCCGCGGTCCAATTTTATGCTCCTATCAATGTGAATGTTAACTTGTTAATGTGAATATTCACATTATCAACGGCCGGGCAGCCTATTTTTGGCTCTGGGACGGCCTACCGACTCGATTTTTCCGCACTCACGAGGATCAACATGGGCGGGCCCTACATTATTGACGATATGAATATTCACTTTGCCGCTGTGAACATTCACATTAGGGGTTTTTTGGTAATTATGTCACCAATAGGACTTATTGAAATATGAGAAAATAATGTGTAGTAAATGGAACATAAGTAGATGAAAAGGGTATTTTGGTCTTCTTATATCAAATTGGACCTAATGGAATAGTCAAAAGAATATGAATTTGATGGAATAAAGCTCTTAGAAAATGAATTTATCAAAAAGCTCCTATATTAAAGTTATGAAAACATTGGTAAGTCAGACCAAAATAATGATTTTTATTGGGTTAAATGCTAGACTGACATACTCCAAGTTTGAACTTTAATTTTATTTTCAATGATTAACTTTATTGTAATTAAATTATTTGAGAGGTGAACTACTACGCTTAATAAGGGAAGATTAATTTGAGGCGTGACAGAGAAAAGGACTACTCTTTTTTTCTCTTTTCTATTTTATTAACCATTTTATCAAGTTTCACAGAAAAAATAAAGGTTAAAAATTAATCAACATATGTAATTTATTATATAATTGAATGAATTATAATTACAAAATTCTAATGGCATAATTTATTTATGTTTTACCTTAAAGTACATTTTTTATAATGTATTCTATTTTTTATCTTTATTTTTTACTAATTATATTTTAGCACATTTTTATATTTAATACATGAAACGCACCATTGATGACAAAATCATAAAAAAAGATCTTAATTATAATTGTCATGAAAATAATTAAAATTTATTTGATTCTAAATCTCTTTTCCTCTTCATTATAAAATATTTTTAATTTTTATTTAATATTAATATTATTTTTAATTACTTGTGTGATACCGTGCATAGTATGTGTGTAATACTGGTAATTATATATATAAAAAAATAAATATATGCTATAATTTTATTCCGTGTGTGATCCCAGAAAATGTGAAATAAATATAAATTTCATTTTTTGTGTATGTTTAAATTTTTTCTATAAATGTAACATTATAGGCATATAATAATATAATTAATATATTAATAAATTTTTTTAATAGTTCCACTTATTTAGTGTTTAATTACACAATTCAACACTTACAAGTAAAATGCTTACACATTAAATTGTTTAATAACTATAATTAGATCACTGAAAATTTTAAACCTCTCTTAAAAATTTAATATCATAAATTTCTTACTTAATTATAATGTTGAATTCTGATTTTTAACATCTTATAATTATACATAATAAATTTTTCTCTTTTCTATTTTATTAACCATTTTATCAAGTTTCACAGAAAAAATAAAGGTTAAAAATTAATCGACATATGTAATTTATTATATAATTGAATGAATTATAATTACAAAATTCTAATGGCATAATTTATTTATGTTTTACAGCAAGTACAATTTTTATAATTTATTCTATTTTTTATCTTTATTTTTTTACTAATTATATTATAGCACATTTTTATAATTAATACATGAAACGCACCATTGATGACAAAATCATAAAAAAAGATCTTAATTATAATTGTCATGAAAATAATTAAAATTTATTTGGTTCTAAATCTCTTTTCCTCTTCATTATAAAATATTTTTAATTTTTATTTAATATTAATATTATTTTTAATTACTTGTGTGATACCGTGCATAGTATGAGTATAATACTAGTAATTATATATAAAAAAATAAATGAATGCTATAATTTTATTCCGCGTGTGATCCTAGAAAATGTAAAATAAATATAAATTTCATTTTTGTGTATGTTTAAATTTTTCTATAAATGTAACATTATTGGCATATAATAATATAATTAATAAATTTTTTAATAGTTCTACTTAGTTAGGACTGGTTTGGGGTGTCATAAAAAGTCAATTTTTATCTTTTGGACTAAAAAGTTGAGAAAAAATATAGAGATTTAGGTTAACTTTTGGATTTTTATGAAAAAATGTGTATTAAAAAATTGTATAAAAAAAATATGTAAGAGATGAATAGTGATAGGTGGCCCACAGCCATACAAATCGGAATGTGTGAATGGGAGTTGGAAATTATTGGCTATTTTTTGTACAAAGCACTGCACGATTTTGTTTGGTCCATGGGAGTCATCACGGGTCCCATTTTAATAATCTGAATCGTCAATGTGTATAACTCGTCGAACACTATGTACTTATAAAAAATCACGTTAATCGGATATCGATAGCTATCTGATTAGATTTATTTATTTTTCAATCATTAATTATAACACCATCCATTTGTCGTACATAACTGATCTGATCATATAGTTATCGATATCCGATCAATGTGATTTTTTCAGATATAATAATACTCGACGATTTCTACACTTTGAACGGTTCAGATTATCAAAACGGGACCCATGATGACCCCATGGGACGAACAGCAGTGTGTGTGCAAACCACACCCAATCATTTACATTTGAATCCACTGCCGCAGCACAGCAGCTGCACAGTGGTCACTTCGGTGGTCACTTTTTTTGAAATTTTTTTTTTTTTTTTTTGGTAAATAGTGATCTCTTTTTAGATTTTGGAGTAACTTTTTGACTTTTTGACTTATATAGTATAAGCCAAACCAGGCTTTAGTGTTTAATTACACAATTCAACACCTACAAGAAAATGCTTACAAATTGAATTGTTTAATAAATATAATTCGTATCACTTAAAATTTTAAACCTCTCTTAAAAATTTAATATCATAAATTTCTTACTTAATTATAATGTTGAATTCTGATTTTTAACATCTTATAATTATATCATTGATAAAAAATACAGTCCCGATTGAGACCCCCTCATTTCTGCACCCCCTCCACCCCCACACACACGTGGGGGTTGGTGAGTGGGGGGAAAAGAGAAAAACAAAAAAAAAAAACAATTTTGGACCAATAGGAGGCTGAGGGGGTCGTGGGGGTCCTGCCAAAAAGGGGGCACAAGTCATTTTTCTAAAAAATACCATTATCACTCCACCATCTCCCCCCCCGGCAGCTAATATCACGTGACCACCACCACCACCACAACCATTACCCCTAAGACCAACAAATTCTAATTTTTTTTTTAGGATAAATCACAAATACACCTTCTGAGGTTTAATTGAAATACAAATCGCTCTTTGTAATTTTAAAAATTACATTTTACCCCCTGAGATTTTTTAATTTCATAACAAATCGCCTATTTTATTAATAAAAACATCAAGTTAATTAACAGTTTTTAACAATATTAGAAATATATTTCAATTAATAATTTAGATAATTTTGTTATTATATAAGAGAGCAATTTTGAATTTCATGTTTTTTAGTTAATTAATTAAATAAAAAATACTAACAAGGAAGTATTTGTAATTTTTCAAATTATAAGGAGCAATTTGTATTTTAAGCAAACTTGAGGGGTGTATTTGTAATTTATCCTTTTTTTACATATCAAATAACTTGATTTAATTCAAAACTTAAAAATTAAAATTCAAAATAAAAAATTAGTACTTAATTTTTGCAATTTTTTTTTAATTTCTAATTTTATAAAATAACACTTTCCCTAATGCATTAATATCACATTGCATTCGAAATCTTATTGAATTCAGTATCAGTGGGTTTGGTTTTAATTTTTTTGATTCAATTTTTTAGAAAATGAGTTTTTTATTATTTTTTATTTTTTTGTTTTTAACGAATATTTTTAAGATTTTAAGTAATTTTTTTTTTTTTTAGATACACCTTACTTAGATGTATCTAAAAAGTAAAATATTTGTAAAAAAAATATTTTAAAAAATTAATAAATATAAAAAAATATGAAAAATGTACGAAATTTTAGTATTTTTTTTTATATTTTCAGTATTTAGTGAATTTTTTTTTAAAAATTCATAAATATTATGCTTTTTAAATATATTTATATTAAGTGTATTTAAAAGTAAAAAAAAAATTTAAAATATTTAAAAAAATCAATAAAAAAATTATTTTTTTAAAAATAAATCTTAAAAATCCAAACCAAACAGTTTTTTTTTTTTTTTCTGTGAACAATTGAATCGCACAGAGTCATTAGGAGGGAAGATCAGTCAACACAAGCCCGCCCAAGTGTAATGTGAACGTGTCGTTTAACTACCACCGTTGCCCAAAGCCTTTAAATGAAGGATGAATTTTAAATACACCTTAAAATTTACTTAAAATATAAATTATTTTTTATAATTTAAAAAATTATATATATTTTTTTGTTAAAATTTTTTATTTAACAGAATTAATTAAAAAAATAAAATTTTAACTATTCATCTATACAATAATAAAATTATCTGAATTATTAATTAAAATAAAATTAACATTATTAAAAAATATTAATTAACTTGATGATTTATTAATTAAAAGATCTATTTGTTATAAAATTAAAAACCTTATGTAACATAATGTAATTTTTAGAATCACAAAAGATAATTTGTAATTTAAATAAACGTGTGTTTGTGGTGGTGTTTGGCAAGATTTTGATTTGGTTTTTTTTTTTTTTTTATACTAAAAGACAAATAGTGTGTTTGGTTTGAGTTTTCTGGATTAAGTTTTTTGAAAATTGAGTTTTTTGGTTTTCATATTCTTTTGTTTTTAATGAATATTTTTTAATTTTTAAACATTTTTTTTTACTTTTTTAGATGCACCTTAGTTAGATGTATCTAAAAAGTAAAAAATTTGTAAAAAAAATATTTTAAAAAATTAATAAATACATAAAAATACAAAAAATTGCTGAATTCTTGCATTTTTTTTGTATTTTTGGTATTTAGTGAATTTTTAAAATATTTTTTTTTTACAATTTTTTTATCTTTTAGGTGTATTTATGTTAGGTGTGTCTAAAAAGTAAAAAAATTGCCTAAACTATTAAAAAAATTTAGTAAAAACAAAAAAAAACACGAAAAATAAGAAAGTAGAATTTTCTGAAAAGTGTTTTCTAAAAAATGAAAACAAGCAAGCTGAAAGTTTTTACAAAATCAAAATAAATAAATAAAAATAAAATATCACATCTAATCCCATAATCATTTTATTTATTTTTTTACAAACATCAAATCAAATTCAAAAAAAATTTAACTATCTTTTTAAATATCAAAATTTTTTTATCCAATAACATCTCACAATTAAAAAAATTTATATAAAAATTCACTTTTGAAACACTCACGGTAATTTACGCAAAAAAAATCACGACCCTGCTACAACAGAATTAACACCACGTGTCAACATCATAACGGCAACAAAAAAGGCCTAGAAGGATTATCCGTACGCAAGCCACTCCAATTGAGGTTAAATACAGACCCGAACTCCACTCCTCCCTCCACACTCTCATTTACTTCTCTCTCTCCCCCTAAACACTCTCTCTCTCTCTCTCTCTCTCTCTCTCTCTCATATCTCTTGTACGTAACGTTTCTGCTTACAAGAAGACTCGTGGCTCTGTCTTTTGATGGTTTTTCTGAATCACCGCTTCTGAGGTAAAGAAACCCATTTAGAATTTAATTCCTACTGTCTTTTCGATTTTTTCTTACTTGTTTTTATTTTATTTTTTTGTCTCTCTGTTTTCGTACTTTAGTGTATGTCTGAACCGTTTTTGGTGTGACGCCACCAGTTTTTGCGGTGGTTCCAATAAATACTCTGTTTTACAACTTTAAACGCATTGCATATACCATATAGATACATGTATGTACAGTAGAGTAGATCAAATGGAAGATGATCAATAGGGTAGAACTACCATTGTTTCAAAATTGGGATTTCTGAAATGAGAAATAATATGTGTTTGGTTGGAAATTTGAGAAGGGATTTGGAAAGAAAAATAAAAAAGATAGGAAAAATGTAAATAAAACATACTTATATTTCATCTAATCTTACCTTTTTCTTTTCAAATTCCTTCTCAAATTTCCCGTCAAACACAGCGTAAGTGCGTGCGTCAAATTTGATGATACAACCAGTTTGTATAAAGTCTAGTCTTGTGATTTTAAATCTTGTCTTTTTGAGGATTGTTGGTCTTCCAATTAGCAGCAATGATTTAGGTCACTAATTTTAATATTCTAATGGAGCACTAATGACGTGGCAATGAACAAAAATAAATAAATAAAAACAAATCAAGACTGCCAACTCATTAAAAGTTACCTTTAGAGCTCAAAATTAGAACTAAAGCATTTTTCTTCAACTAGATGGGTTTTGACTTGGAGCTTTCTCTAGTTAAAAGAGTTCAGTGAAAAAAAAAAAAAAAAATTGGTCTTATTTCATTTGAGTTTTGAGAATTGTTCTCTGTTATGTAAAATTTTCTCTTCTCATTCTTTTCTGGTTTTTTGAACTAGACATTTTTATGGTCTCTTTCAACTTTCCTAGGTCCTACTTATCTTAGCTTATTCATAATATTTTTTAAAAATTTTATGTAGGTCCCCATGCTCTTGTTCATTTGGTAAGAAGACTATTCCTTTCTTGTCCTTTGTTGTATTTTCTTGCTCTCATGAATCATTACTGTATCTGCTAGATTCTCACCAAAATGTCCTGGTGTGTCACATGGGATTCAAACTGAGACCGGAGTTTAACGTGGCTGAACACTCAACACTGCAGGCCGAGCACAAATTGATTTCTCAAGCTTCAATTTTACACATGAAAATTAATAAATAGAATAGTGCACCACATCAGTTCAACCTGATGGCATACCATAACTTCGATTACTTTCTCGTTCATACTCATACCCAAATTTTGACTATACACATCTGGTAAACAATATAATAAAGGAAAATCTTTATGAATCTTTCCATAATTTCAGCCAACAGCTGTTAATGTATGGAATAGGCTCTCCTCTATACCTCATCTCTCCATAATTCTTCATACTCCTCTTTGGGGCTCAATTCCAAACCCATACCCGATAATCTGAATTGTCTCCTTTGTAGACATCACAATAAAAATTATTCATGCAAAAATTAATTTCATCGAACAATTATATACATATGAATAAATAATTTTTATTTTAACAAATAGATGGTTTATATATTAAATACCTTGATTATATTATATCCATATATAATTTTCATTTTATTGACCTTGAAATGCTATTCCTTAATTGCTTGCCTCCATTTCACATGAATCATTACTTTGTATGCTAGATTTCACCAAAATGTTTCAGAGGAGGGTAAGAAAAAACAGCAAGGTAGATCCAAAACATGCTTAGACAATCTTAGGAGTTTGGTTAAAGGTCCCCAATTTCAAGAAAATAGGTCTTTCCTTTTCATACTCCTACCCAATTTTTAACTACCCACATCTTTTAAACAGTAAAATAAAGGGGAATCTCTATGAATCTCTCCATAATCTCAGCTAACAGCTGTTAATATTGTAATATTATATAAATCTTGATTGTATTGTATCTATATATAGTATTCATTTTGTTGACCTTGAAATACTGTTTTCTTAATTGCTTTCACATGGCTTCCCTAAGCTGTCATATTCCATACGTCATATTCTCACCTAGCTTTTGAAAAACCATTTTGTAAGCATGAGACGTTTCAAAACTGTAGAAAAATTGGCCTCCTTTGTCTTCTTTTTGAAATATCTAATCTATCATGTTTCTTGGATGACCTTTCAGTTGTCTAAACTAGGACAGGCTAACTCACCTTCTGGACTCTTCCAAGTCTAACGGCATTATTATGTACTAGACTGCTATTGTCTTGCTTTTTGGGGGCTGTATTGGGGGAGGGTGAGTCGAACTTGAGTTGAACCAGTGACTTCCTAGTAAGGTGCTAGTTCTAGCCATTAGGCTAATGTTAGAGATTAAGAAATATAGACATGGATATGGACACAGACACATGCATTAACACAAACACGGGACATAGTGATTTGAAAGAAGTTAGGTAAGTGAAAAAAATAAGAAATATACCCACATACTTGATTTCTCTTATATCTCTTTGCCCTAAATTTATATTCATATAAATATATATTTTACTTTAACCGTATCAACTTTCACAAAGGTTGTGTATCTAAACACATGGTACGCATGTCTGTGCAATGTCCCCAACATATTCGTGGCGTGACCGACTAAGTGGACATGCAGCATATCGGACATGCCATCGAACACCTATATGGACACGTGATCAAACACTAATACAGACACGACACTCATTTTGAAGAATTTGTGCTTTACAAATATCTTTCCTTGGTTTAGTAAAGTAACATTCATACTAATCCTTAGCTTCTCTGTTCTATGTTTTCAGGATATAGAAGCTGCAAGGAAAAATAGACCTGTGAAAGAGATTCTGAATTAAGTCAGACATGGCCAAGAACAGTTGCAAGTGCTCAATGCACTTGATGTGGCCAAAACACAATGGTATCACTTCACTGCAATCGTAATTGCCGGCATGGGTTTCTTCACCGACGCATATGATCTGTTTTGCATCTCTTTAGTCACCAAGTTACTTGGCCGCATATACTACCATAACGATGGCGATGCTAAACCGGGGTCTTTGCCTCCCTAATGTCTCGGCTGCAGTGAATGGTGTTGCTTTTGTGGTACCCTTGCTGGCCAACTCTTCTTGGTGGCTCGTGACAAGATGGGTCGAAAAAGAGTCTATGGCATGACCCTTATGGTCATGGTTATTGCTGCAGTGCCTCTGGCCTTTCCTTTGTAAAAGTGCAAAAGGCGTGATGACCACACTCTGTTTCTTCGCTTCTGGCTAGGATTTGGCATCGGTGGCGACTACCCTCTTTCTGCTACCATTATGTCTGAGTACGCCAACAAAGAACTCGTGGTGCCTTCATTTGCTGCGGTGTTTGCCATGCAAGGTTTGGGATTTTGACCGGTGGAATGGTTGCATGTATTATTTCTGCATCATTTAAGGCCAAATTTCCTGCCCAGCATATCAAGACAATGCTCTTGGCTCCACAGTTCCAGAAGCTGATTATGTTTGGCGCATAATTCTGATGTTTGGTGCGATCCCGGCTGCACTTATTACTGGCGAATGAAAATGCCTGAAACTGCCCGTTACACGGCCTTAATTGCCAAGAATGCCAAACAGGCCGCTGCTGACATGTCCAAAAGTGTTGCAAAGTTGGGCTAGAAGCAGGCAACAAGAAAAAGTTGAAAAGCTTTCTGAAGATAAAGGCAATGATTTTGGTTTGTTTTCAAAACAGTTTCTCCGTCGCCATGGCCTTCACTTGCTTGGAACCACAACTACATGGTTTCTTGCTCGACATTTGCCTTCTACAGTCAAAACCTTTTCCAAAGGACATTTTCAGTGCAATCGGGTGGATTCCCGATGCCAAGACAATGAATGCCATTGAAGAGGTTTTCAGAATATCAAGAGCTCAGACTCTCATTGCTCTCTGCAGTACTGTCCTGGGTATTGGTTCACCGTGGCGCATTAATCGACAAAATAGGGGGCGCTTCACCATTCAGTTAATGGGATTTTTCTTCCTTGACAGTGTTCATGTACGCCTTAGCTATTCTTACAATCACTGGACTCATAAGGAGAACTTGAATTTGGGTTTGTTGTCATGTACTCACTAACCTTCTTTTTTCGCCAATTTTGGTCCAAACGCAACGACTTTGTTGGCCCTGCTGAGATTTTCCTGCAAGGCTACGATCTACGTGTCATGGCATATCAGCAGCATCTGGGAAAGCTGGGGCAATTGTTGGGGCATTCGGGTTCTTATATGCAGCTCAGAATCAGGACCCAACTAAGACAGATAAAAGAGGTATCCACCGGGT